>CM045991.1:94758938-96126438 GCA_025175895.1 Wurfbainia villosa
AAATAAGGAAAGCAATATGCTCACCTTGTCGCCGGAGCCAAGGAAGATCACCGGAGCTCCTCCGGCAATAGCTAGACGCCGGAAAGTGGGGAGGACGACAGCTGCTGGACGCCGGTTGGAGGAGCTTGGGCGGCGACAAGGAGTTGGACACTGACCACTTGGAGAAGAGGGAGGGGGTGGGCGGCAACTTTAGGGTTGCAAGGATTAGGGCTTAACAAAACCCTTAAGCCCTATTTTATAGAGAACAAATTCTCTTAATGGTTATCGGATCATAACCAAAAGCCCGTTAACCCGCTCCATTAATTTAAGTTAAAATAAACTAAACCATGTTGGTCTATTTTAAGTTAAAACGAACCGAACCAACTTTGGTTCATTCGTTTAAAACAAACCAAACCCCTTTGGTTTATTCTCCTCCATTGGATTAGAACCAAACCAATTTGGTTCATCCATCATTTCTTTATAAGACACGACCCATCCACGCTTCCATTGCGACTGAAACGATTTCATGCTCGCTCCATGTTTGGTCCAACCAAACCTAGTTTCTCTCGGGCTGAGAATCTCATTCTCAAGCTCGTTTTAAATCCTTCGGATTACGCTCATTGTGCATGTGACCAAATAGGTTCTCGGTTTATGTTGGCCGTCTATAATTAACCATTAATTATAGAACGATCATGAGTGGCACCTAGTAGTACATCATGATCCCCAATTAACTGAAAAGATCAACGGTTGATCCAGAACTATTTCTGAAACCCTTCAAAGAAATTTCGAATGAATCGTCCCCATTCCCTTAACTCATCTTATACCCACTTGGTTCAGGACATGGTATATAGTGTCAGTCCCCACTAGGCTGACTACGTCACACATAGCCCAAGTATCATTTCCTCGTCCTACGGATTCTAGTTACTGCACATGTATCGAAGAGTACTTTACTCTAAACATGTAATGCTTTGGCCAAAGACTTTAGTAACAATCCGACGAGAGACCATGGGTATACATCTCCTCACAAGGAGTGGTGAATCCTTTATAGACTATTCAAACACCTTCGATCACTTCGACTTATACCCAATCATCTTGGGTCCACATCTCCATAGAGATGCTTGCTTAAGATGTCAAAGCATAAGTCTTTATGATCAAGATGACTTGAATATCGCAAGTCAAAGGAACATCGCACTTAAGCTGCAGTAAGAACTTCATTGACATATCTATATATGCAGAGAACCATATGAATTCTTACGGCTGGTCACTCCAATGAACTAGTTACCATAACTAGCATCCACGATTAACTCCGGACATCATAATGTCTCCAGCTAGTGAGAATCAGCTGCTTGGATACACCAAGGAGTATACCTCGTGCTAGTCTCTACAGAATTAATGGTGTTCAAATCCATCAATTCATCAACTAGGGATAATTCTGATACATCACAATTACACATATAGAGATACTCATTAGTTGTGATCCAATCACAAATTCTTTCATGCTGTGAATCATATCGTAGACATTCAGTAAATGAGTTTAAGATCCAATCAAATACATGAAAACATGTATACTCAAATAGTGAATCTTCATTTGTCATATAAATGGTTCAAACATAAGGCGATTGCCTTAGGACATCTCTCATATATTACTAACAAGATTTACGTGGCCAAACCATGTTGGACTTCCCATGACAATCTCATGTCATACGTTTTGTCTAACATCAAAATACAGTTTGAGTCAAAACTTGAGTCCGATCAATCCCATGACTTGGGCCGATTGCACCAACAATCTCCCCCTTTTTGATGTTTGACAAAACCAAACTCAAGTCTACCAATTATCCCAAATTGGCAATTCTCACATCCCAATGAGAATTCCAACTAACTAATTGGTAACTCTCCCCTTTTGACATACATCAAAGGTCCTCCTAAGGGTATGAATGTCTCATATCCCAATGAGATCTTACAATTTCTCCCTTGGAGGAAAACACATGCCTTCAATCTTTCTAGTGATAAGTCTCACATCACTTAAGAGAGGCAATCCCTCAATTTTCCTCCCATGAGGAAAAATACAAATCCATATTCCTATGATGGATACCTCCCCCTATAGGCTTGATCCCCCTTGACTATTGCACCAACAATGTCCTTGAAGAGTCCCTAAGCCAATAGGAACGCTAAATAATCAAAATTAAGGCACAAGTTCAACATTGAACTTCCATACACCTTAAAATTTATACTTACCCTAAACACTTCTCCTAATCCATATCCAATGGATTTTCACCCTTTCTAATGCTCTCCAAAGCATGTCCTAGGGTTAGGATGTTGGGTTTCCGGCACCGTGGCGAGTGTGTATTCGAATATGTTTCGTAAACATGTGCACAGCGAAAGAATTAAAAAGCAATAAATCTAATTTATTACAATACACACAACACACGCATGCATAGTACAATATGTGTAGACATAATCGCAATTTCAAATTTTACAATAAAGGAAATTACGCTAGTTATACCTGACATATCACATGTAGTGGAAAAGGCATCAACCGAACAACTCGCTAGAATTGCCTCTATCCGTATCCACGCCGAGTATCGTCGGGATAGATTTACCAAGCTACAAGCCTCGTCTTCGTAAGTCTTTGTAAGAGTCACTAGCCTCTTGTCGAAGACGATGTGATCGAGAGAAGATCACAATCCGAATCAAAATTCGGATTCGAAAATGAGTTCCCAAAACTCTCTTCTCCGGAGAGATATTCGTCAACCGATTGACGAATCTTTCATCCTTCACCTATGAGGATTATTGGAGATCGAATCCCCGACAAGGTAGCCACTGTCGGAGCTCCAAATGTCGTCCAAATGATGCTCCGACACAAAAGGAAGAAGCTGTCCAGAAAACTGGACAGCTTGGTGAAGGAGTTGCGCCGGCCCAAAAGAGGATGACCGGCTGCACCTTGGTCACCGGAGCCAAAGGAAGTCACCGGAGGGTCGCCGGAGGATGGTCGACTGAAGCTTGGATGCTAGCAGCAAGGTGGACGGCAGCACAAAAGCCGGCGGCGTGGAGAGCTTGGGCGACGACAAGGAGAAGAGAGGGAGAGGAGAGGAGAAGTTTTTCCAAAATAAAACGTAGGACTCTCCAAAAAACCTAACAGTGTTTTTATAGAGCCCATGTTTCTTAATCATTAAGAAAACTTCTCCTTAGAGTTATTGGTTCATAACCAAAACTTGTTAATCCTCTCCAATAACTTAAGTTAAAATAAACCGAACCTAGTTGGTCTATTTTAAGTTAAAACGAAGCGAACCAACTTTGGTTCATTCTTTTAAAATAAACCAAACCCCTTTGGTTTATTCTTCACTATTGGATTAGAACCAAACCAATTTGGTTAATCCATCATGTCTTCATAAGACATGGCCCAACCATGCTTCCATTGCGACTGAAACAATTTCATGCTCGCTCCTTGTTTGGTCCAACCAAACCTAGTTTCTATCAATATGAGAATCTCATTCTAAAGCTTATTTTAAATCCTTTGGATTACGCTCGTTGTGCGTGTGACCAAATAGGTTCTTGATTTATGTTGGTCATTTATAATTAACCATTAATTATAGAATGATAATGAGTGGCACCTAGTAGTAAATCATGATCCCCAATTAATCGGAAGATCAACGGTTGATCCAAAACTATTTTTGAAACCCTTCAGCAGCTCGAATGAATCGTGCCCCATTCCCTTCACTCATCTTATACCCACTTGGTTCAGGACATGGTCTATAGTGTCAGTCCCCACTAGGTTGACTACATCACACCTATCCCAAGTATCATTTCCTCGTTCTACGGATTCTAGTTACTGCACATGTATCTAAGAGTACCTTACTCTAAACATGTAGTGCTTTGGCCAAAGACTTTAGTAACAATCCGATGAGAGGTCATGGGTATACATCTCCTCGCAAGGAGTGGTGAATCCTTTATAGGCTATTCAAACACCTTCGGTCACTTCGACTTATACCCAATCATCCCGGGTCCACATCTCCTCAGAGATGCTTACTTAAGATGTCAAAGCATAAGTCTTTATGACCAAGATGACTTGAATACCGCAAGTCAAAGGAACATCGCACTTAAGCTGCAGTAAGAACTTCATTGACATATCTATATATGCAGAGAACCATATGAAGTCTTACAGTTGGTCACTCCAATGAACTAGTTATCATAACTAGCATCCACGATTAACTCCGGATATCACAATGTCACCAGCCAATAAGAATCAACTGCTTGGATACACCAAGGAGTATACCTCGTGCTAGTCTCGACAGAATTGATGGTGTCCAAATCCATCAATTCATCGACTAGGGATAATTCCGATACATCACAATTACACATGTAGAGATATTCACTAGTTGTGATCCAATCATAAATTCTCTCATGCTGTGAATCGTATCGTGGGCATTCAGTAAATGAGTTTAAGACATAATCAAATACATGAAAATATGTATACTCAAATAGCGAATCTTCATTTATCATATAAATGGTTCAAACATAAGACAATTGCCTTAGGACATCTCTCATATATTACTAACATAGGAGTGGTTAGGGAACCCAAACATAGCTGAACATGGGCCTAACAAACATTGTTTATCCAAAATCAGCCTGGCAGTCGACTTTGATAGAGATCAGATCAATTTCTCATCGATCGATGATAATTAAAATTTCCAAATTTCAGTTATCATAAACCAGTTTTGAAAAATCATAACTAATTCTATGTATTTTTAAAAATCATAAAAATTCAGACGTATAATACTTATAACAAAAAATATGGGTGAAAAATATTTGAAAATTATTTTACTCACAAAATAGTAAGATTGACACAAAGTTCAAAAGATGAGAAAAGCTTCAATATTTGAGCCATCTTTGTATCACCTCATTCAATAGTGATTGCTATCAAAAGATAGACTTCACCAAGATTTTTCAAAATATTTTTGAAATGATTTTAAAACCTTTATTCCTTTTCTTAAACATATCACTTGTATCTAAATATGTAAAACACATACAAGTCAAGTTCTTTAGTGAGATGTGGGCTTTGTTTATTTAGGGTCTCATGCATTTTTTTAAGCAACACTATTTGATTCATTTATGCATAGGACTTCAAATCATGCCATAGTCCTTAAATCCATTTTATTTATGCATGAATGATGATTATGGCATAATTGATAACATGAATAAGCATGTGCCAAAATCATGATGTCATGGCATGTGAATGAATTCTAAGCATACATGACATGTAAAAATAATCCTAAATATGATCATGACATTTTACATGATAAAAATAAATATGATGTCATGTCATGACATATGACAAGTAAATCATGACAAGTAAAAAATAAAGGTATAAATACCTAGATTTTAGTATTGATTGCCATTTGATATAATTAAATCCATTTTGCCATAATACAACCCATTTCCCTAGTGTGCCAAAAATCCAAAATGGCACACCATGACCTCTAAACCTAAAGTGCCAATTTTAGTCAATTTTCAACTTCTTAAAACACATTGGCACATTCTAAAGTGTCAACTCACCATGGTTAGGTTAACTACCCATCCACTTAGGTTTGACACACCCTAACCCATCTAGCATGAATCGATCATGCTCCTAGGAATCCACTACCTATTGGAGCTCCTTGGGTTAATTAGGTATTCGCTAGGGATAACTTCCCTAGGTACCTTCCTAATGACCCTTTTTGGCTTTGAAGCCTTAGTCAATTGGGTCTTTCCTAGGTCAACTCTAGAGGTAACTCTTCCTTTGACCTTCTTAGTGGCTATATTAGATTTTGTTGACTTTTTAGCCACTAGACACACACCATGACTAACCTTAGGGATAACTTCCCTATTAGCCTTGGTTTTCCTAAACCTAGAAATAGTTCTATAATTGAATGGAACATTATGATAGGACTTAGGTTTGTGACCCAAACCTCTCTTTTCCTTAACCGATTCTTGTCTCCTAGGTCTTAGATTTTGATCATTAGACCCCTTAAATGATTTTGTCATTTTTGCTATGGTCTTCTCCAATTTTTCAAGCCTTGACCTCAAGGCTTGGTTTTCTAATTCTAATTTTCCCAATTTTGAATTTTTATTCTTTCTTTGGGAAGGATTTTTCTTAGGCATATGCCTAGACTTCTTGGGGTTAATATCCAAATTTTCCTCAATTCTCTTAATGGACTCCCTATGTATAATTGGTCTAGAGTTATGGTGTCTAGGTTTGTCCTTAGGTAAATCAACATGCTTGGCACCTAGGCAAAAGTATCTATTCCTACTAGCATGCTTTTCATTAATAATAGAAGTGAATTAAAATAATTTCTAGCATGCTTCTTAATCCTAGAGCTAGAAGGTGCATTAATTAAATTTACCTTAGGGTTAGCTTTAGAAGCTCCCCCTACATGAGATGCCCCTTCTTCCTCTCCTTAGGGCATTGGCTCCTATAATGTCCCTTTTTATGGCATTTGAAGCACACCACGTGATCCTTGCTTCTAATTATGGGGACACCGGTATTTTTCACCTTTGGCATCAGTTGAGCCTTCTTAATCTTCTTGGGACACTTGCTTTTATAGTGTCCTTGCTCCCTACACTCAAAGCATATTATGTGACTTTTATTTTTAAGTACAATGCATGAGTTACCTAGGGAATTTTCTTCTTGCTCTTCACTCCTCCCGGATGTAGATGCCTTTTCTTGTTCTTGATCTGGGATGGAAATTCTCTCCTCTCCCTCAATGCTAGAGGTGGAGGTTTCCTCCAAGTCATCCACATCTTCGAATGTTGATGGCGATTCTTCAACATCCTCAGATCCGGATGTTGATGGAGATTCTTCCTCTTGAGCGTGGGAGGAACATTCCTCTTCTTCCTTATCATGGACCAATGTGGGCTCTTCATGAAATTTGACCACCTTGTCCCATAGGTCCTTAACATCCCTATAATCACCTAATCTAGACCAAATATGGTTAGGAATCAAATCACTTAGCAATTTGATTACCCTGAGATTTGTCTTGAAATCCTTGATTGTCTTCATCCTTAGGCATTTCGAAATCATTTTCTAGAATTAACATTATATCAAAATCAGTTTCGAGATATAGCTCCATTTATCTTTTCCACCATTGAAAATTCCCTTCGAATTTTGGTGGTTGGAGGTTCAAGCCAGCCATCTTGTCATGCTTGTGTTGGCGATGAGTCTGCGACAAGCTCCTCGCTCTGATACCACTTGTTGGAGAATCGATGACTGGCTAAAGGGGGGTGAATAGCCCAAATCATGTGTACAGTGGAAATCATCCGTTCGTCGCGTGCTCATCTACAATACTCGTTAATGCACAACGAAAATAATAGTAATACGAATACAAGAGACAAGCATACACAAATACACATGATATACGTGGTTTGGAACCTTAGGGTTCCTACTCCACGGGGTGAGCTCAACGAGTTCGTGTTATGCACACGACACTAACAAAACTCCTTCTCGACAACACGTCAGAGGTGGAGAAACCTCGTACAAGCAACTACACGGTAATACAAAAGTACAAGAAAATACAAAGATAATACGAAAGAAAACTTTACACAAATGACTTTGATCGCTTTTACTTGTTGCTTGCTTTGGTTTGACTCTTGAATAACTGGAATGCAGCAGCAATTCCCCTCTAAAATCTCTCCAAAAGTCTTGGCGAAATCCTCTATCTCGAGCTCCATTTATAACACGAGAGATTCCGCACCTATCACCAATCGATCGTGACCATCACGATCGTCGGTCCTGTAGTCATTGTCTCACAATGACTTGATCCACGTTGGCCAAATTCCAACGGATCCATCATCAGTCGATTGATCATGCCCATTAGTCGAATGATGATCCCATCAGTCGAGTGATCACCGTGATCACTCAACTGGAAAAGCTTCAGACTACCGATCGGTTGACTTCCATCCTCAAGAATCGTGATGGTGTCGATAGTCGATTGATCATCCTTGGTAGTCGATCGCCGTAACTCGATCGATAACACCGGTCAAGTCCAATCGACTTATGCCAGTCGACTGATGTCAGGTAAAACCTCAAACACCATATTGTTTGAGAATCTGACCATTGGGTAAACCCTCAAACATCACGTTTGACCATCTGACACTCAGTCTTAGCCACTTGGCCAAGTCCACCTCATCTCTCATGGAGTTCCCCACCGAAGCTCTCTTCCCTCGGCCTACGTCCCTCGGATGCACCAAGCGCATGAATTCGCAATGCCATCCTTCGCGTCTCTTTCCCTCAAAGTCTGCTTCCCTTGGGCCTCACTCCATTCGCTCCCCGTCCGACGGTCCCTCGGATGCACCAAGTGCACAGCTTCGCAATGCCATCCTTCACCGACTCAAGGACCCCGAGCCTAGTGAACTTGCCAAGTCCTCAAGACTTCCCACACCAAGCCTCATGCTTGGACTTTTCACCACCAAGGCTACACACTTGGATTTACGTGGCCAACCCATGTTGGACTTCCCATGACAATCCCATGTCATACGTTTTGTCTAACATCAAAATACAGTTCGAGTAAAAACTTGAGTCCGGTCAATCCCATGACCTGGGCCGATTGCACTAACACAACTATAGCTATTAAAGGGTTCAGAAATGTTCTAGAGTCGATTTAGACTTTTCAGTCAATTGTGGGTTATGATGCACTACTAGATGTCACTCGTGATCTATTCATAATTAAGAGGTTAATTATGAATGATCAACATAACTAGGAACCTATTGGGTCACATGCGCTACGGGTGCTTTTGAGATGTAAAACAAGTTTGAGAATGAGATTCTCGATGAGAGAGAATATATTTGGTTAGGCTAGGCCAAGAGGGTTCGAAACGGAGGCTATGAAACCTCATATGGCCTTGTTGGACTTAGCACGACCATATCACACCTAAAAAAATACAAATGGACCATATAGAGCCTCACATGATCGTGCCTAACCTAGCATAGGTTGTGCCTAGCTCCGGCCAAAAACGGCCAAAACCTAGGTTGTGCCCAGAAGGACACACGCCTGCCCATGTGTCCTGGCACGGCTGGTCGTGTGTAAGACACGGTCGTGTCATGGCTCCGCCATTTTTAGAGATTTCTCTTATGGAAATTTCCTAGGATATTATTACCTTAATTATGACATAATTATGGTAAGATAGGTTCCGTTTAAGCCTCCTAAGATGCCCTAATTAAGAGATCTATAAATAGATCCCTTGATAATCTTTGGAGGAAGGGATTCCAATCTCTTAGATTTTTTTCCTTAGTAATTGTCTTCCTCTCTCTTCTTCTCTTGTCCCCGCCGGTTGGCTAGCACCAATCGGAGACAAAGGCTTGTTGTTCTAGGAGTTGTCTTAGGTGATCTTGGCTTGGATACTGATAGAGGCAAGGCCCATTGGTCTTGCTTGTGGTTTCGACAGATTTGAAAGAATCTCGAAGGTATAACTTCTCCTTCTCCTTTTCTGTGTTTATATGTGATTATGTCAAAACAAATATTTCTAGCCCCCAGGGGATGTCTGGGATGTAATAAAATTATTTTATTCGCTTTATTCTACTACGCATTATCCCGAAATCTCCAACAAGTGGTATCAGAGCCACCTTGTTTGTTTGACATAGATCGCATGTTGTAAAAGAATATTTCAAGCATGTTGATGTTTTAATATACCTGTGCGATATTTCTCTATATGATAGATTAAAGTATGCATGATTTTACATATAGGATATGTTTGTAACTAAAAATAAAATACCGAGGATGCATCTGGAAACACCGAAGGTGTTGGCCGCATCATTAGAGCTTAAGCATAAACTAGCCATGCATTGGGAAATAGGTTTTGCAGTTAGTGCATCTAACTTCTAAAACGGTATGTGCGTTAATTGTTTGGCTCATGTTCACATTGGAAAATTTATTTCTTAATGTGACCTTGGTTTTTCCATATTTAGGTTTATTTCCTATTATAGATAAGACCTCGAATAACCTGAAATCCCTCATGCAAATATTAGGGCTAACACCTTCCATTAATATGGTTGAACCAGAGTTCATTTTCGTGTTTGGGTTGTTGGACTCTCTCTAAGCCTGGCATGACATCGAGCATGTTCAATTCATATGAGATTCGATGTTTATTTCAAATGGTAAGGGCAGAGGTCAATTTCAAGTTTGGATTGTTGGACTCTATCCAAGTCTGGCTTGTAAATTGGATGCGTTCAAACCATTTAAATTCGATCTCACGATTAATGGGTCGCCTCTAACTGAAAGCATTGATTTATTGGACTCTCTCCATCGTCAATGTGGACAGAGGTGCAATTAGGTGATATGTATTGAATGTATATATGTTAATGAGTTAACAACCTAATATATATGTGAACATTCAATTAGTTGATAGCATAAAGTGATAGTTATATATTTGATATATAATGGGTACTGATGATATCTAACATTATGACTATGAATGGCTTGTTGGACTCTCTCCAAGGTTGTTCTTAGTCATAATGAATATCAACCCACTAGGAGATAATCTACCATCTCTCGATTTCAAAGTGAGGGCTATTGAATTTGATAAAAATAGTGGGAGTTTCTTATTAATATAAATTGTTTGCATTACTATAAATTTATCTCTCTTATACACCTCTTTTTTGTATGTCTAGGTACTAATTAGAACAGTATGTTGACCTCCATTAATTTATGTTCTATTTTGGACAATAATAAATTGACTGCGCCAAACTTCTTGGACTAGCTTTGCAACCTAAGAATTGTTCTTAAGGCTGAAAGCTAGCTTATGTCCTTGAAGAGGTTCTTCTCCAACCTCCTACAGACAATGCATCTGGTGACCAAAAGTTGGCTTACCAGAAATATGTTGTTGACTCTGAGATGGCGAGTTGCATTATGCTAGCGTCAATGTCTCCTGAGTTGCAAAAACAACATGAGCATATGGATGCTAATACAATTGTCTTTCATCTTCGAGAGTTGTTTGATGAGCAAGTGAGATCTAAAAGGTTCGAGGTCACCCAACTCCTCTTTCGATCAAAGATGCAGGAGTGTTCATCTTGTTGAGGATTCGGTAGCCGCTAGAGGGGGTGAATAGCATTTTGGATGTGTCGATGGAATTCGTTCGCGATTGCGTCCACAAATTGTGTTAGTGCACAGCGAAATAATAATAATAAAAACAATACACGAGACACAATCACAAACACTACACAAGATATAACGTGGTTCAGAACCGAACGGTTCCTACTCCACAGATCGAGCTCTAGCGATTCCACAAACACCACTAAACAATAAACTCCTTCTCGACAACAAGTCGGAGGTGAAGAAACCTCGTACAATAACTCTTACAACAGTAAGAAACAAATACCAGCAAGATACAACAATAAAATGCAATTACAAGTAAAGAAAATAACTTTATAAGAGCTTTAGAATTGCTTGCTTGTTGATCACTTGAACCGTGCTTAAAGACCCTGATTTGCACAAGCAAATTGCCTAAACAACACCCAAGAAATTGCTGCCAAAATCTCTCTTCCGAGCTTCTTTTATAACCTGCAATCGAGTTGGATTTTCGCCTATCAGTTGACTGCTCAGGACCATCAGTCGACTGATGCTACTGTTGTCATGAGCCAACGGCTACATCCACACTGGAAAAATCCAACGGATACACCATCAGTCGACTGACCAAACCCATCAGTTGACTGATGTCTCAACTAGTTGAGTGGTCGAGCTGATCACTCGATTGGAGAACATTCTGTGCCCGAAATTCCGACCATCAATCGACTAATCACCTTGATCAGTTGACTGCTAGGACACTTCTCACAGTCAAACCCTAGTTGACTCACACCAATCGACTGTCACATGATACCAGTCGACTGATACACCTCAAACATGAGGTTTTAACCTCAAACATGTGGTTTAACCCAAGTAAGGTGCCCCATACTTGCTAGACCACCCTTAGCCTATACCTAAGCCTTCTAGCCACCTTTGTTAGCCTCTCGCCTATCGGATCCCTCCAAGTCATCCATGACTTGTTCATCCATCGCGCTAGACTTCAGGTGCTTCCATCGGCTATTTCATGCTAACGGTGTCTACACCGCCAAGGCATATTCGACTTACGCTGCCAAGACTCCGCTTGGACTTTACGCCACCATCCATTGGACTTATGCTGTAAAGATTTCACCCTTGGACTTTACGTCGCCAATATCAAACCCCTTGGACTTTCCAAATGCCAAGTACTCATGACTTGGACTTTCACCGCCAAGACTACACCCTTGGACTTACATGGCCAAGACTACACCCTTGGACTTTACTTGCCAACCCATGTTGGACTTTCTATGCCAAGACCCATGCTTGGACTTTTCATGCCAAATACTCAAGACTTGGACTTTCCATGACATGGTCAACTCCAGTCAACTTTCAAAATCCCCCTCGAGTCAAACTCGAGTCCAGTCAATTATGACCCAGGTCGATTGCACCAACAACCTCCCCAAAACATTATCAGACATCAATGTCAAACATCAATGTCAAACCTTCATGTCAAACATTAAAATATTGCTCGAGTCAAACTCGAGTCCGGTCAATCATGACCTGGGCCGATTGCACCAATAATCTCCCCCTTTTTTTATGTTTGACAAAAACACATACCTTTGAGTTAGAACACTAACTCAAATCTTCTTACCAATTATCTCAAATTGATAATCCCTTAATTCTCCCAAACATTCTCCCCCTTTTTGACTAACATCAAAAAGGTTTCTCCAAGGTGGTCAATGTCTCATGTCCCAATAAGATCTTATAATCTCCCCCTTGGTCCAAAAATACCTAAGATGCCTACAATCTTTCTAGTGATAAGTCTCATATCACTCAAAAAAGGCAATCCTACAAACTCTCCCAATTTCCAAATTGGGTATCTCAAAATTTCCATTTCCCTCTTATGAGGAAAAATACTATCCATCATCCCATGATGGATACCTCCCCTTAAAAGCTTGCTCCCCCTTGACCATTGCACCAACAATGTCCTTGGGAAGTCCCTAAGCCAATAGGAACTCTAAACCATCAAAAATAAGGTTCAAAGTTCAACTTTGAACTTTCCAACCCCTTAAATTTGATACATCACCCTAACAACTCTCCTAATCTATATCCAATGGATTTTCACCCTTTATAATGCTTCCCAAAGCATATCCTAGGGTTAGGAGTGGTTAGAGAACTTTACCGTAGCTAAAAATTGGCTAAACAACCTTGTTTTTCCCGAAATCAACTTATCAGTCGACTGAAGTGCTCATCAGTCGACTGCCATCAGGCGGCAGTTGACTGATAACTGAAATTCCGAATTTCAGTTATTAGAAATGAATTTCAGAAATTCATAAATAATTATACATAATTCGAAAAATCATGAAACTTCATACGTATAATACTTATGACCAATACAATGGGTGAAAATTGTTCAAAAAATATTTTACCCATTAAAATAGGAGATTGATACAAAGTTCAAAAACCATTAAAACTTTAATGTTTTTGATCTACTTTGTATCAACTTCTTCAATGGTGATTGCTATCAAAAGATAGACTTCACCAAGGTTTTCTAAAGTGATTTTAAAGTGCTTTTTGAAAACCTATTTTGAACCATGGACTATTGGCTAGATGTACATGACTTGTATATTAGCTTTCCTCATGATTCATATTGATGATTGAGATAAGTTTAAGTTCATTTAGATGCACTATCTTTGCACCTTGAACTTAGCTTATTTTCCTGACATCTCATATGTATCTAAGATGTATTAAGCACACACAAGTCAATGTAATTGTGAGATGTGAGATTAGGGTTATTATGACCTCATGCATTTTCTAGGCAACTCTATTAACTCCCTTATAGATGAGACTTCAAATCATGCCATAATCCTTAACTCAATTTTAATTAATGCATGAATGATCATGACATAAATGATAATCATAAATAAGCATAACCAATGATCATGATGTCATGATATATGAATAGGCTCTAAAAATGAACATGACATAGAAAATAATTCTAAACAATATCATGACATGTCATATGATAAAATAAAATAAAATGTGATGTCATGACATGACAAATTTGAATATATAAACACATTAACACCCACATAATCAAACAAAAACATATGATTTTTTTTTATAAACAAAATATTTCATTCAAATATAACTTCAGTTTTTACAAGCAAAATAGATGTCTAAAACTCTCAACCTCACTACGAAACTAAAAATAAGATCCCTAGTCTGTGCCTAGCTATCATCCCCGGCAGATGGTGGAGGCGGTGGAGGCTGCTGGCTCAGCGTCCAGGTCTGCATCATCTCGTATATATCAATCTGGCGCTGCTCTATCCGGCTCTAGTGCCGACCCATGGAGGACTGCTCTAATCTGATCTCGGCCAGTCATGAGTCAACAGTCTGCTGGTAGTCCTCAAATCTGACCTCCAGCTGTGCAACACAATCTGAGAGACCTACTGCTGGTGCATCTGCTGGCACAGGGTCATCCTCCGCAGCATCGGACCCCTTATGCTGTTCTGCAGGCTCTCTAGGCTCCATGGCCGGCTCCTCTTGCCTGACGGGCTGAGGCCGAGGTGCCAACTCCATCTGTCCAGCGCCAGTCCGCAACCCAGCCAATGTGAAGTTACGCACTGAGATGTAGTCGTATATTTCAGATAACACCCTCAACGATCCCCTGGATATGTTAATGCCAATGGACTCTAACCATGCAGTGATAATATGTCCAAAAGACATATGAACTTTCCCTTGTACAGGGGATATGAAATGGACAATGCAATGAAAAATGTTCAATGCAATGTTCATGTCTAATCGATGACGCATGGCATACATGAGAAAGAGATGGGGAGGCCGGATCTTGGCCTGACCCCGAGTCACAATCGGAAGGAAGCACCCAACAATGACTTTGTAAAGAACATTGTCAGGTGCAGATAATTCATTGAAGGGAAGAGGTTTTGAGCTGGTGGGCGAGGATGACAGAAGAAGTTCTCATGCATGGAATCTAATGAGATGTGGTCAAATGGAGCCGAAAGAGGTGCATCAAAAGTAGGATAAAAGATGGAGGTGCATCAAAAGTAGGATAAAAGATGAAGGTGTCATCTGATGCCCTACACTCCAAGAACTCCTGCAAGATCACAGGAGTGAACTCTAGGTCACATTTTGCAACGCGAGTGGTGTAGGTAGGGCTATCGTCTACCTTCCTCAAGTTTTGGTAAAATTCCTTGAGGAGGTCATCATTAATAGCATGATTGCAAAAAGCGATCTTCATCAGCTGATAATGCAGTAAAATCTCAATGACGTCGCCACAGTAGTATCTAAAAAATCGCTCATCTATGTACCTAACCGCCATCGGTTGGTACAAACGCGATACACCCTCATTTGGGTCATTCCGACGTTGTCTTCTACATGATTATATAATGAATGCAATGTGATGACACAAATACCATGATTAGATCAAAATGTGGTGTAAAAAAAAATTAGGGTTTAAGGGTTTAGAGGTATACTTTGGTGTCATTACTAGATTGATGGTTGTGAGGGCCTAACTGGGCAGCCTACTTGCTGGAGAGAACGCCAGAAGATCGCCGGAAAGAAGATCTCGCAGGAACCCTAACGCCGGAGGAGAAAATGGAGGCTATGAGACGTCATTTTGGTAATAGAGCGACCAAAAACACAAATGACAGAGATAGCTTCCAAACCTAAGGCTTTTGGTCACCGGCGTGGATGCGAGAAGGCTGGTTAGAGAGAATTGGAAGCAACCGAAGAGAAGGAGTCGCGCGAAGAAAGTGTGAAGACACCGAACCCTAGCGGTTCGGCGTTATAAAATTGCAATGTCGATCCGTGATGTCTCACATCCGTCGATCGATAGTGAGTGTTAGTGAGCGGTTTCGAATCGGCAATCGACTACTCCGTCGACACTTTCATTGCCGAATGTTACGTGACGACTAGCTAACATCGAATATCCCGATCGATATTGATCGTCGATCGCCCGATGTGACTAGCACTCATCTGAGCGAGTCACTCGCTCGCTGGCTCTTTGCCCCAATGAACAATACCAATAGTCAACTGATGTAGATATTCAGTCGAATGATGGACAAATCAGTTGAGTCCTGGAAGTAGCACTCGACTGCTGGGCTTACGGTATCGTACTCTGATGTTATCGATCGTGATATATGATTTTCAGTTCTGAAATTAGGTGAATTTCGATTTCTTCACTCAATTTGTTTCATTTTAACATGTTTATTCATGTATATCGAATATATTAGTGTTATGCCTATGTTCATGTATTTGATAATGTATTTTGGTATTTTATTTCATTTTCACAAGCATTAACATCAAATAGTTTCAAATCCTAGCATCTCACCCTTTCTAAGTGTTGAAATACACAATCAAGGTGAATGATCTATTTTGTGAGATGCACACTATAAACATTCCTTCCATGCAAACATATGATAAAACACATGAAGCATGGTAAGTATGAGACATCAAGATGTGTAGTACTTGAGTATCAATCTTAAATATAATTTCTAAGCCTTAAGATAATTTTCTTGATACACTAATTCCCAAAGTGTGCCAAAACCCCAAATTACACACCAATACCTCTAAGTCTACATGTGCCAAGTTTAATCAATTTTTCACAATTCTCAAGGCTTATTGGCACATCCTAAAATCATTTAGGATTAAAATGCAAAACTTATTTCCAAGGTATCACATAACCTTGAAAAAGCTATAAAGTTTTAACTTTACAATGGTTAGATTAACTACCCACCAATTCAAGTTAACACCCCCAACCCACTTAGTGTGATGGAATCATGTTTTTAGGAACCCAATACTTGTTTGAGCTCCATGGATTAACTAGGTATTCCTTAGGGATATCTTCCCTAGATACCTTCCTAATGACTCTCCTAGGCTTAGGAGCCTTGGTCATTTGGGGTCCTATCATGGTTAACCTTAAGGATTGCCTCCCTAGTAACCTTCTTAGTGGTCTTCCTTAGTTTCATAGAAACCTTGGCCACTAGACACTTGCCTTGGTTAACCTTAGGAATAGCTTCCCTAGTAACCATGGCCTTCCTGGACCTAGGTTGTGTTCCATAATCGAATGGAACACTATGGTAGGTCTCCTTGGGCTTAGGTTTGTGACCCAAACCTTTCTTGCCTTTGGATGACTCTTGTCTTCTAAACCCTAGGTTTTGACTTTGACTTCTAGACCCTAGAGTTTGACCATTTGACATTTGCATTTGATTTGTCATTTTTGCAATGGTATTTTCAAGTTTCTCAAGCCTTGATCTCAAGGCTTTATTTTCCTTTTCTAATTGCCCAATTTTTGATTTTTCATTATCTCTTGAGATATTCTTATTTCTAAGCATGTGTCTAGTCCATTTAGGATTGATGCCTAGGTGATTTTCTATTTTTCTAATAGATTCCCTAGGTAATATTTTTCTAGGAACATTAGTCCCAAATTTCTCCTTATTTTTAACCTTGTAGGTCTTAACCCCTAAGCAATAAAATTTATTATTCTTAGCATGCTCTTTATAAAACATAAAGAAATTACTTCTAGCATGCTTGTTCTTATTACTTAAAGAATGAACATTGTTTAAATGTACCTTAGAGTTTGTCTTAAAGGCTCCCCCTACATTTTATGCTTCTTCTTGACCTCTCTTCTTCCCCTTAGGGCATTGACATCGGTAGTGCCCTCTTTGGTGACACTTGAAGCATACCACATGCTCCTTGTGTTAGTGAAAGCCCTAGAGCCAATCATGTGATGATTGTTGTAAGGACTTTATTGTATCATATTCCTATTTATAAAGGCATGGTTATTATATTTACTTACATTGGTGCCAAATAACTAAATATAATAACGTCCATGAGTAGAAGGTTCTTATCTATATCAATCGATTGGTTGAATCGATAATGAGATGATATAGAGAACACTACTCTTAATCATTCATAGTCGAGTATTAACATTCAGGAAAAATGTTAATGCGTAGAGACTAGCATGTAGGTCAACACGATGACTTAATCTCACAAGTCATGGATATGAGATATCAAGTTGACACATGGGTATGCATTAGAGAATGTATACTGAATGACCTGTCATGAGAAAGTATCATGGATCGTTATATGAGTATCATATACTTTCTCATGTGACTATTAGTTCTTGGACCTGAAGTCACCATGGTTTCCTACATAAGGAGTTGCATACTTTGGCTTCGTCAAACGTCACCCATAAATGGGTGGACTATAAAAGCAATTGCTGGGTATGCAACAAATTATGCGAAGGGATGTGAGTGATGTAGATGAGATCTATCCCTCCTATATGACGGGAGTGACATCGTTATTCTTGATAGAGTGAGACCCCGAAGTGCATGACCATGCCCAAATGAGTCAATATGAGATATTGAGCTCATTTGATTAGAGTGAGTCTACTTGGAGTTCAAGATATAGATTGTACCGAGGATGACACGGTCTATGTCTCAATTGGTCAATCTAGATATCAAGGATAGAGGGACATTGTTACATATTGTGAGAGTCACAATTAGTAGTTACAAAGGTGATGTTGGAGCTCAACATTCTTGTAACTTGGGTAGCAATGATGTGTTGCTAGATACCGCTCATTGCTTATGTTCCTAAATCGGTTTAGGGGCATTGCCAACGTTACAAGAACCTATAGGGTCACACACAAAGGGCAATTAGATGGAGATTAGGTTCATATGATGAACCATGAGGATTAGGTTCATGGGATGAACCAAATTGGATTAAGAGTAATCCAAATTAGACTAATTGAGTTAGACTCAAGTTGATTCAAGTGTTGAATGAGTCTAATTTAGATTTGATTCATTGAGTCAATTTAAATTAATGAATAGAGATTCATTAAATCAAATTGACTTGAATCAAGTGGTTAGATTTGATCGACCATGGGAGATAAGAGGTCAAGTTTGACTTGACTTAGGAGGGAAGATGAATGGTCAATTTTGACTTGACCAATTGTCATGTCATGGTGACATGGGATGGGGGCCGGCCAATGATGATGCTCCACATCATTATGGACTTATCATGTGGTGCCACCTCATGAGGGAGACCAAGAGCCATTGGCTCTTGGAGTTACATGCATGCATGTAACCCCCACCTATTGAAGTGGCCGGCCACTTCTCATTAGAAGAGAATTGATTTTGGTGAGTAACTCTAACTTCATCTTTTTCCTTGGATCTTCTTCCTCTCAGGCTCTCTCCCAATCCTCTATCTTGGCCGAACCATCCAAAGGGTGCTAGCACACTCAAGGTTGTGTTTTCTCCACCATTTGTCTGTGTGGATACCAATAGAGGAGTGTACACTTGACACTCTTGAATTCCGACGAAGCTTTTGGATGAGCGGGATAAACGAAGGGCGTCGCTACAAGGGTAACGCTCTATCTTGTAGATCTAAGGTAGATCTAGGGTTTTTAAAAACATACATGAATTTTATTTTTATATCTTCGCACGAATCCATGGCCGGTCTTCCGAGGTTTCCGCAACGCAAAAAGCGGTTTTTACGGCTCAGAAAACCCAACACCTTGTTCTTAGGAATGACGACTCCGGCATCCTTGGTCTTTTCTTGAGATTTCGGTGCCGGTTGACTTTTCTTGACTTTCCTAGTGAAGGGAGTGCCCTTGGTTGCGTCGGACTCTCATTGCCTCCCATGCCCCCGGATTAAAATTTTATCAACTAAAACTAATCCGGATGGGATGAGTTTCCGAAGCACAACCATTTCGTCATCGTGCCAACGACTCGAGCGATCGCTTGACCAAACTTGTTGTTCAAGCAATCAACTCTTCTAGTCGGTTAGCCGCGGAAGAGACGACGAACGGATCGTCGGTTTTTGTGTTTCTTATCGGGGTCCATAATTATACAAATACAAATAAATGCAAACTAGTATAATCAACACATACTAACATAAAGAACATAAGCTAGCATATCTTATCATAAGAGGATCAAGAATAAAGTTTGTAAAACTTTTATACCTCTTGGTTTTCTACCGTATGTCCCATCCTCCTCGTGGACATCGTGTGGGCAAAGATCCTCCACGAGTTGAAGCCTCCTAGATCATGTTCTTCCCTTCCTTGCTCGCTCCGAACAAAGAGAAGAACCAAACAAAAACTCCTTCTCCTATCTAGAACCGACCACCAAGCCAAGGAGCTTGATATAGCCTCCGGCCAAGGAATAGATAATTGAGCGCCGGCCAACCTTGAAGAAAGGTTGCTGCCGGCCACCAAGGAAAGAGGGAGAAGGAATAATGGGTATGGGCGCCGGCCAAAGCAAGGAGGAAGAAGATGGGCGCCGGCTACCAATTAGGAAGAGAAGGAAACAAACCTTAATCCTTCCAAGGATTGCCACCCAAACCTTTTCCCAAACCCTAGCCGCCCAAGCCAAAAACCCTAATCTCCTTCTTGATATATCTCTATCTTACACGCCCAAGCCCTTAGCCCTCCTTTTATAGAGTTAGGCTTAGGCCTCCTTTCAATCTCCACCGTCGGATCTAGAGACTTAGTCTCCACCGTCGGATCTAGGGTTTCATCCCAACCGTCAGATCTAGGGTTTCATCCCAACCGTCGGATCTAGGGTTTCATCCCAACCGTCGGATCTAGGGTTTCATCCCAACCGTCGAATCTAGAGATTTAATCTCAACCGTCGGATCTAGAGTTTTATGTTCCATCATTGGATCTAAGCTCCTTGAGGTTTTAATAAGGCTACGATAGGGACCATGAGGAGGAGTTGGATCTTGGCCACCCGATGGATCGAAACCACACAAACTTGATCCATCAATGATGTTCCATTCCACTAGAGGATCATCATTGAATTACCTCACCAACCCCCATTTATATGGGCTCCATATATTATTTGCACAACTATATCCCCGTGTTTAAGATATCGAATGTCCGTCAATTAATTGATTTACTGACCATCAATTAATTAACATCTAACTCCTCGAGTAGTACCACTCAACCTTATTATCATGTTGACTAAGTCAACCCGCGGGGTTTACATGATAAACCTTATGAGCTCCTCAAGGGGACATCATCAACCTAATATATAGGACACGGTTTCCTTCTATAATTAACAGCACACCATATAAATAATATTATTTCCCAACTTACCGGGCCTATTGATTTAATCTATAAATCTCACCCATTGGTAAATCAAAGAAATAAATACTAAGTACATGTGCCCGTTATTATATCGGGATTCAGAGCATGTACAACATAATACCCGAGGTCTGATTCAATTATATAGTCAGCAATAGAATGAATCACCTCTATGTCGGTCCTGCTCAATACACACAAAATGTACTAGTGTAATTCTATGGTCAAGATAAACCAATATCAAATCACACTACAACCATACCAATGGTTTGTCCAAGACCATCTTGGTTGTGAGCCTATACTTATATTCTACAAGGAACTGATAACATGATCTTCTGTGCCTCACCAAGCACCACATTATCTATAATGTAGAGTATTAGACAATATGCACATATAATAAATATAAAGTGCAAAAAATGATCATGTGATTCTTATTTCAAAATAAAGATGTCCATACAAAAGGCTAGGCTTTCAGTATACATCCTAACAATCTCCCACTTATACTAAAAGACTATGCTGTCATCACACTGTAATACATCTGATCCCCATGTCCTCCACATGCCTATCAAACGCTTTCGCTGGAAGGGCCTTAGTGAATGGATCCGCCAGGTTATCCTCTGATGCAATCTTGGCGACAGCTACTTCTCCTCGCTTTACGATCTCTCGTATCAGGTGGTACTTGCGCTCTATGTGTTTACTCGCCTTATGGTCTCGTGGTTCCTTCGAGTTTGCAACTGCACCACTGTTATAACAATAAATTGTGATAGTTCTGGGCAAACCAGGAATCACATCCAAGTCCATCAAGAAGTTCATGAGCCATACAGCTTCCTTGGCTGCCTCAGAGGCTGCCACATACTCAGCTTCCATGGTAGAGTCCGCCACACATTTCTACTTGACACTCCACCATACTATGGCTCCACCTCCAAAAGTAAACACAAACCCCGAGGTAGACTTACTATTGTCCCTATCTGATTGGAAATCAGAATCTGTGAAACCCACAGGGACTAATTGATCTGCCCGGTAAACCAGCATATAATCCCTAGTCCTTCTCAGGTACTTCAATATATGCTTTACCGCAGTCCAATGTCCCTGTCCAGGATTACTTTGATATTTGCTAACCATGCCCACGGCAAAGCAGATATCTGGTCTCGTACATAGCATAGCATACATGAGGCTTCCTACTGCCGAAGCATAAGGAACCGCCTTCATCTCCTCTATCTCCTTTGATGTTTTGGGACACATCTCTTTAGATAAAGGTACTCCATGCCTAAAAGGTAGAAAACCTTTCTTGGAGTTCTGCATGCTAAAACGAGCAAGGATAGTGTCAATGTATGAAGCTTGAGATAAGCACAACATCCTTTTCTTGCGATCCCTTATCACCTTGATCTCAAGGATGTGTCCCACTTCTCCCAAGTCCTTCATGTCAAACTGTTTGGACAACCATACCCTTACATCTGATAACACTTTGATATTGTTTCCAACTAACAAAATGTCATCTACGTATAGTATAAGAAATACCACTACGTTTTCGTCACATCTTTTGTATACACATGGCTCATCCGGACTATGAATAAATCCATATGACTGAATTACCTCATCAAAACGGATGTTCCAAGATCTCAAAGCTTGCTTCAATCCATAAATGGACCGATTAAGCTTACACACTAGATGCTCTTTGCCTTTAGCAATGAATCCCTCTGGTTGCTGCATATAGATGTTCTCCTCAAGACTTCCGTTAAGGAAAGCTGTCTTGACATCCATCTGCCAAATCTCATAATCCATATGACCAGCTATAGATAAGAGAATCCAGATAGACTTAAGCATATCTACCGGCGAAAAAGTCTCCTCATAATCGATACCCTCTTTCTGAGTATACCCTTTCGCAACAAACCTAGCTTTAAAGGTCTCAACCTTCCCGTCTACTCCTCTCTTTCTTTTGTAGATCCACTTGCATCCAATGGCTTTTACACCATCGGGTGGCTCTACTAGCTCCCAGACCTGATTAGAATCCATAGATTCTATCTCAGAATTCATCGCTCTTTGCCAAGATACCGCATCTTCATCTTGGAGTGCCTCATCATATGTCCAGGGATCAGGTTCATGTTCGCCAGGGACCAAGTCCGAAGACTCTCCCAAGAACATGAATCTATCAGGCTGTCTCACAATCCTCCCACTACGACGAGGTATCACCTGTGTATCCTCTGTGACACGCGGTGCAGTGACTTGTGGTATATCCTCTTGTACCGGTGGTACTGAAGTAGCGACTTCCCCTCTTAATTCCTCCAGAACAATCCTACTCTTGGGCTTGTGGTTCATCACATAGTCTTCCTCTAGAAATCGGGCGTTCGTGCTAACGATCACCCTCTGATCTCTAGGATTATAAAACAAACCACCTTTCGTTCCTCTAGGGTAGCCCACGAACATGCACACTTCTGTACGAGGTTCCAACTTACCAGCATCAGCCTTCAGCACATGTGCTGGACTCCCCCATATCCGAATATGTCTCAGACTAGGCTTTCGCCCAGTCCACAATTCTATGGGGGTAGAAGGCACTGATTTAGATGGAACCAAGTTCAGAATATACACTGTCAGATTCAGCGATACCCGTAACGAATCGCAACTCGTAATAACTCATCATCTAACCATCTCCATAAGAGTCATATTCCTTCGCTCCGCTACACCATTCTGCTAGGGTGTGCCAGGTGCAGGCAATTGGGATTGAATCCCAGCCTCTGATAAGTAATTCCTAAACTCTCCCAAGAGGTACTCACCACCACGATCAGATCGTAGGGTCTTGATACTTTTACCTTGACAGTTCTCCACATCAACCTTGAATTCTTTGAACCTGTCAAAGCATTCAGACTTACGACGCATCAAGTAAATGTATCCATATCTTGAATAATCGTCTATAAAAGAGACGAAATATTCAAAACCACCTCTAGCCTGGATAGACATAGGACCACACAAATCAGAATGAACCAATTCTAACACATCTTTGGCTCTATGCCCCTTGGCCTTGAAAGACCTCTTGGTTATTTTACCTTCCAAGCAAGATTCGCAGGTTGGGAGATCCTCCACCACTAATGAACCCAAAGGTCCATCAGCTATCAACCTTTGAATTCTACTCAGGTTAATATGACCAAGCCTTAGATGCCAAAGATATGTTTGGTTCATCTTCGAAGGTTCTTTTCTCTTATTGGAATTAGAAGATGAGTTATTAACTTCTATATGCATCGTGGGAGCTTTTGGTTCAAGAGTATACAAATTGCCAACCAATGTACCTGAACAGATAATCTCTCTATTTCTTTTTATAACAACTCTATCATTAAAAGAAACAGAATATCCATCCATAAACAATTTAGAAACCGAAATCAAATTCTTTCTAAATGTAGGTACATAAAGACAATTTCTCAAAACCAAAACTTTATTTCTATCAAACGATAAATGAACGTCTCCCACTGCAATAGCCGCCACCTTTGTAGCATTGCCCATGTAGACGGTAATTTCTCCTTCAGCTAGTCGTTGGGTTTCCTGGAATCCCTGCAAAGAATTGCGGACATGATCGTGGCTCCGTATCTACACAGTGCAGGTAGATAACACCACTAAACGACTAAGCGGAAAGATATACCTTTGTTCGCTTTAGGTTGGGGCGATCTTTCTTCCCATGTCGATCTTCTTACAAGTGAAGCACTTGCCTTCGACTTCTTCACTTCTCCACGAGGTCCACATACCTTTGCTCCACCTTGTTTCTTCTTCTTCTTCTTGCCTTCAGAAGTAGAAACCTTCGAGCAACCATGGCTTCTGCCTAGCGTCGATTCGTATCCGAAAAGTTCCTTTTCCTTAATCATCCAGCAGTTTAGGAGGACACTCATCGAAGAGCACATACTTATACTCCTCGACAGTTAAGACAATATCCAAATTTCTTTTCCAATCAATGTATTTTATTCCAGTAAGTTTATTTTCTTTCAGTATCACAGCAAGTGGGTTGAAAACCATTTGAAAATCCTAAGAATCACAATGATCAAAATATTAGATTTCAAATATTATTGATTCCTCAAAACAATAAAATTCCGAAATCAACCAACACCTCAAAACACCGAGAATATCGCATGCCACGATAGTGTGGACGTATACGAATTCTACATTTGTAAGAGGAGGTTTTACCCATTAATTTTATTATCTTGTCAACCTTACTTTTTGACAAATAAAATTAATAGTTGGTTCCTCTTAGGCCCTACAAATAAAAGCAGTGACTCCGATGGGGAGGATACCTTTATTTGCATCTAAGTGTTTACCATTACTCGGTACTAAGGCAATTATCTCGGATTATGTGCCTTACCGATGGGGAAGTACACACGCTCCTAAATAATTTCCTATAACCATATTTGACCTAGTGATCCACAAACAAACCCATTCGATGGGGAGGAAGGCACTCAGAGCCGACACGCAAGTTTGTTGCATCACACGTCAAATTGTAATGGAGGCCGCGGGAATTAATTAAAATATCCCTCTCTCACTTAGTAAATTGAATATGAGGAATTTTCAAGCACACACAACATGCATATAAAACAAATCAGCAATAAATATGGAAAAAATAGAATTTTTCCAACTATTATGGCTTTGTTCTCCAATATGCGTCCCGCCGTGTCTCCACCTCGTCCGCTCCACCTTTTCCGTGCGCAAGCCACAAAAGAGATCCGAGCCGAGATATATCATTTTAATTTACATCCATCGATCCTATACTCCACGAAGGAGTGTACAAACTATCTAGATCGAAAGTAAACTAGAATGATCGGCTAAACAATGCCGTATTTAATTACAAAAATTAAATACTAATCTAGCCTCGTCAACCCCGAGGATTCAAATGATATACATACAATCACATACACACATATAGCCATAATAGTCGGATCTTATGCCTGCAACCAAAAAGTTAGCCTACGCACATCCTACTATTATCCGGCATACTCAATATATGATATGTGCATGAAAGTAACCGAATCCGAAACACACGAAACCGAAAACCTTGGCTCTGATACCAATTGAAGGGAGTGCCCTTGGTTGCGTTGGAGTCTCATTGCCTCCCATGCCCCCGGATTAAAATTTTATCAACTAAAACTAATCCGGACGGGATGAGTTTCCGAAGCACAACCGTTTCGTCATCGTGCCAACGACTCGAGCGATCGCTTGAACAAACTTGTTGTTCAAGCAATCAACTCTTCTAGTCGGTTAGCCGCGGAAGAGACGACGAACGGATCACCGATTTTTGTGTTTCTTATCGGGGTCCATGATTATACAAATACAAACAAATGCAAACTAGTATAATCAACACATACTAACATAAAGAACATAAGCTAGCATATCTTATCATAAGAGGATCAAGAATAAAGTTTGTAAAACTTTTATACCTCTTGGTCTTCTACCGTATGTCCCATCCTCCTCGTGGACATCGTGTGGGCGAAGATCCTCCACGAGTTGAAGCCTCCTAGATCACGTTCTTCCCTTCCTTGCTCGCTCCGAACAAAGAGAAGAACCAAACAAAAACTCCTCCTATCTAGAACCGACCACCAAGCCAAGGAGCTTGATATAGCCGCCGGCCAAGGAGTAGATAATTGAGCGCCGGCCAACCTTGAAGAAAGGTTGCCGCCGGCCACCAAAAAGAGAGGGAGAAGGAATAATGGGTATGGGCGCCGGCCAAAGCAAGGAGGAAGAAGATGGGCGCCGGCTACCAATTAGGAAGAGAAGGAAACAAACCTTAATCCTTCCAAGGATTGCCGCCCAAACCTTTTCCCAAACCCTAGCCGCCCAAGCCAAAAACCCTAATCTCCTTCTTGATATATCTCTATCTTACACGCCTAAGCCCTTAGCCCTCCTTTTATAGAGTTAGGCTTAGGCCTCCTTTCAATCTCCACCATCGGATCTAGAGACTTAGTCTCCACCGTCGGATCTAGGGTTTCATCCCAACCGTCGGATCTAGGGTTTCATCCCAACCGTCGGATCTAGAGATTTAATCTCAACCGTCGGATCTAGAGTTTTATGTTCCATCATTGGATCTTGGCTCCTTGAGGTTTTAATAAGGCTACGATAGGGACCATGAGGAGGAGTTGGATCTTGGCCACCCGATGGATCGGAACCACACAAACTTGATCCATCAATGATGTTCCATTCCACTAGAGGATCATCATTGATCTACCTCACCAACCCCCATTTATATGAGTTCCATATATTATTTGCACAACTATCTCCCCGTGTTTAAGATATCGAATGCCCGTCAATTAATTGATTTACTGACCATCAATTAATTAACATCTAACTCCTCGAGTAGTACCACTCAACCTTATTATCATGTTGACTAAGTCAACCCACGGGGTTTACATGATAAACCTTAAGAGCACCTCAAGGGGACATCATAAACCTAATATATAGGACACGGTTTCCTTCTATAATCAACGACACACCATATAAATAATATCATTTCCCAACTTACCGGGCCTATTAATTTAATCTATAAATCTCACCCATTGGTAAATCAAAGAAATAAATACTAAGTACATGTGCCCGTTATTATATCGGGATTCAGAGCATGTGCAATATAATACCCGAGGTCTGATTCAATCATATAGTCAGCAATAGATTGAATCACCTCTATGTCTGTCCTGCTCAATACACACAAAATGTACTAGTGTAATTCTATGGTCAAGATAAACCAATATCAAATCACACTACAACCATGCCAATGGTTTGTTCAAGACCATCTTGGTTGTGAGCCTATACTTATATTCTACAAGGAACTGATAACATGATCTTCTGTGCCTCACCAAGCACCACGTTATCTACAATGTAGAGCATTAGACAATATGCACATATAATAAATATAAAGTGCAAACAATGATCATGTGATTCTTATTTCAAAATAAAGATGTCCATACAAAAGGCTAGGCTTTCAGTATACATCCCAACACCTAGAGCACTTGCTCTTATAGTGCCCATATTCCCTACACTCAAAACACATATTATGATTTTTATTTTGAATTGATGTGCTTGAGTTACCTAGGTTAATGGTGGTGGTTTGGGCTTCTTCATCTCCTCGAACGGAGGTGAATGCTTCCTCTTGATCATGCTCCGAATTGGAAATTTTCTTCTCCTCAATCCTAGAGGTGGAGGTTTCTTGTTCTTCTTCCTCCTTGGATGTCGACTCCCTCTCAATCTCCAAATCCTCACTTTCTTGTGAGGAAGATGAACTCGCTTCATCGGCCTCTTCCCCTTCTTGAGCCAATGAACATTCTTCGGCTTCTTGTGATTGTTCCTCGCTTGAAGCCGGTGATGATCCTTCATGAAGCTTTGCCAATTTTCTCCAAAGCTCCTTGGCATCTTGATATTCACCTAGCCTAGACAAAATGTCATTAGGTATCAAATCTTCTAAAAGCTTTGTTACTTTGACTTCGGTTTTGAACTTTAGGCGTTGATCTTGGGTCCACTTCTTCAACTTCAAGACATTTCCCTTTTTATCTCTAGGAGGTTCAAAGCCTTCCATGATGATAAACCAATCTTCTATGTCCATCATCAAGAATATCTCCATTCTTGCCCTCCATGTCGAAAAATCCTCTTGGTCATATGGTGGCGGTGTGTTGATGTCCCATCCAAGTCTTTCTTCGAATTCCATCTTATTCCTCTAGCAGTTTTGCTCCCGGCGGTTAGTCCATAGAAGAGCCCCGGGCTCTGATACCAATTGAGGATTCGATAATCGCTAGAGGGGGGGGGTGAATAGCATTTTGGATGCGTCGATGGAATTCGTTCGCGATTGCTTCTACAAATCGTGTTAGTATGCAGTAGAATAATAATAATAAAAACAATACACGAGACACAATCACAAACACTACACAAGATATAATGTGGTTCAGAACCGAACGGTTCCTACTCCACGGATTGAGCTCTAAAGAGCTCTAGCGATGCCACAAACACCACTAAACAATAAACTCCTTCTCGACAACACGTCGGAGGTGGAGAAACCTCGTACAATAACTCTTATAATAGTAAGAAACAAATACAAGAAAGATACAACAATAAAATGCAATTACAAGTGAAGAAAACAACTTTACAAGAGCTTTAGGATTGCTTGCCTGTTGATCGCTTGAACCGTACTTGAAGACCTTGATTTACACCAGCAAATTGCCTCAAAAATGCCCAAGAAATCGCTGCCAAAATCCCTCTTTCGAGTTGCTTTTATAACCTGCAATCGGGCTAGATTTTCGCCTATCAGTCGATTGCTCGGGACCATCAGTCAACTGATGCCACTGTTGTCGTGAGACAATGACTACATCCACGCTGGAAAAATCCAACGGATACACCATCAGTCGACTGACCAAACCCATCAGTCGACTAATGTCTCAACTAGTCGAGTGGTTGGGCCGATCACTCGACTGGAGAACATTCTGTGCCCGAAATTTCGGCTATCAGTCAACTGATCACCTTGATTAGTCGACTGCTCAGGCTAGCATTCACTACCCACCTGCAATGATCGCTTGGACACTTCCCGCAGTCAAACCCTAGTTGACTCACACCAATCGACTTCCACATGGTACCAGTCGACTGATACACCTCAAACATGAGGTTTAACCCAAGTATGGCACCCCCATACTTGCTAGACCACCCTTAGGTTAGACCTAAGCCTTCTAGCCACCTCCGTCAACCTCACACCTATCGGATCCCTCCAAGTCATCCATGACTTGTTCATCCATACGCTAGCCTTCAGGTGCTTCCATCGACTATGTCATGCTAACGCTGTCTACACCGCCAAGGCATATTGGACTTACGCTGCCAAGACTCCGCTTGGACTTTACGCCGCTAACCATTGGACTTAGCTGCCAAGACTTCACCCTTGGACTTTATGCCACCAATATCAAACCCCTTGGACTTTCCAAATGACAAGTACTCATGACTTGGACTTTCACCACCAAGATTACACCCTTGGACTTATGTGGCCAAGACTACTCCCTTTGACTTTACTTGCCAACCCCTGTTAGACTTTCCATGCCAAGTCCCATGCTTGGACTTTTCATGCCAAGTACTCAAGACTTGGACTTTCCATGACATGGTCAACTCTAGTCAACCATCAAAATCCCCCTCGAGTCAAACTCGAGTCCGGTCAATCATGATTTGGGTCGATTGCACCAATAATCTCCCCAAAACATTATCAGACATCAATGTCAAACCTTCATGTCAAACATCAAAACATCACTCGAGTCAAACTCGAGTCCGGTCAATCGTGACCTGGGCCGATTGCACCAACACATCTGATGTAGTTTGCACTGAGGATGAATGGCTCTATTGAGTGATTGGGATCATTAGGATTTTTCATAGACCATGAATTAAGTATTGACTTAATTCTTCACAATCTGACTGGTAGCTATTCACAATTTGTGATAAACTATTGGATGAATAAGATTGAGTCCACTATTCCTAAATTGATCAATATGCTCAAAACAATGGAGCAATCTGTTGCTAAAGAACAGAAGGTGGTGATGTTCGTTGACTCCTCAAAGAAAGGGTCTAAGATGAAGTCAAAAACCAAAGCCAAAGGGAAGAAAAAGATAAAGAAGGAAGAATTAACTCCCAAGGGCACCTGCTATCATTGTGGTAAGGATGAACATTAAAAGAGAAATAACAAGCAGTATCTGGAGTCACTGAAGCAGAAAAAGACATCTGATGCCCAATCTACTTCAGGTATATCTGTTATTGAATGTCATACTGTTTCTTCTAACACTTGGGTATTGGATACAGGGTGTGACTCATATATATGTAATGATATACAGAGGCTTAGGATCAAAAGAAGATTGGTTAAGGGAGAAGCAGATCTAAGGGTTGACAATGAAGCAAAAGTTGCTGCTATAGCCAAGGGAACTTATATGTTGCGACTTCCTACAGGACTAGTTTTAGAGTTGGATGATTATTTTTAAATTCCTGCATTAATAAAGAACATTATTTCTATTTCATATTTGAATAAGAAAGGTTATTGATGGTGTTCACTTTTTCGTCCTACCGAGATCTCCCCCCCTCTTTCTTGTGGATTGCCAGAACTACTACCAGAGAAGGTTAGAAATGAGATAAGGAGGGATCTGCTCTTAGAATCACCTTGGATCTTGGAAGTAGAGTTAGATCTACTGCTTAGAGAAGGAATGTGAGATATGGATCGGCTGCCCGGTGCTGCCACTCTGACTCTCAAGTCAGTAAGAGTATGAAGAAAATAACAACACGAATGGAATATAGAAGAAGCGAGAAGGAGATCTTTGAGGTACCAAATAAAAAAAACATCCCATGCTTTGTCCTCCTCTGCCCCTTTATAGATGGATCAACTGCCTCCTCCTTTAGATGAATGTACTGTAATGCCCTTTGCCAAGCTATCCTTGTAACCGTTTTTCCCACTTCAATTCAAAATATCTCCTTATATTTCTTTGCCACATATTAATACAAAAATAAATGCAATTATATTAAACTAACCACCCACAACTTCCCCTACTACTTCCCATCCTATGGCATACCCCCTTCCTCCTTATTCCGCCATATTCAGAAAGAACCCCTGAAATCCATAAGTGGCTTTGAAATGAATATATTGCTCGAAATGAATACCTTTGCTGGGAAATACCCTAACCATTCGAGACTTCATAAGGATTGCTCTTAGCATTATACTTAGTCACTAAACTATATTGCCTCACTCACCCCTATCATGCTGAATCATACATACCACGGAAATACACTGACTACTCGGGAAACACCTAGACTACTTTGCCAATGTTGATACTTAAATAACTCTGTACTGCTCTTCCTTTCTGAGATCGGGAATCACATACATTGCTCAGGAAATACACTAACTATCTGGGAAACACATAGAATGCTCTACCAATGCTGATACTTAAACAACTATGTACTGCTCTTCCTTTCTGAGATCGGGGATCACATACATTGCTCGAAAATACACTAACTCCCAGAAACACATTGATCGCTTCCGCTAATGCCGAGCATCAAACTCAGATCGCTTCCTTTCTAAGATCGGAATCACATACACCGCCGTGAAATACACTAATCGCCAGAAACACATAGATCGCTTCCGCCAATGTCGATACTGAAACAACTCTGCACTGCTCCTCCTTTCTGAGATCGAAAATCATATACACTGCTCGGCAATCACTCAAACTGCCCGGGAAAACACATAGACCACTCTTCTAATGCCATACTTAGTCGCTGAATAATACTGCACTATTCTTCCTTTTTGAGACCAAGGATCCCATACACTTCTTGGCAAATACACTAACTTCCCGGGAAACATATAGACCACTCTGCCAATGCCATACTTAGTCACTGAACAATGTTACATCGTTCTTCAAGATCGGGATCCCATACATTGCTTGGCAAATACACTAACTGCTCAAGAAAAAGTTTACCCCGATCAGACAAAATCCTGACCCCATCATAAGTTCCCCCTCTTTAGTAAAAATGAAGAGCGAAGTCGAGAGAAGTTTTACAAGTATTTACAAAATTTTTTTTTTCTGCCTTAGCTGAAAAAGCCCCCACACCCATCATAAATTCCCCCTCTTTAGTAAAACTGAAGAGCAAAGTCGAATGAAGTTTTATGAGATGCTTATGCCTAAAAATACTGTATAAGGCGTTTATGCCTTAAAATACTGTAGGCCTTAAAATACTACAGGAGGCGTTTATGCCTTAAAATATTATAGGAGTTATTTATGCCTTAAATTGTTGTTATGAGGCGTTTATGCCTTAAATTGTTGTAGGAGGCGTTTATACCTTAAAATACTATAGGAGGCATTTATGCCTTAAAAGACTGTGTTGGATCGAAGCGGATCTCGGGGGGGGGGGTGAATAGCGATAAAACTTTTCTTTCTTTCGAATTCATTTCAAAACAATTAAGTGCAGCGGAAAGATAAATGAAACAATAAAAGAGACAAGATATTTTTTACTTGGTTCGTAGCCTTCGGCTACTACTCCAAGGCCCTAGTGGTCCTTGACCACACACGGAGGGCAAAACACTAAAGAACTCCTCCTCGTTAGAGATAGGAGTTAATCGATACAAGAACACAAAAAGCTTGAAGTAGAGGGACACTCCCCCTCTCCTCGTTACGATAGAAAAGCTTCGAAAAAGTAAAGAAAAAACTGATATAAAGCTTATACTGACGTAAAAAAAATAAAATAAATTAAACCTAGACGTCGGAGAGGAAGCACTTCGTTGTCGGAGAGTTGTAACTTTGCGGAGGCTTTTGGAAGCTTAGAATTGATGATGAAACCCTAGGATAGGCCCTCCTTTTATAGCCTTTGAGCCTCTTTTCGAGAGGACCTTCAACCAATGGAAATTAGGCACATGGCTCCTTGAAAAATGGTGATAAGGCTTGACTCCTCGAGGCTGATCCTTGACCATTAGTCGACGGATGGCTATCATCAGTCGACTGATGGCAACATCACCGAATGTCGACCTCGTGCAATGACTATTGACGATATCGAGTCCTCCAAGTCGGCAATGATCGATGCTAGCTGCAAGACAAAGTTAGCTTAACAAAAACATTATTTCGACGGCCTCAGACCGTCCGATCTCGACCTATACCACCTATAGGATGTCTTTGGTCGGATCTACGCTTAAGATCATCCCCGTAAAGAAGATACGACCTCACTTACTCTCGCACACACACGAGCTTACCTCGATACTTACTGTGTCGCTTTCGCTTTCGGCCTTCCACTCGATTCCTTCGTCTCCCTTCGAAGTCACTCGAGTGTCGCCCGACCACCGCGGCTTCCTCCGGGTGTCGCTAGCCTTCAGCTCCAGCTATAACAATTTTCTGCACACTCGATTCAGCTCGTGAGATAACGACATGAGCTTAACTTTGTATTGTTTGCGTGTTCGACTTAGGTACCTATTGCACCAACAGACTGGAGGTGCTGAGTCTTGTTAGCATGCTACCTGCCCATTATAGCTAGCGTTATAATTCCCTGTAAGGGAAAATAACTATCCAACCCTTAGGCTTTTTATAGGAGAGTCATGAGAACATTTACATATGATATATAGAGGCGTTATAGTTCCTCGTGGGAGAAAATAGTCTATCTAATACTTAGCCTGTTATAGTAGAACCATGAGAATATTTACATATGCCATCTAGAGACGTTATAGTTTCCCATGGGAGAAAATAGCTTACCTAACACTTAGGCTGTTATAGTAGGCGCGGAGTCTGAGTTAGTTTCTAACACTTAGAAAAAATAACACCAAACTTGCCATACCTTAGAAAGAATGCCATTGAAATAAGAAAAGAGGAATTCCAATCAAACATAATGCAATTAATAACTGCCAATGAGAATATGATAAAAATACAAAAACACCAATGACCCTCTGTATAACAGTGTCAAATAATCCTGCATTATACCAGGCATATAACACCTTAGAAAATTTGATAACCCCCTTCAATAAAAGAATATAAGAAACCCTTCAACTTCTATATAAGACATAGAATGCCATAGAAAAAAAAACCATACAACCTTCTTCCACAAATCATTAAATAGCCTAAAACCCCTTAAAAAAATTGACAGCCCTCACAAGAACACCTTCATTAGCCCTTATGCTCTGTAATAGGTGCAAAATGCCCTTAGAAATGTAAGATATCAGAAAATAAAATAATAATAAAATGCCCTGGTTAATTAGAAAATTATCTTATAGATTTTTTTCAGGATTTTTAGAATTTTTTCCAGAATTAAATGGAGTTCTTACGATATTTTATGGGGAAAGATTTAATAGGCTTTGATAAAGCCTGTTAGGATTAATTGTGATAAGGGTTATGTGGGTTGATTAACCTAAAGTATAGAAATACCAAAACCTAGGTTTATTCTCCATTTTCTTTTCCCCATTCTCTCATGCCACAACCGCCCAAATTTCCGATTTCCTCTCTTTTCTCTCCTCACAATTTCATTCTTCTCCCTCTTGATTTCTTGCCGCCGCCCCTTCTCTCGATCGATTCTTCTCCCCATTGCCATCGCCGTTGCATGCGCTGCCCTCCCACCGCACGCATCACTTCTAGCTGCACATGCGCACCGACAGCAGGACCCTTTCTGTCGTCGCCCCTTTTTGCCTATTGCTCATGCACACACACAACACGCACGCGGTCGCCTTCTTGCTAGTCACCATCGTCGCCACCCCTGCACATCGCGTGCCCCCGGCCAGCAGCTGTCGTCGTGGTCATTTTTGCTAGCAGCCAGCATCGACTGCCTTCCGACCAGTTTCTGACCATAGCATGACTTGCACCTGCTGCCACCCATAAAAGTCATCGCCGCTAATGTCCAACGCCATCAGCGACCCTATGGTTCTCGATGCCCAGCCACCATCGACTGAGCTCAACGCTCACGATATCATCGCGATCTCTTCTCCACTATGAGGATCCATCCGGAATCATGACATCTAGGGAGCAAATCCTAAGTTCGAATGGGAGAAGCTAGTGGTCTTCCCCTCCCCGCCAATTCAAGGAGGAATTAGAGTTTTGTCTCTAATTTATCTATGTTGAGTAGATCATATTTATCAACGTGAATATAGGAGTTGGGTGTCATTGAATCAGAGTTAGGTAAGCTTCGATTTGAATGTGTTATGTATATGCAACAAGATTGCTGCAGTAGGACTAATTGGTTGGTTAGCTAATTAGGATCTAAGATTGATTATATTCTATTCTACAGATTCAAAATTTTGATTTGGAATGGTCTTTCGGACATTAAGATTCTCAGATAGGTCTTCGTATCAGGTGGGTAATATTCTACCCTGGTCAGATAGTTGATTATTCTTAGTGCATGAGTTTCTATATGGTTGATATTGTGCCTTGACTCCACTCATATTATTCTGTACTTGATACTTAAGTCTTTGTACTTTGAGATATACTATTGTTGTTGTTATATATCATTCATCGTTGTTATAAATTACCAATGCTATGGTAGGTGGATCTTTAGATGCTTAACTATGGGTATGTAGTTGAGTCAGATTGTTGATTTAACTTGTGTCATTAGGAACAATCATCCGGGGATGAGTGATGTCCTTAATGTAGAGTTGGTTGTTGTATCATTTTACCTTTCGTTGTATAACTATTACAGATCATATGTCTGTACATGGTAGTGTGGGTTGTCGACAGTGTGTTGTTACGGACTAGAGGTCCTAGCATGGTTGATTGTTAGCTGTGTACGACTCTCTGTTGGATGGATAGTGTGTTGTGTATGTGTGTATATGTTGGTTGTGCATTCATTCCATTTTCATGCATGCTAGCGACTTGGTCTCCCTTATGGTTGAGAGGGTCGTCAATCATCCTGTCTCCATGGTTACTCGTGGTAGTAATAACTGGTGTGAGGGTAGCTCATTAATTGTGCCGCACTCGGCTACTATCGATAGTGGTAGTTGGAGTTGAGTGCAGTTGTTCTGGATGTGTGACACTCGACCACTCATGGGCAGTGTCAGTCGGAGTGGCCAACATCAAAGACCCCCGTTGTGTAGCTTATAACTCTTTAGCTTATCGCTACTTATTCATCCTGCCCACTCGGTCACTCGAGAACAGTGGTTGTTGTTGAGTTGGGACAGTTGTCATGTCGTGCCACCTAAGCCACACTAGGATCGTGGTAGTGAGTGGGGTGCGCAGGTATGACCATGCATTTGCATTGCCATGTATATATATATATATATATATATATATATATATATGCTTGTTGTGATGTTGTATTTGTTTGAGTTATGCTTGCTGCATATGTTTGTTCATCATTTTATATACTATTTGCATATTCTATACTGTTGTGTGTGGAGTACAGTGTACGAGTTGGATCAAACAGTTGTACGTATTTGATTAGCATCATGTTGTGGTATAGGATGGACCAGGTTCGTATATGTACTGTTTATATGTTGTTCATATAGTAGTGTGTTGATTACAAATTTAGTATTGTTCCTTTATGTTGTATGTGTTATAGTGTAGTATATGTGTTCAGGGTGTATGAGTTGTATCATTGCAGATCCTCAGGCATGTCAGTACCTTACATTACATTACATATGGTTGATCAGTTGGTTTGGTATATGCATTGATTAGTATTATACTGATAGTTTCGTTGTTTCCTTTAAGACTGTATGTATGTTGATCTCCCTAGGTATACCTATTGATCTACATATGTTATTTGTTCATGCATTGTCTTTTATATTATCGCTGAGTTTTATACTCACCACCACAGACCCTGGGTTTTCTTGTTGCCCAGGTAACAGGTAGAAGATTCCTTGGATGTTTGGAGCACCGCCAGCTGATCTCATCTCACCTTGAGTATTTGGATTGAAATCCATATTGGTGTTGTATATTTTAGATTTTTATGCTATATTGTTTCTGTTGTTTGGTAATCGGTTATGTTGTTATGTATTTGGTTTCGATCATGTTTTCTTGTTGTGTCAAAGTCGTACTGGTACGCATGTATTTGAGTCTTTGTATTTTTATTATTGTTGGTGTATGCCACTGTGACTTTGATTATATACTTCTATATGTTGTGTGGTTGTGGCCAAAAGGCTTGTATAAATATGGAATTGTATCACGTATAGGGGAGATGTTGTCCGTTTTTCGGGCTCGACATACTCTCGAGGCATGACAAGAATTATTGATAACTTGTCTTCCAAAGAATATTAATTTTAATTTCCAAACCATACATTAGACATAAAAAATGCTATAGAAAAAATCATTACTCCTCCTTCAAAAGAGCACTAACTTGATCTCCAAACTCCGCCCCAGGTGCAAGAATGCCCTAGAAATTTTTTTGAAATACCCTTGTAAGGAAAAATTTCTCAAGAAAACATTAGGACTAATAGAAATCCCTAACTTTCATTTTTTACCTTTACCGCAAACCCTACTTAGTCATTATAAATGTTGGGGAAATGATTGTCGCTAGAGGGGGTGAATAGCGTTTCATTCGTTGATGGAATTTGATCGTGTTCTTGCTACAATTTGATTAGTACGCAGTGAAAATAATAATAATAAAGCAATAACAAAAATACAAGCATGCAAACAGAACAATATAACGTGGTTCGGAACCTCAAGGTTCCTACTCCACGGGTTGAGCTTGAATGAGCCCTAGCGATGCCAAACACCACTATTAATCAAATACTCATTCTCGATAATAAGTCAGAGGCAGAGAAACCTCGTACAATGATTCTTACAACAATAAGAAACACTGAATAAGCAAATACAAGTGAAATACACAAAAGAATGTAAAGAATACTTTACAATCGATCTTTTGGAAGCTTGCTTGTTGATCGACTTGGACTAGCCTTGAAGTCTGGATTGCAGCAGCAAATCCCCTTCAAATCGCCCAAGAAAATCGCTACCAAATCCTCCCATCCGAGTGTTGGGTTTCCGGCACCGCGGCGTGTGTGTGTTCGATCATGTTTCGTAAACATGAGCACAGCGGAAGCAATAAAAATAATAAATACTCCTATTTATTACAACACACACAACACACGCATGCTATTACAACAAGTGTAGACATAACCGTAAATTAAAATTGCAATAAAAGGAAATTAAACTACGTTATACCTTTCGTATGACGTGTAGCGGGAACGGCATCAACCGGAACGATCCTCGTAAGAATCGTCTCTATCCGTATCCACGCCGAGCTCCTCGGGATGACTTCGCCAAGCCACGAGCTTCGTCTTCGTACGGGTTACTAGCCTCGTGTTGAAGACGACGTGATCGAGAGATGATCACGATCCGAATCCAAATTCGGATCCAAAACGAGTTCTCAAAACTCGCTTCTCCGGAGAGGTATTCGTCAACCGTTTGACGAATCCTTCGTCCTCCACCTCAGAGGATTACCGGAGATCAAATCCCCGGTATGTTAGCCGCTGTCGGAGCACTAACCGTCGTCCAAACGACGCTCCGACGAGAGGAGAAGAAGCTGTCCAGAAAACTGGACAGCTTGGTGGAGGAGATAGGCGCCGGCCAAAACAAGGAGACAAAAGCTCACCTTGATGCCGAACCTTTTAGGGGATCACCGGAGGGTCGCCGGAGGTTCACCGGCTGGAGCTTGGACGCCGGCAAGGGTCTTGACGGCAGCACAAACAAGCTGGGCGGCAAGGAGCTTGGGCGGCACAACCTGGTTGGGCGGCAACTCCTTGGAGGCTAGGGTTTTGATTTTGGATTAGGGTTTAACAATCCCTTAAGCCCACTTTTATAGAGAACTAATTCTCTTAATGGTTAATGGATCATATCCATAAAGCCCGTTAACCCGCTCCATTAAGATAAGTTAAAATAAACCAAACCATAATGGTTTATTTTAAGTTAAAACGAACCGAACCAACTTTTGGTTCATTCGTTTAAAATAAACCAAACCCTTTGGTTCATTCTTATCCATTGGATTAGAACCAAACCATTTTGGTCCATCAATTACGTCTTCATAAGACGTAGCCCATCCACGCTTCCATTGCGACTGAAACAATTTCATGCTCGCTTTATGTTTGGTCCAACCAAACATAGTTTCTCTCGGTCTGAGAATCTCATTCTCAAGCTCGTTTTAAATCCTTTGGATTACACTCGTTGTGCGTGTGACCAAATAGGTTCTTGGTTTATGTTGGCCGTCTATAATTAACCATTAATTATAGAACGATCATGAGTGGCACCTAGTAGTACATCATTATCCCCAATTAACCGAAAAGATCAACGGTTGATCCAGAACTATTTCTGAAACCCTTCAGTAGCTCGAATGAATCGTGCCCCATTCCCTTCACTCATCTTATACCCACTTGGTTCAGGACATGGTCTATAGTGTCACCTCACTAGGCGACTACGCCACACCTAGCCCAAGTATCATTTCCTCGCCCTCACGGATTCTAGTTACTCCACATGTATCAAGAGTACCTTACTACTAAACATGTAATGCTTTGGCCAAAGACTTTAGTAACAATCCGACGAGAGGCCATGGGTATACATCTCCTCGCAAGGAGTGGTGAATCCTTTATAGGCTATTCAAACACCTTCGATCACTTCGACTTATACCCAATCATCCCGTGTCCACATCTCCTTAGAGATGTTTGCTTAAGATGTCAAAGCATAAGTCTCCATGATCAAGATGACTTGAATACCGCAAGTCAAAGGAACATCGCACTTAAGCCACAGTAAGAACTTCATTGACATATCTATATATGCAGAGAACCATATGAAGTCTTACGGCTGGTCACTCCAATGAACTAGTTACCATAACTAGCATCCATGATTAACTCCGGACATCACTATGTCTCCAGCCAGTGAGAATCAGCTGCTTGGATACACCAAGGAGTATACCTCGTGCTAGTCTCAACAGAATTGATGGTGTCCAGATTCATCAATTCATCGACTAGGGATAATTCCGATACATCACAATTACACATGTAGAGATACTCACTAGTTGTGATCCAATCACAAATTCTCTCATGCTGTGAATCGTATCGTGGACATTCAGTAAATGAGTTTAAGATCCAATCAAATACATAAAACATGTATACTCAAATAGTGAATCTTCATTTATCATATAAATGGTTCATACATAAGGCGATTGCCTTAGGACATCTCTCATATATTACTAACAGACTCCCACTTGGCCTAATGCCAATCGCTACGGTATCCAATACCATAAGCACCAACATGACCCTCAAACTTACTTTGAGGTAATGCTTTAGTCAAAGGATCCGCTAAGTTCCTTTCAGTGGGAATTTTCTCGATTTGTATTTCATTCCTACTTATGATCTCTCTGATAAGATGATAGCGACGAAGCACATGTTTGGATCGTTGATGAGACCTTGGCTCTTTCGCTCAGGTAATTGCTCCATTGGTCGCAGTGAGACCTATTACTTCAACAATGGCCAGAATCACACCAAGTTCATGAACGAACTTCTTGATCCAAACCGCTTCCTTCACGCTCCGGCCGCAATATATTCGCCTCGTGGTAGAATCCGCTACGCCTCTTGTTTGGAACTTTTCCAACTCATCGCGCCCCATTCAAGGTGAACACGATCCGCATCGAGACCGAATCATCCTTGTCCGTCCCGAAGCCGCATCAGATACCCGCCAGATCACCATGTCCCTTCTCCATATATTAGGAACACATCCTTAGTTCTTCTCAAGTACTTAAGGATCGTCCTTAATGCCCAATGATCCATTCTGGATCGATCGTATCCGCCGTGACACTCGAGCATACGATACATCGGGCCTCGTACATAACATAGCATACATGATAGATCCTATTGCGGATGCATAGGGAATCTTACTCATGCAAATCCTCTCGTCTTCTGTGCGCGGACACATAGACTTCGAAAGGTGTACCCCATGCCTGATGGGTAAGAAACCTTTCTTGGATTCCGACATACTAAACCTCTTTAGCACTCGGTCTATATATGTAGACTGCGAAAGACCAAGCAACCGTTTCGATCTATCTCTATAGATCTTAATCCCGAGGATGTAGGTTGCTTCTCCCAGGTCTTTCATGGAGAATGTCTTGGATAACCAAACCTTCAATCGATCAGTAAGTTTGAAACATCGTTTCCTATAAGTAGTATGTCATCGACATACAATACTAGGAATACGATTTCACTCCCACTAACCTTCTTGTACACACAAGGTTCGTCTGGATTTTGTGAGAAATCAAACTTTTTGATCGTCTCATCAAAACGGATATTCCAGCTCCTGGATGCTTGCTTCAATCCATAAATTGATCGTCGCAACTTGCATACCTTGGTTTTATCAACCGATGTGAAACCCTCAGGCTGTATCATATACACGTCCTCGAGCAAGTTTCCATTAAGGAAAGCTATTTTCACATCCATCTGCCATATCTCATAATCATAATGAGCTGCTATGGCCAGGAGCATCCGAATGGATTTAAGCATAGCTACAGGCGAATAGGTTTCGTCATAATCAACACCTTGCTTTTGACGATATCCTTTCGCCGCCAATCTAGCCTTATAGGTAATCACATTACCATCCATGTCGGTTTTCTTCTTGAAAACCCACTTGCACCCTATAGGCTTTATGCCTTCAGGTGGGTCAACCAAGTTCTAAACTTGGTTTTCGTACATGGAATCCATTTCCGACTTCATGGCACCAAGCCACTTATCCCTTTCTGAACTTGTCAGCACTTCTTCATAACTGGTAGGCTCCTCATCATCAATGAGTAACACGTCGTTCGATTCGCTTACGAGAAATCCATATCTCTCAGGAATATTGCGTGTTCTACCAGATCTACGAAGATGTGGTGTTACAATAGGTCCAGCCGATTGCTCATCACTATGAGTTGTCGGTCGTTGTGCTTCACCAGGTATCTCATCAATGTCTATTTGAGTCTCTCGAGCCTCCTCAAGCTCGACGATACTCCCACTGTTTTCTTGCAAGAGAAACTCTTTCTCTAGAAACACGATGCCTCAAACAAACACCTTTTGTTCCACAGGATGATAGAATTGGTAACCCCTTGTTTCCTTAGGGTATCCAATAAATAGACATTTATCAGACTTAGCATCCAGTTTGTCTGATACAGTCCGCTTCACATAAGCAGGATAACCCCATATCTTCAAGTAAGATACATGAGGTTTCTTACCATTCCATATCTCATATGGAGTAGTTGAGACTACCTTGGTAGGCATTCTGTTTAACAAGTAAACATTGTCTCATGCATAACCCCAAAAGGACTTGGGAAGAGTTGCATGATTCATCATTGACTGACCATGTCCAACAAGGTCCTGTACGCCTCGGATACACCATTATGTTTGTGGTGTATAGGGCGGAGTCCATTGAGACAATATGCCATTGTCTCTTAGATAATCAAGAAACTCTTGACTTAAGTATTCACCACCTCGATCCGATCGAAGTATTTTAATACTCTTGTCATGTTGTTTCTCTACTTCATTTCTGAATTCTTTGAACCTTTCAAAGCCTTCAGACTTGTGTTTCATCAAGAACACATACCCAAACCGTGAGTGATCATCGGTGAAGGTAATGAAGTAGCTATAGCCTCCTAATGCTTGAGTTGACATAGGTCCACATACATCAGTATGTATTAGTCCTAGTAACTCTCCCACTCGTTCACCTTTTCCCGTAAAAGGTAACTTAGTCATCTTGCCTTTTAAGCATGATTCGCATGTATCGTATGAATCCAATTCAAACGATTCCAGAATTCCACATCGGTGTAATTCGGACATGCGTTTCTTGCTTACATGGCCAAGATGACAATGCCACATGTAGGAGTCTATTTGATTATCCTTTCGAGCATGCTTGTTGCTCGCTTCGATATTGCAAATGTCACTGGATACGTCCAACGTATAAACACCATTGCTTAAAGTTCCAGTCCCATAAAGAACCCCATTCAAAGTTATGTAACAACAATTGTTACTAAACGTCAAATGGAAACCATTTCTATTTAAACAAGAAATAGAAATGATGTTCTTTATCAACGAAGGAATATAAAAGCAATTGTCCAGTTCTAAGACAAGTCCTGCAGGGAGTTTCAACAAATACGTTCCGATGGCGAGTGCAGCAACCTTTGCTTCATTCCCAACACGTAAATTTGACTCTCCCTTAACGAGTGTTCTTTTATTCCTTAGCCCATGTATGTCATTACATATATGTGAGCCACACCCAGTATCCAATACCCAAGTGTCTAAGGAAATAGAATGACAATCAATAAAGAAGATTTCTGAAGAAGATGGGGCATCCGATGCCTTATCCTTCTTCACGGACTCTTGATAAACCTTGCAATTTCTTCGCCAATGACCCTCCTTGCCATAATGATGGCAAATGCCCTTTTGAGCTAGTTCTACCTTCTTAGCCTTTCTCTTCTTTCCCTTCTGTTGTTCCTTTGACTCCCTCTTAGAACCTTTCTTCGAGGAATCAACTAACAACACTGTCCCCTACTCATGCTTCTCAGAAGGCTCCACAGTCTTCAGCATGTTGAGCAGTACCATAGATGAACCTCCTTGCATCTCAGAGGTGAAGAGGAGCTTGGAGACTTCGAACCTTTCGAATCTCACTTGCTCATCAACCAACTCACAGAGATGAAGGACTACGATATGAGCATCCATATGCTCATGCTGCTTTCGTAGCTTGGGTTCCATCGCGGCTAGCATGATGCAACTCATTTGTTCAGAATCACTTACATGTTTCTGATAGGCCAACACTTGGTCCAAAGTTGCATCGTCACTAGGATGGGCGGGAAGAGGCGCTTCGAGGACATACACAAGCTTTTCACCTTGAGAACAATTCTCAAGTTTCTAAGCCAGTCCAAGAAGTTTGGCCCAGTCAATTTATTTGAATCCAAAATGGAACGCAAATTCAAACACATCATGATCAATATATTAACTTAGAAATACAAAACGAGCATATATGAGAAAGATGGTTTTTAAAATGCATCAATATACATTTATAAATCCCATTCATTTTTCGAATTCAAAAACCCTTAAAATCACTTCGGGAGATCGTAGGTCCATCTCCGAATGGGCTGATATCCATCATAGATAAGAACAACCTTGGAGTGAGTCCAACAAGCCATTCTTAGCTATGATGGTGGGTATCAAGTATACCGATTACATATCATGTATATGTAACTATCACAATGTGCTATCAACTAATTGAATGTTTACACATACATTGGGTTGTTAACACATTAACAAGTATGCATCATATGCATAGCACCCAACTTCACCTCTCTTCACATCGACCTTGGAGTGAGTCCAACAAATCGATGCTCCAAGTTAAAGCCGACCCATTAATCGCGAAATAGTTTTAATATGGTTAGAGCGCATTCAACCAATTAGCCAGGCTTGGAGTGAGTCCAACAACCCAAACTAACGATTGACCTCTGACTCTTACCATATTAGAGTTAAACTATTCCAATGATTTGAACATGTTCAGGTTCGAAATGGGCTTGGAGTGAGTCCAACAACCCAAACAAGAAATGTAACTCGGTTCTAACCATATTAATGGAAGGTGTAGGCTTTAATATTGAGTTAGGGTTTTATGTCTCATCCTCTTTGCATGCAAATAACTATTATCTACATGGCATGGCATACATGGCATACATCTACATGTCACGACACGCATGGCATAATGTTATGCATCTAATGCAATTACATGGCATACAATTATGTCATGTACATAATTTCCTTATTTGTCATAACTATTTATGGAAATAAAATATGTTTAAGATTTGATTCTCCAAATCAAATCATAATTAAATTAGGAAACAAATTTCCAAATCTAATCACATATTTTATTCATGGAATTATTTGATTAAGGAAAATCTATTTAGGAAACCAATTTCCTAAATCTTTAAAACTACTTATGGAAATAAAATATTTTAAGATTTGATTTCCCAAATCAAATCATGATTAAATTAGGAAACAAATTTCCAGAATCTAATCAAATATTTTATTTATGGAAAATATAAATTTCCATAAATACTTCCAACTTTCCAAAAGTGGAAGATTTCCATAAACACTTATAGACTTTCCAAAATTGAAAAATTTCCATAAATACTTCTAAATTTCCAAAATTTAGAAAACTTCCAGAAATACATTATGACTATCGCAAAACCATTTTTACGATTATGTCGAAACACAACCTGGGCTCGATACCATCAAGGGTTTCAGATCACAAGGCGTGTGTGTTCGATCATGTTTCGTAAACATGAGCACAGGAAGCAATAAAAATAATAAATACTCCTATTTATTACAACACACACAACACACGCATGCTATTACAACAAGTGTAGACATAACCGTAAATTAAAATTGCAATAAAGGAAATTAAACTACGTTATACCTTCGTATGACGTGGCGGAACGACATCAACCGAAACGATCCTCGTAAGAATCGTCTCTATCCGTATCCACGCCGAGCTCCTCGGGATGACTTCGCCAAGCCACGAGCTTCGTCTTCGTACGGGTTACTAGCCTCGTGTTGAAGACGACGTGATCGAGAGATGATCACGATCCGAATCCAAATTCGGATCCAAAACGAGTTCTCAAAACTCGCTTCTCCGGAGAGGTATTCGTCAACCGTTTGACGAATCCTTCGTCCTCCACCTCAGAGGATTACCGGAGATCAAATCCCCGGTATGTTAGCCGCTGTCGGAGCACTAACCGTCGTCCAAACGACGCTCCGACGAGAGGAGAAGAAGCTGTCCAGAAAACTGGACAGCTTGGTGGAGGAGATAGGCGCCGGCCAAAACAAGGAGACAAAAGCTCACCTTGATGCCGAACCTTTTAGGGGATCACCGGAGGGTCGCCGGAGGTTCACCGGCTGGAGCTTGGACGCCGGCAAGGGTCTTGACGGCAGCACAAACAAGCTGGGCGGCACAACCTGGTTGGGCGGCAACTCCTTGGAGGCTAGGGTTTTGATTTTGGATTAGGGTTTAACAATCCCTTAAGCCCACTTTTATAGAGAACTAATTCTCTTAATGGTTAATGGATCATATCCATAAAGCCCGTTAACCCGCTCCATTAAGATAAGTTAAAATAAACCAAACCATAATGGTTTATTTTAAGTTAAAACGAACCGAACCAACTTTTGGTTCATTCGTTTAAAATAAACCAAACCCTTTGGTTCATTCTTATCCATTGGATTAGAACCAAACCATTTTGGTCCATCAATTACGTCTTCATAAGACGTAGCCCATCCACGCTTCCATTGCGACTGAAACAATTTCATGCTCGCTTTATGTTTGGTCCAACCAAACATAGTTTCTCTCGGTCTGAGAATCCCATTCTCAAGCTCGTTTTAAATCCTTTGGATTACACTCGTTGTGCGTGTGACCAAATAGGTTCTCGGTTTATGTTGGCCATCTATAATTAACCATTAATTATAGAATGATCATGAGTGGCACCTAGTAGTACATCATGATCCCCAATTAACCGAAAAGATCAACGGTTGATCCAGAACTATTTCTGAAACTCTTCAGTAGCTCGAATGAATCGTGCCCCATTCCCTTCACTCATCTTATACCCACTTGGTTCAGGACATGGTCTATTGTGTCAGTCCCCACTAGGCTGACTACGTCACACCTAGCCCAAGTATCATTTCCTCGTCCTACGGATTCTAGTTACTCCACATGTATCAAAGAGTACCTTACTCTAAACATGTAATGCTTTGGCCAAAGACTTTAGTAACAATCCGATGAGAGGCCATGGGTATACATCTCCTCGCAAGGAGTGGTGAATCCTTTATAGGCTATTCAAACACCTTCGATCACTTCGACTTATACCCAATCATCCCGGGTCCACATCTCCTTAGAGATGTTTGCTTAAGATGTCAAAGCATAAGTCTCCATGATCAAGATGACTTGAATACCGCAAGTCAAAGGAACATCGCACTTAAGCCACAAGAAGAACTTCATTGACATATCTATATATGCAGAGAACCATATGAAGTCTTACTACCGGTCACTCCAATGAACTAGTTACCATAACTAGCATCCACGATTAACTCCGGACATCACTATGTCTCCAGCCAGTGAGAATCAGCTGCTTGGATACACCAAGGAGTATACCTCGTGCTAGTCTCAACAGAATTGATGGTGTCCAGATTCATCAATTCATCGACTAGGGATAATTCCGATACATCACAATTACACATGTAGAGATACTCACTAGTTGTGATCCAATCACAAATTCTCTCATGCTGTGAATCGTATCGTGGACATTCAAGAAATGAGTTTAAGATCCAATCAAATACATAAAACATGTATACTCAAATAGTGAATCTTCATTTATCATATAAATGGTTCATACATAAGGCGATTGCCTTAGGACATCTCTCATATATTACTAACACCGAGCTGCTTTTATAACCTTCGTCGGGTTGATTTCATTCCTGGCAGTCGACTGCTGTAAGGCACTAGTCGACTGTCAACAGTACCGTTGTGAGACAACGGCTTAATCCACATTAGAATCCAAGCCAACGGTTACATTGTGATAACTTCCATAACCCAACAGCGGTCCCTTTGCTAGGCGTAGTCAATTGACTAGTCGACTAAAGTGTTACGTGCTTGCAATCAGACCATCGATCATTTGCCCATCCATGGCGATCGGTGATCAACTTCTCGATCGCCCAATGTTAGCAGTTGACTGACACGCTATTTCCTACAGTCGAACATCAGTCGACTCTGAGTAGTTCAACTGGCCATAATCCTAGTTGACTGCGATGAGTCAACTCGGTTGTCAAGTGTCAAAACACTTGACCAATCGACTGGTCGAAAGCCCCAGTCGACTGATAACCTCAAACATGAGGTTTAACCCCAAGTATGATGCCCTTATACTTGCTAGACCACCATTAGCCTAGACCTAAGCCTTCTAGCCACCTCCGTCAGCCTCACACCTATCGGATCCCTCCAATTCATCCATGACTTGTTCATCCATATGCTAGCCTTTAGCTGTTTCCATCGGCTATTGTCATGCTAAGTTGGTCTATACCGCCAAGGCACATTGGGCTTACACTGCCAAGACTACCACTTGGACTTTACGCCGCCAACCATTGGACTTATGCTATCAAGACTCCACCCTTGAACTTTACGCCGCCAATATCACCCCTTGGACTTCTCTTGCCAACCCATATTGGACTTTCCATTTGCCAAGACTCAAGCTTGGACTTTCCCTTTCTAACCCATGTTGGACTTTTCATGCCAAGTACACAAGACTTGGACTTCTCCATCATATGGTCAACTCCATGTCAACCATATAGTCAAACAATTGTCAAACCATCGTCAGACATTAAAATACCACTCGAGTCAAACTCGAGTCTAGTCAATCATGACCCGGGTTGATTGCACCAACAATCTCCCCAAAACATTATCAAACATTAAAATACTACTCGAGTCTGGTCAATCATGACCTAGGCCGATTGCACCAACAATCTCTTCCTTTTTGATGTTTGACAAAAACCACAAACAAAACATTGAGTTAGGCCACGTAACTCAAATCTCCTTACCAATTCTCCCAAATTAGTAATCCCATTAATTCCCCCTTGTCAATTCTCCCCCTTTTTGACATACATCAAAAATGTTCTCTCCCCAAGGGTGTCAATGTCTCATATCCCAATGAGATCTTACAATCTCTCCCTTGGTAAAAAACACCTAGGATGCCTTCACTCTTCCTAGTGATAAGTCCCATATCACTTAAGAGAGGCTTCTTATAAACTCTCCCAATTTCCAAATTGGGCATCTCACATTCCCATTTTTACCCCTCATGAGAAAGAAAATATCCATTATCCCATGATGGATACCTCCCTCTAAAGGCTTGCTCCCCCTTGACCATTACACCAACAATGTCCTTGGATAGTCCCTAAGCCTATAGGAACACTAAACCATCAAAATTAAGGGCAAAAATTCAAACATGAACTCTCACACACCTTAAAATTGATACACACACTAAACAACTCTCATAATCCATATCCAATGGATTTTCTCCCTTTCTAATGCTTTCCAAAGCATATCCTAGGATTAAGAGCAGTTAGGGTAACCTAACATAGCTGAAATCAGGCTAAACAAACCTTGTTTACCCGAAATCAGCTCTGACAGTCTACTCTTACAGTCACCAGTCGACTGTCGTTGATGCCAGTCAATTGCCATAGGCGGTAGTCGACTGATTTCTGCAAATGTAGAAATAAGAATTCAGAATCGAATTTTTTGAAATTCATAAGTAATTATACATAATACGAAAAATTACGAAAATTCATATGTATAATACTTATGACAAATACAATGGGTGAAAAATATTTGAAAATTAATTTACCCAAAAATAGTGAAATTGACACAAAGTTCAAAACCATTGAAAAATTCAATGTTGTGGCCATACTTTGTATCAATTTCATCAATGGTGATTGCTATCAAAAGATAGACTTCACCAAGATTTTCTAAAATGATTTTAAAATGTTTTTGAAAACCTATATTCGATTATGATCAATGGGCTCAATGCATATGACTTGCACATTAGCTTTCCCCATGATCCACCCATGGTATAAGATGAGTTTGAGTTCATCTAGATGCAAAAACTATGCACCTTGAACTTAACTCATTTCCTAGCATCTCACATGTGTCTAGGGTGTTTGAAAACACACACATGTCAATTTGATGTGAGATGTGAGTTTTGGTTATCCTAATCTAAGGCCTCATGCATTTTCTAAGGCAACACTATTTGATTCCCTTATATATGGGACTTCAAGTCATGCCATAGTTCTTAACTCAATTTTATTAATGCATGAAATATGATCATGGCATAAATGATAGCATAAATAAACATGACCAATGATCATGATATCATGGGATATGATTAAATCTAAATATACATGACATAAACCTAAGCATGATCATAACATATAAATGATAGAAATAAATATGATGTCATGACATGGTATATGACAAATAAAATATATAGGTATAACAATACCTAAATTTTAGTGTTAATTTACATTTGTTAAAATTAAACCCATTTTTCCATATTACTACTAATCCCCCAAGTGTACCAAAAATCCAAAATGACACACCATGACCTAAGACCTAATTAATTGTGCCAATTTGATCAATTTATCAAACTTCTTAAATAATATTGGTACATCCTAAAATCTTTTAGGATTTAAATTCAAACCTATTTCCAAGGTATCCATAACCTTGAAAATGACCTAAAGTGCCACCTTTACCATGGTTAGGTTAACTACCCATCCATTTAAAGTTGGAACACTCTAACCCATTTAGTGTGAATCGATTACACTCCTAGGAACCCAAAATCTATTTGAGCTCCTTGGGTTTACTAGGTATTCCTTAGGGATAACTTCCCTAGATACCCTACTAATGACCCTCTTAGGCTTGGTAGCCTTGGTCATTTGGGTCTTGCCTAGGTTAACTCTAGGGGTGACTCCCCTTGTAACCTTCTTAGTGACTTCCCTTGGTTTCTTCGAAACCCTAGCCACTAGGCATTTGCCTTGGTTAACCTTAGGGATGACTTCCCTAGTAACCTTGGCTTTCCTAGACCTAGGTTGTGTTTCATAATCAAATGGAACACTATGGTAAGTCTCCTTCGACTTAGGTTTGTGACCCAAATCTTTCTTGCCTTGGATGGTTCTTGTTTCCTAGGCATTTGACTTTGACTCCTAAACTCTAGATTTTGGCAATTTGACCCTTGCATTTGATTTTGCATCTTTCTAAGGATCTTCTCCATTTTCTCAAGTTTTGACCTCAAAACTTGATTTTCTAGCTCTAATTGCCTAATTTTTGAATTTTGATCTAATCTTTGGGCATTGTTCCATTTCCTAGGCATATGCCTACCCTTCTTAGGGTTAATGCCTAAATGGTCTTCTATTTTCCTAATACTTTCCTTAGGTAGAGTTTTTCTAGGGACATTAGTCCCAAATTTCTCCTTATTTTTAAAGTTATATGATTTAGCTCCTAAGCAATAAAGTCTATTTTTACTAGCATGCTTTTCATGAGTAATAACAATAAAATTCCTAGCATGCTTTTGCCTATTGATTAAGGAGGGAACATAATAGAGGTTACCTTAGGGTTTGCCTTAGTTCCCCCTACGTGTGTAGCTCCTCCTTGCCCTTTCTTCCTCCCCCTAGGGCATTGGCTCCTATAATGCCCTCTTTGGTGACACTTGAAGCACACCACATGCTCCATGCTCTTAATAGTTGGGGCTCCGGCATCCTTTGAGATTTCTTGAGGTTTTGGTGCCAGTTGACTTTTCTTGATCTTCTTAGGGCATTTGCTCTTATAGTGCCCATATTCCCTACACTCAAAACACATTATATGATTTTTATTATTAATTGAAGTGTTTGAGTTACCTAGGTTAATGATGGTGGCTGGAGTGAGTTCTTCATCTCTCTCGGAGGTAGATCGCTCCGGTGATCTAATATCCTCCCCCTTAATTCTAGAGGTGGAGACTTCTTCTACTTCTACCTCTTCGTCCACCGATCCCGATCCCGATCCAGATGTTGATTCTCTATCAACTTCCGAATCCTCACTTTCTTGTGAGGAAGAGCTTGTTTCTTCGACCTCCTCTTCTCGAGACGATGAACATTCTTCAGCTTCTTGTGATTGTTCTTCACTTGAAGCCGGTGATGGTCCTTCATGGAACTTTGCCAATTTGCTCGAAAGCTCCTTGACATCTTGATATTTATTAGGTATCAAATCTTCTAAAAGTTTTGTTACCTTAACTTCGGTCTTGAACTTTAGGCATTTCTCTTGGATCCACTTCTTCAATTTTAGGACATCTCCCTTCTTATCCCTAGGGGATTCAAAACCTTCCATGATGATGAACCAATCTTCTATGTCCATCATCAAGAATGTCTCAATTCTCACTCTCCATGCTGGAAAATCTTCTTGGTCGTATGGTGGAGGTGTATTGATGTCCCATCCTAATTTCTCTTAATGATCCATCTTCTTCTTCACCCTCTAGCGGTGCTCCCTTGGTGGTTAGTCCAAAAGAAGAGCGGCCTTGCTCTGATATCACTTGTTGGGGAATTGATCATCGCTAGAGGGGGGTGAATAACATTTCGTTCATTGATGGAATTTGATCGCATGCTTGCTACAATTTGATTAGTACATAGTGGAAATAATAATAATAAAGCAATAACAAAAATATAAGCACACAAACACAACAATATAACATGGTTCAGAACTTCAAGGTTCCTACTCCATAGGTTGGGCTCGAATGAGCCCTAGCGATACCAAACACCACTAATAATCAAATACTCCTTCTTGATAATAAGTCGGAGGCGGAGAAACCTCATACAATGATTCTTACAACAATAAGAAACAATGAACAAGCAAATACAAGTGAAATACACAAAAGAATGTAAAGAACACTTTACAATTGATCTTTTGGAAGCTTGCTTGTTGTTCGCCTTAGAATAGCCTTGAAGGTCTGGATTGTAGCAACAAATCCCTTCCAAATCGCCCAAAATAATCGCTACCAAATCCTCCTATTTGAGCTGCTTTTATAACCTTCATCGGGCTGATTTCGCGCCTAGCAGTCGACTACCATAAGACACCAGTCGACTGCCAACAGTACCGTTGTGAGACAACGACTTAATCCACGTTGGTATCCAAGACAACGGTTACACTGACAGTCGACTTCCATAACCCAGCAGTCGACTGCCAGGGCCGTAGCCGACTGACCAGTCGGCTATCGAGCGTTCTGTGCTCATAACTCTGACCATCAGTTGACTGCTCATCCATGGCAGTCGACTGATAAAACCATCAGTTGACTGCCCAATACTGGTAGTCGACTGATAGGCTATTTCCTACAGTCGAACATCAGTCGACTCTGAGTAGTTTGACTAGCCATAATCTCAGTTGATTGCCATGAGTCAACTCGACTGCCAAACATCAAAACACTTGACCAATCGATTGGTCCAAAGCCTTAGTCAACTGATAACCTCAAACATGAGGTTTAACCCCAAGTATGATGCCCTCATACTTGCTAGACCACTCTTAGCCTAGACCTAAGCCTTCTAGCCACCTTTGTCAGCCTTACACCTATTGGATCCCTCTAAGTCATCCATGACTTGTTCATCCATACGCTAGCCTTCAAGTGCTTCCATCGACTATTGTCATGCTAAGTTGGTCTATACCGCCAAGGCACATTGGGCTTACGCTGCCAAGACTATCACTTGGACTTTACGTTGTCAACCATTGGACTTATGCTGCCAAGACTCCACCCTTGGACTTTACATCGTCAATATCACCCCTTGGACTTCCCTTGCCAACCCATGTTGGACTTTCCATTTTCCAAGACTCAAGCTTGGACTTTTTCTTGCCAACCCATGTTGGACTTTCCATGCCAAGTACACAAGAGTTGGACTTCTCCATCATATGGTCAACCCCATGTCAACCATATAGTCAAACAATGGTCAAACCATCGTCAGACATCAAAATACCACTTGAGTCAAACTCGAGACCGGTCAATCATGACCCGGGTCGATTGCACCAACAATCTCCCTAAAACATTGTCAAACATCAAAACACTACTCGATTCCAACTCGGGTCTAGTCAATCATGACCTGACCTGATTGCACCAACAATAACTCCATTTAAAGACCCCTGCCTTTATTAGTACCTTACCATTTAACCACAATTCTTATCAAAAACCCTAGCTTCCATCCCTGACATCTTCAACCCTTTTACAATCTTCTCTCCTTCATGGCCTCATCTTCTTCCCCCGCTCATGGTACGAAACTACACCTAGTCAACTGACCTTCAACCACTCCTTCTTTCACCATGAACCCAAATACCTTCCTGAGGATTTCACCATCATTATTCCTAATTTCTCCTAGTGCCCTCAACTTTCTCCACCTGAGACTAGCACCCTTTTCACAGGGCAGCTAGAAGGAGGCCTCTGCCTTCCCCTTTCGTAGCTTATCTTCCATTTTCTCACCTATTATGGCCTCTCGGTCAACCAACTGACTCCAAACTCCATTCACATTCTTGTCGGCACCACCATCGTCTTCCAACACCTTGACATTCCCCCAATCCCCCATATATTTCACTGCCTCTACCAACTAAAGATGGTTGATCCAGGTGTTTTTTACTTTATAGCCTGCCAAGGTTATCAATTCTTAACTGACATGCCTGCTTCAAATAAGGGCTGAAAAGAACTCTACTTCTTTACCCCCATGGATCCCATCCTTCCCTTTTCTTATCGTTGGAGAACCACCCTAAAAGATCTCCCCAACTTAAAAATCGTCAAGGCTGCAATCAACTTCCCTTTCATTGAAGCCAAGATGAAGAATAAGTATTTCAGTATTAATGAGCTTCTGCAAGAACCCATTCTGTCCTATTATGGACTTTCAACAACACCATCACCATATGCACACCCCATGGTAAGTTTTCTATTTTTCTTTCTTTCTTTTTTTTCCCCTGTAATTGTCTCTATACATATATACCATGCTAATCTGGACCTGCCTCAAAACTTCCTCTTACATGCCTTAAAAAATGTACCAGTGTCCTATTTTACATATCCATAATGCCTAGTCTTGCATATTCCCTAATCATCCAACTTGCACATACCCTGAACTGATACTACCACTCCATGCCAAATAATTATAATTCTTTTTTACCAATATAACTCGACACTAGTTTCTGTATATTAACTAATTTCACTTTAAACTATTCACCCATATTTTATTTTGCAGAAGAAATGATGAATGTAGCTATAGCCAGAACTCTGGCTAAACAACAAAAGAAAACGAAGAGAACCAACCCATCAGCTACCTCCTCCATAATTCCTGAACCATCTACTTTAGTAATTAACCCCTACTCAATCTCTATTTCTTATTTTAAGTTTCTTGATACAATCTCTAACAGAATCATTTATAATTCTATGTCACAGGTCCCCCTTGAACTCCCCTAAGTCCCCATCATAACTCTTGCCGAGCCAGACTAACCTCCCCTTACTTTTGTCAATCTCCTCCTTCTTCCTCCCCTACCAGAACCAATCCCCAACCTCTTCCCTTTCCTAACCCCTGCCTTTGTCTTAGAGCCATCTTCTTCAAATCTTCCCTCAATATCTCTACCCTCCACTGATTCTCCTATCCATATCCCCCTTCTGGTAACCCTAATGAGCCCCTCGAACTTACTTCTTTCCCTTCCCCTTCCTCCTCCGTGGATGATCTTCCCTTAGCCTCTTTATTCGCCATCAAACGACAACAACCCATACCTCCTTCCAATCCTATAGTCACATAACCCACCATATCTTCACCTCTCGACCTGCTAGTACAAGCAATGTCTGAATCCTATCCCATCCATCTCCTCTCTTCTCTCCCTACCATGCCCATGTCTCCCTCCATTTCAACTTCCTCCCCTATACTCCCTTCAACTACAACCTCTTCGATTATTTCTCCCTTCATATAAGAGCCCTCCTCTCTACCGACCACTTTCCTCCCTTCTTCTGAAACTCCACTTTTATAGGAATCACAAGATAGCCTCCGGATAGTAAGCACCCTTACTTAATGTTTTTTCTCCTGTGTTAGTAATTTACCTTATGATATATTTATTTTCTAACTTTTAGAGTACTTTGAAGCTTCAATCTTTAGAACAGTGGTATACAAAATTTCAGAGCTAGTAGTGCAAACCTTCCACCTCATCTACAGAGCCATCACCACCTTTGCTAACACCAACTGCACCCCCCACTTCTTCCAAGGGCATCCAAACTGACTCTGAGGAAATCACAACAACTAATCTAGGCATATAGATCGATATCCACACATCCCCTGATCAAGAAGCAAGAGAAATCGAGCTCCAACAAAAAGTACACTAGCTGCAACTTCAAGTTGAGACCTTCTCTACTGATCATGAACAAATAATAGCAGATTACAAGAAAGAACTTTCTCTTAAATATGCACACATAAAGCGGCTGCAAGAGCGGGTTGAAGCATTAGATAAGACCATAACATTCCAATGGTCAGAACTTCACAAATGGAAGCAAAAGGAATGTTATTGGCACCTTCAGTCAGGTGATTGCTTCCAACCCATGGATAACCTAATAGACGCCTTCACCGATCTCAAAGACACCACCTACAACAACCTAAATGAATTCCATTTCAGTTTTGACATATTAAAACAACACCTCCATAACCTGGCCAATATTGTAAATGAACATGCTGCCCACATCAAACACCTTAACCAGGAGTTGTCTCAACTAAAAGAAATAGAAGCTGACAGATGGGCTGCTGAAAAAACTAGAATTTTCACTAGAACAGCCAAAAAGTTCAGCAAGTATTTTCAAAGAGGATTTGAAGGTTCTCTGTAGAAAGCCAATGAGAAGAAGTACTTTATACCTGATCTGCCCAACCATGAGCTAAACATTGAAGAGTCCTGTAAAAAAATTCCTTTGAAGGCCTTTAATACTGACTTGGAAACTGATTCCGAGTAGTAATTATATTCTTGTAACTGAAATTTATAATTTCTGAACATCCATACTGAAAAGCTGTCTCTGTAACACTTGCTTGTTTCTAAACATTTGCACAATGAATGTTTACCCTTTTATACTGTGCCTATCATTATATACTACCCTGCATAGATCCATTAATCATTTTTATTAACAAAAATGCTCAACTTATACTCTTTGTACTGTCAACCCATAGATAAAGAGAAGTATTTTCTGCATATGCACATCAGATGTTATATATGAAAGAAGTAATAACAATATAAAAATATCCTCCTGGGGCAACAACCATATGAATTATATCATTTGTTTCAACCCTATATGTACAGATATACCAAACAGAAAACCTATGATAACCAAAAATATACTATAACAGGTAACTCATTATCAATTCAACAAACTAGTTCGCTTAAGCATAACACATCATAATCTAGGAAACCACCCCGTACTTCCTTTGTTCATCACAATTCCTCCTATTTGCCATTCCAAAATAACCCCTACAAATCATCTTCTAACAAAAACTGTTATACCCTAATCTTACCTTATTAAAAATTGAATTCTTTACCTACCCACCATTTTCACTCTAACAAACTTACATCATGCAGTTCTACAACACCACTTCACAAAAATCGAGCGGGAAATATTGTTATTTCCCTTCTTTTTACTTCCCCTTTCTTCACTATAAATACAGAAGAAATCCCTTCATTTCCAAGACAAACAAGAAGCACTTCAAAATCTCATCCTCCTATATTCTCAAGAAAATGCAACCCCTTGCTCTAATTCTCTGTCCATGGTTTACCTCCACCCGCTCCAAAATCACAGGAGAACATTGTCGAACCCTTGCCTCCCGCTTACAACTTCCCTCTAATTACCACATTATTGCGGCTAACTCCACCGAGCGCCCTCACCTACCTCCCGGCCACACCAAAGCTTTTTTCTCCGATCAAGTAGAGGTTGTTCTATTTTTCCCCATTCATCCCTTTCTTTTAGAAGGTTCTGACTATTTTTCCATCCCCCTAAATAAACTAAGCCCCAATTCATTCCACTTAATGCTAGGATTTTATCTTATCACTTTTTTTTATCAATTACCCCTTCAGCCTTTCTTTTCCACTACTTTTTCCAAAAAAAAAAACCTCAGAAATAAGCATCTTCTACTTCCAAGCTCAGTCAGATTTTCAATTCCTTACTGGTATCCTCTCCTCAGACAAAGGATGGAAGGAACATTACTTCTTTGCACACTCTCCCTTTCCCTTTCCTTTTTCCTCTACATGGTTAACTGCTCTTCCTCCCCGTCCTTCTCTAGGCTCTTACCGTGATATTGAAGAGTATCAAATGATGATTCTATATATCGAAGAGCGCTAACCTGAACCGACTATTATCCCGACCAACACTAGCACTAATCAGAGCCGCCCACCTTCTGCAGTCGACTGACACGCTCGGTAATATCTTCCTTAACTATGTTCTTCTATGTTGTTATAATACTTGTAAATTTTACTTACATTTCTTTTTCCTAGAGTCACTTCTACTGTAGGTTGCTGATCATACCCCACCATCCTCTTGTACTAATCCTATTCAACTTCATCCTGTCAACCAACACTTACCCTTCAACTTCCTCCCACTTGTCAGACTCCACCCACGCCTCTCTTTTCCCCCTCAATACCCAACTTGCAGTTCTTTCGTCCAGTATTAACGAGGTCATCATATCATTTCCTTTTTCCCCCTTTTTTTAATACTAATATTTATTTTTACAGGGCATCACAAGCATAAATCACCTGAATAATCAATGGATTCAATATACTAACACCCTTAAAAAGGAACTACAAGAGTATCAAGCTAGAGAATTATCATTACAACAAGCTTATAAAAGACTTGAAAAGGAACTGCAAGTTTCCCTTATAAAGGCACAAGCCGACTGGGCAAAATTATCAACTCTTCATTTTCAGACTACCTTCCTATAGAATACCCTGAACATTCTAAAAGCTCGACTACTTCAAGAAGGAACCAACACCTCTCATAAAAACTCCTGGACTTTTGCTGCCATTAATGGCATGCTCTTGGATAGAGGCTTTACCTTCCTTCAATGGGGCTTTCAAGACTGTACCAACCAGTTCCAAGCAGCCGATTATCCACCCCTCTGGCACTCTACTAGCTTTTTGGTTATCAACACTACCATTGACCACACTCCTCCCAATTTACTATCTTTTCCATTCCCTTCCAATGAAAAAATGTAACTTGTATTTAACATAATATTTGCAATACAATATATGACTCTTTTACACTGAACTACTCTTAAAAAGTACAAGAACATAGATTTTACAATGTTTCATCCACTAAAATAAGGGCATAAGTGATACACATTCCAATGTCTTATTAAAAACCTTCCCCAAGCATCCTTCAAGTAATAAGCTTCTATTGTCGCTCAATGCTCCACATGGAAGGGTCCTTCCCATTTGGGTCCCAACTTACCCTTAAACCCCCAGGCAGCACTGTCCTTAGCATTAAGCCTCCCACCTGAAAAGAACGAGGCACTACCTTTTTGTTATAAAATTTAATTACTTGCGATCTATACCCTTTACCTTTGTATAAAGCAGCATCCCCTTTCTCCTATATCAAATCTAGCTCCCTATGCAGAGCCATACTATTGCAGTTCGGGGAGCCAATCACTATTTGGGTGCCCTTCTTGAAGGGAATTGCTTCCCGCTTCGGTCTCTTGTGCATGGCGATCCTATCATACGTCCCCGGATAAAAAAATTAATCCGAACGAAGATGGAACACCCAAGCAACCAATCGATCATCATGCTATTCGATTCGAGTGGTCTCTTGAACAAACTTGTTGTTCAAGCAACCTAACTCTTTTCCTCGATTAGCCGCGGAATAGATGATGTACGGATCACCGATTTTTGTATTTATCTTCAGGGTCCAAGTAAATTAACCACATACATGATACAAAAGAACTAAAATCAAAACAAACAAGATTATACCTCTTGTTTACCTCTTGATCTTCTATCGTATGACCTATCCTCTTATTGGACGTCGTGTGGGCGACGATCTACCAAGAAATGAAGCCTCCTAGATCACGTTCTTCCCTTCCTTGCTCGCTCAGAACAAAGGGAAGAATACCAAACACTTCTTCTCCTATCTAGAGCCGACCACCAAGACACCAAACTTGGTTGTTACCATTGGCCAAGGAGAGGAAGAAAGAAGAAGTGGGCGCCGGCCAAGAGAGAAGCTCTTGTTGCTGCCAGCCAAAAGAGAAGGGGAGGAAGAAGCACCGGCCAAGAGAGGAAGAAGAGAGGCTAAACCCTAATCCTCCTGCCGCCGGCCCTTGGACTTGGAAAAGAGGCGCCACCCAAAGCAATGAGGAAGAAGATGTAGGGTATCGATTGGCCGGCTAGAGGGGGGTGAATAGCCCTCGTACGATGGATGTCGGAATTCATTCGTTCGTCGTACGTGCTCGTCTACAATTGTCGTTAATACGCAGTGGAATAACAGTAGAAATAACAATAATACTAACAACAATACAAACACACCAAATACGCAAGCATATACGTGGTTCGGAACCGAATGGTTCCTACTCCACGGGCGAGCTCCTCGAGCTCTAGAGATGCACACGGCAATACTCAAACTCCTTCTCGACTACACGTCGAAGGTGGAGAAACCTCTCACAAGCAATTACAACAGTAATATGAAATACAAGCAAATACACAAATACAATACACAAGAAAACTTTCACCGATTGCTTTGATTGCTTTGCTTGTTGCTTGCTTTGATTGGCTCTTGAAGGACTGGAATGCAGCAGCAATTCCCCTCCAATAGCTCCACAAAAACCATGGCAAAAACCTCCATCTCGAGCTCCTTTTATAACCTGCATTGAGCTATTTTCGTGCCTAGCAGTCGACTGCCAAAAGGCCCCAGTCGACTGCCCCTGTAGCCGTTGTCTCACAACGGCCAGATCCACGTCGGACAAGTTCCAACGGATCACCTACGGTCAATCGATGATGCCCATCACGATCATTTGACCCGACCAATCGGCCCAGTCGGCTACGGAGCGTTCTGTGCTCGCGACACTCCCATCAGTCGACTGCCATCCCTCGGCAGTCGACTGCTGTCGACTGCCAGTCCATGGCAGTCGACTGCCAAGCACAAAACCCTAGCCTTACACCAGTCGAACCCTAGTCGACTTGGACCAGTCGAACCGGCACCTATGCCAGTCGACTGACGTCGGGCAAAACCTCAAACACCAAGTTGTTTGAGCATCCGACCGTCGGGTAAACCCTCAAACATCAAGTTTGAGCCTCCGACACTCAGTCTTAGCCACTTGACCAAGTCCACCTTATCCCTCATGGAGTTCCCCACCAAAGCTCTCTTCCCTCGGCCTACGTCCCTCGGATGCGCCAAGCGCACGGCTTCGCAATGCCATCCTTCGCGTCTCATGCCCTAGAAGTATGCTTCCCTTTGGGCTCACTCCATTCGCTCCCCGTCCGGCGGTCCCTCGGATGCACCAAGCACACGACTTCGCAATGTCATCCTTCACCAACTCAAGGACCCCGAGCCTAGTGAACTTACCAAGTCCTTAAGACTTCCCATATGCACCAAGCGCACGACTTCGCAATGCATTTCTCACCAAGCACCAAGCGCCGCGGCAATGCTTTGGATTTCCCATGCCAAGCACCAAGCGCCGCGACTTATGCTTTGGACTTTACCATGCCAAGGCTTCCCCCTTGGACTTCCACACCAAGCTCCATGCTTGGATTTTCCATGCCAACCCCATGTTGGACTTTCCCATGACAATCCCATGTCATGAGTTTTGTCTATCATCAAAATACCATCAAGGTACTGCTGGGCCGATTGCACAAACAGAAGAACCCTAATGCCTTGCCACCCAAGCCTCTCCCTAAACCCTAGAATCCAAATTCTTAGTTACCGCCCAAGCCTCCTATACTCCTTATATAGATTTCGCCCAAGCCTCCTTTTAATCGTGTCCATTGGATCTAGGCTTCATGAGGGTTTTAATAGGCTACAATAGGGACCATGAGGAGGAGTTGGATCTTGGCCACCCAATGGATCCGACCCACATAAAATCCGATCCATTAATGATAATCCATTCCACTAGAAGCATTATCATTGATCTACCTCACCAACCGTCATAATTAAATATGGGCTCCATATATTAATTGTACAAATGTCTCCCCGTGTTTAAGATATCAAATGTCTATTAATTAATTAATTTACTGACAATTAATTAATTAACATCTAACTCCATGAGTAGTATCACTCAACCTTATCATCATGCAAGACCAAGTCCACTTGCAGGATTTACATGATGATGCTTATGAGCTCCTCAAGGGGACATCATCATCCTAATATATATGACACAGTTTCCTCCTATAATCAACGACACACCATGTAAATAACATTATTTCCCAACTTACCGAGCCTATCGATTTAATCCATAAATCTTGCCCATTGGTAAATCAAAGAAATAAATATTAAGTACATGTGCCCATTATTATATCGGGATTAAGAGCATGTACACCATAATATTCGAGGTCTGATTCAATTATGTAGTCAGTAATAAATTGAATCACCTCTAAGTCGGTCCTGCTCAATACACACAAAGTGCACTAGTGTAATTCTATGGTCAAGACATACCAATACCAAATTACACTATAACCATACCAATGGTTTGTCCAAAACCATCATGGTTGTGAGCCTCTACTTATACTCTACAAGGAACTGATAACATGATCTTCTGTGTGACACCACACACCATGTTATCTACAATGTAATGTATCAGACAATATACATAACCATAAAATACAAACAATGATCATGTGATTCTTATTTTAAAAATAAAGATGTTCATACAAAGGCTAGACTTTCAGTATACATCCCAACACTTATATTTTCCATAAACAACCCTGCTCACCTTCCAGCAACAACCACGACTATAAGAAATTTCCTAAGAAACCACCTCCCTCCTTTTTTTATCAAAATAAAATGACTCTTCAACTTCCCATCTTAATTCCTTAATCCCCTTGGTAATAGCTTTAATCCTTGGGAACCTACATTTTCCCTTCGTCTTCTCCGTTAATCTTTCTATAAAATCCAAACCCCATATCCTCCTTCCCCATCTTCACTTTCCTCCTCCCGTGGCTTCCCCTTCACACCCTATTCATATCAGTTATGCCACAAAATCAACTGCTGACTCAGAAACTCACTCTACGACAACCTCTGCTTACTGCCCCTACCCCTCACAGATCGTCCTAATATAGCGATTCCTAGCCCTACATGCCCCTTCTGCTCTCCCTTTCCTTCCTTCGGCAATCGTCTATGGCATCCTCCAACACCTCAATAACCCCGATCGACTCCCCCTCTTCCTCCAACCGGTCTCCAGTTGATAACTCCACCACCCTTCTTAGGAGGAGACTCCTTTGTGTCTTCTTCTCCCCTAAGTTTCTTGCAAATAAAAATGTTCCCGACTGTATTTTCAATTGACTTTTCATAAAGAATTATGATTCCTTCTTTTATGCAAGCTAAGTGTTATGAATGGAAAAGAAATATCAACACAAATATAGAAATGTCCTCATGGAATATCCAAATCAAGGTAGTGACCATATGAGTCACATCATGAAATGCTTTTAACTCATCTGCAAACAACTTAGAATCCCTGTAAGAACAAATAACCATAAATCCCCAGAAGCCACTGATGAAATGGGTTAATATATTTAGAAAAAGATAAAATCCCATCTCCTTTCTCCGAACAGATGGTAAAATTAAAGAACCAACAGCATACCCTCTTCTAAAATACCGTAGTCTTTTGAAAGGAAATCACCATCAATATAATATTTGACCGCCACCCTAAATATATCACAAAATAACCCCAACACCACCTTTTAATTAAAGAAGCCATTTCAAAAATTATACTCAACCCTTTTCTTGTGAATGATGTATACCATATCCTCATGTTGACTACATCTCTGAAAAGCCTTATCAGTGAACTTCCCCATCTGCCCAGTCCTAATAGCAATTACATAACATCTTCGAGAAAGCTGCTAGTCACTTTTAACTTCCCCTACTTCATTCCCTACAGGAAACTTAACCTTCTAATGATAAGGAGAAGTCACAACCTGAAAACCGCTCAACACAAGTCAACCTAAGATAACATTATAAGAAGGCATGTCAACTATTGTGAAATTAATAAGCACTATTCTTCTCCTTGGTGCTTGATGCACACAAACGCGACCTCAAATCTCGCGACAGGAACTGTTGAGGACTCGAAGCGCGTGCTCACGCTCAACGCTTGCAATTACATGGATGTTGTCAAATAATAAAGAATATTGATCCCACAGGGACTGAGATTTTGAGTATCGGTTTGTCCAATGGACATGTTGTTGTTCGGATTAGGAATCCTAGGGTTCACAAATGAGGGGTTGACGGTGGACTTAACTCAATCTACGGTGGAGGAAGAGAAGGTTTGCTATGAGTCTTTGAATGAGATTCTAGGACTTGGTTACTTTGTGTGCCCGAGCATGCTATATTTGAATGTCGTCTAGATTTCTAACTACGGTTTTGTGGAAGGGACATCATGAAGGCGGTTCCTTATGCTTCGGTGGTAGGAAGCCTCATGTATGTTATGCTATGTAAGAGACCAGATATCTACTTTGTCGTGGGCATGGTTAGTAGATATCAGAGTAATCCAGGACAAGGACATTGGACTGCGGTAAAGCATATATTGAAGTACCTGAGAAGGACTAGGGAGTATATGCTGGTATACCAGGCAGATCAATTACTCCCTGTGGGTTACACAGATTTCGACTTCCAATCAGATAGGGATAACAGTAAGTCTACCTCAGGTTTTGTGTTTACTTTGGGAGGTGGAGCCATTGTATGGAGGAGTGTCAAGTAGAAATGCATGGCGAACTCCATCATGGAAGCTGAGTATGTGGTAGCCGTTGAGGCGGCCAAAGAAGCTGTATGGCTCAGGAACTTCTTGATGGACTTTGATGTGATTCCTGGTTTGCCTAGAACTATCATAATTTATTGTGATAATAGTGGTGCAGTTGCAAACTTGAAGGAACCATGAGTCCATAAGGCAAGTAAACATATAGAGCACAAGTACCACCTGATACGAAAGATCGTAAAGCGGGTAGAAGTTGCTGTCGCCTAGATTGCATCAGAGGATGACATGGTAGATCCTTTCACTAAGGCCCTTCTAGCGAGAGCTTTGATAGGCATGTGGGGGAATGGGAATCAGATGTATGACACTTTGATGGCAGCATAGTCTTTTAGTATAAGTGGGAGATTTTTGGGATGTATACTGAAAAGTCTATCTTTTGTATGAACATCTTTATTTTTGAAATAAGAATCACATGATCATTGTTTGCATATTGTCTGATACATTACATTGTAGATAACATTGTGTGTAGTGTTACACGGGAGATCATGTTATCAGTTCCTTGTAGAGTATAAGCAGAGGCTCACAACCGAGATGGTTTTGGACAAACCATTGGTATGGTTGTAGTGTGATTTGGTATTGGTTTGTCTTGACCATAAAATTACACTAGTACACTTTGTGTGTATTGAGCAGGACCGACTTAGAGGTGATTCAATTTATTGCTGACTGCATAATTGAATCGGACCTCAGATATTATGGTGTACATGCTCTTAATCCCGATATAATAACGGACACATGTACTTAGTGTTTATTTCTTTGATTTACTAATGGGTGAGATTTATATATTAAATCGATAGGCTCGGTAAGTTGAGAAATGATATTATTTACATGGTGTGTCGTTGATTATAAAAGAAAACTATGTCCTATATATTAGAATGATAATGTTCCCTTGAGGAGCTCATAAGGATCATCATGTAAACCCTGCAGGTGGACTTGGTCCGGTATGATGATAAGATTGAGTGGTACTACTCATGAAGTTTGATGTTGATTAATTAATCATCAATAAATTAATTAATTGATGAACATTCGAGATATTAAACATGGGAAGATATTTGTACAATTAATATATGGAGCCCATATTTATTTATAGGGTTGGTGAGGTAGATCAATGATAATCCTCTAGTGGAATGAATTATCATTAATGGATCAGATATTATCTGGGTCAGATCCATTGGGTGGCCAAGATCCAACTCCTCCTCATGGTCCCTATTGTAGCCTATTAAAAACCTCATGAAGCCTAGATCCAACGGACACGATTAAAAGGAGGCTTGAGCGAAATCTATAAATAAGGGTTTCAAGGCTTGGGCTTGAATGATGTTTTTGGAGATTAGGGTTTCAGCTTGGGAGGCAAGAAATAGAAGTGGTGCTAGGGTTTGTCTTCTTGGCCAGCGACACAAGAGAGCATAGGGTTTGTTTTTCCTTCTTTCTCTCTTGGCTGGAAAACCATCTTCGTCTCCTAGGGTCGGCGTCGCCACCCTTTCTTCGCTTTCTCCTTGGCTGGTAGCAAGAGTTAGTGTTTTCTTCCCTTGGAGCTCTTGGCCGGTGCCCTCTCCTCTCTCTCTCCTAGGGTTGGCGGCAACTTTCCTTTGTGATTGGTGGTCGACACAAGGAAGGAGAAGAAGGGAGTTTGTTCTTCCCTCGTTCGGAGCTTGCGAGGATGGGAAGACGAGATCTAGGAGGCTTCATCTCTTGGAGGATCGTTGCCCACACAACGTCCAAGAGGAGGATAGGACATATAATAGAAGATCAAGAGGTAAACAAGAGGTGTAATTCTTGTTTAAGTTTATTTTCTTGTTCTATGCAATTTGTATGTATTGTATGTAGTTAATTTACTTGGACCCCGAAGATAAACACAAAAACCGGCGATCCGTACATCATCTATTCCGTGGCTAATCGAGGAAAATAGTTAGGTTGCTTGAACAAAAAGTTTGTTCAAGAGACCACTCTAATCGAATAGCACAATGATGGATCGATTGCTTGGGTAATCCGTCATCGTCTTGGATTAATTTTTTTAAATCCGGGGGCGTAGATGGGATCGTCATGTACAAGCAACCGAGTTGAAGCGGGAAGGGAAGCTTCGACCTTCACATGATTTCTACACTACCTGACCAAGCCAAAATTGAGGACAAGATTCCACCCCAGCTTGAGGACCCTGGTGAATTTGTTATCCCCTACTCGATTTATGGAGAAAGCTTCGATGAAGCACTATGCGACATGGTGTCATTAGTAAGTGTGATGCCCTAGCATATTATTTGAAGATGGGACTAAATGGGCTCCAACCAGCGAACCTTGGTATTCATATGGGGGATGACTCAGTCAAGGAACCCGTCGACATGCTAACACAGGTGCCTGTGGTGATTGAGAATTTCGTGATACCCACAGATTTCATCATACTAGACACAGGACCCAATCCCCAGAATCCCATCATTTTGGGAAGACCTTTTCTGGCAACTACAGGGGCGTACATAGATGTAAAGACACACCAGATCTCATTAGAGGGTAGATGGGGAGATAATCCTCTTCAGCCTATCAGAGTATAAAGCTCCCTTCCTAGACGGCTTCACTTTTAGCATCTTAAAGCCGAGTCCACTTAATGTTGATTCCGAGACGGATGAATGGACGTTCACGGAGCCTCCAGAGCCAAGTTGATAATGGAGTGTGGTCGAGCTAAACGACCTTAAACAAAGCGCTTCTTGGGAGGCAACCCAAGTTTAGTTTTTAGGTTTTCCTTTGATTGTATTGCATGCATTTAGTTAATTTGAACTTTGATTTCCATTTTATTTAGCATTAGGACCAAAAAGAACTTGCTAGGTAAAAATAAAATCAATTTTTAGCTTACACGGCAAAGCGTGTGAGAAAATTTGAACTGTTGTGCACAAAAGGAGAGAAATAGGGGGCACACGGCCTGACCATGTGTTTTCTCACGGTCATGCCCAACTAACCTGAGGCGCACATGACCTAGCCGTGTGTTTTCACACGGCCGTGTCACGCGAGGTTAAAAAGGGTACGCCATGAGTTTTTTCCCTAAACGCGCCATGTGTTTCGATTTTTCTTGCCCTAGCCGTGTGGATCCTTCTTCCCCACCACCTAGAAGTTTTTCCAACCTTCAAGGAAGCCAAAAGAAGCAAGGATGAGGAGGACCAAGCAAGTGGTATCTCGATCCGGTGCTTCGGAGGGACAAGGAAGGAGAACCGACACCCCTCAAGCTCCGGAGGAGGTAACGCCCTACCAACCCTTATTTTTCGCAACAATGAGTATAGAGATAGATATAACATGCTTTCCACTCATAAACTCACTGCAACTAGGTATCTTGATGAGGATTTACTAGAATCTTTAGGGTTGTTGGGTGACATTCAGGCCCTATTTGCAAAAATAGGGTGGTGAGAGATAATGGGGATAAGACACCCAACCTACCCTAGGATAGTTTTAGAATTTTTGAGTTCCTTAGAAGCGAAAATTTTAATGGGTAGAGAGAGCGAAGAGGGTAGGATTACCTTTAGGATATTTAACATTGAGCATGAATGGATACTTCACCAATGGAATTCATGCTTTGGCTTGCTAAGTAGGGGAGAGAAAAGAACCCCTATTGGGTTCAACTCTCGAATCTTTTGGACTGAATTGACAGGAGAGCACGCTTACGACCCTTCTAGGGCCAAAGCATCACGCCTTCAAAACCCCATTTTCCGATACCTCCACCGAATCATGGCAAGCACTGTTTTTGGTCGTGGGGAGAGTGACGGTGTAGTGAGAGCTAGCGAGCTGCTCTGCCTCTTGGACATGCTACATGAAAGGAGTAGCATCGATGTAGGGTCCCATGTCATTAGACACTTAGTGAAGATGGGCAAAGTAGCGAGAGGAGAGATTAATGTGGGGGGCCTGCTTACCCACATTTGCCATAGGATGGGGTTCGACTACACTGCGCTAGATAGCATAGAGGGGAGCCCTAGGATCGACCTAGGAGAGTGTATAGCCATGAAGATGATTGTGAGAGAAGGACACTCATGCTTTGTAAGGAAAAACCTGACGACCCTTAGGCTCCCTGACCTCAATCGTACCACCATCACCACATGTGCCAACTGGCCCTTAGACCTGATAGTGGAGTCCCCTCCATATGAGGGACCATCCACATCGACACCCATCTCTCCCCCTTTACATCACTCTCCCTCCAGTCCACACATGCATAGGAGCCCACCTAGTCCACATTGACATGAGCCTACACCTGCACCACTACCTTTTTCTACTTTTGAGCAGAATGCAGGCACATCGACCTATGATTTTTCAGAGTTCTGATCGTGCCTTGACGATATATATGCCAAACAGTAGACGTAGAGGCAGTGATGGGAGGAGCAGAGTGCCTACATGCAGACGGAGTTTCTAGGCTTCCGGGAGCACTTTCAGCGAGCCGAGAAGTTCTACGATGAGGCCCGCATCTACTTCCAGGAGGAGGCTATCCGTCGCCAGGCGGAGGCCGCCTACCACCAGGAGATGCGGGAGCATATGCGTGCCCAGCAGGCACAGTGGGCTCGGGAGGAGGAGCACAGAGCAGCTGCTGCATCCACCAGATCTCAGATTGACCACATGTACATGTGACATCAGAGGCTCAACAGCAGGTTCTCCCAGGATCCCGAGATGCCAAGACTACCAGACTTTCCACCTCATCCACCTTACTAGAGGTATGCTTCACTTAAGTTTGGGGGGGGACCCTAAGTTTTGTTTTGTTTATAGTAGTAGTTTCTTTCCTAATGTTTACATTTTAGTTAGCCTTCATTTATTCATGCATTAGTTGTTTAGTTTCTGTCAGCACTTAGTTTTTGCTACCTATAAGCTGCCTCAGTAGTATTTTTTAAAAGTCTTCTTCATGAGTTGTTTCCATGAGTAGTGTAACTTCATTTATCTCGTGGTATTTTTTTTATTGGCTTTGAATGAATATTCTAGACTTACACTGGTTAGCTTTTATTTTACACATACACATGACGAACTTTAAAAAGGGAGAGTCTAGTACATACCTAGTTATGATTCATCTTAGTAGTCTAGTACTTTGGAATCCACAGGTGACCCTAAGTTTAGCATTTTAGTTTTTGGAGATGCTCGGATTGTGTAAGCCCATTCGGAAAAATCAAAATCCTAGTGACCCGAAAAATAAAAGAAAAAAGAGAGAGAGAGAGAGAGAAAAAAATTATGAGGGATAAAAGACAGTTGTCGTGGGTGGAAATGGTTAGGTGCTCTATTAAGACCGAGTTAGGTTACTGGGGAAATACCTACCAATTTCTCTCAATACCGAGCATGCCTTTGAGACTTTATGCTAGATCTAGGGAACAACCCTCACTTTGGGCAGGGAAGTGCCTAAGAGCCGAAGACCTTAGAAAAGCTATAGGATGACGACTTAACTTATCATGGAATGAGTATCCCCTAAGAAGATTCGCTTGGCACGAGCACGAGGAGCTAACTTAGTGAATTTCTAGAACATATTTATTTTTCTTTGATTGCAAATACCACTTGATAAATCTAGTTAACATGCTAAGTATAGAACAATATCTTTTTAAAATTTCATGACACTGAGATTTGCTTGAGGACAAGCAAAGATTTAAGTCTAGGGGAATTGATGTGAGCAAAACATATAAGGTTTTAGGAGTAGTTTTCGCTCACATCTCATAGCATTTTTTGTTCATTTCATACATATTTTACATTATGTTGCATGCATTTTCTATTTTTTGGTTCAGGATAGCATTTTATAGGAAAAACGGTGTAATTTCGGAGCAAAAGAAGACATTTGGCAGCTGGACGCAGAAGGGAACATGGCCAGGGTGTGTGCCCACACACGACCGTGTTCAGAGGGCGAAAATAGCCTCCACAGCCTGACACACGGCCAGGTCATGTGTTTTCACACTGTCGTGTAGTGGCCCAGTAAATTGACGCGACTAGGTTTTTTTTCTAGATTTTGTAACGATCTGGCGTGATGTCTATATAAGGAAAGCTCCGTCCAAACCCTAGGGAGGAGGCACGATGGCTGGGATGACACTTCGAAGCCATGAAAAGCTTCGGGAACTCGCAACAGGGAGGAAGAATGCCGCCGGAGGTCAAGATTCTGCACTTCAATACCAAGGAGAAGACCTACATTGCATTGTAAATCCTATTATTTGCGTAAATTCTATTGTTTATACGGATATGATCATGCCTTGTGTTTCTTCTCTCGTATCTATGGAGTAGACTCTCTAATTCTAAGATTAGGGAGTAGTTTGTGTTGAGTCGGAACATGTTAATTCAAATATCTTTTCGTTCTTGAATTTATATTTGCAATTGGTGTTTTGGTTTAGATCTATAGTTATCATTTTGGTTTTCTAGTCACTGTGCTTAGCTGATACAAGGGGTGACAACTCTCATATCAAAGATTTAGGGGAATTAAAGAGGGACCTAAGGGTTGGCCTCATCGCCGATAATTGTGGGTAGAAGGATGAGATAGAGTAGGAAATGTGCCTCATTTTTGACTCGTCGCAGGGATCGATTCGGCATCCTTGTACTGACTATCCCGTCCTAAAGTCAGGGGTTGACCTCGTATGACAGAGGTAGCTTCCAATAGACGCGAATGCTCATCGCGGGAGTGTATGATGTCCTTTCCACAAAACCATAACTAGAAACCTAAGCAAACCCAATTGACAACGTGTTCCGCGACACACAAACGAAACCGAAATCCTAGAATCCATCTAAAGACCCGTAGCGACCCTTCTTTTCCTCCGTGTGACACCGTATTAGAGTTAGGACCGCTAACAACCCTCCTAATTGCAACCTTTAGAGTCTAGTCCCGAACAATAACATCCACTGAACAAATCGGTATTTGAATCTCAGTCCCTGTGGGATCGATAATCATTTTATTACTTGACGGCATCCATGCACTTGCGGGCGTTGAGCATGAGCGCACGCTTCGAGTCCTCAACGATCTCCATCGTGAGATTTGAGGTTGTGTTTGTGTGCATCAACTCTTACCTTTGCCAATCCCCATCTACTTCTTCCACTAGAACCACTTCCTCTTTCTCAGAACCTTCTTCCTCAACTCCTCCATCAAAATCTCTGCCCCCTTCTGACACACTTGTCCATAGTCCTACTGATACCCTCAATGAACCTATTGAACTCTCCTCCTCTCCTTCCCCTTCTTCCTCCGCAGATGACCTTCCCTTAGCCTCCCTATTTCCCACCAAACAACCAAAACTCATACCTTCTTCCGACCCAATAGCCCTAGCATCCCCAACCTCTTCACCTTTAGACCTGCTGGGATAAGCTGTATCAGACTCCTATCTTAGTCATCTTCTCTTCTTGTAATGCCTACGTCTCCCTATATTTCAGATTCTCTTCCCATACTTCTTTCACCTATCATCCCCTCTGATACTCTTCCCCTCATATCAGATTCTACTTTACCACAGACTACTCTCTTTGCCTCTTTTTCTGATATCCCTCTAGTCTTACAAGAACTACAAGAAAGCCTCTGCACAATAAGTTTCTTTATTTACTAATTACTTCCCTATACAAATAGCTTATCTCATACTGCTTTCATTAAACTTTCAGACTACTTCTAAGCTTTAATCCTTCACATACTGCTTCCAATTTCACTTTCATACATTGATGCATCATTTTCAGGCACTGTCACATGTTGCTAATGAACAAACTAAATGAGCCAGTCGCCTTAACCAAGAGTTTTCCAACCTTAAATAAACAAAAGCCGAAAGATGGTCCACTAAACAAACTGTTGGGTTTCCCCGGCATCGATGTGAGTGTGCGTTCGAACACATTTCGTAAACATGTACAAAGCGGAAGAAAAAATAAGTAATAACTAACTTATTACAATACACACAACACACGTATGCAGGATACAACAAGTGTAGACATAATCACTATTTCAAATTTTGCAATAAAGAAACTAATCTAGGTATACCTGACGAATTACATGAAGTGGAAATGACATCAACCTTAGTACCCTCGTAAGTTTCACCTCTATCCGTATCCACGTCGAGTATCGTCGGGATAACTTCAAGAAGCTATGAGCCCAGTCTTCACAAGAGTTACTAGCCTCGCATCCAAAACATTGTGATATAAGAGACGATCACAATCCAAATCCAATTCGAATCCAAAAATGAGTTTCACAAACTTGTTTCTTGAATGCGCTTTTCGTCAATCGATTGACGAAACTTTGATCCTCCACAAAAGAGGATTGACGGAGATCCAATCCTCAGCAAGGAGGTTACTGTCGGAGTTCTAAACGCCGGCTAAATGACACTCTCATCATAAAGGACACCAGCTATCCAAGATGGCAGCTTGGTGGAGGAAGGTTGTCGGCCAAGTTAGGATTGTCGACGGTAGCCAAGGGGGTCGGTGGCAGGTGGTAGTCCGATGGTGGAGCTACTGGTCGGCGGTTGGGGTTGCTGGCCGGCGGTGGTGGTTGGTCGACGGCGGCTGAGCTTGGGCGGCGGCATGATAGTGTCAGCCCTTAATGTCAATCATGAGATGATTGATTAGGGATAAGTATCATATTTCAGAAATAACAAGCATGGTTTTCTTATTATATTATTCCTTATTTGTTCTATATGAATAATATAATAGTGTCCTTGAATAGTAGGTTCAGGTTTATAGCATATTAATTGGTTGAATTGATAGTGAGAGCCTATATATATATATATATATATACATAGAACACTACTCTTAACTATTCCTAGTCGAGTATTAATATGCAAGGATAATATTAATGCATAGAGACTAGCATGTAGGTCAATTGATGACTTAATCTCATAAGTCATGGATATGTGATATCGAGTTGACACATTGGTACATATTAGAGACTATGTACTGAATGACCAGCCATGAGAATGTTTCATGGATCATTATATGAGTTCATAAACATTCTCATGTGACTATTAGTATGAATAATCATTAGACTTGAAGTCACTACGGTTTCCTACATAATGAGTTGTATACTTTAGCTTCGTCAAACGTCACCGGTAACAGGGTGACTATAAAGGCGATCACTAGGTATGCAATAAGTTATGCGGAGGGATGTGAGTGACGTAGATGGGATCTATCCCTTCCATATACGAGAACCTATTGGGTCACACACTTAGGACATGTGAGTTGGAGATGGCTCATGTGATGAGCCATTGGGCCATTGGGTCGAGTCTAATGTATATTAGACTCAATGAGTAGAACTCAAGTTATACCCAATGAATCTGACTCGAGTTAGACTCAAGTCAAATTCAAATTGAGTAGGACTCAAGGTATACCCAATGAATCTGACTCGAGTTAGACTCAAGTCATATTCGAATCGAGTGAGACTCACCATTAAGAGGGGTTGCATGATCATTAAGGTGGAATTAATGAGTGATTAATTCTAAGCAAACCAAGAGTCAAAAAACCCTTCATATTCATTAGTTGAATATAAAAAGTTTTTTCATGATGAGGATTGGTGGATAGAATTTTCGTTGGATCTTCTTCTCCTTCTTCTACCTTCTTGAGTGAACCAACTTTGTGGCTAGCACCACAATTTGGTTCTTCTCCACTTCACGGTTCGTGTGGATACTGTGGAGGTGCGGACATACTGACCGAGCTGAGATCTATACACAAGTGTTGCTAACATGATTGCGAAGGGCACGCAGCGAAGGTAATCACGATTCTCATAGGTTAGGATCGATCAAAAACGAGTTTAGTTTTCACATGGATCTCTAGAGGGATCTCATTTTTTCACTGCTTAGTGCTTGTAAATGTTTCCAAGCACGATAAGAATTCCTACAGTGGTATCAGAGCCACTTGTGAAAATAATGCTCATTTTTATGTTGTTATATGTGATATAAGTGAGAACATGTTTTATTATGATTTGCATGTTGTTATATGTGATATAAGTTAGAACATGTTTTATTATGATCTGCATGTTGTTATATGTAATATAAGTTAGAACATGTTTTATTATGATCTGCATGTTGTTATATATGGGCTTGCACTGCGCCACTCTGATAGTCTACTGAGTGGCTTTTCCTGAAGCAGACTGTGGAGTGGGTTGAGCCGATCGGACAGTGTCGGTCGGATGGTGCCGATCGGACCTGATTGATTGGATGGTCTCGAGTTCATAGTGATGAACAGAATGGGTAGCGACTCATTCAATGATAAAAGAGTGGGCGAAGCCAATCGGACAGTGTCGGTCAGATGGTGCCGAGCGAACTTGTTTGATCGGATGGTCTCGGGTACATAGTGATGAAAAGAATGGGCAGCGACTCATTCAATGAGTCTATAAAAAAAAATTTCTCCTACCACGACTCGCAAGGGCAATCTTTGGAAGACTTGGAGAAAACATTATTCCCTAAGTTGATCATTCGCTCTTCTCATTGGCTTGAGAAGATCGTAGATAAGGGCCATAACCATGTAACATTTCAATATGCTTATATGTGTTGCATGTGATGCTTGTATATGTGATGCATGTGATGCTTGTATATTTGATGCATGCGTAGTTAGTTGTTACAAAATTAGGTCACTTATTATATGCCTACCAAAGTTTAATACTTACTATTACCTTGTTTAATCGTAGTGCGTTTGCCAAAGCAAAGTGACTCAATTTACCTCGGTAAAATATGACAGGACAATCGTGATGTCCGACTATTAAACCTTGGGTTTGACTTAACTAAGCTGTCTCAAATTAGATTGATGAACTTAGAGGCAAAGCTCATATGGGATATCTACCGACATTATACAAATCTTGGGCGATTAGCCAAAGCTTACTCAAGATGAGTGATAATTTAGAATGATATCTCATGCGTTGGGAACAATGAACAAATAATGTCATTCATATAGATATACAAGAGTTACATTAGTTGTAATTGGTACAAGTTACCTACCTAACTTATACGAGTCTTGGGCGATTATCCAAAGCTAACTCAAGATGCAGTATAATATGGATCTTGTCCCACTTGTGGGAGAATCATTAAGTTAAAGGCCTAATTAAATGATTGAAATATGATACATTTATGCATTTCTGTATTGTAGATCACCATGTCATCAAATACGTCGAACACACTCCCTCTGCGATCTGTCCTCGATAAGGACAAGCTCATTGGAGCTAATTTCCTAGACTAGTATAGGAACTTGAAGAGAGTCCTCAAGCAAGAAAACAAACTGTACGTCCTAGAGCAGTCCATTCCTGAACCACCCACCCCTACGACCACTTGTGATGACAAGGATGCTTATAAGAAGCATCAAGATGATGCACTGGATGTGTCATGGCTTATGCTTTCCACCATGAACTCTGAGCTTCATAAGCAACATGAGAACATGGATGCATATGATATGGTTGAGCATCTGAAACAACTATACCAGGGACAAGCAAGGCACAAGACATACGAAGTGTCAAAGGCCATGTTTCAATGCAAGATGCAAAAAGGAACTCCCGTAGGTACTCATGTACTCAAGATGATTGGGTACGTTGAGAACCTAGTGAGATTGGGATTTCCATTAGGCCAAGAGCTGGAAACTGACCTTGTTTTGCAGTCACTGCCAGAAGGCTACAGTCAATTTGTCATGAACTACAACATGAATGAAATTGACAAGCCTTTACCTGAGATATTGAGAATGTTGTAAACTGCTGAACTCAACCTTAAGAAGGCAAAGCCTAGTACCATTTTGATGGTGAACAAAGGCAAAGGCAAAGGCAAGCAAAAGCCTAAAGGTAAGGGTAAGACCCAAGCCAAAGGCAAAGGCAAGGCAAATGCATTGAAACCTAAAGGAGGGATTGTTGGGATGTATACTGAAAAGTCTATCTTTTGTATAAACATCTTTATTTTGAAATAAGAATCACATGATCATTGTTTGCATATTTTTATGGCTATGCATATTGTCTAATACATTACATTGTAGATAACATGGTGTGTGATGTCACACGTGAGATCATATTATCGGTTCCTTGTAAAGTATAAGTATAGGCTCACAACCGAGATGACTTTGGACAAACCATTGGAATGGTTGTAATGTGATTTGGTATTGGTTTGCCTTGACCATAGAATCACACTAGTACACTTTGTGTGTATTGAGTAGGACCGACTTAGAGGTGATTCGATTTATTGCTGACTACATAATCGAATCAGACCTCAGATATTATATTGTACATACTCTTAATCCCGATATAATAACGGGCACATATACTTAGTATTCATTTCTTTGATTTACCAATGGGCGAGATTTATAGATTAAATCGATAGGCTCGGTAAGTTGGGAAATGATATTATTTATATGGTGTGTCATTGATTATAGGAGGAAACCGTGTCCTATATATTAGGATGATGATGTCCCCTTGAGGAGCTCATAAGGTTCATCATGTAAACCCTGCAGGTGGACTTGGTCCGGCATGATGAAAAGGTTGAGTGGTACTACTCATGGAGTTAGATGTTGATTAATTAATGGTCAGTAAATTAATTAATCGACAGACATTCGAGATCTTAAACACGGGGAGAAAATGTACATATAATATATGGAGCCCATATTGACTTATGGGGGTTGGTGAGGTAGATCAATGATAATCCTTTAGTGGATTGGATTATCATTAATGGATCAGACTTTATGTGGGCTTGATCCATTGGGTGGCCAAGATCCAACTCCTCCTCATGGTCCCTATTGTAGCCTATTAATACCTCATGAAGCCTAGATCCAATGGATAGAAACAAAACTCTAGATCCAAAGGTAGAGATTAAATCTCTAGATCCGATGGTTGAGATTAAATCCCAAGAACCAATGGTGGAGATTAAAATAAGGCTTATTCCTAACTCTATAAAAGGAGGGCAAGGGGTGGGCAACAACTAAGAATCCAATTAGAGATAGGATTAGGGTTTTGGGCGGCAAGGCTTGGAGGCTAGGGTTTGGAGTTGGCGGCACCTATTAAGGAAATTTTTTTCTTATCTCCTTCTTCTTCTTTAGTGGCCGTCATCCAGCAGTCTTTTCCAGCTTTTTTTGGCGTCCAAAGTAGCTCTTCTCCTTCTCCTTGGCCGGTGGAACCAAGGCTTAGGGTCCTCCCTTGAATCTCTTGGCCGGCAACCATCTTTTTCTCCCTTCCCCTTGTTGGCCGGTGGCAAGCAAGAGCTTATTGCTTGTTGGTTGGTTGAAAGAAGGAAAAGAGTCTTGTTTCTATTCTTTCTCTTGCTCGGGACGAGCAAGGAAGGAAGATTGGTGATCTAGGAGCTTCAACTTTTGGTAGATCATCGCCCACACGACGTCCGAAAGGAGGAAGATCATACAATAGAAGATCGAGAGATATATCGATTCTCTATTTTCATTTGTTACATGTTTATATTTGCTTTTCAATTATATGCATGATATATGTTCTGTTTAGTGGCTAAATATACTTGGACCCTGAATATAAACACAAAAGCCTGATCCGCACATCGCTCATTCTCGGCTACTCATAGAATAGAGGTTGGTCGCTTGAACAACAAGTTTGTTCAAGTGACTACTCTAATCGAATAGCATGACGATGACAAGGTTGCTTGGGAAATCCCTCTTGTCAAGGATAAATTTTTTTATCCGGGGACGTAGAAGGGATCGCCATAAATAAGCGACCGAGTTGAAGAGGGAAGCGAAGTTTCCCCTCCCAACAAGTGGTATCAGAGCCACAGTTTCTGATTTTATGTGTTTAGGATTTGGTTACTCTTATGCATTTTTCATATATTATATGTGTCGGATAATAGTAGGATATGCATAGGTTAACTCTTTGGTTGCAGGCATAAGATCCGACTATTATGGCCACATGTGTGTATGTTATTGTATGTGTGTAATTGTATATTTTGTTGAATCCTCGGGGTTGATGAGGCTAGTATTTATTTTTTTGTAAATTAGATACGACATTGTTTAGCCACTCTTTTTATTTTAGTTTACTTTCGATCTAGATTTCATGTACACTCCCTCGTAGAGTATAGGATCGATTGATGTAAATTAAAATAGTTTTTAGTCTCGGCTCAGATCTCTGGATGGCTCGTACATGGCGTAGGAGGAGCGGACGAGATGGAGATGCAACGGGAGACATATTGAAGACAAAAGCCATAATAGTTGGAAAATAATTTATTTTTCATATTTATTGCTTATTGTTTGATATGCATGTCGTAGGCTAGAAAATTCCTCAATTTCAAATTACTAAGTGGGAGAGGGATATTTTTATAAATTTCCACGGCCTCCATTACGATTTGACAAGTGATGCAAACAAACTTGCGCGTCGACTCTGAGTGCCTTCCTCCCCATCGGATGAATTTGTTTGTGGATCACAAGGTTGAATATGGTTATAGGGAATTATTAAGGAGTGTGTGTACTTCCCCATCGGAAGGTACATAACCCGAGATAATTACCTTGGTACCGAGTAATGGTGAACACTTAGATACAAATATAAGTATCCTCCCCATCGGAGTCACTGCTTTTATTTGTAGGGCCAAAGAGGAACCAACTATTAATTTTACTTGTCAAAAAGTTAGGTTGACAAGATAGTAAAATTAATGGGTTAAACCTCCTCTTACAAATGTAGAATTCGTATACATCCACACTATCATGGCATACGATATTCTCGGTGTTTTGAGGTGTTGGTTGATTTTAAAATTTTATTGTTTGAGGAATCAATAATTTTTTGAAATCTAATGTTTTGATCTATGTGATTCTTAGGTTTTCTTTCAAAATGACTTTCAACCCGCTTGCTGTGATACTGAAAGAGAATAAACTTACTGGACTCAACTATGTTGATTGGAAGAGAAATCTTGACATTGTTTTGACTGCTGAGGAATACAAATATGTACTCCTCGAAGAGTGCCCTCCTAAGCCTGCAGATGATTCTAGGGAAAAGGAGAGAGAGAGTTATAAGAAGTGGATCAAGGCCGATGAGATGGTGCGGTGTTACATTTTGGCATCTATGTCAAATGTACTGCAACATCAGTATCAAGCCATGCCCACTGCTTATGACATGATGCTCAATCTCAAAGAGCTTTTTGGACACCAGAATCAGACTGCAAGGCAGGAAGCCATGAGGAACTTGATGACGACCACCATGATCGAGGGAACACCCATCAGGGATCATGTTCTCAAGATGATGGCTCATTTGAATGAGTTGGAAGTCCTCGGAGCTGAGATCGATGGGAAAACCTAGGTCGATATCATTCTCCAGTCTCTACCTAGGAGTTTTGAGCAGTTTCGCCTGAACTACAACATGAACAAGAGGTTGTATTCGTTGGCGGAGCTTCTGACAGACCTCCAGGTGACAGAGGGGCTATTTCGTCAGAGTGCTCAGGTGCATGCCATGGTGACCCAAAAGGTTTCTACTTCTAAGCCGAAAGGCAAGAAGAAGAAGAAACAAACTGGGGCGAAGGTGGTGGGAGACACTCAGGGAGGAGTGAAGAAGCCGAAAGGCAAGTGCTTCACTTGTAAGCAGACTGGACACTAGAAGAAGGATTGCCCCAACCGCAAGCAGAACAAAGGTATATCTTTTGGTCTAGTCATTGAAACATGTTTAGTGGTGTTATCTACCGGCACCTGGTGTGTAGATACGGGAGCTACTGATCATGTTTGCAATACTTTGCAGGGGTTCTAGGAAACCAGATGACTGGCTGAGGGGGAGATTACCGTGTACTTGGGCAATGCCACGAAGGTGGCAGTTGTTGCAGTGGGAGACATTCATTTATCTTTTGAGAAAAATAAAGTTTTGGTTCTTAAGAATTGCCTTTATATACCTTTATTTAGAAAGAATTTAATTTCGGTTTCTAAATTTTTTATGGATGGATATTCTATTTCTTTTAATGACAAAGTTATTATAAAAAGGAATAGGGATATTATCTGTTTAGGTGCATTGATAGGAAATCTATACACACTTGAATCAAAACCTCCCATGATGCAAATTGAAGTTAATAACTCATCTTCTAATTCCAATAAGAGAAAAGAACTTTTGAAGATGAACCAAACATATCTTTGGCATCTTAGGCTTGGTCATATTAACCTAAGCAGAATTCAAAGGTTGATAGCAGATGGACCTCTGGGTTCATTAGTGGTGGAAGATTTCCCAACCTGCTAATCTTACTTGGAGGGTAAAATGACCAAGAGGCCTTTTAAGGCCAAGGGGTATAGAGCTAAAGATGTGTTAGAATTGGTTCATTCTGATTTGTGTGGTCCTATGTCTATCCGAGTAGAGGTGGTTTTGAGTATTTCTCTTTTATAGATGATTATTGAGATATGGATACATTTACTTGATGTGCCAAGTCAGATGCTTTGACAAGTTGAAGAATTCAAAGGTGATGTGGAGAAGCGTCAAGGTAAAAGTATCAAGACACTGCGATCGATCATGGTGGTGAGTACCTCTTGGGAGAGTTTAGGAATTACTTATCAGGTGGGATTCAATCCCAATTATGCACTTTGGCACACCCCAGGAATGGTGTAGCGAGGCGAAGGAATAGGACTCTTATGGAGATGGTTAGATCGATGATGAGTTATTTTGAGTTGCAGTTTGTTACGGGGATATGCTCTAGATCACGGTGGTGTACATTACGAACTTGGTTCCATCTAAATCGGTGCCTTCTACTCCCACATAATTGTGGACTGGCAAAGCCTAGTCTAAGACATATTCGGATTTGAAGTCGGCACATATCTTTGAAGGCAAATCTTTATTAAGTTGGAACCTTATGCTACAAGTACCATGTTCGCTGGCTATCCTAGAGGAACGAAAGGTGGTTTGTTTTATAATCCTAGAGATCGAGGGTGATCGCTAGCACGAACGCCGATTTCTAGAGAAAGACTATGTGATGAACCACAAGCCCATGAGTAAGATTGTTCCGAGGAAATAAAAGGGGAAGTCACTTCTTGGTACCACCGTACAAGAGGATATACCACAAGTCATCGTGACCGCATGTCACAGAGGATACACAGTGATACCTCGTCGAGTGGGAGGGTTGTGAGACACTGATAGATTCATGTTCTTGGGAGAATCTTCCGATTTGGTCTCGTAACATGAACCCGATCCCGGACATATGACGAGGCAATCCAAGATATGTCTGCATCAAGGCGGTGTTCGATCATGTTTCAGAAACATGTGCACATGAAGCAATAAAATAATAAATACTCCTATTTATTACAACACACACAACACACGCATGCATATTACAACAAGTGTAGACATAAATCAGAAATTAAAATTGCACAAAGGAAATTAAACTATCGTTATTATGAGGTAGCTGAACTAGATCAAGGAACGCTATCAGCAATACGTAACTGGAACGAAGTACAAATCCGTATCCACGCCGAGCTCCTCGGGATGACTTTGCCAAGCCACGAGCTTCGTCTTCGTACGGGTTACTAGCCTCGTGTTGAAGACGACGTGATCGAGAGATGATCACGTTCCGAATCCAAATTCGGACCTAAAAACAAGTCCTCAAGACTTGCTTCTCCGGAGAGGTATTCGTCAACCAATTGACGAATCCTTCGTCCTCCACCTCAGAGGATTACCGGAGATCAAATCCCCGGTATGTTAGCCGCTGTCGGAGCGCTAACCGTCGTCCAAACGACGCTCCGACGAGAGGAGAAGAAGCTGTCCAGAAAACTGGACAGCTTGGTGGAGGAGATATGCGCCGGCCAACAAAGGAAGCCAAGTGCTTACCTTGATGCCAAACCTAAGGAGGATCGCCGGAACTCTTCCGGCAGCAGAGGAGGAAGGAAGCCGCGCGACGCCGGTTGGAGGAGCTGTGGGCTGGGCGGCAACACAAGCTGGGCGGCAGCTCTTGATGTTGGGCGGCCAAAAATTGGATTAGGTTTAGGGTTAGGGTTTAATCCCTATTTTATAGAGAACTAATTCTCTTAATGGTTAATGGATCATATCCATAAAGCCCGTTAACCCGCTCCATTAAGATAAGTTAAAATAAACCAAACCATGATGGTTTATTTTAAGTTAAAACGAACCGAACCAACCTTTGGTTCATTCGTTTAATATAAACCAAACCCTTTGGTTTATTCTCATCCATTGGATTAGGACCAAACCATTTTGGTCCATCCATTATGTCTTCATAAGACACTGCCCATCCACGCTTCCATTGCGACTGAAACAATTTCATGCTCGCTTTATGTTTGGTCCAACCAAACATAGTTTCTCTCGGTCTGAGAATCCCATTCTCAAGGTCGTTTTAAATCCTTTGGATTACACTCGTTGTGCGTGTGACCAAATAGGTTCTCGGTTTATGTTGGCCGTCTATAATTAACCATTAATTATAGAACGATCATGAGTGGCACCTAGTAGTACATCATGACCCCCAATTAGAAAAAAGATCAACGGTTGATCGAAACTATTTACAAACCCTTGAGCTCGAATGAAGTGCCCCATTCCCTTCACTCATCTTATACCCACTTGGTTAGGACATGGTCTATTGTGTCAGTCCCCACTAGGCTGACTACGTCACACCTAGCCCAAGTATCATTTCCTCGTCCTACGGATTCTAGTTACTCCACATGTATCGAAGAGTACCTTACTCTAAACATGTATTGCTTTGGCCAAAGACTTTAGTAACAATCCGACAAGAGGCCATGGGTATACATCTCCTCGCAAGGAGTGGTGAATCCTTTATAGGCTATTCAAACACCTTCGATCACTTCGACTTATACCCAATCATCCCGGGTCCACATCTCCTCGGAGATGTTTGCTTAAGATGTCAAAGCATAAGTCTCCATGATCAAGATGACTTGAATACCGCAAGTCAAAGGAACATCGCACTTAAGCCACGGTAAGAACTTCATTGACATATCTATATATGCGAGAACCATATGAAGTCTTACTTTTGGTCACTCAATGAACTAGTTACCATAACTAGCATCCACGATCAACTCAGGACATCACTATGTCTCGGCCCAAAGGAGAATCACCGCTTGGATACACCAAGGAGTATACCTCGTGCTAGTCTCGAGGAATTGATGGTGTCCAAATCCATCAATTCATCGACTAGGATAATTCCGATACATCACAATTACACATGTAGAGATACTCACTAGTTGTGATCCAATCACAAATTCTCTCATGCCGTGAATCGTATCGTGGACATTCAGTAAATGAGTTTAAGATCCAATCAAATACATTAAACATGTATACTCAAATAGTGAATCTTCATTTATCATATAAATGGTTCATACATAAGGCGATTGCCTTAGGACATCTCTCATATATTACTAACAAGATAAAGAGGCAGCATCTTGGCAAAGTGCAATGAATACTGAGATTGAATCTATGGATTCAAATCAGGTCTGGGAGCTAGTGGAACCACCCGATGGTGTAAAAACCATTGGATGCAAGTGGATCTATAAAAGAAAGAGAGAAATAGATGGGAAGGTTAAGACCTTCAAAGCGAGGCTTATTGCGAAGGGGTATACTCAGAAAGAGGGTATCGATTATGAGGAGACCTTTTCGCCGGTAGCCATGCTTAAGTCTATCCGGATTCTCTTATGCATTGCAGCTCATATGGATTATGAGGTGTGGCAGATGGATGTCAAGATAGCTTTCCTTAATGGAAGTCTTGAGGAAAACATCTATATGAAGCAACCAGAGGGATTCATTGCGAAGGGCAAAGAGCATCTTGTATGTAAGCTTAATCGGTCCATTTATGGATTGAAGAAAGCTTCGAGGTCTTGGAACATCCGATTTGATGAGGTAATCTAGTCTTATGGATTTATTCAAAGTCTGGATGAGTCTTGTGTATACAAGAGATGTGACGGAAATGTAGTGGTATTTCTTGTACTATACGTAGATGATATTTTGTTGATTGGCAACAATATCAAGGTGTTATCGGACGTAAGGGTATGGTTGTCCAAACAGTTTGATATGAAAGACTTGGGAGAAGTGGGACACATCCTTGGGATCAAGGTTATAAGGGATCGCAGGAAAAGGATGTTGTGCTTATCCCAAGCTTCATACATAGACACGATTATGGATCGTTTTAGCATGTAAAACTCCAAGAAAGGTTTTCTACCTTTCAAGCATGGAGTTCCTTTATCTAAGGAGATGTGTCCTAGAACATTTGAGGAGATAGAGGAGATGAAGGGGGTTCCTGTAGGTGGTTGCTTCGGAGGCTCATTGGCTCCCATGTCCCCGGATTAAAATTTTCACTAATGAAAGAATTAATCCGGATGGGATGAGCTTCCTTAGCACAACCATTTCGTCATCGTGCTAACAACTTGAGTGGTCGCTTGAACAAACTAGTTGTTCAAGCAACACAACTCTTCTAGTTGGTTAGCCACGGAAGAGACGACGGACGGATCGCCGGTTTTTGTGTTTGTCTTCGGGGTCCATGATTATACAATATATATTCATATGCATACATGTATAATCAAAACATAAAAGAACATGCTCAGATCTGTAAATAAAGTTAAAAAAAACTTTATACCTTGCGATCTTCTACCGCATGGCCTATCCTTCTCGTGGACGAAGTGTGGACGAAGATCCTCCACGAGTAGAAGCCTTCTAGATCGCGTTCTTCCCTTCTTTGTCCGCTGCGAACAAAGAGAAGAATCAACAAATACCTATCCTTTCTAGAACCGACCACCAAATTAGGGAATTTGGTGCAACCGCCGGCCAAGGAACAAGTGGATGAAGTGCCGGCCAACTTGAAGAGGGGTTGCCGTCGGCCACCAAGGAGAAAGGGAGGAGGAAGAGCACCGGCCACCAATGGAAGGAGAACCGCCGGCCAAGAAATAAGAGAGAGGCCTTGAGAATGGGCGCCGGCCAAGTCTAGATGGAAGAAGGTTGGGCGTCGGCAACTTCTTGGAGGAAGGAGGTTGCCGCCCAAAAACAAAACCCTAGCTCCCAAACCCTAGCCGCCCACTTGTGGAAGAGCCAAACCCTAATTCTCTATTAATTGTCTTGCCGCCCAAGCCTAAGCCCCCTATTTATAGAATTGGGCTTAAGCCTCCTTTAATCTCCACCGTCGGATCTAGAGATTTAATCTCCACCGTTGGATCTAGGGTTTTATCCCAACCGTCGGATCTAGGGTTTCATCCCAACCGTCGGATCTAGGATTTCATCCCAACCGTCGGATCTAGGGTTTCATCCCAACCGTCGGATCTAGGGTTTTATCCCAACCGTCGGATCTAGGGATTTAATCCCAACCGTCGATTCTAGGGATTCATCCTAACCATCGGATCTAGGGATTTAATCCCAACCGTTGGTTCTAGGTTTTGTTTTACATTCTTGGATCTAGACTTCACAAGGATTATATTAGGCTACGATAGGGACCATAAGGAGGAGTTGGATTTTGGCCACCCGATGGATCGGAACCACACAAACTTGATCCATCAATGATGTTCCATTCCACTAGAGGATCATCATTGAACTACCTCGCCAACCCCCATAAATCAATATGGGCTCCATATATTATTTGTACATTTATCTCCCCGTGTTTAAGATATCGAATGTCCGTCAATTAATTGATTTACTGACCATCAATTAATTAACATCTAATTCCTCAAGTAGTACCACTCAACCTTATCATCATGTTGACTAAGTCAACCACAAAGGTGTTAATCTGTGTTTGAGGCTAGCTGCAGCGATCCTGGTTCTAGAGAGTGGTGCTCTCCCTTCTCTCTAGAGAAGGTGTCAGGGAAGGCTGTGGTAGCGGGAAGACGATAGATGCGCACTGTTTGGGTTCCGTTGGCAAAGGGAATCGCGAGGAAGGTAAGCTTGGGAGTAAGGTTCTGCGGAGATTCTAGCGTGCTGGCGGAAGATACAAGATTGATGATCAATGATAAACTAATTGGGCGAAACGACAACCGCACGAAGGTCCACTATATGGCAGGCAAAGATAAGTAGCACGACACGGCGGGGACGGGGGGCTGATAAGGGAAGCATAGGCAAAGTGGCGGGGAAGACTTGGGGGGGATCATAGGCGGTAGGAGGCCACTGCAGGGGACCTATGTGGAGCCGCAGGAAGCTACTGGGACAGTGAACCCAGAGGTGGAGCTTGGAGGTAGGAGAGGCAAAGGGTGGCCAGCGGTTGGAGAGACTTCAATTCCTCTGTTCGTAACAGAGGATTGGGAGGAGCTGCAACACAACAGTGTGGTGGTAGGAAATGCCGAAGAGGAACGAATGAGTTACTGGGGGCTGGAGTAACCCTAGGCGACTTGTTCTTAAGGGCAAAAGAAGCTAGAAGCTCATACACGGATAGTAAGCTCTCATGGCCGCCGGCAGACTGGGGGATCATCTGCTAAAGCTCATCAGATAATCAACTCATCCAAAGCATATGTGAAGGGGTAGTCACGTCCTGGGAAGATTGGAGTAGCACTGCTGAAGTATATTGCCGGAACCTGGCCGGCGAATTCCACCATTTGAGCGGTATCCTGTCTCCAATTTGGGGGAAGACGACGATGAGCTGGCGAAGTTGATGACTGTGTATGACTCAACTGACCTGGACCAGTAAAGAGCGCTGATAAGACATTTTTCAAACTCAACGGGCAAGAAATTCAAGAGTTTGAATTCAAAGTTACGGGTTAACGGTCTCCACGCTGACCCGCCGACATACACGAATGCCATGGCGCATGATCGGCCAGTGAGAAGAGGATGGAAGCGGTTGGATACGCAGGTTATGGAGAGCAAGTACGTAGGGGAACAACCACAGCAGTTGGATAATAGGGAACTTCTGGCACAACAAGTGAAATCAATAAGAACACAGCAGGTCCCGCCGGAGAAGACGAAAGCTGGGGAGATGGAGCAACGGGTAGAACAGGTACAAGGAACAAGGAGGTGGGTGGACCTCTTTAAAACTAATAGGATATGCTCGGAAGATATAGCCTTACACGAGCTAGCAAAACAAGATGACAAAATTCGACTCACTACAGCTGACCAAGAACCTATAGAGGAAACAATAGGATTCTGCTTAATTGGAAGGTTCCTGGGGCGATTTCCTGGTTGGAAGGCAGTCAAAGAACTTACCACGAGATGGAAAACGCCACACAAATTGCTCAACCATAATTCTCTTTGGCTAGTTTTCAAATTTGATTCCCAAGAACTATGTGATAGTGTGCTCAAAGGAGGGCCATATATAGCTTATGGATGTCCCCTATACCTAAAGATCATGCCTTAGTGTTTCACTTTCCAAGAGGATATTCAGAACCATCTACCCATATGGATGCAAATACATGGGTTGCCAATTGATTGTTGGTCGATTTCGACACTAAGTAAGATTTCCTCTCAAATTGGGAAGCCACTATTCACAGATCGGTTCACCAAGAATAGAGAAAGGGTAAACTACGCACGTGTCCTGGTGGAAGTTGACATAACAAAGCAACCACAAACGAGCCTAGAAATCATTATTCCGGATGGCCAAGAAGTAAAGCTGGAAATAAAACGTCAAATCAGGCTCGAATTGCAGGCAAACTGGTCATTATCACAATAGTTACCTATGGCGGTAGGAAGATGGTAGGTGATACTCGAAGAAGTCGGTGATTTAGGTAGAACATCAACCAGCAGATAAACTTCCAGCAGATGGGCCAATTACAAGTAAAACAGTGGCAGGTGATGATATTGGCACGCTACAGTGCATGTCTGAAATGCAATTACAGCAGCTGATGAAGCAACCTGATCAGGCTTTAACTGTGAACACAAAATCGCATTTCAAAGAAGAATGGAAATAGCAAGGATTGCTAATAGATCGAAGGCTTATAGAGCTAAGGAAAGAAGGAGCAAAGAAGCAAGCACATCAAATCGAACTCAACCACACCAGCATATATGAAATTGTAAATTCAGTTCGAAGACGATTCTGAAACTATTAGGGTTCAGGCAGTGATAGCATCAAATAGGACATGTCAACTACCTATACAAATGGGAAATCACAAAGGAGCAAGAGACCAGCATGCCAAGGATTGTAATGGGCAAGAGGGACAGGTTGATATGACACAAATAAATGGATAGGGGGAAAACTGTTTAGCAGGTTCAGCAGGTTCAGTTTCAGTCTTAGGTATAGAAGACAAGGGCCCTCCGAAACCTAATAACCTAAATTCCAAGCCTCAATCATGCTCCTGTGATGTGGCCAAGTGAGTGGGGTGATCAAGAAAGGGTTACAGCAGGATGCTAGGGCCCAAAAACAGATTAAAGGGAAAGGGAAACTGATACTTGAAAATGCACTAACTGTTCCAAACTCAGATACGAATTCAGTAAACCTGAGTATGCAATCAGGCCATCATATGAACAGGCAAGCTCCTCAGAATCCTAGAGTAAATAGTTCAGTTGGTAACATGGTCAGCATAGACGGTGGAAATGTATGATTAAGGGTCCGATAACACAACTAGATACTAGATACTGAGTAATCGTAATCAAGCCAACAACAAAGCAAGTAGCCAATGTCCTGAAGCAAAAAGCAGTAGTATCAGAGGATGTACCAGCTGTTGGAATCACGTGTGTGTTGGATGGGAAACTAACAGCAAACCTATCCGAGTAATAAAGACACCGGTGACGCAATGGAGGCAAATTCTGTGGAAGGTAAGTCAGTGTAACCCTGGCATCCAGATAGAACAAGTGGCACATGAAAAGAGTAGAGGACATCAAGCTACTGAATTACCAAGGGAAGGCATGGTACAGGAAACGGCAGCAGCTATGGAAAAAGGGATAGGTACACCAAATGGCACATGTGGTGGAATCAAGTCGAAATCAGTCAGAATGGACAACAGGATGGTAATTTGCACACAAATGAACCTACTGTACAAATACCAGAATGCATAGAAGATGATGGAAGCCCATGGAAAATACAAACAAGATCTAGAACACACAAGAAAAAAGCAAAGATGGATATAGCAAGGAGGCAAAAGGAACTAGCACAGCAACAACAAGCTCAAAAACAGGCCAAGCAAAGGCACACAGATGCTAGATTGCAACCAGATTCTGCTGTAGGTGGTATAATCCAGCAAATGCCTAAAACACAGAGGATATGGGCCGACCTTGTTGACCAAGAAGAGGGTGAAATCCTCCCTGAGAGTACCACAGATAAACTGCAACAAACGGATCCAGGAACTGGCCGCATGTAATTAGTTCCAGATACAGTGGTGGCAACATAAGAGAGGATTTTGATCAAAATACCAAGAATTCTAAGGAACCAATAATCATACTTGGGCTCCCAACCTTAGAATGGTTCAAGAACAAATATAATGGTGAAGATACATGGAGGGAACAAGTCGCATGTAATGTAGATATCGAATGTAATCAAAGGCGCAGGTCGTTTGTGAGGGTACAAGAAAGACTCCAACCGACAACAACAGAAGGAAACAAGAACCAGAAAGGAAATAACAAATATGTTTGCCGGCAGACGTCGGCGAGCCCACTATGAAGATAGGAGCGTGGAATATTCGAGGCCTTAACACTGGCCTCAAACAGAGGGAAGTCAACCGACTCTCAAAATGCGTAATCTAAGGGTGTTATGTCTTTTGGAAACTAAATTGACAGTGCTTATCATCACTTCAAATCCAACTACCTACAACAATGGGAATCGTAACAATGATAGGTGAATCGAAGAAGTAGGATGCTTCTCATATGGGATGCTAGATACATTACCCTCACGATACAACAATGGGAAGATCAATTCATCCATACAACAATTTTGGACAAGAGCACCAAAGGAACATATGCACTGACTTTTGTCTATGGGCAACTATCAATTACCTCTGAGGGTGATGTGGGACTACAATTATCGCGAGGGAATGTCGCTACCTTGGCTTATAATGGGAGACTTCAACTCTCCCTTGAGACCATCAGATAAAAAAGGAGGTATGGATGTCACAACATACACAACTGCAGATTTTCAGGAGTTCACATCATTAGCAAGGGTGGAGGATCTACATTCCCTAGGATGCCAATATACATGGACAAATGGTAGGATTGTTAGCAAACTTGACCGGGCTATGGTTAACAGGTTATGGCTAGAGATGGACCAAAGTAGTTTTACAGAATTTAAAGAACCAGGAGTCCACTCAGATCATGCGACATGTGTGGTTTCAGTTTTGGAGAAACAAACTTCTAAAGCCAAACCGTTCAAGTTCTTTAACATGTGGACACAACACCCACAATTTCATCAACTTGTGCAAGAGGAGTGGAATCAAGTGCCAACATGGTGCTCATATGGGACTGCCCAATTCAGATTTAAAAGGAAACTTACCATGCTAAAGAGAGGGCTGAAGCTTCTAAACCAACAACACTTTCAACACATCCAAAACCGATCAAAGAGGGCACAAGAGCAACTTCAAAATCTGCAGAGTAGTGGTCTAGGTCTTGGGATCATGGATGACCACTATAAGGAAGCAAAGCAACAAGCGGATAAATTGGCCCGAGCAGAATATCTTTTCTTCCTTCAAAAGGCAAAGCACAAATACTTCAAAGAAGTAGACCGAAACACAACTTTCTTCCATTCGTTGGTCAAGAGGAACAACAAGCGGAGGGAAATTGTTGCGGTGGAAGGAATGGACGGAGAGGTCACTATGGATGCCGGGAAGGTAGCACAAGTATTCGTGGAGCATTTCCAAAGGCAACTAGGGGAGAAAAAGGACCGGACCACATTCTGAAATGATTGCATGCAATATGGGAGGATGCTTACGATGGAGCACAAATCACAACTTACCCGCATGCCTACGGCCGATGAAATCAAGAAGACATTATTTAGTATTGGGGAACTCAAAGCTCCGGGGCCGGATGGATATAGCTCCAAATTCTACAAGGAGGCATGGGAAACAATCGAACATGACTTTACCGAAGGCATTATGGAGTTCTTTCAAAATGGGAAGCTTCTCAAGTCATGGAATCATACACTCATTAGCTTAATTCCAAAGAGCGAGCATGCTAGCAAAGTGCAGGACTATAGGCCGATATCATGTTGCACGGTGTTCTACAAGGTCATATCCAAACTACTTGCTAGCGGTTGCTCAGTGTCACAGATCACTTGAATAGGGCATGCATAAACATTTGTCAAAGGAAGATCAATCACAGATAGCATCCAGTTAGCCCAGGAATTGCTGAGGCACTACACTAGGAAGAGAATTTCCCCTAGGTGCACCCTGAAAGTGAATCTGCAGAAGGCCTTTGACTCAGTACATTGAGATTTCTTATTAGATGTCCTCAGCGCCCTATAGTTCCCACCCATCTACATCGCATGGATCGAGAATGCATCACCACCACGCCTTTCTCTCAGAGTGATCAATGGGTATACACATGGGCATTTTCATGGGGCAGAGGGACTTAGACAAGGTGACCCACTCACCTTACTTGTTTGGCATTTGTATGGAGTATTTATCCGCATCCTTGGCACGGGCAAGTACTGATCAGATTTCAAATTCCATCCCACATGTGAGCACTTGGGCATCTCCCACCGATATATGATGATCTATTGCTTTATCACGGGGAGACATACCTTCGCTTAGAGACTAGTTGATTGCTTGACACAATTTTGATGGCAGGACTCATCGCCAAGTGTGCACAAATCCACCGCTACATGGCGGGCATAAATGTGCAGACCAAAGCCCAGATATGTGCTATTACCGGCTTCCAGGAGGGAGAGATGCCTTTCAAATACTTGGGAATCCCATTAGCCTCAAAAAAACTCAAAATCTCAGACTATGGGATACTTCTAGATGGCCTCTCCAGGAGGATTAATGCATGGCCAAAACAGAGCCTCTCTTATGCAGGTAAAGCACAGCTTATCGCATCGGTGCTGCAGGGGGTCAAGTGTTACTGGATGTCCATATTGCCACTGCCCGGAGTTATTGAGCGATTCATAGCCTATGCCGGCTTTCATGTGGATGAGTAAGCACCCCATTTCATGGTCAGCTATATGTGGGCTGAAAGAGGAAGGTGGTCTAGGCTTGAGGGACTTGAAGTCTTGGAACCTCGCACTACTGACAAAGGTTCTATGGCGTATACAGGACAAGCCAGACTCACTATGGATACGATGGGTGCATCATCATTACCTCGCATACCAAGATTCGGGGCGTATGTGAGGCACACTGGATTCGCCATCGATGAAAATGATTCGCACATCGTAGATAGTATATCAAGCTATATGTAGCCCCACCGCAAAGATCACACACACTAGCAGCATGGTTCAGCAGAGGGGCGGGAGTGCGGCAGGCATATGATCATTTCAGAGAGCATAGACCAAAGAAAGCGTGGGTTAAGATCAGATGGCGTAGGGACATCCACCAAGCCACCGGGCTCACACTGTGGTTGTTGGCTAATGGGAGGTCGCCACCGTAGATCGGACAGAGCTATACGGAGGATGTGAGATGCATTTTGTAGATCGGAGGAGGAGACACAGTACATGTATTCTTCGATGCCATGTGGTCAGCAGCAGGGCACGGGTGAGGAGATGGTCGCAGATGCGACGAGATGAGCACGCATGCACGAGCACTACGCATCTTCGCACTTCATTATCTGGGACTCAGACAGATGAGAGCACCACATCTAGCCCTTGGAGCGATTGTACATTATGTCCGAGGCTAGAAATGAGATCAGATTTGAGGATTCTCGGTTTGATGAGGAGAGGATATTTAGGAAGATACAGGTACATGTATATAGAGCACTTGATGTATCCCATGCAATGTAAAAAAAAAAAAAAAAAAAAAAAAAAACATTGCAAATAGGGTTCCCAAACCCTATCTTCATTTTGAGGTTTAGGCATTTTAGGGTTTAGGGTTCCCAAACCCTAACCTAGGATTCAAAAAAAAAAAAAACGTTTCAGATAAGGTTTTCAAACCCTAACCCCAATTTTGGGGTCTTGGTATTTTAGGGTTTAGGGTTCCCAAACCCTAACTTCAAACCCTAACCTAGGTTAAAAAAAAAACGTTTCAGATAGAGTTTCCAAACCATAACCCCAATTTTGGGGTCTTGACAGTTTAGGTTTTAGGGTTCCAAAAAAAAAACGTTTCAGATAGGGTTTCCAAACCCTAACCCCAATTTTGGGGTCATGGCAGTTTAGGTTTTAGGGTTCCAAAAAAAAAAAAATCCAGGTAGGGTTTCCAAACCCTAACTCCAAATTGGGGTAGGCACTTTAGGGTTTAGGGTTCCCAAAACCCTAACCCTAAGGTTTTGTTTTAAAAAAAAAAAAATTGTGAGAGGTGTCTTATTTTGTATAGTGGGTTGTTTTGGGATGATGAGATATAGGTCCACCATGATGACCTATCTAGTCCACAGATAACGACTGTGGCAGAGACACGCCAAATCCATTGATGGCTGAGGCTTTGCCAAAAAGCCTAGAGAGGTGAATAGGCCCACCTGAATGGCCTATCTAGTCCGCAGCAAATGGCTCGCGGTAAAGACACCGCAAATCCGTTGATAGTTGACCACTTGCTAAAAGTGGGGTCACGACACTAGAGAGGAGGAGGATGATGGAGACCAGATGGCGCGGAGAGGACACAGATAGGATGTATGGACCTGATCACAGGACCAGGCCAGGCAGGGATTGCATTAGTATGAGGTGCACTCAGACACAGGACGTGCGATAGTCAGAGGATGTGGTCATACTTCCATCTTTGGCAGCAGGATGCGAGAGAGAGGATTGACCGCACAGTACAGGAGAGGGTTGGAACATTGAGCGTGATGGTACACTTGAGAGCACATGTACTTTCTGCCCTGGATGTCTACTCAGATCGGACACTTCGTCGGATATGACATGAGTAGGCTCCTTGGATCATGTATGGTTGTGCTATTTTGATGATATATATATTTACCTTCATCAAAAAAAAAAAATGTTGACTAAGTCAACCAGCTGGGTTTACATAATGAACCTTATGAGCTCCTCAAGGGGACATCATCAACCTAATATATAGGACACGGTTTCCTCCTATAATCAACGACACACCATGTAAATAATATTATTTCCCAACTTACCGGGCATATTGATTTAATCCATCTAAATCTCACCCACTGGTAAATCAAAGAAATAAATACTAAGTACATGTGCCCGTTATTATATCGGGATTAAGAGCATGTACAACATAATATCCGAGGTCCGATTCAATTATGTAGTCAACAATTAATTGAATCACCTCTATGTCGGTCCTTCTCAATACACCTAAGTGTACCAGTGTAACTCTATGTTCAAGACAAAACAATACCAAGCTACACTACAACCATGCCAATGGTTTGTCCAAAACCATCTTGGTTGTGAGCCTCTACTTATATTTTACAAGGAACTGATAACATGATCTTCTGTGCCACACCAAGCACCATGTTATCTACAATGTAAAATATTAGACAATATGCACACATATAATAAATATACAAAGTGGAAACAATGATCATGTGATTCTTATTTCAAAATAAAATGTTCATACAAAAAGAGCTAGGCTTTCAGTATACATTCCAACAATCTCCCACTTATACTAAAAGACTATGCCGTCATCACTCTGCCATACATCTGATCCCCATGTCCTCCACATGCCTATCAAACGCTTTCGCTGGAAGGGCCTTAGTGAATGGATCCGCTAGGTTATCCTCTGATGCAATCTTGGCGATAGCAACTTCTCCTCGCTTTACGATCTCTCGTATAAGGTGGTACTTGCGCTCTATGTGTTTACTTGCCTTATGGGCTCATGGTTCCTTCGAGTTTGCAACTGCACCACTGTTATCACAATAAATTGTGATAGTTCTGGGCAAACCAGGAATCACATCCAAGTCCATCAAGAAGTTTCTGAGCCATACAACTTCCTTGGTCGCCTCGAGGTCGCCACATACTCACTTCCATGGTAGAGTCCGCCACGCATTTTTCTTGACACTCCTCCATACTATGGCTCCACCTCCAAAAGTAAACACAAACCCCGAGGTAGACTTACTCTTGTCCCTATCGATTGGAAATCAGAATCTGTAACCCACGTGGACCAATTGATCCAAACCAACATATAATCCCTAGTCCTTCTCAGGTACTTCAATATATGTTTTACCACAGTCCAATGTCCTGTCGGGATTACTCGATATCACGCTAACCATGCCCACTAAAGCGGATATCCGGTCCTAATACATAGCATATCATACATAAGGCTTCCCTATCAAGCATAAGGAACCACCTTCATGTTCTCTATCTCCTTTGATGTTTTGGGACACATCTCTTTAGATAAAGGGACTCCATGCCTAAAAGGTAGAAAACCTTTCTTGGAGTTCTGCATGCTAAAACGAGCAAGGATAGTGTCAATGTATGAAGCTTGAGACAAGCACAACATCCTTTTCTTGCGATCCCTTATAACTTTGATCCCAAGGATGTGTCCCACTTCTCCCAAGTCCTTCATATCAAACTGCTTTGACAACCATACCTTACGTCGATAACACTTTGATATTGTTGCCAACTAATAAAATGTCATCTACGATAGTACAAGAAACACCACTACGTTTCGTCACATCTCTTGTATACACAAGGCTCATCCGACTTTGAATAAATCCATATGAGGATTACCTCATCAAAGCGGATGTTCCAAGATCTAGAAGCTTGCTTCAATCCATAAATGGACCGATTAAGCTTACATACAAGATGCTCTTTGCCTTTAGCAATGAATCCTCTTGCCGGATATAGATGTTCTCCTCAAGACTTCCGTTAAGGAAAGCTGTCTTGACATCCATCTGCTAAATCTCATAATCCATATGAGCAGCTATAGATAAGAGAATCCGGATAGACTTAAGCATAGCTACCAGCGAAAAGGTCTCCTCATAATCGATTCCCTCTTTCTGAGTATACCCTTTGGCAACAAGCCTAGCTTTGAAGGTCTCAACCTTCCCGTCTACTCCTCTCTTTCTCTTGTAGATCCACTTGCATCCAATGGTTTTTACACCATCGGGTGGCTCTACTAGCTCCTAGACCTGATTAGAATCCATAGATTCTATCTCTGAATTCATTGCTATTTTCCAAGATACCGCATCTCTATCTTGGATTGCCTCGTCATATGTCCAGGGATCAGGTTCATGTTCACCAGGGACTAGGTCCGAAGACTCTCCCAAAAACATGAATCTATCGGGTTGTCTAACAACCCTCCCACTACGACGAGGTGCCTCCTATGTATGCTCTGTGACACGTGGTGCAGTGACTTGTGGTGTCTCCTCTTGTACCGGTGGTACTGAAGTCGGGACTTCCCCTGCCAACTCCTCAAGAACAATCCTACTCTTGGGCTTGTGGTTCATTACATAATCCTCCTCTAGAAATCTGGCATTCGTGCTAACGATCACCCTCTGATCTCTAGGATTATAAAACAAGCCACCTTTCATTCTCTTAGGGTAGCCAACAAACATGCACACTTCTGTACGAGGTTCCAACTTACTAGCATCAGCCTTTAGCACATGTGCTGGACTCCCCCATATCCGAATATGTCTTAGACTAGGCTTTCACCCAGTCCACAATTCTACAGGGGTAGAAGGTACTGATTTAGATGGAACCAAGTTCAGAGTATACATTGTCGTATCTAGCGCATACCCCCAGAACAAAACAGGTAACTCAGAATAACTCATCATCGATCTGACCATCTCCATAAGAGTCCTATTCCTTCGCTCTACTACACCATTCTGCTGGGGTGTGCCAGGTGCAGATAATTGGGATTGGATCCCAGCCTCTGATAAGTAATTCCTAAACTCTCCCAAGAGGTACTCGCCACCACGATCAGATCGTAATGTCTTGATACTTTTACCTTGACGGTTCTCCACATCAGCCTTAAATTCTTTGAACCTGTCAAAGCATTCAGACTTGCGGCGCATCAAGTAAATGTATCCATATCTTGAATAATCGTCTATAAAAGAGACGAAATATTCAAAACCACCTCTTTCCTGTATAGACATAGGACCGCACAAATCAGAATGAACCAATTCTAACACATCTTTGGCTCTATACCCCTTGGCCTTGAAAGGCCTCTTAGTCATTTTACCTTCCAAGCAAGATTCGCAGGTTGGGAGATCCTCCACCACTAATGAACCCAAAGATCCATCAGCTATTAACCTTTGAATTCTGCTTAGGTTAATATGACCAAGCCTTAGATGCCAAAGATATGTTTGGTTCATTTGCGAAGGTTCTTTTCTCTTATTAGACTTAGAAGATGAGTTATTGATTTCTATATGCATCGTGGGAGTTTTCAGTTCAAGAGTATATAAATTGCCAACCAATGTACCAGAATAGATAATCTCCCTATTCCTTTTTATAACCACCTTGTCATTAAAAGAAACAGAATATCCATCCATAAACAATTTAGAAACTGAAATTAAATTCTTTCTAAAAGTAGGTACATAAAGACAATTTCTCAAAACCAAAACTTTATTCCTATCAAAAGATAAATAAACGTCTCCCACTGCAATAGCCGCCACCTTTGAAGCATTGCCCATGAAGACGGTAATCTCTCCCTCAGCTAGTCGTTTTCGAACCCCGCAAAGTATTGCGTGACATGATCAGTGGCTCTGATATCTACACAGTAATCGTAGATAACACCGCTAAACATGTTTCAACAACTAAACAAGAAGATATACCTTTGTTCTTTCGGCGAGGACAGTCCGCCTTCCAATGTCCAGTCTGCTTGCAAGTGAAGCACTTGCCTTTCAGATTCTTCACTCCTGCCTGAGGTCCCACTGCCACCTTCTTCGCTCCACCTTGCTTCTTCTTCTTCTTACCTTTCGGTTTAGAGGAAGAAACCTTCTGAGCGACCATGGCTTGAGCACTCTGATGAAAAAGCCCCTCTGCCACCTGGAGTTCTGTCAGAAGCTTCGCCAACGAATACAACCTCTTGTTCATGTTGTAGTTGAGGCGGAACTGCTCAAAACTCCTAGGCAGAGACTGGAGAATGATATCGACCTGGGTTTCCCCATCGATCTCAGCTCCGAGGACTTCCATCTCATTAAGATGAGCCATCATCTTGAGAATATGATCCCTAACGGGTGTTCCCTCGATCATGGTGGTCGTCATCAAGTTTCTCATTGCCTCCTGCCTAGCCACCCTACTCTGATGTCCGAAAAGTTCCTTGAGATTGAACATCATGTCATAAGTCGTGGCTATGGCCTGATGCTGATGTTGCAGCACATTTGACATAGATGCCAAAATGTAACACCGCGCCATCTCATCTGCCTTGACCCATTTCTTATAACGTTCTTTCTTCTTTTTGTTGGATCGAAAGTGTCGCTAGAGGGGGGGGGGGTGAATAGCGATACGGTGTCGTTAAAAACTTTTGCAATAAGTAAAAAGCAAGTAGAGAATGCACAGCGGAAATATAAAGTAGACAAGATATTTTTACGTGGTTCACAATCTTTCGATTGCTAATCCACGGCCCTAGTGATCCTTGATCACGTACGGAGGGCAATTCACTAAAACCACTCCTCCTCGTTGGAGGTAGGAGCAACGATTACAAAAAGAAATCAAGGCAAAGGGACACTCCCCCTTTCCTTGTTACGATTAAAGCACAAAGACAATTTAAAGAAGTAGAACTTAAATAAATATACCGACAACTCTTATAAGTAGAAGATGTAGCTTTCGTTGTCGGCGGCACTTCGTCGTAGCAAATGTGAGTAGTAGTAGCGGCGTTACGACGACGTGTTGAGAGCTCTTGATTTCTTGTTATTTGCTTGGCTTGAACATGTCTATTTATGGATATTGATCTATGAATTTAGACATAGGTAGTGTCCAAGGTGAGGTTCTTATCCCAACTCAAGGATGAGGTGTTTCATCCAACCACCTTGTGCCACCTCCAACCTCCTTGGTCGCCAACTTGAGGATGAGGTGTTTCATCCAACCACCTTGTGCCACCTCCAACCTTCTTGTGCGCCAACTCAAGGATGAGGTGTTTCATCCAACCACCTTGTGCCACCTCCAACCTCCTTGTGCGCCAACTCAAGGATGAGGTGTTTCATCCAACCACCTTGTGCCACCTCCAACCTCCTTGGGCGCCAACTTGAGGATGAGGTGTTTCATCCAACCACCTTGTGCCACCTCCAACCTCCTTGGGCGCCAACTTGTTGGAGCCATTCAACTTGTGCCACATCATGGGAGCCAACCATCTTGTGCCAACTCACCTTATTTTGGGCGTCCACCACAAGGAAGCTTGGTGATGGTTTGGATGTCCACCTTGATGCCACATCACCCTTTGTACCAAAACATGAGTCAAGTCCAAATTCACCCCCTTGAAATTCGAGCTCTTCTCGAGTGGAACTTGACTAGCGGTTATTGTAGTCAAAGGGTTTTGACTATACAAGTTAGCTTAAAATATAAAGTCACGATGGTTCTAACCATCCGATCTCGACCTAGACCTTCCATTGGAGGTATTGGGTGGATCTACGCTAACGACCTTGCTTCGCTCACACGAGCTTACCTTGTAGCCTCGCTTAGGTCTTCACCCGAGTACCTCGGCTTCCTCAAGTCCTCTGGCGTTGCCCGACCACCTCGGTTCCCACCGGTGTCGCATGAACCTTCCGCTCAACTTTAGCATTTCTGCACTTAATTGAGCTCGTAAGATAACAAATATACCCTTAACTATTGGGCCTTTTGCCATAATCAAAATACCGGTTCGACTTTGGTGCCCACTGCACCAACAATCTCCCTGATTCATGGCAAACCGACACAAAAAGTTAAGGAAAAATTAAACATAAAAGAAGCTAGCATAATGATTAAGCATGAATGAGCTAGCATAAAGATTAAATATGAATGAGCTAGCATAATGATTAAGCATGAATGAGCTAGCATAAAGATTAAATATGAATGAGCTAGCATAAAGATTAAATATGAATGAGCTAGCATAATGATTAAATATGAATGAGCTAGCATAATGATTAAGTATGAATGAGCTAGCATAAAGATTAAGCATGAGTGAGAAATATTATTGTTTCAAGTTCTCCCCTTTGAGGTAACCTCCCCCTTGACCGAAGGTGAGTTCTTGAAAAATAATATTTAAGATTAAATATGAATGAGCTAGCATAAAGATTAAATATGAATGAGCTAGCATAATGATTAAATATGAATGAGCTAGCATAATGATTAAGTATGAATGAGCTAGCATAAAGATTAAATATGAATGAGCTAGCATAAAGATTAAATATGAATGAGCTAGCATAATGATTAAATATGAATGAGCTAGCATAATGATTAAGTATGAATGAGCTAGCATAAAGATTAAGCATGAGTGAGAAATATTATTGTTTCAAGTTCTCCCCTTTGAGGTAACCTCCCCCTTGACCGAAGGTGAGTTCTTGAAAAATAATTTTTACTCCCCCTTAATAGTTGCTTAAGTAAACGGAATTACTTAATATAAAAGGTAATAATTTTGTTTACTTTCTTCCTTACTTTTGTGACTTTCTCCCCCTTTTGCCTTAACTCAAAAAGTTTGTAAATATATTTTAGGGTTTGTAAGTCCAAGCAAGTTCCCAATATAAATATATATATATATTTTTTTTAAAATAATAATAAGCTTGAAAATATGTTCATCTAAAATGTACAACTCCGGTTGGACTTGATTGATATAATTATACTCCATGGTTCATGTCGATGCACTGAATCTACATCTGGAACCAGGAGTAAGGTCCTAACATCTCACGCCCGTCTACGTGGCTAAGTACACAAACACATTAGTCCTATGTGTTGTGAGATGTGTTGGCTCCTTAAATCTATAGGTATATGATTTCTAAGGTAAGACTTAGGCTAATTTCAAAAAAAGAAGCAAAAGTAGAGTACATATATAGAAAAATTTAAATCCTACTCTATTACGCACATACCTAACTTTCGTCTTAATAAACTAAATTCGGCTTCGGGTAGTGTTTTGGTGAAGATGTCCGCTAGGTTTGATTTGGACTCAACATACTCTAGTTGTATAGTTCCATTAGTTACATGTTCCCTAATGAAGTGGTGTTTAACTTCTATATGTTTTGTCCTAGAATGACATATTGGATTTTTAGTTAAGTTAATTGAACTAATGTTATCTATGTAGGTTTTAATGTTGTTAAAGATTAAGCTAAAGTCTTGGAGAGTGTGCTTCATCCACAGGAGCTGAGAGACACACTCACCCATCGCAACGTATTCGGCTTCGGTGGTAGATAAGGCAACGCAATGCTGCTTCCTACTGCACCAACTTACTAGACTCGAGCCGAGGATTTGACAACAACCACTCGTGCTCTTTCTATCGAGTTTACTACCGGCATAGTCGGAGTCGGAGTAGCCGATTAGATTAAACTCGGTAGATCTAGGGTACCAAATACCTACGTTTAGCGTGCCCTTTAGATATCTAAGGATACACTTGACTAGGGTTAGGTGAGACTCCTTGGCACAGGTTTGTAACCTTGCGCACATACTTACCGCGAATAAAATGTCGGGTCGGCTCGCGGTTAAGTATAGGAGACTTCCTATTGCGCTCCTATAGTATTTTAGGTCAATGGGTTTTCCTTCTACATCTTCGTTTATATTAACATTAGTTGCCATAGGTGTATTGATTATTTTAGCATCTTGCATTCCAAATCGATTTATTAAGTCCTTAGTATATTTTTGTTGATGTAAATATATTCCATCTTTAGTTTGTTTAATTTGTAAACCTAAGAAGAAACTTAACTCTCCTACTAAATTCATTTCAAATTCACTTTCCATAAGTGAGATGAATTCGTTTAGCAGGATCGAGTTGGTAGTTCCAAAAATTATATCATCTACATAGATTTGGGCTATAAAGATTTCTTTTCCTACGGTTTTAACGAATAAGGTTGGGTCGACTAAACCTTGGTTGAATTCTTTGGACTTAAGATAGATCGAAAGCCTTTCGTACCAAGCTCTTGGGGCTTGTTTGAGTCCATATAGGGCTTTCTTAAGTCTAAGGACATGGTCAGGTTTATCTAGATTTTCGAATCCGGGAGGTTGACTGACGTAAACTTCTTCCTTAATGTATCCATTCAAAAATGCTGACTTGACATCCATTTGAAACAATTTAAAACCTCGATGTTCAGCATATGCTAACAACATTCGGATGGACTCTAGTCTGGCTACGGGGGCGTAGGTCTCATCGTAATCTAAACCTTCGACTTGACTAAACCCTTTTGCGACTAACCTAGCTTTATTTCTAACTACTTCACCTTTATCATCAAGTTTATTTCGAAATACCCACCTTGTTCCAATAATTGATTTTTCTTTAGGTGGTGGTACTAATTCCCAGACTTCATTTCTAGTGAATTGAGCTAGCTCTTCTTGCATAGCAATAATCCAGTCGGGATCAAGAAGTGCTTGTTCAATAGTTTTGGGTTCGATTTTGGAAATTAACGAGATTTGACTAAGGTTTCGATATGAAGCTCTAGTTCGAACCCCTAAATTTGGATCACCTATAACTTGATTGATAGGATGATTTGTTTGAGTCTTAGTGTGACTCGGGTTAGGGTCATCTATCACTTGGTCGATAGGATGACTTGGGTGAGTTCTAGTTTGACTTGGGTTAGAGTCATCTATCACTTGGTCGATAGGATGACTTGGGTTAGGACGAGATTCAAGTTCAAGATCAGAGTCGGGTTCGCTATAAGTTGATTTGCTAGTTGGTTTTGTTAAGGATTGAACGGGTTCGTGTCCTTCGTCGAAAACTATATTAATGGTTTCTTCGACTCTAAGAGTGTCGTGATTGTATACCCTATAAGCTCTACTGGTGGTTGAGTATCCTAGAAAGGTTCCAGTAGAGGTTTTGGATTTGAATTTCCCTAGGTAATCCTTAGTGTTTAAGATATGTACCTTGCATCCAAATACCCTAAAGTACTTGATGTTCGGTATTTTATCGTGATAAATCTCGTACGAGGTCTTTTGGTGCCTCTTTACCATAAGGATCCTATTTTGGACATAGCAAGCCGTACTAACGGCCTCCGCCAAAATCTATCGGGTAGGTTATACTGCTTAACATTGTCCTAGCGGCTTCTTGTAGGGTTCTATTTTTCCGCTCGACTAACCCATTTTGTTGTGGGGTTCTAGGGACATGAAAACTCATGGTGGTATCCGCTTAGGTTACGTAAATCAGAACTCCGTGGTTTCGAATTCACCACCATGATCGCTTCTAAGTCTTTTAATCTTAAGGTTCTTTTGATTTTCGATTAACCTACAAAGATTGATTAGTTGGTCTAGGGTATCATTTTTATGTTTGATAAACCTAACCCAAGTAAATCTAGAATAGTCGTCAATTATGACTAAGCAAAATTGACTACCATTGAGTGACTTAGGCCCATGTGAATCAAATAGATCCATGTGTAGGAGCTCAAGAACACTTTTGGTTCGTTCTTGATTAGTTAATTGATGTTGTGTCCTAGATTGTTTACCTTGTTGACAAGCATTACATATTTTATTATCCAAGTTGTTTAGTTTAGGCAAACCTATAACTGCCACTCGACTCATCTTGTGGACGAGTCTTAAAAGAGTGTCCGAGTCTTCGGTGCCATAACCAAGATTCCTCTTACTGTGTCATAAGACACTTGGTTGAGGAGTTGGGTAAATTTATTGTGTAGATGTTGCTACTCCTAGTTCCTTTAAGTATTATTTTAGATGTTGCATTTATTTTGATTACGCATTCATTTTCTAGAAATATGACCTTATAATTGTTATCACACAATTGGCTTACACTAAGTAAATTATATTGAAAGTTTTCTACTAATAAGACATTTTGAATTGTAAAGTTAGAGTTGAGCTCAATATCACCCGATCCGATGATTTTGAGCTTGCTGCTATTTCAAGGCTACCGATCCTTGTCGCTTGAATCGTAACTAAAATTTGAGTTGATCCCGGTCATGTGTCGAGCAATCATCGTCCAACATCCATTGATCCTACACATAAGGTAGTTGGATCGGATATTGGAATTACTAAAGGGTTGTTTGTAAGTTTTAACCTAAATCATCTCACCAATATCTACATGATCAAAACATGTTATTCCTATGTGTTATTGTGAGATGACTTTCAATTTTACTTGATTAATTTTAATGAATTTAAATTAACCAACATTAGGTTAGATTCGATTTAGTCTAAGCTCATTAAGTAATCTTTTCAAGAGATTAGCTTCTGTGTCGTGGCGAGGCACAGAGGCCTTCTTTGATCGGAACAACGACTACTTCCTTAGACAAAGCTAATTTCAAGAAATTGATAACTCGACTTACTTGAGACTACGCCTTGGTCTAACTAGTTATTTTTGAAAAGAGGCTCCCGAGGCTCAATCTTTCGTAGGATTTTAGTTGGTTTATTTTTGAAAAGAGGCTCCCGAGGCTCAATCTTTTCGCAGGATTTTAGTTGGTTATGAGTCCTATCTAACCATTCTAAAAATAAAGGAAAACTAAGCATGCAATTTCTAAGACTTAACAAAATACATTTTGTATTGGCTCCCCTCGGACCATTGAATCGAGTGGGTCTATTCACATAGTGAATTTGGTCCTGGGAACCCAATACATGTTAGATCCTAAAGTTGAAATCAAAGTGGTCTTAGGGACCCATGCTTGGACATTTTTCTTATGTTGGTTTACTATAGACATATATGACTTATTGGTTGTATTTGAGTTAAACCCGAGTCCGCCTTGTTGTACACGGCCCTTTGTGATCCAAGTAAGAGGTCAAGTCCCTTGGATCCCAAAGTGAACCTTTCCAACGTGTTCCTAAGGTCTTCGACTTGTGTTTTCAAAAGCGAGTTCTCAACTTCAAGCTTTTCAACTTGAGTTGAGTCCTCCTCTTGAATACGAGTAGTCGAAGAGGTTAGGGAGACCTCATGTTTGAGAAGGTTAACCTCCTCAATTAGGGTCTCGACCTTGGACTCGGACTTAGCTAGTTTCTTATTTAAAAATTTAATTGCACCATATTAAGTAACGACTTACCGACTTACCCTTAATGATTCTTTTGAACCGGATACGGATCCGTGGCTTGTCTTGAATGGAAGCTCATCATCGGATTCGACTGACTCTTCTTCGGTTTCGAGTCGTGCTCGGTCGGCTTGGCCATTAGAGCTTGGATATCGCCTTCTTCCTCCGACAACTCCTCCCAAGTAGCGCTTAGCGCTTTCTGGTCTTTGATGCGTTATTCTTTAGCTTTGGGCACTCGGACTTGATGTGACCGAACTCGCTGCACTCATAGCATCTAAAATTAGAAGTATTTGAATTAGGTTTAGGCTTACCTTGAGTTGTTGGTCGCTGCCTCTGATCATCTTCCAACTAGATTGACTAGTTCGGATTCTATTTCGAGTCTACTTCCGATTCTGACTCGCCTTCTTCCTTCGGGGTGGCTTGCTTTATGGGCTTCTTCTTCTTGGAACCTCGCAACTAACGCAATACTCTTCTCTACCGACCACGTTAGTTTGCTCATGTAATTCAAGTTCAAAACAATTCGCCTAACCTAATTTTAGAAAGGTCCTTGGAGACCTTGTAGGCATCGACCATGGATGCCCACAAGGTGGTCCTAGGAAACGAGTTAAGAGAATACCGATAAGGTCGCGATTCTCGACCTTTGTCCGATGGCATGGAGTTGGTTGACGATGTTTTGGATACGAGCATGTAGTTGAGTTGCGGTCTCGCTTTCCTGCATTTTCAAGTTATACAATTTATTTAAAAGTAAATCTCTTTTACATACCTGTGTCGCCGGTGCCTTCGTAGTTCCACTAGCTTGGTCCATAAGTCCTTTGCACTAATGAAGGGGCCGACGCGGTTGAGCTCTTCCTTGACAACCCACATTGCAAGATTTGAGTTTCCTTGGCATCGCTTCTACTTGTTTTTCATGGAATTTGACCATTGATCGTAACCCAAAGATTCACCATCTTCATTAATAGGAAGTGTGAAACCGGTTTGATTACGATCCACATCTCGATTTGGGTTTTAAGAAAGCATTCCATCCCCTTCCAATAACGAAAGTCATTACCGTTGTAAAACGGGGTCGGGCGGTGCTAAACCCTTCGAGATGGGCCATTTAAAAACAAGAAGGAAGAACGCATTTAAAAGAATCTTGCAAAACACACACGAAAGAATATTCCAAGACTTTCGCCTTGGATTAGTAGTGCGGAAGTAAAAAGATATATAAAATGTAACTTGCAAAAGAAATAAACAATCAAATGCGAATGTCGCTTGAAGTTCGAGGACAACCTTACTCGGATCTAACTCAAGGACAACCTTATCCGGATCCTAAAGCCTCTAATGCAATTCTATATGTAGGAGAAGATAAGCAAGTGAAATAATTATACGAAACAGAAATAAATAAATAAAAATCTGTAAAAAAAGAAAACAAAGCTAGATTGGTGGTTTCACGAATCTTAGCGCCTGCCTCGATACCAATTGTTGGATCGAAAGTGTCGCTAGAGGGGGGGGTGAATAGCGATACGGTGTCGTTAAAAACTTTTGCAATAAGTAAAAAGCAAGTAGAGAATGCACAGCGGAAATATAAAGTAGACAAGATATTTTTACGTGGTTCACAATCTTTCGATTGCTAATCCACGGCCCTAGTGATCCTTGATCACGTACGGAGGGCAATTCACTAAAACCACTCCTCCTCGTTGGAGGTAGGAGCAACGACATAAAGAAATCAAGGCAAAGGGACACTCCCCCTTTCCTTGTTACGATTAAAGCACAAAGACAATTTAAAGAAGTAGAACTTAAATAAATATACCGACAACTCTTATAAGTAGAAGATGTAGCTTTCGTTGTCGGCGGCACTTCGTCGTAGCAAATGTGAGTAGTAGTAGCGGCGTTACGACGGCGTGTTGAGAGCTCTTGATTTCTTGTTATTTGCTTGGCTTGAACATGTCTATTTATGGATATTGATCTATGAATTTAGACATAGGTAGTGTCCAAGGTGAGGTTCTTATCCCAACTCAAGGATGAGGTGTTTCATCCAACCACCTTGTGCCACCTCCAACCTTCTTGTGCGCCAACTCAAGGATGAGGTGTTTCATCCAACCACCTTGTGCCACCTCCAACCTTCTTGTGCGCCAACTCAAGGATGAGGTGTTTCATCCAACCACCTTGTGCCACCTCCAACCTCCTTGTGCGCCAACTCAAGGATGAGGTGTTTCATCCAACCACCTTGTGCCACCTCCAACCTCCTTGGGCGCCAACTTGAGGATGAGGTGTTTCATCCAACCACCTTGTGCCACCTCCAACCTCCTTGGGCGCCAACTTGTTGGAGCCATTCAACTTGTGCCACATCATGGGAGCCAACCATCTTGTGCCAACTCACCTTATTTTGGGCGCCCACCACAAGGAAGCTTGGTGATGGTTTGATGTCCACCTTGATGCCACATCACCCTTTGTACCAAAACACGAGTCAAGTCCAAATTCACCCCTTGAAATTGAGCTCTTCTCGAGGTCGAACTTGACTAGCAAGATCAGTAGTCAAAGGGTTTTGGACTGCAGTACAAGTTAGCTTAAAATATAAAGTACGATGGTTCTAACCATCTGATCTCGACCTAGACCTTCCATTGGAGGTATTGGGTCGGATCTACGCTTAACGACCTTGCTTCGCTTTCACACGAGCTTACCTTGTAGCCTCGCTTCCGGTCTTCACCCGAGTACCTCGGCTTCCTCCGAAGTCCCTCTGGCGTTGCCCGACCACCTCGGTTCCCACCGGGTGTCGCAGACCTTCCGCTCAACTTTAGCATTTCTGCACACTTAATTGAGCTCGTAAGATAACAAATATACCCTTAACTATTGAGCCTTTTGCCATAATCAAAATACCGGTTCGACTTTGGTGCCCACTGCACCAACACTTTTCATCAGAGTCATCGGAGGGCTTAGGAGGACAGACCTCGAAGAGTACAAATTTGTACTCCTCCGCAGTTAAGACAATATCTAGATTTCTTTTCCAATCAATGTAGTTTGGTCCAGTAAGCTTATTTTCTTTTAAAATCACAGCAAGTGGGTTGAAAGCCATTTGAAAATCCTAAAAATCATAGTGATCAAAATATTAGATTTTAAATATTATTGATTCCTCAAAATAATAAAATCCCGAAATCAACCAACACCTCAAATCACCGAGAATATCGCATGCCACGCTGTGTGGACGTATACGAATTCTACATTTGTAAGAGGAGGTTTTACCCATTAATTTTATTATCTTGTCAACCTTACTTTTTGACAAATAAAATTAATAGTTGGTTCCTCTTTGGCCCTACAAATAAAAGCAGTGACTCCGATGGGGAGAATACTTTTATTTGCATCTAAGTGTGCACCATTACACGATACTAAGGGAATTATTTCGGATTATGTGCCTTACTGCTGTGGAAGTACACATGCTCCTAGATAATTTCCTATAACCATTATTTGACCTAGTGATCCACAAACAAACCCGTCCGCAGGGAGGAAGGCACTCAGAGCCAACACACAAGTTTGTTGCATCACACGTCAAATTGTAATGGAGGCCGCGGGAATTAATTAAAATGTCCCTCTCCCACTTAGTTAATTGAAAATGAGGAATTTTAAAACATACACAACATGCATATAAAACAAATAAGCAATAAATATGGAAAAAACAGAATTTTTCCAACTATTATGGCATTGTCCTCCAATATGCATCCCGTCATGTCGCCACCTCGTCCGCTCCACCTTTTCCCGTGTGCAAGTCACCAAAGATATCCGAGGCGAGATAAAACTATTTTAATTTACATCCATCGATCCTATACTCCACGAAGGAGTGTACAAATAATCTAGATCAAAAGTAAACTAAAATGAGCGGCTAAACAATGCCGTATTTAATTACAAAAATTAAATACTAATCTAGCCTCGTCAACCCCGAGGATTCAAATAATAAATATTTACACACATCCATTCACATACACACACATGGCCATAATAGTCGGATCTTATGCCTGCAACCAAAGAGTTAAACTACGCATATCCTACTATTATCCGGCACATATAATATATGAAAATGTGCATAAAAATTAACCGAATCCAAAACACACAAAACCGGAAACCGTGGCTCTGATACCACTTGTAGCTGGTTGCTTCGGAGGCTCATTGGCTTCCATGTCCCCGGATTAAAATTTTCACTAATGAAAGAATTAATCTGGATGGGATGAGCTTCCTTAGCACAACCATTTCGTCGTCGTGCTAACAACTTGAGTGGTCGCTTGAACAAACTAGTTGTTCAAGCAACACAACTCTTCTAGTTGGTTAGCCGCGGAAGAGACGACGGACGGAACGCCGGTTTTTGTGTTTGTCTTCGGGGTCCATGATTATACAATATATATTCATACGCATACATGTATAATCAAAACATAAAAGAACATGCAGCAATACGTAAACTGAACGAAGTAAACTTTATACCTTACGATCTTCTACCGTATGTCCTATCCTTCTCGTGGACGACGTGTGGACGAAGATCCTCCACGAGTAGAAGCCTTCTAGATCGCGTTCTTCCCTTCCTTGTCCGCTGCGAACAAAGAGAAGAACCAACAAATACCTATCCTTTCTAGAACCGGCCACCAAATTAGGGAATTTGGTGCAATCGCCGGCCAAGGAGCAAGTGGATGAAGCGCCGACCAACTTGAAGAGGGGTTGCCGCCGGCCACCAAGGAGAAAGGGAGGAGGAAGAGCACCGGCCACCAATGGAAGGAGAACCGCCGGCCAAGGAATAAGAGAGAGGCCTTGAGAATGGGCACCGGCCAAGTCTAGATGGAAGAAGGTTGGGCGCCGGCAACTTCTTGGAGGAAGGAGGTTGCCGCCCAAAAACAAAACCCTAGCTCCCAAACCCTAGCCGCCCACTTGTGGAAGAGCCAAACCCTAATTCTCTATTAATTGTCTTGCCGCCCAAGCCTAAGCCCCCTATTTATAGAATTGGGCTTAAGCCTCCTTTAATCTCCACCGTCGGATCAAGGGATTTAATCTCCACCGTCGGATCTAGGGTTTTATCCCAACCGTCGGATCTAGGGTTTCATCCCAACCGTCGGATATAGGATTTCATCCCAACCGTCGGATCTAGGGTTTCATCCCAACCGTTAGATCTAGGGTTTTATCCCAACCGTCGGATCTAGGGATTTAATCCCAACCGTCGATTCTAGGGATTCATCCTAACCATCGGATCTAGGGATTTAATCCCAACCGTTGGTTCTAGGTTTTGTTTTACATTCTTGGATCTAGACTTCACAAGGATTATATTAGGCTACGATAGGGACCATAAGGAGGAGTTGGATTTTGGCCACCCGATGGATCGGAACCACACAAACTTGATCCATCAATGATGTTCCATTCCACTAGAGGATCATCATTGAACTACCTCACCAACCCCCATAAATCAATATGGGCTCCATATATTATTTGTACATTTATCTCCCCGTGTTTAAGATATCGAATGTCTATCAATTAATTGATTTACTGACCATCAATTAATTAACATCTAATTCCTCGAGTAGTACCACTCAACCTTATCATCATGTTGACTAAGTCAACCAACTGGGTTTACATGATGAACCTTATGAGCTCCTCAAGGGGACATCATCAACCTAATATATAGGACACGGTTTCCTCCTATAATCAACGACACACCATGTAAATAATATTATTTCCCAACTTACTGGGCATATTGATTTAATCCATCTAAATCTCACCCACTGGTAAATCAAAGAAATAAATACTAAGTACATATGCCCATTATTATATCGGGATTAAGAGCATATACAACATAATATCCGAGGTCTGATTCAATTATGTAGTCAACAATTAATTGAATCACCTCTATGTCGGTCCTTCTCAATACACCTAAGTGTACTAGTGTAACTCTATGTTCAAGACAAAACAATACCAAGCTACACTACAACCATGCCAATGGTTTGTCCAAAACCATCTTGGTTGTGAGCCTCTACTTATATTTTACAAGGAACTGATAACATGATCTTCTGTGCCACACCAAGCATCATGTTATCTACAATGTAAAATATTAGACAATATGAACACATATAATAAATATACAAAGTGCAAACAATGATCATGTGATTCTTATTTCAAAATAAAATGTTCATACAAAAAGAGCTAGGCTTTCAGTATACATTCCAATAGTTCCTTATGCTTCGGTGGGTGGAAGCCTCATGTATGTGATGCTATGTACGAGACCAGATATGTGCTTTGCCGTGGGCATGGTCAGCAGATATCAGAGTAATCCAGGATAGGGACATTGGACTGCGGTAAAGCATATATTGAAGTACCTGAGAAGGACTAGGGATTATATCTTTGGTTTACAGTGCGGACTAATTACTTCCTGTGGGTTACACGGATTCCGACTTTCAATCAGATAGGGATAACAGTAAGTCTACCTCAGGTTTTGTGTTTACTTTGCGAGGTGGAGCCATTGTATGGAGGAGTGTCAAGCAGAAATGCGTGGCGGACTCCACCATGGAAGCTGAGTATGTGGCAACCTCTGAGGCAGCCAAAGAAGCTGTGTGGCTCAGGAACTTTCTTATGGACTTGGATGTGATTCCTGGTTTGCCCAGAACTTGCATAATTTATTGTGATAATAGTGGTGCAGTTGCAAACTCGAAAGAACTATGAGCCCATAAGGCAAGTAAGCACATAGAGCACGAGTACCACCTGATACGAGAAATTGTAAAGAGAGGAGAAGGTTCTATGGCCAAGATTGCATCGGAGGATAACCTGGTATATCCTTTCACTAAGGTCCTTCCAGCGAGAGCTTTTGATAGGCATGTGGAGGGAATGGGGATCAAATGTATGGTAGTTTGAGGACAACATAGTCTTTTAGTATAAGTGGGAGATTGTTGGGATGTATACTAAAAATTCTATCTTTTGCATGAACATCTTTATTTTGAAATAAGAATCACATGATCATTGGTTGCATATTTTTTTGGCTATGCATATTGTCTAATACATTACATTGTAAATAACATGGTATGTGATGTCACACGGGAGATCATGTTATCGGTTCCTTATAAAGTATAAGTATAGGCTCACAACCGAGATGACTTTGGACAAACCATTGGAATGGTTGTAGTGTGATTTGGTATTGGTTTGTCTTGACCATAGAATCACACTAGTACACTTTGTGTGTATTGAGCAGGACCGACTTAGAGGTGATTCGATTTATTGCTGACTACATAATCGAATCGGACCTCAGATATTATATTGTATATACTTTTAATCTCGATATAATAACGGGCACATATCACTACAAGAATAATGGTCTTTAAGGACACTCATAAATGTCCTTATAGTATATTTTTAATGACATTAACATTTTAGTGACATCACTAAAAAACGCCCTATAAAGTGATGTCGTCTTAGACCCATTCACTTTCCTGACATTTTATAATGTCATTATACAATATAAATACTAACATCAAAAGTGTCATAATATAGATATATAATGACACGCTAAAATGTCAGGAAAAGTCATATTTTAAGGACATCTATATATGTCTTATTTTCATCATAATAAGGACATCTATGTGTGTCTTATTATCATTGTAATAAGGACAAAACTAAATGTCACATAAACTTATTTATTTTGACATTTATAAATGACTTATATTTTTTTATAATGATAATAAAAATAGTCAGTAAAGATAATTTATAAGATCATTTTAAAATTCCACCTTAGTTAATCTATAATGGCATTTATTAATGTTATTATAATAATTAATAAATACATTAAAATGATCCCTAATGTAAGAATGAATCCAATATTTATTCCATAATCATTAACTCAAAGTTACAAATGTCTTGATGAGTCTTTCATATCCAAAACTAACTACACACTATATTCAAAATATTAATTTTTGAACTAACAAAGTCTTATAAAAAAAACTCAACTAGACAGGCTATCTTCAACTAAAATATTGATTCATAAAAATTCAGATACCCGCCACCTACAAATACAATGAATATATTTGTATTAGTACTGAAATAAAATAATAAACAACCAAAGTTAATAGAAATAATGGTAAAGATTATATATCAAACCAAATAGAGAAATACAAAGTATCATTCCATATACACCTGATAGTGATCTTCGTTTACTGTTAATTGCAAATACATTTCATATTTATTTAAAATTATAATAACACAATAAATATAAAAATTAATTTCAAATGCTTAAAAATATGTAGAAGTTTCACCTAAGCCTTTATTTGAAGAGTCAAAAACCATGTCATGTGGGAGGATATCAGACAGATGATACTTGTATCTGTGAAACTGGGAGCATCTAATGTGAGGATGACAAAGCGTCTTCGGTAACATTGATGACTGGATTGTTCAATTTGCTCAGCTATTGAAGAATCATATTGGTTGAATCAGATTGCTACATGATCCTTCAAAAGTTAGGAATGTAACTCGTTTCAGAGGCAATTGAGGAGGTTGTCACAAGTGAAGAAGCACATGAAATTTTTAAACTTGCTGAGGTGAAATTCCAGGACATGCCCCATTGACTTTGTTTAACTTGTTAGGGCCCTTGGAATGGCTAGAGGGGGGGGGGGGTGAATAGCGTAGATGTAATTCGATCGCGTTAGTGTCTACAATTTCGTTAGTGCGCAGCGGAAATAGAAATAATAAAAGCAATAACGAAATAGACAACAAGCTAACACAATGATATAACGTGGTTCGGAACCGCACGGTTCCTACTCCACGGATCGAGCTCTAAAGAGCCCTAGTGATGCACACACACTCACTAATGATAAACACTCCTTCTCGACACAAGTCGGAGGCAGAGAAACCCCTTACAATAGATCTTACAACAGTAAGAATGAAATACAAGCAATATACAATGTAAATATGAAATACAAGTAAAGAAAAGACTTTACAACACTTGTTTTGATTGCTTGAATGCTTGGTTGCTTGCTTGCACTTGGAGACCTGATTTGCACCAACAAATCGCCCCAATAGCCCTCAAGAACCGATTACTTTTTCCTCCATCACGAGCTCCATATATAGCTTCAACCTGTGCTGGAAAAAGTCTATCAATCGACTGATCGGGACCATCAGTCGACTGATGCCACTGTTGTCGTGAGACAACGGCTAGTTCCACGTTGGATAAGTCCAACGGAACTACCATCGATCGGCCCGATTGTGACCATCGTCGATCGATGGAGTCCTCACTCGACCGATCAGTCTCGACTCCATTCTGCGGGCGAATTCGAGCACCGGTTGATCACACGATCGATCGCCGATCGCCATCGATCGGCCTAACCTATGGCGATCGATCGCTAGGCCATAACCCGTGATCAAACCCTAGTTGACTCGGTCGGTCCGACCGCCACATGACATCGATCGCACACCTCAAACATGAGGTTTTAACTCAAGTATGGTTCCCCCATACTTGCTAGACCACCCTTAGCCTAGACCTAAGCCTTCTAGCCACCTCCATCAGCCTCACGCCTCTCGGATCCCTCCAAGTCATCCATGACTTGTTCATCCATCGCGCTAGCCTTCAAGTGCTTCCATCGGCTATGTCATGCTAACGGTGTCTACACCGCCAAGGCACATTGGACTTACGCCGCCAAGACTCCGCTTGGACTTTACGCCGCCAACCATTGGACTTGTGCTGCCAAGACTACCGCTTGGACTTTACGCCGCCAATATTAAACCCCTTGGACTTCAAATGCTAACCCATGTTAGACTTTCCATGCCAAGACCATGCTTGGACTTTCCTTGCCAACTCATGTTGGACTTTCCATTTGCCAAGACCCATGCTTGGACTTTACTTGCCAACACATGTTGGACTTTCCATTTGCCAAGACCCATGCTTGGACTTTTCCTTGACAATTATATTGTCATATGTTTTTGTCGAAACATCAAAACACATCAACACATCACTCGAGCCAAACTCGAGTCCCGTCATTGACGCGACAGCCGATTGCACCAACAATCTCCCCCTTTTTGATGTTTGACAAAAACCAAACAAATTATTGAGTTAGGACACTAACTCAAATTCCTTACAAATTTTCCAAAATTGGTAAATACTCTCCAAATGTTCTCCCCAAACATTCTCCCCCTTTTTGACTAACATCAAAAAGGTCTTCTCTCCAAGGAGGTCAATGTCTCATGTCCCAATGAGATCTTACAATCTCCCCCTTGGTCTAAAAATATCTAGGATGTCTACCATCTTCCTAGTGATAAGTCCCATATCACTCAAGAGAGGCAATCCTATTCACTCTCCCAATTTCCAAATTGGGTATCACAAAAACTCATTGTTCCTTTCCATAAGGAAAAAATACCATTCATCATCCCATGATGAATTCCTTCCCCTAAAGGCTTGCTCCCCCTTGACCATTGCACCAACAATGTCCTTGGGAAGTCCCTAAGCCAATAGGAACTCTAAACCATCAAAATTAAGGTTAGAAATTCAACATTGAACTTTCCAACACCTTAAACTTGATACACACCCAAAATACTTCTCCTAATCCATATCCAATGGATTTACACCCTTTATAATGCTTCCCAAAGCATATCCTAGAGTTAGGAGTGATTAGGGACCATAACCGTAGCTGAAATCGGATTAAACAACCTTGTTTACCCCGAATCAGCTACGGCCGAGTGATTCAAATCGATCATTGGAACCTCCATCGATCGTGCCACCCAGGCCGATCGATAATAAAATCGATTTTCAATTATCAGAAATGAGTTTTGAAAAATCATAACTAATTATACATATATCGAAAAAATCACGAAATTTGATACGTATAATACTTATGACTAATACAATGGGTGAAAAATGTTTGAAAATTAATTTACCCATTAAATAGTGAAATTGGTACAAAGTTCAAAACCATTGAAATTTTCAATGTTTTGGCCCTACTTTGTATCAACTTCATCAATGGTGATTGCTATCAAAAGATAGACTTCACCAACATTTTTCAAAATGATTTTAAAATGTTTTCAAAACCTTATCTTGGATCATATTCCTTGGGCTCTATGTACGTGACTTGTACACAAGCTCTCCCAATGATCCAGAATGGAATTGGATGAGTTTTAGTTCATCTAGATGCAAAAACTATGCACCTTGAACTTAACTCATATCCTAGCATCTCACATGCATCTATGGTGTATAAATACACATACATGCCAATTAGATGTGAGATGTGAGTTTTATTCTCTCTAAACTAGGGTTTCATGCATTTTTCTAAGGCAACCCTACTTGATTCCCTTATAAATGGGACTCCAAGTCATGTCATAGTCCTTAAATCAATTTTAATCAAGTTAATGCATGAATATATGATCATGGCATAAAGATAGCATTATTAAAACATGGCCAATGATCATGATGTCATGACATATGATAAAATCTAAAAACACATGACATTTAAAACCTTAATCCTAAAGCATACTCATGACATATAAATGATAGAACATAAACATGATGTCATGTCATGGCATATGGCAAACAAATCATGGCAAGTAAAAAAGTATAGGTATAAGTATACCTAAATTTTAATATTCATTGCTATTTGATACAATTAATTATATTTTGTCATATTATCACTAATCTTCCTAGTGTGCCAAAAACCCAAAATGGAAAACTAATCTCTAAAACTCAATTGTACCAATTTAATCATTTTATCAAACTTCTCAAATAATATTGGCACATCCTAAAATCTTTTAGGATTAAAGCTCAAATGTATTTTCAAAGTAACCATAACCTTGAAAATATCCTAAAGTGCCACCTTTACCATGGTTGAGTTAACTACTCATCCAATCAAGGTTGGCACACCCTAAACCCACCTAGCGTGAATCAATCACGCTCTTAGGAACCCAAAACCGATTTGAGCTCCTAGGGTTAATTAGGTATTCCTTAGGGATAACCTCCCTAGACACCTTCCTAATGACCCTCCTAGGCTTATTAACCTTGGTCATTTTAGTCTTACCTAGGTTGACTCTAGGGGTAACTCCCCTTGCAACCTTCTTAGTGGCCACCCTAGGTTTCTTAGAACCCTTGGTCAACTCTAGGGATGACTTCCCTATTGACCTTAGTTTTCCTAGGTTTAGTTCCATAATCAAATGGAACATTGTGATAGGTTTCCTTTGGCTTAGGTTTACCCTTGGATGAATCTAATTTCCTAGGTCTTGATTTTTGACCATTTGACTCTAGGCTTTGACTTCTAGACCCTTGAAATAGATTTTGCATTTTTTGCAAGGGTCTTTTCCATCTTTTCAAGCCTTGACCTCAAGACTTGATTTTCCTTTTCTAGTTGCCCAATTTTAGAATTTTGATTTAAACCTTGGGCATTGGACTTCCTAGGCATATGCCTAGTCCATTTAGGATTGAAACCTAGGTGTTCTCCTATTTTCTTGATAGATTCCCTAGGTAAAATATTTTTAGGGACATTAGTCCCAAATTTCTTCTTATTTCCTAAGTGGACACTCTTAGCACCTAAACAAATATGTCTATTATTTCTAGCATGCTTTTCATGTACAATAGCAAGACTATTAAAATTATTCCTAGCATGCTTCTTGTCCCTAGAAATTGAAGGTGCATTAATAAATTTTACCTTAGGGTTTGCCTTGGAGGCTCCCCCTACTTGTGTTGCTCCTTCTTGCCCTTTCTTCTTCCTCCTTGGGCAATGACTCCGGTAATGCCCCTTTGAGTTGCATTTGAAGCATATGATATGCTCCTTGCTCTTTTGACTTTGGGGACCGGCATCCTTGACTTTTGGTGCCGGTTGAGCCTTCTTTACCCTTTTTGGGCACTTACTCTTATAATGCCCAAATTTCCTACACTCAAAACACATAATGTTATTTTTATTTTGAATTGAGGTGTTTGAGTTACCGATGGTGGTGGAGACCGGAATTGGACTTTGGGCTTCTTCATCTTGACCGGATGTCGAAACTTCTTCTTCTCGATGTTCCGGTATGAAGGTTCTCTCCTCCCCGTCAATCCTTGAGGTGGATGCTTCTTCCACTTCCTCCACCTCTTCCGACCCGGAAGTTGACTCCTCACTTTCTTGTGAGGAAGATGATGACTCTTCTTCGGTCTTCTCCTCTTCCAAGTCTTCTTGGACCGATTCGGGATTGTCGTGGAACTTGATCAACTTGTTCCACAACTCCTTGGCATCCCTATAGCTTCCTAATCTAGACAAAATATCGTTAGGTATCAAATCAATCAACATTTTTGTTACCTTAACGGTTGTCTTGAATTTTTCCCGTTGCTCTTGGTCCATCTCTTCATCTTGAGGATTTTGCCGCTTTCTCCTCTCGAGCATCAAAACCTATAGTCACGGCAAACCAATTTTCTATATTCATTAGAAAATATTCCATCCTACCTTTCCAATACGCAAAATGTTCGCGGTTGAAGGAAGGTGGGATGTTGACGTGCCACCCAATCTTTCCTCAAATTCCATATTCTTCCCTCTAGCTTCTTGACTCCGGGTTGTTAATCCGTAGAAGAGCCCCGGGCTCTGATACCACTTGTTAGTCCCCTTGGAATGGCTAGAGGGGGGGTGAATAGCGTAGATGTAATTCGATCGCGTTAGTGTCTACAATTTCGTTAGTGCGCAGTGGAAATAGAAATAATAAAAGCAATAACGAAATAGACAACAAGCTAACTCATGATATAACGTGGTTCGAACCGCACGGTTCCTACTCCACTGGATCGAGCTCTAAAGAGCCCTAGTGATGCACACGCACTCACTAATGATAAACACTCCTTCGACACAAGTCGGAGGCGGAGAAACCCCTTACAATAGATCTTACAACAGTAAGAACAAAATACAAGCAATATACAATGTAAATATGAAATACAAGTAAAGAAAAGACTTTACAACACTTGTTTTGATTGCTTGAATGCTTGGTTGCTTGCTTGCACTTGGAGACCTGATTTGCACCAACAAATCGCCCCAATAGCCCTCAAGAACCGATTACTTTTTCCTCCATCACGAGCTCCATATATAGCTTCAACCTGTGGAAAAGTCTATCACCGATCCGATCGGGACCATCACGATCGATGCCATCTTGTCGTGAGACAACGGCTAGTTCCACGTTGGATAAGTCCAACGGAACTACCATCACCGACCGATGTGACCATCTCGACCGATGATGAGTCCTCACTGACACCGAGTCTCGACTCCATTCTCGTGGCTGAATTCGAGCACCGGTCGACCGATCACACGATCGGGCCGATCGCCGAGCTCATCGATCGGCCGCCAACCTATGGCGATCGATCGCTAGGCTATAACCCGCAAATCAAACCCTAGTTGACTCGTCCGGTGACGCCACATGACATCGGGCCGACCGCACACCTCAAACATGAGGTTTTAACCCAAGTATGGTTCCCCCATACTTGCTAGACCACCCTTAGCCTAGACCTAAGCCTTCTAGCCACCTCCATCAGTCTCATGCCTCTCGGATCCCTCCAAGTCATCCATGACTTGTTCATCCATCGCGCTAGCCTTCAGGTGCTTCCATCGGCTATGTCATGCTAACGGTGTCTACACCGCCAAAGCACATTGGACTTACGCCGCCAAGACTCCGCTTGGACTTTACGCCGCCAACCATTAGACTTGTGCTGCCAAGACTATCGCTTGGACTTTACGCCGCCAATATTAAACCCCTTGGACTTCAAATGCTAACCCATGTTAGACTTTCCATGCTAAGACCATGCTTGGACTTTCCTTGCCAACTCATGTTGGACTTTCCATTTGCCAAGACCCATGCTTGGACTTTACTTGCCAACACATGTTGGACATTCCATTTGCCAAGACCCATGCTTGGACTTTTCCTTGACAATTATATTGTCATATGTTTTTGTCGAAACATCAAAACACATCAACACATCACTCGAGCCAAACTCGAGTCCTGGTCAATCGTGACCTGGGCCGATTGCACCAACATAACTGTGAAAATGTGCATATGCCACAAGCAAGGAAATGATTATCTTTGTCAGAAAATGTTTCAGGAGAAACATTACTTACAAAGGTCAGGCTTCCATATGTGTGGGTTTAATCCGAGTATGCTAAAGCGTGAAGGAGTTACTATGAAGCTCTGAAATGTAAGGCAAACTTCTTTGAAGGCCTTATTGCCCTAGCACTTCAACAGGAAAAATATTTCATCTCAAGATGTGAATGGCAATAGCAATTGTAACCATGAAACAATCAGAAAATAGTTTTCATAAAGATTAGAGAATTGTTCCATATTTTGGATTTTTATTTTGTAATAAGATTTAGAACATAGCAAACGATAATGGTTTAAGTAATAAATTGAACCATACGATGTTTGCATTTCTTTAACTGATAGTTTGTTATTTCTCTACTAAATATATACCATAAACCATAAAGGCAAAAGCAATGGACTAGAAAGTATCTCAAAGGTGCAAAATGAAACCACAAGCTACACGAAAATGAGCACAACTATTTGAGATTCAAGACAAAAGGTCAGATGTCTTACCAATTGAATCCCTTCATAGAGCGACCAAATGAGCACAACTATAAATGTAATAAGAAATTAGTATAATAAGGTTAGATGTAAACCTCTTCTATGTACCATGAAAGAGGAGGTAGTAAGACTAAGCATATACAGAGAAAAACACATTCATGATAGGTTCCACAAAATCCAATTTAGGAGCACCTTCTCAACCATAGACAAATATAAGATATCATCTCCACCCTAGATCAAGTATTTTAACTAGGCATGATAACAAATTGATTGCATATTTGGCATTAGTATTAGATACCTATAAAATATTTCAGCATGATCTCTTGCAAAAAACTATAGCGACAATGTCCACCATAGGCATGTAGTCAACTTAACACTCTGCAACTGAAATGGTTCTTCAATGGTGAAGTAAAAAGGAACATACAATTGCATCTAATCTTGGGAAATACATAACAGGTTAGCCAAAACAATGATCAAAACAACAATGTAGAATAAGGTCATGTTGTACGTCAGAAGTAGAAAGGATTGAAATCTAATCAAGAATGTAAGATCAAAATCCATGAACAAAGCACAAAATCATTAATAAAAAGAATCTAGGTGGATGAACAAAAATTTTAGTCTTGTATCAAAGCGCTTCACATTTGATGTACACCTCCTAGGCCCATCAGATTCACCTCCTAGGACTCGTCTGATATGAGCCCGTTGAGCACGGTGGATATCGGCGATAGCAAACGCATGCCGAGATGCCGCGATAAAACCAACAAAGGTACACACGAAATGCAGAGGAGCGAAGAGCATGATAGGGTACCGATGTTGAGGAGATGGACGTTGCTTGCGGCGTCGACGACGATGGTGTTGCCGGTGGGGGAAAACTCTGGAGGTGGAGATGGAAGGGGTGATCGAATGGATTGGTGACGGTAAAAAAATTTAACCTAGACAAAGACAAAATAGTATTACTATTAATTAAAGTAGGTTAATATTTTTATTAAATATAATGACATTTAAAAATGATGTCATTATAAGTAATTTAATTGGACATGATTTTTAAAATCATATTCTTTTTTAATAAATGTCGCGATAAACTTTTTATAATTACAATATAAATTAAGTGTCGTTAAGAAAATGTCATAATCGACCATTATTCTTGTAGTGTATACTTAGTATTCATCTCTTTGATTTACCAATGGGCGAGATTTATAAATTAAATCGATAGGCTCGGTAAGTTGGAAAATGATATTATTTATATGGTGTGTCATTGATTATAGGAGGAAACTGTGTCCTATATATTAGGATGATGATGTCCTCTTGAGGAGCTCATAAGGTTCATCATGTAAACCCTGCAGGTGGACTTGATCTGGCATGATGAAAAGGTTGAGTGGTACTACTCATGGAGTTAGATATTGATTAATTAATGGTCAATAAATTAATTAATCGACGAACATTCGAGATCTTAAACATGGGGAGAAAATGTACATATAATATATGGAGTCCATATTGACTTATGGGGGTTGGTGAGGTAGATCAATGATAATCCTTTAGTGGATTGGATTATCATTAATGGATCAGACTTTATATGGGCTTGATCCATTGGGTGGCCAAGATCCAACTCCTCCTCATGGTCTCTATTGTAGCCTATTAATACCTCATGAAGCCTAGATCCAATGGATAGAAACAAAACTCTAGATCCAAAGGTAGAGATTAAATCTCTATATCCGACGGTTGAGATTAAATCTCTATATCCGATGGTTGAGATTAAATCCCTAGAACCAATGGTGGAGATTAAAACAAGGCTTATCCCTAACTCTATAAAAGGAGGGCAAGGGGGGGCGGCAACTAAGAATCCAATTAGAGATAGGATTAGGATTTTGGGCGGCAAGGCTTGGAGGCTAGGGTTTGGAGTTGGCGGCACCTATTAAGGAAATTATTTCCTTATCTTCTTCTTCTTCTTTGGTGGCCGGCGTCCAGCAGCCTTTTCCACCTTTTTCCGATGTCCAAAGTAGCTCTTCTCCTTCTCCTTGGCCAGTGGAACTGTAACACCCCAAAATTTTTCTCCAAAATTTTTGTATAGAATTTAATTTCATGTCTAGTAGATTATATATGGAATCCTGGAAAATGATGATAAAAGAATAAAAGTGGAAAGGTGAGATTTGAACCTTAAACCTCTTAGTGAGAGTTAACTCTTACCATGCATGTGATGACCAAGTGCTCAGCAGTAGCTTACTGTTGGAGAAAGAGGAGAAATTTTAGTTGAGTGTGAGGAGGGTAAATGAAGAGGCATGAAAAGAGAAGAGACACTTCTCTTCCTCCCTTTATAAATAAGAGGGAAGGTTTCATTTGACAACTTCTTCTTCCTTCTTCCTCCTTCCACCGAAACCCTAGGTTTCCTTCTTTGAGTTTCGGCCAAAGCAAACTAGGGTTCAACCCTAGTGAGTTAAGCAAAGAGAAGGGTTCATCTAAGGGGCTAATCTTCATCTAAGGGTCAAGAGCACCAAGAAGGGTTCTAGGGCAAGATTATTTTTTTGTCTCCTCTCCAATCAAGGTCTCTCTTATTAAGAGATAACCAATTATAAGTGGTAAGATTCCTCACTGCAGATATTTGCTCTTGTAGGACATGATATATGAAAGAAATGTGATGCTTTATACCATACAAGTTTCGGCCAACTAGGGTTTTAGGGCTAGGGTTGCATGAAAACACTCCTTATGAAATTATGATATGTTGTATGTCTTAATGTACAAATTTTGTGACAAAAATAAATTTTTGTGCCCCTAATGTTTCGGCCAACTAGGGTTTTAGGGCTAGGGTTGCATGAAAACACTCCTTATGAAATTATGATATGTTGTATGTCTTCATGTATAAATTTTATGTGACAAAAATAAATTTTTTGTGCCCATACAAGTTTCGGCCAACTAGGGTTTTAGGGCTAGGGTTGCATGAAAACACTCCTTATGAAATTATGATATGTTGTATGTCTTCATGTATAAATTTTATGTGACAAAAATAAATTTTCTTGTGCCCTAATGTTTCGGCCAACTAGGGTGTTAGGGCTAGGGTGGGGTCTAACTACCCAACTTCATGTGCAAATACTCCCCCTAAGTTTATGATATGTTATGTGACACTTATGTAAGCTTCATGTACAAAAAAAAAATGTATGAACCCCTCCCTAGTGATTTCGCCACTTAGGTACCTAAGCTAAGGTTAAGATTATGTGCTAATCTCCAAATACATCACAATGTCTCCAAAGAAGTGTTCCGAGGTGGAGAACACCAAGCGAGCAAGTCAATTCAAGCAATACGTAAATATGCCATGAAATATGCCTATGTGATGAACATGTTTATGATTTAATATGCCATGAAATATGCCTATGTGATGAACATGTTTATGATTTAATATGCCATGAAATATGCCTATGTGATGAACATGTTTATGATTTAATATGCCATGAAATATGCCTATGTGATGAGCATGTTTATGCTTGATATGCCATGAAATATGCCTATGTGATGAACATGTTTATGATTTAATATGCCATGAAATATGCTTATGTGATGAACATGCTTATGCTTTAAGACCCCTTTAGGGTATTCTTATGTTATGAATGCATATATGCTATGAAATGTCTAAGAATATGCTTCCCCTTTTTATGTTGGGATTAAGAGCTCTCTTTATTATAAGATAAGACGGAGATGCTTCCCTTTTTATGTTGGGGATTAAGAGCATTCTTTATGATATGATAAGAAAGAAAAGAAAGAAAATTAAGTATTTTACTTTGTAAGAGGTTAAGCACCCGACCCGTTAGGTGGTCGTTAATCAAATCCAAGGGACATAAGAAGACGTAAGAGGTCTTGCCCTGGTAAGACGTAAGAGATCTTGCTCTAGTAGGTCTGGTGGCTAGCTACCCCAGCCTATTAGAGAACGCGCTTTATGTGGTACTTAGCCTGGGCCCCCCTTCATGATATGATTATGTTGAAGTATCTATATGTATATGTTTTGAAAAGAAAGGACTTGTATGAAATTGTGCATGCTTATGTTCAAGTTTAAGAATGCTTATGATTATGTCCTTTATGCATGTTTAGGATTGATGATGTCATGAATGCTTATGTTTAATTTATGCCATGCTTAGATTTAAGTATGTTTAGCATGCTTATGTAAATTTTATGCCATGCTTATGTTTCATTACGTTAGTATGCTGATGTTTAGTGTTATTATGCAATACTTATGTTGTTTATGCTAGTATGCTCATGTTTTCTAATTATTTGATGTAATTTGTGGCTTTTGTGAGTAGGCAAGAATCTTACTAAGTTATATGCTTATAGTTTATGTTGTCCATATACTGCAGATAAAGGAAACATGAACTAGAGGAAGTAGCAGGAGGGGTAAAGAGTGTGTGATAGTGGCATGGTGGAAAAAGACCCTATTACTCTCTGCTTTTATTTATATGCTCAATGAACAACTTAAGACATTTGCTTCCGCTTTTATGACTTGTGATTTATTAGTACCATGTTGGATGTTGCTTAGTTTATGTTACTGTTCACCTTACTTATGAATGTTTGATATGTTAGAACTCATGAATGGATCGTGTTAATAATAGTTACATTCTCTAATCTTTATGTTATGCATGTTATAAAATGAGATACGATATGGTAACATGCTAATTATGAATATGATATGTGATGCACGTTATAAAGAAGATATGATATGTTAACATGCTAATTAGGTCTATGATATGTGATGCATGTTATAAAAGAAGATTTATGTCATGATAACATGTTTGATTATGTAGATTGTGAAATGATCCATATATGTTATGTTATAAAAAAAAAAAAGTAGCGCCGCCCTGAGAGCAGATAAGGGCGGGCGTTACAGGAACCAAGGCTTAGGGTCCTCCCTTGAAGCTCTTGGTCGACAACCATCTTTTTCTCCCTTCCCTTGTTGGCAAGAGCTTGTTGCTTGTTGGTTCGTTGAAAGAAGGAAAAGAGTCTTGTTTCTATTCTTCCTCTTGCTCAGGACAAGCAAGGAAGGAAGATTGGTGATCTAGGAGATTCAACTTTTGGTAGATCATCGCCCACACGACGTCCGAAAGGAGGAAGGTCATACAATAGAAAATCGAGAGGTATATCGATTCTCTATTTTCATTTGTTACATGTTTATATTTGCTTTTCAATTATATGCATGATATATATTCTGTTTAGTGGCTAAATATACTTGGACCTCGAACATAAACACAAAAGCCGGTGATCCGTACATCGTCTATTCCGCGGCTACTCGTAGAATAGAGGTTGGTCGCTTGAACAATAAGTTTGTTCAAGTGACTACTCTAATCGAATAGCACGACGATGACAAGGTTGCTTGGGCAATCCCTCTTGTCAAGGATAAATTTTTTTATCCGGGGACGTAGAAGGGATCGCCATGAACAAGCGACCGAGTTGAAGAGGGAAGCGAAGTTTCCCCTCCCAACAGGGATGTCTAAGGAAGGGGAATGCTTCCACTGCGGTGAGACCGGGCATTGGAAGAGAAACTGCGAGCTATACCTAGAAGAGGTGAAAAGGAAGAGAAGTGAGACATCTGTCTCAGGTATATATATTATCGAAGTCAATTTATCTATCTCGTCTTCTTGGGTATTTGATACTAGCTATTCTTCTCACATTTGTACCAATGTGCAGGGCCTTTAAAAGACTAGATCATTGATGAAGGGAAAAGTTGACCTATGGGTAGGCAATGGTGCAAAAGTTGTCGGCATCGCAGTAGGGACATATTCCTTATCTTTGCCCACTGAACTTATCTTAGAACTAGAAGACTGTTGTTATGTGCCTTCCTTGACTAAAAGCATTATCTCTGTTTCTTGTTTAGACAAGAAAGGTTTTTCATTTGTAATAAAGGACAAGTGTTGTTCCATTTTTTTAAATGATATGTTTTTTTTTGTAGTGCACACCTTGTGAATGCTCTCTATCTTCTAGATCTTGAAACCCTAGTCTATAACATAGATACCAAACGATTCAAATCTAATGATCTGAACCAAACATATCTCTGGCTTTGTCGCCTGGGTCACGTAAATGAGAGTCGCATATTCCAATTTCATAAGGATGGATTACTGGACTCATTTGATTTTGAATCATATGAGACATGAGAATCCTGTCTTCTAGGCAAGATGACCAAGACTCTATTTAGTGGACATGGCGAACGAGCTATTGATTTGTTAGAACTCATACATACTGATGTATGTGGGCCTTTCAATGTAGTAGCTAGAGGAGGCTATCAGTACTTCGTTACTTTTACTGATGATTTTAGTAGATATGGATATGTGTATCTTATGAGACACAATTCTGAATCTTTTGAAAAGTTCAAAGAATTTAAGAATAAAGTATAAAACCAACTTGGTAAGAGTATAAAAGTACTTCGATCAGATCGAGGTGAGAAATACCTTAGCCAAGATTTTCGTGACTATCTCGTTGAGTTTGGGATTATATCTCAACTCACTCCACCTGGAACACCACAGTGGAATGGTGTATTAGAAATGAGAAATCGTACATTATTAGATATGGTACGATCCATGATGAGTCACACAAATCTTCATTCTTTCTTTTGGGGTTATGTTTTAGAGACAGTTGCTTTCACACTTAATCTCATTCCATCTAATGCAGTCATAAGACACCATATGCGATATGGACTGAGAAGAATCCCAAGATGTCTTTTATGAAGATTTGGGATTGTGAGGCTTATGTTTGACGTCGATGTCAAGTCTCCGACAAACTAGGCCTCAAATCAGACAAGGGCTACTTTGTAGGATATCCTAGGGAAACAAAAGGATATTACTTCTACAATCTCATACAAGGAAAAGTGTTTGTCACTATAAATGAAGTATTTCTAGAAAGAGAGTTCATTTCTATTGGAGGATCGGTGGCCGGCTAGAGGGGGGTGAATAGCCTTCTTCGTATACGATGGAACTCGATCGCTTCTTGATTGTCTACGATTAAGGTTAGCGCAGTGGAAACAAAGCTAAACAAACAATTAAGACAAATATAAAGAGAAAAGAGAGAGCAAACACAAACTCAATTATGTAACGTGGTTCATGACCCTTGCCGCTAGTCCACGGATGATTCATTCCAGGTGAATCACTCCTAAACCTTCACTAGTCTCTCCTTCAAGGTGGAGGTAAACCTTTCTTGCAAGAATTACTCCCTCTTACAATAAGATATAAATAAACACAAGGAAGAGGAGTAAAAATCATTTAGGCACTTGGGGAGAACTTTAGAGTAGAAGCATTAACTTCCCAAAGTGACCCAAGGCCTCTTCTTATAGGGAAGGGGCCATTCTTCCCGTTGGGCAACGAGCAGTCGACTGATGCAGCCTTTAGTCGACTGTTGCTGTAGTCGTTGCCTCGCAATGGCTTCATCCATGTTGGCTTCCAGCCAATGACTCCTACATCAGTCGACTGATAGAGCCATCAGTTGAGTGACCGATGTGATAATTGACTCCAAAACCTTCTGTGCATGAATTCACATCGATCAGTCGACTGTCGTCCCTTGGAAGTAGACTTATGGTCAAGTAGTCAATTGCCAAACCCTAGCAATCGACTGTTGGGCTAGAAGAGCTTCAGTAAAACACCGGTCGAGTACCAGTCGAGTGCCATCAACCCAGAGCAGTCAACTGATATCTATATCAGTTGACTGGTGTCAGGTAAAACCTCAAACACCAATGTTTGAGCATTTGACGGTCAGGTAAAACCTCAACCCACTCGGTTGAGCATCTGACACTCCCATTCGTCGGGTAGAAACCTCAAACTAATATTTGAGCGTCCGACTTAACCATACGTTGGGTAAAACCTCAAATCCTAGTTTAAGCATCCGACTTGTCGGGTAAAACCTCAACCTACTCGGTTGAGCATCCCACACTTGACTTAGGCATTTGACCAAGTTCACCTATGAGTTACCGTTTACAAATCGCTCATTCTCTCATCTCCCTTGAAGTCCCTCGCCGAAGTTCTCTTCATCCGGCCACATCCCTCGAATGCACCAAGCCCATGGCTTCGCAATGCCATCCTTTGTGTCTTTCCCTGAAGTCTACTTCCTTGGCTTCACTCTAATGCTGCTCATCTGACGGTCCCTCAGATGCACCAAGCGCACGACTTCGCAATGTCGTCCTTCACCGACTCAAAGACCCGAGCCATGAGATGGTGAACCCACCAATGCTTTGGTCAAGCTAACACATGTGTAAATTACTAAGTCCTGCATGACTTCAACACACATATCAAATCACATAAACATCCTAACTTAAACACTTTGCCACACACATCAAAACCACATCATACATGAGTTGATTGCCCTAACAATCTCCCCCTTTTTGATGTGTGGCAATCCGTTTAAGTTAGGTAAAACATTAACAAAATATATAAAGTAGGAAAGCATGTAAAATAACATGAGTATCAAATATTCCCCCTAAATATGTGCAACTCCCCCTTAACACATGCTAATCTCTCCCCCTAGCATGATTAACTTAAACACACATATTTCTCCCCCTTTGACACCATCAAAAACTTTTAACATATATTATACATGCATGATATCAAGTCTAAAGGAAGAAAATCACCAAAATCAGACTTAAAACCTAATAAAACAGCTTACTGTGCTCATGCACAGTACATCAGTCAACTGGTTCAGACTACCAGTCGACTGGCACCTGATTTCCAACTTTTCTAATTTTCAAACCAAAATTCAGAAATGCATTAAAAAATCTAAAAAATTTAAAAAATCATGAAATTTGGAGAACATATTTCTGATAAGTCCCTTTATCAATGAAAAATGATTTTTTCATGAAAATTCATTCCAATTTTGATAGTTTGGCAAAAACTCAAAGGTGTTGGAAATCACTAAAGTTTTTATCAATTTGAAAGTCTAGTTTTTCCTTGAAATGACTTAAAACATGAACTCACAGTTTATAAAACATAAAATGGTTTTAAATCATTTGAAATATCCAAACATGATCTTTCGGCAAAATATCTATGAATTAAACATAAGCTTTCCCCATGATTGGTCTATGATTGCTATGACATGATACATGTAAATGACCATCTTAATGCCATAAGCATTAGTGGACCATTTGTATCAACCTAACATCTCACCCATGCTATGTTTTCAATCAAGTTAGCCTATAGTGAGTGTGAGATGTACCTAAGGTGTTTATACTTAACCATAAATTTCATGCAATTCTACCAAGGTTAAGTATAATTCTAAAAATCCATCATGATCATAAAACAAGTATTATCCATGCTTCCATATTATGATCACAATACAAGTATAAAATCAAGTGTTATAAATCATGATTTGAGTATTATCAATAATTACACATCATGATAAAACAAGTATATCATTTAATGCATAGGTCACACATTATCATCACCCAACACTATAAATCAAAAACTATCACCCACATCATCCTAAGTCAACCATTTAACATGATATAAGTAAAGCCCACTTATGGTTGACTTTCCTAGGATTCTCTAACCTCTAAGGATGGACTTGGGAACCCAATATAAGTTCTTTCCAATAGGGTTCACCAAATACTCATTTGGGATCCATTTCCTAGCTACCATTATAGTTTTGGTTTGTCCTCTAGCAATCAAACAATGGTAGGCCTTCTCATTCTTGGTTCCCTTATAACCTAGGTCTTTCTTGTTGAAACTTGCCCTTTTGCTTACAATTATCATGTTCAATGTGTTGGAGCCAATTGTAAATTTTTCTAAGGCCTTTGTAAGGAAATCTACCTTTTCCCTTAAAGTCCTATTTTCTTCTACTAAGCATGCATCACTAGTCATAGAAGAAGAAGCATTATCATTAACATTTAAACATGCATTTTCTATCTTTTCTTCTAATTTCCTAATATCATCAAGCATGCATTTATTTTTCTTCTTACTCCTAAATAAATCTCTAGTAAGACTAGAAATCATAGAAACAATTTCTTGAGTAGGAAGATTTCTTACCATACTTACCATATCTTCTTCCTTCGATTCCGATGAGGATGCTCCCCCTACACTTGAGCTCTCCTTACTTGAGCTTGTTTCTTCTTTTTCGGAGGAGTTGGAGTCCAAGTCATCTATCCCCATTAGTACGAGACTTGTGAATGCTTCTTCTTCCTCTGATGAGGATGATGGATCATCCCACATCACCGCTTTAAGGTTGTGGGCTTTTGTCTTCTTCTCCTTCTTCTTTTCTTCTTTCTTCTCGCCATTCTTCTTCTTGCCATCCTTTCTCCTTTCTTCCTTGATTTTGTTTAAGAGAGGGCATTCATCTCTCATGTGCCCTTCTCCTTGGCAATTGTAGCGTATAATCTTCCTTCTCCTATCATTAGACTTGTTAAATCAAAAACCTTTAAGTGCACGTCTTACCTTCCTTACCATGTAAGCTTCTTCATTGCTATTCATTGATGAGGAAGGTGATGATTCGTCATCGGATGAGGAGGGTGTGCTCTTCTTCTTCTTCCCTTTGTTGGCTACTAGTGCTACTCCCCTTGAATTTTTGCTTGTTTCTTCTACTATCCCTTCAAGTCAAGTTTCGTGAAGCTCCATAGTAAAGAAAAATTCATCTAGAGTACTTACCTCTAAATTCTTTGAAATGTAAAATGAGTCCACCATGGAGCTCCAATTTGATGACAAGGGGAATGCATCAATAGCCTTCATTATCATGTCCCTATTGGAGATTCTCTCCCCTACACTAGATAAACTATTTATTATTTCCTTAAAATGTGAATGAAGTGAGAGTACCTTTTCCCCCTTATCTAATTTGATATTGCTTAATTGAGAGCGGAGGAGGTCCCTTCTTGCTAGCTTGGCTTCAGATGTGCCTTCATGAAGCTCCACTAGCTTATCCCACATTTCCTTAGCGTTTGCACATTCTACTATCCAGTTTATCTCTTGTTGAGGAAGCACATTGAATAGGTGATGTTTGGCCTTTGAACGCCAAGTGCTCCTCCCTTTGCTTCTTTGTCCATCTTGACTTTTCGAGCATTCTCCCTTCTTCATCCCTAGGTATCTCGAAACCATTTTCCATGATAAGCATGATATCAAAGTCGGTTTCGAAAAATACCTCCATTCTCTTCTTCCACCAAGAGAAATCGCCCACGAACTTGGGTGGATGAATGTTGGAGATGGCCATCTTGTCGTGCTTGTGTTGGCAATGAGTTCCTGACAAGCTCCTCACTATGATACCAGTTGTTCGAGGATCGATGGCCAGCTAGAGGGGGGTGAATAGTCTTCTTCGTATATGATGGAACTCGATCGCTTCTTGATTGTCTACGATTAATGTTAGGGTAGCGGAAACAAAGCTAAACAAACAATTAAGACAAATACAAAGAGAAAAGAGAGAGCAAACGTAAATGCAAGTATGTAATGTGGTTCACGACCCTTGCTACTAGTCTACGGACGATTCGTTCCAAGTGAATCACTGCTAAACCTTCACTAGTCTCTCCTTCAAGGTGGAGGTAAACCTTTCTTACAAGAATTACTCCCTCATACAATAAGATGTAAATAAACACAAGGAAGAGGAGTAATAATAGTTTAGGCACTTGGGGAGAACTTTAGAGTAAAAGGATTAACCTCCTAAAGTGACCCAAGGCCTCTTCTTATAGGGAAGAGACCATTCTTCCCATTGGGCAATGAGCAGTCAACTGATGCACCATTCAATCGATCACATCGTAGTCGTTGCATCGCAACGGCTTCATCCATGTTGGATTCCAGTCAACGGCTCCCACATCAGTCGACTGATCATCCCTATCAATCGAATGATAGAGCCATCAGTCGAGTGACCGAAGTGATCAGTCGACTCCAAAACCTTCTGTGCCCGAATTCACCTCGATCAGTCGACTGTCATCCCTTGGAATTTGACTGATGGTCGAGCAGTCGACTGTCAAACCCTAGAAGTTGGCTGTTGGGCCAGAAGAGCTTCAGTCGAACACTAGTCGAGTACCGGTTGAGCGCCATCGACCCAGAACAGTCGACTGATATCTATATCAGTCGACTGGTGTTGGGTAAAACCTCAAACACCAATGTTTGAGCATCCGACGATCGGGTAAAATCTCAACCCACTCGGTTGAGCATTCGACACTCCCATTCGTCGGGTAGAAACCTCAAACTAATGTTTGAGCATCCGACTTAATCATACGTCAGGTAAAACCTCAAACCCTAGTTTGAGCATCCAACTTGTCGAGTAAAATCTCAACCTACTCGGTTGAGCATCCGACACTTGACTTAGCCATTCGGCCAAGTTCACCTATGAGCTACCATTTACAAATCACTCATTCTCTCATCTCCCTTGAAGTCCCTCACCAAAGTTCTCTTCGTCAGGCGACGTCCCTCGGATGCACCAAGCGCATGGCTTCGCAATGTCATCCTTCGCATCTTGCCTTGAAGTCTACTTCCTTGGCTTCCTCCAATGCTACTCGTCTGGTGGTCCCTCAGATGCTCCTAACGTACGACTTCGCAATACCATCCTTCACTGACTCAAAGACTCGAGCCTTGAGATGGTGAACCCACCAATGCTTTCGTCAAGCCAACACATGTGTGAATTACTAAGTCCTGCACGACTTCAACACACATATCAAATCACATAAACATCCTAACTTAAACCCTTTGCCACACACATCAAAACCACATCATACTTGGGTTGATTGCCCTAACAATTTCTAGAAGAACTAGTGGGAGTAAAATACATCTTGAAGAAATTCAACATAAAGATAGCATTGAGATGGAAGTTGAACAAGCACCACAAAGTGTTGTGGATGATGAGATTATTGCACAAGAAGTTGTGGAGCAATAACCTGTTCAAGTAGACCAATCTTTTCACAGGTCTGATAGGATATGTCATTAGCCTAAGAGATATTCATTTCTCTTGTCCGACAATGATGATGTTATGCTTGTTGAGTTGAACGAGCCTACATTCTATCAGGAAGCTATGATGAGCCCAAATTTTTAGAAATGGCTAGAGGCCATGAGATCCGAAATGGAATCTATGTACACTAACCAAGTATGGACTTTGGTTGATCGACCTGAAGGGTTCAAACCCATTGGGTATAAGTGGGTCTTTAAGAGAAAGACTGACATGGATGGTCTTATTCATACCTATAAAGGGTGATTAGTAGCTAAAGGTTTCTAGTAGATTCATGGTATTGACTATGATGAAACTTTTTCACCAGTTGCGATGCTTAAGTCTATTCGAATCATGCTTGCTATTGTAGCTTACTATGATTATGAGATCTGGCAAATGGATGTCAAAACTGTATTTCTGAATGGAAACCTCCTTGAGGATGTGACATGACACAACCTGAGGGTTTTGTAGATCCAAAGTATGTTGGCAAGGTATGCAACCTGCAAAGGTCCATTTATGATTTAAAGCAAGCATCTTGAAGATGGAATCTTCAATTCGATGATGCGATCAAACAGTTTGGTTTCATCAAGAATAAAGATGAACCCTGTGTCTACAAGAGGGTTAGTGGGAGCATAGTTATCTTTCTTATCTTGTATGTTGATGACATACTTCTCATTGGAAATGACATCCCTACGCTACAGTCTGTGAAGACTTGGCTTGGGAATTGTTTCTCAATAAAGGACTTAAGTGAAGCAACCTACATTTTAGACATTAAGATCTATAGAGATAGATCTAAGAGATTGCTTGGCTTAAGTCAGAGTGCATACATTAACAAGGTGCTTAAACATTTTGCCATGCAGAATTCCAAGAAGGGATTTCTGCCAAAGTCACATAGTGTGAGTCCCTTCTTCTAAGGAAGAAAGGGAACATATGGATCATATCCCTTATGCATCTGCTATAGGGTCTATTATGCACGTCATGCTATGCACTCGTTCTGATGTCTCGTATGCTTTAAGCATGACGAGAAAGTACCAATCAGATCTAGGTGACAGTCACTGAATAACCGTAAAAAATATTCTTAAGTACATAAGAAGAACTAAAGAATATTTCTTGATATTTGGAGGCAATGAGGAGTTTGTTGTAAAGGGTTACAACAATGCTAGCTTCCAAACGGACAAGGACGATTATAGATCGCAATCAGGGTATGTCTTTTGTTTAAATGGTGGTGTTGTGAGCTGAAAGAGTTCAAAGCAAGACACAGTCATAAATTCTATTACAGAGGCCGAGTATATTGCTGCTTCAAATGCGACAAAGGAGGCTATTTGGATCAGAAAGTTTGTTTCTGAGCTTGGTGTAGTTCCTAGCATCGTGAGCCCTATAAAGCTTTATTGTGACAACAACGGGGCTATAACATAGACTAAGGAACCTCGTTCTCACCAACGTTCCAAACATATACTACGGTGGTATCACCTCATTCGAGAGATCATCGATAGAAGAGATGTGCGGATATGCAGAGTGGATACTGATGCTAACATTGAGGATCCCTTAACCAAGGCCTTCGCACAAAGGAAGTATGATGGTCATACTAGGTGACTAGGTCTTAGAGATTACAGTGATTGACACTAGTGCTAGTGGGAGATTGTTAGTATCAACCCTTAGTGTCAATCATGAGATGATAGATTAGGGATCATATATATCATATTTCATTAATAACAGGAAAAGTTTGCTTATTATATTATTTCTTATCTTTGCTATATGAATAATATAATAGTGTTCTTAAATAGTAGGTTTAGGTTTACAACATATCAATTGGTTGAATTGATATATATATATATATATACACACACACACACACACACACACATACATAAAACACTACTCTTAAAAATTTCTAGTCAAGAATTAATATGCAAGGATAATATTAATGCATAGAGACTAGCATGTAGGTCAATTGATGACTTAATCTCATAGGTCATGGATATGTGATATCGAGTTGACACATTGGTACATATTAGAGACTATGTACTGAATTGACCAGCCATGAGAATATTTCATGGATCATTATATGAGTTCATAAACATTCTCATGTAACTATTAGTATGAATAATCATTAGACTTGAAGTCACTACGGTTCGCTACATAATGAGTTGTATACTTTAGCTTCGTCAAACATCACCGGTAACAGGGTGACTATAAAGGCGATCACTAGGTATGCAATAAGTTATACGGAGGGATGTGAGTGACGTAGATGGGATCTATCCCTTCCATATATCAGAAGTGATATCTATGGGCCCCTTGATAGAGTAGGACTGCTAAAAATGCATGGTCATGTTCGAATAAGTCAATATGAGATATTGAGCTTATTTGGTTGAGTAGTCTACTTGGAGATCAAGAAACTGATGATTGATAAGAGGATGACACATTCTATGCCTCATTGATTAATCTAGATATCAAGGATAGAAGGATTAAGTCAAACACGATAGTAGTCTCGGAAAGGTTATGTCGGATCTCGACATTCTCGTCACTTGGGTAGCAATGATGTATTGCTAGATGTCGCTCATTGCTTATGTCTCTAAAAGGATTTTTGAAACATTGCCAACATTACAAGAACCTATTGGGTCACACACTTAGGACATGTGAGTTGGAGATGGCTCATGTGATGAGCCATTTGGCCATCGGGTTGAGCCATTAGACTCAATGAGTAGAACTCAAGGTATACCCAATGAATCTTACTCAAGTTAGACTCAAGTCAAATTCAAATTGAGTATGACTCAAGGTATACCCAATGAATCTGACTCGAGTTAGACTCAAGTCATATTCGAATCAAGTGAGACTCACATTTAATAGGGGTTTCATGATCATTAAGGTTGAATTAATGATTGATTAATTCCAAGCAAACCAAGAGTCAAAAAACCCTTCATATTCAATGGTTGAATATAAAAGGTTTTTTCATGATGAGGCTTGGTGGATAGAATTTTCGTTGGATCTTCCTCTCCGTCTTCTACCTTCTTGGTCGAACCAAGTTTGTGGCTATCACCACAGCTTGGTACTTCTTCACTTCACGGTTCGTGTGGATACTGTGGAGGCACGAACGTACAGACCGCGCTGAGATCCGTACACAAGTGTTGCTGACGGGATTGCGAAGGGCATGCAACGAAGGTAATCACGATTCTCATAGGTTAGAATCAATCAAAAACGAGTTTAGTTTTCACATGGATCTCTGGAGGGATCTCATTTTTCCGCTGCTTAGTGCTTGTAAATGTTTCCAAGCGAGATAAGAATCCCAATAGTGGTATTAGAGCCACTTGTGAAAACAATACTCATTTTTATGTTGTTATATGTGATATAAGTTAGAACATGTTTTATTATGATATGCATGTTGTTATATGTGATATAAGTTAGAACATGTTTTTTTATGATCTGCATGTTGTTATATGTGATATAAGTTAGAATATGTTTTATTATAATCTGCATGTTGTTATATGTGATATAAGTTAGAACATATTTTATTATGATCTGCACGTTGTTATATATGGGCTTGCACTGCGCCACTCTGATAGTGTTCTGAGTGTCTTTTCCGAAAGCAAACTGTGAAGTGGGTTGAGCCGATCGGACACTGCCAATCGGATGGTGTAGAGCGGACCTGATCGATCGTATGGTCTCGGGTTCATAGTGATAAACAGAATGGGTAGTGACTCATTCAATGATTCTAGAGTGGGTGAAGTCGATTGGACAGTGCCGGTTGGATGGTGCCGAGCGGACTTGTTTGATCAAATGGTCTCGGGTTCATAGTGATGAACAGAATGGCAGTGACTCATTCAATGAGTCTATAAAATAATTTTTCGCCGGGGGCGCTACCCCCATGACCCCCGCAAGGGGCGCTGGAAGACTTGGAGAAAATGTTATTCCCTAAGTTGACTATTCTCTCTTATCATTGGCTTGAGAAAATCGTAGATAAGGGCCATAACCATGTCACATTTTTGTATGCTTATATGTGTTGCATGTGATGCTTGTATATGTGATGCATGAGATGCTTGTATATGTGATGCATGTGATGCTTGTATATTTGATATATGCGTAGTTAGTTGTCACAAAATTAGGTCATTTATTATATTCCTACCAAAATTTAATACTTACTATTACCTTGTTCAATCATAGTGCATTTGCAAAAGTAAAGTGACTCGATTTACCTTGGTAAAGTACGACAGGACGATCGTGATGTCCGACTATTAAACCTTGGGTTTGACTTAACTAAGCTCTCTCAAATAGATTGATGAACTTAGAGACATAGCTCATACGGGATATCTACCTACATTATACAAATCTTGGGCTATTAGACAAAGCTAACTCAAGATGAGTGGTAATTTAGAAAGATATCTCATGCGATGGGAACAATGAACAAATAATGTCGTTCATATAGATATATAAGAGTTACATTAGTTGTAATTGCTACAAGTTACCTACCTAACTTATACGAGTCTTGGGTGATTAACCAAAGCTAACTCAAGATGCAGTATAATATGGATCTTGTCCCACTTTTTGATGAGTGGGAGAATCATTTAGTTAAAGGCCTAATTAAATGCTTGAAATATGAAACATTTCTGCATTTCTATATTGTAGATCACCATGTCATCAAATACGTCGAACACACTCTCTCTGCAATCTATTCTCGATAAGGACAAATTCACTGGAGCTAATTTTGTAGACTAGTATAGGAACTTGAGGATAGTCCTCAAGCAAGAATGCAAATTGTACGTCCTAGAGCAGTCCATTCCTGAACCACCCACTCCTACGACCACTCATGCTGACAAGGATGCTTATAAGAAGCATCAAGATGACGCATTGGATGTGTCATGCCTTATGCTTTCCACCATGAACTATGAGCTTTAGAAGCAACATGAGAACATGAATGCCTATGATATGGTTGAGCATCTGAAACAACTACTTGTATATATTTTCTTGTATATAAAGATGCATGATTTTACTCATGATTATTGTCATTTTAATGTTGTGAGTTTTGGTAACATTTATTGTGAGAATTTTGGTGCAATGTGGCATACCATTAACGATTGTCCGGATATATTTGAACCTTCAAAATTTGAACAAGAAGATGTCACCTATGATTACAACCAGTGGCTGCGAGATGAATCCTATTTATATAGTTATGACCCTGGCTACTTGAACCCTCAATATTATTTCCCAAGTGAGCACAAGAGCTATGAATCACCATGTGAATTTTATCCAGAACCAAGTCCCCGCTTAGAAGCCTTGCTAGTCGATTTTACTAGAGAATGCGAGGAGCATAGCCGATAATTTGTGAAGATTATGCAACGAGATCTAGCAAGAGAATAAACCAAACGACGAGAAGGTGGCATAGATGGTTGGATTACCCATAATATGGCGGAGACTCACTTTGAATAGATGGATGAGGAAGACTTGGATGACATAAGAAGTAAAGAAGGAAAATTCATTCAATCACCACTTGAAGAAGAACTTGAGGATTATATAATTGATACTTTAATCAAGTAGTGCATTGCTTCAATCAAAATCCCTCCTAACCTCAAGGGTCTAGAAGAGCCTACCTTAACCCTCACCAAAACTTTAACTACCAATAACGAAGCCCATTTAGTGATTTGTAATGATAAAATTTCATTTGACATGATAGAATCGGTCGATCAATCTTTTGGTGAGGATATTTGTGGTGAGTTGTATTATTCACAACATATAGATGAAATAGAATATTATGATAAAACTCCTGATGATTCTTTAAAGATAAGCATGTTCACTCTCGAACCAAGGAAGGCAGTTAATAAATATCTTGCCCCTCCACGAGCAAGATTTAAGAGATATGGTGATAAGGGACCACAAGGGAGGAGGCGTAAGGTGAGCAAATATCTTGCTCCCCCATAAGCAAGATTCAAACACATCAAATGAAACGTAGGAATACAATCGAGCTAAAGACTTTAAACAAGTGCTTCTTGGGAGGCAACCCAAGTTTAGGTTTTATGTTTGTTTCCTATTAGTTTGTTGCATTTGTTTGTTTTGAACTTTGATTTATATTCATTTAGCATGTTGAATTTAAATTAGGACCATAAAGGACTTGCTAGGTAACCACCAAAATCATTTTTGAACCTACACGACAGAGCATGTAAGGAGAATTCGGACCATTGTGCACCATGGGAGAGAAATGGGTGGCACACGACCCGGCTGTGTGTTTTCACATGGTCACGTCCTTACTTCCAGCAGTGCACACGACCCACCCGTGTGCTTTCACACAACCGTGGCGCATGGGGTATAAGTAGGCTATGCCGTGCATTTTGCCCCAAAACGCACCGTGTGCTTTGATGTCCTTTGCCCTATCCATGTCAAATCGTATTCCCCACCACCTAGGAGCCTCTCCAACCCTCAAGGAAACCCAATAGAAGCAAGGATGAGAAGGACAAGGCAAGTTCCACCCCGATCCGCTACCTCGGAGCAAAGAGGAAGGAGAAGAGATGCCCCATAAGCTCTGGAGGAAGGTGACGCTCTTCCAACCCTTTTTTAGCAATAATGAGAATAGAGATAGATATAATGTTCTTTCTACTCGTAAAATGACTGCAACTAGATTTTTAGATGAAGAACTCCTAGAAAACCTAGGCTTGTTGGGTGATGTTCATGCCCTATTTGCAAAAATGGTGTGGGGAGAGGTCATGGGAATAAGGCACTCAATATACCCTAGGATAGTTTTAGAATTTTTGAGTTATTTAGAAGCAGAGATTCTGACGGGAAGAGAGAGCGACGAGGGAAGGATCACATTTAGGTTATTTAATATCGAGCATGAGTGGACTTTACACCAATGGAATAATTGTTTTGGATTGCCTAGTGGAGGAGAGCGGAGGACTCCTAATGGGTTCAATGTGCGGATCTTTTGGTCCAACTTAACGGGAGAAGATAACTATGATCCCTCTAGGGCCAAAGCCTCGCGCCTCCAAAACCCAATCTTTCGGTATCTTCACCGAGTCATGGCAAGCACCATCTTTGGGAGAGGAGAGAGTGATGGTGTAGTAAGGGCAAGTGAGCTGCTTTACCTATGGGACATGATACAAGAAAGGAGTAGTATCAATGTAGGGTCCCATTTCATTAGACATCTAGTGAAAATAGGCAAAGCGACGAGAGGAGAGATTATCTTGGGAGGGATAATCACCCATATTTTCCATAGGATGGGGTACGACTACATTGCACTAGACAGAGTGGAGGGGAGCCCTAGGATCAACCTAGTGTAGGGAATTCTTTATGCCAAATGGCATATGCGCAACGGAAAATAGGATCCCTTCCAAGTGATCCATGCGAAAGCAAACTCGTATAAAATAAATTTCTCTAAACTAAACCTATCTTATAGGAGAGGATTACCTTTGTTGCGTGCCCTTGTTAATCCCGCTTTTCCTTTCGATTTGTTGGATCTTTAGCACGTTCAAGTGTCCGTGCCTCTATACGTATCCACACGAGCACGCTCTTGTCTCACAAAAGGAAAACTAGAAGAGCTCTCCTTTACTTCTTGCTAGAGAAGTCCCTAAAGGAGAGGAAGAGAGGGAAAAGGAGAAAGGAAGAAGAAGACTCCTCTTCTTGCTAGCCTACACTCACAAACCCACACAACCAAAGCTTCCACCAAGCTCTCTCACAACCACAACCAAAGCTTCCACCAACAACAAAGCCAATGCTCTCATTTGGCCGGCCACTTAGGGTGTCTTTTATAGGGTTGAAAAAACCCTTTCACCTCCACACATTCAATGCAATCCATTGCATTGAGACATATCCTTGTTTGGCCGGCCACTTAAGGAGACAAAACCATTTTGTTTCCTTCCACCTTAACTAGCTTAGGTGGATGCTTAGGTGGCATGCTTATGTGGCATTCTTATGTGGCATTCATGCATGTTGAATTAATCTTATTAATTCAATTAAGCTTATGTTATCATATTGAATTAATCTTATTAATTCAATTAAGCTTATGTTATCATATTGAATTAATCTTATTAAATCAATAAGGTAACATATTGAATTAATCTCATTAAATCAATTAGCTAAAATTCTCATTTAGCTTAAAGTCGAAAAACCTTTTTGTACTTAAGCTTATTCCCATATTATTCTAGTCAAACTAGAATACTCTAATTCCTCTAATTATCATGCTCTTTGTGTGTGACCCTATAGGCTCTCATAGCGTTGGCGTGGATCTAAACTCTTTTAGATACACAAGCAATGAGCGGCATCTAGCAATACATCATTGCTACCCAAGTTACGAGATAAGTCAAGATCCGACTAACCTTTCCGTGACTACTATAATATATGACCGTGTCCTTCTATCCTTGATATCAGATTGATCAATGAGGCATAGACCGTGTCATCCTCGATCAATCTATGTGTTTCTTGATCCCTGAGTAAACTAACTCAAACAAATGAGCTCAATATCTCATATTGACTCATTCGAGCATGGCCATGCGTTTTAGTAGTTCTACTCAATCAAGGGGCCCACCGATATCACACCCGTCATATGGAAGGGATAGATCCCATCTACATCACTCACATCCCTCCGCATAATTTGTTATATACCCAGTAATCGCCTTTATGGTCCACCCTGTTACGGGTGACGTTTGACGATACCAAAGTACATAACTCCTTATGTAGGGAACCATAGTGACTTCAGGTCTAAGGACTATTCATACCAATAGTCACATGAGAAAGTTTATGACACTCATATAACGATCCATGAAACTTTCTCATGGCGGGTCAGTTCAGTATATATTCTCCAATATATACCCATGTGTCAACTTGATATCATATATCCATGACTTGTGAGATCAAGTCATCAATTGACCTACATGCTAGTCTTTATGTATTAATATTGCCCTTGCATATTAATACTCGACTAGGAACATTTAGGAAAGTGTTCTCTACAACCTCTCATAATCAATTCTGCCAATTGATGTGCTGTAGATAAGAACCTACTTTTCTAGGGCATTATTATATTTAAATTAGCTGGCACAAGCAAGATGTAAATATAATAACCAATCCTTTGCCTTTATAGAATATGATACAAAATGTTCCCTATTCAACCATCACATGATTGGTTCTAGGGCTTTAACTAACAATCTCCCACTAGCACTAGTACCAATCACTATGATATCTAATACCTAGTGACCTAGTGTGACCATCATGCTTCCTCTGTGCCAAAGCCTTGGTCAATGGATCTGCGATGTTAGCTTCTGTCGGTACTCTGCATATCCTCACATCTCCTCTATCGATGATCTCTCGAATGAGATGGAAGCGCCGCAGTATGTGTTTGGTCCGCTGATGTGATCGAGGTTCCTTAGCCTGTGCAATAGCCCCATTGTTGTCACAGTAGAGGTCTATTGGATCTGCAATGCTAGGAACTACCCCAAGTTCACTGATGAACTTGCAGAGCCAAACAGCCTCCTTTGCTGCATCGGATGCCGCAATATTCTAAACCTGTTGTAGAATCAAGAATCGTGTCTGCCCGAACTCTTCCACCACAGCTCCACCATTCAGGCAAAACACGTACCCCGATTGCGATCTATAGTCATCCTTGTCTGTTTGGAAGCTTGCATCACTGTAACCCTTTACAGTTAGCTCCTCATTGCCTCCAAATATCAGGAAATATTCTTTCGTTCTTCGTAAGTACTTAAGAATATTTTTATCGCTATCGATGACTTTCACCGGATCGATCGTATCTACTCGTCATGCTCAAAGCATACGAGGCGTCAGGGCAGTACAAAGCATGGCGTCGCATGATAGACCCTATAGCCGATGCATAAGGGATCTTATCCATGCGATCTCTCTCCTCCTTAGAAGAGGGACATTGAGTCTTGAAAGACTCACACCATGTGATAAAGCGAAACCCTTTCTTAGAATTTTGCATAGCAAAACGATCTAGCACTTTATCAATGTATGTACTCGACTTAGGCCAAGTAATCTTCTAGATCTATCTCTATAGATCTTGATGCCTAGAATATAGCGACTTCACCTAAGTCCTTCATCGAGAAACAATTCCCTAACCACATCTTCACTGGTGGAGTGAGGGAATATCATTTCCGATGAGAAGTATGTCATCTACATACAAGACAAGAAATACAACTGTGCTCCCACTATTTCTCTTGTAGACACAAGGCTCATCTTCATTCTTGATGAAACCAAACTCTTTGATTGCATCATCGAATCGAAGATTCCCGAGAGGCTTGCTTTAGTCCATAAATGGACCTTTGCAGTTTGCATACCTTTCCAGGATGCTTTGGATCTTCAAAACCCTCAGGTTGTGTCATGTACACATCCTCGAGTAGCTTTCCATTCAGAAAAGCGGTTTTGACATCCATCTATCAGATCTCATAATCATGGTAGGCTGCAATAGCAAGTATGATCCGAATGGATTTAAGCATCGCAACTGGTGAAAAGGTTTCTTCATAGTCAATACCATGAATTTGTTTGAATCCTTTAGCCACCAATCTACCTTTATAGGTATGCTTATTACCATCCATGTCAGTCTTTACTTTAAAGACCCACTTACACCCAATGGGTTTTACCCCTTCAGGTGGATCAACCAAAGTCCATACTTGGTTAGTGTACATGGATTCCATTTCGGATCTCATGGCCTCTAGCCATTTCTCGGAATCTGGGCTCATCATAGCTTCTTTATAGGATGTAGGCTCCAAGATTGATAAGCATCACATCATTGTCGATCGAGAAAAGAATATCTCTCGGGTTGTGACGGATCCTATTAGATCTACGAAGAGGTTGGTCTACTTGAGCAGTGTTTGCTCCACAACTCTTTGGGCAACAAATTCCTCATCCACAACACTTTGTGGTGCCTGTTCATTTTCCATCGAAGCCTTAGTGTTATCATCATCTTGAACTTCTTCAAGATGAATTTTACTCCCACTAGTATTTCTAGAAATAAATTCTCTTTCTAGAAAGACAGCATTTCTGGCAACAAACACCTTGCCAAGTGTGGGATTGTAAAAGTAATATCCCTTAGTTTCCTTGGGATATCCTACAAAATAACACTTATCTGATTTGGGTCCTAGTTTATCTGAGACTTGACGTCTAACGTAAGCTTCACAACCCCAAATCTTTATAAAAGACATTTTGGGACTCTTCCCGGTCCATATCATATATGGTGTCTTTTCTACGACTTTTGATGGAACGCGATTAAGTGTGAAAGCGGCTGTCTCTAGAGCTAAACCCCAAAAGGAAGTAGGTAGATCAGTCTGGCTCATCATTGATCGTACCATATCTAATAGAGTACGATTTCTCCTCTCAGATACACCATTCCATTGTGGTGTTCCAGGGGGAGTGAGTTGGGATATTATCCCACACTCAGCCAGGTGATCACGAAACTCTTGACTAAGGTATTCACCACCTCGATCTGATCGAAGTAGCTTAATACGCTTACCAAGTTGGTTTTGTACTTCATTCTTGAATTCTTTGAACTTTTCAAAGGATTCTGACTTATGTCTCATCAAATATAAGTAGTCAAATCTACTCATATCATCAGTGAAAGTAATAAAGTACTTATAGCCGACATTGAAAGGGCCACATACATCGGTATGTATGAGTCCTAACAAATCCGTCGCTCTCGCCATGTCCACTAAATGGAGTTTTAGTCATCTTTCCTAAAAGACAAGACTCGCATACCTCATATGATTCAAAATCAAATGAATCCAATAATCCATCTTTATGGAGTTGGGATATGCGTTTTTCATTTATGTGACCTAGGCGGCGATGCGAAGATATATGCAGTTCAAATCATTCGATTTGAACCGTTTAATATTTACGTTATAAATTGGGTTTTCTAAATCTAGAACATAGAGACCATTCATAAGTGGTGCATTACAATAGAACATTTCATTTAAATAAATGGAACAACATTTGTCCTTTATTATAAAAGAAAAGTTTTTCTTGTCTAAACAAGATCTGAGAGATTATGTTCTTTGTCAATGCAGTACATAAAAGCACTCCTCTAGTTCTAAGATAAGCCCGGTGGGCAAAGACAAAGAATATGTTCCTACACTACACAACTTTGCGCCATTGCCTGCTCGTAGGTCCACTTAACCCTTTGCCATTATTCTACTATTTCTCAGTCCCTGCACATTAGTACAAATGTGAGATGCACATCCGGTATCTAATACCCATGTATAAGAAATAGATAGATTAACTTCTATAACGTGTATACCTGAGGCAGAAGTCCCACTTCTCTTGTTCTTTACTTCCTCAAGGTAGACTTTGCGATTAAAGCTTCCGAGTGTCGATCTTACGCAATGGAAGCGATCCCCTTCCTTAGGTACTTTACCTTTACCCTTTGAAGTGGATGAATTGGCCTTGCTTTTGGCTTGGGTCTTACCATTGCCTTTGCGCTTACCTTTGTCCTTCTTGACCATTAGTACATTACTAACTTTCTTCTTGAGATTTGGTTCAGCAGTTCTTAACATGCTGAGAATCTCAGGCAAAGGTTTATCAATTTCATTCATGTTATAATTCATGACGAATTGATTGTATGCTTCCGGCAACGATTGCAGGATAACATCAGTTGCCAATTCTTGGCTCAGTGGAAAACCTAGTCTTTCAAGGTTCTCAACGTACCCAATCATTTTGAGTACGTGAGTTCCTACAGGTGTTCCTTCTTGCATCTTGCATGCAAAAAGAGCCTTAGACACTTCAAAATGCTCGTGCCTAGCTTGTCCTTGATATAGTTGTTTCAAATGCTCAACCATATCATAGGCATCCATGTTCTCATGTGTTAGTGCTTATAAGCTCCACATATCTCCACAATGGCATGATATTGTCCACTTTGAGCCCAAGCCCTCATGGTTTTGTTTTTGGGCTTTACCCAAAAGGCCTCATACCAATGGAGATATCTTTTTTTCTTATAAGCACATGATCTTTTCCATGTCTTACCAATGTGGGACTTTGATTGTATTCCCCATACTCCCAACAATCCCCCCCTCAAACGAAGGACCACATTGGGCCCCCCCTCAAGCCTATCCCTCCTCGAAGGATTTTCTCTGCTTGATGTCCGATCTTCAATCCACCAGGCCTTCCTGCCAGTTGTTCGGTCCCCCCGACCCAACTAGACTTCCTTCCTGATGTCTGGTTCTCTTGATCCGGACGTGGGAGCTCAACTTCCTTCGTTCGAGGTTCATGGCTTGACATGGACCATGGCTCTGATACCAATTGTTAGTGCATATAAGATCCACATATCTCCACAATGGCATGATATTGTCCACTTTGGGCCCAAGCCCTCATGGTTTTGTTTTTGGGCTTTACCCAAAAGGCCTCATACCAATGGAGATATCTTTTTTTCTTATAAGCACATGATCTTTTCCATGTCTTACCAATGTGGGACTTTGATTGTATTCCCCATACTCCCAACATCATGTTGCTTCTGAAGCTCAGAGTTCATGGTGGCAAGCATAAGGCATGACACATCTAATGCGTCATCTTGATGCTTCTTATAAGCATCCTTTTCAGCACGAGTGGCCGTAGGGGCGGGTATTTCAGGGGTAGCCTGCTCTAGGACATATAGTTTGCGTTCTTGCTTGAGGATAATCCTCAAGTTCCTATACCAGTCAAGAAAGTTTGCTCCATTGAGCTTGTCCTTCTCAAGGACAGATCGCAAGTTGAGGGGGTGTGTCGTGTTAGATGACATGGTGATCTACAACATTAAAATGCAAAGTTAAGTATCATACCTAAATCATTTAATTAGGCCTTTAATTAAATGAGGCTCCCACTAAATTCTCATAGCTACTATTTAGCTATAAATTTATATGGGATAAAGATCCACATCATAATTCATCTTGCGTTAGCTTTGGCTAATCGCCCAAGACGTAGTATAATTAGGTAGGCAATCTTTTGCCAATTACATCTGATGTAACTCTTTAATAGCTTTGGTTAAGTTTTAGATTAGTTTAGTGTTTATTCCTAAACCGCTTCGGTCGTGGCGAGGCACAGAGGCCTTCTTGGATATCGGAGCAACGACCACTTCTAAGACAAAGCTGATGTTCGGAAATCACACAAAACTAATGTTAACACTTATGTTCAAAGCTAATATATGCCTCTACTTTCTTAACCAATTAAGAAAACACTTAATTAAGTCTTAACCAAGGTGATAGCGGACATCACGATTGTCCACTCGCACCCCTCCAAGATAAAATGCATTGCTTTGCTTTGGCAAACCCAATAACAAATGATCGAGGAAGTAGTGAGTACCAACTTTGGTAGGCATATCGTTTAGACTTATTAAGAAATAAACATGTATCATATACATATTAGCATACATCACATATAAGCTAAACTAATCATGCATCACATACAAGCTAAACTAACATGCATCACATACATATTAAACTAACGTGTCATGGTTATGGCCCTTATTCTACAATCTTCTCAAGCCAATGAAAAGATTGATTGGTCAACCTAGGGATAGCATCTTCTCCTAAGTGCTTCCTTTTGGTTGTCTTGTGTGTTGACTTCCTCCTTGTAACCTCATCTTCCAATGGACCCTCCATCCTTGTTTTGTACATTACAAAAGGAGAAATACTCGAGTTACATTCGAGTCTAAAACTAATTTTACAACAAGAATATTAGGAGAAAGGCACGACACGCAGGCCGTATTAAGAATTACAACACACAATCACAAATTTTTTGGGACTAGGCCATAACCATGCACCATGTCATTTTAACTTTTAAAAGACATTGGATATTTTATTATGTTTGAAGCTAATGCAATTATCAACTCATAATAAAATTTATCCTACTTCTATATCACATATAAAATAGAGAAAACCTATTTTTATACGATCTTTCGCAAGTGGCTCTGATACCACTGTAGGGAATTCTTTATGCCAAATGGCATATGCGCAACGGAAAATAGGATCCCTTCCAAGTGATCCATGCGAAAGCAAACTCGTATAAAATAAATTTCTCTAAACTAAACCTATCTTATAGGAGAGGATTACCTTTGTTGCGTGCCCTTGTTAATCCCGCTTTTCCTTTCGATTTGTTGGATCTTTAGCACGTTCAAGTGTCCGTGCCTCTATACGTATCCACACGAGCACGCTCTTGTCTCACAAAAGGAAAACTAGAAGAGCTCTCCTTTACTTCTTGCTAGAGAAGTCCCTAAAGGAGAGGAAGAGAGGGAAAAGGAGAAAGGAAGAAGAAGACTCCTCTTCTTGCTAGCCTACACTCACAAACCCACACAACCAAAGCTTCCACCAAGCTCTCTCACAACCACAACCAAAGCTTCCACCAACAACAAAGCCAATGCTCTCATTTGGCCGGCCACTTAGGGTGTCTTTTATAGGGTTGAAAAAACCCTTTCACCTCCACACATTCAATGCAATCCATTGCATTGAGACATATCCTTGTTTGGCCGGCCACTTAAGGAGACAAAACCATTTTGTTTCCTTCCACCTTAACTAGCTTAGGTGGATGCTTAGGTGGCATGCTTATGTGGCATGCTTATGTGGCATTCTTATGTGGCATTCATGCATGTTGAATTAATCTTATTAATTCAATTAAGATTATGTTATCATATTGAATTAATCTTATTAATTCAATTAAGCTTATGTTATCATATTGAATTAATCTTATTAAATCAATAAGGTAACATATTGAATTAATCTCATTAAATCAATTAGCTAAAATTCTCATTAAGCTTAAAGTCCAAAAACCATTTTGTACTTAAGCTTATTCCCATATTATTCTAGTCAAACTAGAATACTCTAATTCCTCTAATTATCATGCTCTTTGTGTGTGACCCTATAGGCTCTCATAACGTTGGCAGTGGATCTAAACTCTTTTAGATACACAAGCAATGAGCGGTATCTAGCAATACATCATTGCTACCCAAGTTACGAGATAAGTCAAGATCCGACTAACCTTTCCGTGACTACTATAATATATGACCGTGTCCTTCTATCCTTGATATCAGATTTATCAATGAGGCATAGACCGTGTCATCCTCGATCAATCTATGTGTTTCTTGATCCCTGAGTAAACTAACTCAAACAAATGAGCTCAATATCTCATATTGACTCATTCGAGCATGGTCATGCGTTTTAGTAGTTCTACTCAATCAAGGGGCCCACCGATATCACTCCCGTCATATGGAAGGGATAGATCCCATCTACATCACTCACATCCCTCCGCATAATTTGTTACATACCCAGTAATCGCCTTTATGGTCCACCCTGTTACGGGTGACGTTTGACGATACCAAAGTACATAACTCCTTATGTAGGGAACCATAGTGACTTCAGGTCTAAGGACTATTCATACCAATAGTCACATGAGAAAGTTTATGACACTCATATAACGATCCATGAAACTTTCTCATGGCGGGTCAGTTCAGTATATATTCTCCAATATATATCCATGTGTCAACTTGATATCATATATCCATGACTTGTGAGATCAAGTCATCAATTGACCTACATGCTAGTCTTTATGTATTAATATTGCCCTTGCATATTAATACTCGACTAGGAACATTTAGGAAAGTGTTCTCTACAGCCTCTCATAATCAATTCTGCCAATTGATGTGCTGTAGATAAGAACCTACTTTTCTAGGGCATTATTATATTTAAATTAGCTGGCACAAGCAAGATGTAAATATAATAACCAATCCTTTGCCTTTATAGAATATGATACAAAATGTTCCCTATTCAACCATCACATGATTGCTTCTAGGGCTTTAACTAACACCTAGGAGTGTGTATGACAATGAAGATGATCGTGAGAGAAGAACACTCCTTGTGCTTTGTAAGGAAAAACTTATCATCCCTTAGGCTCCCCGACCCCGATCGTACCACCATCACCACACGCCCCAACTGGCATTTGGACCTGATAGTGGAGTCCCCACCATATGAGGGACCCTCCACTTCAGCACCCATCTCTCTCCCTGTACATCACTCTCCCTTCAGTCCACAAATATATAGGAGCCCACCTAGTCCACGTCGACATGAGCATGCACCTACACCACCACCTTGTTCTATTTTTGAGCATGATGCAGGTACATCCGCCTATGACTTCTCATAGTTCAGATCGTGCCTCGACGACATACACACCGAGCAGCAGACACAGGGGTAGCGATGGGAGGAGCACAACTCTTACATGCAGGCAGAGTTTCATGGCTTACCACTTCCAGTGGGCCGAGGAGTTCTACGATGTGGCCCGTATATACTTCCAGAAGGAGGCTGCCCATCGCTAGGAGGAGGCTGCCTACCATCGGGAGGTCAAGCAGCACATGCATTCCCAACAGGCACAGTGGGCTAGGGAGGAGGAACACAGAGCAACCGCTGCATCCACCTGCTCTTAGATCGACCACATGTACATGTGACATTAGCGACTGAGCACCAGGTTCTCCCAGAAGCCAGACATATCGAGGTTACCAGACTTTCCACCTCGTCCACCATATTAGAGGTATGCTTCGCTTAAGTCTGGGGGGGTACCCCAAGTTTTGATTTATTTTGTTTCTAGCATTAGTTTCTATCATGATATTTGCATTTTAGTTAGCATTCATTTGTTCATGCACAGTGTGGTTAGTTTTTTTCTACACTTAGTTTTTGCTATCTTTAAGCTTCCTCAGTAGTATTTTTAAAGTTACTTTCATGAGTTGTTCCCATAGGTTGCTTAACTTCATTTATCTCATGGTATTTTATTTTATTTGCTCTAATGAATATTCTAGACTTACACTAGTTAGCTTTTATTTTTACACCTACACATGACGAACATTCTGAAAGGGAAAATCTACTACTTACCTGGTTATGATTCATCTCAGTAGTCTAGTACTTTGAAATCCATAGGTGACTCTAGATTTAACATTTTAGTTACTGGAGATGCTCGGATTGTGGAAGCTCATTCGGAAAAATCAAAATCCCAAGAGAGAGAGAAAAAGAAAAAAAAAGAAGGGAGAAGAAAAAAAAAGAGAGTAAGAAAAATTGAAAAAGATTATGAGGGATAAAAAACAGTTGTCGTGGGTAGAAATGGTTAGGTGTCCCTTTGAGACCGAGTTGGGTTACTAGGGAAACACCTACCAATTTCTCTCAATACCGAGCACACCTTTGAGAATTTGTGTTAGATCTAGGGAATGGCCCTCGCTTTGGGTAGGTAAGAGCCTAAAAGTCGGATACCATAGGAAAGCTATAGGATGATGACTTAACTTACCATGGAACAAGTATCCCTTATGAAGATTCGCTTAGCACGTGCACGAGATGCTACCTTAGTGAATTTTTAGAACATATCTATTTTGCTTTGATTGCAAATACCACTTGATAAATCTAGTTGACAAGCTAAGTATGGAACAATGCTTTTTAAAATTTCATGGAACTGAGGTTTGCTTGAGGACAAGCAAAGATTTAAGTCTGAGAGAATTGATGTGAGCAAAATATATAGGGTTTTAGGAGTAGTTTTCGCTCACATTCCGTTGTATTTTATATTTAATTCTTGTATATTTCACTTTATTTTGCATGCATTTTCTATTTTCTGGTTTGGTGATCTGCTCTTTGTACTCTTGTGTACAAGACAACATTATATGGGGGAAATGGCACACTTTTGGAGCGAAAAGAAGGCATTTGGCAGCTAGAACAGAAGAACACATGCCCTGGCCCTATGAATCCACACGGCTCGCACCCCAGCGCTACACATGGCCTGGTCGTGTGAATCTACATGGTCGTGTGGCGATGGACGATTTCGATACGATTTTGTTATTTTCTAGGTATCGGGGAGATCCGGCTTGATGTCTATATAAAGGAAGTTATGCCCAAACCCTAGAGGGGAGGCACGACGGCCAGGACAACACTCTAAAGCCCTAAAAAGCTTCGGAAACTCACAACGGGGAGGAAGGAAGCTGCTCGAGGATCAAATTCTACACTCCAATGCCGGAGAAAAGAACAAAAGATCACTGTAATTTATTTTCTACACATCTTCTGCATTGTAATGATGAATTTAATCATGCCTTGTGTTTCTTCTCTTTCGTTTATGGAGTAGATACTTCGATTCTAGGATTAGGGAATAATGTGTGTGCGTAGAACATGTTATTTCCAATATACTTTTGTTCGTGATTTCATATTTGCAATTGGTGATTGTTTAGATCGATAGTTGTTGGTTTTGGTTTTCTATCTACTGTGCGTAGCCGAAACGAGGGGTGACAACCCTCGTATCAAAGATTTAGGAGAATTAAGGAGGAACCTAGGGGTTGGCCTCATCTTCGATAATCATAGATAGAAGGGTGTGATAGAGTCAGAAACAGGACATGTTTCGACTCGTCATAGGGATTGATTTAGCATCCTCGTACAACCTATCGCATCCTAAAGCCAGGGGTCGACCTAGTATGGAAGAGGTAGTTCCCGATAGATGCGAAGGCTTATCGGGGAAGTGTATGATGTCTCTTCCACAAGACAATAGTTAGACGTCTAGATAATACCAAATTGATAGCGTGTTCTGCGACACACAAGCGAAATTAAAATCCTAGAATTCCCTTTAAAGACTCGTAGCTACCCTATGTTGGGAAAATTCCGGATCTGATGTTCACAACATCATGGGCAAATACTTTGCATAACTGCAGCAGAAATAATATATATAAACTCCGGATCCCACCAGAGATCCATACAAAACTATATAAGTCATTTTCTTTAATCTAGTCTAGATCTTATCTAGATGAGGAATATACCTTCGGTGCGTGCCCTTCGCAATCCCGCTTTTCCAAATGCTATCGGATCTCAATACGATAAGGGTAACCGTATCTCTAAAGTATCCACACTGACACCCACCCGATTTGGAGTGATGTTGTGCTAGCAACCCCTAGCAAAATGCCAAGATCCCTTTGGAAGAAGAAGGAGAGGAGATAGAGGGAAGAGATAACACTTCTCTTCTTTTTGGCTCGCACGCCCAAAACACAAAAACCACACCAATTATCATTGCATGTTCAAAAGCAATTTTAATCCATTACAACCCTTGCAATTAATTCCCATTATCTCCTCATTAAGAAAACTCTTAATACCAAGACCCTTGGTATTCTCCTTCATGAATTCTCATCATGAATACCAAGGCTCTTGGTATTCCTATGCATGATTAATCAAATTAATCATGCATGATAATGAATCATCTTCCATGGTTAAACTTGAGTCTAACTCAAGTTTAACCAGTTTGAGTCTAACTCAAGTCTTGGCCATATGCTCAATTGTCCTTTTAGTCCAACTAAAAGAAACCATCTCCAAAATAGAATGTCATTTGTGTGTTACCCTATAGGCTCTTGTAACATTGGCAATGTATCTAAAACCATTCTAGATACATAAGCAATGAGCGACATCTAGCAATACATCATTGCTACCCAAGTTACAAGATCGTCAAGATCCGACAACCTTTCCATGACTATTATCATGTATGACTGTGTCCTTCTATCTCTGATATCTTAGATCGATCAATGAGGCATAGACTATGTCATCCCGTTATCGATCTTTATGTTTCTTGATACCCAAGTAGAATCACTCAAACAAATGAGCTCAATATCTCATATTGACTCATTCGAGCATGGCCATGCATTTCGTTGTCCTAATCTATCAAGAGGCCAAAGATATCACTCCCGTCATATGGGAGGGATAGATCCCATCTACATCACTCACATCCCTCTGCATAATTCATTACATACCCAGTGATCGCAGTTATAGTACACCTTGTTACGGTGTGATGTTAGACGATACCAAAGTACATAACTCCTTATGTATGGAACCGTAGTGACTTCTGTAGGGATGTATACTGAAAAGTCTATCTTTTGTATGAACATCTTTATTTTGAAATAAGAATCACATGATCATTGTTTGCATATATTTATGCATATTGTCTAATACGTTACATTGTAGATAACATGGTGTGTGGTGTCACACGGGAGATCATGTTATCGACTCCTTGTAAAGTATAAGTAAAGGCTCACAACCGAGATGGCTTTGGACAAACCATCGGAATGGTTGTAGTGTGATTTGGTATTGGTTTGTCTTGACCATAGAATCACACTAGTGCACTTTGTGTGTATTGAGCAGGACCGACACAGAGGTGATTCGATTTATTGCTGACTACATAATCGAATCGGACCTCAGATATTATTTAGTACATGCTCTTAATCCCGATATAATAACGGGCACATATACTTGGTACTCATCTCTTTGATTTACCAATGGGCGAGATTTATAGATTAAATCGATAGACTCGGTAAGTTGGGAGATGATATTATTTATATGGTGTGTCGTTGATTATAGGAGGAAACCGTGTCCTATATATTAGGATGATGATGTCCCCTTGAGGAGCTCATAAGGTTCATCATGTAAACCCTGCAGGTGGACTAGGTCCGGCATGATGAAAAGGTTGAGTGGTACTACTCAAGGAGTTAGATGTTGATTAATTAATGGTCAGTAAATTAATTAATCGATGGACATTCGAGATCTTAAACACGGGGAGAAAATGTACAAATAATATATGGATCCCATATTATCATATGGGGGTTGGTGAGGTAGATCAATGATGGACCTTTAGTGGATTGGACCATCATTAGTGGATCGGACTTTATGTGGGCTTGATCTATGGGTGGCCAAGACCCAACTCCTCCTCATGGTCCCTAATGTAGCCTATTAACACCTCATGAAGTTTAGATCCAATGGATAGAAATAAAACTCTAAGATCCATTGGTAGAGATCAAATCTCTAAGATCCGACGGTTGAGATTAAATCTCTAGATCCGACGGTTGAGATTAAATCCCTAGAACCAATGGAGGAGATTAATTCATGACTTATCCCTAACTCTATAAAAGGAGGGCATGGGGAGTGGTCATGGATGACATGATGAATAGGAGGAGAGCTAGGGTTTGGGTGGCAAGGAGCAATCCTATTTGAGATAGGATTGGGATTAGGGTTTTGAGGCTGGGGTGGCACCAAATAAGGAAGGTTCTTTCTCTCATCTTCTTCCTCTTTGGGCCAACGTCCAGCAGCCTTTTCCATCTCTTTTCCAGCCTTAGCTGGCACCCAAAGTCCCCTTCTTCTTCTCCTTAGGTGGTGGAAACAAGATATAGGGTTTCCCTTGGTGTCTTGGTAGTTTTCCACCATCTCCTTCTCCTTCTAGTTGGCCGGCGGCAAGGACTTTCATAGCTCCTTGTTGGTTGATTTTTGGAAGGAGAAAAACATTGTTTCTCTTCTTCCTCTTGCTTGGGAAAAGCAAGGAAGGAAGTTTTGCGATCTAGGAGCTTCGACTTTTGGTGGATCGTCGCCCACACGACGTCCAAAAGGAGGAAGGTCATACATTAGAAGACCAAGAGGTATACCTATTCTTCTTTCTCTTTTATTCATTGATTGTTTTTGTTTTACAAATATAAGCATGTTATATTTCTGTAAATAGGCTAAATAATACTGAGATCCCGAGTATAAACACAAAAACCGGCGATCCGGACATCGTCTATTCCGCGGCTACTCGTAGAATAGAGGATGGTCGCTTGAACAACTAGTTTGTTCAAGTGACCTCTCTAAACGAATAGCACGACGATGACTTGGCTGTCTTGGGAATCCCTTTTGTCTAGGATTACATTTTTAATCCGGGGACATCGAAGGGATCACCATGGTTAAGCAACCGAGGTGAAGGGGAAGCGAAGTTTCCTCTCACGGACTCGACAAGGGATATCCGATCAATTAGTATCAGAGCTTCCGGGCAAAACCCTTCAATTGGTATCAGAGCCAAGGTTTCTGATTTTGTGTGTTTAGGATTCGGTTAATTTTTATGCACTTTTTCATATATTATATGTGCCGGATAATAGTACGATATGCGTAGTTTAACTCTTTGGTTGCAGGCATAAGATTCGACTATTATGGCATGTGTGTGTATGTGATTGTATGTGTGTAAATGTTTATTTTGTTGAATCCTCGGGGTTGACGAGGCTAGTATTTAGTTTTTGTAAATTAAATACTACATTGTTTAGCCGCTCTTTATTTTATTTTACTTTTGATCTAGATTTCATGTACACTCCCTCGTGGAGTATATTAAAATAGGATCGATGGATGTAAATTAAAATAGGATTTAGTCACGGCTCGGATCTCCGGATGGTTCGTACATGGCGTAGGAGGAGCGGACGAGATGGCGATGCGACAGGAGTCATATTGAAGACAAAAGCCATAATAGTTGGAAAATAATTTATTTTTCATATTTATTGCTTTTTGTTTGATATGCATGTCGTAGGCTAGGAAAATTCCTCAATTTCAAATTACTAAGTGGGAGAGGGATATTTTTATAAATTCCCACGGCCTCCATTACGATTTGATAAGTGATGCAAACAAACTTGCGCGTCGGCTCTGAGTGCCTTCCTCCCCATCGGATGAGTTTGTTTGCGGATCACAAGGTCGAATATGGTTATAGGAAATTATCAAGGAGCGTGTGTACTTGCCCATCGCAAGGCACATAACCCGAGATAATTACCTTGGTACCGAGTAATGGTGAACACTTAGATACAAATATAAGTATCCTCCCCATCGGAGTCACTACTTTTATTTGTAGGGTCGAAGAGAAACCAACTATTAATTTTACTTGTCAAAAGTTAGGTTGACAAGATAATAAAATTAATGGGTTAAACCTCCTCTTACAAATGTAGAATTCGTATACGTCCACACTATCGTGGCATGCGATATTCTCGGTGTTTGAGGTGTTGGTTGATTTCGAAATTTTATTGTTTGAGGAATCAATAATTTTTATTGAAATCTACAGTAATAATATGCATGTTGTGTGTGCTTGAAAATTCCTCACTGTCAATTTACTAAGTGGGAGAGGGACATTTTAATTAATTCCCGCGGCCTCCATTACAATTTGACGTGTGATGCAACAAACTTGCGCGTCGGCTCTGAGTGCCTTCCTCCCCATCGGATGAGTTTGTTTGCGGATCACTAGGTCAAATAATGGTTATAGGAAATTATTTAGGAGCGTGTGTACTTCCACATCGGTAAGGCACATAATCCGAGATAATTCCCTTAGTATCGTGTAATGGTGAACACTTAGATGCAAATATAAGTATCCTCCCCATCGGAGTCACTGCTTTTATTTGTAGGGCCGAAGAGAAACCAACTATTAATTTTACTTGTCAAAAAGTTAGGTTGACAAGATAGTAAAACTAATGGGTAAAACCTCCTCTTACAAATGTAGAATTCGTATACGTCCACACGATCGTGGCATGCGATATTCCCGGTGTTTAGAGGTGTTGGTTGATTTTGAAATTTTATTGTTTGAGGAATCAATAATTTTTTGAAATCTACAGTAATGATCTATGTGATTCTTAGGATTTTCAAAAATGACTTTCAGTCTACTTACTATGATACAAAAAGAAATAAACTTACTATACCCAAATAATGTTGATTGGAAAAGAATCTAGATATTGTCTTATCTGCTAAGGAGTACAAGTATGCACTCATCGAAGAGTGTCCTCAAGTCATGGTTGCTCAAAAAGGTTTCTACTTCTAAGCCGAAAGGCAAGAAGAAGAAGAAACAAGGTGGAGCAAAGGTGGTGGGAGGATCTCAGGGAGGAGTGAAGAAGCCGAAAGACAAGTACTTTAAGCAGGATGGACATTGGAAGAAGGACTGTCCCAGTCCAAAACAGAACAAAGGTATATCCTTTGGACTAGTCATTGAAACATGATTAGCGGTGATATCTATCGGCACCTGGTGAGTAGATACGGGATCCACTAATCATGTCTGCAACAATTTGCAGGGGTTCCAGGAAACCCGATGACTAGTTGAAGGGGAGATTACTATTTACTTGGGCAATGCCATGAAGATGGTGGCTATTGCAGTGAGAGATGTTTTATTTATCTTTTGAGAAAAATAAAGGTTTTTGGTTCTTAAGAATTTCCTTTATGTACCCTTATTTAAAAAGAATTGATTTCGGTTTCTAAATAGTTTTTGGATGGATAATCTATTTCTTTTCATGACAGATTTGTTATAAAAGGAATAGGGACATTATCTATTCAGGTACATAGATAGGAAATTTATAACTTGAACCACAAGCTCCCACGATGCAAATAGAAGTTAATAACTCATCTTCTAATTCCAATAAGAGAAAAGAACCTTCGAAGATGAACCAAACATATCTTTGGCTTCTTAGGCTTGGTCACATTAACCTAAGCAGAATTCAAAGGTTGATAGCTGATGGACCTTTGGGTTCATTAGTGGTGGAGGATCTCCCAACCTACGAATCTTGCTTGGAGGGTAAGATGACCAAGAGGCCTTTCAAGGCCAAGGGGTATAGAGCCAAAGATGTGTTAGAAATGGTTCATTCTGATTTGTGAGGTCCTATGACTATCTAGGCAAGAGGTAATCTTGAATATTTCGTCTCTTTTATAGACGATTATTCAAGATATGGATGACACTACGATCTGATCGTGGTGGTGACAACCTCTTGGGAGAGTTTAGGAACTACTTATCAGAGGTTGGGATTCAATCCCAATTGATTGCACCTGGCACACCCCAGCAGAATGGTGTAGCAGTACGAAGGAATAGGACTCTTATGAAGATGGTTAGATCGATGATGAGTTATTCTGACTTGTTTTATAGTCCTAGAGATCAGAGGGTGATCGTTAACATGAATGCCAGATTTCTAGAGGAAGACTATGTGATAAGCCACAAGCCCAAAGGTAAAATTGTTCTGGAGGAGTTAAAAAGGGAAGTCACTTCTTTAGTACCACCGGTACAAGAGGACATACCACATGTCACTGCACCGCGTGTCACAGAGGATACACAGAAGATACCTCGTCGTAGTGGGAGGGTTGTTAGACAACCTCTTAGATTCATGTTTTTGGACAAATCTTCTGATTTGGTCCCTAGCAAACATGAACCTGATCCCTAGACATACGACAAGGCAATCCAAGATATAAATACAGCATCTTTGCAAAGTGCAATGAATACTGAGATTGAATCTATGGATTCAAGATAGGTCTGGGAGCTCTTATGCATAACAACTCATATGGATTATGAGGTGTGACAGATGGATATCAAGACAGCATTCCTTAGTGGAAGTCTTGAGGAATCCATCTACATGAAGCGACCAGAGGGATTCATTGCTAAAGGCAAAGAGCGTATTGTATGTAAGCTTAATCGGTCCGCTGATGGACTAAAGCAAGCTTTGAGGTCTTGGAACATCCGCTTTGATGAGGTAAATCCAGACTTATGGATTTATTCAAAGTCCGGATGAGTCTTGTGTATACAATAGATGTGACGGAAACGTAGTGGTATTTCTTGTACTATACGTAGATGACATTTTGGTAGTTGGCAACAATATCAGAGTGTTATCAGACGTAAGGGTATGGTTGTCCAAATAGTTTTGAAGGACTTGAGAGAAGTGGGTCACAACCTTGGGATCAAGGTTGTTGTGCTTATCCCAAGCTTCATACATAGACATGATTTTGGATCGTTTTAGCATGCAGAACTCCAAGAAGGGTTTTCTACTTTTCAGGTATGGAGTTACTTTATCTAAGGAGATGTGTCCTAGATCATCTGAGGTGATAAAGGAGCTGGAGGCGGTTCCTTATGCTTCGGCAGTAGGAAGCCTCATGTATGCTATGTACGAGACAAGATATCTGCTTTGCCGTGGGCATGGTTAGCAGATATCAGAGTAATCCAGGACAGGGACATTGGACTGCGGTAAAAGCATATATTGTAGTGCCTGAGAAGGACTAGGGATTATATGCTAGTTTACCGGGCAGACCAATTACTCCCTGTGGGTTGCATGGATTGCGATTTCCAATCAAATAGGGATAACAGTAAGTCTACCTCAGGTTTTGTGTTTACTTTAGGAGGTGGAGCCATTGTATGGAGGAGTGCCCAGCAGAAATGCGTGGCGGACTCCACCATGGAAGCTGAGTATCTGGCAGCCCCTGTGGCGGCCAAAGAAGCTGTATGGCTCAGGAACTTCTTGATGGACTTAGATGTGATTCCTGGTTTGCCCAGAACTATCACAATTTATTGTGATAACAATGGTGCAGTTGCAAACTCGAAGGAACCACGAGCCCATAAGGCTAGTAAACACATAAAGTGCAAGTACCACCTGATACGAGAAATCGTAAAGGAGGTAGAAGTTGCTGTCGCCTAGATTGCATCAGAGGATGACCTGGTAGACCCTTTCACTAAGGCCCTTCTAGCGAGAGCTTTGATAGGCATGTGGAGGGAAGGGGAATCAGATGTATGGCAGTAAGAGCACAGCATAGTCTTTTAGTATAAGTGGGAGATTGTAGGGATGTATACTGAAAAGTCTATCTTTTGTATGAACATCTTTATTTTGAAATAAGAATCACATGATCATTGTTTGCATATATTTATGCATATTGTCTAATACGTTACATTGTAGATAACATGGTGTGTGGTGTCACACGGGAGATCATGTTATCGGCTCCTTGTAAAGTATAAGTAAAGGCTCACAACCGAGATGGCTTTGGACAAACCATCGGAATGGTTGTAGTGTGATTTGGTATTGGTTTGTCTTGACCATAGAATCACACTAGTGCACTTTGTGTGTATTGAGCAAGATCGACATGCAGGTGATTCGATTTATTCTTGACTACATAATCGAATCGGACTCGGATATTATTTAGTACATGCTCTTAATCCCGATATAATAACGGGCACATATACTTGGTACTCATCTCTTTGATTTACCAACGGGCGAGATTTATAGATTAAATCGATAGACTCGTAAGTTGGGAGATGATATTATTTATATGGTGTGTTTGATTATAGGAGGAAACCGTGTCCTATATATTAGGATGATGATGTCCCCTTGAGGAGCTCATAAGGTTCATCATGTAAACCCCGCAGTGGACTAGGTCGGCATGATGAAAAGGTTGAGTGGTACTACTCAAGGAGTTAGATGTTGATTAATTAATGGTCAGTAAATTAATTAATCGACGGACATTCGAGATCTTAAACACGGGGAGAACATGTACAAATAATATATGGAGCCCATATTATCATATGGGGGTTGGTGAGGTAGATCAATGATGGACCTTTAGTGGATTGGACCATCATTAGTGGATCGGACTTTATGTGGGCTTGATCTATGGGTGGCCAAGACCCAACTCCTCCTCATGGTCCCTAATGTAGCCTATTAACACCTCATGAAGTTTAGATCCAATGGATAGAAATAAAACTCTAAGATCCATTGGTAGAGATCAAATCTCTAAGATCCGACGGTTGAGATTAAATCTCTAGATCCGACGGTTGAGATTAAATCCCTAGAACCAATGGAGGAGATTAATTCATGACTTATCCCTAACTCTATAAAAGGAGGGCATGGGGAGTGGTCGTGGATGACATGATGAATAGGAGGAGAGCTAGGGTTTGGGTGGCAAGGAGCAATCCTATTTGAGATAGGATTGGGATTAGGGTTTTGAGGCTAGGGTGGCACCAAATAAGGAAGGTTCTTTCTCTCTTCTTCTTCCTCTTTGGGCCAACGTCCAGCAGCCTTTTCCATCTCTTTTCCAGCCTTAGCCAGCGCCCAAAGTCCCCTTCTTCTTCTCCTTAGGTGGTGGAAACAAGATATAGGGTTTCCCTTGGTGTCTTGGTAGTTTTCCACCATCTCCTTCTCCTTCTAGTTGGCCGGCGGCAAGGACTTTCATAGCTCCTTGTTGGTTGAGTTTTGGAAGGAGAAAAACATTGTTTCTCTTCTTCCTCTTGCTTGGGAAAAGCAAGGAAGGAAGTTTTGCGATCTAGGAGCTTCGACTTTTGGTGGATCGTCGCCCACACGACGTCCAAAAGGAGGAAGGTCATACATTAGAAGACCAAGAGGTATACCTATTCTTCTTTCTCTTTTATTCATTGCTTGTTTTTGTTTTACAAATATAAGCATGTTATATTTCTGTAAATAGGCTAAATAATACTGAGATCCCGAGTATAAACACAAAAATCGGCGATCCGGACATCGTCTATTCCGCGGCTACTCGTAGAATAGAGGATGGTCGCTTGAACAACTAGTTTGTTCAAGTGACCTCTCTAAACGAATAGCACGACGATGACTTGGTTGTCTTGGGAATCCCTTTTGTCTAGGATTACATTTTTAATCCGGGGACATCGAAGGGATCACCATGGTTAAGCAACCGAGGTGAAGGGGAAGCGAAGTTTCCTCTCACGGACTCGACAAGGGAAATCCCTTCAATTGGTATCAGAGCTTCCGGGCAAAACCAACAACTTCAAGTCTAAGGACTATTCATACCAATAGTCACATGAGAAAGTATATGGAACTCATATAACGATCCATGACACTTTCTCATGGCGGGTCAATTCTATATATATATTCTCCAATATATATACCCATGTGTCAATATGATATCACATATCCATGACTTGTGAGATCAAGTCATCCATTGACCTACATGCTAGTCTCAATGTATTAATATTGCCCTTGTCTATTAATACTTGACTAGGAATATTAAGAATAGTGTTCTCTATAGCTTCTCATAATCAATTCTACCAATTAATATGCTGTAGATTAGAACCTACTATTCAAGGGCATTATTATATTTATTTTAGCTGGCACATACATAAAGTAAATATAATAAACAATCTTTTCCTTTTATTAATAAAATAAGATACACATGATCCCTAATCAATCATCTTATGATTGACACTAAGGGCTAACACTAACAATCTCCCACTAGCACTAGTGTCAATCACTGTAATCTCTAAGACCCAGTGACCTAGTATGACCATCATGCTTTCTCTATGCCAAAGCCTTGGTCAAGGGATCCGCAATGTTAGCATCAGTATCTACTCTGCATATGCACATATCTCCTCTATCGATGATCTCTCGAATGAGGTGATACCACCGTAGTATATGTTTGGAATGTTGGTGAGAACGAGGTTCCTTAGCCTGTGCTATAGCCCCGTTGTTGTCACAATAAAGCTCTATAGGGCTCACAATGCTAGGAACTACACCAAGCTCAGAAACAACTTTCTGATCCAAACTGCCACCTTCAATACTTAAGCACCTTGTCAATATATGTACTCTGACTCAGGCCAAACAATCTCCTAGATCTATCCCTATAGATCTTGATGCCAAGAATATAGGCTGCTTCACCTAAATCCTTCATTGAGAAACAATTCCTAAGCCAAGTCTTCACAGACTCCAACATAGGGATATCATTTCCAATGAGTAGTATGTCATCTACATACAAAATGAGGAAAACAACTGTGTTTCCACTAGCCTTTTTGTAGACACAAGGTTCATTTTCGTTCTTAATGAAATCAAACATTTTGATCGCATCATCGAACCGAAGATTCCAGCTTCTAGAAGCTTGCTTTAAACCATAAATGGACCTATGCAACTTACAGACCTTTTCAGCATCCTTTGGATTGACAAAACCCTCATGTTGTGTCATATACACATCCTTGAGTAGATTTCCATTAAGAAATATAGTTTTGACATCCATCTGCCATATTTCATAGTCATAGTAAATAGCAATAGCAAGCATGATCTGTTAGTGAAAGCCCTAGAGCCAATCATATGATGATTATTGTATGGACTTTATTGTATCATATTCCTATTTATAAAGGCATGGTTATTATATTTACTTGTATTGGTGCCAAATAACTAAGTAAAATAACATCCTTGAGTAGTAGGTTCTTATCTATATCAATCGATTGGTTGAATCGATAATGAAATGATATAGAGAACACTACTCTTAATCATTCCTAGTCAAGTATTAACATTCAGGGACAATGTTAATTCGTAGAGACTAGAATGTAGGTCAACACGATGACTTGATCTCACAAGTCATGGATATGAGATATCAAGTTGACACATGGGTATGCATTGGAGAATGTATACTGAATGACCCGCCATGAGAAAGTATCATGGATCATTATATGAGTGTCATATACTTTCTCATGTGGCTATTAGTATGACTATTAGTCCTTAGACCTGAAGTCACCATGGTTCCCTACATAAGGAATTGCATACTTTGGCTTCGCCAAACGTCACCCGTAAATGGGTGGACTATAAAGGCAATTACTGGGAATGTAACAAATTATGCAGAAGGATGTGAGTGATGTAGATGGGATCTATCCCTCCTATATGATGGGAGTGACATCGTTATTCTTGATAGAGTGAGACCATGAAGTGCATGGTCATGCCCAAATGAGTCAATATGAGATATTGAGCTCATTTGATTAGAGTGAGTCTACTTGGAGTTCAAGATATAGATTTTACCGAGGATGACACGGTCTATGCCTCAATTGGTCAATCTAGATGTCAAGGATAGAGGGACATTGTCACATATTGTGAGAGTCACAATTAGTAGTCACAAAGGTGATGTTGGATCTCAACATTCTTGTAACTTGGGTAGCAATGATGTGTTGCTAGATACCGCTCATTGCTTATGTTCCTAAATTGGTTTAGGAGCATTGCCAACGTTACAAGAACCTATAGGGTCACACACAAAGGGCAATTAGGTGGAGATTAGGTTCATATGATGAACCATGAGGATTAGGTTCATGGGATGAACCAAATTGGATTAAGAGTAATCCAAATTAGACTAATTGAGTTAGATTCAATTTGATTCAAGTGTTGAATGAGTCTAATTTAGATTTGATTCATTGAGTCAATTTAAATTAATGAATAGGAATTCATTATATCAAATTGACTTGAATCAAGTGGTTAGATTTGATCAACCATGGGAGATAAGAGGTCAAGTTTGACTTGACTTGAGAGGGAAGATGAATGGTCAATTTTGACTTGACCAATTGCTACCCATGAATGAATTCATCCCATGAATAACACAAAAGTGGAGTTACCACAAAATGAATTCATTTTAGTGGTAACTCCATCTTCTTCTTCCTTGGGACTTCCTCTCAAGCTCTCTCTTCCAATCCTCTCTTTGGCCGAAACTCTCAAGGGTGCTAGCACACTCTAAGGTTTCTTCTCCACCATTTGTTCGTGTGGATACTTGTAGAGGAGTGTGCACTTGACACTCTTCGAGATTCGGCAAAGCGTTTGGACGAGCGGGATAAGCGAAGGGCATCGCTACGAGGGTAATGCTCTCACCATTAGATCTATGGTAGATCTAGGTTTTTCATAAAACATACATGTAGTCTTATTTTTTTTATACCTTCACACGGATCCGTGGTCGGGCTTCCGAGGTTTTCGCAATGCAAAAAGCGATTTTTGCGACTCGGAAAGCCCAACAGTGGTATCAGAGCCACGTGCAAAGCATTTATGTGTTTCATATTTGTAGTTTTTGTATTAGATATAAAAAATTATAGATTTTTAAGTTATTGTAAATTTCCTATTTTTATAGAATTTTTGGACCGCGTAAAGCCTAGTCTAATACATCTGGATATGGGAGAGTCTCAAACACACGTGGCCGGGCGTATGATGGTAAGTCGGGAACCTCGCATAAAAGTAGCAATACGTAACTGAAACGTGTAAGATCTATTAGGGACACTCGTAAAGTTTATTTTTTCCAGTAGGGGCACTGCCCCTATCCCCGAAAGGGGCCTTATCCCGCGATCGCGCCCGGAAACCGCTTAGCGGGACCGTTACGGAGATGTGACTCATAAAATTGAAAAAAATAGGAAAAATTATAGAAATTTTTTGTAAAATATATAATTTAGAATTATATATAATTCTATGATGGTCATGGCCCAAGAACCCCAATAAGATTGGATGTTAATGTGTTGTAATTCATAATACGCCCTGCGTGCCATTTTTGTGATTGTGCTTGTTGTATAGGGTATGCGACCTGTGCATCGTGCCTATTCTTTTAAAATTCTAGTTGTAAATAGTTTTATACTCGAATGTAACTCGAGTTTCATATTTGTAATGTACAAAATGGAGCGGTGGAAAGTCCACTAGTAGACGGAGTTACGAGAAGGGTGTCGACGACACATGGCGGTCAAAGGAGGCGCTTGGAGAAGCCGCTAGCCCTAGGTTGACCGTCCGATCTTCTCATTGGCTTGAGAAGATCGTAGTAGGGCCATGACCTAATCACAAATAATTTATATATATATATATATATATATATATATATATATATATATATATATATATGATGCATGCTAGAATAATACTTGTATATATGTGATGCATGCTAGTATAGGATAATAAAGGTCTCAATGCGTATATGATACACATTACGATTAGATTAGATCTTAATCGAATCAGCTTGAAAAATGCCTACCAAGTCCTTGATACCCATCACTACCTTGATCATTTGTAGTTGTTGAATCTGCCAAAGCAGAGCAACACATATTATCTTGGTAGGGTGAGGAGGGACAATCTTGGTCCCGCCTATCACGGCTTGGGTTAGAGTAAGCTCAATTAGATTGAGTAAAACTAGTTAACTCAATTGGATCGAGTAGAACTATAGGCATATTCCAACCGCTGGAAAGATAGGATAAGATCGCATTTACACTAAATCTTGGGCAATTTAGCCAAAGCTAACTCAAGGTCTTTTGTAAATACGGGTCTTGATCCTATAAACAAGAGTTGCATAGAGATGTAATCGGTAATGTGTTACCCACCGATCATACTAAGTCTTGGGCGATTTAGCCAAAGCTAACTCAAGGCTTAGTATGATGTGGATCTTGTCCCGTAGGAATTATAGCTAGTTTGTATGAATCTAGTAATGTGGTTTGACCACATCCATAACTCGATTCTACAAAATTCCTATAATTCAGTGGGAGCATCATTTGATTAAAGGCCTAATTAAATGATAAAAGGAATATTATATTAATTCTCTGCATTGTATGTTGTAGATTACTATGTCGATAAACACGAACACTCTCTCTGCATTCTATCCTTGAGAAGGACAAGCTCAATGGAGTAAATTTCCTAGACTGGTACAGGAACCTGAGAATTGTTCTCACCCAAGAAAGGAAATCAGACGTCCCCGGAGCAAACCCATTCCGAGGCACCTCCCGCCATGCCTCAGAGCTGACAAAGATGCTTACAAGAAGCATCAAGATGATGCATTAGATGTGTCATGTCTAATGCTCGCGATCATGAACTCTGAGCTTCAGAAGCAACACAAGTTCATGAATGCTTATGATATGGTTGAATATCTTCGTCAACTATATTAAGGACAAGCAAGGCACGAGAGATATGAAGTCTCTAAGGCATTGTTTGGGTCAAAAATGCAAGATGGGACTCTCGTAGGTCCATATGCACTCAAGATGATTGGGTACGTAGAAAACCTACAGAGATTGGGATTCCCCCTTGGCCAAGAGCTGGCCATTGACTTGATCTTGCAGTCTTTGCCACAAAGCTACAATCAATTTGTCATGAATTACAACATGAATGAAATTGATAAGCCACTGCCTGAGATGCTCAGGATGTTGAGGACTGCTGAGCTCAACCTTAAGAAGGGAAAATCTGACTCCATTTTGATGGTGCAAAAGAAGAAAGGCAAGGGCAAGCCTAAAGGTAAGGGAAAGTCCCAAGCCAAGGGCAAAGGCAAAGAACTGAAACCCAAAGGAGGGGTGGCCAAGGAAGTTGGACACTGGAAGCGTAACTGCAAAACATACCTGGAAGATCTTAAGAAGAAGAGAAGTGAGACTTCTACTTCAGGTATAAATGTTATAGAAGTCAATCTATCTATTTCTTCATCATGGGTATTAGATACCGGATGTGCATCTCACATTTGTACCAATGTGCAGGCACTGAGAAATAGCAGGGCATTGACAAAGGGCGAGGTGGACCTACGAGTAGGCAATGGAGCAAGAGTTGCTGCTGTTGCTGTAGGAACTTATAATCTATCTATACCCACTGGGCTTGTACTAGAATTAGATGAATGTTATTATGTGCTTGCTTTAACTAAGAACATAATTTCGGTTTCTTATTTGGAAAAGAAAGGATTTACATTTATAATAAAGAACAAATGTTGTTCAGTTTTTTTAAATGATATGTTCTATTGTAGTGCACATCTAATGAACGGACTCTACTTTCTAGACTTAGAGAGCCCTATCTATAACATAAGTATCAAAAGGTTCAAGTCAAATGAGTTGAACCAAACCTATCTCTGGCATTGTCGCTTAGGTCACATAAATGAGAGTCGCTTATCTCAGCTCCATAAGGATGGGCTGCAAGACTCATTTGATTTTGAATTATATGAGACATGCGAGTCTTGCCTTTTAGGCAAGATGACCAAGACTCCCTTTAGTGGACACAGTGAAAGAGAAACATACTTGTTAGGACTTATACATAGTGATGTATGTGGCCCTTTCAATGTTGCAGCTAGAGGTGGTTACAGGTATTTCATTACATTTACTGATGACTTCAGTAGATATGGTTATGTGTATCTCATGACACATAAATCAGAATCCTTTGAAAAGTTCAAAGAATTCAAGATTGAAGTACAAAACCAACTTGACAAGAGTATTAAGATACTTCGATCAGATCAAGGTGGTGAATACCTTAGTCGTGAGTTTCGTGACTATCTAGCTGAGTGTGGGATTCTATCCCAATTCACTCCTCCTGGAACACCACAGTGGAATAGTGTATCCGAAAGGAGGAATCGTACCCTATTAGATATGGTATGATCTATGATGAATCACACAGATCTTCCTATATCCTTTTGGGGATATGCTCTAGACATAACAACCTTTACCCTTAACCGTGTACCATCCAAGGTTGTGATAAAGACACCATATATGATATGGACAGGGAGAAATCCCAAGATGTCTTTTATGAGGATTTGGGGTTGTGAGGCTTACGTTCGACGTCAAGTCTCAGACAAATTGGAACCCAAATCCGATAGGTGCTATTTTGTTGGATATCCCTAGGACACGAAGGGATATTACTTCTACATTCCTAGTCATCACAAAGTGTTTGTGGCAAAGACTGGGGTTTTTCTAGAAAGGGATTTTGTTTCTAGAAAAACTAGTGGGAGTACGTTCGATCTTGAAGAAATTCAAGATAAGAACCATAGCACTGAGGCCTTGATGGAGGTTGAACAGGAACCACAAAGTGTTGTGAGTGATGAGATTGTTGCACAAAGAGTTATGGAACAACCACCTGTTCAAGTATACCTACCTCTTCACAGGTCTGATAGGATACGTCATCAGCCTAAGAGATACTCATTTCTCTTGTCTGACCATGATGACGTTATGCTCATTGAGAATGAGCCTACCTCCTATCAGGAAGCTGTGATGAGCCCAGATTCTGAGAAATCACTAGAGGCCATGAGATCCGAGATGGAATCCATGTACACTAACCAAGTATGGACTTTGGTTGATCCACCTGAAGGGGTCAAACCCATTGGGTGTAAGTGGGTCTTTAGGAGAAAGACTGACATGGATGGACTTACGCATACCTATAAGGGCCGATTGGTGGCTAAAGGTTTCAAGCAAATTCATGGTATTGACTATGATGAAACCTTTTCTCCAGTGGCGATGTTTAAGTCCATTCGGATCATGCTTGCTATTGCAGCATACCACGATTATGAGATCTGGCAGATGGATGTCAAAATTGCATTTCTGAATGGAAACTTACTCGAGGATGTGTACATGACACAACCTGAGGGTTTTGTAGATCCACAACATACTGGGAAAGTATGCAAGATGCAAAGGTCCATTTATGGGCTAAAGCAAGCTTCTCGAAGCTGGAGTCTTCGATTCGATGATGCAATCAAACAGTTTGGTTTCATCAAGAATGAAGATGAACCCTGTGTCTACAAGAGGGTTAGTGGGAATACAGTTGTCTTCCTTATATTGTATGTGGATGACATACTACTCATTAGGAATGACATCCCTTCGCTATAGTCTGTGAAGACTTGGCTAGGGACGTGCTTCTCAATAAAGGACTTAGGTGAAGCAGCCTATATTCTAGGCATCAAGATCTATAGAGATAGATCTAAGAGATTGCTTGGCCTAAGTCAGAGTACATACATTGACACGGTATTACTACGGTTTGCCATGCAGAATTCTAAAAGGGGACTTCTGACGATGTCACATGGTGTGAGTCTTTCGAAGACTCAAAGTTTCTCTTCTAGAGAGGAGAGAGGCCGCATGGATAAGATCTCTTATGCATCAGCTATAGGATCTATCATGTATGTCATGCTATGTACTCGTCCTGATATCTCATATGCTTTGAGCATGACGAGTAGATACCAGTCAGATCCAGGTGAGCGTCACTGGATAGCAGTCAAGAATATTCTTAAGTACTTGAGAAGGACTAAAGAATATTTCTTGATATTTGGAGGCGATGAGGAGCTAGCTGTAAAGGGTTACAGCGATGCAAGCTTCCAAACTGACCAGGATGATTATAGATCGTAGTCAGGGTTCGTGTTTTGCTTGAATGGTGGCACTGTGAGCTGGAAGAGTTTGAAGCAGAACACAGTTGCTGATTCTATAATAGAAGCCGAGTATATCGCTGCATCTGAGGCAGCAAAGGAGGAAGTTTGGATCTGCAAGTTCATTACTGAGCTTGGGGTGGTTCCTAGCATAGCAGATCCCATAGAGCTCTATTGTGACAACAATGGAGCGATTGCAGAGGCTAAGGAACCTCACTCACACCAGCAGACCAAACACATACTATGGCGCTTCCATCTCATTAAAGAGATTATCGATAGAGGAGATGTGAAGATTTGCAGAGTACCCACAGAGGCTAACATCGCAGATCCCTTGACCAAGGCTTTGGCACAGAAAAAGCATGATGGTCACACTAGGTCATTGGGTATTAGATACTACGGTGATTGACACTAATGCTAGTGGGAGATTGTTAGTGAAAGCCCTAGAGCCAATCATGTGATGATTGTTGTATGGACTTTATTGTATCATATTCCTATTTATAAAGGCATGGTTTTTATATTTACTTGTATTGGTGCCAAATAACTAAGTATAATAACGTCCTTGAGTAGTAGGTTATTATCTATATCAATCGATTAGTTGAATCGATAATGAGATGATATAGAGAACACTACTCTTAATCATTCCTAGTCAAGCATTAACATTCAGGGACAATGTTAATGCGTAGAGACTAGCATGTAGGTCAACATGATGACTTGATCTCACAAGTCATGGATATGAGATATCATGTTGACACATGGGTATGCATTACAGAATGTATACTGAATGACTCGCCATGAGAAAATATCATGGATCGTTATATGAGTGTCATATACTTTTTCATGTGGCTATTAGTATGACTATTAGTCCTTAGACCTGAAGTTACCATGGTTCCCTACATAAGGAATTGCATACTTTGGCTTCGTCAAACGTCACCCGTAAATGGGTGGACTATAAAGGCGATTACTGTGTATGTAACTAATTATGCGCAGGGATGTGAGTGATGTAGATGAGATCTATCCCTCCTATATGATGGGAGTGACATCGTTATTCTTGATAGAGTGAGACCACAAAGTGCATGGCCATGCCCAAATAAGTCAATATGAGATATTGAGCTCATTTGATTAGAGTGAGTATACTTGGAGTTCAAGATATAGATTTTACCGAGGATGACATGGTCTATGCCTCAATTGGTCAATCTAGATATTAAGGATAGAGGGACATTGTCACATATTGTGAGAGTCACAATTAGTAGTCACAAAGGTGATGTTGGATCTCAACATTCTTGTAACTTGGGTAGCAATGATGTATTGCTAGATACTGCTCATTGCTTATGTTCCTAAATTGGTTTAGGAACATTGCCAACGTTACAAGAACCTATAGGGTCACACACAAAGGGAAATTAGGTGGAGATTAGGTTCATATGATGAACCATGAGGATTAGGTTCATGGGATGAACCAAATTGGATTAAGAGTAATCCAAATTAGACTAATTGAGTTAGACTCAATTTGATTCAAGTGTTGAATGAGTCTAATTTAGATTTGATTCATTGAGTCAATTTAAATTAATGAATAGGGATTCATTATTTCAAATTGACTTGAATCAAGTAGTTAGATTTGATCAACCATGGGAGATAAGAGGTCAAGTTTGACTTGACTTGAGAGGGAAGATGAATGGTCAATTTTGACTTGACCAATTGCCATGTCATGGTGACATGGCATGTGTGCCGGCCAATGATGATGTTCCACATCATCATGGACTTTTCATGTGGTGCCACCTCATGAGGGAGACCAAGAGCCATTGGCTCTTGGAGTTACATGCATGCATATAACCCCCCATCCAAGAGTGGCCGACCACTTTAGTGTTATTCATGGGATGAATTCATTTTGTGGTAACTCCATCTTCTTCTTCCTTGGGTTCTTCCTCTCAAGCTCTCTCTTCCAATCCTCTCTTTGGCCGAAAATCTCAAGGGTGCTAGCACACTCTAAGGTTTCTTCTCCACCATTTGTTCATGTGGATACTTGTAGAGGAGTGTGCACTTGACACTCTTTGAGATCCGACAAAGCGTTTAGACGAGCGGGATAAGAAAAGGGCGTCGCTACAAGGGTAATGCTCTCACCATTAGATCTATGGTAGATCTAGGTTTTTCTTAACACATACATGTAGTTTTATTTTGTTTTATACCTTCACACAGATCCGTGGCCGGGCTTCTGAGGTTTTCGCAACGCAAAAAGTGGTTTTTGTGGCTCAGAAAGCCCAACATGATCCAAATGGATTTGAGCATTGCAACTGGAGAAAAGGTTTCATAATAGTCAATACCATGAATCTACTTGAATCCTTTTGCTACTGATGCCATTTATAGGTATGCACATTGCCATTCATGTCAGTCTTTCTCCTGAAGACCCACTTACACCCAATGGGTTTGACCCCTCCAGGTGGATCAACCAAAGTCCAGACTTGGTTAGTGTACATGGATTCCATTTCGAATTTCATAGCCTCAAGCCATTTCTCAGAATCTGGGCTCATTACAGCTTCTTGATAGGATGTTGGATCATCTAGCATGACACCATCGTTTTCATCCAAGAGAAAAGAATATCTTTCAGGTTGATGACGTATCCTATCAGACCTACACAGAGCTTGGTCTACCTGAACAGGTTGTACCACAACTCCTTGTGATGACCTTGATTCATAATACTCATCACCTTGTGGTGCCTTTCTTGTCGCATTAAGGCATCAGTGCTATTTTGTGTATCTTGAACTTTTCAAGATCAATTTTACTCCAACTAGCCTTTTTAGAAATAAATTCCCTTTCTAGAAAAACACCATTTCTAGCGACAAACACTTTGCCTAGCGTGGGGTTGTAAAAGTAAAATCCTTTCGTTTCCTTAGGATATCCTATAAAATAGCACTTGTTTGATTTGGGGCCTAATTTATCTGAAACTTGATGTCTCACGTAAGCTTCACATCCCCAAATCCTCATAAAAGATATCTTGGGACTCTTCCCAGTCCATATCACATATGATGTCTTTATGACTACCTTAGATGGAACATGGTCAAGTGTGAAAGCAGCTGTCTCTAGAGCATATCCCCAGAAGGAAGGAGGAAGATTTGTATGACTCATCATTGATTGTACCATATCTACTAGGAGTGTGCATTTCTCCTTCCTGATACACTATTAACAGCAATACGTAACTGGAACGGTGAGATTGTATCCCACACTCAACTAGATAGTCATGAAACTCTTGGCTAAGTTATTCCCCATGTCAATCTGATCGAAACATCTTAACACTCTTTCCAAGTTGGTTATGTACTTCATTCTTGAATTCTTTGAACTTTTTAAAGGATTCTGATTTTGTGCCTCATAAGATACATATATCCATATGAAAGGTTTTTGTCCGGAATCGAAGCTCTTATTCCACATGAAGGTGGAGAAACTTCGCTTCCCACTTCAACTTGGTCTCTTATTCATGGCGATCCCATCGATATCCCCGGATTAAAAAAAAATTAATCCTAGACAAAAGGGATCACCCAATCAACCGTTTCATCATCGTGTTATTTAGAGTAGTCACTTGAACAAATTTATTGTTCAAGCAACCAACCTCTATTCTACGAATAGCCATGGAATAGACGATGTACGGATCGCCGGCTTTTATGTTTATGTTCGGGGTCCAAGTATATTTAACCACATACATAAAGTAAACAACCACATACAACATGCATATGATTGAAAAACAATTATAGACATAATACAAAAGAATACTAATCAAAATAAACAAGATTATATCTCTTGTTATACCTCTTGATCTTCTATTGTATGTCCTTCCTCCTTTTGGACGTCGTGTGGGCGATAATCTTCCAAAAGTCGAAGCCTCCTAGATCACTAATCTTCCTTTCTTTGTTCACTCCGAACAAAGGAAGATCATAAAACAAAACTCTTCTTCCTATCTAGGACCGACTACCAAGTCAATAGACTCAATGTTGTCGCCGGCCAAGGAAAAGAACACGGAGTATGGGAACCAACCAAAGGAGAATCAATAAGAGCATGGGCGTCGACCAACACTTGGAGAAGAGAAAGGAAACCAACCCTTCTCCTTGTAGCCGCCCAAAACCCTAAACCTAGCTCGCCTAATTGCCAGCCAAAGAAGAGGGGAAGAAGGATAGGTTGAGCACCGACCAAAGTATAGGGAAGAAGGATAGGTGTCGGCCAAACCTTAGGATGAAGAAGAAGAGTCCTCCTCCACTTGTTGCCGCCCACCCCAACACCAAAACCCTAGCCGCCCACTCCTAATCCTAACCCTAATGGGATTGCTTGCCGCCCAAGGGAAGCAAACTCTAATCCCATCCATCAAGTTGCTGCCCACCCCTATCCTCTCCTTTTATAGAGTTAGGGATAAGCCTTTTTTTAATCTCCACCATTGGTTCTAGGGATTTAATCTCAACTGTCGGATCTAGAGATTTAATCTCAACCATGGGATCTAGAGATTTAATCTCTATCTTTAGATCTAGAGTTTTGTTTCCATCCATTGGATCAAGGCATCATGAGGTGTTAATAGGCTACAATAGGGACCATGAGGAGGAGTTGGATCTTGGCCACCCAATGGATCAAGCCCACATAAAGTCCGATCCATTAATGATTATCCATTCCACTAGAGGATTATCATTGATCTACCTCACCAACCCCCATAAGTTAATATGGGCTCCATATATTATTTGTACATTTTCTCCCCGTGTTTAAGATCTCGAATGTCCGTTGATTAATTAATTTACTGACCTTTATTTAATCAACATCTAACTCCATGAGTAGTACCACTCAACCTTTTCATCATGCCGGACCAAGTCCACCTGCAGGGTTTACATGATGAACCTTATGAGCTCCTCAAGGGGACATCATCATCCTAATATATAGGACACAGTTTCCTCCTATAATCAACGACACACCATATAAATAATATCATTTCCCAACATACCGAGCCTATCGATTTAATTTATAAATCTCGTCCATTGGTAAATCAAAGAAATGAATACTAAGTATATGTGCCCATTATTATATCGGGATTAAGAGCATGTACAATATAATATCTGAGGTCTGATTCAATTATGTAGTCAGGAATAAATCGAATCACCTCTAAGTCGGTCCTGTTCAATACACACAAAGTGCACTAGCGTGATTCTATGGTCAAGACAAACAAATTCCAAATCACACTACAACCTTACCAATGGTTTGTCCAAAGCCATCTCGGTTGTGAGCCTATACTTATACTTTACAAGGAGCCAATAACATGATCTACCGTGTGACACCACACACCATGTTATCTACAATGTAATGTATTAGACAATATGCATAACCATAAAAATATGCAAACAATGATCATGTGATTCTTATTTCAAAAATAAAGATGTTCATACAAAAGATAGACTTTTCAGTATACATCCCAACAATCTCCCACTTATAATAAAAGACTATGCTGTCCTCATACTGCCATACATCTGATTCCCCTTCCCTCCACATGCCTATCAAATCTCTCGCTAGAAGGGCCTTAGTGAAAGGGTCTACCAGGTCATCCTCTGATGCAATCTAGGCGAAAGCAACTTCTACCTCCTTTACAATTTCTCTTATCAGGTGGTACTTGCGATCTATGTATTTACTTACCTTATGGGCTCGTGGTTCCTTCGAGTTTGCAACTGCACCATTATTATCACAATAAATTGTGATAGTTCTGGGCAAACCAGGAATCACATCCAAGTCCATCAGAAAGTTCTTGAGCCATACAACTTCTTTGGCCGCCTAAGAGGCTGCCACATACTCAGCTTCCATGATAGAGTCCGCCACACATTTCTGCTTGACACTCCTCCATACAATGGCTCCACCTCCCAAAGTAAACACAAAACCTGAGGTAGACTTACTGTTATTCCTATATGATTGGAAGTCAGAATCTATGTAACCCACAGGGAGTAATTGGTCTGTCAGGTAAACTAGCATATAATCCCTAGTCCTTCTCAGGTACTTCAATATATGCTTTACCGTAGTCCAATGTCCCTGTCCTGGATTACTCTGATATCTGCTGACCATCTGGTCTCGTACATAGCATCGCATACATGAGGCTTCCTACTGCCGAGGCATAAGGAACCACCTTCATCTCCTTTATCTCCTCAGATGATCTAGGACACATCTCCTTAGATAAAAGAACTCCATGCCTGAAAGGTAGAAAACCTTTCTTGGAGTTTTGCATGCTAAAATGATCCATAATCGTGTCTATGTATGAAGCTTGGAATAAACACAACATCCTTTTCCTGCGATCCCTTATAACCTTGATCCCAAGGATGTGTCCCACTTCTCCTAAGTCCTTCATATCAAACTGTTTGGACAACCATACCCTTACGTCCGATAACATCTTGAGATTGTTGCCAATTAACAAAATGTCATCTATGTATAATACAAGAAATACCACTACGTTTCTGTCACATCTCTTGTATACACAATACTCATCCGAACTTTGAATAAATCCATAAGACTGGATTACCTCATCAAAGCGGATGTTCCAAGACCTCGAAGCTTGCTTCAATCCATAAATGGACCGATTAAGCTTTCATACAAAATGCTCTTTGCTCTTTGCAATGAATCCTTCTGGTTGATACATATAGATGTTTTCCTCAAGACTTCCATTAAGGAAAGCTGTCTTGACATCCATCTGCCACACCTCATAATCCATATGAGCTGTAATGCATAAGAGAATTTGGATAGACTTAAGCATGGCTACCGGTGAAAAGGTCTCCTTATAATCGATACCCTCTTTCTGAGTATACCCCTTCGCAACAAGCCTCGCTTTGAAGGTCTCAACCTTCCCATCTATTCCTCTCTTTCTTTTGTAGATCCACTTGCATCCAATGGTTTTTACACCATCGGGTGGTTCCACTAGCTCCCAGTCCTGATTTGAATCCATAGATTCAATCTCAGCATTCATTGTACATTGCCAAGATACTGCATCTTTATCTTGGATTGCCTCGTCATATGTCCAGGGATCAGGTTCATGTTCGCCAGGGACTAAATCAGAAGATTCTCCCAAGAACATGAATCTATCAGGCTGTCTCACAACCCTCCCACTACGACGAGGTATCACCTGTGTATCCTCTGTGACATGCGGTGCAGTGACTTGTGGTATATCCTCATGTACCGGTGGTACTGAAGAAGTGACTTCCCCTTTTAATTCCTTCAGAACAATCTTACTCATGGGCTTGTGGTTCATTACAAAGTCTTCCTCTAGAAATCTGGCATTCGTGCTAACGATTACCCTCTGATCTCTAGGACTATAGAACAAACCACCTTTCGTTCCTCTAAGATAGCCTACGAACATGCACACTTCTGTACGAGGTTCCAACTTACCAGCATCTGCCTTCAGCACATGTACTGGACTCCCCAAAATCCGAATATGTCTTAGACTAGGCTTTCGCCCAGTCCATAATTTTGTGGGAGTAGAAGGCACTGATTTAGATGGTACCAAGTTCAGAATATACACTGCCATATCTAGAGAATATCCCCAGAATGAATCTGGCAACTCAGAATAACTCATCATCGATCTAACCATCTCCATAAGAGTCCTATTCCTTCGCTCTGCTACACCATTCTGCTGGAGTGTACCAGGTGTAGACAATTGGGATTGAATCCCAGCCTCTGATAAGTAATTCATAAACTCTCCCAAGAGGTACTCACCACCATGATCAGATCGTAGTGTCTTGATGCTTTTACCTTGACGTTTCTCCACATCAGCCTTGAATTCTTTGAACTTGTCAAAGCATTCAGACTTGCGGCGCATCAAGTAAATGTATCCATATCTCGAATAATCGTCTATAAAAGAGACGAAATACTCAAAACCACCTCTAGCCTAGATAGACATAGGACCACACAAATCAGAATGAACCAATTTCAACACATCTTTGGCTCTATACCCCTTGGCCTTAAAAGGCCTCTTGGTCATTTTACCCTCCAAGCAAGATTCGCAGGTTGGGAAATCTACCACCACTAATGAACTCAGAGGTCCATCAGCTATCAACCTTTGAATTCTGCTTAGGTTAATATGACCTAGCCTTAGATGCCAAAGATATGTTTGGTTCATCTTCGAAGGTTCTTTTCTCTTATTGGAATTAGACGATGAGTTATTTACTTCTATTTGCATCGTGGGAGCTTTTGGTTCAAGTGTATATAAATTTCCTATCAATGCATCCGAATAGATAATCTCCCTATTCCTTTTTATAACAACTCTGTCATTAAAAGAAATAGAATATTCATCCATAAACAATTTAGAAACTGAAATCAAATTCTTTCTAAATAAAGATACATAACGACAATTTTTCAGAACCAAAGTTTTATTCCTATCAAAAGATAAATAAAACATCTCCCACTGCAATAGCTGTCACCTTTGTGGCATCGCCCAAGTAAATGGTAATCTCCCCTTCAGCTAGTCGTCGGGTTTCCTGAAACCTCTACAAAGTATTGTAGACATAATCAGTGGCTCCCTTATCTACACACTAGGTGTCGGTAGATATCACCGCTAAACATGTTTCAACGACTAGACCAAAGGATATACCTTTGTTCTGCTTCCAGTTGGGGCAGTCCTTCTTCCAATGTCCAGTCTGCTCGCAAGTGAAGCACTTGCCTTTCGGCTTCTTCACTCCTCCCTGAGATCCTCCCACCACCTTTTCCCAGCTTGTTTCTTCTTCTTCTTGCCTTTCGGCTTAGAAGTAGAAACCTTTTGGGCAACCATGGCTTGCGCTTGAGCACTCTGACGAAAAAGCACCTCTGTCGCCTGGAGTTCTATCAGAAGCTCCACCAACGAATACAACCTCTTATTCATTTTGTAATTCAGGCGAAACAACTCAAAACTCCTAGGTAGAGACTGGAGTATGATATCGACCTAGGTTTCCCCATCGATGTCATCTCCAAGGACTTCTAGCTCATTCGCAGGTTTAGGAGGACACTCTTCGAAGAGTACATACTTGTACTCCTCAGCAGTTAAGACAATATCTAGATTCCTTTTTCCAATCAACATAATTATGTACAGAAAGTTTATTTTCCTTTAGTATCACAGCAAGTGGACTGAAAGTCATTTTTGAAAAACCTAAGAATCACATAGATCATTACTTTAGATTTCAAAAAAAAATTATTGATTCCTCAAACAATAAAATTTTAAAATTAACCAACACCTCAAAACACCGAGAATATCGTATGCCACAATAGTGTGGATGTATACGAATTCTACATTTTTAAGAGGAGGTTTTACCCATTAATTTTACTATCTTGTAAACCTAACTTTTTGACAAGTAAAATTAATAGTTGGTTCCTCTTCGGCCCTACAAATAAAAGCAGTGACTCCGATGGGGAGGATACTTATATTTGTATCTAAGTGTTCACCATTACTCGGTACCAAGGTAATTATATCGGGTTATGTGCCTTCTGATGGGGAAGTACACACGCTCCTTAATAATTTCCTATAACCATATTTGACCTTGTGATCCGCAAACAAACTCATCTGATGGGGAGGAAGGCACTCAGAGCCGACGCGCAAGTTTGTTTGCATCACATGTCAAATCGTAATGGAGGTCGTGAGAATTTATAAAAATTTCCTTCTCCCACTTGGTAATTTGAAATTGAGGAATTTTCTAGCCTACGACATGCATATCAAACAATAAGCAATAAATATGAAAAATAAATATTTTCCAACTATTATGGCTTTTGTCTTCAATATGTCTCCCATCGTATCGCCATCTCATCCACTCCTCCCTACGCCATGTACAAGCAATCCGAAGATCCGAGCCGAGAAAAATCTATTTTAATTTACATCCATCGATCCTATACTCCACGAGGGAGTGTACATAAAATCTAGATCGAAAGTAAACTAAAATAAAAGGAGTGGCTAAACAATGTCGTATCTAATTACAAAATTAAATACTAGCCTCGTCAACCCCGAGGATTCAACAAAATATACCATTACACACATACAATCACATAAACACATATGACCATAATAGTTGGATCCTATGCCTGCAACCAAAAAGTTAACCTACGCACATCCTACTATTATCCGGCACATACAATATATGAAAAGTGCATAAAAGTAACCGAATCCTAAACACACAAAACTGAAAACCGTGGCTCGGAGACCACTTGAAGGGTTTTTGTCCGGAATCGAAGCTCTTATTCCACAAGAAGGTGGAGAAACTCGCTTCCCACTTCAACTTGGTCGCTTGTTCATGGCGATCCCATCGATGTCCTCGAATTAAAAAAAAATTAATCCTAGACAAAAGGGATCACCCAATCAACCGTTTCATCGTCGTGCTATTCGATTAGAGTAGTCACTTGAACAAACTTGTTGTTCAAGCAATCAACCTCTATTCTATGAATAGCCACGGAATAGACGATGTACGGATCGCCAGCTTTTGTGTTTATGTTCAGGGTCCAAGTATATTTAACCACATACAACATGCATATGATTGAAAAATAATTATAGACATAATACAAAAGAACACTAATCAAAATAAACAAGATTATATCTCTTGTTATACCTCTTGATCTTCTATTATATGTCCTTCCTCCTTTTGGATGTCGTGTGGGCGATGATCTTTCAAAAGTCGAAGCCTCCTAGATCACCAATCTTCCTTTCTTTGTTCACTCCGAACAAAGGAAGATCAATAAAAAAAACTCTTCTTCCTATCTAGAACCGGCCACCAAGTCAATAGACTCGATGTTGCCGCCGGCCAAGGAAAAGAACACGGAGTATGGAAACCGGCCAAAGGGGAATCAATAAGAGCATGGGCGCCGGCCAACACTTGGAGAAGAGAAAGGAAACCAACCCTTCTCCTTGTAGCCGCCCAAAACCCTAAACCTAGCTCTCCTAATTGCCGCCCAAAGAAGAGGGGAAGAAGGATAGGTTGAGCACCAACCAAAGTATAGGGAAGAAGGATAGGTGTCGGCCAAACCTTAGGAAGAAGAAGAAGAGTCCTCCTCCACTTGTTGCCGCCCACCCCAACACCAAAACCCTAGCCGCCCACTCCTAATCCTAACCCTAATGGGATTGCTTGCCACCCAAGGGAAGCAAACCCTAATCCCATCCATCATGTTGCCGCCCACCCCTATCCTCTCCTTTTATAGAGTTAGGGATAAGCCTTTTTTTAATCTCCACCATTGGTTCTAGGGATTTAATCTCAACCGTCGGATCTAGAGATTTAATCTCAACCGTCGGATCTAGAGATTTAATCTCTACCTTTGGATCTAGAGTTTTGTTTCCATCCATTGGATCTAGGCATCATGAGGTGTTAATAGGCTACAATAGGGACCATGAGCAGGAGTTGAATCTTGGCCACCCAATGGATCAAGCCCACTTAAAGTCCGATCCATTAATAATTATCCATTCCACTAGAGGATTATCATTGTTCTACCTCACCAACCCCCATAAGTTAATATGGGCTCCATATATTATTTGTATATTTTCTCCCCGTGTTTAAGATCTCAAATGTCCGTCGATTAATTAATTTACTAACCATTAATTAATCAACATCTAACTCCATGAGTAGTACCACTCAACCTTTTCATCATGCCGAACCAAGTCCACCTGCAAGGTTTACATGATGAACCTTATGAGCTCCTCAAGGGGACATCATCATCCTAATATATAGGACACGGTTTCCTCCTATAATCAATGACACACCATATAAATAATATCATTTCCCAACTTACCGAGCCTATCGATTTAATCTATAAATCTCGCCCATTGGTAAATCAAAGAAATGAATACTAAGTATATGTGTCCGTTATTATATCGGGATTAAGAGCATGTACAATATAATATCTGAGGTTCGATTCGATTATGTAGTCAGCAATAAATCGAATCACCTCTAAGTCGGTCCTGCTCAATACACACAAAGTGCACTAGCGTGATTCTATGGTCAAGATAAACCAATTCCAAATCACACTACAACCATACCAATGGTTTGTCCAAAGTCATCTCGGTTGTGAGCCTATACTTATACTTTACAAGGAGCCGATAACATGATCTCCCGTGTGTCACCACACACCATGTTATCTACAATGTAATGTATTAGACAATATAAACAACCATAAAAATATGCAAACAATGATCATGTGATTCTTATTTCAAAAACAAAGATGTTCATACAAAAGATAGACTTTTCAGTATACATCCCAACACCATATCTACTGAAATCATCAGTAAATGTAATGAAGTACTGATAACCACCTCTGGTTGTGACTTGGAAAGGACCACAAACATCACTATGTATGAGGCCTAACAAATCTGTCGCTCGTTCACCTTGTCCACTAAATGGAGTCTTGGTCATCTTGCCTAAAAGACAAGATTCGCATATCTCATATGATTCAAAATCAAAAGAGTCCAGTAATCCATCTCTATGGAGCTGGGATATGCAACTCTCATTTATGTGACCCAAGCGACAATGCCAAAGATATGTCTGATTCAAATCATTAGATTTGAATCATTTGGTATTTATGTTATAGACTGGGTTTTCTAGATCTAGAACATAGAGTCCATTCATCAAATGTGCACTGCAATAGAACATTTCATTTAAATAAATAAAACAACATTTGTCCTTTATAGTAAATGAAAAACCTTTCTTATCCAAACAAGAAATAGACATAATCTTCTTAGTTATTGCAGGTACAAAATAGCACTCATCAAGTTCTAAAATCAAACCACTCGGCAACAATAAGGAATATGTTCATACAGCTATAGCAGCAACTCTTGTGCCATTGCCCACATGCAGGTCTACTTCTCCTTGCATCAATGATCTACTTCTTCTCAGGCCCTACACATTAGTACAAATGTGAGAGGCACAACCAGTATCCAATACCCATGAAGAAGAAATAGATAGGTTGACTTCTATAACATGTATACCTGAAGCAGAAGTCTCACTTTGCTTCTTCTTGACTTCCTCAAGATACTTTTTACTGTTCCTCTTCCAATGTTCAGCTTCCTTACAGTGGAAGCAAGTCCCTTCCTTGGCCACCCCACCTTTGGGCTTCAATGCTTTCTTGCCCTTTTCTTGGGTCTTTCCTTTAGACTTCTTCTTACCTTTGCCCTTTTTAACCATAAGTACATCACTAGTACTAGGTTGTATCTTCTCAAGATTGCTCTCAACAGTTCTCAACATACTTAAGAGCTTAGGCAATGGTTTGTCAATTTCACTCATATAATAATTCATGACAAATTGACTAAATCCTCTAGGCAAGGATTGCAGAATAAGGTCAGTGGCCAACTCTTGGCCTAAAGGAAATCCCAATCTATCAAGGTTCTCCACGTACCCAATCATCTTGAGTACGTGAGTTCCTACGGGTGTTCCTTCTTGCATCTTGCATTTAAACAATGTCTTAGATACCTCAGATCTCTCGTGCCTCGCTTGCCCTTGATATAGTTGCTTCAGGTGTGCAACCATAGCAAAGGCATCCATGTTCTCACGTTGCTTCTGAAGCTCAGAGTTCATGGTTGCAAGAATAAGGCATGATGCATCTAATGCATCATCTTGATGTTTCTTGTAAGCATCCTTATCAGCACGAGTGGCATTGTTGGAGGGTGGTTCAGGAATCGGTTGCTCTAGGCCATAGAGTTTCCACTCCTGTTTAAGAACTATTCTCAAATTCCTATACTAGTCAATAAAGTTTGTTCCATTGAGATTGTCCTTCTCAAGGACTGATCGCAGAGATAGGGTATTTGACGTATTTGAAGACATAGTGATCTACAACAGAAATGCAGACATGTATCAAATTTCAATAATTTAATTAGGCCTTTAACTAAATGATTCTCCCACTAGTCACAAAGTAGTACAAGATCCATATTATACTACATATTGAGTTAGCTTTGGCTAATCGCCCAAGACTCATATAAATTAGTTAGGTAACTCGTACCAATTACATCTAATGTAACTCTTGTATATCTTTATGAACAACATTATTTGTTCATAGTGCCCGTCGAATGAGATATCCTTCTAAATTATTACTCATCTTGAGTTAGCTTTGGCTAATCGCCCAAGATTTGTATAATATAGGTAGATGTCTCGTATGAGCTATGCCTCTAAGTTCATCAATCTAATTGAGAGAGCTTAGTTAAGTCAAACCCAAAGTTTGATAGGCGGACATCACAATTGTCTTGTCGTACTTTACCAAGGTAAATCGAGTCACTTTGCTTTGGCAAACACACTACGATTGAACAAGGTAATAGTAAGTATTAAACTTTGGTAGGCATATAATAAGTGACCTAATTGTGTGACAACTAACTACGCATGCATCTCATACAAGCATCACATACACAAGCATCACATGCAAGCATAATATATATCAACATATAACTTTAAACGTGACATGGTTATGGCCCGAATCTATGATCTTCTCAAGCCAATGAGAAGAGCGAATGGATAACCTAGGGATGGAATCTTCTCCAAGTGCTTCCTTCGGTCATCCTGTGTTGTTGGCATCCTCCTTGTAACTTCAACCTTCAATGGACTTTCCATTTCTTCATTTTGTACATTACAAAATAAGAACACTCGAGTTACATTCGAGTCTAAATCTATTTTACAATAGGAAAAATAGAGATGAAGGCGTGACTTGCAAGATGCATTATGAATTACAACATGCTCACACAACACACAACCACAATCATATTGGGTCCTAGGCCATAACCATGCACCATGCATCATATCATTCATAATGATGTGATTTTATAAAATTGATTATACATACACGAATTTTAAAGTCGCTTCGCTGATAAACCACAATGCCACGGTGGTCCCGCTAGCCGGTTAGCGGGCGGGGTCAAGGGGCAGCACCTCTTGCGGGGGCCTCACGGGGCAGCATCCCTGAAGTAAAATTTTATTTTCAATTCAACTCTTTGAATGAGTTACTTCCCTTGGTCCATCACTATGAACCCAAGACCCTTGCTTCCGGAGCATCCCGTGTCCAACACGGTCGGGCCGTGCCAATTGGCACGACCATTCTGGAGTGATCAGAGGCTCACACAGGTAGGCCGTGTATTTCCACACGGCCGTGGGTTGCTCTTGCAAAGGCGCCCACGGCCAGGCCATGTCTTTCAACATGATCGTGGGTTTAAACACGGCCAAGCCGTGTTTTTCAACATGGTCATGTGTCGTCCTATTCAACCCCGTTTTTGCCCCTTTATCAATATTTCAAGCCTAAAATTTGTGTATCCATAATTCATATGTTTTATATCTCATAGAAAACATGAAGATCTAGATTTATATCACATATTAATCATTATAACAAAATATATGTTTTGCAAGTGGCCCTGATACCACTATTGGGAAAATTCTGGATCTGATGTTCATAACATCGCGGGTGAATACTTCGCACAACGATAGCTGAAATAATATATATAAACTCCGGATCCCACTAGAGATCCATGCAAAACTATATAAGTCATTTTCTTTAATCTAGTCTAGATCTTATCTAGATGAGGAATATACCTTCGATGTGTGCTCTTCGTAATCCCGCTTTTCCAAACGCTGTCGGATCTCAATACGATAAGGGTAATCGTATCTCTAAAGTATCCACACTGACACCCACATGATTCAGAGTCAAATTGTGCTAGCAACCCCTAGCAAAACGCCAAGATCCCTTTGGAAGAAGAAAGAGAGGAGATAGAGGGAACACTTCTCTTCTTTTTGGCTTGCATGCCCAAAACACAAAAACCACACCAATTATCATTGCACATTCAAAAGCAATTTTTAGCCATTACAACCCTTGCAGTTAATTCCCATTATCTCCTCATTAAGAAAACTCTTAATACCAAGACCCTTGGTATTCTCCTTCATGAATTCTCATCATGAATACCAAGGCCCTTGGTATTCCTATGCATGATTAATCAAATTAACCATGCATGATGAAGAATCATCTTCTATGGTTCAACTTTAGTCCAACTCAAGTTTAACCAGTTTGACTCTAACTCAAGTCTTGGTCATATGCTCAATTGTCCTTTTAGTCCAACTAAAAGAAACCATCTCGAAAATAGAATGTCATTTGTGTGTGACCCTATAGGCTCTTGTAATGTTGGCAAAGTATCTAAAACCATTTTAGATACATAAGCAATGAGCGGCATCTAGCAATACATCATTGCTACCCAAGTTACAAGATCATCGAGATCCGACAACCTTTTCGTGACTATTATCATGTATGACGGTGTCCTTCTATCTCTGATATCTTAGATCGATCAATGAGGCATAGACCGTATCATCCCCTTATCAATCTTTATGTTTCTTGATCCCCAAGTAAACTCACTCAAATAAATGAGCTCAATATCTCATATTGACTCATTCGAGCATGGTCATGCATTTTGTGGTCTTACTCTATCACGAGGCCAAAGATATCTCTCCCGTTATATGAAAGGGATAGATCTCATTTACATAACTCACATCCCTCCACATAATTCGTTACATACCCAGTGATCATAGTTATAGTGCACGCTGTTACGGTGTGACGTTAGATGATACCAAAGTACATAACTCCTTATGTAGGGAACCATAGTGACTTCAGGTCTAAGGACTATTCATACCAATAGTTACATGAGAAAGTATATGACACTCATATTGAAGGGTTTTGTCCCGGAAGCCGAAGCTCTGATACCACTTGTTGGGAGGGGAAACTTCGCTTCCCACTTCAACTCGGTCGCTTGTTCATGGCGATCCCTTCTACGTCCCCGGATAAAAATATTTATCCTTGACAAGAGAGATTGCCCAAGCAACCTTGTCATCGTCGTGCTATTCGATTAGAATAGTCACTTGAACAAACTTGTTGTTCAAGCGACCAACCTCTATTCTACGAATAGCCGTGGAATAGACGATGTACGAATTGCTGACTTTTGTATTTATGTTTGGGGTCCAAGTTATATTAGCCACAAAATAGAATATAACATTCATATAATTGAAAAACAAATATAAACATGTTACACATGAAGATAGATAAGTGATATATCTCTCGATCTTCTATTGTATGACCTTCCTCCTTTCGGGCGTCGTGTGGGCGACGATCTACCAAAAGTTAAAGCTCCTAAATCACCAATCTTCCTTCCTTGCTCGTCCCGAGCAAGAGGAAGAATAGAAACAAGACTCTTTTCCTTCTTTCAACCAACCACCAAACTACAAGGTTTGTGCTTGCCGCCGGCCAAGAAGGAAGAGGAGAATAGGATGGAAACCGGCCAAGACTCCAAGGGAAGGCCTTAAATCTTGTTTCCACTGGCCAAAAGCTGGAAAGGGCTGCTAGATGCCGGCCACCTTGAGGAAGAAGAAGATAAGGAATAAGTTTCCTTATTTGGTGCCGCCAACTCCAAATCGTAGCTCCAAGCCTCTTGCCGCCCAAAACCCTAATCCTATCTCTAATTGGATTATACTTTCCACCCACCCCTTGCTCTCCTTTTATAGAGTTAGGGATAAGCCTTGTTTTAATCTCCACCATTGGTTCTAGGGATTTAATATGAACCGTCGGATCTAGAGATTTAATCTCAACCGTCGGATCTAGAGATTTAATCTCTACCTTTGGGTCTAGAGTTTTGTTTCTATCCATTGGATCTAGGCTTCATGAGGTATTAATAGGCTACAATAGGGACCATGAGGAGGAGTTGGATCTTGGCCACCCAATAGATCAATCCCACATAAAGTCTGATCCATTAATGATAATCCAATCCACTAAAGGATTATCATTGATCTACCTCACCAACCCCCATAAGTTAATATGGGCTCCATATATTATATGTACATTTTCTCCCCGTGTTTAAGATCTCGAATGTCAGTCGATTAATTAATTTACTGACCATTAATTAATCAACATCTAACTCCATAAGTAGTACCACTCAACCTTTTCATCATGCCGGACCAAGTCCACCTGTAGGGTTTACATGATGAACCTTATAAGATCCTCAAGGGGACATCATCATCCTAATATATAGGACACGGTTTCCTCCTATAATCAACGACACACCATATAAATAATATCATTTCCTAACTTACCGAGCCTATCGATTTAATTTATAAATCTCGCCCATTGGTAAATCAAAGAAATGAATACTAAGTATATGTGCCAGTTATTATATCGGGATTAAGAGTATGCACAATATAATATCCGAGGTCCGATTCGATTATGTAGTCAACAATAAATCGAATTACCTCTAAGGCGGTCTTGCTCAATACACACAAAGTGTACTAGTGTGATTCTATGGTCAAGACAAACCAATACCAAATCACACTACAACCATACCAATGGTTTGTCCAAAGCCATCTTGGTTGTGAGCCTATACTTATACTTTACAAGGAGCCGATAACATGATCTCCCATGTGACACCACACACCATGTTATCTACAATGTAATGTATTAGACAATATGCATAACCATAAAAATGTGCAAACAATGATCATGTGATTCTTATTTCAAAATAAAGATGTTCATACAAAAGATAGACTTTTCAGTATACATCCCAACAATCTCTCACTTATTCTAAAAGACTATGTTGTTCTCAAACTGCCATACATCTGATCCCCATTCCCTCCACATGCCTATCAAAAGCTCTCGCCGGAAGGGCCTTAGTGAAAGGATCTGCTAGGTTATCCTCCGATGCAATCTTGGCCACAACAACTTCTCCTCTCTTTACGATTTCTCATATCCGGTGGTACTTGAGCTCTATGTGTTTACTAGCCTTATAGGCTCGTGGTTCCTTCGAGTTTGCAACTGCACCACTATTATCATAATAAATTGTGATAGTACTGGGCAGACCAGGAATCACATCCAAGTCCATCAGGAAGTTCCTGAGCCACACGACTTCTTTGGTCGCCTCAGAGGCTGCCACATACTCAGCTTCCATGGTGGAGTCCGCCACACATTTCTGCTTGACACTCCTCTATACAATGGCTCCACCTCCCAAAGTAAACACAAAACCTGAGGTAGACTTACTGTTATCCCTGTCTGATTGAAAGTCAGAATCTGTGTAACCCACAGGGAGTAATTGGTCTGCCTGGTAAACTAGCATATAATCCCTAGTCCTTCTCAGGTACTTCAATATATGCTTTACCACAGTCCAATGTCCCTGCCCTGGATTACTCTGATATTTGCTGACCATGCCCACGACAAAGCAGATATCTGGTCTCGTACATAGCATCGCATACATGAGGCTTCCTACTGCTGAAGCATAAGGAACCGCCTTCATCTCCTCTATCTCCTGAGATGTTCTAGGACACATCTCCTTAGATAAAGGAACTCCATGCCTGAAAGGTAGAAAACCCTTCTTGGAGTTCTGCATGCTAAATCGATCCATAATCGTGTCTATGTATGAATCTTGGGATAAGCACAACATCCTTTTTCTGCGATCCCTTATAACCTTGATCCCAAGGATGTGTCCCACTTCTCCCAAGTTTTTCATATCAAACTGTTTGGACAACCATACCCTTACGTCCGATAACACCTTGATATTGTTGTCAATCAACAAAATGTCACCTACGTATAGTATAAGAAATACCACTACGTTTCCATCACATCTCTTGTATACACAAGACTCATCCGGACTTTGAATAAATCCATAAGACTGGATTACTTCATCAAATTAGATGTTCCAAGACCTCGAAGCTTGCTTTAATCAATAAATGGATCGATTAAGCTTACATACAAGATGCTCTTTGCCTTTCACAATGAATCCCTTTGGTTGCTTCATATAGATGTTTTCCTCAAGACTTCCATTAAGGAAAGCTATCTTGACATCCATCTGCCACACCTCATAATCCATATGAGCTACAATGCATAAGAGAATTCAGATAGACTTAAGTATGACCACCGGCAAAAATGTCTCCTCATAATCGATACCCTCTTTCTGAGTATACCCCTTCGCAACAAGCCTCACTTTGAAGGTCTCAACCTTCCCGTCTATTCCTCTCTTTCTTTTGTAGATCCACTTGCATCTAATGGTTTTTACACCATCGGGTGGCTCCACTAGCTTCCAGACCTAATTTGAATCCATAGATTCAATCTCAGAATTCATTGCAATTTGCCAAGATGCTGCATCTTTATCTTGGATTGCCTCATCATATGTCCAGGGATCAGGTTCATGTTCGCCAGGGACCAAATCAAAAGATTCTCCCAAGAACATGAATCTATCAGGCTGTCTCACAACCCTCCCACTACGACGAGGTATCACTTATGTATCCTCTGTGACACGCGGTGCAGTGACTTGTGGTATATCCTCTTGTACCGGTGGTACTGAAGAAGTGACTTCCCCTTTTATTTCCTCCAGAACAATCTTACTCATGGACTTGTGGTTCATCACATAGTCTTCCTCTAGAAATCTGGCGTTCGTGCTAACGATCACCCTCTGATCTCTAGGACTATAAAACAAACCACCTTTCGTTCCTCTAGGATAGCCAATGAACATGCGTACTTCTATACGAGGTTCCAACTTACCAGCATCTACCTTCAGCACATGTGCTGGACTCCCCCAAATCCGAATATGTCTTAGACTGGGCTTTCTCCCAGTCCACAATTCTGTGGGAGTAGAAGGCACTGATTTAGATGGAACCAAGTTCAGAATGTACACCGCCGTATCTAGAGCATATCCCCAGAATGAATCTGGCAACTCAGAATAACTCATCATCGATCTAACCATCTCCATAAGAGTCCTATTCCTTCGCTCTGCTACACCATTCTGCTGGAGTGTGCCAGGTGCAGACAATTGGGATTGAATCCCAGCCTCTAATAAGTAATTCCTAAACTCTCCCAAGAGGTACTCACCACCACGATCAGATCGTAGTGTCTTGATACTTTTACCTTGACGTTTCTCCACATCAGCCTTGAATTCTTTGAACTTGTCAAAGCATTGGACTTATGGCCGGCGCATCAAGTAAATGTATCCATATCTTGAATAATCATCTATAAAAGAGACAAAATACTCAAAACCACCTCTAGCCTGGATAGACATAGGACCACACAAATCAGAATGAACCAATTCTAACACATCTTTGGCTCTATACCCCTTGGCCTTAAAAGGCCTCTTGGTCATTTTACCCTCCAAGCAAGATTCACAGGTTGGGAAATCTTCCACCACTAATGAACCACAAGGTCCATCAGCTATCAACCTTTGAATTCTGCTTAGGTTAATATGACCAAGCCTAAGATGCCAAAGATATGTTTGGTTCATCTTCGAAGGTTCTTTTCTCTTATTCGAATTAGAAGATGAGTTATTAACTTCTATTTGCATCGTGGGAGCTTTTGGTTCGAATGTATATAAATTTCCTATCAATGCACCAGAACAGATAATGTCCCTATTCCTTTTTATAACAACTCTATCATTAAAAGAAATAGAATATCCATCCATAAATAATTTAGAAATCGAAATTAAATTCTTTCTAAATAAAGGTACATAAAGGCAATTCTTAAGAACCAAAACTTTATTTTTCTCAAAAGATAAATAAACGTCTCCCACTGCAACAACCGCCACCTTCGTGGCATCGCCCAAGTATACGGTAATCTCCCCCTCAGCCAGTCGTCTGGTTTCCTGGAACCCCTGCAAAGTATTGCAGACATGATCAGTGGCTCTCGTATCTACACACCAGGTGTCGGTAGATAACACCGCTAAATATGTTTCAACGACTAGACCAAAAGATATACCTTTGTTTTGCTTACGGTTGGGGCAGTCCTTCTTCTAGTGTCCAGTTTGCTTACAAGTGAAGCACTTGCCTTTCGACTTCTTCACTCCTCCCTGAGTTCCTCCCACCGCCTTTGTCCCACTTGTTGATTCACCGGACCTATCTTGGGTTGATCACATTATTTCCTCTTTCAATTTTTGTTGATTTAATTTCATGCATTGTCTTTTCGTTCAGTAGGATTAGTCTTTTAAAACCCAAACCCCCAATCTTCAATAGAAAACTCAAGCAATAATTAGTGATCCTAAGATTAATATTCTATCAATTACACTCGTTGGGAAACGATCCGGGCCATCCACTATGCTATATTAGTGTAGTTAGGGGGTTCGGTAATTAATTTGAAATGGTACCACGACATACAAAAACCTGTTTATCAAATTTTGGCATCGTTGCTGGGGAGTGTAATGGTGTTTGGTAGACATAGGATTGTTTGCCCATTTTTCTGAAAAAAAAAAATCAAAAATTCAAAATATTTTATTTAGGGATGCATTCTTTTATTCTCTTATATATATATATATGTATTTTATCATGTATACTTCCTATGTCTTTTGAATTCTTTGTTAGTATTTCAGGAAAGACTAGGAATCTCTTGTAGCATGAATCCATATTATCAGCCATTTGGAGATCTCAGTGATGCTTACTATTCAGGCATTGGGCAACAAGAGTATTATCAACTTGAACATCAATATTATCAGTACTAGCCTCCATATCATCAACTTGACCCTCAGTATTATAAGTCTTATCAGTAGGACATGTATAATTTAATTTCTTGTACATCTTTCATAATTTTTATTCAGATTTCATATATGGGAACACAAAACAGTACACCCCTGAGCAGTCTCAGTGCTATCTACCACCACCGTCCATTGATACTTACATGCCTAGTTGGGGAGATCAATCAAGTTACTGTGAAGAAACCTCTGCTCCAAGTCTAGAAAATACAGAGACACTAGAAAAACTAGCATCATTTCTACATCAATATCAGCAACAAATGAACGATAGTCATCAGCGGATATAGAACATGCAAATCCTACTGGATCAAATTGCATCATCCATCAGCCAGACACAAGAACAAGATTTGTCCCAGTTTTCCTTAGAGATAATTTTTGATGGTAGTGATGTGCTTGAGGAGATGGATTGCAGAACTGGTGATATGTACGCTTCTACCTCTGCAGCTCTACAGGACTCCTCTGCTGATGTGCATGATGATGATGTACTATCTGATGCTCAAGATAATGATGAAGTTGCTTCTATGCTCGATGACTTGCATGATGATACTAGAGGCTTAGATTTACTCTGTGATGTTGTGTGTGCCCTAGATTATTCTGAAGAAATGGAGCAGCTTTCAGATGTCAGTGCCCAGACTTGCCAGCCAGACCAGAAGTTAAGTGAGATAGCAGTGGCAAGCAATTCTGATGAGCTGATTCCCATGGAAGTGGTGAATAGATGGAGGCCCTCAGACTGGACACTTTCATCTTAGCCAGAGTCTCTAAGAATTTTGCTGATGAAAGCCCTGACATTCCATGCAATAATCCAACCCCAAGGCTAGACACTTTTCCTGAATCGCCTCCGACCGCCAGAGATTACATATGATGAGGCGATCATATTGGAGGGAGCAGCACAGTATAATCATGATCACACCATGAAGGCACTCACCCCCATTCAGTCCATCCCACTCCCCGCGTGGATATTAAAGTTGAATCTTCTTCAACCACTAGGATGAGATTTCTTTCGGAGCACCCCACTGCCTGAGTGGCTTCTCTTACTGAACCTTCTCCAACCACCGGGACCTCAGGGGAGTTTGCTCCATCTCATCTTCTTTTCTTTTTCTTTGTATATATGTTTCTTTTACTTAATTTATTTTTGTTTTAGTTGTTATGTTTCGTTTGTTGAGTTTTTGTTTTATCGTGTTTTGAAATAAATTTCCTATGCATTTCTTTATATTTTCTTAGAAGTCATGAAAGCTAGTTAAATTTGATTATCGAGTTTTGGGATTTATTGACTTGAATGGATTATTTGATTGCATGTGGTTACTACTTGGTGATGGATTATGTGTTGATAGACTTATTTGATTATTTTTGTTTACCTAGTGAGGATTGAGCCTATTTTTATTGCTTGTGTGTGGTGCACTTGTTGTTATTGTAACTCTAGAGCTTGCTTTGATTCTTTCGAGACCACACAACAATAGGTTTGAATGATTATTATGAAGGCAATCACATTTGTTTTCCTTCACTTCTTTTATTGCCACATGCTTATTGAATAACATTCTAGTCGTTCATCATTTCTATTTTCCTTTCCTTCCTTTACTTTCTTGTCCATTTCTATTTCTGGATGTGGAATACTTGGATGTTCCAAGATGAGTGTTTTGCCCAGAATGGACAAAAATTTAAGTGTGGGGGAGAAGAGTAGCTCAGGGAAATTTAGTGTAAGCATAGGCAAGTCATGCTTGATCACCATGAGCTAGCCATGCTCTTTATCTTTTTAGCTGAGCTTGATGTTGGAGCATAGGGAAGTGCACTACATGTCGGGAAAAAAACTTTGAAAAAAAAAGCTGAAAAAAAAGTTGAAAATAAATAAATTGGGTGCCCGTGAAATAAAAAATAATATTGTGAAAATTTTGACATGTTGTACCATTATTATTTTTTATTTATGTGTGATAGTATTTTTGTTAACGACATTCCTTATTGCAATCATTGAGAGATTTATTGTATATTATGAGTAGATTTGTATTGAAGAATGTGATAAGGGTTGTTTACATGTTTATTAGGTTGGAAGAAAAATTTTAGGGCAATGCTTTCTTGTATTCATCTATGTAGCATTCAAGTACTTCCATATCTTCTTCTTGCATTTCTTTAGCTATTTCATTTCTTATCTTTCTTTCCTTTCGCACATATTGTCATTTTTCTTGTATTCATGTTCCCTTACATTCTTAATAAGGCTTAAGTGATTGTGCATTCTTATGTGTATATAGTGGTGAAGGTAGAAGAAAAGCAAGCATATGGTAGTTCATAAACCATGAGTAGCTTGAGTGAACTCCACTATTACATGCTTATGAGAGCGAGAGAAACCACCACTTACCTTGTGAGGCTTAATCATTCTTAGTCTATTCATGATGGATTGAAGTCACCATGTTTGTTAATATGTGTAAGATTTGAGTCCATGATTGCTTGAGTCTTTGAGAATTGACAATCCTAGGTAACTTTCTTTCACGATTTTCTATGTATGATTGGGAATTGCTAGGGAAATATATCTTCAGCCTACTTTTAGTTTTCTTTACTTGCTCAGGATGTGTAAGAATAAGTGTGGGGGAATTGATAACTACCATTTTATCGTATTATTTTGGTCCTTAATATCACTGTTTTTATCCTCTCGAGTGATTTATTATTGATTATTGTAATGTTTTATGAGTTAGATATATTTTTGGACCTTATTGTAAATTCTCATAAATTTTGGACTTATATGCAAATTTTATCTTTGTTTGTACAAGATTGAGATGAGCCACTAGACTAGACTCAAGTTGGATCAAATATGACTTCATCTAAGGGCATAAAGGACATTTTGAGATGGAGGAATCTGAGCCCATCATCCAGATCAGAAGCAGTTTAATCAAAGGGCTCATATCTGATTAATCTGAACCATCTATTTAAATCTGGAGAGATCTGATCCATACACTCAGATCCACATGTCTCAACCTTCCATCCAGATCAAGTTGATCACGATCGACCTTTCAGATTGATCAGATCCATCCATTCAGAGTTGGATTGATCATAGCTATTGGATGCATTGCCTAGTTCATGGATTAATCAGATTCAATTAACATAGCTTAAATGGATGGTTGGGATTCGATGGGCTTTGATCGGACGACCAAGGAATAGGGGCTTTAAAACCCAACAATTTCACCCTCCTTGTGGGATCATTCAAGACAGCTTCTCCATCGCACGATGTCGGCAACTCTCCACCTTTCCTCATGCCCAATTACTGTCGGCTGTTCACAACCTCCGCCGAGGCCGATGGTGGTCTCCTCCATCACTTCCTCTACCACCGGCAACTACAGCCAGCTCCACCATTCCACAGCTCTGCCCCATCTTCACGCAATGTCGACACATAGCCATTTCATCGCCGCCGACCATCGGAGTGGGGATTCCCATCCGTTTCCATCTCCTTTACCACCAGCAGCTTCCGCCAACCCTGTTCCACAGTTCCGACTCAGCCTTCTCCATCATCATCTTCGGCTAGCCCATCACAGCTCCGACAACAGCTCTCTCGTGCAGAGTTTCTAGCATTTCCAGCATTCTCGTCTTTCAATTGTTCTTTGCTTTTGTTCGTTGAATGTTTGTAATTCAATTTCCCTTTTATGTTTAGAATTACACGTAGTTAGTTTGATTTCTTTCACGCTTACATAGTGTTCGATAAAATGCTTCTTAGAGTAATTAGGTTGTAGTTCATTAGATTAGATTTAGTTTCATACTTTAATTTACATCATGTTCATACAGTAGATTTCGTTGATACATTGTTTATTTCATTTGGTTGTTAGTTAAATTTTTTCTTCCCTTGAGCCCTAGCAGCCGCCTCCACCTTGCTTCCATCCATTTTCCTCCATGGATTCGAGGAGGAACTGTTTCATCGAGAGATTTCGACGACGTCCTCCATCTCCACAGCTCATCCACTTTCTCTTTCGGATTCGAGGTGGAGTTCTGTCCCGATGACACTTCTTCGAGCTCAATCGGATTCCTGAGAGTTTAGAGCATCCATCAAACTACTGTATTCAGGAGTTTGCACCATCCCACATCCATTGTCGTTTGTGGAGTCTCGATCGAGCTTCGTCAGACTTTGCCGGAGGAACTTGTTCATTCACCGGGCCTATCTTTGGTTGATCAGATTATATCCTCTTTCAGTTTTTTTTTATTTAATTTCGTGCATTGTCTTTTCGTTCAGTAGGATTAGTCTTTTAAAACCCAAACCCCCAATCTTAAATAGAAAACCCAAGCAATAATTAGTGATCCTAAGTTTAATATTTTATCGATTATACTCGTTGGGAAACGATCTAGACCATCCACTATGCTATATTAGTGTAGTTAGGGGGTTCGGTAATTAATTTGAAACGGTACCACGACATACAAATTACCACTCATCAGTGACCTAATAGGTTCTCGGTTTATGTTGGTCGTCCATAATTAACCATTAATTATGGAATGATCATGAATGGCACCTAGTAGTACAACATTATCCCCAATTAAATGAAAAATCAACGGTTGATCTCAGAACCATTTTTGAACCCTTCAGCAGCTATAGTGAATCGTGTCTCGTTCCTTTCACTCATCTTATACCCACTTGCTTCAGAACATGATCTTTGTGTCGGTCCCTACTATGCTGACTATGTCACACCAAGCCCAAGTCTTACTTCCTCATCCAGTGGATTCTAATTACTTCGACATGTATGAAAGAGTACCATACTCATGGCATGCAATGCTTTAGTCAAAGACTTTTTGTAATAATCCTGACAAGTGGTCATAGGGTATATATCTCCTCGCAAGGAGTGGTGAATTATTTGTTGGCTATTCAATCACCTTCGGGCACTTTGATTTATACCCAATCATCTCATACCCACACCTCCGTAGAGATGTATCGAATAACATGTCAAAGTATAAGTCTCCATGACCAAGATGACTTGAATACCTAAAGTCAGATGAAACTCACACTCGAACTACAATACGAGCTTCAATGACATATCTTATATGCAGAGAATCATGTGAAGTCTTACAGCAGGTCACTCCAATGCACTAGTTACCATAACTAGCATCCACATTTAACTTTCAACATCTAAATGTCTCTAGCCTATGAGGAGAAGCTGCTTGGATAAACCAAGGAGTATAACCCATGCTAGTCTCCCAGAATCGATGATGTGCGAACTGATCAATTCATCGACTAGGGATTATTTCAATACATTCATAATTACATATGTAGAGATAATCAGTAGTTGTAATCCAATCACAAGTTCTCTCATGCTATGAATTATATCATGGACATTCAGTAAATGAGTTTAATATCCAATCGAACACATATGACTTGTGGACTCAAATAGTGAATCTTTATTTATCAAATAAATAGTACAACCACAAGACGATTGTCTTAGGACACCTCTCAAACATAATAGTCTCCCACTTGGCCTAAAGCCAATCACCATGGTATCCAATACCATAGTCCTTGACTTGACTCTCAAACTTACTTTGTGATAGAGCCCTTGTCAAAGGATCCGCTAGGTTCCTTTCTGTGGGAATCTTCTAGATTTATATTTCTTTCCTACTGATGATTTCTCTGATCAGATGATATCGCCAAAGCACGTGTTTGGATTGTTGGTGAGACCTGGGTTCCTTTGCCTGTGCGATAACTCTAGTGTTGTCGCAGTAAACTAGTAATGCTTCAACAATGGACGGAACCACCTAAAGTTCAGTGATGAACTTCTTGATCCAAATTGCCTCCTTTGCCGCTTCACAAGCTGCAATGTATTCTGCCTCCATGATAGAATCGACAACTGTGTCTTATTTGGAACTTTTTTAACTCACTGCGCCACTATTCAGTTTGAATATGTACCTAGACTGTGACTTGGAGTCATCCTTGTCGGTCTAGAAGCTAGCATCCGTATACCCGTGTGTAACCATATCACCTTCTCTATAACCAAGAACATATCCATAGTTCTTCTCAAGTACTTAAGGATTGCCTTGACAACCACCCAATGATCCATTCCTGGATCAAACTGGTTTCTGCATGTGACACTCAGAGCAAATGATACGTCAAACCTTCTAGATAACATAGCATACATAATATATTTTATTACAAAAGCATAAGGAATCTTATAAATTCAAATCCTCTCGTCTTCTGTACGGGGACACATAGACTTTGAAAGGTAAATCCCATGTCGCATGGATATATAACCTTTCTTGAATTCAGACATGCTAAACCGCTTTAGCATTCTGTGTATATATATGTAGACTGTGAATGACCAAGTAACCTTTCATGGAGATCTTAATCCAGAGAATGTAGGTCACTTCTCCCATGTCTTTCATAGAGAATATTTTAGATAACCAATCTTTAACTGACTGTAAGACAGGTATATCATTTCCTATGAGTAATATGTCATCGACATATAGTACTAGGAATACGATCGCACTTCCACTAGCCCTCTTGTACACACTGTTAGGGCAATCTCTTGCCATGATAAGGTTTTGATATGTGTGGCAAAGGGTTTAAGTTAGGTTGTTATTATGATTTGATATGTGCGTTGGAGTCTTACAGGGCTTAATAATTCGCACATGGAGCCTTGGCGAGTTTCACCTCTCATGACTCAGTCCTTGAGTTGGTGAATATAGCTTTGCGGAAGCCGTGCGCTTGGAGCATCCGAGGGACCGCCGGACGAGGAGCTTGGAATGAAGCCGGAGGAAGTAGACTTCAGGGCAAGACGTGAAGGATGGTGCTGCAGAGCCGTGCGCTTGGCGCATCCGAGGGACGTGGCCGGACGAAGATAACTTCAAAGGCGAGAGACTCCAAGGGATGAGAGTGAGCGAATATAACCCGGGAAAGGGTAGTGAAACTTGGCCATTTGGCTAAGTGTCGAATGAGGTTTCCCGACACCATTCGACTGCCATGAAATGAAAGTCGACTTCTCTGAGTTGAACAGGGTTCGACTGGTATCCAACTGATGGGTTTTTAGCCCAGTTGTCGACTGCCAAGACCATCAGTCGACTGCTGATGGCAGCAGTCGACTGGTCGAGAGGGTTTGAGCCATAGAACCTCTCGTAGTCGACTGGGCAGTCGACTACGAGTCATCAGTCGACTGATGGATACATCAGTCGACTACCAAGGGTTCTGTTGGACTACAATGGTCGGGATTCGACGTGTTCGGAGGCCGTTGGAGTGGCTGCAGTCGACTGCCAAGGGCAGCAGTCAACTGGTGGCGGCCAACGGGAAGAAATCAACCCTCTCTATAAAAAGAGAGGGTGTGGGCTTTTGGATGGCTAATGCTCATATTCCAGACCATCATCCAAGTGCTCTACAAGTGATAAACTCCTTCTTCTAGTTCTCTTTCACATCAATTGTAAAAGGAGTGTTCTTGAGTTGTAAGAGTTACCTCCACCTAGCTTGGTGCAAAGGAGAGACCAATAGTGGATTGGTTGAGGAGTGATTCACCGAGGATGAATCGGGGACCATGGATTAGCGGCATAGCCGTGAACCGCGTTATATTATCTTGTTAGCATTTTTTTTACCTCTGCATTGTTTATTTGCTTGTCTTGTTTGTTTCCGTTGCGCTAATTGGTTTTGTAGACAAGAAAATTACGTCATCGAATGAAAGAGGGCTATTCACCCCTCTCTAGCCGTCCAACACTTCACTTCATCGATCCTACAAGTGGTATCAGAGCTGAGGAAAGCTTGTAGTGGACTAACCGCCACAACAAGCACAATTAAGGATGGCCGGCTCAAACATTCACCCACCGAAATTTGAAGGCAAATTCTCTTGGTGGAAAAAGAGAATGGAGGTATTCTTTGAAACCAATTTCGATATTATGCTTATAATGGAAAACGACTTTAAGATGCCTAGGGACGAAGAGGGTGAACAAAAAGAGAAGTCAAGGTGGACTAAAAAGCAAAGCGAGGAGCACCTTACTAATTCAAAGGCCAAGCACCACCTCTTCAATGTGCTTCCCCAACAAGAGATCAATAGGATAGGGGAATGTGCTAGTGCCAAGGAGATGTGGGAGAAGCTAGTAGAACTTCATGAAGGTACCTCGGAGGCCAAGCTTGCAAGAAGAGATCTCCTCCGCTCCCAACTAACGAATATCAAACTTGAAAAGGGAGAAAAGGTAACTTCACTACATTCTCGATTTAAGGAAATTTTGATTGGGCTAACAAGTGTAAGAGAAAGACTTTCGAACAGGGATATTCTTATGAAAGCAATCGATGCCTTTTTCCGGTCATCAAAATGGAGCTCAATGGTGGACTCCTTCTACATGTCAAAGAATTTAGAAGTGAGCACCTTGGAGGAGTTCTTTTCAACCATGGAGCTCCATGAAACGAGTCTTGAAGGAATAAATGAAGAATCAAGTATCAAGCCATCAAGAGGAGTAGCCCTAGTAGCAAATAAGGGGAAGAAGAAGAAGATAGAGACTTCCTCCTCCTCCGATGAAGCATCCTTCTCCTCCATGGATAGCATGGAAGAAGCCTATATGGTAAGGAGGGTAAGGCGTGCATTAAAAGGTTTTAAATTCAATAACTCTAATGATAGGAGAAGAAGACCAAGGGGGAAGATTATTTGCTACAATTGTCAAGGAGAGGGACACATAAGAGACAATTGTCCCCTCCTAAACAAGAGTAAAGAGGAAAGGAAAAAGAAAGAAGAAAAGAAGAAGAAGAAGGGGAGCAAGAAGAAAGAAGAAGAGAAGAAGGCCAAAGAGAAAGGGAAGACAAAAGCATGTAGGGGATCGATCGGCCGGCTAGAGGGGGGTGAATAGCCCTCTTTCGTTGGATGGTGGAATTTTCTCGTCTACACAATTGTTAGCGCAAGCGAAATACTAATAAAGACAAGAAAATAAACAATAAAGAATACAAACAATGCTAACACCGAAATATAATGTGGTTCACGTCTACGCCGCTAATCCACGGTCCCCGATTCGTCCTCGGTGAATCACTTCGCAACCAAAATACTATCGGTCTCTCCTTTGCACTAAGCTAGGTGGAGGTAACCCTTACAACTCAAATACACTCCTTTTACAATAGATGTGAAAGAAAACTAAGAGAAGGAGTTTGAATCTTGTAGAGCACTTGGATGGTCACTTAGAGCATAAGCATTAGGCATCCACAAGCTCACACCCTCTCATTTTATAGAGAGGGCTGATTTCTTCCCGTTGGCCGCCACCAGTCGACTGCCACCCTTAGCAGTCAACTGCCGCCACTTCAATGGCCTCCGAACACGTCGGATCCTGACCGTTGTAGTCCAACGGAACACTTGGTAGTCGACTGATGAATCCATCAGTCGACTGCTGCCTCCGTAGTCGACTGCCTAGTCGGCTACGAGCGGTCTGCAGGCCCTAAACCCTCTTGACTACCGACGCGCGCTTCACAACGATCGATGGTCTTGGCGGTCATCGCTGCTATATGGCAATGATCACGCTGGGCCAAAATCCACTCGGCCGGATACGGTCGAGGCGTTCGACGCCATTTCATACCAAGTTCACCTAATGAGCTACTTACAATTCACTCATTCTCTCATCTCACTCGAAGTCCCTCGCCGAAACTCTCTTCGTTTGCGGCCACATCCCTCGGCAGCATCAGGCGCACGGCTCTGCAATGCTCCTTCGCGTCTCTTGCCTTCGAAGTCTGCTTCCTTGGCTTCGCTTCAAGTCATCTCGTCTGGCGGTCCCTCAGCAGCATCAAGCGCACGGCTCTGCAATGCTCCTTCTCCGACTCAAGCATGAGGTTATGAGTGGTGAACCCTCCAAGGCTCCATGTGCGAATTACTAAGTCCTGCAAGACTCCAACACACATATCAAATCATAATAACAACATAACTTAAACCTGATGGCAACATGCTCTAAGGCTCGTTGGCTCCCATGTCCCCGGATTAAAATTTTCACTAATGAAAACTAATCCGGATGGGATGAGTTTCCTAAGCTCGACGAATTCGTCGTCATGCTAACGACTTGAGCGATCGCTTGAACAAACTAGTTGTTCATGCAACACAACTCTTCTAGTCGGTTAGCCGCGGAAGAGACGACGGACAGATCGCCGGTTTTTGTGTTTTATCTTCGGGGTCCATGATTATACAAATACATATGGATGTAGACATGTATAATCAACTCATACAAACATATTAATAAGAACATGCAAAGAACAATAATAAAACTTGTAAAACATTTATACCTCTTGATCTTCTACCGTATGTCCAAACCTCCTTGTAGACTTCGTGTGGGCGAAGATCCTCCACAAGTTGAAGCTTCCTAGATCTTCTTCAATCAAAAGAAAGAAGAACTCTCCTTCCCTTCTTGCTTGAGCCAACCACCAAGCCACAAAGGATTGATGCCGCTGGCCCCAAGAAAAGAGAGAACAAGATGGCCAACTAAGGAACCAAACAAGGGACAAACCCTAGCTCCTAGTGCCGCCGGCCAAGAGGAAATGAAGAGGAGAAGAGGAATAGGTTGAGCGCCAACCAAGGTAGAGGGAGGAGAGCTAGGTGCCGACAACACCTTAGGAAGAAGATGGGAACCCCTCCTATTGTTGCCGACCACTCCTCCTTTCAAACCCTAGCTGCCCAACAAACCCTAACTCCCTTAGGGTTTCTTGCCGCCCAAGCTTAGGATTGCAAAAACCCTAATCTCCAAAAAATACTCTCCCTTGCCTCCCACCCTAAGCCACCCTTTTTATAGAGTTAGGGATAAGCCTTGGTTTAATCTCCACCATTGGTTCTAGGGATTTAATCTCAACCGTTGGATCTAGAGAATTAATCTCAACCGTCGGATCTAGAGATTTAATCTCAACCGTCGGTTCTAGGGATTTAATCTCCACCGTCGGATCTAGAGATTTATTCTCCACTGTCGGTTCTAGAGATTTAATCTCAACCGTCGGTTCTAGGGATTTAATCTCAACCGTCGGATCTAGAGATTTAATCTCCACCATCGATTCTAGAGTTTTGTTTTCCATCATTGGATCTAGGCTTCATGAGGTTATATTAGGCTACGATAGGGACCATGAGGAGGAGTTGGATCTTGGCCACCCGATGGATCGGAACCACACAAACTTGATCCATCAATGATGTTCCATTCCACTAGAGGATCATCATTGAATTACCTCACCAACCCCCATAAATTAATATGGGCTCCATACATTATTTGTACATCCATCTCCCCGTGTTTAAGATATCGAATGTCCGTTAATTAATTGATTTACTGACCATCAATCAATTAACATCTAACTCCTCGAGTAGTACAACTCAACCTTATCATCATGTTGACTAAGTCAACCTGCAGGGTTTACATGATAAACCTTATGAGCTCCTCAAGGGGACATCATCAACCTAATATATAGGACACGATTTCCTCCTATAATCAACGACACACCATGTAAATAATATCATTTCCTAACTTACCGAGCATATTAATTTAATCCATCTAAATCTCACCCTTTGGTAAATCAAAGAAATAAATACTAAGTACATGTGCCCGTTATTATATCGGGATTAAGAGCATGTACAACATAATATCCAAGGTCCGATTCAATTATGTAGTCAGCAATAAATTGAATCACCTCTATGTTGGTCCTGCTCAATACACCTAAGTGCACTAGTGTAACTCTATGTTCAAGACAAAACAATACCAAGCTACACTACAACCATGCCAATGGTTTGTCCAAAACCATCTTGGTTGTGAGCCTCTACTTATACTCTACAAGGGACTGATAACATGATCTTCTGTGCCACACCAAGCACCATGTTATCTACAATGTAAAGTATTAGACAATTTGCACACATATAATAAATATAAAGTGCAAACAATGATCATGTGATTCTCATTTCAAAATAAAAATGTTCATACAAAAGAGTTAGGCTTTCAGTATACATCCCAACAATCTCCCACTTATACTAAAAGACTATGTTGTCCTCATACTGCCATACATCTGATTCCCCTTCCCTCCACATGCCTATCAAAGCTTTCGCTAGAAGGGCCTTAGTGAAAGGGTCTACCAGGTAATCCTCTGATGCAATCTAGGCGACAACAACTTCTACCTTCTTTACGATTTCTCGTATCAGGTGGTACTTGCGCTCTATGTGTTTACTATCTTTAAGGGCTCGTGGTTCCTTCGAGTTTGTAACTGCACCACTATTATCACAATAAATTGCGATAGTTCTGGGCAAACCAGGAATCACATCCAAGCCCATCAGGAAGTTCCTGAGCCACACAGCTTCCTTGGCCGCCTCATAGGCTGCCACATACTCAGCTTCCATGGTGGAGTCCGCCACGCATTTCTGTTGGACACTTCTCCATACAATGGCTCCACCTCCCAAAGTAAACATAAAACCTGAGGTAGACTTACTGTTATCCCTTTCTAATTGGAAGTGGCAATCCATGCAACCCATAGGGAGTAATTGGTCTGCCCGGTAAACTAGCATATAATCCCTAGTCCTTCTCAGGCACTACAATATATGCTTTACCGCGGTCCAATGTCCCTGTCCTGGATTACTCTGATATCTGCTAACCATGCCCATGGCAAAGCAGATATCTGGTCTCGTACATAGCATAGCATACATGAGGCTTTATACTGCCGAAGCATAAGGAACCACCTTCATCTCCTCTATCTCCTTTGATGTTGGGACACATCTCTTTAGATAAAGGTACTCCATGCCTAAAAGGTAGAAAACCTTTCTTGGAGTTCTGTATGCTAAAACGAGCAAGATTGTGTCTATCTATGAAGCTTGGGATAAGCACCACATCCTTTTCCTGCGATCCCTTATAACTTTGATCCCAAGGATGTGTCCTGCTTCTCCCAAGTCCTTCATATCAAACTGTTTGGACAACCATACCCTTACGCTCGATAACAATTTGATATTGTTGCCAATTACCAAAATATTATCTACGTATAGTACAAGAAATACCACTACGTTTCCGTCACATCTCTTGTATACACAAGACTCATCCGGACTTTGAATAAATCCATCTAAATATGGATTTACCTCATCAAAGAGGATGTTCCAAGACCTCGAAGCTTACTTCAATCCATAAACGGACCGATTAAGCTTACATACAATACGCTCTTTGCCCTTAGCAATGAATCCCTCTGGTTGTTTCATATAGATGTTTTCCTCAAGACTTCCATTAAGGAAAGTTGTCTTGACATCCATCTACCACACCTCATAATCCATATGAGCTGCTATGCATAAGAGCTCCCAGACCTAACTTGAATCCATAGATTCAATCTCAGTATTCATTGCACTTTGCCAAGATGTTGTATCTATATCTTGGATTGCCTCGTCGTATGTCTAGGTGTCAGGTTCATGTTTGCCAGGGACTAAGTCCGAAGACTCTCCCAAGAACATGAATCTCACGGGTTGTCTAACAACCCTCCCACTACGACGAGGTATCACCTGTGTATGCTTCTGTGACACGCGGTGCAGTGACACGTGGTATATCCTCTTGTACTGGTGGTACTAAAGAAGTGACTTCCCCTTTTTAACTCCTCCAAAACAATTTCACTCTTGGGCTTGTGGATTATCACATAGTCTTCCTCTAGAAATCTGGCGTTCGTGCTAACGATCACCCTCTGATCTCTAGGACTATAAAACAATCCACCTTTCGTTCCTCTAGGATAGCCAACGAACAAGCGCACTTCTGTACGAGGTTCCAACTTACCAGCATCTGCCTTCAGCACATGTGCTGGACTCCCCCATATCCGAATATGTCTTAGACTAGGCTTTCGCCCAGTCCACAACTCTGTGAGAGTAAAAGGCACTAATTTAGATGGAACCAAGTTCAGAATGTACACTGTCGTATCTAGAGCATATCCCAAGAACGAATCTGGCAAGTCAGAATAACTCATAATCGATCTAACCATCTCTATAAGAGTCCTATTCCTCTGCTCTGCTACACCGTTCTGATGGGGTGTGCCAGGTGCAGTCAATTGGGATTGAATCCCAACCTCTGATAAGTAGTTCCTAAACTCTCCCAAGAGGTTCTTACCACCATGATCAGATCATAGTGTCATCCATATCTTGAATAATCGTCTATAAAAGAGACGAAATATTCAAGACCACCTCTTGCCTAGATAGTCATAGGACCACACAAATCAGAATGAACCATTTCTAGCACATCTTTGGCTCTATACCCCTTGGCCTTAAAAAGGCCTCTTGGTCATCTTACCCTCCAAGCAAGATTCGTAGGTTGGGAGATCCTCCACCACTAATGAACCCAAAGGTCCATTAGCTATCAACCTTTGAATTCTGCTTAGGTTAATGTGACCAAGCCTAAGAAGCCAAAGATATGTTTGGTTCATCTTCGAAGGTTCTTTTCTCTCATTGGAATTAGAAGATGAGTTATTAACTTCAATTTGCATCGTGGGAGGCTTTGTATACAAATTTCCTTTCAATGTATCTGAACAGATATTCTCCCTATTTCTTTTTATAACAACTCTGTCATTAAAAGAAATAGAATATCTATCCATAAACAATTTAGAAACTGAAATTAAGTTCTTTCTAAATAAAGGTACATAAAGGGAATTTTCCAGAACCTAAGTTTTATCTTTCTCAAGAGATAAATAAAACTTCTCCCACTGCAATAGCTGCTACCATCATGGCATTGCTCAAGTAAATGGTAATCTCCCCTTTTGCTAGTCGTCAGGTTTCCTGGAACCCCTGCAAAGTATTGTAGACATGATCAGTGGCTCTCGTATCTACACACCAGGTGCCTGTAGATAACACCGCTAATCATGTTTCAACGACTAGTCCAAAGGATATACCTTTGTTCTGCTTTGAATTGGGACAATCCTTCTTCCAATGTCCATCCTGCATGTAAATGAAGTACTTGCCTTTCGGCTTCTTCACACCTCCCTGAGATCCTCCCACCACCTTTGCTTCACCTTGTTTCTTCTTCTTCTTGCCTTTCGGCTTAGAAGTAGAAACCTTTTTGAGCAACCATGGCTTAATGACACTCTTTGAAGAGTGCATACTTGTACTCCTTAGCAGTTAAGACAATATCTAGATTCTTTTCCAATCAACATTATTTGGGTATAGTAAGTTTATTTCCTTTAGTATCATAGTAAGTGGACTGAAAGTCATTTTTGAAAATCCTAAGAATCACATAGATCATTACTGTAGATTTCAAAAAATTATTGATTCCTCAAACAATAAAATTTCAAAATCAACCAACACCTCAAAACACCGAGAATATCGCATGCCACGATAGTGTGGACGTATACGAATTCTACATTTGTAAGAGGAGGTTTTACCCATTAATTTTATTATCTTGTCAACCTTACTTTTTGACAAATAAAATTAATAGTTGGTTCCTCTTTGGCTGTACAAATAAAAGTAGTGACTCCGATAGGGAGGATACTTTTTATTTGTATCTAAGTGTGCACCATTACATGATACTAAGGGAATTATCTTGGATTATGTGCCTTACCTCTGGGGAAGTACACACGCTTCTAAATAATTTCCTATAACCATTATTTGACCAAGTGATCCGCAAACAAACTCATCCGATGGGGAGGAAGGCACTCAGAGCCGACACGCAAGTTTGTTGCATCACACGTCAAATTGTAATTGAGGCCGCGGGAATTAATTAAAATGTCCCTCTCCCACTTAGTAAATTGACAGTGAGGAATTTTCAAGCACACACAACATGCATATTATTACTATAGATTTCAAAAAAAAATTATTGATTCCTCAAACAATAAAATTTTGAAATCAACCAACACCTCAAAACAACGAGAATATCGCATGCCACGATAGTGTGGACATATACGAATTCTACATTTGTAAGAGGAGGTTTTACCCATTAATTTTATTATCTTGTCAACCTTACTTTTTGACAAATAAAATTAATAGTTGGTTCCTCTTTGGCCCTACAAATAAAAGCAGTGACTCCGATGGGGAGGATACTTTTTATTTGTATCTAAGTGTGCACCATTACACGATACTAAGGGAATTATCTCGGATTATATGCCTTACCGATGTGGAAGTACACACGCTCCTAAATAATTACCTATAACCATTATTTGACCTAGTGATCCGCAAACAAACTCATCCGATGGAGAGGAAGGCACTTAGAGCCGGCACGCAAGTTTGTTGCATCACACGTCAAATTGTAATGGAGGCCGCGGGAATTAATTAAAATGTCCCTCTCCCACTTAGTAAATTGACAGTGAGGAATTTTCAAGCACACACAACATGCATATAAAACAAATCAGCAATAAATATGGAAAAAATCAGAATTTTCCCAACTATTATGACATTGTTCTACAATATGCGTCCCGTCGTGTCACCACCTCGTCCGCTCCACCTTTTCCCGTGCGCAAGTCACCAAAGAGATCCAAGCCATGATAAACTATTTTAATTTACATCCATCAATCCTATACTCCACGAAGGAGTGTACAAATAATCTAAATCGAAAGTAAACTAAAATGAGTGGCTAAACAATGCCGTATTTAATTACAAAAATTAAATACTAATTTAGCCTCGTCAACCCCGAGGATTCAAATAATATACAATCACACACACATACAATCACATACACACATATATAGCCATAATAGTTGGATCTTATTTCTACAACCAAAAAGTTATCATACGCACATCCTACTATCATCCGACATACACAATATATGATAAGTGCGTGAAAGTAACCGAATCCAAAACACACAAAACTGGAAACCGTGGCTCTGATACCATTTTGATGGCAACATGCTCTGAGGCTCGTTGGCTCCCATGTCCCCGGATTAAAATTTTCACTAATGAAAACTAATCCGGATGGGATGAGTTTCCTAAGCTCAACCAATTATCGTCGTACTAACGACTTGAGTGATCGTTTCAACAAACTAGTTATTCAAGCAACACAACTCTTCTAGTCGGTTAGCCGCGGAAGAGACGACGGACGGATCACCGGTTTTTGTGTTTTATCTTTGGGGTCCATGATTATACAAATACATATGGATGTAGACATGTATAATCAACACATAAAAACATATTAATAAGAACATGCAAAGATCAATAATAAAACTTGTAAAACTTTTATACCTCTTGATCTTCTACCGTGTGTCCTAACCTCCTTGTAGACTTCGTGTGGGCGAAGATCCTCCATAAGTTGAAGCTTCCAAGATCTTCTTCAATCAAAAGAAAGAAGAACTCTCCTTCCCTTCTTGCTTGAGCCAACCACCAAGCCACAAAGGATTGATGCCACCAGCCCCAAGAAAAGAGAGAACAAGATGGCCAACCAAGGAACCAAACAAGGGATAAACCCTAGCTCCTAGTGCCGCCGGCCAAGAGGAAATGAAGAGGAGAAGAGGAATAGGTTGAGCGCCGACCAAGGTAGAGGGAGGAGAGCTAGGTGTCGGCAACACCTTAGGAAGAAGATGGGAACCCCTCCTATTGTTGTCGACCACTCCTCCTTTCAAACCCTAGCCGCCCAACAAACCCTAACTCCCTTAGGGTTTCTTGCCGCCCAAGCTTAGGATTGGCAAAACCTTAATCTCCAAAAAAAACTCTCTCTTGCCGCCCACCCTAAGCCACCCTTTTTATAGAGTTAGGGATAAGCCTTGGTTTAATCTCCACCATTGGTTCTAGGGATTTAATCTCAACCGTCGGATCTAGAGAATTAATCTCAACCATCGGATCTAGAGATTTAATTTCAACCGTCGGTTCTAGGGATTTAATCTCCACCGTCGGATCTAGAGATTTATTCCCCACCGTCGGTTCTTGAGATTTAATCTCAACCGTCGGTTCTTGGGATTTAATCTCAACCGTCGGATCTAGAGATTTAATCTCCTCCGTCGGTTCTAGAGTTTTGTTTTCCATCATTGGATCTAGGCTTCATGAGGTTATATTAGGCTACGATAGGGACCATGAGAAGGAGTTGGATCTTGGCCACCCGATGGATCGGAACCACACAAACTTGATCCATCAATGATGTTCCATTCCACTAGAGGATCATCATTGAATTACCTCACTAACCCCCATAAATTAATATGTGCTCCATACCTTATTTGTACATCAATCTCTCCGTGTTTAAGATATCGAATGTCCGCCAATTAATTGATTTACTGACCATCAATCAATTAACATCTAACTCCTCGAGTAGTACCACTCAACCTTATCATCATGTTGACTAAGTCAACCTGTAGGGTTTACATGATGAACCTTATGAGCTCCTCAAGGGGACATCATCAACCTAATATATATGACACAGTTTCCTCCTATAATCAACGACACACCATGTAAATAATATCATTTCCCAACTTACCGGGCATATTGATTTAATCCATCTAAATCTCACCCTTTGGTAAATCAAAGAAATAAATACTAAGTACATGTGCCCGTTATTATATCGGGATTAAGAGCATGTACAACATAATATCCGAGGTCCAATTTAATTATGTAGTCAGCAATAAATTGAATCACCTCTCTGTCAGTCATGCTCAATACACCTAAGTGTACTAGTGTAACTCTATGTTCAAGACAAAACAATACCAAGCTACACTATAACCATGCCAATGGTTTGTCCAAAACCATCTTGGTTGTGAGCCTCTACTTATACTCTACAAGGGACTGATAACATGATCTTCTGTGCCACACCAAGCACCATGTTATCTACAATGTAAAGTATTAGATAATATGCACACATATAATAAATATAAAGTGCAAACAATGATCATGTGATTCTCATTTCAAAATAAAAATGTTCATACAAAAGAGTTAGGCTTTCAGTATACATCCCAACAATCTCCCACTTATATTAAAAGACTATGCTGTCCTCATACTGCCATACATCTGATTCCCCTTCCCTCCACATGCCTATCAAAGCTCTCGCTAGAAGGGCCTTAGTGAAAGGGTCTACCAGGTCATCCTCTGATGTAATCTAGGCGACAACAACTTCTACCTTCTTTACGATTTCTCATATCAGGTGGTACTTGCGCTCTATGTGTTTACTAGCCTTATGGGCTCGTGATTCCTTCGAGTTTGCAACTGCACCACTATTATCACAATAAATTGCGATAGTTCTGGGCAAACCAGAAATCACATCCAAGCCCATCAGGAAGTTCCTGAACCACAGAGCTTCCTTGGCCGCCTCATAGGCTGCCACATACTCAGCTTCCATGGTGGAGTCCGCCACGCATTTCTGCTAGACACTCCTCCATACAATTGCTCCACCTCCCAAAGTAAACACAAAACCTGAGGTAGACTTACTGTTATCCCTTTCTGATTGGAAGTCGCAATCCATGCAACCCACAGGGAGTAATTGGTCTGCCCGGTAAACTAGCATATAATCCCTAGTCCTTCTCAGGCACTACAATATATGCTTTACCGCAGTCCAATGTCTCTATCCTGGATTACTCTGATATCTGCTAACCATGCCCATGGCAAAGCAGATATCTGGTCTCGTACATAGCATAGCATACATGAGGCTTTCTACTGTCGAAGCATAAGGAACCGCCTTCATCTCCTCTATCTCCTTTGATGTTGGGACACATCTCTTTAGATAAAGGTACTCCATGCCTAAAAGGTAGAAAACTTTTCTTGGAGTTCTGCATGCTAAAACGAGCAAGATTGTGTCTATCTATGAAGCTTGGGATAAGCACCACATCCTTTTCCTGCGATCCCTTATAACCTTGATCCCAAGGATGTGTCCTGCTTCTCTCAAGTCCTTCATATCAAACTGTTTGGACAACCATACCCTTACGCCCGATAATACTTTGATATTGTTGCCAATCACCAAAATATTATCTACGTATAGTACAAGAAATACCACTACATTTCCGTCACATCTCTTGTATACACAAGACTCATCCGGACTTTGAATAAATCCATCTAAATCTGAATTTACCTCATCAAAGCGGATGTTCCAAGACCTCGAAGCTTGCTTCAATCCATAAACGGACCGATTAAGCTTACATACAATACGCTCTTTGCCCTTAGCAATGAATCCCTCTGGTTGCTTCATATAGATGTTTTCCTCAAGACTTCCATTAAGGAAAGATGTCTTGACATCCATCTGCCACACCTCATAATCCATATGAGCTGCTATGCATAAGAGCTCCCAGACCTGACTTGAATCCATATATTCAATCTCAGTATTCATTGCACTTTGCCATGATGTTGTATCTATATCTTGGATTGCCTCGTCGTATGTCTAGGTGTCAGGTTCATGTTTGCCAGGGACTAAGTCCGAAGACTCTCCCAAGAACATGAATCTCACGGGTTGTCTAACAACCCTCCCACTACGACGAGGTATCACCTGTGTATGCTTCTGTGACACGCGGTGCAGTGACATGTGGTATTTCCTCTTGTACCGGTGGTACTAAAGAAGTGACTTCCCCTTTTTAACTCCTCCAAAACAATTTCATTCTTGGGTTTGTTGATTATCACATAGTCTTCCTCTAGAAATCTGGCGTTCGTGCTAACGATCACCCTCTCATCTCTAGGACTATAAAACAATCCACCTTTCATTCCTCTAGGATAGCCAAGGAACAAGCGCACTTCCGTACGAGGTTCCAACTTACCAGCATCTGCCTTCAGCACATGTGCTGGACTCCCCCATATCCGAATATGTCTTAGACTAGGCTTTCGCCCAGTCCACAACTCTGTGGGAGTAAAAGGCACTAATTTAGATGGAACCAAGTTCAGAATGTACACTGCCGTATCTAGAGCATATCCCCAGAACGAATCTTGCAAGTCAGAATAACTCATCATCGATCTAACTATCTCCATAAGAGTCTTATTCCTTCACTATGCTACACCATTCTGCTGGGGTGTGCCAGGTGCAGTCAATTGGGATTGAATCCCAACCTCTGATAAGTAGTTCCTAAACTCTCCCAAGAGGTTCTCACCACCACAATCAGATCGTAGTGTCATCCATATCTTGAATAATCATCTATAAAAGAGACGAAATATTCAAGGTCACCTCTTGCCTAGATAGTCATAGGACCACACAAATCAGAATGAACCATTTCTAGCACATCTTTGGCTCTATACCCCTTGGCCTTAAAAAGGCCTCTTGGTCATCTTACCCTCCAAGCATGATTCGTAGGTTGGGAGATCCTCAACCACTAATAAACCCAAAGGTCCATCAGCTATCAACCTTTGAATTCTGCTTAGGTTAATGTGACCAAGCCTAAGAAGCCAAAGATATGTTTGGTTCATCTTCGAGGGTTCTTTTCTCTCATTGGAATTAGAAGATGAGTTATTAACTTCAATTTGCATCGTGGTAGGCTTTGTATACAAATTTCCTTTCAATGTACCTGAACAGATATTCTCCCTATTTCTTTTTATAACAACTCTGTCATTAAAAGAAATAGAATATCTATCCATAAACAATTTAGAAACTGAAACTAAGTTCTTTCTAAATAAAGGTACATAAAGGGAATTTTCCAGAACCTAAGTTTTATTTTTCTCAAGAGATAAATAAAACTTCTCCCACTGCAATAGCTGCTACCATCATGGCATTGCTCAAGTAAATGGTAATCTCCCCTTTAGCTAGTCGTCAGGTTTCCTGGAACCCCTGCAAAGTATTGTAGACATGATCAGTGGCTCCCGTATCTACACACCAGGTGCCTGTAGATAACACCGCTAATCATGTTTCAATGACTAGTCCAAAGGATATACCTTTGTTCTGCTTTGAATTGGGATAGTCCTTCTTCCAATGTCCATCCTACTTGTAAATGAAGTACTTGCCTTTCGGCTTCTTCACTCCTCCCTGAGATCCTCCCACCACCTTTGCTTCACCTTGTTTCTTCTTCTTCTTGCCTTTCAGCTTAGAAGTAGAAAACTTTTTGAGCAACCATGGCTTGAGGAAACTCTTTGAATAGTGCATACTTGTACTCCTTAGCAGTTAAGACAATATCTACATTCTTTTCCAATCAACATTATTTGGGTATAGTAAGTTTATTTCCTTTAGTATCATAGTAAGTTGATTGAAAGTCATTTTTGAAAATCCTAAGAATCACATAGATCATTACTGTAGATTTCAAAAAATTATTGATTCCTCAAACAATAAAATTTCGAAATCAACCAACACTTCAAAACACCGAGAATATCGCATGCCACGATAGTGTGGACGTATACGAATTCTACATTTGTAAGAGGAGGTTTTACCCATTAATTTTATTATCTTGTCAACCTTACTTTTTGACAAATAAAATTAATAGTTGGTTCCTCTTTGGCCCTACAAATAAAAGCAGTGACTCTGATGGGGAGGATACTTTTTATTTGTATCTAAGTGTGCACCATTACACGATTCTAAGGGAATTATCTCGGATTATGTGTCTTACCTCTGGGGAAGTACACATGCTCCTAAATAATTTCCTATAACCATTATTTGACCTAGTGATCCGCAAACAAACTCATCCGATTGGGAGGAAGGCACTCAGAGCCGACACGCAAGTTTGTTGCATCACACGTCAAATTGTAATGGAGGACGCGGGAATTAATTAAAATGTCCCTCTCCCACTTAGTAAATTGACAGTGAGAAATTTTCAAGCACACACAACATGCATATTATTACTGTAGATTTCAAAAAAAATTATTGATTCCTCAAACAATAAAATTTCGAAATCAACCAACACCTCAAAACACCGAGAATATCGCATGCCACGATAGTGTGGACGTATATGAATTCTACATTTGTAAGAGGAGGTTTTACCCATTAATTTTATTATCTTGTCAACATTACTTTTTGACAAATAAAATTAATAGTTGGTTCCTCTTTGGCCCTACAAATTAAAGCATTGACTCCGATGGGGAGGATACTTTTTATTTGTATCTAAGTGTGCACTATTACACGATACTAAGGGAATTATCTCGGATTATGTGTCTTACCGATGTGGAAGTACACACGCTCCTAAATAATTTCCTATAACCATTATTTGACCTAGTGATCCACAAACAAACTCATCCGATGGGGAGGAAGGCACTCAGAGCCGACACACAAGTTTGTTGCATCACACGTCAAATTGTAATGGAGGCTGCGGGAATTAATTAAAATGTCCCTCTCCCACTTAGTAAATTGACAGTGAGGAATTTTTAAGGACACACAACATGCATATAAAACAAATCAGCAATAAATATGGAAAAAATCAGAATTTTCCCAACTATTATGGCATTGTTCTCCAATATGCGTCCCGTCGTGTCGCCACCTCGTCCGCTCCACCTTTTCCCGTGCGCAAGTCACCAAAGAGATCCGAACCACGATAAACTATTTTAATTTACATCCATCGATCCTATACTCCACGAAGGAGTGTACAAATAATCTAGATCGAAAGTAAACTAAAATGAGTGGCTAAAAAATGTCGTATTTAATTACAAAAATTAAATACTAATTTAGCCTCGTCAACCCCGAGGATTCAAATAATATACAATCACACACACATGCAATCACATACACACATATATAGCCATAATAGTTGAATCTTATGCTTGCAATCAAAAAGTTATCATACGCACATCCTACTATCATCCGGCATACACAATATATGATAAGTGCGTGAAAGTAACCGAATCCAAAACACACAAAACTGGAAACCGTGGCTCTGATACCATTTTGATGGCAACATGCTCTGAGGCTCGTTGGCTCCCATGTCTCCGGATTAAAATTTTCACTAATGAAAACTAATCCGAATGGGATGAGTTTCCTAAGCTCAAACAATTCGTCATCGTGCTAACGACTTGAGCGATCGCTTCAACAAACTAGTTGTTCAAGCAACACAACTCTTCTAGTCGGTTAGCCGCGGAAGAGACGACGAATGGATCGCCGGTTTTTGTGTTTTATCTTCGGGGTCCATGATTATACAAATACATATGGATGTAGACATGTATAATCAACACATACAAACATATTAATAAGAACATGCAAAGATCAATAATAAAACTTGTAAAACTTTTATACCTCTTGATCTTCTACCGTATGTCCTAACCTCCTTGTAGACTTCGTGTGGGCGAAGATCCTCCACAAGTTGAAGCTTCCTAGATCTTCTTCAATCAAAAGAAAGAAGAACTCTCCTTCCCTTCTTGCTTGAGCCAACCACCAAGCCACAAAGGATTGATGTCGTCGGCCCCAAGAAAAGAAAGAACAAGATGGCCAACCAAGGAACCAAACAAGGGACAAACCCTAGCTCCTAGTGCCGCCGGCCAAGAGGAAATGAAGAGGAGAAGAGGAATAGGTTGAGCGCCGACCAAGGTAGAGGGAGGAGAGCTAGGTGCCGGAAACACCTTAGGAAGAAGATGGGAACCCCTCCTATTGTTGCCGACAACTCCTCCTTTCAAACCCTAGCCGCACAACAAAGCCTAACTCCCTTAGGGTTTCTTGCCGCCCAAGTTTAGGATTGGCAAAACCCTAATCTCCAAAAAAAACTCTCTCTTGCCGCCCACCCTAAGCCACCCTTTTTATAGAGTTAGGGATAAGCCTTGGTTTAATCTCCACCATTGGTTCTAGGGATTTAATCTCAACCGTCGGATCTAGAAAATTAATCTCAACCATTGGATCTAGAGATTTAATCTCAACCATCGGTTCTAGGGATTTAATCTTCACCGTCGGATCTAGAGATTTATTCTCCACCGTCGGTTCTAGAGATTTAATCTCAACCGTCGGTTCTAGGGATTTAATCTCAACCGTTGGATCTAGAGATTTAATCTTCACCGTCGGTTCTAGAGTTTTGTTTTCCATCATTGGATCTAGGCTTCATGAGGTTATATAAGGCTATGATAGGGACCATGAGGAGTTGGATCTTGGCCACCCGATGGATCGGAACCACACAAACTTGATCCATCAATAATGTTCCATTCCACTAGAGGATCATCATTGAATTACCTCACCAACCCCCATAAATTAATATGGGCTCCATACATTATTTGTACATCCATCTCTCCGTGTTTAAGATATCGAATGTCCGTCAATTAATTGATTTACTGACCATCAATCAATTAACATCTAACTCCTCGAGTAGTACAACTCAACCTTATCATCATGTTGACTAAGTCAACCTGCAGGGTTTACATGATGAACCTTATGAGCTCCTCAAGGGGACATCATCAACTTAATATATAGGACACGGTTTCCTCCTATAATCAACGGCACGCCATTTAAATAATATCATTTCCCAACTTACCGGACATATTGATTTGATCCATCTAAATCTCACCCTTTGGTAAATCAAAGAAATAAATACTAAGTACATATGCTCGTTATTATATCGGGATTAAGAGCATGTACAACATAATATCCGAGGTCCGATTCAATTATGTAGTCAGCAATAAATTGAATCACCTCTATGTCGGTCCTGCTCAATACACCTAAGTGTACTAGTGTAACTCTATGTTCAAGACAAAACAATACCAAGCTACACTACAACCATGCCAATGATTTGTCCAAAACCATCTTGGTTGTGAGCCTCTACTTATACTCTACAAGGGACTGATAACATGATCTTCTGTGCCACACCAAGCACCATGTTATCTACAATGTAAAGTATTAGACAATATGCACACATATAATAAATATAAAGTGCAAACAATGATCATGTGATTCTCATTTTAAAATAAAAATGTTCATACAAAAGAGCTAGACTTTCAGTATACATCCCAACAAAACCCTTTGCCACACACATCAAAACCATATCACGGCAAGAGATTGCCCTAACAATCTCCCCCTTTTTGATGTGTGGCAATCCGTTTAAGTTAGGTAAAAACATTTGATAAAACATTAAGGAAAGAAAGCTTGTGAATAACATGATTAGTAACTCTCCCCCTTAATACATGAAATTCCCCCTAAATATATTCCCCCTTACTTAAACATATAGTTTTCTCCCCCTTTGACACCATAAAAAATAATTAACAAAGTCTATATAGCTTGACATCAAATATAGATAGAAACAAAAACCAAAATATGCCTTAAAATTGGATAAAAGAAATTACTGGGCATGTTATCAGGCTACCATTCGACTGGCACATGTATTTCAGGATTTCTGATTTTCCGGGGTGAATTTCAGAAATGCGTAAAAAATTCTATAAAATTCGAAAAATCATGAAATTTGGGGAACACATTTCTTGTAAGTATATTTATCAATGAAAAATAGTTTTCCATGAAATATCATTATATTTTCAAGTATTTGCCAAAAATCCAAAAGCTTTAAAAACCACTTGGTTTTTGATCATGTTAGTATCCATTTTAACACCTAGTCTTGCTTTGAATTGTTTCAAAACATGAATACACAGATTTTAAAGTAAGAATTTGTTTTGAAAACATGTGAAATATCCAACCATGATCTTTGGGCAATATCTCTATGAATTAAACATAAGTCTTCCCCATGATTGGTCTATTATTGCTATTTTGATACTTTAAATGACCATCTAAATTCCATAGGCACTAGTGGACATTTGTATCATCCTAACATCTCACCCATGCTAAGTTGTCAATCAAGGTAGCCTATGGTGAGTGTGAGATGTATCCTAAAGGTATTTGTATATACTTAACCATTATTTTCATGCAATTCTATCAAGGTTAAGTATCACCCCATCATTCCACATGATCATAAAGATGTATATGAATTAATTTCATATTATGATCATGAAACAAATGTATTCATCAAATTGTGATCATGCATTAGGTATTACATGATGATAATAAAGCAAATATCACCTAAAGCATGATTTATCTACTTATAGGTGCATTATCATCACCTAACACTATTTCAAAAATGTTGTCCCACCATCCTAAGTCAACCAAAAATATGATATAGGTAAAGTCCATATGGTTGACTATCCTAGGGTTTTCCTAACCCTCTGTTAGTAATATATGAGAGATGTCCTAAGGCAATCGCCTTATGTATGAACAATTTATATGATAAATGAAGATTCACTATTTGAGTATACATGTTTAATGTATTTGATTGGATCTTAAACTCATTTACTGAATGTCCACGATACGATTCACAGCATGAGAGAATTTGTGATTGGATCACAACTAGTGAGTATCTCTACATGTGTAATTGTGATGTATCGGAATTATCCCTAGTCGATGAATTGATGGATTTGGACACCATCAATTCTGTCGAGACTAGCACGAAGTATACTCCTTGGTGTATCCAAGCAGCTGATTCTCACTGGCTGGAGACATTGTGATGTCCAGAGTTAATCGTGGATGCTAGTTATGGTAACTAGTTCATTGGAGTGACCAGCCGTAAGACTTCATATGGTTCTCTGCATATATAGATATGTCAATGAAGTTCTTACTGTGGCTTAAGTGCGATGTTCCTTTGACTTACGGTATTCAAGTCATCTTGATCATGGAGACTTATGCTTTGACATCTTAAGCAAACATCTCTAAGGAGATGTGGACCCGGGATGATTGGGTATAAGTCGAAGTGATCGAAGGTGTTTGAATAGCCTATAAAGGATTCACCACTCCTTGCGAGGAGATGTATACCCATGGCCTCTCGTCAGATTGTTACTAAAGTCTTTGGCCAAAGCATTACATGTTTAGAGTAAGGTACTCTTCGATACATGTGGAGTAACTAGAATCCGTAGGACGAGGAAATGATACTTGGGCTAGGTGTGACGTAGTCACTTAGTGGGGATCGGCACAATAGACCATGTCCCAACCAAGTGGGTATAAGATGAGTGAAGGGAATGGGGCACGATTCATTCGAGCCATCAAGGGTTTGAAAATAGTTCTAGATAAACCGTTGATCTTTTCGGTTAATTGGGGATCATGATGTACTACTAGGTGCCACTCATGATCGTTCTATAATTAATGGTTAATTATAGACGGCCAACATAAACCGAGAACCTATTTGGTCACACGCACAACGAGTGTAATCCAAAGGATTTAAAACGAGCTTGAGACTGAGATTCTCAGACCGAGAGAAACTATGTTTGGTTGGACCAAACATAAAGCGAGCATGAAATTGTTTCAGTCGCAATGGAAGCGTGGATGGGCCGTGTCTTATGAAGACGTAATGGATGAACCAAAATGGTTTGGTTCTAATCCAATGGAGGAGGATAAACCAAAGGGTTTGGTTTATATTAAACGAATGAACCAAAGGTTGGTTCGGTTCGTTTTAACTTAAAATAAACCATCATAGTTTGGTTTATTTTAACTTATCTTAATGGAGCGGGTTAACGGGCTTTATGGATATGATCCATTAACCATTAAGAGAATTAGTTCTCTATAAAATAGGGCTTAAACCCTAGCAATTGGAGTTGCCGCCCACCCCTTGAAGAAGGTTTTCGGCGCCAACCCTAGATTGCCGCCGCCCAGGTTTTGTGCCGCCGTCCAAGTCATTGCCGGCGACCAAGCTTCAGCCGGTGAACACTCCGGCGACCCTCCGGTGATCTCCTCTAGGTTCGGTGATAAGGTGAGCTTCCATCTCTCCTTGGCCGGCCTCTATTCCTCCACCAAAAGCTCTCCAGTTTTTCTGGACAGCTTGTTTCTTTGTTGTCGGAGCGTCGTTTGGACGACGGTTAGTGCTCCGACAACGGCTAACTTACCGGGGATTTGATCTCCGGTAATCCTCTGAGGTGGGGGACGGCGATCTGCCAAACGGTTGACGAATACCTCTCCGGAGAAGCGAGTTTTGAGAACTCGTTTTAGGATCCGAATTTGGATTCGGATCGTGATCATCTCTCGATCACGCGTCGTCTTCAACACGAGGCTAGTAACCCGTACGAAGACGAAGCTCGTGACTTAGCGAAGTCATCCCGAGGAGCTCGGCGTGGATACGGATAGAGACGATTCTTACGAGGATCGTTCCGGTTGATGCCGTTCCCGCTACACGTCATACGGAAGGTTTAATGTAGATAATTTTCTTTTATTGCAAATTTTAATTTACGGTTATGTCTACACGTGTTGTAATAGCATGCGTGTGTTGTGTGTGTTGTAATAAATATAGATTTATTATTTTTAATTGCTTCCGCTGTGCTCATGTTTACGAAACATGATCGAACACACACACGCCATGCAAGGTAAACCCAACAAAGGTATCGAGCCCAGTTGTGTTTCACATAATCGTAAAATGGTTTTGCGATAGTCATAATGTATTTCTTGAAATTTTCTAAATTTTGGAAATTTAGAAGTATTTATGGAAATTTTTCAATTTTGGAAAGTCTAGAAGTATTTATGGAAATCTTCCACTTTTGGAAAGTTGGAAGTATTTATGGAAATTGATATTTTCCATAAATAAAATATTTGATTAGATTCTGGAAATTTGTTTCCTTATTTAATCATGATTTGATTTGGGAAATCAAATCTTAAAATATTTTATTTCCATAAGTAGTTTTAATGATTTAGGAAATTGGTTTCCTAAATAGATTTTCCTTAATCAAATAATTCCATGAATAAAATATGTGATTAGATTTGGAAATTTGTTTCCTAATTTAATTATGATTTGATTTGGAGAATCAAATCTTAAACATATTTTATTTCCATAAATAGTTATGACATATAAGGAAATTATATACATGACATAATTGTATGCCATGTAATTGCATTAGATGCATAACATTATGCCATGCGTGTCGTGACATGTAGATGTATGCCATGTATGCCATGCCATGTAGATAATAGTTATTTGCATGCAAAGAGGATGAGACATAAAACCCTAACTCAATATTAAAGCCTACACCTTCCATTAATATGGTTAGAACCAGAGTTATGCTTTCTTGTTTGGGTTGTTGGACTCACTCCAAGCCCTCTAACTCGAACATGTTCAAACCATCATTGGAATAGTTTAACTCTAATATGGTAAGAGCCGAGGTCAATCGTTAGTTTGGGTTGTTGGACTCACTCCAAGCCCAAGCTAATTGGTTGAATGCGCCTAACCATATTAAAACTATTTCGATTAATGGGTCGGCTTTAACTTGGAGCATCGATTTGTTGGACTCACTCCAAGGTCGATGTAAGAGAGGTGAAGTTGGGTGCTATGCATATGATGCATACTTGTTAATGTGTTAACAACCCAATGTATGTGTAAACATTCAATTAGTTGATAGCACATTGTGATAGTTACATATACATGATATGTAATCGTATACTTGATACCCACCATCATAGCTAAGAATGGCTTGTTGGACTCACTCCAAGGTTGTTCTTATCTATGATGGATATCAGCCCATTCGAGATGGACCTACGATCTCCAAGTGATTTTAAGGGGTTTTTGAAATTCAAAATGAATGGGATTTATAAATGTATATTGATGCATTTTAAAATCATTTTCTCATATATGCTCGCTTTGTATTTCTAGGTCAATAAATTGATCATGACGCCTTTGAATTTGCGACTATTTTGGATTCGAACAAACCGATCGGGCCTAACTTCGGATCGCTTAGAAACTCGAGAATTGTTCTCAAGGCGAAAAGCTTGCATATGTCCTCAAGAGCCTCTTCCGATCGCCCTAAGGACGATGCAACCTGCATCAAATGTTGGTCTATCGTAAACATGTGGCGATTCGAAATGGGCGAGTTGCATCATGCTAGCGGCGATGGTACCGAGCCGCAAAGCGCATGAGCATATGGATGCTAATACTATGGTCTTCCATCTTCATGAGTTGTTCGATGAGCAAGCGAGATCCGAAAGGTTCGAGGTCTCTAGGCTCCTCTTCACTACGAAGATGCAAGAAGGTTCGCCTCAGAGTGCTTTGTGCTAAAGATGAACGGGTACATCGAGCGCTAGCTACCCTCGGTTTTGTGATGGATCATGAGTTAAGTATTGACTTAATTCTGCATTGTTTGCCCAAGAGTTTCTCGCAATTTGTGATGAACTATCTGGATGAACAAATTGGAATCCACCATTCCCGAGCTCTCAATATGTCAAGACCGTGGAGCCTTCGTGAAGCATGAGGAGAAGGCGGTTCTATAGTTGATTCTCAAAGAAAGGTTCTAAGAGGAAGGCAAAAGAATGTAAGAAAGGAAAGAAAAAGGCAAAGAAGGCAGAACTAACAAGAAAAGGGCACTTGCCATCATCATGGCAAGGAAGGCCATCCGCTAAGAAACTGCAAGATTTATCTTGAGTCCATGAAGAAGAAGAAGGCATCCGATGCCCCATCCTCTTCGTATCTTCAAGTATTGATTGTCATTCTATTTCCTTAGACACTTGGGTATTGGATAATCGGGTGTAGCTCACATATATGTAATGACATACAGGCTAAGGAATAGAAGAAGACTTGTCGAGGGGAGTCAAATTTATGAGTTGGCAATGGAGCAAAGGTTGTGCCGCCATCGAACTTATTTGGTCAAGCTCCCTAGTGGACTAGTCTTGAATCGACAATTGCTATTATGTTCCTTCTAATAAAGAACATTGTTTCTATTTCCTCGCTTAAATAGAAATGGTTTCCATTTAACGCTTAGTAACAATTGTTGACATTCCATACGCAGTACTCATCTAAACCTCTTCACTTATACCTCCAAACAATCCGACGAGGCCATGCCGAGATCTAGATCTCTCAAGGGGTCATAAACGATAATCACCAAATTAAAGAAAGAACAATCAATGATAAGACTTATACCCAATTTGTCGCGGCCATGAAATAGATGCTCACTGCAATTATTACCGTGAAACGCAAATAGTAGCTGTGTGGATGACTCCGAATTGGAATAGCAGCAATACGTAAACTGAACGAAGTATTTACCTTTCTTTGGAAAGGTGAACGAGTGGGAGAGTTACTAGGTCTAATACAGACTGATGTATGTGGACCTATGTCAACTCAAGCTTTAGGAGGCTATAGCTACTTCATTACCTTCACCGATGATCACTCACGGTTTGGGTATGTGTTCTTGATGAAACACAAGTCTGAAGCCTTTGAAAGGTTCAAAGAATTCAGAAATGAAGTAGAGGAAACAACATGACAAGAGTATTAAAATACTTGATCGGATCGAGGTGGTGAATACTTAAGTCAGAGTTTCTTGATTATCTAAGAGACAATGGTATATTGTCTCAATGGACTCCGCCCTATACACCACGGACATAATGGTGTATCGAGGCGTAAGGACCTTGTTGGACATCGGTCAATGATGAATCATGCGACTCTTCCCAAGTCCTTTTGGGGTTATGCACTTGAGACATTTGTTTACTTGTTAAGCAGAATGCCTACAAGGTAGTCTCAACTACTCCATATGAGATATGGAATAGTAAGAAACCTCATGTATCTTACTTGAAGAGATATGGGGTTGTCTGCTTATGTGAAGCGGGTATGTCGGACAAATTGGATGCTAAGTCGATAAATGTCTATTTATTGGATACCCTAAGGAAACAAGGGGTTACCAATTCTATCATCTGTGGAACAAAGGTGTTTGTTTGAGGCATCTTTGTGTTTCTAGAGAAAGAGTTTCTCTTGCAAGAAAGCAGTGGGAGTGTCGTCGAGCTTGAGGAGGCTCAGAGACTCAAATAGACATTGATGAGATACAGTGAAGCCTGACGGTAAATGACTCATAGTGATGAGCAATCATTTGGACCTATTGTAACACCACATCTTCGTAGATCAGTAGAACATGCAATATTCACGAGAGATATGGATTTCGTAAGTAAATCGAATCGAGAGCGTGTTACTCATTGATGATGAGAGCCTACGATTATGAAGAAGTCGACAAGTTGAGAAAGGGATAAGTGGCTTGGTGCCATGAAGTCGAAATGGATTCCATGTATGAAAACCAAGTTTGGAACTTGGTTGACCCACTGAAGGCATAAAGCCTATAGGGTGCAAGTGGGTTTTCAAGAAGAAAACCGACATGGATGGTAATGTGATTACCTATAAGGCTAGATTGGTGGCGAAAGGATATCGTCAAAAACAAGGTGTTGATTATGGCGAAACCTATTACTTTGTAGCTATCTTAAATCCATTCGGATGCTCTGGCCATAGCGGCTCATTATGATTATGAGATATGGCGGATGGATGTAAGCGGCTTTCCTTAATGGAAACTTGCTCGAGGGGCGTGTATATGATACGACGAGGTTTCACATCGGTTGATAAAACCAAGGTATGCAAATTGCGGACGATCCATTTATGGATTGAAGCAAGCATCGAGTGGAATATCCGTTTTGATGAGACAATCAAAAGTTTGATTTCTCACAAAATCGAACGAACCTTGTGTGTACAAGAAGGTTAGTGGGAGTGCGATCGTGTTCCTAGTATTGTATGTCGATGACATACTACTTATAGGAAGCGATGTTTCAATCTTCTGATCGATTAAGGTTTGGTTATCCAAGACATTCTCCATGAAAGACACAGGAGAAGCAACCTACATCCTTGGGATTAAGATCTATAGAGATAGATCGAAGCGGTTGTTGGTCTTCGCGATCTACATATATAGGCCAGAGTGCTAAAGAGGTTTAGCATGTCGGAATCCAAGAAAGGTTATCTACCCATCGGGCATAGGGTACACCTTTGAAGTCTATGTGTCGCGCCGAAGGCGAGAGGATTTGCATGAGTAAGATTCCCTATGCATCCGATAGGATCTATCATGTATGCTATATGTTATGTCACGAGGCCCGATGTATCGTATGCTCTGAGTGTCACGGCGGATACGGTCGATCGAGGAATGGATCATTGGGTGATTGTTAAGGCGATCCTTAAGTACTTGAAGAACTAAGGATGTGTTCTAATATATGGAGAAGGGTACATGGTGATACGTGGGTATACGGATGCGGCTCGAGACGGACAAGGATGATTCCATGTCTTGTATGGTATGTATTCACCTAATGGAGCGCAATAAGTTGGAAAGGTTCCAAGCTTGACACTATAGCGGATTACGCCACTAAGGCGAGAATACATTGCGGCTTTAGGCGACAAAGAGGCGGTTTGGATCAAGAAGTTCATCTACGAACTTGATGTGGTCTCATCGATGATCCAAACATGTGCCGCGCTATCATCTTATCGGAGAGATCATCGGTAGGAGCGAAATACAAATCGAGAAAATTCCCCTTTGAAAGGAACTTAGCGGATCCTTTGACTAAAGCATTACCTCAAAGTAAGTTTGAGGTCATGTTAGAGCTTATGGTATTGGATCTAGTAGCGATTGGCATTAGGCCAAGTGGGAGTCTGTTAGTAATATATGAGAGATGTCCTAAGGCAATGCCTTATGTATGAACCATTTATATGATAAATGAAGATTCACTATTTGAGTATACATGTTTATGTATTTGATTGGATCTTAAACTCATTTCTTGAATGTCACGATCGATTCACGGCATGAGAGAATTTGTGATTGGATCACAACTAGTGAGTATCTCTACATGTGTAATTGTGATGTATCGGAATTATCCTAGTCGATGAATTGATGGATTTGGACACCATCGATTACGAGACTAACCGCAGTATACTCCTTGGTGTATCAAGCGGTGATTCTCCTTTGGAGACATTGTGATGTCGGAGTTAATCGTGGATGCTAGTTATGGTAACTAGTTCATTGGAGTGACCGGTAGTAAGACTTCATATGGTTCTCTGCATATATAGATATGTCAATGAAGTTCTTCTTGTGGCTTAAGTGCGATGTTCCTTTGACTTGCGGTATTCAAGTCATCTTGATCATGGAGACTTATGCTTTGACATCTTAAGCAAACATCTCTAAGGAGATGTGGACGGGATGATTGGGTATAAGTGAAGTGATCGAAGGTGTTTGAATAGCCTATAAAGATTCACCACTCCTTGCGAGGAGATGTATACCCATGGCCTCTCGTCGGATTGTTACTAAAGTCTTTGGCCAAAGCATTACATGTTTAGAGTAAGGTACTCTTGATACATGTGGAGTAACTAGAATCCGTGGGGCGAGAAATGATACTTGGGCTAGGTGTGGCGTAGTCGACCTAGTGAGGTGACACAATAGACCATGTCACTGAACCAAGTGGGTATAAGATGAGTGAAGGGAATGGGGCACGATTCATTCGAGCTCTTGAAGGGTTTGAGAAATAGTTACGGATCGTAGTTGATCTTTTGGTTAATTGGGGATCATGATGTACTACTAGGTGCCACTCATGATCGTTCTATAATTAATGGTTAATTATAGGCGGCCAACATAAAGAGAACCTATTTGGTCACCGCCTGTGAGTGTAATCCAAAGGATTTAAAGCGAGCTTGAGAATGGGATTCTCGGCCAGGAGAAACTATGTTTGGTTGGACCAAACATAAGCGAGCATGAAATTGTTTGATCGCAATGGGGCGTGGATGGGCGTGTCTTATGAAGACATAATGGATGGACCAAAATGGTTTGGTTCTAATCAATGGATGAGAATAAACCAAAGGGTTTGGTTTATATTAAGCGAATGAACCAAAGTTGGTTGGTTCGTTTTAACTTAAAATAAACCATCATGGTTTGGTTTATTTTAACTTATCTTAATGGAAGCGGGTTAGCGGGCTTTATGGATATGATCCATTAACCATTAAGAGAATTAGTTCTCTATAAAATAGGGCTTAAACCTAATCTAAACCCTAGCCCTATTGCCGCCCACCCCTCCCTTAGTTTTGGCAACCCAAGCTGCCGCCGCCCTTGCTTTGTGCGTCAAGCTTGTTGCGTCAAGCTTCCAGGTGAACCTCCGGCGACCCTCGGTGATCTCCTAGGTTGGCATCAAGGTGAGCGCTTTTCTCTCCTTGTTGGCGGCGCCTACTCCTCCACCAAGCTGTCCAGTTTTCTGGACAGCTTCTTTCGTCGGGCGTCGTTTGGGCGGCGGTTAGTGCTCGACAGCGGCTAACTACGGGGATTTGATCTCCGGTAATCCTCTAGTGGAGGGCGAAGGATTCGTCAAGCGGTTGTGAATACCTCTCGGAGAAGCGAGTTTTGAGAACTCGTTTTGGATCGAATTTGGATTCGGATCGTGATCATCTCTCGATCACGTCGTCTTCAACCGAGGCTAGTAACCCGTCTGAAGGCGAAGCTCGTGACTTAGCGAAGTCATCGAGGGCTCGGCGTGGATCACGGATAGAGGCGATTCTTACGAGGATCGTTCGGTTGATGCCGTTCCGCTACGTCATCTGAAGGTATAAGCGTAGATAAATTTCCTTTTATTGCAAATTTTAATTTACGGTTATGTCTACACTTGTTGTAATAGCATGTGTGTTGTGTGTGTTGTAATAAATATAGATTTATTATTTTTATTGCTTCATTGTGCTCATGTTTCTGAAACATGATCGAACACAGGCAGTTGAGTTCACATGGCGTGTGTGTATTAGATCATGTTTAAATGCACGAGCACAGCCAAACAATTAAAATTTACTATATTCAGCTCTCACCTCACACACAACACACATGCTACAACAAGTGTAGACATAACGTAAATTAAAATTTGCAATAGAAAATTATCTACGTTATACCTTAGTATGACGTGTGAACGGCATCAGCGAACGATCCTCGTAGAATCGTCTCTATCGCTCAGCACGGCTCGATGACTTCGCTAAATCACGAGCTTCTCGATGGGTTACTAGCCTCGTGTTGAAGCGGACGTGATCGAGAAGATGATCACGATCCGAATCCAAATTCGGATCCTAAAATGAGTTCTCAAAACTCGCTTGGAGAGGTATTCGTCGGCGTTTGGAATCCTTCGTCCTCACCTCGAGGATTACCGGAGATCAAATCCCGATAAGTTAGCTGCTGTCGAGCACTAACCGTCGTCCCAAAGCGCTCGACAAGGAAAGAAAGCTGTCCAGCAGCTTTGGTGGGAGGAGGAAGCGGCCAAAAGATGGAGCTCACCTTATCAGAACCTAGAGGAGATCACGGAGTCGCCGGAGGTTCACCGGCTTGGTCACGGCCGCTGAGCTGCGAGGCAAAGGGCGGCGGCGAAGGTTGGCGCGAGTGGCGGAACAGGGATTTTTGGATTAGGGTTTAAGTCTAAGCCCTATTTTATAGAGAACTAATTCTCTTAATGGTTAATGGATCATATCCATAAAGCCCGTTAACCCGCTCCATTAAGATAAGTTAAAATAAACCAAACCATGATGGTTTATTTTAAGTTAAAAGAACAGAACCAACTTGGTTTTCTCGTTTAAAATAAACCAAACCCTTTGGTTTATTCTCCTCCATTGGATTAGAACCAAACCATTTTTCCATCATCCATTACGTCTTCATAAGACACGGCCCATCCAGCTTCCATTTTGAAACAATTTCATGCTCGCTTTATGTTTGGTCCAACCAAACATAGTTTCTCTCGATGCGAGAATCTCATTCTCAAGCTCGTTTAAATCCTTTGGATTACACTCGTTGCGTGTGACCAAATAGGTTCTCGGTTTATGTTGGCCGTATAATTAACCATTAATTATAGAAGCGATCATGAGTGGCACCTAGTAGTACATCATGATCCCCAATTAACGAAAAGATCAGTTGATCGGAACTATTTACGAAACCCTTGGCTCGAATGAATGCGCCCCATTCCCTTCACTCATCTTATACCCACTTGGTTCGGACATGGTCTATTGTGTCGATCCCCACTCGACTCGTCACACCTAGCCCAAGTATCATTTCCTCTCGGATTCTAGTTACTCACATGTATCGAAGAGTACCTTACTCTAAACATGTAATGCTTTGGCGAACTTTAGTAACAATCCGACGAGAGGCCATGGGTATACATCTCCTGACAAGGAGTGGGGAATCCTTTATAGGCTATTCAAACACCTTCGATCACTTCGACTTATACCCAATCATCCCGGGTCCACATCTCCTTAGAGATGTTTGCTTAAGATGTCAAAGCATAAGTCTCCATGATCAAGATGAATTGAATACATGCAAGTCAAAGGAACATCGCTTAAGCGCGATAAGAACTTCATTGACATATCTATATATGCGAGAACCATATAAAGTCTTACGGTGTCACTCAATGAACTAGTTACCATAACTAGCATCACGATTAACTCCGGACATCACTATGTCTCCGGCCCGGTGAGAAGCTTGGATACACCAAGGAGTATACCTCGTGCTAGTCTCGACAGAATTGATGGTGTCCAAATCCATCAATTCATCGACTAGGGATAATTCCGATACATCACAATTACACATGTAGAGATACTCACTAGTTGTGATCCAATCACAAATTCTCTCATCTGTGAAGAATCATCATCGACATTCGATAAATGAGTTTAAGATCCAATCAAATACATAAAACATGTATACTCAAATAGTGAATCTTCATTTATCATATAAATGGTTCATACATAAGGCGATTGCCTTAGGACATCTCTCATATATTACTAACAGACTCCCACTTGGCTAATGCCAATCGCTACGGTATCCAATACCATAAGCTCTAACATGACCCTCAAACTTTTTTTGAGGTAATGCTTTAGTCAAAGGATCCGCTAAGTTCCTTTCGATGGAATTTTCTCGATTTGTATTTCGTTCCTACGATGATCTCTCGATAAGATGATAGCGGCGAAGCATGTTTGGATCATTGATGAGACCACATCAGTCAGATGAACTACTTGATCAAGCCGCTTCTTCGCTTTGCTTCGAAGGCGCGTATTCCCTTAGTGGCGAGAATCGCTATAGTGTCGCTTGGAACCTTTCCAACTTATTGCCTCCATTCTAGGTGAATACATACCCGACTAACATGGAATCATCCTTGCTTGATCGGCATCCGTATACCGCGTATCACCATGTACCCTTCTCCGTATATTGAGAACACATCCTTAGTTCTTCTTAAGTACTTAAGGATCGTCTTAATATGATCCATTCTGGATCGATTGTATCTGCTCGTGACACTCGAGCATACGATACATCGGGCCTCGTACATAACATAGCATGATAGATCCTATTGCGGATGCATAGGAATCTTACTCATGCAAATCCTCTCTCTTACGTCTTGGCGGACACATAGACTTGAAGGTGTACCCCATGCACGATGGGTAGGAAACCTTTCTTGGATTCGACATGCTAAACCTCTTTAGCACTCGGTCTATATATGTAGGCTGCGAAGACAACGCGTTCGATCTATCTCTATAGATCTTAATCCCAGGATGTAGGTTGCTTGCTTCTCCGTCTTTCATGGAGAATGTCTTGGATAACCAAACCTTCAGCTGTAAGATTGAAACATCGTTTCCTATAAGTAATATGTCGACATACAATACTAGGAACACGCTCCCACTAACCTTCTTGTACACACAAGGTTCGTCTGGATTTTGTGAGAAATCAAACTTTTTGATTGTCTCATCAAAACGGATATTCCAGCTCCTGGATGCTTGCTTCAATCCATAAATGGATCGTCGCAATTTGCATACCTTGGTTTTATCAACCGATGTGAAACCCTCGGTTATCATATACACGTCCTCGGCGGGTTTCCATTAAGGAAAGCTGTTTTCACATCCATCGCCATATCTCATAATCATAATGAGCCGTATGGCAGAGCATCCGAATGGATTTAAGCATAGCTACAGACGAATAGGTTTCGTCATAATCAACACCTTGTTTTTGACGATATCCTTTCGCCACCAATCTAGCCTTATAGGTAATCACATTACCATCCATGTCGGTTTTCTTCTTGAAAACCCACTTGCACCCTATAGGCTTTATGCCTTGGTGGGTCAACCAAGTTCCAAACTTGGTTTTCATACATGGAATCCATTTCGACTTCATGGCACCAAGCCACTTATCCCTTCTGAACTTGTCGGCACTTCTTCATGGCTGGTAGGCTCCTCATCATCAATGAGTAACACGTCGTTCGATTCACTTACGAAATCCATATCTCTCGGAATATTGCGTGTTCTACGGATCTCTACGAAGATGTGGTGTTACAATAGGTCGATTGCTCATCACTATGAGTCATTGTGTGCTTCACCGGTATCTCATTAATGTCTATTTGAGTCTCTCGAGCCTCCTCAGCTCACACTCCCCTATTTTCTTGCAAGAGAAACTCTTTCTCTAGAAACACAACATGCCTTGAAACAAACACCTTTTGTTCCACAGGATGATAGAATTAGTAACCCCTTGTTTCCTTAGGGTATCAATAAATAGACATTTATCGGACTTAGCATCCAATTTATGCGTCTTCACATAAGCGAGACAACCCCATATCTTTAAGTAAGATACATGAGGTTTCTTACTATTCCATATCTCATATGGAGTAGTTGAGACTACCTTGGTAGGCATTGTTTAACAAGTAAGCGGTATGCAGTGCATAACCCCAAAAGGACTTGGGAAGAGTTGCATGATTCATCATTGACCTGACCATGTCCAACAAGGTCGATTCGCCTCTCGGATACACCATTATCTTTGTGGTGTATAGGTAGTCCATTGAGACAATATGCCATTGTCTCTTAGATAATCAAGAAACTCTTGACTTAAGTATTCACCACCTCGATCCGATCAGTATTTTAATACTCTTGTCATGTTGTTTCTCTACTTCATTTCTGAATTCTTTGAACCTTTCAAAGGCTTGGACTTGTGTTTCATCAAGAACACATACCCAAACCGTGAGTGATCATCGGTGAAGGTAATGAAGTAGCTATAGCCTCCTAAAGCTTGAGTTGACATAGGTCCACATACATCGGTATGTATTAGACCTAGTAACTCTCCCACTCGTTCACCTTTTCCAAAGGTAACTTAGTCATCTTGCCTTTTAAGCATGATTACGCATGTATCGTATGAATCCAATTCAAGCGATTCGAATTCCACATCGGTGTAATTCGGACATGCGTTTCTTGCTATATGGCCAAGACGACAATGCCACATATAGGAGTCTATTTGATTATCCTTTCGAGCACACGCGTGTTGCTCGCCGATATTGAAAATGTCCTTTGAATCGTCCAGCGTATAAACACCATTGCTTAAAGTTCCGGTCCCATAAAGAACTCCATTCAAAGTTATGTAACAACAATTGTTACTAAAAGTCAAATGGAACCCATTTCTATTTAAACAAGAAATAGAAATGATGTTCTTTATCAGCGAAGGAACATAAAAGCAATTGTCGATTCTAAGACAAGTCCTGCGGAGTTCAACAAATGCGTTAGATGGCGGTGCGACGACCTTTGCTTCATTCCCAACACGTAAATTTGACTCTCCCTTGACGAGTCTTCTTCTATTCCTTAGCCCATGTATGTCATTACATATATGTGAGCCACACCCAGTATCAAATACCCAAGTGTCTGAGGAAATAGAATGACAATCAATAAAGAAGATTTACGAAGAAGATGGGGCATCGATGCCTTATCCTTCTTCAGGACTCAAGATAAATCTTGCACTTTCTTCATGAATGGCTCTCCTTGCCATAATGATGGCAAGTTTCCTTTGTGCTAGTTCTACCTTCTTAGCCTTTTCTTCTTCCTTCATTCCTTCCTTTGACTTCCTCTTAGAACCTTTCTTGAGAATCAACTAACAACAGTCCCCTGCTCATGCTTCTCGGAAGACTCCGATCTTGACATATTGAAAGCGATACCATAGATGAACCTCCTAGCATCTCAGAGGTGAAGAGGAGCTTTGAGACTTGAACCTTTCGAATCTCACTTGCTCATCAACCAACTCACAAAGATGAAGGACTACGATATGAGCATCCATATGCTCATGCTTGCTTCGTAACTTGGGTTCCATCGTTGCTAGCATGATGCAACTCATTTGTTCGAGAATCACTCACATGTTTACGATAGGCCAACAATTGGTCGAGTTGCATCGTCACTAGGGATGAAGCGGGAAGAGGCGCGAGGACATTTACAAGCTTTTCACCTTGAGAACAATTCTCAAGTTTCTAAGCTAGTCCAAGTTAGTTCGGGATCGATTTATTTGAATCCAAAATGGAGCAAATTCAAACACATCATGATCAATATATTAACTTAGAAATACAAAGCGAGCATATATGAGAAAGATGATTTTAAAATGCATCAATATACATTTATAAATCCCATTCATTTTTGAATTTCAAAAACCCCAAAATCACTTGGAGATCGTAGGTCCATCTCGAATGGGCTGATATCCATCATAGTTATGAACAACCTTGGAGAGTCAACAAGCCATTCATAACTACGACGGTAGGTATCAATCTATACGATTGCATATCACGTATATGCAACTATCACAATGTGCTATCAACTAATTGAATGTTCACACATACATGGGTTGTTAACACATTAACAAGTATGCATCATATGCATAGCACCCAACTTCACCTCCTTTACATCGACCTTGGAGAGAGTCAACAAGCCGATGCTCGAGTTAAACCAACCCATTAATCGAAATAGTTTTAATATGGTTAGGCGCATTCAACCAATTAGCCCGGCTTGGACAACAACCAAAGCTAACGATTGACCTCGACTCTTACCATATTAGTATTAAACTATTCCATGGTTTGAACATGTTGAGGTTGAGGGCTTGGAAGAGTCCAACAACCCAAACAAGAAAGCAGAACTCTGGTTCTAACCATATTAATGGAAGGTGTAGGCTTTAATATTGATTAAGGGTTTTATGTCTCATCCTCTTTGCATGCAAATAACTATTATCTACATGGCATGGCATACATGGCATACATCTACATGTCACGATAATGTTATGCATCTAATGCAATTACATGACATACAATTATGTCATGTATATAATTTCCTTATATATGTCATAACTATTTATGGAAATAAAATATGTTTAAGATTTGATTCTCCAAATCAAATCATAATTAAATTAGAAACAAATTTCCAAATCTAATCACATATTTTATTCATGGAATTATTTGATTAAGGAAAATCTATTTAGGAAACCAATTTCCTAAATCATTAAAACTACTTATGGAAATAAAATATTTTAAGATTTGATTTCCCAAATCAAATCATGATTAAATTAGGAAACAAATTTACAGAATCTAATCAAATATTTTATTTATGGAAAATATCAATTTCCATAAATACTTCCAACTTTCCAAAAGTGGAAGATTTCCATAAATACTTCTAGACTTTCCAAAATTGAAAAATTTCCATAAATACTTCTAAATTTCCAAAATTTAGAAAATTTCAAGAAATACATTATGACTATCGCAAAACCATTTTTACGATTATGTCGAAACACAACTTTGGGCTCGATACCACTTTGTTGGGTTTAAATGGCGTGTGTGTGTTCGATCATGTTTCGTAAACATGAGCACAGCGAAAGCAATTAAAAATAATAAATCTATATTTATTACAACACACGCATGCTATTACAACAAGTGTAGACATAACCATAAATTAAAATTTGCAATAAAAGAAAATTATCTACGTTATACCTTCCGTATGACGTGTAGCGGGACCGGCATCAAGCGGGCGATCCTCGTAGAATCGTCTCTATCCGTATCACGCCCGAGCTCCTCGGGATGACCCGCTAAGTCACGAGCCGTCTTCGTGCGGGTTACTAGCCTCGTGTTGAAGAAGGCGTGATCGAGAGATGATCACGATCGAATCCAAATTCGGATCCTAAAGCGAGTTCTCAAAACTGCTTCTCCGGAGAGGTATTCGTCAACCGTTTGGCGAATCGCCGTCCTCCACCTCAGAGGATTACGGAGATCAAATCGGTATATTAGCCGCTGTCGGAGCACTAACCGTCGTCAAGCAGCGCTCGGCAAGAGAAACAAGCTGTCCAGAAAAACTGGACAGCTTGGTGGAAGAGAGATAGAGGCGGCCAAAACAAGAGAAGAAGCTCACCTTGATGCGAACCGAACCTAGGAGATCACCGGAGTCGCGAGTTCGGAGGCACGGCTGAAGCTTGAGCTTGGGCAGCAAGGTTGGCAGCAGCGGCACAAGGAGCGGCGGTTAGTTAGGCGCCTATTTTATAGAGAACTAATTCTCTTAATGGTTAATGGATCATATCCATAAAGCCCGTTAACCCGCTCCATTAAGATAAGTTAAAATAAACCAAACCATGATGGTTTATTTTAAGTTAAAACGAACCGAACCAACTTTTGGTTCATTCGTTTAAAATAAACCAAACCCTTTGGTTTATTCTCATCCATTGGATTAGAACCAAACCATTTTGGTTCATCCATTACGTCTTCATAAGACACGGCCCATCCACGCTTCCATTGCGACTGAAACAATTTCATGCTCGCTTTATGTTTGGTCCAACCAAACATAGTTTCTCTCGGTCTGAGAATCCCATTCTCAAGCTCGTTTTAAATCCTTTGGATTACACTCGTTGCGCGTGTGACCAAATAGGTTCTCGGTTTATGTTGGCCGTCTATAATTAACCATTAATTATAGAACGATCATGAGTGGCACCTAGTAGTACATCATGATCCCCAATTAACCGAAAAGATCAACGGTTGATCCAGAACTATTTCTGAAACCCTTCAGTAGCTCGAATGAATCGTGCCCCATTCCCTTCACTCATCTTATACCCACTTGGTTCAGGACATGGTCTATTGTGTCAGTCCCCACTAGGCTGACTACGTCACACCTAGCCCAAGTATCATTTCCTCGTCCTACGGATTCTAGTTACTCCACATGTATCAAAGAGTACCTTACTCTAAACATGTAATGCTTTGGCCAAAGACTTTAGTAACAATCCGACGAGAGGCCATGGGTATACATCTCCTCACAAGGAGTGGTGAATCCTTTATAGGCTATTCAAACACCTTCGATCACTGACTTATACCCAATCATCTCGGTCCACATCTCCTTTGAGATGTTTGCTTAAGATGTCAAAGCATAAGTCTCCATGATCAAGATGACTTGAATACCGCAAGTCAAAGGAACATCGCACTTAAGCCACAGTAAGAACTTCATTGACATATCTATATATGCAGAGAACCATATGAACACTTACGGCTGGTCACTCCAATGAACTAGTTACCATAACTAGCATCCACGATTAACTCCGGACATCACAATGTCTCCACCAAAGGAGAATCACCGCTTGGTTACACCAAGGAGTATACCTCATGCTAGTCTCGACAGAATTGATGGTGTCCAAATCCATCAATTCATCGACTAGGGATAATTCCGATACATCACAATTACACATGTAGAGATACTCACTAGTTGTGATCCAATCACAAATTCTCTCATGCCAGAATCGTATCGTGGACATTCAGTAAATGAGTTTAAGATCCAATCAAATACATTAAACATGTATACTCAAATAGTGAATCTTCATTTATCATATAAATGGTTCATACATAAGGCGATTGCCTTAGGACATCTCTCATATATTACTAACATTATCTACTTATAGGTGCATTATCATCACCTAACACTATTTCAAAAATGTTGTCCCGCCATCCTAAGTCAACCAAAAATATGATATAGGTAAAGTCCATATGGTTGACTATCCTAGGGTTTTCCTAACCCTTAAGGATGGATTTTGGAACCCAAAATAAGTTCTTTCCTTTGGGGTTCACTAAAAATTCTTTAGGGATCTATTTTCTAGCTATTACCTTCTTTTTATCTTGACCCCTAGCTATTAAGCATTTATAGGCCTTTTCATTTTTCTTTTCCTTATAACCTAGGCCTTTCTTGTTGAAGCTTGCCCTTTGGCTCCCAATTATCATGTTAAGGGTATTGGAGCCTATTGTAAATTTTTCTATGGCTTTGGTCAAGTGGTCTACCTTTTCCCTTAAAGCCCTATTTTCTTCTATGCATGCATCATTAACATCCAAAGGCATATAGTTATCATGTGAGCATGCATCATTATCATTATCATTTAAGCATGCTTTTTCTAGTTTACTTTCTAAATCCTTAATTTGCTCAAGCATGCATTTATTCCTTTTCTTTGCCCTAAATAAATCCTTAGTGAGGCTAGAAATCATGGACATTATTTGCTTAGGGGGTAGATTCGTTACCTCACTTACCAAATCTTCTTCCGATGGTGAGGATGTAGAGGAGGCTCCCCCTACACTTGAGCTCTCCTCACTTGAGCTTGCTTCTTCATTTTCGGAGGAGGAGCAATCTAGGTCGTCAAAGCCATTACGGCAAGGTTGGAGTAGACATGTTCTTCCTCTTCGGATGATGATGAGGAAGAAGGATCATCCCATGTCTTTGCTTTGAATGCCTTGGCCTTCCCTTTTTCTTTGGCCTTCTTTTCTTCTTCCTTTTTCTTCTTGCTCCCCTTCTTCTTCTTTTCTTCCTTCTTTCTCTTCTCCTCCTTGCTTTTGTTCAAGAGGGGACAATTGTCCCTTATGTGTCTTTCTCCTTGGCAATTGTAGCAAATAATCTTCCCCCTTGGTCTTCTTCTCCTATCATTAGATTTATTAAATTGAAAACCTTTTAATGCACGCCTTACCCTCCTTACCATATAGGCTTCTTCCGTGCTATCCATGGAGGAGGAGGAGGAGGACGCTTCATCGGAGGAGGAGGGGATCTCCATCTTCTTCTTCCCCTTGTTAGCCATCAAGGCTACCCCTCTTGAAGGTTGAATTCTAGGCTCTTCAACTATTCCTTCAAGCCTTGTTTCGTGAAGCTCCATTGTTGAGAAGAACTCCTCCAAGGTGCTCACTTCTAGATTCTTGGACATGTAGAAGGAGTCCACCATTGAGCTCCATTTTGATGACCGGGGAAAGGCATCAATTGCTTTCATGAGCATGTCCCGGTTCGAGAGTCTTTCTCCTACACTTGTTAGTCCAATCAAAATTTCTTTAAACCTAGAATGCAATGATGTTACCTTTTCTCCCTTTTCTAATTTGATGTTGGATAGTTGGGAGCGGAAGAGGTCTCTTCTTGCAAGTTTGGCCTCCGAGGTGCCTTCATGAAGCTCTACTAGCTTCTCCCACATCTTCTTGGCACTAGAGCATTCCCCAATCCGGTTTACTTCTTGTAGGGGGGAGTACATTGTAGAGGTAGTGCTTGGCCTTTAAATTTTCCAAGTATTCTTCCCTTTGCCTCTTGCTCCACCTTGATTTCTCTAATAGCTCCCCTTCTTCATTCCTAGGCATCTCGAAACCGTTTTCCATAATTAATAAAATTTCGAAGTCGGTTTCAAAGAATACCTCCATTCTCTTTTTCCACCAAGAGAATTCCCCCTCGAACTTTGGCGGATGAATATTAGAGCTGGCCATTCTTGAATGTGCTTGTTGTGGCGGTTAGTCCTCGATAAGCTTTCCTTGGCTCTGATACCACTTGTAGGGGATCGATCGGCCGGCTAGAGGGGGGTGAATAGCCCTCTTTCGTTGGATGGTGGAATTTGCTCGTCTACACAATTGTTAGCGCAAGCGGAATACTAATAAAGATAAGAAAATAAACAATAAAGAATACAAACAATGCTAACATCGAAATATAACGTGGTTCATGGCTACGCCGCTAATCCACGGTCCCCGATTCATCCTCGGTGAATCACTTCGCAACCAAAACACTATCGGTCTCTCCTTTGCACTAAGCTAGGTGGAGGTAACCCTTACAACTCAAAGACACTCCTTCTTTTACAATAGATGTGAAAGAAAACTAAGAGAAAGAGTTTGAATCTTGTAGAGCACTTGGATGGTCACTTAGAGCATACGCATTAGGCATCCACAAGATCACACCCTCTCTTTTTATAGAGAGGGCTGATTTCTTCCCGTTGGCCGCCACCAGTCGACTGCCGCCCTTGGCAGTCGACTGTCGCCACTTCAACGGCCTCCGAACATGTCGGATCCCGACCGTTGTAGTTCAACAGAACAGCGATCGTGATGGATCCATCGCCGATCACGCTCCGTAGTCGATCGCAATCGGCTACGAGCGGTTCTATGGCCCAAACCCTCTTGACTACCGATCGCGGCCTTGGCGATCGATTCTTAGCATCACGGGCCAAAATCCACTCAGTCAGATACCAGTCGAACCGTGTTCGACTCAGAGTAGTCGACTGTCATTTCATGGCAGTCGACTGATGTCGAGAAAACTCATCCGACACTTAGCCATTTGGCCAAGTTCACCTAATGAGCTACTTACAATTCAATCATTCTCTCATCTCACTCGAAGTCCCTCACCGAAGCTCTCTTCGTTTGCGGTCACGTCCCTCGGCAGCATCAGGCGCACGACTATGCAATGCTCCTTCGCATCTCTTGTCTTCGAAGTCTGCTTCCTTGCCTTTACTTAAAGTCATCTCGTCCGGTGGTCCCTCGGCAACATCAAGTGCACGACTTTGCAATACTCTTTCTCCGACTCAAGCATGAGGTTATGAGTGGTGAACCCGCCAAGGCTCCATGTGTAAATTACTAAGTCCTGCAAGACTCCAACGCACATATCAAATCATAATAACAACCTAACTTAAACCCTTTGCCACACACATCAAAACCATATCACAGTAAGAGATTTCCCTAACAAAGCACTCAAAGCAAGGACATGGGATGATCCCTCTTCATCATCATCATCATCCGAAGAGGAAGAACATGTCTACTCCAACCTTGCCCTAATGGCCTTTGACGACCTAGATTGCTCCTCCTCCAAAAATTAAGGATCAAGCACAAGTGAGGAGAGCTCTAGTGAAGGGGGAGCTTCTTCACCATCCTCATCCGAAGAAGAAGAAGACATGGAGACTATGGTAATGAACCTCTCACCAAGTAAAAGAGTTTCCATGATATCTAGTCTCACTAAGGACTTATTTAGAGCCAAAAAGAAAAATAAAAGCATGCTAGATCAAATTAAGGACTTAGAAGAAAAATTAGAAAAAGCATGCTTAAATGTAAATGATAATATTTCTTCTAGCTTAAATGATGTATGCTCACATGATCTTTATGTGCCATTAGATGTAAGTGATGCATGCATAGAGGAAATAGGGCTCTAAGGGAAAAGGTAAATCATTTAACAAAGGCCCTAGAAAAGTTTACAATTTGCTCCAACACTCTTAACATGATAATTGGGAGCCAAAGGGCAAGCTTCAACAAGAAAGGCTTAGGATATAAGGAAAAGAAAAATAAAAAGGCCTATAAATGTCTAATTGCTAGGGGTCAAGACAAAAAGAAGGTAATAGCTATAAAATGGATCCCTAAGGAATTTTTAGTGAACCCTATAGGCAAGAATTTGTATTGGGTTCCTAAATACATCCTTAAGGGTTAGGAAAACCCTAGGATAGTCAACCATATGGAATTTATCTAAATCATATGTTGGTTGACTTAGGATGGCGGGACAATATTTTTTGAAATAGTATTAGGTGATGATAATGCACCTATAAATAGATAAATCATGCTTTAGGTGATATTTGCCTTATTATCATGATGTAATACCTAATGCATGATCACAATTTGATGAATACACTTGTTTCATGATCATAATGTGAAATTAATTCATACATGTCTTTATGATCATGTTGGATGTTAGAATGATACTTAACCATGGGTAGAAATGCATGAAATTAATGGTTAAGTGTATACAAATACCTTTATGATGCATCTCACTCACTATAGGCTACCTTGATTGAAAACTTAGCATGAGTGAGATGTTAGGATGATACAAATGTCCACTAATGCCTATGGCATTTAGATGGTCATTTAAAGTATCAAAATAGCTATAATAGACCAATTATGGGGAAGGCTTATATTTAATTCATAAACATATTGCACAAAGATCATGTTTGGATATTTCATATGTTTTCAAAACAATTTCTTACTTTAAAATCTGCATGTTCATGTTTTGAAATAATTTAAAGCAAAACTAGGTGTTAAGATGGATACAAACATGATCAAAACACTAGTTGTTTTTAGAGCTTTTGGATTTTTGGAAAATCTTTGAAAATATAATGTCTTTTCTTAGAAAACTATTTTTCATTGATAAAGAACCCTAAAAAAAATGTGTTCCCCAAATTTCACTAATTTTCAAATTTTCTAGAATTTATAGTGCATTTCTGAAATTCATCCAGAAAATCAGAAATTCGGATTTCTTTGTGTCAGTCGACTGCCATACTGATAGCAGTCGACTAATGGACTGTGAACAAGCACAGTAAACTAATTTTATCAGGTTTTTGAGTGATTTTGATTTTTTTTTCTCTCTAAACTTGATGTCATGATATATAAACTTTGTTTAATCTTTTTGATGGTGTCAAAGGGGGAGAAAGATGTATGTTTAAGAAAGGGGGAATATATTTAGGGGGAGTTTCATGTATTAAGAGGGAGAGTTGCTAATCATGTTATTTACATGCTTTCTTTCCTTAATAGTTTATCAAATATTTTACCTAACTTAAACGGATTGTCACACATCAAAATGGGGGAGATTGTTAGGGCAATCTCTTGCCATGATAAGGTTTTGATGTGTGTGGAAAAGGGTTTAAGTTAGGTTGTTATTATGATTTGATATGTGCGTTGGAGTCTTGCAGGGCTTAATAATTCGCACATGAAGCCTTGGCGAGTTTTACGTCTCATGACTCGGTCCTTGAGTCGGTGAAGGATAGCTTTGCGGAAGCCGTGCGCTTAGTGCATCCGAGGGACCGTCAGACGAGGAGCTTGGAGTGAAGCCAGAGGAAGTAGACTTCAGGGCAAGACGCGAAGGATGGCGCTGCAGAGCCGTGCGCTTGGCGCACCCGAGGGACGTGGCCGGACGAAGATAACTTCAAAGGCGAGGGACTATGAGGGATAAGAGTGAGCGAATGTAACCCAGGAAGGGGTAGTGAAAATTGGCCATTTGACTAAGTGTTGGATGAGGTTTCCCAACACCAGTCGACTGCTCTGAGTCGAAAGGGATTCGACTGGTATCCCACTGATAGGTTTTTAGCCTAGCATCATCAGTCATATGTTAGCGATCCGATGGCAAAGAATGACCGGTAGTCGAGAGGGTTTAGGCCACAGAACCTCTCGTAGCTGACTGGGTAGTCGACTATGAGTCATCAGTCGACTGATGGATACATCAGTCGACTGCCATGGGTTCTATTGGACTAAAATGGTTGGGATCCAACGTGTTCGAAGGCCGTTGGAGTGGCGGTAGTCGACTGCCAAGGGCAGCAGTCGACTGTTGGTGAAATCGGCCCAGGTTGACTCGAGTTTGACTCGAGCAGTACCTTGATAATATTTTGATGATAGGCAAAACTCATGACATGGGATTGTCATGGAAAAGTCCAACATGGGGTTGGCATGGAAAATCCAAGCATGGAGCTTGGTGTGGGAAAAGTCCAAAGCATTGCGAAGCTGTGCACTTAGTGCTTAGTAAGAAATGCATTGCGAAGCTGTGCGCTTGGTGCATGTGGAAGTCTTGAGGACTTGGTAAGTTCACTAGGCTCGGGGTCCTTGAGTCGGTGAAGGATGGCATTGCGAAGTCGTGCGCTTGGTGCATCCGAGGGACCGCCGAACGGGGAGCGAATGGAGTGAGGCCCAAGGGAAGCATACTTCGAGGGCATGAGACGCGAAGGATGGCATTGCGAAGTCATGCGCTTGGCACATCCGAGGGACGTAGGCCGAGGGAAGAGAGCTTCGGTGGGGAACTCCATGAGGGATGATGTGGACTTGGCCAAGTGGCTAAGACTGAGTGTCGGAGGCTCAAACTTGATGTTTGAGGGTTTACCCGATGGTCGGATGCTCAAAAAACTTGGTGTTTGAGGTTTTGCCCGAATCAATCGACTGGCATAGGTGTCAATCGAATGATCCAAGTCGACTAGGGTTCGACTGGTGTTAGACTACAGGTTTTGTGCTTGGCAGTCGACTGCCGAGGGATGGCAGTCGACTGATGGGAGTGTCATGAGCACAGAACGCTCCGTAGCCGACTGGGCAGTTGACTACTAGGTCACCAGTCTACTGCCATGGATTGGCAGTCGACTGGTAGGAGATCCGTTGGAACTTGTCCGACGTGGATCTGGCCGTTTTGAGACAACGAACACGAGGGCGATTGATCGAGGCCTTTACAATCAGCTGCATGAAATACTTGATGCAGGTTATAAATGGAGCTCAAGTGGGAGGATTTCGCCAAGACTTTAAGGAAGCGATTGGAGGGGAATTGCTGCTGCATTCCAGTCCTTCAAGAGACATCCAAAGCAAGCAACAAGAAAGGGTTCAAAGCTAAGAGTTGTAAATCGTTCTTTACTTGTATTTCTTAGTGTCTTTGTATTTCTTGTAGTATTACTGTTGTAATATCTTGTACGAAGTTTCTCCACCTTCGACGTGTTGTCGAGAAGGAGTTTGAGTATTGTCGTGTGCATCTCTAGAGCTCGTTGAGCTCGCCCCATGGAGTAGGAACCCTAAGGTTCCGAACCACATATATGCTTGCATATTTTGTGTGCTTTTATTGTTGTTAGTATTATTATTGTTTCTATTGTTTCCGCTGCGCTAACAACAATCATAGACAAGCAACGCAAGAAGAACGAACGAATTTCGTCATCAAACGAAAGAGGGCTATTCACCCCCCTCTAGCCAACCAACACTTCACTTCATCGATCCTACAAGTGGTATCAGAGCCGAGGAAAGCTTGTCGAGGACTAACCGCCACAATAAGCACAATCAAGGATGGCCGGCTCAAACATTCACCCACCGAAATTTAAAGGCGAATTCTCTTGGTGGAAAAAGAGAATGGAGGTATTCTTTGAAACCAATTTCGATATTATGCTTATAATGGAAAATGGTTTTGAGATGCCTTGGACGAAGAGGGTGAACAAATAGAGAAGTCAAGGTGGACTAAAAAGCAAAGGGAGGAGCACCTTGCTAATTCAAAGGCCAAGCATCACCTCTTCAATGTGCTTCCCCAACAAGAGATCAATAGGATAGGGGAATGTGCTAGCGCCAAGGAGATGTGGGAAAAGCTAGTAGAGCTTCATGAAGGTACCTCGGAGGCCAAGCTTGCAAGAAGAGACCTTCTCCGCTCCCAACTATCAAATATCAAATTAGAAAAGGGAGAAAAGGTAACCTCACTACACTCTAGATTTATTGAGATAATAACCGGTTTATCTAGTGTAGAGGAGAAGCTTTCAAATAGGGACATGCTCATGAAAGCAATCGATGCTTTTCCCCAGTCATTGAAATGGAGCTCAATGGTGGACTCCTTCTACATGTCTAAGAATTTAGAAGTGAGCACCTTGGAGGAGTTCTTCTCAACAATGGAGCTCCACGAAACAAGACTTGAAGGAATAATAGAAGAGCCAAGAATTCAACCTTCAAGAGGAGTTGCACTTTTGGTCAAAAAGGGGAAGAAGAAGATGGAGAATCCCTCCTCCTCCGACGAAGCTTCCTCCTCCTCCTCCATGGATAGCACGGAAGAAGCTTATATGGTAAGGAGGGTATGGCGTGCATTAAAAGGTTTTAGATTTAATAAATCTAATGATAGGAGTAGAAGACCAAGGGGAAGGTGATTTGCTACAATTGCCAAGGAGAGAGACATATAAGGGATAATTGTCCCCTCTTGAACAAGAGCAAGGAGGAGAAGAAAAAGGAAGAAGAAAAGAAGAAGAAGAAGGGTAGCAAGAAGAAGAAAGAAGAAGAGAAGAAGGCAAAAGAAAAAGGGAAGGCCAAAGCACTCAAGGCAAGGACATGGGATGATCCTTCCTCTTCATCATCCTCATCCGAAGAAGAAGAAGAACATGTCTACTCTAATCTAGCCTTGATGGCATTTGACGACCTAGACTCCACTTCCTCCTCCGAGCAAGAAGAAAGATCAAGCACAAGTGAGGAGAGCTCTAGTGAAGGGGGAGCCTCATCATCCTCCTCATCCGAAGAAGAGGACATGGAAACTATGGTAACTAACCTTTCACCTAGTAAAATAGTTTCCATGATTTCTAGTCTCGCTAAGGACTTATTTAGAGCCAAAAAGAAAAATAAGAGCATGCTAGATCAAATTAAGGACTTAGAAGAAAAATTAGAAAAAGCATGCTTAAATGTAAATGATAATATTTCTTCTAGCTTAAATGATGCATGTTCACATGATCTTTATGTGCCATTAGATGTAAGTGATGCATGCATAGAGGAAAATAGGGCTCTAAGGGAAAAGGTAGATCATTTAACCAAAGCCCTAGAAAAGTTTACAATTGGCTCCAACACTCTTAACATGATAATTGGGAGCCAAAGGGCAAGCTTGAACAAGAAAGGCCTAGGATATAAAGAAAATAAAAATGAAAAGGCCTATAAATGTTTAATTGCTATGGGTCAAGACAAAAAGAAGGTAATAGCTAGAAAATGGATCCCTAAAGAATTTTTAGTGAACCCCATAGGCAAGAATTTATTTTGGGTTCCTAAATCCATCCTAAAGGGTTAGGAAAACCCTAGGATAGTCAACCATATGGAATTTATCTATATCATATTTTGGTTGACTTAGGATGTCGGGACAACATTTTTGAAATAGTGTTAGGTGATGATAATGCACCTATAAATAGATAAATCATGCTTTAGGTGATATTTGCCTTATTATCATGATGTAATACCTAATGCATGATCACAATTTGATGAATACACTTGTTTCATGATCATAATGTGAAATTAATTTATACATGTCTTTATGATCATGTTGGATGTTAGGATGATACTTAACCTTGTATAGAATTGCATGAAACTAATGGTTAAGTATATACAAATACCTTTAGGATGCATCTCACACTCACCATAGGCTACCTTGATTGAAAACTTAGCATGAGTGAGATGTTAGGATGATACAAATGTCCACTAATGCCTATGGCATTTAGATGGTCATTTAAAGTATCAAAATAGCAATAATAGACCAATCATGGGGAAGGCTTATGTTTAATTCATAGACATATTGTCCAAAGATCATGGTTGGATATTTCATATGTTTTCAAAACAATTTCTTACTTTAAAATCTGCATGTTCATGTTTTGAAACAATTTAAAGCAAAACTAGATGTTAAAATGGATACAAACTTGATCAAAATACTAGTTGTTTTTAAAGCTTTTGGATTTTTGGCAAATCTTTGAAAATATAATGTCTTTTCTTGGAAAACTATTTTTCATTGATAAAGAACCCTAAAAAAAATGTGTTCCCCAAATTTCACTAATTTTCAAATTTTTTGGAATTTATAGTGCATTTCTGAAATTCATTCAAAAAATTAGAAATTCGGATTCCTTTGTGCCAGTCGACTGCCATACTGATAGCAGTCGACTGATGGACTGTGAACAAGCACAGTAAACTGATTTTATCAGGTTTTTGAGTGATTTTTGTTTCTCTCTAAACTTGATGTCATGATATATAAACTTTGTTTAATCTTTTTGATGGTGTCAAAGGGGAAGAAAGATGTATGTTTAAGTAAGGGGGAATATATTTAGGGGGAGTTTCATGTATTAAGGGGGAGAGTTGCTAATCATGTTATTTACATGCTTTCTTTCCTTAATAGTTTATCAAATGTTTTACCTAACTTAAACGGATTGCGACACATCAAAAAGGTGGAGATTGTTAGGGAAATCTCTTGCCATGATAAGGTTTTGATGTGTGTGGCAAAGGGTTTAAGTTAGATTATTATTATGATTTGATATGTGCATTGGAGTCTTGCAGGGCTTAGTAATTCGCACATGGAGCCTTGGTGAGTTTTCACCTCTCATGACTCGATCCTTGAGTCGGTGAAGGATAGCTTTGCGGAAGTCGTGCGCTTGGAGCATCCGAGGGACCGTCGGACGAGGAGCTTGGAGTGAAGCTGGAGGAAGTAGACTTCAGGGCAAGACGCGAAGGATGGTGCTGCAGAGCCGTGCACTTGGTGCATCCGAGGGACGTGGCCGGACGAAGTTAACTTCAAAGGCAAGGGACTCCGAAGGATGAGAGTGAGCGAATGTAACACGGGAAGGGGTAGTGAAACTTGGCCATTTAGCTAAGTGTCGGATTAGGTTTCCCGACATCTGTCGACTGCCATGAAATGACAGTCGACTACTCTGAGTCGAACGGATTCAACTGGTATCCGACTGAGTGGTTTTTGGGCCAGCAGTTGACTGCGATATGTTGGCAGTCGACTGCCAAGACGATCAATCGACTGCTGATGGCAACAATCAACTGGTCAAGAGGGTTTAGGCAACAGAACTGCTCGTAGCCGACTGGGCAGTCGACTACGAGTCATCAGTCGACTGATGGATACATCAGTCGACTGCCAAGGGTTCCGTTGGACTACAACGGTCAAGATCTGATGTGTTCAAAGGTTGTTGGAGTGGCGGCAGTCGACTGCCAAAGGCAGCAATCGACTGGTGGCGGCCAACGAGAAGAAATCAGCCCTCTCTATAAAAAGAGAGGGTGTGGGCTTTTGGATGGGTAATGCTTATATTCCAAACCATCATCCAAGTGCTCTACAAGTGATAAACTCCTTCTTCTAGTTCTCTTTCACATCAATTGTAAAAGAAGGTGTTCTTTTTCACATCAAGGCGCTTGTCGAGGACTAACCGCCGACACAAGCACTACAAAATGGCCGGCTACAACCTTCAACCACTAAAGTTCGAAAAAGATTTTCTATGGTGGAGAAGAAAAATGGAGGTATATCTAGAAACTGATTTTGATTTTATGCTAATCTTAGAAAACGGTTTCGAATTGCCTAGGGATGAAAGAATTAGGCAAATTGAGAAGTCAAGGTGGACCCAAGACCAAATCAAGGACTTCGAGACAAATCTCAAGGTAATCGAATTACTTAGTGATTTGATTCCTAACAATATTTGGTCTGTGTTGGGTAATTTTATGGATGCAAAGGAATTATGGCATAAAGTAATGAAATTCCAAGAAAATTCTCAATCGGCACAAGTAAAGGAGAATGCTGAGGAAGAAGCACCCATCACATTTGAAGATGTTGATGATTTGGTGGAGACCTTCACCTCTAGCATTTAGGGGGAGGAAAGAGTTTCTATTCCGGAGCAAGATCAAAATGAAGCTTCTACCTCCGGAAGAAGTGAAGAGGCCTCCACCACCTCCCTAGATAACTCAAGTGTTATTATTTTAAATAAAAATCACATAATATGCTTTGAGTGTAGGGAGAAAGGGCATTACAAGAGCAAATGTCCTAAATTGGCTAAGGAAAAGGCATCGGCATCAAAAGTCAACCCAAAGTCAAAGGATGCCAAAGTCCCCACAACTAGAAGCAAAGAGCACATTGTGTGCTTTAAATGCAATCAAAAGGGGCACTACCGAAGCCAATGCCCTAGGGGGAGGAAGAAAGGGCAAGAAGGTGTATCTCATGTAGAGGGAGCTCCTAAAGCTAACCCTAAGGTAAATTTAAATAATGCACCTTTAATTCCTAAAGTTAAAAAGCATGCTAAGAATTATTTTAGTTCTCTTGCCATTATTAATGAAAAGCATGCTAAGAGAAATAATAAGGTTTATTTCTTAGGTGCCAAGCATGTTCATATAACTAAGGACAAACCTAGGGCAAATAACACTAGACCAATCTTGCCTAGGGAGTCAATTAGAAGAATAGAAGAAAATTTGTGTATTAATCCCAAAAAGTCTAGGCATATGCCTAAGAACAAGAGGTCTTCCCAAAAACCTAATCAAAATTCAAAATTGGAAAAATTAGAGCTAGAGAACCAAGTCTTGAGGTCAAGACTTAAGAAAATGGAGAAAACCCTTAGAATCATAGAAAATTTAATTCTAGGGTCAAATGCCCAAAAGTCAAGACCTAGGTTTCAAAAACGGTCTAAGGACAAGGAAGGTTTGGGTCACAAACCTAAGCCCAAGAAGACATATCATAATGTTCCATTTAATTATGGAACAATTTCTAGGTCTAGAAAAACCAAGGCTAATAGGGAAGTTATCCCTAAGACTAGCCATGGTATTTGCTTAGTGGCTAAGGACTTAAGAAAATCTAAGAAAGCCACTAGGAAGGTCATTGGAGGAGCTACCTCTAGAGTTGACCTAGGAAAGACCCAAAAGACTATGGCTTTAAAGCCAAAAAGGGTCATTAGGAAGGTATCTAGGGAAGTTATTCCTAGTGAATACCTTGGTAACCCAAGGAGCTCCAATAGGTATTGGGTTCCTAAGAGCGTGATCGATTCACCCTAAATGGGTTAGGGTATGTCAACCCTAAGTGGATGGGTGGTTAACCAAACCATAGTAGAGTTGACACATTAGAATGTGCCAATGTGCTTGAGAAGTTAAAAATGATTTAAATTGGCACAACTAGGTCTTAGAGGTATTGGTATGCCATTTTGGGTTTAGGACATACTAGGGAGAATGATGGCTTTAAGGCAAAATGGACTTAACCCTAGAAATGGCAATTTGGATTTAGCACTTAGGTATTTTATACCTTAGTATATTTTACTTGCCATGATTTGTTTGCCTTGCCATGTCATGACATCATTTTCATTTTTATCTATAAAAATATCATGATCATGTTTAGAATTATTTTTAGATGTCATGTATGCTTAGATGTCTCTCACATGTCATGACATCATGATTTTGGCATATGCTTTTATCTATATCATATCTATGTCATGATCATATCATGCATAAATTAAAATGAAATTAAGGACTATGGCATGATTTGATGGGAATCAAATAACATTGCCTAGAAATATGCATGAGACCATTAGAAAACAAAACCCACTTCTAACTAGAATTTTTGACTTGAATGTGTTTTGCACATCTAGATACAAGTGAGATGTTTAGGGAAAATGAATTAAAGGTTTCAAAAACATTTTGAAAAACCTTGGTGAAGCCTATCTTTTGATAGCTATCACCATTGAATGGGATGATACAAAGAGGGCTCTTTATTGAAGCTTTTCTTAACTTTTGAACTTTGTGTCAATCTCTTAAGTTAGTGGGTAAAATAATTTTCAAATATTTTTCACCCATAGTGCTTATGATAAGTAATATACATACGAAATTTCAAGAATTTTAAACTTATGTATATTTACTTATGGATTTCAAAAATCTATTTCTGAAATGTCAAAATCGAATGTAGCTTATCAATGATCGGTATGGTGGCTACGATCGATGATGGTGGTAATGATTTGTTGGTTAGGCCCATGTTCAGCTAGGTTAAGGTCTCCTAATCACTCCTAACCCTAGGACATGCTTGTGAGAGCATTAGAAAGGGTGGAAATCCATTGGACATGGATTAGGAGAAGGGTTTAGGGAAAGTATCAATTTTAAGGTGGAAGAGAGTTCATTATTGAACTTTGCCTTAATTTTGATTGGTTAAATGTTCCTATTGGCTTAGGGACTCTCCAAGGACATTATTGGTGCAATGGTCAAGGGGGAGCAAGCCTATAGGGGGAGGTATCCATCATGGGAAGATGGATGTGTATTTCCTCATGGGAGGAAAATTGGGTTGTTTCTCTTTAAGTGATATGGGATCACTAAAAAGATTGTATGCATGTGCTCCTGCAAGGGAGAGAGTGTAAGATCTCATTGGGATATGAGACATTCATACCCTTGGGGAGGACCTTTTTTGATTTATTGTCAAAAAGGGGGAGAAGTTACCAAGTTACCAATTAGGTTTGGAATTCTCATTTCGGATGTGAGAATTACCAATATGGGAGAATTGGTAGACTTGAGATGGTAGTTTTGTCAATCATCAAAAAGGGGGAGATTGTTGGTGCAATCGGCCCAGGTTGACTCGAGTTTGACTCGAGCAGTACCTTGATAGTATTTTGATGATAGACAAAACTCATGACATGGAATTGTCATGGGAAAGTCCAACATGGGGTTGGCATGGAAAATCCAAGCATGGAGCTTGGTGTGGGAAAAGTCCAAAGCATTGCGAAGCCGTGCGCTTGGTGCTTGGTGAGAAATGCATTGCGAAGCCATACGCTTGGTGCATGTGGAAGTCTTGAGGACTTAGTAAGTTCACTAGGCTCGGGGTCCTTGAGTCAGTGAAGGATGGCATTGCGAAGCTGTGCGCTTGGTGCATCCGAGGGACCGCCGGACGAGGAGCGAATGGAGTGAGGCCCAAGGGAAGCATACTTCGAGGGCATGAGACACGAAGGATGGCATTGCGAAGTTGTGCGCTTGGTGCATCCGAGGGACGTAGGCCAAGGGAAGAGAGCTTCGGTGGGGAACTCCATGAGGGATGATGTGGACTTGGCCAAGTGGCTAAGACTGAGTATCGGAGGCTCAAACTTGATGTTTGAGGGTTTACCCGACGGTCGGATGCTCAAACAACTTGGTGTTTGAGGTTTTTCCCGACAGCAGTCGACTGGCATAGGTGTCAGTAGACTGGTCCAAGTCGACTAGGGTTCGACTGGTGTTAGACTACAGGTTTTGTGCTTGGCAGTCGACTGATGTCGACAACAATGATCGTCGAGGATGAAGTCGATCGATGGGAGTGTCGCCGCCTGAATGCTCCGTGGCAGTGGAAATCGACTACTACACGATCATTGCCATGGATCGGCAATGATCGGGTAGGAGATCCGTTGGAACTTGTCCGACGTGGATCTGGCCGTTGTGAGACAACGGTTACAGGGGAAGACGACTGGGGCCTTTTGGCAGTCGACTGCTGGTCACGAAAATAGCTTGATGCAGGTTATAAATGGAGCTCAAGTGGGAGGATTTCGCCAAGACTTTAAGGAAGCAATTGGAGGGGAATTGCTGCTGCATTCTAGTCCTTCAAGAGCCATCCAAAGCAAGCAACAAAAAAGGGTTCAAAGCTAAGAGTTGTAAAGCGTTCTTTACCTGTATTTCTTAGTGTCTTTGTATTTCTTGTAGTATTACTGTTGTAATAGCTTGTACGAGGTTTCTCCACCTTCGACGTGTTGTCGAGAAGGAGTTTGAGTATTGTCGTGTGCATCTCTAGAGCTCGTTGAGGTCGCCCCGTGGAGTAGGAACCCTAAGGTTCCGAACCACGTATATGCTTGTGTATTTTGTGTGCTTGTATTGTTGTTAGTATTATTATTGTTTCTATTGTTTCCGTTGTGCTAACGACACTTGTAGACAAGCAACGCAAGAAGAACGAATGAATTGCGTCATCAAACAGAAGAAATCAACACTCTCTATAAAAAGAGAGGGTGTGGGATTTTGGGTGGCTAATACTCATATTCCAAACCATCATCCAAGTGGTCTACAAGTGATAAACTCCTTCTAGTTCTCTTTCACATCAATTGTAAAAGAAGGAGTGTTCTTGAGTTGTAAGGGTTACCTCCACCAAGCTTGGTGCAAAGGAGAGACCAATAGTGGATTGGTTGCAAAGTGATTCACCGAGGATGAATCGGGGACCATGGATTAGCGGCATAGCCGTGAACCACGTTATATTATCTTGTTAGCATTGTTTTTACCTCTGCATTGTTTATTTGCTTGTCTTGTTTGTTTCCATTGCGCTAATTAGTTTTGTAGACAAGCAAATTACGTCATCGAACGAAAGAGGGCTATTCACCCCCCTCTAGCCGGCCAACACTTCACTTCATCGATCCTACGCACACAAGGTTCGTTAGAATTTTGTTAGAAATTAAACTTTTTGGTTGCCTCATCAAAACAGATATTCCAACTCCTGGATGCTTACTTCAATCCATAAATGGACTGTTGAAGCTTGCATACTTTGGTTTTGTCAACCGATGTGAAACCCTCGGGTTGTATCATATACACATCCTCATGTAGGTTTCCATTGAGGAAAGTTATTTTCACATCCATCTGTCATATCTCATAATCATAATGAGCTGCTATGGCCAGGAGTATCCGAATAGATTTAAGCATGCAAACTGGTGAGAAGGTCTTGTCATAGTCAACACCTTGCTTTTGACGATAACCTTTTGCCACAAATCTAGGTTTATTGGTAATCACATTACCATCCATGTCAGTTTTCTTCTTGAAACCCCACTTGCACCCAAGAGGTATGATGCCTTCAGGTGGATCCACCAAGTTCCAAACTTGGTTTTCATACATGGAATCCATTTTCGACTTCATGGCTACTAGCCATTTATCCCTTTCTGAACTTTTTAGAACTTCGTCATAACTAGTAGGTTCCTCATTCTCAATGAGTAACACATCATTAGATTCACTTACAAGAAATCTATATCTCTCAAGAATCTTATGTGACCTACCAGATCTACGATGAGGCGGTGTAATGATAGGTTCAGTCATTGTCTCATCATCATGAATAATCGACTGTGGTTCTGGTATAAACGTCTCTTTAGTGTCTATTGGAGTTTCTTAAACATCCTCAAGTTCAACTTGACTCCTACTGTTTTCTTGCAAGTGAAACTCTTTCTCTAGAAATACAATATTTTATGAAACAAACACCTTTTGTTCCAAGGGGTGATAGAATTGGTAACCCCTCGTTTCTTAAAGGTATCCAATAAATAGACACTTATCAGACTTAGCAACCAACTTGTCTAATGTAGTCCTCTTCCCGTAAGCAAGACATCCCCATGTCTTCAAATAAGATAACTGGGGTTTCTTACCAGTTCATATCCGATATGGAGTAGCAGAGACTACCTTGATCGGGACTCTATTCAGCAAGTGAATAGTTGTCTCGAGTGTGTAGCCCCAAAAGGATTTGGGAAGACTTGCATGATTCATCATCGATCTCACCATATCCAACAAGGTTCGATTTCGCCTTTTAGATACACCATTATGTTGCGGTGTATAAGGCGAAGTCCATTGAGACAATATACCATTGTCTCTTAGATAATCCTGAAACTCTTGGCTTAAGTATTCGCCACCTCGATCAGATTGAAGTATCTTAATACTTTTACCAAGTTGTTTCTCTATTTCATTTCTGAATTCTTTGAATTTTTCAAACGCTTCAGATTTATATCTCATAAGATATACATACCCAAATCGTGAGTGATCATCGATAAAGGTAATGAAATAGTTGTAACCTCCTTGAGCATGCATTGATATTAGTCCACATACATCAGTATGTATTAGACCAAGTAACTCTTCCACTGGCTTACCCTTTCCATAAAAGGGTAACTTTGTCATCTTGCCATGTAAGCATGATTTACATGTATCAAATGAATCCAATTCAAATGATTCTAGAATTTCACTCTTGTGTAACTCTGACATGTGCTTCTTGCTTATATGGCCAAGGTGACAATGTCATGTGTAGGAGGTTAACTGATCATCCTTTCGAGCACGCTTATTACTCACTTCAATATTGAATGTGTCACTGGATGTATCTAACACGTAGATTGAATAAAGTTCTGGTGCCATAAAGAACGTCATTCAAGGTTATATAACAACAATTATTACTAAACGTTAAATAGAAACCCTTTTCTATTTAAATAAGAAATGGAAACAATGTTCTTTATTAATGAAGGAATAAAATAACAATTGTCCAGTTCTAAGATAAGTCCACTAGGAAGCTTCAGCGAATACGTTCTGATGGCGACAGCTGCAACCTTTGCTTCATTGCCGACTCGCAGATTCACTTCTCCCTTGACAAGTCTTCTGCTATCCCTTAGCCCCTGTATGTCATTACATATATGTGAGTTACACCTAGTATCCAATATCCAAGCATCAAAGGAAATAGCATGACAGTCAATAATGAAGATACCTGAAGAGGATGGGGCATCAGATGTCGACTTCTTCTTCATGGACTCAAGATAGATCTTGTAGGTCCTTCGCCAATGGCCCATCTTGCCACAGTGATGCCATTTGCCCTTTGGAGTTGACTCTCCAGTCTTAGCCTTCTTCTTCTTCCCTTTTGGCTATTGCTTTGACTTCCTCTAAGAAATTTTCTCTAAGGAGTCAACCAACATCACCGTCTTCTGTTCTTTAGTCACAGAAGGTTCTACAGTCTTGAGCATATTAATCAGCTCGGAAATGGTGGATTCAAGATTGTTCATCTGATAGTTCATTACAAATTGTGAGTAACTCTGGACAAACTATGCAGAATTAAGTCAATACTTAATTCGTGATCCATCACAAATCCTGCTGGTCCTAATCGCTTGATGTACTCGTTCATCTTCAGTACAAATTGTACTGTAGATGAACCCTCCTCCATCTTCAAGGTAAAGATAAGCTTCGAGACCTTAAAACTTTTGGATCTTGACTGCTCATCGAAGAGTTCACAAAGATGCTAAATGATCGTGTAAGTATCCATATGCTCATGCTGCTTTTGAAGCTCAGGCATCATAATATCGTCTCTAGCATGATGAAACTAGCAAGCTTAGAATTAGTTGTATGCTTCTGAACATTTGATCCGGAGTTGCATCATGGTCAAGACTGGTGGGAAGAGGCTCTTCAAGGACATAAGCAAGCTTCTCAGCCTTGAGAACGATTCTCAAGTTTTGAAGCCAGTCCAAGAAGTTAGACCCAATCAGTTTGTTCGATTTCAAAATCGAACGCAGATTAACAGACGACATTATCAAATGATTAATGTATAAATACAAAATCGAGAATGTGAGAGAGATGATTTGATATGTAAAGAATTTACATATTTGGCTCTCACTCACTTTTTGAATTCAAGAGTCCTTACTTTGAATTCGGGAGATCGTAGGTTTTTCTCTGAGTGGGTTGATATCCAATATAGATAAGAACAACCTTGATGTTAGGAAAACAAGTCATTCTTAGCTATAGTGGTAGGTATCAAGTATACCCATTACATACCGTGTATATGTAACTATCACATTATGTTATCAACTATTTGAATGTTCGTATAACCATCGGGTTATTAACACATTAACAAGTATACATCAAATGTATATCACCTGACTCCACCTCTATCCACTTTGACCTTGTCGTTAGGTCAAAAAGTCAATGCTTCAAGTTAAAGCCAACCCATTAATCATGAGATCGTATCTCTATGGTTCAAACATATCTAATTTCAGGTTGAGCTTGACTTGGGCCAACAACTCAAACAAGGAATTAGTCTCTGGTTCTTACCATATTAACGATAGGTGTAAGCTTTAAAATTTGTAAAAGGGTTTTAGGTCTCATCCTCATGCATATGTTCTACCTATATAACATTGCACACATGGCATATATGATGACATGTCACAACATACGCATGACAAAATGCATATAATCAAGGCATATGATATGGCATGATTATGTCATAGTTATCATTATATTATTTTGGAATTAAAATTTGATTTCCATAAATCAACATTCTTTAAATTAAATTAGGAAACAATTTCCAAATTTAATCTGATATTTTTGTTTGGGAAATATATTAAAGATAAAATATATTTTAGAATATAGATTTCATAAATCATGATTCTTTAATTAATAAAAATTTAAATCCGAATTTAATATTATATTTTATCTAGGAAATATATTAGAAATAAAATATAATTTAGAATCTTGATTTCCATAAATCATGATTCTTTAATTAAATAATAAATTAATTCAGAATTTAATTTCATATTTTATTTGGTAAATATTTTTCAGAAATAAAATATGTTATAGAATATTGATTTCCATAAATCAAAATTCCATAATTAAATTAGGAAACAATTTCCAATTTAATAACATACTTTATTTAAGGAAATAAATACCTATCAAAAAAATCCAATTAATTAGGAAACATTTTCCATATAAATATTTCTTGATCAAATATTTCCAGAAATATAATTTCCTAAATTATTTTAAATTTTTCCAAATCTAGATTTTTTTTCTAACAAAATAAAAAACTTTCCAAAAATGGAAAATTTTCCAAAATAATTATACGATCAACTATGACTTCGTAAAACCTATTTTACGAATATGTCGAAGCACGGTCAGACTCTGATACCAATGTTGGGTTATGGCCGACGCGTAGATGTGCTTTTGTCATTTCACAAATGAATACAGCAGAAGAAAAACGTAATAATTTCCTAAATTATTACAACACTCACACCCATGCATGCAGGATTACAATAAGTGCAGACATATTCGCAAAATAAAATTTTACATACAACAAGAATAAAATAAATGTTACTCTAGGTATACCTTTCGGATGATGGCGAGCTAGAAGGGCATCAACCATATAATGCTCGCCGAGCTTCATCTCTACTCATATCCACACTGAATCTTTGGAGGGATGCCCTCTCAAAGCCATGAGTTTGACCTTCTCTTTGCTACTAGATGAAGCAAGAAGGTCAGGTGATTGAAGAGCAATCGTCGACTCATTTTGCTACACAAACGAGTCCTCGAACAACCTTCGTAAGGTTGTCGATTCATGTCAGAATTAGTTGCTATTTTTGAAACTTCAATAAGCAACAATAACAACCCTAAAAACCTAGTGTGACCTACCTCTAAAGAGGTGGAAACAACCCTTGTTTCCTTGATGGCCGGCGGAACACCAAACCCTAATTCTCCTAGGTTTGGCTAGGTTGAGGAAGAGGGTCTTAAGGACTTCTATTCTTTTTTTATTAGCCTTTATAACCCTTTATATAGGCACTAATTCTAATGGGTTATAGGTTAGTGGATCAAATCCCTAAGCCCATAACCATTAAGGCTTAATCTCATCCATTAAACACAAATTGGGTCCTTAATCAAAAGAGGGCCCTTTTAATTAAAACCAAATGGGTTTGGTTTATAATTAAACCTTTAAAGGCCCAACCCGTCTTCTTAAGATGTGCTCCTTTCCCGTTTTTGACTTGACAAATATTTCCATATTTGCCATGTGTTTGGTCCAACCACCTTGATTTCTCTCGATCTTGAGAATCCAATTCTCAAACTCGTTTTAAGTCTCTTCGAAGAATTCGTAGTGCGTGTGACCTAATAAGTTCTAGTTTTATGTTGGTCGTCCATAATTAATGATTAATTATGGAATGATCATAAGTGACACCTAGTAGTACATAATGATCCTCAATTAACCAAAAAATCAACGGTATATCTCAGAACTATTTCTGAACCCTTCAGCAGCTATAGTGAATTGTGTCTCGTTCCTTTCACTCATCTTATACCCACTTGGTTCAGGACAAGGTCTATGTGTCGGCCCTCACTAGGCTAACTACGTAACACCTAGCCTAAGTCTTACTTCCTCGTCCAGTGGATTCTAATTACTTCAACATGTATTCAAGAGTACTATATTCTTAACATGCAATACTTTGGCTAAAGACTTTGTGCAATAATCCTGACGAGTGGCCATAGGGTATACATTTCCTCTCAAGAAGTGGTGAATCCTTTGTTGGCTATTCAATCACCTTCAGGCACTTCGACTTATATTCAATCATCCTGTACCCACACATCTATAGAGATGTATCGACTAAGATGTCAAAGTATAAGTCTCCATGACAAAGATGACTTGAATACCTCAAGTCGAAGGAAACTCACACTCGAGCTGTTGTAAGAGCTTCACTAACATATCTTATATGCAGAGAACCATGTGAAATCTTACAGCAGGTCACTTTAATTAACTAGTTACCTTAACTAGCATCCTCATTTAACTTTCGACATCTCAATGTCTCCAGCCAATGAGGAACAGCTACTTGGATAAACCAAGGAGTATAACCCGTGCTAGTCTCCCAGAATCGATTGTTGGGTTTCCGGCACCGCGGCATGTGTGTGTTCGATCATGTTTCGCAAACATGAGCACAGCGGAAGCAATTAAAAATAATAAATCTATATTTATTACAACACACACAACACACGCATGCATATTACAATAAGTGTAGACATAACCGTAAATTAAAATTTGCAATAAAAGAAAATTATCTACGTTATACCTTTCGTATGACGTGTAGCGGGAACGGCATCAACCGGAACGATCCTCGTAAGAATTGTCTCTATCCGTATCCACGCCGAGCTCCTCGGGATGACTTCGCTAAGCCACGAGCTTCGTCTTCGTACGGGTTACTTGTTAGGACCTTTGTAACGCTAGAGGGGGGGGGTGATTAGCGTCAATGGAATTCAATCGCGGTTGTGTCTACAAATTCGTTAGCGCAGCGGAATATAGATAATACAATAACAATAATGAAAACACAACACGCTAACACGAGTATATAACGTGGTTCGGAACCGCACGGTTCCTACTCCACGGATCGGGCTCGAATGAGCCCTAGCGATGCCAATCACACACCACTATCAAATAACTCCTTCTCGGAACAATCCGGAGGTGGAGAAACCTCGTACAATATGATTACAACAATAATCAAATGAATACAAGCAATATAGTGAAATACAAAGCAATACAAGTAAAGGAAACACTTTACAAATGCTCTTTGAATGCTTGATCACTTGGTTGATCGAGTAGCACTTGAGACCCCAATTCGCAGCAAAGAATCACAAATCGCCTCAAAGAACTATGCCTTTTCTTCCACCACGAGCCCATATATAGCTTCAACCTGTCGAAAAAGTCGATCATCGATCGATCGAGACCATCACCCATCGATGCCACCGTTGTCGTGAGACAACGGCTAGTTCCACGCCGGATAAGTCCAACGGTTCATTATCACCGATCGACAGACCATCGCCGACCGATGGAGTACTCCACTCGACCACCGAGTCTCGACTCCATTCTCGCGTATTAGCACCAGACCGATCTCAAGATCGGGCCGATCGCTGCAAAACATGAGGTTTTAGCCCAAGTATGGTTCCCCATACTTGCTAGACCACCCTTAGCCAGCCTCTAAGCCTTCTAGCCATCTCCATCACCTCACGCCTCGGATCCTCCAAGTCATCCATGACTTGTTCATCCATCGCGCTAGCCTTCGGATGCTTCCATCGGCTATGTCATGCTAACGGTGTCTACACCGCCAAGGCACATTGACTTACGCCGCCAAGACTCCGCTTGGACTTTACGCCGCCAACCATTGGACTTATGTCGCCAAGACTCCCGCTGGACTTTACGCACCAATATCAATCCTCGACTTCAAACGCCAAGACTCAAGCTTGACTTTCCTTGCCAACACATGTTGGACTTCTCAATTGCCAAGACCATGCTTGGACTTTCCATTTGCCAAGTACTCAAGACTTGGACTTTCCATGCCAAGACCATGCTTGGACTTTCCATTTGACAAGACTCATGCTTGGACATTCCATGCCAACACATGTTGGACTTTCCATTGCAAGTACTCAAGACTTGACTTTCCATGCCAAGACCCATGCTTGACTTTACATGCCAAGACCCATGCTTGACTTTACCATGACAATTACATTGTCATATGTTTTTGTCGAAACATCAAAACACATCAAAACATCACGAGTCAAACTCGAGTTCGTCATCATGACTGGGCCGATTGCACCAACAATCTCCCCCTTTTTGATGTTTGACAAAAACCACACAAAACATTGAGTTAGAACACTAACTCAATTCCCTTACCAATTATCCCAAATTGGTAATCTTAAAAACATTCTCCAAAATGTTTTCTCCCAGAATGTTCTCCAAACATTCTCCAAACATTCTCCCCCTTTTTGACAAATAGCAAAAAGGTTATCTCTCCAAGGAGGTCAATGTCTCATGTCCCAATGAGATCTTACAATCTCCCCCTTGATCCAAAAATACCTAGGATGCCTACAATCTTCCTAGTGATAAGTCCCATATCACTCAAGAGAGGCAATCCTATTCACTCTCCCAATTTCCAAATTGGGTATCAAAAACTCATAAATTTCCCAATTGATGATACATTCCCATAACTTCTCCTTTTCAAGGAGAAAAACACATCCATCATCCCAAGATGGATACCTCCCCCTAAAGGCTTGCTCCCCCTTGACCATTGCACCAACAATGTCCTTGGGGAGTCCCTAAGCCAATAGGAACTCTAAATCATCAAAATTAAGGTTGGAAATTCAACATTGAACTTTCCACCACCTCAATTTGATACTTTGACCTAACACCTCTCCAAATCCATATCCAATGAATTTTCACCCTTCATAATTCTTCCCAAAGCATATCCTAGGGTTAGGAGTGGTTAGGGACCTTTACCGTAGCTGAATTCGGGTTAAACAAACCTTGTCAACCCAAATCAGCCTTGGCAATGACTGTCGAGATACGATCATTGATCACATATTTATCACGATCGCCAACCTATGAGCGTCGACTGATAACTGAAAATCCGATTTTCAGTTATCAGAAATGAATTTCAAAAAATCATAAATAATTATACGTTTATTGAAAAATCACGAAATTTGATACGTATAATACTTATGACCAATACAATGGGTGAAAAATGTTTGAAAATTATTTTACCCATTAAATAGTGACATTGGTACAAAGTTCAAGAACATTGAAATTTTCAATGTTTTGGCCCTACTTTGTATCAACTTCATCAATGGTGATTGCTATCAAAAGATAGACTTCACCAAGGTTTTTCAAAATGATTTTAAAATGTTTTCAAAACCTTATTTTGGATCATAATTTATTGGCTAAATATACATAGCTTGTATATTAGCTTTCCTTATGATTTTTGGTGATAATTAAAATAAGTTTGAGTTCATCTAGATGCACTACCGATGCACCTTGAACCTAACCTATTATCCTAGCATCTCACATGTATTTAGGGTGTATACATACACATACATGTCAATAGGATGTGAGATGTGGGTTTTGTTCTCCCTAAACTAGGGTTTCATGCATTTTCCTAAGGCAACTCTACTTGATTCCCTTATAAATGGGACTCCAAGTCATGCCATAGTCCTTAAATCAATTTTAATCAAATTTTCTTAAATGCATGAATGATTATGGCATTACTGATGATATAAATAAACATATGCTCCTAATCATGATGTCATGGCATAAGATGAAATCTAAAAACACATGACATTTATCCTTAAACCTAAGCATGATCATGACATTTAAATGATAAAAGTAAACATGATGTCATGTCATGGCATATGGCAAACAAATCATGGCATATAAAATATATAGGTATAACAATACCTAAATTTTAATATTAGTTGCCATTTGTTGGGATTAAGTTCATTTTGCCATATTTCTATTTTTCTCCCAAGTATGCCAAAACCCAAAATGGCACACTAACCTCTAAACCTAAATTTGTGCCAAAATGATCATTTTATCAAACTTCAGAATTAATATTGGCACATCCTAAAGACTTTTAGGATTATGATTCAAAACACATTCCCAAGGTAACCTCAACCTTGAAAATGACCTAAAGTGCCACCTTAACCATGGTTAGGTTAACTACCCTTCCATTTAAAGTTGGCACACCCTAACCCATCTAGCGTGAATCAATCACGCTCTTAGGAACCCAAAACCTATTTGAGCTCCTAGGGTTAATTAGGTATTCCTTAGGGATAACCTCCCTAGATACCTTCCTAATGACCCTCCTAGGCTTGGTAGCCTTGGTCATTTGGGTCTTACCTAGGTTGACACTAGGGGTAACTCCCCTTGCAACCTTCTTAGTTGCCACCCTAGGTTTCCTAGAAACCTTAGCCACTAGGCACACACCATGGTCAACTCTAGGGATGACTTCCCTATTGACTTTGGTCTTCCTAGACCTAGTTAGTGTCCCATAGTCAAACGAAACACTATGGTAAGCCACCTTAGGCTTAGGTTTGTGACCCAAACCTTGCTTGCCCTTGGTTGACTTTTGACTCTTAGGTCCTAGGTGTTGACTTTGACTTTTGGACCTAGAAGTTTGACTAATTGACCCTTGCATTTGATTTTGCATAACCTTAAGGGCCTTTTCAAGTTTTTCAAGCCTTGATCTCAAGGCTTGATTTTCCTTTTCTAATATCTCAATTTTTAATTTTTCATTTTCTCTTGAGATATTTTTATTTCTAGGCATATGTCTAGATTTCTTAGCATTAAAGCCTAGATGTTCTCCTATTTTCCTAATTGATTCCCTAGGTAAGATATTTTTAGGGACATTAGTCCCAAATTTCTCCTTATTTCCTAAGTGAACCTTTTTAGCTCCTAAACAAATATGTTTGTTATTTTTAGCATGCTCTTTATGATAAATAGCAAGAGAATTAAAAGCATGCTTTTGTTTGTAAATTGAAAAAGAAGCAAAGTTAGAAGTTACCCTAGGGTTTGCCTTAGCTCCCCCTACTTGTGAAGCTCCCTTTTTCCCTTTCTTCTCCCCTTTTAGGCATTGACTCCGGTAATGTCCCGGTTTCCGGCACTTGAAGCACACCACGTGCTCCTTGCTCTTCTTGGTGGGGACATCGACATCCTTGACCTTTTCATTTACTTTTGGTGCCGGAGGAGCTTTCCTAATCTTCTTTGGGCATTTGCTCTTGTAATGCCCAAATTCCCTACACTCAAAACACATGATATTATTTTTATTTCGAATTATAGTGTTTGAGTTACCTAGGGTGGTGGAAGGTGCCGGAGTTAGATTTTGAGCTTCTTCATCTTGACCGGATGTCGAAGCTTCTTCTTGACTTGACTCTTGCTCCAAAGTGGATGGTCTAACTCCCTCCCCCTCAATTCTACAGGTGGATACTTCTTCCACTTCCTTCACCGATCCGGAAGTTGATTTCTTCTCAACTTCCGATTCCTCACTTTCACTTGAGGATGACGGCTTCTCTCTCTCCTCCTCTTCCTTCTCCGATCCGGAAGTTGACTCCACCTCAACTTCTGATTCCTCACTCTCACTTGAGGATGAACTCCCCTCATGGAATCTTTCCAATCTTCTCCATAGCTCCTTGGCATACGTGTACTCCCCTAGCTTGCACAAAACGTCATTAGGAATTAAATCTTCTAAAAGTTTTGTTACCTTAATTTCGGTCTTGAGATTTTGGCGTTGTTCTTTGGTCCACTTTTTCAATTTGAGGACCTTTCCCTTCTTGTCCCTAGGGAGTTCAAAGCTTTTAACGAGGATGAACCAATCATCTATGTTCTTCATCAAGAACTTCTCCATTCTTGATCTCCACGCCGGAAAATCTTCTGGTCAGATGGCTGTGGAGTATTGATGTCCCCGCCCCATCTTTCAAGCTCCATCGCCTTCCTCTAGCTTCTTGACTCGGTTGTTAGGATCGCTGAAGAGCCACTGTGCTCGATACCACTTGTTAGGACCTTTGTAACGCCAGAGGGGGTGATTAGCGCTAATGGAATTCAATCGCGTTGTGTCTACAAATTGCTAGAAGCAATGGAATATAGATAATACAATAACAATAATGAAAACACAACACGCTAACACGAGTATATAACGCGGTTCGAACCGCACGGTTCCTACTTCCACTGATCGGGCTCGAATGAGCCCTAGCGATGCCAATCACACACCACTATCAAATAACTCCTTCTGAACAATCCGAGGTGGAGAAACTCGCATAATATGATTACAACAATAATCAAATGAATACAAGCAATATAGTGAAATACAAAGCAATACAAGTAAAGGAAACACTTTACAAATGCTTTGAATGCTTGATCACTTGGTTGATCGAGTAGCACTTGAGACCCCGAATTGCGCAAGAATCTCGCCCCAAATCGCCTCAAAGAACTATGCCTTTTCTTCCACCACGAGCCCATATATAGCTTCAACTCAGGCGAAAAAGTCGATCACCGATCGATCGAGACCATCACGATCGATGCCATCGTTGTCGCGGAGACAACGGCTAGTTCCACGCCGATAAGTCCAACGGTACTATCACCGACCGACAGACTATCACGATCGATGGAGTACTCACTCGACCACCGAGTCTCGACTCCATTCTCGCGTCTGACCACGAGCACCCCGACCGATCACAAGATCGGGCCGACCGCTTACATCACCGACCGCCATCATCCGCCACCGATTGCTAGGCCATAACCCGCAAATAAACCCTAGTTGATTCGGTCCACCGACCGCCACATGGCATCACGACCGGCACACCTCAAACATGAGGTTTTAGCCCAAGTATGGTTCCCCATACTTGCTAGACCACCCTTAGCCTAGACCTAAGCCTTCTAGCCATCTCCATCACCTCACGCCTGATCCCCTCCTCCAAGTCATCCATGACTTGTTCATCCATCGCGCTAGCCTTCGATGCTTCCATCGGCTATGTCATGCTAACGGTGTCTACACCGCCAAGGCACATTGACTTACGCCGCCAAGACTCGCTGACTTTACGCCGCCAACCATTGACTTATGCGCCAAGACTCGCTGACTTTACGCACCAATATCAATCCCTTGACTTCAAACGCCAAGACTCAAGCTTGACTTTCCCTTGCCAACACATGTTGACTTCTCAATTGCCAAGACCATGCTTGGACTTTCCATTTGCCAAGACTCATGCTTGGACTTTCCTTGCCAACACATGTTGGACTTTCCATTTGCCAAGTACTCAAGACTTGGACTTTCCATGCCAAGACCCATGCTTGGACTTTACATGCCAAGACCCATGCTTGGACTTTACCATGACAATTACATTGTCATATGTTTTTGTCGAAACATCAAAACACATCAAAACATCACTCGAGTCAAACTCGAGTTCTGGTCAATCGTGACCTGGGCCGATTGCACCAACATTACTAGCCTCGTGTTGAAGACGACGTGATCGAGAGATGATCACGATCCGAATCCAAATTCGGATCCTAAAATGAGTTCTCAAAACTCGCTTCTCCGGAGAGGTATTCGTCAACCGTTTGACGAATCCTTCGTCCCCCACCTCAGAGGATTACCGGAGATCAAATCTCCGGTAAGTTAGCCGCTGTCGGAGCACTAACCGTCATCCAAACGACGCTCCGACAACAAAGAAACAAGCTGTCCAAAAAAACTGGACAGCTTTTGGTGGAGGAATAGAGGTCGGCCAAAGGAGATGTGGAGCTCACCTTATCACCGAACCCACAAGAGATCACCAAAGGGTCGCCGGAGTGTTCACCGGCTGAAGCTTGGTCGCCGGCAATGACTTGGACGGCGGCACAAAAGCTGGACGGCGGCACACCTAGGGTTGGCGTCGACTAGGAGAGAAGATGGAGGGGGCGGCACAATTAGGTTGGGCGGCAACTCTAATTAGGGTGGTTGGATTAGGGTTTAAGCCCTATTTTATAGAGAACTAATTCTCTTAATGGTTAATGGATCATATCCATAAAGCCCGTTAACCCGCTCCATTAAGATAAGTTAAAATAAACCAAACCATGATGGTTTATTTTAAGTTAAAACGAACCGAACCAACCTTTGGTTCATTCGCTTAATATAAACCAAACCCTTTGGTTTATTCTCATCCATTGATTAGAACCAAACCATTTTGGTCCATCCATTATGTCTTCATAAGACACGCCCATCCACGCCTCCATTGCATCAAACAATTTCATGTTTGCTTTATGTTTGGTCCACCCAAACCTAGTTTCTCTCGGTCCGAGAATCCCATTCTCAAGCTCGTTTTAAATCCTTTGGATTACGCTCGTTGTGTGTGTGACCAAATAGGTTCTCGGTTTATGTTGGCCGTCTATAATTAACCATTAATTATAGAACGATCATGAGTGGCACCTAGTAGTACATCATGATCCCCAATTAACCAAAAGATCAACTGATCCGTAACTATTTCTCAAACCCTTCAAGAGCTCGAATTAATCGCCCCCATTCCCTTCACTCATCTTATACCCACTTGGTTCAGACATGGTCTATTGTGTCACCTCACTAGGCCGACTCACACACACCTAGCCCAAGTATTATTTCTCCCCTACGGATTCTAGTTACTCCACATGTATCAAGAGTACCTTACTCTAAACATGTAATTCTTTGGCCAAAGACTTTAGTAACAATCCGACGAGAGGCCATGGGTATACATCTCCTCGCAAGGAGTGGTGAATCCTTTATAGGCTATTCAAACACCTTCGATCACTTCGACTTATACCCAATCATCCCGGTCCACATCTCCTTAGAGATGTTTGCTTAAGATGTCAAAGCATAAGTCTCCATGATCAAGATGACTTGAATACCGCAAGTCAAAGGAACATCGCACTTAAGCCACAGAAGAACTTCATTGACATATCTATATATGCAGAGAACCATATGAAGTCTTACTTGGTCACTCCAATGAACTAGTTACCATAACTAGCATCCACGATTAACTCCGACATCACTATGTCTCCACCAATGGAGAATCACCGCTTGGATACACCAAGGAGTATACCTCGTTAGTCTCGATGTAATCAATGGTGTCCAAATCCATCAATTCATCGACTAGGATAATTCCGATACATCACAATTACACATGTAGAGATACTCACTAGTTGTGATCCAATCACAAATTCTCTCATGCCGTGAATCGATCGTGACATTCAAGAAATGAGTTTAAGATCCAATCAAATACATAAAACATGTATACTCAAATAGTGAATCTTCATTTATCATATAAATGGTTCATACATAAGGCGCATTGCCTTAGGACATCTCTCATATATTACTAACAGACTCCCACTTGGCCTAATGCCAATCGCCACGGTATCCAATACCATAAGCTCAACATGACCCTCAAACTTATTTTGAGGTAATGCCTTAGTCAAAGGATCCGCCAAGTTCCTTTCAAAGGGGAATTTTCTCGATTTGTATTTCGCTCCTACCGATGATCTCTCCGATAAGATGATAGCGCGGCACATGTTTGGATCGTTGATGAGACCTTGGCTCTTTTCGCTCGGTAATTGCTCCATTGTTGTCGCAGAGACCGGTATTGCTTCAACAATGGCCGAATCACACCAAGTTCATGAACGAACTTTGATCCAAACCGCCTTTCACGCTGCCGCAATGTATTCTCGCCTCGCGGTAGAATCCGCATGCTTCTTGTTTGGAACTTTTCCAACTCATCGCGCTTCATTCAAGGTGAACACGATCCGCATCGAGACTCGAATCATCCTTGTCCTCGTCGAAGCCGCATCCGTGATACCCGTATCACCATGTCCCCTTCTCCATATATTAGGAACACATCCTTAGTTCTTCTCAAGTACTTAAGGATCGCCTTAATACCGCCCAATGATCCATTCCTCGATCGGATTGGTATCCGCCGTGACACTCAGAGCATACGATACATCGGGCCTCATACATAACATAGCATACATGATAGATCCTATTGCGGATGCATAGGGAATCTTACTCATGCAAATCCTCTCGTCTTCTGTGCGCGGACACATAGACTTCGAAAGGTGTACCTATGCCCGATGGGTAGGAAACCTTTCTTGGATTCCGACATGCTAAACCTCTTTAGCACTGGCTATATATGTAGATCGCGAAAGACCACAACTGCTTCGATCTATCTCTATAGATCTTAATCCCAAGGATGTAGGTTGCTTCTCCTGTGTCTTTCATGGAGAATGTCTTGATAACCAAACCTTAATCGATCGTAAGATTGAAACATCGTTTCCTATAAGTAATATGTCATCAACATATAATACTAGGAACACGATCGCACTCCCACTAACCTTCTTGTACACACAAGGTTCGCTCGATTTTGTGAGAAATCAAACTTTTGATTGTCTCATCAAAACGGATATTCCAAATTCGGATGCTTGCTTCAATCCATAAATGGACCATCGCAATTTGCATACCTTGGTTTTATCAACCGATGTGAAACCTCAGTTGTATCATATACACGCCCTCGCGAGGTTTCCATTAAGGAAAGCTATTTTCACATCCATCCGCCATATCTCATAATCATAATGAGTCGCTATGGCCGAGCATCCGAATGGATTTAAGATAGCTACAAAGTAATAGGTTTCGGCCATAATCAACACCTTGCTTTTGACGATATCCTTCGCCACCAATCTAGCCTTATAGGTAATCACATTACCATCCATGTCGATTTTCTTCTTGAAAACCCACTTGCACCCTATAGGCTTTATGCCTTCAGTGGGTCAACCAAGTTCCAAACTTGGTTTTCATACATGGAATCCATTTCCGACTTCATGGCATCAAGCCACTTATCCCTTTCAACTTGTCGACTTCTTCATAACTAGTAGGCTCTCATCATCAATGAGTAACACATTGTTCGATTCACTTACGAAATCCATATCTCTGAATATTACGTGCTCTACTAGATCTACGAAGATGTGGTGCCTCAATAGGTCCAGATGGCTCATCACTATGAGTCATCCGATGCTTGACCGTATCTCTTCAATGTCATTGCAAGTCTCTTGAACCTCCTCAAGTTCAACGACACTCCCATCGCTTTCTTATAAGAGAAACTCTTTTCTAGAAACACAAAGATTCCTTGAAACAAACACCTTTTGTTCCAAGGAGATGATAGAATTGGTAACCCTCGTTTCCTTAGGGTATCCAATAAATAGACATTTATCGTACTTAGCATCCAATTTGTCCGACATACCGCTTCATAAGCAGATAACCCCATATCTTCAAGTAAGATACATGAGGTTTCTTACTATTCCATATCTCATATGGAGTAGTTGAGACTACCTTGGTAGGCATTCTGTTTAACAAGTAAACAGCTGTCTGAAGTGCATAGCCCCAAAAGGACTTGGGAAGATTCGCGTGATTCATCATTGACTGACCATGTCCAACAAGGTCCGCTGCCTCAGATACACCATTAAGTTGTGGTGTATACGACGGAGTCCATTGAGACAATATACCATTGTCCCTCAGATAATCTAGAAACTCTTGCCTCAAGTATTCACCACCTCAATCCGATCGAAGTATTTTAATACTCTTGCCAAGTTGTTTCTCTACTTCATTTCTGAATTCTTTGAACCTTTCAAAGGCTTCAGACTTGTGTTTCATCAAGAACACATACCCAAACCGTGAGTGATCATCGGTGAAGGTGATGAAGTAGCTATAGCCTCCTAAAGCTTGAGTTGACATAGGTCCACATACATCAGTATGTATTAGACCTAGTAACTCTCCCACTCGGTCACCTTTTCCAGTAAAAGGTAACTTAGTCATCTTGCCTTTTAAGCATGATTCGCATGTATCGTATGAATCCAATTCAAACGATTCCAGAATTCCACATCGGTGTAATTCGGACATGCGTTTCTTACTTGCATGGCCAAGACGACAATGCCACATATAGGAGTCTAATTGATTATCTTTCGAGCACGCTTGTTGCTCGCCGATATTGAAAATGTCACCGGATACGCCCAACGATAAATACCATTGCTTAAAGTTCCAATCCATAAAGAACTCCATTCAAAGTTATGTAACAACAATTGTTACTAAAAGTCAAATGGTACCCATTTCTATTTAAACAAGAAATAGAAATGATGTTCTTTATCAACGAAGGAACATAAAAGCAATTGTCCAGTTCTAAGACAAGTCCTGTAGGGAGTCTCAACAAATACGTTCCGATGGCGAGTACAGCAACCTTTGCTCCATTCCCAACACGCAAATTTGACTCTACATTGACGAGTCTTCTTCTATTTCTTAGCCCATGTATGTCTTTACATATATGTGAGCCACACCCAGATCCAATACCCAAGTGTCCGAGGAAATATAATGAAAATCAATAACTAAGATTTCTGAATAAGATGGGGCATCCGATGCCTTATTCTTCTTCACAGACTCAAGATAAATCTTGCACTTTCTTCGACAATGGCTCTCCTTGCCATAATGATGGCAAGTTTCCTTTTGTGCTAGTTCTACCTTCTTAGCCCTTCTCTTCTTTCCCTTCTGCTGTTCCTTTGACTTCCTCTTAGAACCTTTCTTCGAGGAATCAACAAAGACCGGCCCCCTGCTCATGCTTTTCGTAAGGCTCCACAGCCTTCAAAGATGTTGAGCAAGACTACGATGAACCTTCTTGCATCTCAGAGGTGAAGAGAAGCTTGAGACTTGAACCTTCAATCTCACTTGCTCATCAAACAACTCATAAAGATGAAGGACTTTGGTATGAGCATCCATATGCTTCGCCGCTTTCGGTACCATCGCCCCTAGCATGATGTAACTCACTTGCTCAGAATCACTCACATGTTTCTGATGGGCCAACAATTGGTCCGGTGTTGCATCATCACTAGGACGGGGGGGAAGAGACGCTTCGAGGACATACTCAAGCTTTTCTGCCTTGAGAACAATTCTCAAGTTTCTAAGCCACCCAAGAAGTTCGCCCACTAATTTATTTGAATTCAAAATAGAGCGCAAATTCAAAGACATCATGATCAAGAGATTAACCTAGAAATACAAAACGAGCATATATGAGAAAGATGATTTAAAATGCATCCACATACATTTACAAAATCCCATTCATTTTTCGAATTCAAAAACCCTTAAAATCACTTCGGGAGATCGTAGGTCCATCTCCGAATGGGCTGATATCCATCATAGATAAGAACAACCTTGGAGTGAGTCCAACAAGCCATTCTTAGCTATGATGGTGGGTATCAAGTATACCGATTACATATCATGTATATGTAACTATCAAAATGTGCTATCAACTAATTGAATGTTTACACATACATTGGGTTGTTAACACATTAACAAGTATGCATCATATGCATAGCACCCAACTTCACCTCTCTTCACATCGACCTTGGAGTGAGTCCAACAAATCGATGCTCCAAGTTAAAACCGACCCATTAATCGCGAAATAGTTTTAATATGGTTAGAGCGCATTCAACCAATTAGCCAGGCTTGGAGTGAGTCCAACAACCCAAACTAACGATTGACCTCTGACTCTTACCATATTAGAGTTAAAATATTCCAATGATTTGAACATATTCAGGTTCGAGCCGGGCTTGGAGTGAGTCCAACAACCCAAACAAAAAATAGAACTCTGGTTCTAATCATATTAATGGAAGGTGTAGGCTTTAATATTGAGTTAGGGTTTTATGTCTCATCCTCTTTGCATGCAAATAACTATTATCTACATGGCATGGCATACATGGCATACATCTACATGTCACGACACGCATGGCATAATGTCATGCATCTAATGCAATTACGTGGCATACAATTATGTCATGTACATAATTTCCTTATTTGTCATAACTATTTATGGAAATAAAATATGTTTAAGATTTGATTCTCCAAATCAAATCATAATTAAATTAGGAAACAAATTTCCAAATCTAATCACATATTTTATTCATAGAATTATTTGATTAAGGAAAATCTATTTAGGAAACCAATTTCCTAAATCTTTAAAACTACTTATGTAAATAAAATATTTTAAGATTTGATTTCCCAAATCAAATCATGATTAAATTAGGAATCAAATTTCCAGAATCTAATCAAATATTTTATTTATGGAAAATATCAATTTCCATAAATACTTCCAACTTTCCAAAAGTGGAAGATTTCCATAAATACTTCTAGACTTTCCAAAATTGAAAAATTTCCATAAATACTTCTAAATTTCCAAAATTTAGAAAATTTCCAGAAATACATTATGACTATCGCAAAACTATTTTTACGATTATGTCGAAACACAACCTGGGCTCTGATACCACTGTTGGGTTTCCGGCACCGCGGTGTGTGTGTGTTCGATCATGTTTCGCAAACATGAGCACAGCGGAAGCAATTAAAAATAATAAATCTATATTTATTACAACACACACAATACACGCATGCATATTACAACAAGTGTAGACATAACCGTAAATTAAAATTTGCAATAAAAGAAAATTATCTACGTTATACCTTTCATATGACGTGTAGCGGGAACGGCATCAACCGGAACGATCCTCGTAAAAATCGTCTCTATCTGTATCCACGCCGAGCTCCTCGGGATGACTTCTCTAAGCCACGAGCTTCGTCTTCGTACGGGTTACTAGCCTCGTGTTGAAGACGACGTGATCGAGAGATGATCACGATCCGAATCCAAATTCGGATCCTAAAACGAGTTCTCAAAACTCGCTTCTCCGGAGAGGTATTCGTCAACCGTTTGACGAATCCTTCGTCCCCCACCTCAGATGATTACCGGAGATCAAATCTTCGGTAAGTTAGCCGCTGTCGGAGCACTAACCGTCGTCCAAACGACGCTCCGACAACAAAGAAACAAGCTGTCCAGAAAAACTGGACAGCTTTTGGTGGAGGAATAGAGGCCGGCCAAAGGAGATGTGGAGCTCACCTTATCACCGAACCCATAAGAGATCACCGGAGGGTCGCCGGAGTGTTCACCGGATGAAGCTTGGTCGCCGGCAATGACTTGGACGGCGGCACAAAAGCTGGGCGGCGGCACACCTAGGGTTGGCGTCGACTAGGAGAGAAGATGGAGGGGGCGGCACAATTAGGTTGGGCGGCAACTCTAATTAGGGTGGTTGGATTAGGGTTTAAGCCCTATTTTATAGAGAACTAATTCTCTTAATGGTTAATGGATCATATCCATAAAGCCCATTAACCCGCTCCATTAAGATAAGTTAAAATAAACCAAACCATGATGGTTTATTTTAAGTTAAAACGAACCGAACCAACCTTTGGTTCATTCGTTTAATATAAACCAAACCCTTTGATTTATTCTCATCCATTGGATTAGAACCAAACCATTTTGGTCCATCCATTATGTCTTCATAAGACACGGCCCATCCACGCTTCCATTGCGACTGAAACAATTTCATGCTCGCTTTATGTTTGGTCCAACCAAACATAGTTTCTCTCGGTCTGAGAATCCCATTCTCAAGCTCGTTTTAAATCCTTTGGATTACACTCGTTGGCGCGGTGACCAAATAGGTTCTCGGTTTATGTTGGCCGTCTATAATTAACCATTAATTATAGAACGATCATGAGTGGCACCTAGTAGTACATCATGATCCCCAATTAATCGAAAAGATCAACGGTTGATCCAGAACTATTTCTGAAACCCTTCAGTAGCTCGAATTAATCGTGCCTCATTCCCTTCACTCATCTTATACCCACTTGGTTCAGGACATGGTCTATTGTGTCAGTCCCCACTAGGCTGACTACGTCACACCTAGCCCAAGTATTATTTCCTCGTCCTACGGATTCTAGTTACTCCACATGTATCGAAGAGTACCTTACTCTAAACATGTAATGCTTTGGCCAAAGACTTTAGTAACAATCCGACGAGAGGCCATGGGTATACATCTCCGCGCAAGGAGTGGTGAATCCTTTATAGGCTATTCAAACACCTTCGATCACTTCGACTTATACCCAATCATCCCGGGTCCACATCTCCTCAGAGATGTTTGCTTAAGATGTCAAAGCATAAGTCTTCATGATCAAGATGACTTGAATACCGCAAGTCAAAGGAACATCGCACTTAAGCCACAGTAAGAACTTCATTGACATATCTATATATGCAGAGAACCATATGAAGTCTTACGGCTGGTCACTCCAATGAACTAGTTACCATAACTAGCATCCACGATTAACTCCGACATCACTATGTCTCCAGAGAATCACCGCTTGGATACACCAAGGAGTATACCTCGTGCTAGTCTCGTGAATTGATGGTGTCCAAATCCATCAATTCATCGACTAGGATAATTCCGATACATCACAATTACACATGTAGAGATACTCACTAGTTGTGATCCAATCACAAATTCTCTCATGCCGTGAATCGTATCGTGGACATTCAGTAAATGAGTTTAAGATCCAATCAAATACATAAAACATGTATACTCAAATAGTGAATCTTCATTTATCATATAAATGGTTCATACATAAGGCGATTGCCTTAGGACATCTCTCATATATTACTAACATCGATGATGTTCGAACTCATCAATTCATCGACTAGGGATTATTTCAATACATTTATAATTACACATGTAGACATACACACTAGTTATAATCCAATCACAAGTTCTCTCATGCTATGAATCATATCACGGAGATTCAGTAAATGAGTTTAAGATCCAATCAAATACATATGACATGTGCTCTCAAATAGTGAATCTTTATTTATCAAATAAATAGTACTACCACAAGGTGATTTCCTTAAAACACCTCTCAACCATTATATGGAGTAGCAATGATCACTTTAGTCCTATACCTATAAAGTTGATGTACCAAATTGATTTAGTTCAATACGGCATAATGAGCTCAACTAAAGAATTTTTTATATATGATATATTCAAAATCTCATGTAACTCAAGTGGGAGATTGTTGGATATGAGTTTACATATGATTATTGTAACCGTCTAATTGTGATGTATTAGTTCAAACTCAATCAAACGATCTACTTATTGGTTCATGGGGTTCGGTTATTAGATGTGAGGAATTTAACTTGTAGAATCCATTAGAGCACAAATCCATTATTAATGATAGATCGATTATGGATCCGACTCTATCTCTATAAATAGGGTATGGTCCCCGCAAGAACTAGATACTCTGACAGACTCTACGCTTCCTATCGGCTAGGAGTTTACAGCGTCATCACCCTAGAACCTCTGTGGAAGATCGACCCTTTGCTTCTTCTCAGGAACTCCAGACTAGATCTCACCGACGAGGAACGATGGTCGCTCCGCTGCACTCAAGTTCCTTTGTATTTATGCTATCATTTCTTTTCATGTATTTATTGCTATAGAAATTTAATTAGACTAGATCTTGTTGGTGCAGAGAGCACCACTCCTTAGTTTTGATGTATGAACCAATGTTAAAGTTAGGACTTACTTGTGTTCTAATATGAGTATAAGTGTGCAGGCTTAATAGGAAATCCTAGTAGGTCGAGTTGATCGGATACTAGGCAGAAGCCTAAACAGATCAGAAAAATCGAACACCAGGCATGAAGTCCGGATGGGTCAAATGGAGTAGAAATTTGGCATGAAGACTGGTTTGGTGAGAAGACCAGTCAATCGGCAAAAAGTATAGCTGGGTTAGGTACACCGGACAGCTAGTGGAAGCCCTAGTGGGTCAGATTGGATGTTGATGTGAACGAAACATATAGGGTTTCAGGTGTAGTTTTCGCTCACATCTCGTTTCGTTTTATGTTTGTTCCATGCATATTCTACTTTATTTTGCATGCATTTTCTGTTTTCTAGTTCGGAGATCTACTCTTTGTACTTTTGTGTGCAAGATAGCATTCCATGGGCAAAATGCCACACTTTCGGAGCAAAAAGGAGGCATTTGGCAGCTGGACACAGAGTGAGACACGGTCTGGGCGTGTGGTTACACACGGTCGTGTCCAGGGTTCGAAAGTGACCACCACAACCTTACACAAGGCTTGGCCATTTGTTTTCACACGGCCGTGTGGCGGCTAGGCAACTTGGCGCGACCAAAGGTTTTTCCAGATTTTGCGAGGATCCGGCGTGATATCTATATAAGGAAAGCTTTGCCCAAACCCTAGGGGGGAGGCACGACGGCCAAAATGGCACTCCGAAACACTAAAAAGCTTCGAGAACTCGCAACGGGGAGGAAGAGAGCCGCTCGAGGATCAAGTTCTGCACCACAACGCTAGAGAGAAGAGTCACATTGCATTGTAATTCATATTTCTTACATGTTTATCATTATATTCATGAATTCCATAATATTTTGTCATTATTTTCTCATATTCATGGAGTAGATTCTCCAATTCTAGGATTAAGGAGTAGTTTATGTTGAGTAGAACATTGCTATTTCAAATATGTTTCCATTCTTGAAATCATATTTGCAGTTGAATGATTGTTTAGATCTATAGCTTTGTGTTTTGGTTTTCTATCTTCTGTGCATAGATGATACGAGGGGTGGCAGTGCTCGTATCAAAGATTTAGGGGATATTGGGAGGAACCTATAGGTTGGCCTCATCGGCTACAACTATGGATAGAAGGATATGATAGAGTCGGTAATGTGTCTCATTTCTGGCTCATCGTAGGGATCGATTTGGCATCCTCGTACCATCTATCCTATCTTAACAAAAAGGACAACTAAAGTTGGAGATAAATTAACTCTAGAAGGGTTGAGGGACCTTAGTGACAGGGGCTCCCAATGGTATCAACCCCCTGAGCTTTGATGATTTGAAAAGGTTTGCCTATTAAGAAAAGGTAGCTCCCGATAGATGCGAAGGGCTCATCGGGGGAGTGTATGATGTCCTTTCCACAAAACCCTAGCTAAAAAATCTAGATACATTCAATTGATAGCATGTTCTACGACGCACAAATGAAACCAAAGTCCAAGAATCCCATTCAAATCCTCATAGCAACCCTTCTCTTCTTCCGTGTGACACCGTACTGAGTTCAGACCACCAACAAGCTCTCATTCGTGAACCCTAGGATTACCAATCCGAACAACAACACATCCACTGGACAAACTGATACTCGAAATCTCAGTCCCTGTGGGATCAATATTCTTTATTACTTGATGACATTCATGCACTTGTAGGAGTTGAGCGTGAGAAAAAGCTTCGAGTCCTCAACGGTCTCCATCATGAGATTTGAGGTCGCGTTGGCATGCATTAAGTTTTTGGCACCGTTGCCGGGGACTGATTGATTCGATATCGAATCAAGAAGTGGATAATTAGATCGGACTTAGGATTAGATTTATTTACTTGCTTTACTTTCTTTTATTTTATTTACTTCAGTTTTAGATTTTCCATATGTAGATTTAATTTTTATTTTAGCAGTAGTTCTACATTTTCTTATTTGTTCTTCGATTTAGTTAGCTAGATTTGTTTATTTCTTATTTCTAAACCTTAGGTGAATACTCCTAATTTTGTGGCTCGGTTCTTCATATGCTTAGATGCCTAGGATCGGAATGCCTGATTCCGATCAATCTAGAAATCGAATGAACCTATCATCGCCAAAGAGTTTAACAGAAGAGGATGGAGGACCAAGCTGCATCTGAAGTGAATATAGGTAGCTGACTTCTGCGGGATTATGCAACCCCTAGCACTAGAGGATTTAGGCTGAGTATAGCTGGACCATCCATTTCAGCAAACAACTTTGAGCTGAAACCGACATTCATACACATAGTTCAACAGAGTCAATTCGGGGGAGCTACGACTGAAGACCCGAATTGGCACCTCAAGTCATTCATGAAAATCTGCTCGACGTTTAAAATAAATGGAGTCCCTGCAGACGTGATCCGCCTGAGCCTATTCCCGTTCTCATTGCAGGATAAGGCTAAGGCACGGCTTCACTCCCTGCCTTCGGGAAGCATTACTACATGGGAGCAATGTGAGCAGCAGTTCTTGAATAAATACTTCCCACCTAGCAAGACTGCTCACATGTGCCATCTAATAATGAGCTTTGGTCAGAAGGAAGGGGAGTCTCTATTCGAAGCCTGGGATCGCTATAAGGGGCTACTCTACCAATGCCCCCACCATGCACTGGAAAGGTGGCTAGTGATCTACATCTTCTATAATGGGACCACGTACGCCACAAAGATGTCCCTCAATTCTGCCACAGGAGGAGCACTTATGAACAAGACTATCGAGGAAGTAGAGGAGCTGATAGAATAGGTGACCCAGAATCACCATCAATGGGCTTCTGAACGTAGTCACCCAGCTCCTGTCGTGGGGCGATATGCTATAAACTCAGTGGACCACCTAGCAGTGAGAATGGATGCGCTTAGTAGATGGTTCGACTCTTTAAATCCTGCATTTGCATGTGCGGCCATTGACTTTGGAGAAGGAGTAGCAATGTATCGGGAGGACTACTATGGAGGGCAGGGTGGCTCGGATGAGTAGATTGAGCATTGCGATGCCGTTGGGGATTATAATCAAAAGCCCAACACCCCATACTCCAGTACCTAAAATCCCGGATGGAGGAACCATCCAAATTTTTTCTATCGAAATAACTCGGGAAACTTCCAACCATCAAGAGTGTATGGGCAGCAGCATGGCAATGGGCAGAAGCAACCACAGAAGTATAGGTTAGAATTGATAATGGAAGACTTCATTTCTACACAAACGAAGGCCAATGAAGAGTTCCGTTGCCAACATCAGAAAATAGAGGAGTCACTCAGAGCCTTGAAGGCCACTGTTGACAGTCTTGCAAGTCACATAAGGATGTTGGAGACACAGGTGTCCCAGATAGCCCAAACCGTGTCGAAACCTATGGAGAGCTCTCCAGCATTACCCGAGCCGAGTCAAGTTAAGGAAGAAGGAGTGTGCAGTGAGAGATTAGCACAGAGAGCCAAATTGGCTAAGGGGTGTGCAACCATGGTTTCCACCCTACCCAACCAAGCCGAAATTGAAGATAAAATTCCACCACAGCTTAAGGACCTAGGTGAATTTGTTATCCCCTGCTCAATTTATGGTGAAAGCTTCGATGAAGCACTGTGCGACTTGGGGTCATCAGTAAGTGTGATGTCCTGCGCATATTATTTAAAGATGACACTGAATGGACTCCAACCAGCGAACCTTGGTATTCGTATGGGTGACGACTCAGTCAAGGAACCCATCGGCATGCTAGCACATGTGCCTGTGGTCATCGAGAACTTTGTGATATATACAGATTTTATTATACTCGACACATGACCAGATCCCTAGAATCCCATCATCATGGGAAGGCCCTTTCTGGCGATAGCGGGGGCATGCATAGACATAAAAGCGCACAAGATCTCATTGGAGGTAGACGGGGAGATCGTCCTCTTCAATCTGTTAGAGTGTAGAACTCCCTTTCTACATAGCTTTACTTTCAGCAGGGTAAAGTCAAGCCTACCGGATGTCAATCTCGAGACAGATGAATGGAGGTTTACAGAACCTCCAGAGCCAAGTTGATAATGGAGTGTGGTTGAGATAAAAGACCTTAAACAAAGCACTTCTTGGGAGGCAACCCAAGTTTAGTTTTTAGGTGTTCTTTTCATTGTATTGCATTCAGTTGTTTAATTTGAACTTTGGATTCCATTCATTTAGCATGAATTAGGACTAGAAAGAACTTGCTAGGTAAAAGTAAAATCACTTTGAACCCACATGACTGAGCGAGTAAGAAGAATGCAGACCGTTGTGCACTGCGAGAGGGAAACGTGGGACACACGGCCTGTCCATGTGGCACACATGGCCTAGCCGTGTGTTTTCACACGGCTATGGTGCACGAGGTTAAGTAGGGCACGCCATGCATTTTCATCCCAAATGCACCATGTGTTTTGATTTCTCTTGCCCTAGTCGTGTGGATCCTTCTTCCCCACCACCTAGAAGCCTTTCCAAGCTTCAAGGAAGCTCAAAAGAAGTAAGGATGAAGAGAACCAAGCAAGTGACATATCGATCCGGTGTTTCGGAGCGAAGGACAAGGAGAATGGACACCCCTTAAGCTCCGGAAGAAGGTAATGCTTTTCTAACCCTTCTCTTTCGCAATAATGAGCATAGGGAAAGATTTGATATGCTCTCTACTAGAAGAATCACCGCTACTAGGTACCTTGACGAAGATCTCTTAGAATCCCTAGGTTTGTTTGGTGACATTCAAGCCCTATTTGCAAAAATGAGGTGGGGAGAGATAATGGGAATAAGACACCCAACCTACCCTAGGATAGTTTTAGAGTTTTTAAGTTCTTTAGAAGCTGAAGTATTAATGGGTAGAGAGAGCGAAGAGGGTAGGATTACCTTTAGGCTATTTAACATTGAGCATGAATGGATACTACACCAATGGAACACATACTTTGGCTTACCTAGTGGGGGAGAGAGAAGAACCCCTATGGGGTTCAACTCTCAAATCTTTTGGACTAAATTAACAAGAGAGCACGCTTACGACCCTTCTAGTGTCAAAGCATCGCGCCTCCAAAACCCTATTTTCCGGTACCTACACCGAATCATGGCAAGTACTATTTTAGTCGTGGGGAGAGTGACGGTGTAGTGCGTGCTAGTGAGCTGCTTTACTTGTGGGACATGCTACAAGAAAGGAGTATCATTGATGTAGGGTCCCATTTTATTAGACACCTAGTGAAAATGGGCAAAGCAACGAGAGGAGATATCATTATGGGGGACCTACTTACCCACATTTGCCATAGGATGGGGTACAACTACATTGCACTAGATAGCATAGAGGGGAGCCCTAGGATCGACTTAGGAGTGTGTATGACAATGAAGATGATAGTGAGAGAGGGACACTCCTTGTGCTTTGTAAGGAAAAACCTATCATCCCTTAGGCTCCCCGACCTCGGTCGTACCACCATCACCATATGCACCAACTAGCGCTTAGACCTGATAGTGGAGTCCCCGCCATATGAGAGACCATCCACATCGGCACCCATCTCTCCCCCTTTACATCACTCTCCCTCCAGTCCGCGCATTCATAGGAGGCCACCTAGTCCACGTAAACATGAGCCTGCACCTGCACCACCACCTTTTTCTACTTTTGAGCAGGATGCAGGTACATCTGCCTATGATTTTTTGAAGTTTTGCTCGCACCTCGACGACATATACACCGAGCAATAGATGCAGAGGCAGCGATGGGAGGAGCAGAGCGCCTACATACATGCAGAGTTTTAGGGTTTTTGAGAGCACTTCCAACGAGTCGAGGAGTGTAACGCCCGCCTTCCTGGCCCCTCCTAGCACATATCTATGAAATATGATAGAGAACTATATGAAGTCTTACTACTGTCTCCAAGAGCTTAACAGCAATACGTAAACTTTACAACTTTTAACTCTAATTACATTAACCCAATCAACCTAACAATTTAATCATGGCAAAAGGTCTTAGCAATTCATTTAACTAAACATGTATTAACCATTTCAAGGTTCATAAAAATAAACATGAGTAACAACCATAGAAAGCATTAACGTCTCCTAACAGTTTACACATAAACTGAAAATTATGCATAAGTCCGTATATGAAAAATGATCTCGTCCACCATGTCACTGCCACACACATCTTTGCCCCTCCTGCTGCTCCCTTTAATTTATCCATTCCTTGCCCTTTTCTGCAGTACAAGGAAAGTAAACTGTAAGCACATAGGCTTAGTAAGGTCCTTTCCTACACACAAAAACATGCATCATGAATTAAACATAAAGTAATGACATATTTGTTTAAACAACATATGAGCACAACATTTATTTAAAGTAGAGACATGATCAATTTAGGAAAAGAACATAAACTTAGCATTTTCATCGCAACAGTACATTGTCTCTAAACATGATAATTCGATGAACATAAAATGGTATATGCAGGATGCTCTTTGAAAACATATAGTCTATATACTTAAACATAATCTCAACATATTGGACCCGGCATTGTACCACATACATCATTCGCACGCATCCTAAATAGATCCGAGGTAGCTAATCCCGAACCTACTAGGTTACTAGGTCTGTACTATGTCCGTTGACCTAGGGGCAACCTTGGAGCCCATCCCGTGGACCTTGTTAGGGTCCGGTACAAGTCATGCATAAAGTAAAATAACATACATGTTCTTTGTCCTAAAGAGTGTTCTTGTCCCCAATCTTAGGGAAACATTTCTTAGACATTTCATATATGTGAGTCATGCCTAATATGGGTGAAAACATAAGCATGTAGCATAGCATAAATCGGCATGAGTACAATTTAACATGGCATAAGGTAGTGACATAAGGAAAATTAAGCTAACATAAATTGAAATCATCATCTAACATACATAACATGGAAGAATTTCAACAAGAATAATTTCTCTAATCCTATTAGCCGAAACTTCTACACATAGTTCTAGATTCTTTCGTTCAAAATCAAGCATACAACATTACATCGTAAGCACTTATACTACATGTGAGGGGATACTTACTTCCTATGCTTTTTCACCAATTTATATAGTTAGACTTCGCAAAGAGAAGACCTCCTACGTGTTTCCTTGCTTTAGCGTGATCCTCTACCAAGTCCCTCTTGAAAATCTCTTCTTGAATTATCCCACGATGAAGAAATTATAGAGGCTCTCTCTTTTTTTTTCTTTTTCTCTCTTGTTTTTCTCGGCGGCTGGAGAAAAATGAGCGAGCGAGAGAGAGAGAGAGAGTGGGCGTCGACGTTGGAGTTCTCGACGGCTGGAGAAAAATGAGCGAGAGAGAGAGAGAGAGAGAGAGAGGCATAGAGAGTGGGTGTCGGCGTTGGAGAGAGGAGGGAGAGAGAGAGGCGGTGTGGGAATTTTCAGGAAAAGAGAGAAGAGATGATATATATAAAAATTAGGATTTTTCTTAACCTAATTATCCCTTTAAATGATCAGCTAGATTAATCAAATTCTTTATTTTTTTTCTACCAATAGATATATTCTGTTATATTCTACTCATTGGTAATCTTATGACTTAGTGGTGAGAAGCCTATTCCCCCAAATCAATAGTTCATGGTTCAAGCCTCGACTACGAACTATTTATTCATCTTTTTTTTTATTCTTATTTCTATATATATATATATATATATTTCCTTTAAATAAAAATATAGTAACTAAAATTATGAGCTTACCTGATTGTAACCTCTATATATATATATATATATATATATATGTAGGTGATGTATACCCATGGCCGTAACTTCTGATTGTTACTAAAGCCCACTACATGAGGTAGTAACCTGCCGTATCCTCCGTGACATGGGGTGCGGATTGTAGGGCGGCCCTCTCGCACTCATTAGCAATACGTAACTGGAAACGAACTTTCATAGCTCAGGTCCTCTTGAATTTGCACTGTCTGTGGCTCGACCACTTGGTCGGTACTGGAAATGCACTTCTTAAGCATCGAGACATGGAGCATGTTGTGAATAGCAGACATCTCCTGAGGTAGTCCTAGCTCGTAAGCTACCTTGCCAACTCTTTTCAGGATCTTGTACGGTCCTACGTATCGCGGACTTAGCTTTCCTTTCTTCCCGAATCTCATTATTCCTTTCATAGGAGCTACCCGGAGAAATACCAAATCTCTGACATTGAATTCCAAAGGTCTACGCGATCCGCATAGTTCTTCCGCGGCCTGAGCAGTCTCTATTCTTTGGCGGATATTCTCAGAACGCTGTGTGGTGTCGATGAAATCCGTCTGAAGTCCCATCTCTTTCTTCTCACCACCTTTGTACCAACAGATCGGAGACCTACATCTCCTCCCATATAATGCTTCATAAGGTGTCATTTCGATGGTAGCTTGGTAGCTATTATTGTAAGCGAATTCCGCTAAACATAAGTAGCAGCACCAACTCCCTTTGAAATCCAAGGCACAAGCTCGTAACATGTCTTCCAGTACTTAGTTCACCCTTTCTGTTTGCCCATCTGTCTAAGGATGAAAGGTGGTACTGAAACGCAACTTCGTGCCAAGTTCCTTATGAACGCATCCCCAAAACTGTGAAGTGAAGCAACCATCCCTATCTGAAATGATGGTCTTGGGAATACCATGCAATCTGATGATTTTCTTAGCATATAATTGAGCCAGTTGCTCAATCGAATATGTCATCTTGATCGCTAGGAAATGAGCTGACTTTGTCAATATATCAACGATAACTCATATAGCGTCATATCCGCTCAGAGTATACAGGAAGACTCAAATGAAATCCATAGAGATTTCTTCCCATTTCCACTCCAGAATTTGGATCGGTTGTAGAACTCCTCCAGGCCTCTGGTGTTCTTCTTTAACTTGCTGGCAGGTCAGGCAGGTACTGACATGCTGAGCTACGTCCCTCTTCATACCGGACCACTAGAACTTCTCTTTCAGGTCTTGATACATTTTGGTGGATCCCGGATGCATAGAATAGGGGGTTCCGTGAGCCTCCTCTAATATCTTTTTGCGTAGTTCCGGATCGTTAGCGATACATAACCGATCCCTAAGGTATAATACTCCGCTATTGGCGATATTGAAACCCTCGCCTTTTCCTTCTAAGATCTCCTGCTTGATCCTCTGGAGACTTGGATCATCACTTTGTTTTGCTAATATGTCATCGAATAGTGCTGGTATTATTTCCATGGTCGAAAGATGCCCGAAAATAACCTCGATTCCATAGCGCATAATTTCCTTCTCCAGCGGTCGAGACAATACCGATAAGGACATCAGGGTGGCATTGGACTTCCTGCTGAGTGCATCAGCCACTTTGTTTGCCTTACCAGGATGGTAAAAGATCTCGCAGTCATAGTCCTTCACGAGCTCCAGCCATCTGCATTGTCTCATATTGAGGTCCTTCTGAGTTAAGAAATACCGTAGACTCCGGTGATCCATATAAATCTTGCACTGTGCTCCATACAGATAGTGCCTCCATACCTTAAGAGCGAAGACCACAGCTGCTAGCTCTAAATCGTGAGTGGGATAGTTCTTTTCATGTTCCTTGAGTTGCCTAGAGGCAAGGCAATAACTTTACCCCTCTGCATAAGTACAGCTCCGAGTCCCAATCTAGAGGCATCGCTGTACATGTCGAAGCTCTTGTCATTCTCTGGGAGAGTAAGGATTGGAGCACTTGTAAGTCTCCTTTTTAGCTCCAAGAAACTCTTCTCACATTTCTCCGTCCATACATACTTCTTGTTCTTCCGGGTGAGAACTATCATAGGTGCTGCTATTCTGGCAAAGTCTTCTATGAATTTCTGGTAATAGCCAGCTAATCCGAGAAAACTCCTCACTTCGCTAGCATTCTTTGGCCTGCTCCAGTTACTCACATCTTCAATCTTTCTTGGGTCTACCATAACTCCGTCTTTGGATATAATATGACCCAGAAAAGATACTTGATCGAGCCACAATTCACATTTGGAGAACTTGGCATATAGTTGCTTTTCTCGAAGAATCTATAATACCATCTTCAGGTGTTCGGCATGCTCTTCTTGATTTCTCGAATAGACGAGGATATTGTCGATGAAGACGATCACGAACTTGTCAAGAAATGTCGAGAATACCCAATTCATCAGGTCCATGAACATAGCAGGAGCATTCGTCACTCCGAAAGGCATGACTACGAACTCATAATGTCCGTATCTTGTTCGGAAAGCTATCTTCGGTATATCATCTGGTTTCACTTTCACTTGATGATAGCAAGATCTGAGATCAATCTTTGAAAAGATAGTGGCACCTTTTAACTGGTCAAACAGATCGTCAATCCCTGGTAAAGGGTACCTATTCTTGATTGTCACATTATTTAGCGCTCGGTAGTCTATGCACAGGCGCATAGTCCCATCCTTCTTCTTTACAAACAGTACCGGAGCTCCCCATGGAGAGTGACTAGGGCGAATAAAACCCTTGTCGAGTAACTCCTGTAGCTATCCCTGAAGTTCCTTCAATTCGGTCGGTGCCATCCGGTAAGGTGCTTTAGAGATTGGGTGAGTACCAGGAATTAATTCGATCTCAAATTCAATTTCCCTATCAGGGGCTAACCCTGGTAGTTCATCAGGAAATACCTCTGGGTAGTGGCATACCACTCTGACATCTTCTAGCTTCTGGTCCTCGGCTTGACTTGTATCAACCACATGTGCTAGAAACCCAGTGCATCCCCTGTCTAACATCTTGCGTACCTTTAGAGATGATAAGAATTTATAGGTTCTGTTCCTTGGCTCTCCAATGAATTCAAACATAGGTTCTGCCTCAGGCTGAAAGACCACTTTTCTCTAAGACTCGATCAAGCAATCGTACTTGCTTAAGAAATCCATGCCCAATAAGACATCATAATCCTACATGTCGAGCACTATCAGATCACAGTAGAGTTCTCTGTCTGTAATTCTGATGGGTGTGGCTCGCAGCATATGAGTAGAAGGCATCACTTCTCCCGAGGGCAGGGTCGTTAAGAACTCGCAATCCAAAACTTGTGGGGGTATGTCAATCTTCTTTGTGAAAGGCGTAGAGAAAAATGAGTGTGTTGCACCAGTATCAAATAATCTGATAGCATCGTGAAAAATAATTATCTGACTTGTGACAACAGTAGAATCATTCGCCACATCTTCCTTAGTGAGAGAGAAAACCCTGGCATTCGTCACAACTAGCGGGGCTTCCAATCTCCCTTGGCTTATCTGGGTACCCTCTATTGCAGCTTGCATCTGGTGTAGCTGTGAAGGAGCACTGATCGGGCATACTCATCGAGGAGGTGCCTGAACCTAGGTAGGGCAGTCCTTGACTCTGTGTCCTTCCAGTCCATAGCGGTAGCATCTATTAGTGCCCTTGTAGCACACCCCGGTATGTGGTTTCCCACATGTAGTACATTAGGGAATCTTGGCTTGTTTGTTCGCTGGACCACCTTTAGAGTCGTTTCATTATTTCCTCTTGCCACTGTGGTTTCCTTTCCGATTACCACGAGCTTCGACCTCTGGTGGCCTTGACTCTTGCCTTCACTCAGCGCCTTCTTTTCCTGGTTAATATTGTTCAGGTAGTGCTCGGTGATTAGGGCACTACTGAACAACTCCTCTGCGGTATGCGGTCTATTCACTCCGTCGGCCACATTCAGAGCTATCTCAGGTCGGAGCATCTTCAGCATAAGTCTGACACTTTCTTTTTCTGTGCTGACCAACTCTGGGCATAGGCATGCGAGTCGGTTGAATCTTTTCACCGCTTTATTAACTGATAGGTCACCTTGCCTGAACCTGGTGAAATCATCGTAGTGCTTGTTGGTCACTCGCATATGGAAGAATTCTTCGAAAAATTCAGCTTTGAAGTCCGTCCATCTCATTTGGTTTACTTGCCTCTTTGCATTAATTCTTTCCCACCGCATTCGAGCATCTCTAGAAAGGCAAAAGGATGCGCACTTAATCTTTTCATGTTCAGGCCAATCCAGCAGCTCTACTATGCTTTCCACCATTTTGAACCAGGACTGGGCATCCCATGGTTCACAATTACCTGAGAAATTCTCCAGTTTCAGCCTTTGCCACTGGATCAGGTAAGCTTCTAGTCGAACTATCGGGCCAGAGCCTCCTGGTGGTACTAGTGTAGCTGTAGGCCTATCTGGATGTGTCTGCTGGTCCCCTGGTGGTACACTAGGGTTTCCCTGCTGAGTCATTAAGGCATTTATCACTTTCTGTTATTCAGCGACTTGACACTGGAGTTCAGTAAGCACCTGCATAAGATCCGGTGGAGATTCTGTCTCACTGACTCCATTATAGCGTCTTCTGGTCATGCTTATCTTCATAAATGATAAAAAAATGCCAACATAAGTTTATCATCCTTACTTATATTCATGCATACCCAACTAAAAACATTTCTTAGTGTATATATATCATACATGAAATAAATAGAGTAGGCATAGAATGTCTTACTTGAAGCGGCAGGATGGAAGCTTGATGTGTGTGTAGTGGAAAGGCGTAATCGGGCTCGATACCTGTAACGCCCGCCCTTCCCGTCCTCCTAGCACACATCCTATAGACGGGCGGCGGCACTACGCGATCATACATTCATGCATATAACAACGAAAGCATTTAAAAACTTTACAACTTTTAACTCTAATTACGTTAACCCAATCAACCTAACAATTTAATCATGGCAAAAGGTCTTAGCAATTTATTTAACTAAACATGTATTAACCATTTCAAGGTTCATAAAAATAAATATGAGTAACAACCATAGAAAGCATTAACGTCTCCTAACAGTTTACACATAAACTGAAAATCATGCATAAGTCCGTATATGAAAAATGATCTCGTCCACCATGCCACTGCCACACACATCTTTGTCCCTCCTGCTGCTCCCTTTAATTTATCCATTCCTTGCTCTTTTCTCAAAGACAAGGAAAGTAAATCAGAAGCACATAGGCTTAGTAAGGTCCTTTCCTACTCACAAAAACATGCATCATGAATTAAACGTAAAGTAATGACATGTTTGTTTAAACAACATATGAGCACAGCATTTATTTAAAGTAGAGACATGATCAATTTAGGAAAAGAACATAAACTTAGCATTTTCATCGCAACAGTACATTATCTCTAAACATGATAATTCGATGAACATAAAATGTTATATGTAGGATGCTCTTTGAAAACATATAGTTTATATACTTAAACATAATCTCAACATATTGGGCCCGACATTGTACCACATACATCATTCGCGCGCATCCTAAATAGATCTGAGGTATCTAATCCCGAACCTACAAGGTTACTAGGTCTGTACTATGTCTGTCGACCTAGGGGCAACCTTGGAGCCCATCCCGTGGACCTTGTTAGGGTCCGGTACAAGCCATGCATAAAGTAAAATAACATACATGTTCTTTGTCCTAAAGAGTGTTCTTGTCCCCACTCTTAGGGAAAAATTTCTTAGACATATCATATACGTGAGTCATGCCTAACATGGGTGAAAATATAAGCATGTAGCATAGCATAAATCGGCATGAGTACAATTTAACATGGCATAAGGTAGTGACATAAGGAAAATTAAGCTAACATAAATAGAAATCATCATCTAACATGCATAACGTGGAAGAATTTCAACAAGAATAATTTCTCTAATCCTATTAGCCGAACCTTCTACACATAGTTCTAGATTCTTTCGTTCAAAATCAAGCATACAACATTACATCATAAGCACTTATACTGCAGGTGAGGGGATACTTACTTCCTATGCTTTTTCACCAATTTATATAGTTAGACTTCGCAAAGAGAAGACCTCCTACGTGTTTCCTTGCTTTAGCGTGATCCTCTACCAAGTCCCTCTTGAAAATCTCTTCTTGAATTATCCTACGATGAAGAAATTATAGAGGCTCTCTCTTTTTTTTTCTTTTTCTCTCTTGTTTTTCTCGGTGGCTGGAGAAAAATGAGCGAGAGAGAGAGAGAGAGAGAGGTAGAGAGAGTGGGCGTCGACGTTGGAGTTCTCGGCGGTTGGAGAAAAATGAGTGTGAGAGAGAGAGAGAGAGGTAGAGAGAGTGGGCGTCGACGTTGGAGTTCTCGGCAGCTAGAGAAAAACAAGAGAGAGAGAGAGAGAGAGAGAGAGAGAGAGAGGCAGAGAGAGTGGGCATCGGCGTTGGAGAGAGGAGGGAGAGAGAGAGGTGGCGTGGGAATTTTTGGGAAAAGAGAGAAGAGATGATATATATATAAATTAGGATTTTTCTTAACCTAATTATCCCTTTAAATGATCAGCTAGATTAATCAACTTCTTTTTTTTTCTACCAATAGATATATTCTGTTATATCCTACTCATTGGTAATCTTATGACTTAGTGGTGGGAAGTCTATTCTCCCAAATCAACGGTTCATGGTTCAAGCTTCGACTATGAACTATTTATTTATCTTTTTTTTTATTCTTATTTCTATATATATATATATATTTCCTTTAAATAAAAATATAGTAACTAAAATTTGGGATGTTACAAGGAGTTCTACAATGGGACCCGCATCTACTTCTAGGAGGAGGCCACCTACTACCAAGAGATGCGGCAGCACATGCGCGCCCAGCAGGCGCAGTGGACTAGGGAGGAGGAGCACCGAGTAGCCGCTACATCCACCAGCTCTCAGATCGACCACATGTACATGTGGCATCAGCAGCTTAGTAGCAGGTTCTCTCAGGATCCCGAGATGTCGAGGCTACCAGACTTTCCACATCGTCCACCATACTAGAGGTATGCTTCGTTTAAGATTGGGGGCCCATGTTTTGTTTTATTTTGTATCTAGCAGTAGTTTATTTCCTAATATTTTCATTTTATTTTTAGTTATCATTCATTTATTCATGCATAGTGTGTTTAGTTTCTTTCAGTACTTAATTTTTGCTATCTTTAGGCTACCTCAGTAGTGTTTTATAGTTTTCTTTTATGAGTTGTTTCCATGGGTAGATTAACTTTATTTACCTCGTGGTATTTTATTTTATTTTCTCTAATGAATGTTCTAGTCTTACACTGGTTAGCTTTTATTTTACACATACACATGATGAATTTTCTGAAAGGAAGAGTCTAGTACATACCTAGTTATGATTCATCTTAGTAGTCTAGTACTTTGGAATCCACAAGTGACCCTAAGTTTAGCATGTTAGTTACTGGAGATGCTCGAATTGTGTAAGCCCATTCGTAAAAATCAAAATCTCAGTGAGTTGAAAAAAACATTTGAGGCATAAAAAAAATTTATTGTCGTGGGTGTAAATGGTTAGGTGCCCCTTTGAGACCGAGTTAGGTTATTGGGAAACACCTGCCAATTTCTCTCAATACCGAGCACGCCTTTGAGACTTTGTGCTAGATCTAGGGAACGACCCTCGCTTTGGGCAGGTAAATGCCTAAGAGCCGGAGACCTTAGGAAAGCTATATGATGATGACTTAACTTATCATGGAATGAGTATCCCCTAAGAAGATTCGCTTGGCACGAGCATGAGGAGCTAACTTAGATAATTTCTAGAACATATCTATTTTGCTTTAATTGCAAACACCACTCGATAAATCTAGTTAACATGCTAAGTATGGAACAATACCTTTTTAAAATTTCATGGCACTGAGGTTTGCTTGAGGACAAGCAAAGATCTAAGTCTGGGGGAATTGATGTGAGCGAAACATATAGAGTTTTAGGAGTAGTTTTCGCTCACATCTCATTTCATTTTATGTTTGTTTCATGTATATTCTACTTTATTTTGTGTGCATTTCCTATTTTCTAGTTTGGAGATCTGCTCTTTGTACTTTTGTGTGCAGGATAACATTCCATGGGGAAAATGGTGCGCTTTTAGAGTAAAAAGGAGGCATTTGGCAATTGGACATAGAGTGGGACACGACCTAGGTGTGTAGCTACACACGACCGTGTCCAGGGTTCGAAAATGGCTGCCACAACCTTACACATGGCCTGGTCGTGTGTTTTCACACGGTCGTGTGGAGGCCAGACAACTTGACGTGACCAAGGGTTTTTCCAGATTTTGCGAGGATCCGGTGTGATATATATAAGGAAAGTTATGCCCAAACCCTAGATGAGGGCATGACGGCTAGGACGGCACGCCGAAGCCCTAAAAAGCTTCGGGAACTCACAATGGGGAGGAAGAGAGCCGCTCGAAAATCAAGTTCTGCACCATAACGCCAGAGAGAAGAGTCACATTGCATTGTAATTCATATTTCTTACACATTTATCATTATATTCATGAATTCCATAATATTTTGTGATTCTCTTCTTGTATTCATGGAGTAGATTCTCCGATTCTAAGATTAGGGAGTAGTTTTTGTTGAGTAGAACATTGCTATTTTAAATATGTTTCCGTTCTTGAAATCGTATTTACAGTTGAATGATTGTTTTGATCTATAGCTTTGTATTTTCGTTTTCTATCTTTTGTGCATCGACGATACAAGGGGTAACCGTCCTTGTATCTAAGAATTAGGGGATATTAGGAGGAACCTAGAGGTTGGCCTCATCACCTACAACTGTGGATAGAAGGTTGCAATAGAGTCAGTAATGTGTCTCATTTCTGGCTTGTCGTAGGGATCGATTCAACATCTTCGTACCATCTATCCTATCTTAACAAAAAGGGAAACTAAAGTAGGAGATGAATCAACTCTAGAAGGGTTGAGGGACCTTAGTGATAGGGGGCTCCCAATGGTATCAACCCCTTGAGCTTTGATGATTTGAAAAGGTTTGCAAGTTAGGAGAAGGTAGCTCCCGATAGATGCGAAGGGCTCATCGGGGGAGTGTATGATGTCCTTTCCACAAAACCCTAGATAGAAAATTTGGATACATTCAATTGATAGCATGTTCTACGACACACAAACGAAGTCGAAGTCCTAGAATCCCATTCAAATCGTCATAGCAACCCTTCTCTTCTTCCGTGTGACACCGTATTGACTTTGGACCACCGACGACCTCTCATTCGTGAACCCTAGGATTACCAATCCAAACAACAACACATCCACTGGACAAACCGATACTCGAAATCTCAGTCCCTATGGGATCGATATTCTGTTGGTGCATGGGCACGTAAGTCAAACCTGTATTTTGATTATGGCAAAAGACGCAAAGTCAAGGATATATCATTATCTCATGAGCTGAATCGAGTGTGCAGAAAAGTGCTAAAGCTGGAGCTGAAGGCTAGCGACACCCAGAGGAAGCCGCGGTGGTCGGGCGACACTCGAGTGACTTCGGAGGGAGCTGAAGGAATCGAGTGGAAGGCCGGAAGCAAAAGCAACACTGTAAGTATCGAGGTAAGCTCGTGTGTGCGAGCGTAAGTGAGGTTGTATCCTCTTTACGGGGATGATCTTAAGCGTAGATCCGACCAAAGACATCCTATAGATGTTCTAGGTCGAGATCGGACGGTCGACAACCGTCGAAATTATGTTTTTGTTGAGCTAACTTTGAATTGCAGAAAGCATCAGTCGACTGCCAGCTTGGAGGACTCGACTGTCGTCAATCAGTCGACTGTCGGAGGTCATCAGTCGACTGATGATGACCATCAGTCGACTGATGGTCAAGGATCAGCCTCGAGGAGTCAAGGCTTATCACCTCTTTTCAAGGAGGTTTTGTGCCCATTTGTGATTGGTTGAAGACCCATTCGATGAGGGGCTCAAAGGCTATAAAAGGAGGGCTTGTCCTAGGGTTTTTCATCAATTCAAAATCTTCCAAGTGCTTCCGATACGCCACGAGTCTCCGACATCCCTACGACGAAGCGCTGCCGAGACGATGACTCAAGCTCCAAGATTCAAGTCTTCAAAAGTCGTCGGTATAAGATTTAATTTTATAAGTTGTTCTTATTTCGAGCTTTAAATCATATCAAGGAGAGGGGGAGTGTCTCTCTACCTTGAGTATTTATTAAGTTTTGTATTCGTTTAACTCCTACCTCTAACGAGGAGGAGTTCGTTTAGTGTTTTGCCCTCCGTGCATGGTCAAGGACCACTAGGGCCTTGGAGTAGTAGCCGAAGGCTACGAACCAAGTAAAAATACTTTTCTTCTTTTATTTATTGCTTATCTTTCCGCTGCAAATTATCTACTCGAGTTTTAACGAACGATTTCGTAAAAGTTTTATCACTATTCACCCCCCCTCTAGCGATCCACTTCGATCCAACATATTCTTTATTACTTGACGACATTCGTGCACTTGCGGGAGTTGATTTCGAGCACATGCTTCGAGTCCTCGATGATCTCCGTCGTGAGATTTGAGGTCACATTCGCATGCATCAGATATCGAGAATGGTAAGTCTAGTAGGACAGCCAGTAGGTAAGCCTCAAGTGAAAAGGTGAGGTTGAGTCCCCTGTAGGAGGACAAAGCTAGGCGTCGATCTGACAGATAGTTCACATGGGACTTAGAAGTAGAGATTGAGCGGTATTACTACTGCTACTAGATATTATATTGTTTGTTTTTTCAAATCTCATTTTGCAAGTATCAGTCGACTGAAAAGATTCTAGTCGACTGAGAATGGTCAAGTCGACTAGTTACACAGTTGGCAGGATTAGTTGGTGATCGATCAAAGATCTGGAAGAAAAGATGGAAAGAGTTTCATTCGACCGGGAAGGTCTAGTCGACTGGAAAGGCAAACTTTTCGATGCGGAGTTGGGTGAGCTGGAGTCGATTGGGACAGGTCCAGTCGACTTGGCCAAGTCCAGTTTCATATCGACGGGCTGATATAGAGTTGATTAGAGGGCATTCCAATTGACTGGAAAAGGTTTATAAAAGAAACACATGACCTGCTCCGAAATAATCCAATCTACTATGTCTAAGTGCTTCTACTATTGTTCGTCATCCGCAGAAGCTTCATTATTTCACAAAGACACAATTCCGACACTCCGTGCCTAATTCAATAGCTCTAAAAAGTGTCGGTATACTTTAGTTTTATTTACTTGTCTTTATTTCACTTTTGTGTATGTAATTTCAAAGAGAATGTAGAGTGTTACCTATCTCTTATTCATAGTAAAAAAGTGAACCCCTCCAAAGTCGAGAGTTCTCAATTCGGAGGGTTTTATAATGGATTGCCCATCGAGGTAGCTCTTGGAGAGCTACAGGCATTGGAGTAGCAACCCGGCTAGAGTTGTGAACCAAGTAAAAATGCTTGTCTCTCTATTTTATTTATTCTGCTGCATACTCTTGTTTCTAAAGATTTAAAAAATAAGTTTTAAATTATAAAGAAAATTTTTGACCTCCGAGATTCACCTCCTCTCTCGGAGTATTTCGATCCTAGAATTGGTATCAGAGCGGGGGCTCTTCGAATTTGCTGCAACCACCAACGAGAGCATTAGAATTTTCTTTAATTTTAGCATTTTTGTCTTTTAATAATTTCTGCATCAATATTTATTTTTGCATTAGAATTAGTTTTTAATATTTGTCTTGCTTTAGTATAAATTTAATTTTTGCACAATGTTGTTTAATTTGAATAACTCTAGGAATAATTCTAAATATTAGTTAAAATTAATTTAAATAAAAATTTAATAATCGAAAGTTATTAGTAATGTCGCACTTAGAAGGGTATAACACTGTTCACCCTCCTCTCTTTAACGGAGAGGACTTTTCCTATTAGAAATGCCGAATGGAGTGCTACCTTAAAACCGACCTTGAGGTATGATTTTCAATTAGGAAAGGTTTTGTCTCTCCGATAGATGACTCGGGTGAGTTGTTAGAACCGGAGAAATGGACCATAGACGTTAGGAAACAAGCTCAAGTCGATTACAAGATCCTTAACACCTTGCAATGTAGACTTACCAAAGAAGAGCTCAATAGAGTTAGTCCCTTCGAAAACTCTAAGGAATTATGGGACAAGTTAATTGAATTACATGAAGGCACTAATGATACTAGAATAGCTAAATGGGACATGTTACTTAAAAAACTTTTTAACTGTAAAATGAATGAAAATGAAAATGTTAGTCAACTCCACACGAGAATAAAAGATATATTAAATGGATTGCAATTAATGGGACATTAAATAGAAAATAGGGGCGTAATTAGGTATACACTTAAGGCATTCCCAAGGAATGCCTTATGGACATCCATCGTCGATGCCTATAAGGTCTCCAGGGATCTTTCCTCAATTAGATTAGACGAACAATTTTGTGAACTCGAATTACATGAACAAACTAACTTGGGTCAAACCGAGAATGGTATTTCTTTAGGGGTAGGTTTGACCAAAAAGGAAAGAAAATCGAAAAGTGAGTTCGAAGATAAGTCGGAGTCGCACCTAAATGAAGAAGAGGAAATCGTAAATATGGTCCTGAAAATGTTCAACCCGAGAAAGAAGTTTACGAAGAAGGATGCCAAAAAGGTCATCGACAAGCTAAGACCCAGATCGGAAGTAATGTGCTACGAGTGCAACGAAAAAGGACACTACAAGTCGGAATGCACAAATCTAAAAAGGGAAGAAAACCCTAAAAAAAGGAAAAGAAGAAGAAAGCACTTAAGGCAACTTGGGACGAATCATCCTTGGAAGAGTCGGACGTAGAAGAGACAAAGAGAAGCTTCGTGGCGTTCATGGATGAATCAAGCTCCGGAGCCGAATCAAGTTCTGAGTCCGAGTCCGAAAGAAGTCACGGATCCGCATCAGTTTTTGAAGGACACAACGAGGTAACTTCTCCTCTAGAAGATAGACTTTACAATATAATTGCATGCCTAGTAAGGAAATTAGCTAATCCGAGAACCGAGTAGACTCGCTTCTTAAGGAAGTCCAAGTACTTAAGGAGCAAGTCAACTCGAAGACTTCGACTTGCCAAATTAAGGATAGAGACTCAACTCAAGTTGCAAAGCTTGAGGAAGAGAACTCAGTCCTAAAAAGGCAAGTAAAAGATCTCACCAGATCGTTTAAAAAGTTCACTTCGGGCTCCAAGTATCTCAACATGATGCTTAGATCAGCGAGCCGTGTATAATAAGTCCAGACTTGGACACAAAGCTAAATCCACATACAAATCGTACATGTCACTACATAGCCGAAACGCTAAGAAACGAGTCCAAGCATGGGTTCCTAAGTCTAGCTTAGTCAACCAAGTTGGACCAAATCAATTTTGGGTTCCCAAGAGTCATGTTCACTTAGTGAACAAAACTCAACCAAGTTATCACTTAGGGGGACCTAACACTTTGCTTGTTTCCTTGTTTAGTTAAATTCTTACATATCTTAGTTTACTTTACTTGCTTAATTTAGAACAGACTAGATAGGAAACAAAGTAGTTTAAACTTGAACAACCTAGTACTAAGATGAAGTGAACAGATAGTAAGTTGGGGAATCTCTTCGAAGTGCATTTCTAGGAAGTGGTCTATCAGATATCTAAGAAGGTCATATGCCTCGCCACGACTTGGTGCACTAAGTAGAGTGGAACTGACCGAAGCTAACTCACTAAGTCTTTAACTAGTTAGACCAAGGCTTGGTCCAAAGTGAGTCAAGTATTTGATTCCTTCATTGACTTTATCTAAGAAGTGGTCCATCCGATATCTAAAAATGTCATATGCCTCGCCACGACCTGGAAGTCAATGTTGGAAAAACCTACTTGATTAGCTAAAGCTAAGCATGAATCTAACACAAGTTTAAAAACTTTGAAATTTTTCATTCAAATTAATTAAGATAAAAAGAAATCTTCATCTCACAAAATTCATAGGATTAACATGTATTGAAAACTTAGCTCAGGTGAGATGAATTAGAACTTAATCAAGTTTAAATAGTTTAATTTACTGAGCTTAACTAAACTTAGCAAATTTACTCAACTTAACTAAACTCAACAAATTTACTCAACTTAACTAAACTTAACAAATTTACACAACTCAAATTATAACTTAATTAAACTCAACTATCTTAGTGAACTTGATCATTTTCCAAATCAATCAACGTAATTAACTAAGTCAAATCAACTAAACCGAAATAACCATAAAAATTAACCAAAATTAAAAAATTAATCAATTCCAGTCGTCTGGAATATTTCCAGTCGACTCAACAAGAGTCGACTGAATGATATTCAGTTGCCTCCAAACCTCGAAAAGGTAAAACACAACTCCAGTCAACTGAAACTAATTTCAGTCGACTGGAATGTAATGGTAGATAAGGGTTAGGCGGTCGCAGTAAATAGTAAATTTATTACAGTCGACTCTAATTCAGTCAACTAAACTCTTTCCAGTCGACTAGATTCCGTTTAGAAGACCAATGTTAGGGCAACACTAAGTCGACTCACAACCACCCTAACCAGTCGTGAAAATCTCGTTTTCAACCCTTCGAAGCATCTAGGTTGTCATATCTCTTTGATAACATCATCTATAATGCCGAGGTAAAAATTCTAAACTCTAATTTCAATTATTTTTTTCAATATATATATATTTGACGGGGAGTTTAAAGGTTTTGAAAATTAAAGAATTTGAGAAAATTTCAAAAATATTAAAGGGGAGTTTTGAAAATTAAAAAATTAAGAGTTTTGAAAATTTTGACTTTTGGATATTTTCATAAAATTGTTCAAATTTTGAAATTTTTAGAAATTTAATCATTTTTAAGGTTAAATACTTTTGAAAATTTTGAAACCCAAAGATTAAGGGGGAGATCCCATTTTTAAATAAAATCTTACTGCACGGATTTAGGGGGAGCATTAATAAATTATTTTCAAAATCTTAGGCATTTTTGGTGAAGCTTGTCAAGCAAGTTTATAATCTTTAGTTATTATGTTTGAAAAGCTTTATTCCTCATCTTTAAATTGTGACATTTAGTGCTTAATAATGATTTTGATATGTGCCAAAGAGGGAGAGAGGAGATTTAAAATTAAAAATAAATAAATTAAAGGAAGTTTTTAATGCATATGAGCATCTCATGCATATACAAATCTAGCTCAATGCATTCCTGATATATGTCAAATTTGAATATTGCAAAATTGATTCTTCTAACTTTAACTAATGTGTTGTCATACACTAAAAAGAGAGAGATTGTCGGTGCAGAGAACACCACTCCTTAGTTTTGATGTATGAACCAAAGTTAAAGTTAGGACTTACTTGTGTTCTGATATGAGTATTAAGTGTGCATGCTTAACAGGAAGTCCTAGTATGTCAAGTTGACTGGATACTAGGCAGAAGCCTTGACAGATCAGGAGGATCGAATGTCAGGCATGAAGTCCAGATGGGTCAAGTGAACCGGACATTTGGCATGAAGACTGATTAGGTAAGAAGGCTAGACAATCTGCAAAAAGTCCAGCTGGATTAGGTAGACTGGACAGCTAGTGGAAGCCATGGTGGATCAGATCAGATGTCAAGAATTGTAAGTTCGACAGGGAAGCCGATAGGTAAGCCTCAAGTGGAGAGGTTGTTAGGACTTGTGTGCCCGCTAGAGCGGGGTGACTAGCGTCATCGACGTTTCACGGAATTTGATCGTTCTCGCGTACTTGATTTTCTACGATGTTTGTTAGGGTAGCGGAAATAATAAAAATACACAACAAATACAAATACAATGCACAAGACACACGATATAATATGGTTCGGAACCGAATGGTGCCTACTCCAGGGATTGAGCTCAAACGAGCTCTAGCAATGCGAACAACACCACTAATCACAAATACTCCTTCTCAACAACAAGTCGGAGGTGGAAAAATCTCGTACAATGAATTACAACAGTAATAAAAACAAATACAAATGAAAATAAGTAAACTACACAAATACAAGTAAAGAAAACACTTTACAATTGTGAACTTGGATGCTTGCTTTGTGATTGCATGAACTTCACTTGAAAACCCTGATTTGCACCAGCAAATCGCTTCAAATCGTCCAAGAAACTGATGGCAAAAATCTCCTCCATGAGATCCCTTTAAAGCTTCTCCTTGAGTTGGATCTCGCCTAGCAGTCGACTGATCGGGACCATCAGTCGACTGCTCCTGTTGTCGTTGTCTCACAACGACATGAGCCACGTTAGATAAGTTCCAATAGATAGACCATCAGTCGACTGATCATACCCATCAGTCGACTAATCGAGTCATCACTTGACTGTCAAACCCTAATAGTCAACTCAAAAATATTCAAAAACCAGCTACCAATCGATCTCGTGATTAGTTGATCCCCAATCTTCATCACGCTAGGCCAATTCCAACAGTCGAACTCTAGTCGACTCTCATCAGTCGACTGACCATAACACCAGTCGACTGATAACCTCATCCATGAGGTTTTAACCCTAAGTATGGTGTCCTCATACTTGCTAGACCACCCTTAACCTAGACCTAAGCCTTTTAGCCACCTCCGTCAACCTCACGTCTATCGGATCCCTCCAAGTCATCCATAACTTGTTCATCCATACGCTAGCCTTCAGGTGCTTTCATCAGTTATTGTCATGTTAATGTGGTCTACACCACCAAGGCACATTGGGCTTATGCTGCCAAGACTCCGCTTGGACTTTATGCCGCCAATCATTGAACTTATGCTGCCAAGACTTCACCCTTGGACTTTACACCGCCAATATTCCCCTTGGACTTTCCAATTGCCAAGACTCAAGCTTGGAGTTTTCCTTGCCAATCCATGTTGGACTTTTCATGCCGAGACTCATGCTTGGACTTTCCCTTGCCAAGACCCATGCTTGGACTTTCCTTGCCAACCCATGTTGGACTTTCCATGCTAAGACTCAAGTTTGGACTTTTCATGCCTAGTACACAAGACTTGGACTTCTCCCATGACAATGGTCAAACCATCATCAAACATCAAAATCATAACCTGGGTCGATTACACCAACAATCTCCCTAATACATTGTCAGACATCAATGTCAAACATCAAAATACTACTCAAGTCAAACTCGATTCTGGTCAATCGTGACCTAGGTTGATTGTACTAACAATCTCCCCTTTTTGATGTTTGACAAAAACCAAATACCTTTGAGTTAGGCCCCTAACTCAAATTCCCTTACCAATTTTCCCAAATTGATAATTTCATACATTTTCTCCCTTTTTGACATACATCAAAAAGGTTCTCTCCAAGGAGGTCAATGTCTCATATCCCAATGAGATCTTACAATCTCTCCCTTGGTCTAAAAACACCTAGGATGCCTTCACTCTTTCTAGTTATAAGTCCCATATCACTCAAGAGAGACACTCCTATAAACTCTTCCAATTTCCAAATTGGGCATCTCAAATTCCCATCTCTCCCCCTCATGAGGAAGAACACATCCATCATCCCATGATGGATACCTCCTCCTAAAGGCTTGCTCCCCCTTGACCATTGCACCAACAATGTCCTTGGAGAGTCACTAAGCCTATAGGAATACTAAACCATCAAAACTTACGGTCGAAAGTTCAACATTGAACTTTCACATAACTTAAAATTGATACATACCCTAACAACTCTCCTAATCCATGTCCAAAGAATTTTCACCCTTTCTAATGTTTTCCAAAGCATATCCTAGGGTTAAGAGTGGTTAGGAAACCCTAACATAGCTGAAACATGGGCTAAACATCCTTGTTTACTCGAAATCAGCTCTGGCAGTCGACTCTGACAGTCAACAGTCGACTGTCCTATCCATCAGTCGATTGCCATCAAGCAGCAGTCGATTGATAACTGAAATTTCCGATTTTCAGTTATTAGAAATTAATTTTGGAAATTCATAAGTAATTCTACTTATTTTGAAAAATCATGAAAATTCATACGTACATTACTTATAAGAAATACAATGGGTGAAAAATATATGAAAAATAATTTACCCATAAAATAGTGAAATTGATACAAAGTTCAAAAGTGAAGAAAAACTTCAATATTTGAGCTCACTTTGTATCAACATCATCAATGGTGACTTATATCAAAAGATAGATTGCACTAAGGTTTTTTAAAATGTCAAATTGTTTTAAAACCTTATATTGGATCATGTTCTTTGGGCTCAATGTAAATGGCTTGAACACAAGTTTTCCCAATGATCCATAAATAATATAAGATAAATTTGAGTTCATCTAGATGTAAAAACTATGCACCTTGAACTTAACTCATATCCTAGAATCTCACATGTATCTAGGGTGTATCAATACACATACATGTCAATGTAATATCAGATGTGGGTTTTGTTCATCATAATCTAGAGTTTCATGTATTTTTCTAAGGTAACACTACTTGATTCCCTTGTACATGGGACTTCAAGTCATTTCAATTGTCCTTGAATCAATTTTAATTAAATGCATGAATGATTAGGTCATTAATGATGATATAAATAAGCATGTGCTCATAATCATGATGTCATGGCATAAAATGGAATCTGAGCATACATGACATTTAACCTTAAACCTAAGTAATATCATGACATATTAAATGATTAAAAGTAGATATGATGTCATGACATGGCAAGGCAAAAAAGGCATGACAAATATAAAATACTAAGGTATTAAATACCTAAGTGTTAATCTCAAATTGTCATTTCTAGAATTAAATCCAATTTTGTCTTAATGTCACTTATCCCCCAAGTGTGCTAAAAACCCAAAATGGCATACCATGACTTCTAAAACTAAATTGTGCCAATTTGATTGATTTTTCAACTTCTATAAATTGCATTGGCACATCCTAAAAACCTTTAGGATTAAAAATCATTCTTATTTCCAAAGTACCCCATTACCTTAGAAATGACCTAAAATGCCACCTTTACCATGGTTAGGTTAACTACCTATCCATTCAAGGTTGACACATCTAAACCCATCTAGCGTGAATTGATCACACTCCTAGGAACCCAATACATATTGGAGCTCTTTGGTTTACTAGGTATTCGCTAGGGATAATTTCCCTAGATACCCTCCTAATGACCCTCCTCCTAGGCTTAGAAGTCTTGGTCATTTGGGTCTTGCCTAGGTTAACTCTAAAGGTAACTCCCCCTTTGACCTTCTTAGTGGCTTCCCTAGGTTACCTTAAAACCCTAGCCACTAGAAATTTACCTTGGTCAACCTTAGGGATGACTTCCCCATTAACTTTGGTTTTTTTTAGACCTAGGTTGTGTTCCATAATCGAATGGAACACTATAGTAGGTCTCCTTGGACTTAGGTTTGTGACTCAAACCTTTCTTGCCCTTGGTTGGACCTTGCTTCCTAAAACATAGGTTTTGACTCCTTGACCAAGATTTTTGATCATTTGACCTTTTAATTTGATCTTGTATATTCCTATGGGTATTTTTCATTTTCTCAAGCATTGACCTCAAGGCTTGATTTTCCTTTTCTAATATCTCAAATTGTGATTTTTCATTAACTCTTGAGATATTCTTATTTCTAGACATATGTCTAGTCTATTTAGGGTTGATGACTAGGTGATCCTCTATCTTCCTAATGGTCTCCCTAGGAAGGATAGGTCTAGAATTGTTTGATCTAGGTTTGTCCTTAGGTAAAATTATTTTAGGGACATTAGTCCCAAATTTTTCCTTATTCCTAATGTGGACAAGCTTAGCTCCTAAAAAATAAAATTTATTATTCCTAGCATGCCTTTCATGAATAATTTCAAGATTACTTCTAGCATGCTTTTGATAATTAATTGAGGAAGGAGCAAAATTAGAGGTTATCTTAAGGTTTGCCTTAGAGGCTCCCCCTACATGTGTAGATCCTTCTTAACCCTTTTTTTCTCCCCCTAGGGCATTGACTCCTATAATGCCCCCTAGAATTACACTTGAAGCAAATCACGTGCTCCTTACTTTTAATTGTGGGGACATCAGTATCCTTAGATTTCTCTTGACTTTTAAGCCCCAGTGGAGTCTTCTTGACCCTTTTAGGGCACTTTCTTTTATAATGTCCTTATTCCCTACACTCAAAGCAAATTATGTAATTTTTAATTTTACTAAAATTGCTTGAGTTATCTAGGTCAATGACGGCCGGATTTTGTGCTTCTTTATCTTGACCGGATGTTGAAGGCTCTTCTTCTTGCTCCGGCATGGAAGGTGATCTCTCCTCCCCCTCAATCCTAGGGGTTGAGGTTTCTTCCACTTCTACCTCTTCCTTGGATGTTGATGACCTTTCAATCTCCAATTCTTCCACTTCTTCTTCCTCTTCGAATGTCGAGCACTCTTCGACTTTCGAATCCTCACTTTCTTGTGAGAATAAGCTCTCTTCCTCCTCTTTCTTATCTTCTTGGATTGAGTGAGGCTCTTCATGGAATTTTGCCAATTTATTCCATATCTCCTTGGCATCTTTGCAATCTCCTATCTTGATCAAAATATCATTAGAAATTACATTAAGCAATATACCCATTACCTTATTATTGATGTTGTAATATCGGAGTTGGTCTTGGCTCCAATTCTTTTTCTTGATTTTTCTTCCTTCTTTGTCTTTTAGAGTGTCGAAACCTATTAAGACACTAATCCAATTGTCAAGTCACACATTAGAAAAAATATCATCCCACCTTTCCAATATGCGAAATCTTCGCGGTCGAAGGAAGGTGGAATGTTGATGTCATCCCCCAATCTCTCATTGAGCTCTATTTTGCCCTCTAGCGCTTTTACTCCTGGTTGTTAATCTGTTGAAGAGTTTCTAGCTCTGATACCACTTGTTAAGACCTGTGCGCCTGCTAGAGGGGGGTGAATAGCATCGTCGACGTTTCATAGAATTTGATCATTCTCGCGTGCTTGATTTTCTACGATGTTTGTTAGCGCAGCAAAAATAATAGAAATACACAACAAACACAAAAACAATGCACAAGACACACAATATAATGTGGTTCGAAACCGAATCATGCCTACTCCACATATTGAGCTCAAACGAGCTCTAGCGATGCGAACAACACCACTAATCACAAATACTCCTCGATAACAAGTCGAAGGTGGAGAAACCTTGTACAATGAATTACAACAATAATAAAAACAAATACAAACGAAAACAAGTAAACTACACAAATACAAGTAAAGAAACACTTTATAAACTTGGATGCTTGCTTTATGATTGCTTGAACTTCACTTGAAGATCCTGATTTGCACCAGTAAATCGCTTCAAATCGTCCAAAAACCCGATGGAAAAAACCTCCTCCACGAGCTCTCTTTAAAGCTTATCCTTGAGCTAGATTCCGCCTAGCAGTCGACTGATCGGGACCATCAGTCGACTGCTCCTGTAGCCGTTGTCTCACAATGGTATAAGCCACTTTGGATAAGTTCTAACGGATAGACCATTAGTCGACTAATCATACCCATCACCGATCGATCGAAGCCACTGACCCAAACCCTAATACCAACTCAAAACATTTTGTCCCCAAAAAGACAACAATGAGATCTCCGATCAATCGATCGTTCATGCCATCACGATCGCCCATCTTTGGCGCTGCTAGTCCAATTCCGGCGAAGAACTCTAGTCGACTCATCACCGAGGTAGACCATAACATCAGTCGACTGATAATCTCGTCCATAAGGTTTTAATCTCAAGTATGGTATCCCCATACTTGCAAGACTACCTTTAGCCTAGACCTAAGCCTTCTAGCCACCTCCGTCAGTCTCACGCCTATCGGATCCCTCCAAGTCATCAATGACTTGTTCATCCATATGCTAGCCTCCAGGTACTTCCATCAACTATTGTCATGCTAATGTGGTCTACACCATCAAGACACATTGGGCTTACGCTGTTAAGACTCCGCTTGGACTTTAGGCTGTCAATCATTGAACTTATGCTGCCAAGACTTCATCCTTGGACTTTACGCCGCCAATATTCCCCTTGGACTTTCCAATTGCCAAGACTCAAGCATGGAGTTTTCCTTGCCAACCCATGTTGTACTTTTCATGCCAAGACTCATGCTTGGACTTTCCCTTACCAAGACTCATACTTGGACTTTCCATGCCAGGACTCAAGTTTGGACTTTTCATGTCAAGTACACAAGACTTGGACTTCTCCTATGACAATGGTCAAACCATCGTCAAACATCAAAATCTTAATTTGGGTCGATTGCACCAATAATCTCCCCAATACATTGTCAGACATCAATGTCAAACATCAAAATACTACTCGAGTCAAACTCAAGTATGATCAATCGTGACATGGGTTGATTGCACCAACAGAGGCTAGGCCGAGTCATCTGTAGGGGACAAAGCTAGGCGTCAATCCGACAGATAGTCCGTGTGGGACTTATAAGTCGAGATCGAGTAGTATTACTACTACTATAGGATATATATTGTTTTCTTTTGTTAATCTCGTTTTGCAAGTATCATTTGACCGAAAAGATTCCAGTCGACTGAGGACCAATCGACTTGTTACACAGTTGGCAGAGTTAGATGGTGATCAATCAAAGATCTGGGAGCACAAATAGAAAGAGTTTCAGTCGACTAGGGAGGTCCAGTCTACTGGAAAGGCAAACTTTCCGATGTGGAGATGAGTGAGCTGGAGTCAGTTGGGACAGATCCAGTTGATTGGAAACACCGAAGTACCATATCTACGAGCTGATATGGAGTCGACTGGAATAGGTTTATAAAAGAAATGCATGACCAGCTCTGAAATAATCCAATCTACTACACCTAAGTGCTGCTACTATTGTTCTTCGTCCAGAGAAGCTTGATCCCTTTATAAATATGCAATTCCGACACTCCGTGCTTAAATCGATAGCTTTAAAAAGTGTCAGTATACTTTAGTTTTATTTACTTGTCTTTATTTCGCTTTTGTGTACTTAATTTCAAAGGGAAGATAGAGTATTACCTATCTCTTATTCATTGTAAAAAGCGAACCTCTCCGAAGTCGAGAGTTCTCGAGTCAGAGGACTTTATAGTGCATTGTCCATCGAGGTAGCTTTTGGAGAGCTATGGGCCTTAGAGTAGCAACCCGATTAGGATTATGAATCAAGTAAAAAATGCTTGTTTTCTATTTTATTTATTCCGCTATATACTCTTGTTTCTAAAGATTTAAAAAATAAATTTTAATTTCTAAAGAAAATTTGTAACCTCCGAAATTCATTCTCCTCTCTCGAAATATTTCGATCATACGGATCTTAACTAAAAATTGTGTTGTATATATTTGATTTCTTATATATATATATTTAGATTCATAGATTTTCATCGTAGAAAACCCAATATTAGTCTCTTATGCCCTAATTTCCTTTAACACACATTATTAAGTTCAAAGACCACTTCATACTCTTCTATATTGAAAGCGACACTGCAACATATATATCATTACAAGGAAGGTTGACCAGACATGAGATATCTCATTTTCAAATTGAGGGACACATATTGTCAAACTCTCTACAGATAAACTTACCAGATAATAGAATGTTTACCAAACGTATCAAATATGTCAAATCACATGCACAACGTGAACATTGTGTATGGTTCATTTGAAGTTGGGCGATGTCTGGTCTAGTCTGAGACATGCAAGTCTCCCTTGTGGCATGCTAGCGATCAGAGCTAAACTATCGCATCTAAGTCAAAGAAGGGAGGCGAAGTGAAGTGATGAACAACTCTCCTTATAGTCACATGTAGGATTATTAACCCGCTCAATTCTAAAAGAGGAATTAAATGAAAGAAAGAATGCCAATGTCTTGGTCACACTTTGGGTCATATATCATCTACTTCAATTTTGCTCGTGGGACTAATAGAAAGACTGAAAGGTAAATATCAAATCGAACAGGCTGCTAGTATTAAATTCCAAATTGCGCCTTTGTAGTCAAATATGAGATATAGCATGGTTCAAAGAATCTACGTACTTCTACTTCACTTATTTTAGGATTTTACCATCTCGAAACACACCTGAAATCTCTCAAACCCTTCCCTTGTAATAATGCCTTAAAATCATCTGCTTTGGTGCACGCTGTACAGATCGCCGAGCACCAAGGATAGCTTCAGGCAACGTATACTTCGCCCTGGTCCTCCTTGCTCACTTCTCCCTGGCTATATGCTCGACGTTTATGCCCTCTTCACATAACCAACCACTCTGGCGACTTTAAGAGTTGGATCATGGACTGGAACTCTTGTGCTGGAAACATCACCAAATGAGTCGACCCGTCTGTTGACAAATACATAGGCGCTCTTCTGACTTTTCAACGAGGAGAAGTTGATAACGATGGATCGAAATAATTGAAGTTTAAGAAGTCACACATGACGCGTGAAACATTAGAAAAAGCATATCATGTATGCCCCATAACTATGGTACCATATACAGTAAGACATCCAATTCGATTCATAAATATTAACGAGTTGTAGGACGTCCAATTCGATTCATAAGTATTCACAGTTCGCTCCCAATCATTTATAGAATTTTTTTTCTCTAAATAAAATGACAAATCAAAGACGATACAACTATTAAAATTGTCCATGTGAATATTTTCTAATTTATTTTAACAGTCAATAAAGTATATCTTATTTAAAAATTATTTAATGCTCCATTAAAGATCTATAAAATAGATTAGATCATCTCCAGAATTAATCCGAACAGAATATTTGGATACCTAATATTAATTTTAAAAAACACATGCATTGGAAATTCGATGCAGAAGGAACAATAAATTGCACCATTTTTTATGTACGGTGACTCCTCAGACCCAAGGCGATTAATGGTTATTCAAATGCATGCTTTACAATAAATATGGAAGTGTAATTTTAAAAGGAAGAAGATTAATGACAAACACGACTTGGGTCATTAATCAACAACAATAAAAAACAACAAATGCTTAAATTCCTCTGTTTTTATTAATAAGAGGAGATTATCATATTTCGTGGTAGCAAAATAGGGCACTCCATTTCCTGTGGTTAGAGCATCTCGTGCTTTTCGTACATGATCCTTGCGTGATGTTTGACGATGATGCGCCGATTAAAGAAGAAAATGAATTAACAATAAAAAAATATTCATAGGGGAAGTGGAGGAAAAAAAAAAGAAGTAATCTTCGTTGCCATAGAAACGAACTTTGGCCACTGTGTCTCCCTTTGGCCGTCGTAGCCTTCTTGCAGCGAGGCCACAATCTTATAGTTGAACTTGATAGTGAAGTGAAGTCTGAATTTCCTCGAAGCGAGACACCATGACGTCGCAGCCATATCGTGACCGTGAGTTCGGAGTTACAAGGAGAAAGAATACTTCGGCCTTGATTTACTTTAAAATGAAAAAATATTTAGTAAGTGATTTGGTATGAGATAAGAGAATAAAATGACTCAACGGAATATTCATAATTGAATATTTTCAATCAATGGAGTATAAATCAAATCGGTCTTCAATGTACCGATCTAATTCAATAGATCTTCTTCTATAGAACTTCGATATGTTGATCTTCAATTGGTTGTCAGACGATCAATTGTCGCATGAGCTTCAAGAGATTAAGTGTTACTTAGGCTTTGGGAAGTCGGATGTCACTTGGTCTTCGAGAGATTGGACGTCATGTGTGCTTCGAGAGGTCAAACCTATATGAGATCTCGAGAGGTCGGGCGTACATGGGACCTCGAGAGGTCGGATTCCTCTAGGTTGGGCTTCTTCAGAAATCAATCCTCCAAGCGATAAGCAATTCATACCTGAAAAGAACTTGAAATAAGTAAAATGGAGGTCGAGACATACCTCGGTGAGTCTCCTCCGATACTCAAGTTAGAGATTAAAAAAAGTATGGAGAAAATATAGAAGAGTTTAAGAAGATTACTTGATCCCTTTTCCTTCGCCTCCTTACCATTATATAGAGGGATGATCAAGAGGTGCAACTGATGCGGGCATGGATTTTCACCTCCTTGCGAAGAAAACGATGACATCACGGAGACTTAGGGTTCTCTCCGGCTGCAACAATAAAAATATTGATAATGATGAAGCAAGTCACAAAGAATAATAACACAATATTTAATGTGGTTCGGAATTTCAATTTCTACTCCACCGGACGAGCTCTAGAGCAAGCTACGGTACTAAACACCTCAACTATATGAACCCTCCTTCTCGGAAGTGCTTCTGAAGGTGGAGAAAACCTCTTACAGATTACAAGGTGTGCAAATTAAAGTAAAGAGATGGATCCCTCTGAAATAGCCCTCCGCTTGCTTTTCCCTTCTCTGATCTCTTCTCCCCTTCTCTGGCTTGTCTTGTAGGGATCTCTTGTATGCCAAATGGCATATGCGCAACGGAAAAATTAGGATCCCTTCCTAGTGATCCTTGCGAAAGAAAACTCGTACAAAATAAGTTTCTCTAAAAGCAAACCTATCTTATAGGAGAGGATTACCTTTGTTGCGTGCCCTTGTTAATCCCGCTTTTCCTTTTGGTTGTTTGGATCTTTAGCACGTTCAAATGTCCGTGCCTCTATATGTATCCACACGAGCAAGCTCTTGTCTCACAAAAGGAAAACTAGAAGAGCTCTCCTTTACTTCTTGCTAGAGAAGTCCCTAAAGGAGAGGAAGAGAGGGAAAAGGAGAAAGGAAGAAGAAGACTCCTCTTCTTGCTAGCCTACACTCACAAACCCACACAACCAAAGCTTCCACCAAGCTCTCTCACAACCACAACAACACAACCAAAGCTTCCACCAACAACAAAGCCAATGCTCTCTTTTGGCCGCTTGAGGTGTCTTTTTATAGGGTTGGAAAACCCTTTCACCTACATTTAATGCAATCCATTGCATTGAGACATATCCTTGTTTGGCCACTTAAGGAGACAAAACCATTTTGTTTCCTTCCACCTTAACTAGCTTAGGTGGATGCTATGCTTATGTGGCATTCTGTTGAATTAATCTTATTAATTCAATGAAGCTTATGTTATCATATTGAATTAATCTTATTAATTCAATTAAGCTTATGTTATCATATTGAATTAATCTTATTAAATCAATAAGGTAACATATTGAATTAATCTCATTAAATCAATTAGCTAAGTATTACTATATTTGGTTCTTAGGGCTATAACTAAGATGATTTGTGAATGGAAAGAACGATCGATCCCCTCTCCTTCCTTCATTCCCCTCTTTTATACATGTTTCCCTCCTAGGAGCCAATTGCGATGTAACAACTCACCAGGATCACCGTCCATGTGGAGGACCCTTTGTACCTGAGGAATAATACTGTTAGGAGGATAGAAAATAAGGACTCGTGGGAATCTTATGTGGAGTCCCAGTTTGTTACACCATGTAACAAACTTCTATAAATCAGTGTATCGATAAGTATCCTCCCTTCTTCTTTACCCTCTCTTTCTTCTTCACAGGTCTTTATTCTCCCTAAGCACCTCCTCTGACTTTTACATCAACTAGGTCCCATTTTTTGGCTAACCCTTAGTTAGTATTCCCGATATACTCCCCTGTACCCCTCTGGTTTGTTTAAACCAAGGTGTATTTGTCTCGACTTAGCCTGCCGAATTGATAATTAACCTTGCTTCAGCCATAAGGCCCACTCACTTATACTCCTCCTAATTCCCCGAGTCGCCTCCCGACTCACCTCCCAGGTCACTCCCCGACTAACTTCCTGGGTCACCATTCCGGTTTCCATCTGGTCCCCACCCTTCTCTGTCCTATCCTATGTTGATATTTTATTAACTTGATTTATTTCTCCCAGTCAGGTCTAGCCAGACTAGGTCATATATCCCACACTACCTCCCTTTTTTCCTATCTCACCCCACCGATCATTCTTTCTTTATCTTACTCTCCAAATCGAGTTATGGCGGTATCTTTAGTCACCCCCCAAAATAGTCAAACGAAGCCTTGAGTTTGACTTTTCAAGTGAAAAACTTTGCTCCTTCCTCCTTATCCATCCCATTTTCCTCATTAATCCTAAGTTTTACTCTCCTTAACTTACCTTATGCGCTTTAAACATCTTATTAGGCTAATGGGCCCTGCCTTCCCCTTTCACCAGGAAGTTTAAAAGCCAAAACCCTCAATGAGTTAGTCTTCACGCAGCAATTTCTTCTTCCCTAGCTTCGACTCTTCCTCTTCCCCTTGGCGACTTCCACCAGTGACTACCCTACACTTAAACTCTTCGCACCTATGAGTTTCCTCTCTCCCACCGAACGTCTCTCTTTAACCTCAAGTAAGTGCCCTCCTTACATTCTTCACTATGGCTTCAAAAAACCCTAGGGCAACCCCCTGGTATGAAAATACCATCACACTCATCACTGGTAACCACTATTTTCTTGATTCCAAGGACTTGTATATAGCTCCCAATATAAATTGTTGATTTATCGCTGAATCTTTCTGGCCATATCACCCTCCTCTCGGCTACCACTGCTTCTTCTTCGACCAGCTATTAAATGGTTTGCGTTTGCCGATGCCCCCAATATTCTTTGAAATACTTGACTTCTATAAACTACCCGCCAATCAGTTGGCTCCCAACGCCTTCCGACTATTGACAGGAACCGTGATAGTTTTTAAACACTTAGGACTCCTTCTATCACCATTGATGTTCCATAGCTTCTTCCAACTAAACTCTGCCAAGGAAGGCATTTTTTTTTTTGCTAGCCGACCAGACTGCCAATTCCTAGCTAATATACCTTCCTCCTATAAAGGTGAGCATGATTTGTATTTCTTTGCCCAACTTTCTGCCCCTCTTCCTCATTCCTAGCCTTGGAAGACAAACCTCCCCGATTTGCTCCCTTTTTGGGACAGTAGGCTCAAATGTCCTTTTACAGAAGTCTATGAGGTGTTAAAGGAACACCACTATAATTCTGATCATCTACTAGAGTTCCACCTTATGAGCCATTACGAGCTATCCCCTTTTTCCTTGGACGATTCGGTCGTTATAAGTAGGATACTACTCTTAATTTAATATATCTCATCTGCTAATTCTTACTACTGTTATCCATTTTTTTGCATGCCTTGTATTACAGATGACCTAATACAGAGGGCTAGAGACAGCGGAGAGAAAATTATTGTCGCTATGAAGAAGCCCTCAAAGAAATGGGCTAGGGAAAAAAATCCCCTATTATCTCCTCCTCTTCCCGCAAGAAACTCTGTCCACACAAGGGGAATGCACCCAGTTCCTCAACTATTCCAACATCCTCTTCCTCCCCTTCCTCTACTCCTCCTCCCTTGAAACTCAACTGACACCATCACCTTGTCATTTTCGAACCAATAGGGGATGATATCCAACCTTCAATCCTTCCCCCACCTATCCGCGAGGAGCATTCTCCTTCGCTATCCCTTCCTTCCTCTCCTTCCCTCCAAAGGTGGGCAATAGACTCTTCTATATCTTCTCCTCCCCTACCTACCACTATAGAGTCATCTCCTTCTCATTCCCCTATTTCCAATTTTGATCCTTCTGCCCCCACTTTACCCCCGGAAGAACCTTCGCTTCCTATGGGAGATATTCTTTCCTTAAATCCTCCGACTACCACTTTGAGATCTATGCTCAAGATCCGTAGTGCAGAGGAGGTAAAAATCTTCAACCAGTCCGGTGTGCAAGGTGTTGGAGGATCGTGGCCTGGCTAGAAGGGGGGGGGGTTGAATAGCTTTAATGATCGTAGATGGAATTCGGTCGCTCTTAATTGCCTACAAATATTAGCGCAGCGGAATATATGGTAAAACAAAACAATTAAGACTAAAGAAAAAGTAAAGAGAGAGAAGCAATCACAAACACAATGATGTAACATGGTTCATGACCCTTGTCGCTAATCCACGGACGATTCGTATGGTGAATCACTCCCTCAACCAAATCCACTAATATCTCCTTTAGCTCAACAAGGTGGAGGTAACCTTTTTACACAAACTCTCCCTCTTACAATAAGATTGAGTTGGAAACAAGTAATAGAAGAGTAAACACGTTTAGGGCACTTGGGAGTATGAATAGGAATGAAGCATTGGATGCCTCATGGCACCTAAGGCCTCTTTTTATAGAGAAGAGACCATTCTTCCCATTGGGCATGCAGTAGTCGACTGCTTCATGCCATCAGTTGACTGTTGTCGTTCCAACGGCTTCTAATCACGACAGATCATGGTCGTCACAGCCAACATCACTCTGATCAATCGACTGATCATGCCCGATCAGTCGACTGATCAAGTCATCAGTCAATTGCTCCAGGAAATCAGTCGACTCAAGACCCTTCTGTACCCACGACCACCTTCAACAGTCATCTGCCATCCCATCGATCGGTGATGATCGATGGTATCAAAAACCTTAGCAAAATCATTCGCTGGGCTAGAAGTCCATCAGTCGAACACTAGTCGACAATCAGTCGACTCAGAGCAGTCGACTGGTAGCTATACCAGTCGATTGTTATCGGTTAAAACTTCAAACAAATACTTTGTTTGAGTATCCGACGATTGAGTAAACCTCAAACCACTTGTTTGAGCATCCGACACTTCCATTCGTCGGGTAAAACCTCACACTCATGTTTGAGCATCCGACTTAACCAATCGTCAGGTAAAACCTCAAACACAAGTTTGAGTGTCAAACTTGTCGGGTAAAACCTCAAACCCTTGTTTGAGTGTCTGACACTTGACTTAGCATTCAGCCAAGTTCACCTATGAGCTACCCCGTCCCGGGTTACAATCGCTCAATCTCTCATCTTCCCATGGAGTCCCTCACGGAAGCTCTCTTCGTCCGGCCACGTCCCTCGGATGCACTAAGCCCGCGGCTCCTCCAATACCATCCTTCGTGTCTCACCCTGAAGTCTGCTTCCTTTGACTTCACTCCAATGCTTCTCGTTCGGCGGTCCCTCGGATGCACCAAGCGCATTACTTCCGTAATGTCATCCTTCACCGACTCAAGGACCCGAGCCATGAGATGTTAAACTTACCAATGCTTTCATCAAGTCAACACAAGTGTGATTCACTAAGTCTTGCATAACTTTAACACACACATCAAATCTCACAATCAACCTAACTTAAACCCTTTGCCACACACATCAAAACCAAACCATACTTGGGTTGATTGCCCTGACAATCTTCCCCTTTTTGATGTGTGGAAACATGTTTAAATTAGGAAAAATATTAACAAAACACTAAGGCAAGGAAAGCATGTAAATATAACATGAGTATCAAAACACTCCCCCTTAATACATGCAACTCCCCCTTAACATATGCTAATTCTCCCTCTAGCATGATTCACTTAAACTCTCACATTTCTCCTCCTTTGATACCATTAAAAACATCATACAAATGTTATACAACAGGGTATCAAAGTATAAGGGAATAAAATGACCAAAATCTAACTTAACACCACTTAAAATAGGCTACTGTGCTTGTGCACAGTACATCAGTCGACTGCGTTAGATATCTAGTCGACTGACACTTAAAAATTCAGATTTCTGATTTCTGAACTCAAATTTAGAAATGCATTAAAAATTTCATAAAATTTGAAAAATCATGAAATTTGGGGAACACATTTCTAATGTGTCCCTTTACCAATGAAAAATGATTTTTCATGAAAATTCAATAATTTTCGAAAACAAGGCAAAATCTCAAAAGTTTGAAAACAACTCAAATTTTTATCAACTTGAAACTCTAGTTTTTCCTTGAAACATTTTAAAACATGAACTCACATATTTTAAAATATGAAATGACTTTAAAACATTTAAAATATTCAACCATGATCTTTGGGCAATATGTCTATGAATTAAACATAAGCTTTCCTCATGGTTAGTCTATGATTGCTATGTCATGATACTCTAAGTGACCCATCTAAATGCCATAAGCATTAGTAAAACACTTGTATCAACCTAACATCTCACCCATGCTATGTTTTCAATCAAGTTAGCCTTATTGTGAGTTGTGAGATGTAACTAAAGGTAATTATACTTAACCACAAATTTCATTCAATTTCTACCAAGGTTAAGTATTATCAATCATCATGATCATAAAGCATGTTTATGATAACAAAACAAGTATCACAAATCATGATTCAAATATTATCACCCAAATTACTCATAAGTATCATAAGTCAACCATTTATCATGATATAAAATAAAGTCAAATATTGTTGACTATCCTAGGTTTCTCTAACCTCTAAGGATGGACTTGGGAACCCAATATAGATTCTTTCTAATAGGGTTTACCAAGTACTCCTTTGGGATCCATTTCCTAGCTACCATGGTTGTTTTAGCTTGTCCTCTAGCAATTAAACAATGGTAAGCTTTTTCATTTTTGGTTCCCTTATAACCTAAGCCCTTTTTGTTTAAACTTGCTCTTTGGCTCCCAATAATCATATTCAATGTGTTAGAGCCATTTGTGAATTTCTCAAGGGCCTTAGTGAGGAATTCTACCTTTTCTCTTAAAGCCTTATTCTCTTCTAAACATGCATCATTTTTCATAGAAGAAGAAGCATTATCATTTAAACATGCATTTTCTAGCTTTTCTTCTAATTTCTTAATTTCATCAAGCATGCATTTATTTTTCTTTTTTATTCTAAATAAGTCCTTAGTTAAACTAGTAATCATTGAAATGACATCATGGGAGGGTAGTTTATTTACCTCACTTACCCAATCCCCTTCTTCGGAATCCAAACTAGACGCTCCCCCTTTACTTGAGCTCTCCTCCTCACTTGTGCTTCCTTATTCTTGCTCAGAGGAGGTGGAGGTTATGTCATCTATCCCCATTAATACAAAATGAGAGACTATTTCTTCTTCCTCCGATGAAGATGGATCATCCCATGTGGCTTTCAAATTGTGGGTTTTTGACTTTCCTTTTTCATTCTCCTTTGACTTCTTCTCTTCCTTCTTCTTACTTTCTTTCTTCTTATCATGCCTCTTCTTTTCTTCCTTGCTTTTGTTCAATAATGGACACTCATCTCTGATGTGTCCCTCTCCTTGGTAATTATAGCAAATGATATTCCTTTGCCTTCTTCCCCTATCATAAGATTTGTTAAAAATAATTTTTTTCAATACACGCCTTACCTTCCTTACCATATAGGCCTCTTCATTGCTATTCATTGATGAGGAAGATTCGTCATCGGATGAGGAGAGTGGAGTCTCCTTCTTCTTCTTTCCTTTATCGGCCACTAATGCTACTCCCCTTGATTGCTTGATTGAATCTTCAACTATTCCTTCAAGTCTAATTTTATGTAATTCCATGGTAGAAAAGAATTCTTCTAGAGTACTTACCTCTAGATTCTTTGAGATGTAGAATGAATCTACCATGGAGCTCCACTTAGATGACCGAGGAAAGGCATCTATTGCTTTCATTATCATGTCTCCATTTGAGAGCTTCTCCCCTACACTAGATAGACCATTAATTATTTCATTAAAATGAGAGTGTAGAGATAATACCTTCTCCCCTTTATTTAGCTTGATATTATTCAATTGAGATCGGAGAAGATCCCTTCTTGCTTCGGAGGTGCCATCATGAAGCTCCACTAGCTTCTCTCACATTTCTTTGGCACTCGTGCACTCTTTAATCCGGTTGATCTCTTGTTGAGGTAGCACATTGTAGAGATGATGTTTTGCTTTTGAATTCGCAAGGTGCTCCTCTCTTTGCTTCTTAGTCCATCTTGATTTTTCAATTGGCTTGCCCTCTTCATCCCTAGGTATCTCGAAATCGGTTTCCATAATAATCATAATATTAAAGTCCATTTCGAAAAATACCTCCATACGCTTTTTCCACCAAGCAAAGTCCCCTTCGAATTTTGGCGGATGAATGTTCGAGCAGGTCATTTCTTTTTCGTACTTGTTTTGGCGAGGAGTTCGTCGACAAGCTCCTCGCTCTGATACCACTTGTTGGAGGATCGTGACCCAGCTAGAAGGGGAGTTGAATAGCCCTGATGATCATAAATGAAATTCGATCGCTCTTAATTGTCTATAATTAGCGCAGCAGAATATATGTTAAAACAAAAAAATTAAGGCTAAAGCAAAAGTAAAGAGAAAGAAGCAATCGCAAACACAATGATGTAGCGTGGTTCATAACCCTTACCGCTAATCCACGGAGGATTCGTATGGCGAATCACTCCCTCAACCAAATCTACTAATCTCTCCTTTAGCTCAACAAGGTGGAGGTAACCTCTTTACACAAACTCTCCCTCTTACAATAAGATTGAGTTGGAAACAAGTAAGAGAAGAGTAAACACATTTAGGGCACTTGGGAGTATGAATAGGAATGAAGCATTGGCTGTCCCAAGGCCTTCAAGGCCTCTTTTTATAGAGAAAAGGCCATTCTTCCCATTGGGCATGCAACAGTCGACTGCTGTATGCCATCAGTGTTGGGTTTCCGATACCGCGGCGAGTGTGTGTTCGAACATGTTTCGTAAACATGTGCACAGCGGAAGGAATAAATAATAAATCTAATTTATTACAATATACACATCACACGCATGCATAGTATAACATGTGTAGACATAACCGTAAATTCAAATTTTGCAATAAAAGAAAATTTACACTACGTATACCTGACGTATCACGTGTAGCGGGAAAGACAACAACCGGAATGATTCTAGCTAGAATCGTCTCTATCCGTATCCACGCCGAGTATCTTCGGGATGACTTCACAAAGTCACGAGCCTCATCTTCGTATGGGTTACTAGCCTCGTGTTGAAGACGATGTGATCGAGAGAAGATCACGATCCGAATCAAAATTTGGATCCAAAACGAGTCCTCAAAAACTCGCTTCTTCGGAGAGGTATTCGTCAACCGTTTGACGAATCCTTCGTCCTCCACCTATGAGGATTACCGGAGATCGAATCCCCGGCAAGTCTACCACTGTCGGAGCTCCAAACGTCGTCCAAATGACGCTCCGATGAGAAAGAAACAAGCTGTCCAGAAAACTGGACAGCTTTGGTGGAGGAATAGGGGCCGGCCAAAAGGGAAGGTTGAAGCTTACCTTATTGCCGAACCCAAAGGAGATCACCAGAGCTTCTACGGAAGCAGCTCGACGCCGGCAAGAGGGAAGGACAGCACCTTCTGGACGTCAGCAAGGGAGCTAGGTGGTGGTGGGCGGCGGCACTAGGGTTAGCGCCGACTTCACCAAGGAGAGGAGGGGGCAACAACTATTAGGGTTGCAAGGCTTTGGATTAGGGCTTAATAAAACCCTTAAGCCCTATTTTATAGAGAACAAATTCTCTTAATGGTTATCGGATCATAACCAAAGGCCCGTTAACCCGCTCCATTAATTTAAGTTAAAATAAACCAAATCATGATGATTTATTTTAAGTTAAAACGAACCGAACCAACTTTGGTTCATTCGTTTAAAACAAACCAAACCCTTTGGTTTATTTTCCTCCATTGGATTATAACCAAACCAATTTGGTTCATCCATCATGTCTTCATAAGACACGGCCCATCCACGCTTCCATTGCGACTGAAACGATTTCATGCTCGCTCCATGTTTGGTCCAACCAAACCTAGTTTCTCTCGGTCTGAGAATCTCATTCTCAAGCTCGTTTTAAATCCTTCGGATTACGCTCGTTGTGCGTGTGACCAAATAAGTTCTCGGTTTATATTGGTCATCTATAATTAACCATTAATTATAGAACGATCATGAGTGGCACCTAGTAATACATCATGATCCCCAATTAACCGAAAAGATCAATGGTTGACCCAGAACTATTTCTGAAACCCTTCAATAGCTCGAATGAATCATGCCCCATTCCCTTCGCTCATCTTATACCCACTTGGTTCAGGACATGGTCTATAGTGTCAGTCCCCACTAGGCTGACTACGTCACACCTAGCCCAAGTATCATTTCCTCATCCTACGGATTCTAGTTACTGCACATGTATCGAAGAGTACCTTACTCTAAACATGTAATGCTTTAGCCAAAGACTTTAGTAACAATCCGACAAGAGGCCATGGGTATATATCTCCTCGCAAGGAGTGGTGAATCCTTTATAGGCTATTCAGACACCTTCGATCACTTCGACTTATACCCAATCATCCTGTGTCCACATCTCCTCAAAGATGCTTGCTTAAGATGTCAAAGCATAAGTCTTCATGATCAAGATGACTTGAATACTGTAAGTCAAAGGAACATCGTACTTAAGCTACAGTAAGAACTTCATTGACATATCTATGTATGCAGAGAACCATATGAAGTCTTACGGCTGGTCACTCCAATGAACTAGTTACCATAACTAGCATCCACGATTAACTCCGGACATCACAATATCTCCAGCCAGTGAGAATCAGCTGCTTGGATACACCAAAGAGTATACCTCGTGCTAGTCTCAACAGAATCAATGGTGTCCAAATCCATCAATTCATCAACTAGGGATAATTCCGATACATCACAATTACACATGTAGAGATACTCACTAGTTGTGATCCAATCACAAATTCTCTCATGCTGTGAATCGCATACTCAAATAGTGAATCTTCATTTATCATATAAATGGTTCAAACATAAGGCGATTGCCTTAGGACATCTCTCATATATCACTAACAATCAGTCGACTGCTATTGTTCCAACGACTTCTGACCATGATAGATCATTATCGTCACAGCCAACATCACTCTGATCAGTCGACTGATCATGCCCATCAGTCAACTGATCAAGCCATCAGTTAATTGCTCCAGGAAATCAGTCGACTCAAGACGTTTTTGTTCTTGTGACCACCTTCGATGAGTCATTCGCTATACCTGCGATCGACCGATGCACCATCACGATCAGAAACCCTAATAGCTTGATTCTTTGGGCCAAGTCCATCATTGAACACCGATAGACAATCGGTTGAGTGAGCGATCGATACATATACCCGATCGTTGTTTGTAAAACCTAAAACAAATACTTTGTTTGAGCATATGATGATCGAATAAATCTCAAACCACTTGTTTGAGCATCCGACACTTCCATTCGTCGGGTAAAACCTCAAACTCATTTTTGGGCATCCGACTTAACTAATCGTCGGGTAAAACCTCAAACACAAGTTTGAGCATCTGACTTGTCGGGTAAAACCTCAAACCTAAGTTTGAGAGTCCGACACTTGACTTAGCCATTCGGCCAAGTTCACTTATGAGCTATCCCGTCCCGGGTTACAATCGCTCAATCTCTCATCTTCCCATGGAGTTCCTCACCAAAGCTCTCTTCGTCCGACCATGTCCCTTCGATGTGTTAGTGAAATTGGCCCGGACTCGAGTTTGACTCGAACTATATTGTGATGTTAGACAAAACACATGACATGGTATTGTCATGGGAAGTCCAACATGGGTTGGCCACATAAATCCAAGTGTGTAGCCTTGGTGGTGAAAAGTCCAAGCATGGGGCTTGGTGTTGGAAAGTCCAACATGGGTTGACGACGTAAGTCCAAGCATGGGGCTTGGTGGTGAAAGTACAAGCATGGGGCTTGGCATGGAAAATACAAGCATAAGGCTTGGTGTGAGAAGTCTTGAAGACTTGGCAAGTTCACTAAGCTCGGGGTCCTTGAGTCGGTAAAGGATGACATTGCGAAGCCGTGCACTTGGTGTATCTGAGGGACCACCGGACGGGGAGCGAATGGAGTGAGGGCCAAGGGAAGCATACTTTGAGGGCAAGAGACGTGAAGGATGACATTATGAAGTCGTGCGCTTGGTACATCCGAGGGGCGTAGGCCGAGGGAAGAGAGCTTCAATGGGGAACTCCATGAGAGGATGAGGTGGACTTGGCCAAGTGGCTAAGACTGAGTGTCGGAAGCTCAAACTTAGTGTTTGAGGGTTTACTCGATGGTCAGATGCTCAAACAACTTGGTGTTTGAGGTTTTACCCAACATCGATCAGCATGGTGTGTGTCGTCATTGCTCTATCGGCCGGTGTTGACCGGTGTTGGATCGATCAGCGGCCGGCAGCGATTGATCGCCAAGGGAGGGCAGTCGACTGTCGACGCCATCAGTCGACTGATGATGGAGATCAGTCGATTGATCGAGGTAAATTCGGGCACAAATTATTTTCCAATCAAGTGATCGCGCCGAGCACTCGACTGATGGGATTACCAGTCGACTGATGGGTAGGATCAGTTGACTGATGGTTATCCGTTGGGTTTTTGCCAACGTGGATTAAGCTGTTGTGAGATAATGACTACAGTAGCAGTCGACTGGAGGTCACGAATAGTCGAATGATCGACGCGAAATCAGCCCGAGGCAAGCATAAAAGGAGGAGCTTGGTGGAGGATTTTTACAAGACTTTTGGGGAGATTTTGTTGGGTTTCCAGCACCGTGGCGAGTGTGTGTTCGAACATGTTTCGTAAACATGTGCACAGCGGAAGAAATAAAAAATAATAAATCTACATTTATTACAACACACACATCACACGCATGCATAGTACAACATGTGTAGACATAACCGTAAATTTAAATTTGCAATAAAAGGAAATTTAACTACGTATACTTTTCGTATCACGTGTAGCGGGAACGACATCAACCGGAACGATCTTCGCTAGAATCGTCTCTATCCGTATCCACGCCGAGTATCTTCAGGATGACTTCGCTAAGTCACGAGCCTCGTCTTCGTATGGGTTACTAGCCTCGTGTTGAAGACGACGTGATCGAGAGATGATCACGATCCGAATCCAAAGACGAGTCCTCAAAACTCGCTTCTCCGGAGAGGTATTCGTCAACCGTTTGACGAATCCTTCATCCTCCACCTCTGAGGATTACCGGAGATCGAATCCCCGGTAAGTTAGGCGCTGTCGGAGCTCCAAATATCGTCCAAACGACGCTCCGACAACAAACAAATAAGCTGTCCAGAAAACTGGACAGCTTTTGGTGGAGGAGTAGGGGCCGGCCAAAGGAAAGGTGGAAGCTCACCTTCTTACCGAACCCAAGGGAGATCACCGGAGCTCCTCCGGCAGCAGCTCGACGCCGGCAATGGGAGAAAATGGCAGCAGCTGGTCGCCGGTTGGAGAAGGTGGGCGGCGGCAACAACTTGGCGCCGACTAGAGGGAGGAAGAGCTTGGGCGGCAACTCTTAGGTTAGGGTTTTGGATTAGGGCTTAACAATCCCTTAAGCCCTCTTTTATAGAGAACTAATTCTCTTAATGGTTATTGAATCATAACCATGAGGCTCGTTAACCCGCTCCATTAATATAAGTTAAAATAAACCAAACCATGATGGTTTATTTTAAGTTAAAACAAACCGAACCAACTTTTGGTTCATTCGTTTAATATAAACCAAACCCTTTGGTTTATTCTCCTCCATTGAATTAGAACCAAACCATTTTGGTTCATCCATTATGTCTTCATAAGACACGGCCCATCCATGCTTCCATTGCGACTGAAACGATTTCATGCTCGCTTCTTGTTTGGTCCAACCAAACCTAGTTTCTCTCGGTCTGAGAATTCCATTCTCAAGCTCGTTCTAAATCCTTCGGATTACGCTCGTTGTGCGTGTGACCAAATAGGTTCTCGATTTATGTTGGTCGTCTATAATTAACCATTAATTATAGAACGATCATGAGTGGCACCTAGTAGTACATCATGATCCCCAATTAACCGAAAAGATCAACGGTTGATCCAGAACTATTTCTGAAACCCTTCAGCAGCTCGAATGAATCATGCCCCATTCCCTTCACTCATCTTATACCCACTTGGTTCAGGAAATGGTCTATAGTGTCAGTCCCCACTAGGCTGACTACATCACATCTAGCCCAAGTATCATTTCCTCGTCCTACGGATTCTAGTTACTGCACATGTATCGAAGAGTACCTTACTCTAAACATGTAATGCTTTGGCCAAAGACTTTAGTAACAATCCGATGAGAGGCCATGGGTATACATCTCCTCGCAAGGAGTGGTGAATCCTTTATAGGCTATTCAAACACCTTCGATCACTTCGACTTATACCCAATCATCCCGGGTCCACATCTCCTCATAGATGCTTGCTTAAGATGTCAAAGCATAAGTCTTCATTATCAAGATGACTTGAATACCGTAAGTCAAAGGAACATCGCACTTAAGCTACAGTAAGAACTTCATTGACATATCTATATATGCAGAGAACCATATGAAGTCTTACGGCTGGTCATTCTAATGAATTAGTTACCATAACTAGCATATGTTAGGGCAATCTCTTACCATGATAAGGTTTTGATGTGTGTGGCAAAGGGTTTAAGTTAGTTTGTTATGTTGATTTGATATGTGCGTTAAAGTTGTGCAAGACTTAGTAATTCGCACATGGAGCCGTGGCAAGTTTCACATCTCATGACTCGGGCCTTGAGTCGGTGAAGGATAGCTTTGCGGAAGCCGTGCGCTTGGAGCATCCGAGGGACCACCGGATGAGGAGCTTGGAGTGAAGCCGAAGGAAGTAGACTTCGAGGCAAGAGACACGAATGAGCATTGCAGAGTCGTGCGCCTGATGCTGCCGAGGGACGTGGCCGCGAACGAAGAGAACTTCGAAGGCGAGGAACTCCGAGGGATGAGAGTGAGCGATTGTAACCTGGGAAGGGGTTGCTCTTAGGTGAAACTTGGCCATTTGGCCAAGTGTCGGATGAGTTTTCCCGACACCAGTCGACTGCCATGTCATGGCAATGATCGCTCGAGTCGATGGTCGATCGACCGTGGTATAAGACCGATTTAGTGCTTGGCGGATCGCCATGGATTGGCAATGATCGATGTCGATGCCGAATCAATGTCGGAATGGCAATGATCGATGGCAGCACGGCACGAGATGAATGGAGTCGACTCCATTGAGCACTCGACTGATCGAGCATCACCGATCGATGGTAGGATCACCGATCGATGCGCATGCTGGATGAAGTCCAACATGTGGAAAGCGGCCGTTATTGGGCGCGGCTAGGAGGACGACCGATCGAGGGCATCAGTCGACTGCTCCTGTGTCAACGGGAAGAAACCCTCTTCCTCTATAAAAAGGAAGGGGATGGGGCTTTGGGAGGCTAATGCTTGAGCTCTAAACTTCTCCCAAAGTGCCATACACGATTCCCTACTCTTCTTACTTGCTTCTACTTTAATCTTATTGTAAGAAGAGTGATCTTGATTGTAAAGGTTACCTCCACCTAGCTTGGTGCAAAGGAGAGACCAATATTGGATTGGCTTTGGAGGAGTGATTCACCTTGGACGAATCGGACCGTGGATTAGCGGCGTAGCTGTGAATCCCGACATCCATCGTAAGAGGGCTATTCACCCCCCTCTAGCCGGCCATCCGATCTCCCAACAGCATCCACGATCAACTCCGAACATCACAATGTCTCCAGCCAGTGAGAATCAGCTGCTTGGATACACCAAGGAGTATACCTCGTGCTAGTCTCGACAGAATTGATGGTGTCCAAATCCATCAATTCATCGACTAGGGATAATTCCGATACATCACAATTACACATGTAGAGATACTCACTAGTTGTGATCCAATCACAAATTCTCTCATGCTGTGAGTCGTATCGCGGATATTCAGTAAATGAGTTTAAGATCCAATCAAATACATGAAACCATGTATACTCAAATAGTGAATCTTCATTTATCATATAAATGGTTCATACATAAGGCGATTGCCTTAGGACATCTCTCATATATTACTAACAAACTCCCACTTGGCCTAATGCCAATCGCTATGGTATCCAATACCATAAGCTGTAACATGACCCTCAAACTTACTTTGAGGTAATGCCTTAGTCAAAGGATCCGCTAAGTTCCTTTCAGTGGGGATTTTCTCGATTTGTATTTCTTTCCGACTGATGATCTCTCTGATAAGATGATAGCGCGGCTACATGTTTGGATCATCGATGAGACCACATCAAGTTCGAGATGAACTTCTTGATCCAAACCGCCTCTTCACCGCCTAAAGTCGCAATGTATTCTGCCTTAGTGGCAGAATCCGCTATAGTGTCAAGCTTGGAACCTTTCCAACTTATTGCACCTCCATTCTAGGTGAATACATACTCAGACTGAGACATGGAATCATCCTTGTCTATCTGGAGCTGACATCCGTATACCCACGTATCACCATGTACCCTTCTCCATATATTAGGAACGTATCCTTAGTTCTTCTTAAGTACTTAAGGATCGTCTTAACAGTCACCCAATGATCCATTCTCGGATCGATGTATCCGCCGTGACACTCAGAGCATACGATACATTGGACCTCGTACATAACATAACATACATGATAGATCCTATTGCGGATGCATAGGGAATCTTACTCATGCAAATCCTCTCGTCTTCTGTGCGTGGACACATAGACTTCGAAAGGTGTATCCCATGCCTGATGGGTAGGAAACCTTTCTTGGATTCCGACATGCTAAACCTCTTTAGCACTCGGTCTATATATGTAGACTGCGAAAGACCAAGCAACCGTTTCGATCTATCTCTATAGATCTTAATCCCGAGGATTTAGGTTGCTTCTCCCAGGTCTTTCATGGAGAATGTCTTGGATAACCAAATCTTAATCGATCAGTAAGATCAAACATCGTCTCCTATAAGTAATATGTCATCGACATACAATACTAGGAACACGACTGCACTCCCACTAACCTTCTTGTACACACAAGGTTCATCTGGATTTTGTGAGAAATCAAACTTTTTGATTGTCTCATCAAAACGGATATTCTAGCTCCTGGATGCTTGCTTCAATCCATATATGGATCGTTACAATTTGCATACCTTGGTCTTATAAACCGATGTGAAACCCTCAAGCTGTATCATATACACGTCCTTGAGCAGGTTTCCATTAAGGAAAGCTGTTTTCACATCCATCTGTCATATCTCATAATCATAATGAGCCGCTATGGCCAGGAGCATCCGAATGGATTTAAGCATAGCTACAGGCGAATAGGTTTCGTCATAATCAACACCTTGTTTTTGACAATATCCTTTCGCCACTAATCTAGCTTTATAGGTAATCACATTACCATCCATGTCGGTTTTCTTCTTGAAAACCCACTTGCACCCTATAGGCTTGATGCCTTCAGGTGGGTCAACCAAGTTCCAAACTTGGTTTTCATACATGGAATCCATTTTCGACTTCATGGCATCAAGCCACTTATCCCTTTCTGAACTTGTCAGCACTTCTTCATAACTGGTAGGCTCCTCATCATCAATGAGTAACACGTCGTTCGATTCACTTACGAGAAATCCATATCTCTCAGGAATGTTGCGTGTTCTACCAGATCTACGAAGATGTGGTGTTACAGTAGGTCCAGTCGATTGCTCATCACTATGAGTTATCGGCTGTTGTGCTTCACCAGGTATCTCATCAATGTCTATTTGAGTCTCTCGAGCCTCCTCAAGCTCGACGACACTCCCACTATTTTCTTGCAAGAGAAACTCTTTCTCTAGAAACACAGCATGCCTTGAAATAAACACCTTTTGTTCCACAAGATGATAGAATTGGTAACCCCTTGTTTCCTTAGGGTATCTAATAAATAGACATTTATCAGACTTAGTATCCAATTTGTCTGATACAGTCCGCTTCACATAAGCTGGACAACCCCATATCTTCAAGTAAGATACATGAGGTTTCTTACCATTCCATATCTCATATGGAGTAGTAGAGACTACCTTGGTTGGCATTCTGTTTAACAAGTAAACAGTTGTCTGAAGTGCATGGCCCCAAAAGGACTTGGGAAGATTCGCATGATTCATCATTGACCTGACCATGTCCAACAAGGTCTGGTTACGCCTCTTAGATACACCATTATGCTGTGGTGTATATGGCGGAGTCCATTGAGACAATATGCCATTGTCTCTTAGATAATCAAGAAACTCCTGACTTAAGGTTTCACCACCTCGATCCGATCGAAGTATTTTAATACTCTTGTCATGTTATTTCTCTACTTCATTTCTGAATTCTTTGAACCTTTTAAAGGCTTTAGACTTGTGTTTCATCAAGAACACATACCCAAACCGTGAGTGATCATCGGTGAAGGTAATGAAGTAGCTATAACCTCCTAAAGCTTGAGTTGACATAGGTCCACATACATCAGTATGTATTAGACCTAGTAACTCTCCCACTCGTTCACCTTTCCAGTAAAAGGTAACTTAGTCATCTTGTCTTTTAAACATGATTTGCATGTATCGTATGAATCCAATTCAAACGATTCCAGAATTCCACATCGGTGCAATTCGGACATGCATTTCTTGCTTACATGGCCAAGACGACAATGCCACATGTAGGAGTCTAATTGATCATCCTTTTGAGCATGCTTGTTGCTCGCTTCGATATTGAAAATGTCACTGGATACGTCCAACGTATAAATGTCATTGCTCAAAGTTCCTGTTCCATAAAGTATGCCATTCAAAGTTATATAACAACAATTGTTACTAAACGTCAAATGGAAATCATTTCTATTTAAACAAGAAATAGAAATGTTGTTCTTTATCAACGAAGGAACATAAAAGCAATTGTCCAGTTCTAAGACAAGTCCTGCAGGGAGTTTTAACAAATACGTTCCGATGGCAAGTGCAGCAACCTTTGCTCCATTCCCAACACGTAAATTTGACACTCCCTTGACGAGTCTTCTTCTATTCCTTAGCCCATGTATGTCATTACATATATGTGAGCCACACCCAGTATCCAACACCCAAGTGTCTGAGGAAATAGAATGACAATCAATAACGAAGATATATGAAAAAGATGGAGCATATTATGCCTTATTCTTCTTCACGGACTCAAGATAAATCTTGCAATCTCTTTGCCAATGGCCCTACTTGCCATAATGATGGCAAGTGCCCTTTTGAGCTGGTTCTGCCTTTTTAGCCTTTTTCTTCTTCCCCTTCTGTTGTTCCTTTGACTCCCTCTTAGAACCTTTCTTCGAGGAATCTACTAACAACACCGTCCCCTGCTCATGCTTCTCAGAAGGCTCCACAGTCTTCAGCATGTTGAGCAGTACCACAGATGAACCTTCTTGCATCTCAGAGGTGAAAAGGAGCTTGGAGACTTCGAACCTTTCGAATCTCACTTGCTTATCAAACAACTCATAAATATGAAGGACTACGATATGAGCATCCATATGCTCATGCTGCTTCCATAGCTTGGGTTCCATCATGGCTAGCATGATGCAACTCATTTGTTCAGAATCACTCACATGTTTCTGATAGACCAACAATTGGTTTGGAGTTGCATCGTCACTAGGATGGGCGGGAAGAGGCGCTTCGAGGACATATGCAAGCTTTTCACCTTGAGAACAATTCTCAAGTTTCTAAGCCAGTCCAAGAAGTTCGACACAGTCAATTTATTTGAATCCAAAATGGAACGCAAATTCAAAGACATCATGATCAATCTTAGAAATACAAAACGAGCATATATGAGAAAGATGATTTTAAAATGCATCAATATACATTTATAAATCCCATTCATTTTTCAAATTTCAAAAACCCCAAAATCACTTCGGGAGATCGTAGGTCCATCTCCAAATGGGCTGATATCCATCATAGATATGAACAACCTTGGAGAGAGTCCAACAAGTCATTCATAACTACAACGGTAGGTATCAACTATACCGATTGCATATCACGTATATGCAACTATCACAATGTGCTATCAACTAATTGAATGTTCACACATACATCGGGTTGTTAACACATTAACAAGTATGCATCATATGCATAACACCCAACTTCACCTCCCTTTACATCGACCTTGGAGAGAGTCAAACAAGCCGATGCTCCAGGTTAAAGCCAACCCATTAATCAAGAAATAGTTTTAATATGGGTAAAGCGCATTCAACCAATTAGCCCGGCTTGGAGAGAGTCCAACAACCAAAGCTAATGATTGACCTCTGACTCTTACCATATTAGTATTAAACTATTCTATGGTTGGAACATGTTCGGGTTCGAGCCGGGCTTGGAGAGAGTCCAACAACCCGAACAAGAAATGAAACTTTGGTTCTAACCATATTAATGGAAGGTGTAGGCTTTAATATTGAGTAAGGGTTTTTATGTCTCATCGTCTTTGCATGCAAATAACTATTATCTACATGACATGGCATACATGACATACATCTACATGTCACGACACGCATGACATAATGATATGCATCTAATGCAATTACATAACATACAATTATGTCATGTACAATATTTCCTTATATGTCATAACTATTTATAGAAATAAAATATGTTTAAGATTTGATTCTCCAAATCAAATTATGATTAAATTAGGAAACAAATTTCCAAATCTAATCACATATTTTATTTGTGGAAATAGTTGATTAAGGAAAGTCAATTTAGGAAACTAATTTCCTAAATCATCAAAACTACTTATGGAAATAAAATATTTTTATGATTTGATTTCCCAAATCAAATCATGATTAAATTAGAAAACAAATTTCCAAAATCTAATCAAATATTTTATTTATGGAAAATATCAATTTCCATAAATACTTCCAACTTTCCAAAAATAGAAGATTTCCATAAATACTTCTAGACTTTCCAAAAATGAAAAATTTCCATAAATACTTCTAACTTTCCAAAAGTGGAAAATTTCCAGAAATATCATTATGACTATCGCAAAACAATTTTACGATTATGTCGAAACACAACCTGGCTCTGATACCACTGTTGGGTTTTCAGCACCACGGCGAGTGTGTGTTCGAACATGTTTCATAAACATGTGCACAGCGGAAGAAATAAAAAATAATAAATCTACATTTATTACAATACACACATCACACGCATGCATAGTACAACATGTGTAGACATAACCGTAAATTTAAATTTGCAATAAAAGGAAATTTAACTACATATACTTTTCGTATCATGTGTAGCGGGAACGACATCAACCGGAACGATCCTTGCTAGAATCGTCTCTATCTGTATCCACGCCGAGTATCTTCGGGATGACTTCACTAAGTCACGAGCCTCGTCTTCGTATGGGTTACTAGCCTCGTGTTGAAGATGACGTGATCGAGAGATGATCACGATCCGAATCCAAATTCAGATCCAAAGATGAGTCCTCAAAACTCGCTTCTCCGGAGAGGTATTCAGCAACCGTTTGACGAATCCTTCATTCTCCACCTTTGAGGATTACCGGAGATCAAATCCCCGGTAAGTTAGGCGCTGTCGGAACTCCAAACGTCATCCAAACGATGCTCCGACAACAAAGAAACAAGCTGTCCAGAAAACTGGACAGCTTTTGGTGGAGGACTAGGGGCCGGCCAAAGGAAAGGTGGAAGCTCACCTTCTTACCGAACCCAAGGGAGATCACCGGAGCTCCTCCGGCAGTAGCTCGACGCCAGCAATGGGAGAAAACGGCAGCAGCTGGTCGCCGGTTGGAGAAGGTGGGCGGCGGCAACAACTTGGCGCCGACTAGAGGGAGGAAGAGCTTGTGCGGCAACTCTTAGGTTAGGGTTTTGGATTAGGGCTTAACAATCCCTTAAGCCCTCTTTTATAAAGAACTAATTATCTTAATGGTTATTGGATCATAACCATAAGGTCCATTAACCCGCTCCATTAATATAAGTTAAAATAAACCAAACCATGATGGTTTATTTTAAGTTAAAACGAATCGAACCAACTTTTGGTTCATTCGTTTAATATAAACCAAACCCTTTGGTTTATTCTCCTCCATTGGATTAGAACCAAACCATTTTAGTTCATCCATTATGTCTTCAAAAGGCACGACCCATCCATGCTTCCATTGCGACTGAAACGATTTCATGCTCACTTCTTGTTTGGTCCTACCAAACCTAGTTTCTCTCGGTCTGAGAATCCCATTCTCAAGCTCGTTTTAAATCCTTCGGATTACGCTCATTGTGCGTGTGACCAAATAGGTTCTCGGTTTATGTTGGCCGTCTATAATTAATCATTAATTATAGAATGATCATGAGTGGCACCTAGTAGTACATCATGATCCCCAATTAACCGAAAAGATCAACGGTTGATCTAGAACTATTTCTGAAACCCTTCAGCAGCTCGAATGAATCGTGCCCCATTCCCTTCACTCATCTTATACCCACTTGGTTCAGGACATGGTCTATAGTGTCAGTCCCCACTAGGCTGACTACGTCACACCTAGCCCAAGTATCATTTTCTCGTCCTACGGATTCTAGTTACTGCACATGTATCGAAGAGTACATTACTCTAAACATGTAATGCTTTGTCCAAAGACTTTAGTAACAATCCGACGAGAGGCCATGGGTATACATCTCCTCGCAAGGAGTGGTGAATCCTTTATAGGCTATTCAAACACCTTCGATCACTTCGACTTATACCCAATCATCCCGGGTCCACATCTCCTCAGAGATGCTTGCTTAAGATGTCAAAGCATAAGTCTTCATGATCAAGACGACTTGAATACCGCAAGTCAAAGGAACATCGCACTTAAGCTACAGTAAGAACTTCATTGACATATCTATATATGCAGAGAACCATATGAAGTCTTACGGCTGGTCATTCCAATAAACTAGTTACCATAACTAGAATTCACGATCAACTCCGAACATCACAATGTCTCCAGCCAGTGAGAATCAGCTGCTTGGATACACCAAGGAGTATACCTCATTCTAGTCTCGACAGAATTGATGGTGTCCAAATCCATCAATTCATCGACTAGGGATAATTCTGATACATCACAATTACATATGTAGAGATACTCACTAATTGTGATCCAATCACAAATTCTCTCATGCTGTGAGTCGTATCGCGGACATTCAGTAAATGAGTTTAAAATCCAATCAAATACATGATACCATGTATACTCAAATAGTGAATCTTCATTTATCATATAAATGGTTCATAACGATTTCCTTGGGACATCTCTCATATATTACTAACAGATTTTGGAGGGAAATTGCTGCTACATTCCAGACCTTCAAGAGCTAAACTAAAGCAAGCAACAAGCAAGAGTTCAAATCCATTGTTTTAAAGTTTTTTTTACGTATTTCATTGTTGTATTTGTATTTTCTTGTATTATATTTGTGTATTTTTTTGCACGAGGTTTCTCCACCTCCGACGTGTTATCAAGAAGGAGTGTTGTTAGTGTCGTGTGCATAACACGAGCTCGTTGAGCTCACTCGTGGAGTAGGAACCCTAAGGTTCCGAATCACATATATCTTGTGTCGTGTGCTTGTATTCTTGTTGTGTATTTGTTTTATTATCATTCCGCTGCGCATTAACAAGAATTGTAGATGAGCACGCGAAGATCGATCGAATTCCATTGCATACGATGATTAAGGGCTATTCACCCCCTCTAGCCGGCCACCGATGTTCTAACAAGTGGTATCAGAGCGAGGAGTTTGTCGAGGACTAACCGCCAACACAAGCACGACAAGATGGTCGGCTACAACCTCCAACCACCAAAATTCGAAGGGGATTTTCAATGGTGGAAAAGAAAAATGGAGGTATATCTCGAAACCGATTTTGATTTCATGTTGATTATTGAAAATGGTTTTGAAGTGCCTAGGGATAAGGAAAATAAGCCAATAGAAAAATCAAGATGGACCAAGGACTAAATGAAGGATTTCAAGACAAACCTCAAGGTAATCAAATTGCTAAGTGATTTGATTCCTAACCATATTTGGTCTAGATTAGGTAATTATAGGGATGCTAAGGACCTATGGGGCAAGGTGATCAAATTTCATGAAGAACCCACATTGGTCTATGATGAGGAAGAATTGCCATCAACCTTCGACGATATGATGACTTGGTGGAGACCTCCACCTCTAGCATTGAGGGGGAGGAGAGGTCTTCCATCCCGGAACAAGATCAAGAAGAAGCTTCAACATCCGGGAGAAGTGAAAATTCCCTAAGTAACTCAAGTATTGTGATTATAAATAAAAAACACATAATATGCTTTGAGTGTAGGGAAACCGGGCATTACAAGAGCAAATGCCCAAAATTTGCTAAGAAGAAGGTATCGACATCAAAAGTCAACCAAAAGTCAAAAGATGTCGGAGTCCTCGCTAAGAAGAGTAAAGAGCACATTGTGTGCTTTAAATGCAACCAAAGAGGACACTACCGAAGCCAATGGCCTAGGGGGAGGAAGAAAGGGCAAGAAGGAGCATCTCATGTAGGGGGAGCTTCCAAAGCTAACCCTAAGGTAAATTTAGTTAATGCACTTTCAATTTCTAAGGTTAATAAGCATGCTAGGAATTATTTTAGCTCTCTTGCAATTATTAATGAAAAGCATGCTAGTAGGAACAAATATTTTTGTTTAGGTGCTAAGCATGTAGATTTACCTAAGGACAAACTTAGGACCAATAACACTAGACCTATCCTACCTAAGGAGTCCATTAAGTGAATAGAAGAGAACTTGGGTATTAACCCCAAGAAATCTAGGCATATGCCTAAAAGGAAAAACAATTCCCAAAAATCTTATGATAAATCAAAATTGGGAAAATTATAGGGGGAAAACAAAGCCTTGAGTTTAAGGCTTGAGAAACTTGAGAAGACCCTAGAAATAAATACAAATTCATTTAAGGGGTCAAAGGTGTAAAATACCGGAAAAAAAAATATATTCCTCGGTAATTGATAAAATATCTTGTGGAATTTTTCAGGAATTTTTAGAAATTTCTCTGGAATTGAATTGAATTCATATGATCGAATTGGAGAAGCTTAAGGCTTAAATAGGTGATTGGATTAGATTTGGGCTAGCACAACCACCTAAAATAGGCCCAATTGTCGATTCCTTAATGGCCAGCCGTTTTCTTCACCCGATGGATGTTTCCTTCTCCGCCGACTCCCCTTTTCTTCGTCGATCATTCTTCCCCGAGCCAAAAGGGTCATTAGGAAGGTATCTAGGGAAGTTATTCCTAGTGAATACCTAGTTAACCTAAGGAGCTCCAATAGGTATTGGGTTCCTAGAAGCGTGATCGATTCTCGCTAAATTGGTTAGGGTGTGTCAACCTTAAGTGGATAGATAGTTAACCTAGCCATGGTGAGTTGACACATTAGGATGTGCCAATGTGCTTTGAGAAGTTGAAAAATTATTAAATTGGCACAATTATGTCTTAGGAGTAATGGTGTGACATTTTGGGTTTTTGGCACACTAGGGGGATAATTGGCATTAAGGCAAAAATGGATTTGATTTTAGAAATGACAATTTGGGCTTAACACTTAGGTATTCTATACCTTAATATCTTATAATTGTCATGCTTTGTTTGTCTTTCCATGACATGACATCATATTTATCTTTATCATATAAAATATGATGATCATATTTAGGGTTATGTTTGTATGTCATGTATGCTTAGATTTCATTTACATGCTATGACATCATGTTTTTGGCACATGCTTTTATTCTTGTATCATTATACCATAATCATAATTCATGCATAAATAAAATGGATTTAAGGACTAAGGCATGATTTGAAGTCCCATGCATAAGGGAATCAAATAATGTTGCCTAGAGATATGCATGAAACCATAAATAACAAAGACCCCACATCTCACTAATACTTGACTTGTATGTGTTTTACAGATTTAGATACAAGTGAGATGTTTAGGAAAAAGGAATTAAAGGTTTTAAAAGCATTTCAAAATCATTTTAAAAAATCTTGGTGAAGTCTATATTTTGATAGCAATCACCATTGAATGGGATGATACAAAGAGGGCTCAATATTGAAGCTTTTCTTAACTTTTGAACTTTGTATCAATCTCACTATTTTGTGGGTAAAATAATTTTCTAATATTTTTTACCCATAATGATTATAATAAGTAATATACATACAAAATTTCATGATTTTTCACTTTATATATATATACTTATGAATTTCGAAACTTTGGTTCTGAAAAATTAAAAACTGCATTTTGCAATTATCAGTCGACTGCCATGGATGACAGTCTACTGATGAGGGAAGGAGTCGACTGGTATCTGAGAGAGTCCACTGATAATGCTGATTTCGGGTAAACCTTGGTTGTTAGGCCCATGTTCAGTTATGTTTTGGTTCCCTAACCACTCCTAACCCTAGGACATGCTTTGGAGAGCATTAGAAAGGGTAGAAATCCATTAGATATGGATAAGGAGAAGTGTTTAGGGTAAGTATCAATTTAAGGTGCATGGAGGTTCAATGTTGAACTTGTGCCTTAAGTTTGATTGTTTAAATGTTCCTATTGGCTTAGGGACTCTCCAAGGACATTGTCGGTGCAATAGTCAATGGGGAGTAAGCCTTTAGGGGGAGGTATCCATCATGGGAAGATGGATGTGTATTTTTCCTCATGGGAGGAAAATTTAGGGATTGCCTCTCTTAAGTGATATGAGACTTATCATTAGAAAGATTGTAGGCATGTTTGTTCCTCCAAGGGAGAGATTGTAAGATCTCATTGGAATATGAGACATTCATACCCTTGAGGAGGACCTTTTTGATGTATGTCAAAAAGGGGGAGAAGTTACTAATTTGGATAGTTGGAATTCTCATTGGGATGTGAGAATTGCCAATTGGGGATAATTTGTAGACTTGGGTTTGAGGTTTTGTCAAACATCAAAAAGGAAGAGATTGTTGGTGCAATTGGCCTGGACTCGAGTTTGACTCGAACTATATTTTGATGTTAGACAAAACATATGACATGGGATTGTCATGGGAAGTCCAACATGGGTTGGCCATGTAAATCCAAGTGTGTAGCCTTGATGGTGAAAAGTCCAAACATGGGGTTTGATGTTGGGAAAATCCAAGCATAGGGCTTTGTGTTGGAAAGTCCAACATGGGTTGGCCACGTAAGTCCAAGCATGGGGCTTGGCGGTGAAAGTCCAAGCATGAGGCTTGGCATAGAAAATCCAAGCATGAGGCTTAGTGTGGGAAGTCTTGAGGACTTGGCAAGTTCACTAGGCTCAGGGTCCTTGAGTCGGTGAAGGATGATATTGTGAATTCGTGCGCCTGGTGCATCCGAGGGACCATCGGACGGGGAGCGAATGTAGTGAGGCCCAAGGGAAACATACTTCGAGGGCAAGAGACGCGAAGGATGACATTGCGAAGTCGTGCGCTTGGTGCATCCGAGGGACGTAGGCCGATGGAAGAGAGCTTCGGTGGGGGAACTCCATGAGAGGATGAGGTGGACTTGGCCAAGTGGCTAAGACTAAGTGTTGAAGGCTCAAACGTGGTGTTTGAGGTTTTACTCAACGGTCGGTTCTTCAAATAACTTGGTGTTTGAGGTTTTATCCTACATCAGTCGACTGACATAGGTGCCAGTCGACTGCTCTAGGTCGATTGGACTCGACCGATGTTTGACTGACCAGGTTCTGGCCAAACAGTCGACTGTTGAGGGAGGGCAGTCGACTGTCGACACCATCAGTCGACTGATCGGGGCGAATTCGTGCACAGAATGTTTTCCAATCGAGTGATCGCACCGAGCGCTCGACTGATGGGGTTACAAGTCGACTGATGGGTAGGATCAATCGATTGATGGTTATCCATTGGGTTTTTGCCAATGTGGATTAAGCTGTTGTGAGACAATGGCTATAGTAGCAGTCAACTAGAGGTCGCAAGTTGTCGACTGATCGACGTGAAATCAGCCCGAGGCAAGCATAGAAGGAGGAGCTTTGGGGAGGATTTCAATAAGACTTTTGGGGAGATTTTGGAGTGGAATTGCTACTGCATTCCAGACCTTCAAGAGCCAAACCAAAGCAAGCAATAAGAAAAAGTTCAAATCCATTGTTGTAAAGTTTTCTTTAGGTATTTCATTGTTGTATTTGTATTTTCTTGTATTACATTTGTGTATTTACTTGTACGAGATTTCTTCACCTCCGACGTGTTGTCGAGAAGGTGTTGTTAGTACCGTGCGCATAACACAAGTTCGTTGAGCTCACCCATGGAGTAAGAACCCTAAGGTTTCAAACCATGTATATCTTGTGTCATGTGCTTGTATTCTTGTTGTGTATTTGTTTTATTATCATTCCGCTGTGCATTAACAAGAATTGTAGATGAGCAGCGAAGATCGATCGAATTCCACCGCATACGACGATTGAGGGCTATTCACCCCCTCTAGCCGGCCACTGACGTTCCAACATAATACACTAAGCCCGTGGCTCCTCCAGTGTCATCTTTCGCGTCTCACCCTAAAGTCTGCTTCCTTTGGCTTCACTCCAATGCTCCTCTTCCGACGGTCCCTCGGATGCACCAAGCACACGACTTTCGGAATTCCAATTTTCAACGATTCAAGAACTCGAGCCATGAGATGGTGAACTCGCCAATGCTTTCATCAAGTCAACACATGTGTGATTCACTAAGTCCTACATAACTTAAACACACACATCAAATCTCATAATCAACCTAACTTAAATCCTTTGCCACACACATCAAAACACAACCATACTTGGGCTGATTGCCCTAACACAAGGTGCTTCATCTTCACAATGTATTTTCCTCTTTTCTAGGTAGTCATCGATTTCAATGAGACAACACAACACCTGACGAACTACCAATCCATAATGGCCACTCACCATAATGCATCCCTAGCCCAACTGAAGAAATTAGCTCAACAGTTAACTGAAAGCAAGCAAAGGAAGGCTGCCTTAGCTGCACGTTGTGAAGATTTAATGATACAATTAGCAACAACTTGGAGTGAAAAGGAAGAGATATTTAAGGAAAAACGAAGCCCTTAACCACCAGCTATTCCGGCAGTCCGATAAGGTTCAACACATCGACGTTCTAACACAGGAATTGGTAGAACACAAAGTTCAACTTAAAGTAGAAGAGGCCAGAGCATCTCAATCTTCAGTTGCCCTCCTACGAGTTCATTTAACGAATGAAGCTTTGGAGGCTTCCCTATCATCCTGTCGAGCACAAGTGGAATGTCTCTCTTCTAAAGTCTTTGCCCTTCCTGAGGAGTTGACGGGTGTGATCATACAACTACGGGCATTGCAGAAGGAGCATTCTGAAGCCATGACCTCCTTGGGCCAACATGTTATAACAGTTGCCAAAGATAGAGATGCTCTTGTTGACCAGATGGCTAATAATGCAGCCCAGTAGAAGGAAAAGGAGGCATACTTGCGGCTAAAATATGCCAGAAAATAGGCACAACTATTTATTTTAGGCTTTGATGGGTTTACTGATGCACGCAAACGCGACCTCAAATTTTGCGACGGGAACCATCGAGGACTCGAAGTGCGTGCTCGTGCTCAACACCCACAAGTGCATGAATGTCATCAAGTAATAGAAAAATTATCGATCCCACATGGACTGTGATTCGAGTACAGATTGTTTAGTTGATGTTATTGTTCGAGTTTAACATTAAGGGTTATGCTTATGAGGTTTGTCGGCCATCCTAACTCTAGTACGGTGTCACACGGAAGAAGAGAAGGGTAGCTATGAGTCTTTTAAGGGAATTCTAGGATTTCAGTTTTCGCTTGTATGTCACAGAACACGATATCAATTAGGTATTATCTAGATGTCTAACTATGGTCTTGTGGAAGGGGCATCATACACTTCCTCGATGAGCCTTCATGTCTATCGGAAACTATCTCTGCCATACTAGGTCGACCCCTGGCTTTAGAACGGGATAGGTGGTATGAGGATGTCGGGTCAATCCCTATGACGAGTTGGAACGTGTCTCATTTCTGACTCTATCACATCCTTCTATCCACAGTTGCTAGAGATGAGGCCAACCCCAAGGTTCCTCCTTAATTCTCCTAAATCTTTGATACGAGGGTTATCACCCCTCGTATCGGCTACGCATAGTAGATAGAAAACCAAAACCAATAGCTATCGATCTAAACAATCACCAATTATAAATATGAAATCACGAACAGAAGTATATTTGAAATAGCATCTTCTATGCACACAAACTACTCCCTAATTCTAGAATTAGAGAATCTACTCCATGAATACGAGAAGAGGAACACAAAGCATAATCGAATTCATAGATACAATGCAGATGAAGTAAGGAAAGTGAATTACAATGTACTTTGGTTCTTCTCCCCGTTGTTGAAGCATAAAATTTGGTCCTTGAACGACCTCCTTCCTCCCCGTTATGAGTTCCCGAAGCTTTTTAGGGCATCAGTGTGTTGTCCAAGCCGTCTTATCTCTCACATAGGGTTTTGGCGTAGCTTTCCTTATATATACATGAGGCTAGATCTTCTCGAAACTCGAAAAAACCTAATCTCGTCGAAATCATCCCAGCGCCACATGATCATGTGGATTCACACGGCTAGGTCATGTGTGGCACTGGTGTGTGCTCCGGGGCTGGCTGTGCCGATTCATAGGCCCAGGTCATGTGTTCTTCTATTCCAGCTGCCAAATGCTTTTCTTTTGCTCCAAAAGTGTGTCATTTTCTTCGTAGAATGCTGTCCTGCACACAAAAGTACAAAGAGCAGATCTCTGAACTAGAAAATAAGAAATGCATGAAAAATAAAGTGAAATATGCAAGAATCAAATATAAAATGCAACGAGATGTCAGCAAAAACTACTCCTAAAACCATATATGTTTTGCTCACATCACTTCCCCCAGACTTAAGTCTTTGCTTGTCCTCAAGCAAACCTTAGTGCCATAAAATTTTAAAAAGGTATTGTTCCATACTTAGCATGTTAACTAGATTTATCAAGTGATATTTTCAATAAAAGCAAATAGATATACTCTAAAAATTCACTAAGTTAGCTTCTCATGCATGTGCTAAACGAATCTCCTTAAGGGGAACTCGTTTCACAGTAAGTTATCATCTTATAGATTTCCTTGGTTTCCGGCTCTTAGGTACTTACCTGCCCAAAGCGAGGGTCGTTCCCTAGATCTAGCACAAAGTCTCAAAGGCGTGGTCGATATTGAGAGAAATTGGTAGGTGTTTTCTCAATAACCTAACTCGGTCTCAAATGGGCACCTAAGCATTTCCACCCATGACAACTATTTTTTTATCCCTCATAATATTTTTCTATTTTCTCTATATATTTTTCTTTCCCCTCCTTTTTTTCCATTTCATTTTTTTTTATTTCTTTTTCTGCTCGCAAGGATTTTGATTTTTTCGAATGGGCTTACACAATCTGAGCATCTCCAGTAACTAAAATGCTAAATCTAGAGTCACCTATGGATTCCAAAGTACTAGACTACTGAGATGAATCATAACTAAATACATACTAGATTTTCCCTTTCAAAATTTTCGTCATGTGTAGGTGTAAAATAAAAGCTAACCAGTGTAAGTCTTGAACATTCATTAGAGCAAATAAAATAAAATACCATGAGGTAAATGAAGTTAATCTACCCATGGAAACAACTCATGAAGAAAACTTAAAAAAAATACTACCGAGGCAGCTTATAGATAGCAAAAACTAAGTGCTGAAAGACACTAAACAACCTATGCATGAACAAATGAATGCTAACTAAAATTCAAATATCATAAAAGAAACTACTGCTAGAAACAAAATAAATCAAAATTTGGGCCCCAAAGACTTAAGCGAAGCATACCTCTAATATGGTGGACCAGGTGGAAAGTCTGGTAGCCTCGGCATCTCGAGATTCTGGGAGAATTTGGTGTTGAGCCGCTAATGTCACATGTACATGTGGTTGATCTGAGGGATGGTGGATGCAGCGACTACTCTATTCTCCTCCTCCTGGGCCCACTGTGCGTTCTGGGCACTCATGTGTCGCCGAACCTCCTAGCAGTATGTGGCCTTCTCTTGGTGATGGGTGCCTCCTCCTTGAAGTAGATACGAGCCTCGTCGTAGAACTCCTTGGGCCACTCGAAGTGCTACCTGTAGGGAATCGGTGGTGGTCGGCTAGAGGGGGTGAATAGCCCTTTATCATAGATGATAGTAGTCGTTTGTTGATTGCTTGTCTACAAACTTAATTAGCTCAAGCGAAATATACTAATATAGACAATTAAGACAAAGCAAAGTAAAGAGTAAAATACAAATGCTAACACCACAATGTAACGTGGTTCACGGCCTCGCCGCTAATCCACAGTCCGATTCGTCTCCGGTGAATCACTCCGCAACCAATCCACTATTGGTCTCTCCCTTTAGCCCAAGCAAGGTGGAGGTAAACCCTTACAACAAGAGATCACTCCTTCTTTTATAATAAATATGAAAGAAAACTAGAAGAAGAAGTTTGAGCTTTGTGGGGCACTTAGTAGAATGTTTTGAGCATGAAGATTAACCATCTATAAGCCCCCACCCTCTCTTTTTATAGAGAGGAAGCAATTCTTCCCATTGGCCACTATAAGTTGGTGATGCATGTCATCGATCGGTGATATCAACTCAATGACGGCTCTGACCGAGGCGGTCGCGAGATCTGCGGCCGATTTTCAAGCGATCCGCAATCGGTGATGCCGACTCGATCAGTGACCCAAGCTCGACAAGCTTGCTTGCGTGCGGTCGCGATCAATCGACTACACCCCTTTAGCAGTCGACTGATGTCGACTCAATTTCCAGCCAAACACTAGTCGAACTCCGTTCGACTCGGAGCAATCGACTGCCATGACATGGCAGTCGACTGATGCCGGGTAGACCTTAAACTTAACATTTGTTTAAGCGTTCGGCGGTCGGGTAAACCTCAACTCTTGCAGTTGAGCTTCCGACACTCATCCATTTGGCCAAGTTCACCTAATGAGCTACTTACAATTCACTCATTCTCTCATCTCACTTGAAGTCCCTTGCCGAAGCTCTCTTCGTTCATGGCCACGTCCCTCGGCAACATCAAGCATACGGCTCTGCAATGCTCCTTCGCGTCTCTTGCACTCGAAGTCTGCTTCCTTGGCTTCGCTTCAAGTCATCTCGTCCGGCGGTCCCTCGGATGCATCAAGCTCATGACTCTGCAATGCTCCTTCGCCGACTTAGGCACGAGGTTGTGAGTGGTGATACTTGCCTAAGCTCCATGTGCGAATTACTAAGTCCTGCAAGAATCCAACGCACATATCAAATCCAATTATCCTAACTTAAACCCTATGCCACACACATCAAAACCATATCACGGGTTGATTGCACTAACACTCCCGTAGGCCCTAAAACTCCACCTACGTGTAGGCGCTCTGCTCCTCCCATCGCTTCCTCTGCGTCTGCCGCTCGGTGTATATGTCATCAAGGCGTGATCGGAACTCTGAGAAGTCTTAGGCAGATGTGCCTGCATCCTGCTCAAAAGTAGGAAAAGAAGGTGGTGCAGGTGCAGGCTCTTTACGTGGACTAGGTGGGCTCTTATACCTATAAAAATAAACACACAGTGCAACCCTTTTATTCCTTGCACGATATGGTCATGTGTAAACACATGGTCTAGCCGTGTGAGCCACTGGGAGATGAGTCGTCTTGGGGCACAATTGTGTGAAACCACATGATATGGCTGTGTTCCCCCTGTTTCTCTCCTGAAGAGCACCACGGTCTGAATTCTCTCACATGCCCCGCTGTGTAGGCTCAAAATAATTTTTGTGTTTACCTAGTAGGTTCTTTCTAGTCCTAATTCATGCTTGAAAATGTAAATGCTAGAAATCAATGTTCAAATTACAAAAGCAAATGCAATTAAGTCAAAAACAAGTAAAAACTAAACTTGGGTTGCCTCCCAAGAAGCACTTGTTTAAGGTCTTTAGCTCGACCGTACCCCTATGTCTCAATTTGGCTCTAGTGGCCTAAGGAGATTTTTCTTCCTCCCCTTCTTGATGCATTTGAATCTTGCTCATGGGGGAGCAAGATATTTGCTCACTTTATACCTCCTCCCTTGTGGTCCCTTATCACCATATCTCTTAAATCTGGCTCTTGGAGGGGCAAGATACTTACTCTTTTTATCCCTCCTACCTTGGAATCCTCCATCACCACATGTCTTAAATCTTGCTCGTGGAGGGATAAGATATTTACTAGTTGCCTTCCTTAGTTCAAGATTGAACATGCTTATCTTCACAGAATTATCAGAAGTTTCATCATAGTATTTCATTTTATCCAAATGCTGTAAATAACATAACTCACCACGAACATCCTCACCAAAAGATTGATTAGTAGACTCTATTAGGTCGAATGAAATTTTATCATCACAAATCACTAGATGAGATTCGTTATTGATAACTAAAGTTTCAGTAAGGGTTAAAGCAGGCTCTTCTGGGTTCTTGAGGTTAGGAGGTGTTTTGATTGAAGCAATGCACTCCTCGATTAAAGTATCAATTATATAATCCTCAAGTTCTCCTTCAAGTGGTGATTGAATGGATTGTCCTTCTTCACTTCCCATGTCATCTACGTCTTCCTCATCCATTCGTTCAAAGTGAGTCTATAGGGACCTTCGTGACTACTAGAGGGGGGGGGGGGGGAATGCGCGTATGACATAGATGATGGAATTCGATCGCGATTGCGTACTTGCTACAAATTGATTAGTACGCAGCGGAAATAATAAAGCAATAATTAAATACAAACACGCAAACAAAATAATATAACGTGGTTAGGAACTGAATGGTTCCTACTCCACGGATCGAGCTCAAACGAGCTCTAGCGATGTGACCACACACCACTAATCCAATAAACTTTTTCTCGGAACAATCTGGAGGTGGAGAAACCTCTTACAATTGTTTGTAACAATAAACAAATAGATACAAGCAAATACAAATATGGAATATGCTACAAGGAAAAACACTTTACAATTGCTCTTTTGATTGCTTGATCTTTGGTTGCTTGAATTGCACTTGGAGACCCTAATTTGCAGCAACAAATCGCCCCAAAGAAGCTCAAGAACCGGTTCCAAATCCTCCCTCAACGAGCTCCCTTTAAAGTTGCTCCTTGGGCTGGATTTTGCCTAGCAGTCGACTGATCGGGACGATCAGTCGACTCCCCTGTAGTCGTTGTGAGACAATGGCATGAAATACATCGGATAAGTCCAACGGATACACCATCAGTCGGCTGATGGCTCAATCAGTCTAGTGCTCGGGCTGACCACTCGACTAGAGAGCCTTTTGTGCCCAAAATCCCAACCATCAGTCGACTGACCACCAGATTAGTCGATTGCTCGGGCCAACAGTCGACTGCCCAACTATGACAATTGACTGCTAGGACACTTCCCACAGTCAAATCCTAGTTCACCCCCATCAGTTGACTGACCATAGTCCCAGTCGACTGATACACCTCAAACATGAGGTTTTAACCCAAGTATGGTGCCCCCATACTTGCTAGACCACCCTTAGCCTAGACCTAAGCCTTCTAGCCACCTCCGTCAGCCTCACGCCTATCGGATCCCTACAAGTCATCCATGACTTTTTCATCCATACGCTAGCCTTCAGGTGCTTCCATCGGCTATTGTCATGCTAACGGTGTCTACACCGCCAAATCACATTGGACTTACGTTGCCAAGACTCCGCTTGGATTTTATGCCACCAACCATTGGACTTATGCTGCCAAGACTCCCACTTGGACTTTATGCTGCCAATATTCCCCTTGGACTTTCCAAATGCCAAGACTCAAGCTTGGACTTTCCCTTGCCAACCCATGTTGGACTTTCCATGCCGAGCCCCATGCTTGGACTTTTCTTTTGCCAAGACCCATGCTTGGACTTTTACATGCCAAGTACTCGAGACTTGGACTTTCTCAATGCCAAGTGACCCACTTAGACTTTCCATGCCAAGTACCCATGACTTGGACTTTACCATGACAATCACATTGTCATATATTTTTGTCGAACATCAAAACATCACTTGAGTCAAACTCGAGTCCGGTCATTCATGACCTAGGTCGATTGCACCAACAATCTCTCCCTTTTTGATGTTTGACAAAAACACCCTTGAGTTAGGCCCCTAACTCAAATTCCTTTACTAATTATCCCAAATTGGTAATTCCATACATTCTCCCCCTTTTTGACATACATCAAGAAGGTTCACCCAAGGAGGTCAATGTCTCATATCCAATGAGATCTTACAATCTCCCCCTTGGTCCAAAAACACCTAGGATACCTATAATCTTTCTAGTGATAAGTCCCATATCACTCAAGAGAGGCACTCCTATGAACTCTCTCAATTTCAAAATTGGGTATCTCAAATTCCCATTTCTTCCCCTCATGAGGAAAAATACCATCCATCATCCCATGATGGATACCTCCCTCTAAAGGCTTACTCCCCCTTAACCATTACACCAACAATGTTCTTGGAAAGTCCCTAAGTCAATAGGAACTCTAAACCATCAAAAATAAGGTTAAAAATTCAACATTGAACTTTTTCACACCTTAAATTTGATACATCACCCTAACAACTCTCTTAATCCATATCCAATGAATTTTCACCATTTCCAATGCTTTCCAAAGTATATCCTAGGGTTAGGAGTGGTTAGGGAACCCTAACATGGCTGAAATTGGGCTAAACATACCTTGTTTACCTGAAATCAACCTGGCAGTCGACTTTATCAGGCAATAGTCGACTGCCATTAGGTGGCAGTCGACTGATAACTGAAAATTTCGATTTTTAACTATCAGAATTGAATTTCAAAAATTCATTAATAATTATACGTAATTTGAAAAATCATGAAACTTCATACGTATAATACTTATGACCAATACAATGGGTGAAAAATGTTTGAAAAATATTTTACCCATAAAATAGTGAAATTGACACATAGTTCAAAAGTGAAGAAAGACTTCAATGTTTTAGCTCACTTTGTATCAATTTCATCAATGATGATTGCTATCAAAAGATAAACTTCACCAAGGTTTTCTAAAATAATTTTCAAATATCTTTAAAACCTTTAGTTCTATTTTCCTAAACATCTCACTTGTATCTAGATGTGTGAAACACATACAAGTCAAGTTTTAGTGAGATGTGAGCTTTGTTCATTTAGGGTCTCATGCAGTTTTCTAGGCAACATTATTTGATTCCTTTATGCATGAGACTTCAAGTCATGCCATATGTCCTTAATTCAATTTTATTAATGCATGAAATGATCATGGAATAAATGATACAAGAATAAAAATACGTGCTAAAATCATGATGTCATGGCATGTGATTGAAGTCTAAGCATTCATGACATTTAACGTTAATCCTAAACATGATCATGACATATTATATAATAAAAATAAACATGATGTCATGACATGGTATATGGAAAACAAAGCACGATAAATAAAATATAAAGGTATATAATACCTAGATTTTGATATTAGTTTCCATTTTTCATTATTAAATCCATTTTGCCATATTATTAGCTTATCTCCCAAATGTGCCAAAAATCCAAAATGGCACACTACAACCTCTAAACTTAAATTGTGCCAATTTAATTGATTTTTCATAATCCCAAAAATGTATTGGCACATCCTAAACTCTTTTAAAATTTAACACTTAAACCTATTTCCAAGGTATCCATAACCTTGAAAATAACCTAAAGTGCCACATTTACTATGGTTAGGTTAACTACCCATCCATTTAAAGTTGTCACACCTAAACCCATCTAGCGTGAATCGATCACTCTCTTAGGAACCCAATACCTATTGGAGCTCCTTGGGTTAACTAGGTATTCCTTAGGGATGACCTCCCTAGATACCCTCCTAATGACCCTCCTAGGCTTGGTAGCCTTGGTCATTTGGGTCTTGCCTAGGTTAACTCTAGGGGTAACTCCCCTTGTAACCTTCTTAGTGACTTCCCTAGGTTTCCTTGAAACCCTAGCCACTAGGCACACACCTTGGTTACCCTTAGGGATGACTTCCCTAGTAACCTTGGTCTTCCTAGACCTAGTTTGAGTTCCATAATCAAATGGAACATTGTGATAGGTCTTTTTTGGCTTAAGCTTGCCCTTGGATGGTTCTTATTTCCTAGGTCTTTGACTTTGACTTTTAGACCCTAGGCTTTGACTATTTGACCCTTGCATTTGATTTTGTATATTTCTAAGGGTCGTTTCAAGTTTCTCAAGCCTTGACCTCAAGGCTTGATTCTCTAACTCTAATTTTCCAATTTTTGATTTATCATCTATTCTTTGGACATTGTTTTTCTTAGGCATATGCCTAGTACATTTGAGGGTTAAAACCTAGGTGATCTTCTATTTTCTTAATGGATTCCCTAGGTAAGGTTTTTCTAGGGACATTAGTCCCAAATTTCTCCTTATTCCTAAGGTTGACATTCTTAGCTCCTAAGCAATACTCCCTATTTCTAGCATGCTCTTTATGATAAATTGCAAGATTGCTAAAATTATTTCTAGCATGCTTTTGCCTATAACTTAAGGAAGGTGCATTAATAAATTTTACCTTAGGGTTAGTTTTCAAGGCTCCCCATACTTGTGATGCTCCCTTTTTAGTCTTCTTCTCCCCCTTTGGACATTGACTTTGGTAGTGTCCCGGTTGTCAACATTTGAAGCAAATGACATGCTCCATGCTTTTAGTTGTTGGGGGACCGACATCCTTGATCTTTGGCACCGATTGAGACCTCTTGACTCGTTTAGGACACTTACTCTTGTAGTGTCCTTGCTCCCTACACTCAAAGCATATAATATGATTTTTATTATTAATCGACATGCTTGAGTTACCTAGGGTGGTGGTGGCCGGAGTGGATTCTTCATCTCTCCCGGAGGTAGACGACTCTTCTTCTTGCTCTGGCATGGAAAGTGACCTCTCCTCCCCCTCAATCCTAGAGGTGGAGGCTTCTTCCAATTCCACCTCCTCTTCCGCTGATCCGGAAGTTGACTCCTCTTCAACCTCTGAATCCTCACTTTCTTGTGAGGATGATGAAGCTTCTTCTTCGGGCTCTCTCTCTACTTGAGCCATGGATGGTTCTTCATGGAGCTTGGCCAATTTTTCCCATAACTCCTTGGCATCTAGACATTCACCTAACCTAGATACAATATCGTTAGGTAATGAATTTAATATCAATTGCATTACCTTATCGTTTCTCTCGAAGGCTTGGACTTGCTCTTCAGTCCATCTCTTCTTCTTGAGGTATCCACCTTTTGGACCTCTTGGAAATTCAAATCCCTTCACCAAGATCATCCAATCTTCAAAGTCCATCATGAAGAAGTTCTCCATTCGTGCCCTCCATTGCTCAAAACCTTCTTGTCCATAGAAGGTGTATGAAATTGGGGTGTTGATGTCCCAACCCAATTGTTCTTCAAATTCCATCTTCTTCCTCTTCACCCTCTAGCGTCTTTTGCTCCCGGCAGTTAGTCCATAGAAGAGCCCCGGGCTCTGATACTAATTGTAGGGATCTTCATGACCGCTAGAGGGGGGGTGAATAGAGCATATGACGTAGATGATGGAATTCGATCGAGATTGCATGCTTGCTACAAATTAATTAGTGCGCAATAATTAAATACAAACATGCAAACACAATAATATAATGTGGTTCGGAACCGAATGGTTCATACTCCACGGATTGAGCTCAAACGAGCTCTAACGATCAACCACACACCACTAATCCAATAAACTCCTTCTCGGGACAATTCGAAGGTGGAGAAACTGTAGGGGATCGATCGGTCGGCTAGAGGGGGGTGAATAGCCCTCAATCGTTTGGTGGTGGATTTTGCTCGTCTACAAAGAGATTAGCGCAAGCGAAAAAATGAAACAAGACAAGAAAAATAGAAATAAGAATACAAACAATGCTAACACCGAAATGTAACGTGGTTCACGGCTACGCCGCTAATCCACGATCCCAATTCATCCAAGGTGAATCACTCCTTTGCCAAATCCACTAGATCTCTCCTTTGCACAAAGCTAGGTGGAGGTAACCTCTTTACAATCCCTCTTCTTACAATAGAATGGAATAATAGCAAGTAAGAAGAGTGGGAATACTTTAGAGCACTTTGGGAGAAGATTAGAGCATGAACATTAGGCCCCCAAAGCCCCACACCCTTCCTCTTTATAGAGGAAGAGGGTTTCTTCCTGTTGACATAGGAGCAGTCGACTGATGTCCCTATCAGTCGACTGGTCCTGTAGTCGTTGCCCAATAATGGCTGCTTTCCACGTTGGATTTCATCCATCAACATCACCGACCGATATCGGTGATGCTCAATCGATCGAGTGCTCATGAGCTTGACTCCATTCTATCGGAAACACTTGATGCCTTCATCATCATTGGGACTCGAACACTAGTCGAGTCACCGTCGACTCTCGACTACCATAACATGGTAGTCAAGCGATGTCGAAATCATCCATAACCAAATATTCACCTAAGAGCGCTACCCCTCTCCCGGGTTACATTCGTTCACTCTCATCCCTCGGAGTCCCTCGCCTTTGAAGTTATGTTCGTCCGGCCACGTCCCTCGGATGCGCCAAGCGCACGGCTCTGCAGCGCCATCCTTCGCATCTCGCCCTGAAGTCTACTTCCTCCGGCTTCACTCCAAGCTCCTCGTCCGACAGTCCCTCGGATGCTCCAAGCGCACGACTTCCGCAAAGCCATCCTTCACCGACTCAAGGACCGAGTCATGAGAGGTGAAACTCGCCAAGGCTCCATGTGCGAATTACTAAGCCCTGTAAGACTTCAACGCACATATCAAATCATAATAACAATCTAACTTAAACCCTTTACCACACACATCAAAACCTTATCATGGCAAGAGATTGCCCTAACAATCTCTCCCTTTTTGATGTGTGACAATCGGTTTAAGTTAGGTAAAACATTTGATAAAACTATTAAGGAAAGAAAGTATGTAAATAACATGATTAGCAACTCTCCCCCTTAATACATGAAACTCTCCCTAAATATATTCCCCCTTACTTAAACATATACATTTCTCCCCCTTTGACACCATCAAAAATAATTAACAAAGTTAATTTAGCAGGGCATAAAGTCTAGAGAGAAACAAAAACCAAAACATGCCTTAAAATTGGATAAATTGAATTACTAGGCATGTTATCAGGCTACCAGTTGACTGGTTCAGACTACCAGTCGACTGGCACATGGATTACAAGATTTTTGATTTTCTGGGGTGAATTTCATAAATGCGTAAAAAATTCTATAAAATTCAAAAAATCACGAAATTTGGGGAACACATTTCTTGTAAGTATATTTATCAATGAAAAATAGTTTTCCATGAAAAATCATTATATTTTCAAGTATTTGCCAAAAATCCAAAAGCTTTAAAAACCACTAGGTTTTTTATCATGTTTGTATCCATTTTAACACCTAGTTTTGCTTTCAATTGTTGTAAAACATGAACACACAGATTTTAAAGTAAGAAATTGTTTTGAAAACATATGAAATATCCAACCATGATCTTTGGGCAATATTTCTATGAATTTAAACATAAGCCTTCCCCATGATTGGTCTATTATTGCTATTTTGATACCTTAAATGACCATCTAAATGCCATAGGCATTAGTGGACATTTGTATCATCCTATCATCTCACCCATGCTAAGTTTTCAATCATGGTAGCCTATGGTGAGTGTGAGATGCATCCTAAAGATATTTGTATATACTTAACCATTATTTTCATGCAATTTTATCAAGGTTAAGTATCATCCTAACATCCCACATGATCATAAAGATATATATGTATGAATTGCATATTATGATCATGAAACACATGTATTCATCAAATTGTTATCATGCATTAGGTATTACATCATGATAATAAGGCAAATATCACCTAAAGCATGATTTATCTATTTATAGGTGCATTATCATCACCTAACACTATTTCAAAAATGTTGTCCCGACATCCTAAGTCAACCAAAAATATGATATAGGTGAAATCCTTATGGTTGACTATCTGAGGGTTTTCCTAACCCTTAAGAATGGATTTTGGAATCCAAAATAAATTCTTTCCTATGAGGTTCACTAAATATTCTTTAGGGATCCATTTTCTAGCTATTGTTTTCTTTTTATCTTGACCCCTAGCAATTAAACATTTATAGGCCTTTTCATTTTTATTTTCTTTATAACCTAGGCCTTTCTTGTTGAAGCTAGCCCTTTGGCTCCCAATGATCATGTTAAGGGTATTGGAGCCTATTGTAAATTTTTCTAGGGCTTTGGTCAAATAATCTACCTTTTCCCTTAGAGCCCTATTTTCATCCATACATGCATCATTAACATTGAAAGGCATATATTCATGTGAGCATGCATCATCATGACTAGAAGAAATATTTTCATTAATATTTAAGAATGCTTTTTCTAATTTTTCTTCTAAGTCCTTAATTTGATCTAGCATGCTCTTGTTCTTTTTCTTGGCTCTAAATAAATCCTTAGTAAGACTAGAAATCATGGGCATTATTTGCTTAGGGGGTAGATTCGTTACCTCACTTACCAAATCCTCTTCCGATGATGAGGATGTAGAGGAGGCTCCCCCTTCACTTGAGCTCTCTCCACTTGAGCTTGATCTTTCTTCTTGCTCGGAGGAGGAAGTGTCTAGGTCATCAAAAGCCATTAATGCCAGATTTGTGACAAAGGCATTCTCCTCTTCCGATGATGATGAAGAGGGGTCATCCCATGTCCTTGCTTTTAGTGCCTTGGCCTTCTTTTCTTCTTCCTTTTTCTTCTTGCTCCCCTTCTTCTTCTTTTCTTCCTTCTTTCTCTTCCCCTCCTTGCTTTTATTCAAGATGGGACAATTGTCCCTTATGTGTCCTTCCCTTTGGTAATTGTAGCAAATGACCTTCTCCCTTGGTCTTCTCCTACTATCATTAGATTTATTAAATTGAAAATCTTTTAAAGCACGCCTTACCCTCCTTACCATATAAGCTTCTTCCGTGCTATCCATGGAGGAGGAGGAGGATGCTTCATCGGAGAAGAAGGGGATCTCCATCTTCTTCTTCCCCTTGTTGGCTAAAAGTGCTACTCCTCTTGAAGGTTGAAATTTTAGCTCTTCTATTATTCCTTCAAGTCTTGTTTCATGGAGCTCCATTGTTGAAAAGAACTCCTCCAAGGTGCTCACTTCTAAGTTCTTTGACATGTAGGAGTCCACCATTGAGCTCCATTTTGATGACCGAGGAAAAACATCAATTGCTTTCATGAGCATGTCCCGGTTGGAGAGCTTTTCACCTACACTTGTCAAACCGGTTAGAATTTCCTTAAATCTAGAGTGTAGAGATTTTACCTTCTCTCCCTTTTCGAGTTTGATATTGGACAATTGGGAGCGAAAGACATCTCTCCTTGCTAGCTTCACCTCGGATGTGCCTTCATGAATCTCTATTAGTTTCTCCCACATTTCCTTGGCGCTAGCACACTCTCCTATCCGGTTGACTTCTTGTTGGGGGAGGACATTGTAGAGGTGATGTTTGGCTTTTGAATTTGCCAAATACTCTTCCCTTTGCCTCTTGCTCCATCTTGATTTTTCCAATGGCTCCCCTTCTTCATTCCTAGGCATTTCGAAACCGTTTTCCATAATCAAAAGAATTTCAAAATCAGTCTTGAAAAATACCTCTATTCTCTTTTTCCACCAAGAGAATTCCCCCTCGAACTTTGGCGGATGAATATTTGAGCCGGCCATTCTTGAATGTGCTTGTTGTGGCGGTTAGTCCTCGACAAGCTTTCCTTGGCTCTGATACCACTTGTAGGGCATTGATCGGCCGGCTAGAGGAGGGTGAATAGCCCTCAATCGTTTGGTGGTGGATTTCGCTCATCTACAAAAAGATTAGCGCAAGCGAAAAAACAAAACAAGACAAGAAAAATAGAAATAAGAATACAAACAATGCTAACACCGAAATGTAACGTGGTTCACGGCTACGCCGCTAATCCACGATCCCAATTCGTCCAAGGTGAATCACTCCTTTGCCAAATCCACTAGATCTCTCCTTTGCACAAATCTAGGTGGAGATAACCTCTTTACAATCCCTCTTCTTACAATAGAATGGAATAATAGCAAGTAAGAAGAGTGGGAATACTTTAGGGCACTTTGGGAGAAGATTAGAGCATGAACATTAGGCCCCCAAAGCCCCACACACTTCCTCTTTATAGAGGAAGAGGGTTTCTTCCCATTGACACAGGAGCAGTCGACTGATGTCCCTATTAGTCGACTGGTCATGTAGCCGTTGCCTAATAACGGCTGCTTTCCAGGTTGGATTTCATCCAACGGTACCGACATCAGTCGACTGATATTGCCATCAGTCGACTAATGCTCGATCAGTCGAGTGCTCCGCGAGCTCGACTCCATTCTGTGCCCGAAACACTTGCGACCAGTCGACTGATGCCTTCATCGATCGGTGGAATAAATCGCCATTCCATGGCCGGATCGCTGGCACTTGAACCAAAATCGAACACTAGTCGAGTCACCATCGACTTAGAGTAGTCGACTACCATAACATGGTAGTCAATTGATGTCGAGAAATCCCATCCGACACTTAGCCAAATGGCCAAGTTTCACCTAAGAGCGCTACCCCTCTCCCGGGTTACATTCGCTCACTCTCATCCCTCGGAGTCCCTCACCTTTGAAGTTATATTTGTCCGGCTACGTCCCTCGGATGGGCCAAGCGCACGGCTCTGCAGCGCCATCCTTCGCGTCTCACCCTGAAGTCTACTTCCTCTGGCTTCACTCCAAGCTCCTCGTCCAGCGGTCCCTCGGATGCTCCAAGTGCACGGCTTCCGCAAAGCCATCCTTCACCGACTCAAGGACCGAGTCATGAGAGGTGAAACTCGCCAAGGCTCCATGTGCGAATTACTAAGCCCTGCAAGACTCCAACACACATATCAAATCATAATAACAATCTAACTTAAACCCTTTGCCACACACATCAAAACCTTATCATGGCAAGAGATTGCCCTAACAGAAACCTCTTACAATTGTTTACAACAATAAACAAATAGATACAAGCAAATACAAATATGAAATACGCTACAAGTAAAGGAAAAACACTTTACAATTGCTCTTTTGATTGCTTGATCTTTGGTTGCTTGAATTGCACTTGGAGACCTTGATTTGCAGCAACAAATCGTCCAAAAGAAGCTTAAGAACCAGTTCCAAATCCTCCCTCCACGAGCTCCCTTTAAAGCTGCTCTTTGGGTTGGATTTCGCCTAGCAGCCGACTGATTGAGACCATCAGTCGACTGCCCCTGTAGCCGTTGTGAGACAACGACATGAAACACATTGGATAAGTCCAACAGATACACCATCAGTCGACTGATCATACCAATCAGTTGACTGATGGCTCAATCAGTCGAGTGCTTGGGCTGACCACTCGACTGGAGAGCCTTTTGTGCTCGAAATCCCGACCATCAGTTGACTGATCACCAGATCAGTCGACTGCTTGGGCCAGTATTCGACTACCCTGTTAGGAACGTTGCGCCCACTAGAGGGGGGGGTGAATAGCGTCGTCGCTTGTCGATGGAGGAATTCATTCGTGATCGCGTGCTTGCTACAAATTGATTAGTGCGCAGTAGAAATAAAGCAATAACAAATACACACAAGCACAAGACCAAATATAACGTGGTTCGGAATTGATTGGTTCCTACTCCACGGATTGAGCTCTATGAGCTCGAGTGATGACAACACCACTAATAAAACTCCTTCTCGACAACACGTCGGAGGCGGAGAAACCTCGTACAATGAATTACAACAATAATAAACACAAATACAAGCTAATAGAATGAAACTACATAAATATAAGTAATGAAAGACTTTACAATTGTGAACTTGGATGCTTGTATGTTGATTGCTTGAACCGTGGTTGAAGACTCTGATTTGCACCAACAAGTCGCCTCAAGAACGCCCAAGAAATCAGTGCTCAATCCTTCCCTCCGTGCTCCTTTTAAAGCTGCTGCCTAGGCTGGATTTCGCTTATCAGTCGACTGTTCGGGACCATCAGTCTGTAGGGGATCGGTACGGCCGGCTAGAGGGGGGTGAATAGCCCTTTTCGTTTGGATGTCGTAATTCGTCCGTTCTCGTGTGCTCGTCTACAATTGTCATTAATATACGCAGCGGAATAACAATAGAAATAACAACAACACAAGCACAATCAATACACAAGCATATACGTGGTTCGGAACCGAATGGTTCCTACTCCACGGGCGAGCTCACCGAGCTCTAGTTATGCACACGACACTAACTATAACACTCCTTCTCGACAACACGTCGGAGGTGGAGAAACCTCTCACAAGCAATTACAATGTAATATAGAAATACAAGCAAATACACAAATACAATACAAAAGAAAACTTTCACCGATTGCTTTGATCGCTTTGCTTGTTGCTTGCTTTGATTGGCTCTTGAAGGACTGGAATGCAGCAGCAATTCCCCTCCAATAGCTCCACAAAAACCATGGCAAAAACCTCCATCTCGACCTCCTTTTATAACCTGCATCGAGCTATTTTCACGCTTAGCAGTCGACTGCCAAAAGGCCCCAGTCGACTGCCCCTGTAGCCATTGTCTCACAACGGCCAGATCCACGTCGGACAAGTTCCAACGGATCACCTACCAGTCGACTGATAAAGACCATCGGATCAGGTGACCCAAGATCGGCGCCCGTCGGCTACGGAGCGTCTTCTGCTCACGACACTCCCATCACGATCAAGCCATCCTCGGCTAGCGATCACGACTGTCGATCGATATGTCCATGGCGGTGATCGCCAAACACAAAACCCTAGCCTTACACCAGTCGAACCCTAGTCGACTTGGACCAGTCGAACCGACACCTATGCCAGTCGACTGACGTCGAGCAAAACCTCAAACACCAAGTTGTTTGAGCATCCGACCGTCGGGTAAACCCTCAAACATCAAGTTTGAGCCTCCGACACTCAGTCTTAGCCACTTGGCCAAGTCCACCTTATCCCTCATGGAGTTCCCCACCAAAGCTCTCTTCCCTCGGCCTACGTCCCTCGGATGCGCCAAGCGCACGGCTTCACAATGCCATCCTTCACGTCTCGTGCCCTAGAAGTATGCTTCCCTTTGGGCTCACTCCATTCGCTCCCCGTCCGGCGGTCCCTCGGATGCACCAAGCGCACGGCTTCGCAATGCCATCCTTCACCGACTCAAGGACCCCGAACCTAGTGAACTTACCAAGTCCTTAAGACTTCCCATATACACTAAGCGCACGGCTTCGCAATGCATTTCTCACCAAGCACCAAGCGCACGGCTTCGCAATGCTTTGGATTTCCCATGCCAAGCACCAAGCGCACGGCTTCGCAATGCTTTGGACTTTCCCATGCCAAGGCTTCCCCCTTGGACTTCCACACCAAGCTCCATGCTTGGATTTTCCATGCCAACCCCATGTTGGACTTTCCCATGACAATCCCATGTCATGAGTTTTGTCTATCATCAAAATACCATCAAGGTACTGCTGGGCCGATTGCACCAACAATCTCCCCCTTTTTGATGATTGACAAAACTACCATCTCAAGTCTACCAACTCTCCCATATTGGCAATTCTCATATCCCAATGAGAATTCCAACGAACCCTAATTGGTTACTTGGTAACTTCTCCCCCTTTTTGACATTACATCAAAAAAGTCCTCCCCAAGGGTATGAATGTCTCATATCCCAATGAGATCTTACAATCTCTCCCTTGGAGGAACACATGCCTACAATCTTTCTAGTGATCCCATATCACTCAAAGAGAGGCAACCCAATTTTCCTCCCATGAGAAAATACACATCCATCTTCCCATGATGGATACCTCCCCCTAGAGGCTTACTCCCCCTTGACCATTGCACTAACAATGAAGTATGTCCTTGGAGAGTCCCTAAGCCAATAGGAATATTAACCAAATCAAAATTAAGGCAAAGTTCAACAATGAACTCTCTTCCACCTTAAAATTGATACTCACCCTCAACCCAACTCCTAATCCATATCCAATGGATTTCCACCCTCTCTAATGCTCTCCCAAGCATATCCTAGGGTTAGAAGTGGTTAGGGGACCAAAACATAGCTGAACATGGGCCTAACCAACAAGATTTACTCGAAATCACAGTGATCGACTAAAATCGAATCGATCATTTTGCCACCCTTATCGATCGGCCATACATGGCGATCTGATAATACATCTATTTTTGACATTTGAAATCCATAAGTAAATATACATAAGTTTAAAAATCGTGAGATTTCATATGCATATTACTTATCCTAAACACTATGGGTGAAAAATGTTGGAAAATTATTTTACTCATTAAATTAGGAGATTGGTACAAGGTTCAAAATTTAAGAAAAGCTTCAATAAAGGGACATCTTTGTATCATCCCATTCAATGGTGATAGTTATCACAAGATAGGCTTCACCAAGGTTTTTCAAAATGTTTTCAAAACCTTTATTTTCATTTTCCTAAACATCTCACAAATATCTAGATGTGTAAAAACACATTCAAGGCAATTAATCTAGTGAGATGTGGGTTTTTGTTCTTTAAAATAGTCTCATGCATATTTCTAGGCAATATTATTTGATTCCCATCAAATCATGCCATAGTCCTTAACTCCATTTTAATTCATGCATGATATGATTATGGCATAGATATGATATAGATAAAAACATATGCCAATATCATGATGTCATGGCATGTGAATGAAAATTAAGCATACATGACATACAAACATAATTCTAAACATTATCATGACATTTTTATAATTAAAAAATGAGAATGATGCCATGACATGGCAAGGCAAATAAAGCATGGCAAGTAAAATATACTAAGGTATAGAATACCTAAGTGTTAAAATTAAATTGCCATTTCTAGGAATTAAATTCATTTTGCCTTAATGCCATTCATTTCCCTAGTGTGCCAAAAACCCAAAATGGCACACCAATATCTCTATGAACTAATTGTGCCAATTTAAATCTTTTTTAACTTCTCAAACCATATTGGCACACCCTAATGTGTCAACTCTACTATGGTTAGGTTAACTACCCATCCGCTTAGGGTTGACACACCCTAACCCATTTAGCGTGAATCCATCACGCTCTTAGGAACCCAATATCTATTAGAGCTCCTTGGGTTAACAAGGTATTCCCTAGGAATAACTTCCCTAAATACCTTCCTAATGACCCTTTTAGGCTTTGAAGCCATAGTCTTTTGGGTCTTTCCTAGGTCAACTCTAGAGGTGACTCCTCCATTGACCTTCTTAGTGGCTACATTTGATTTCTTTGTGTTAGCCACTAAACATATACCATGGCTAGACTTAGGGATGACTTCCCTATTAGCCTTGGTTTTCCTAGACCTAGAAATAGTTCCATAATTAAATGAAACATTATGATAAGTCTTCTTGGGCTTAGGTTTGTCACCCAAACCTTCCTTGCCCTTAGACCGTTTTTGAACCTTAGGTCTTGACTTTTGGACATTTGACCCTAGAATTGAATTTTCTATGATTCTAAGGGCTTTCTCCATTCTCTCAAGTCTTGACCTCAAGACTTGGTTCTCTAGCTCTAATTTTCCCATTTTTGAATTTTCATTAGGTTTTTGGGAAAACCTCTTCTTCTTAGGCATGTGCCTAGTCTTTTTGGGAGTAATACCCAAATTTTCTTCTACTCTCCTAATTGACTCCCTCGGCAAGATATTTCTAGAATTATGAGTCCTAGGTTTGTCTTTAGTCATATGAACATGCTTGGCACCTAAGCAATAAACCTTATTGTTTCTCTTAGCATGCTTTTCATTAATAATGGCAAGAGAACTAAAATAATTTTTAGCATGCTTTTTGACTTTAGGAATTAAAGGTGCATTAACTAAATGTACCTTAGGGTTAGCTTTAGGAGCTCCCCCTACATGAGTTGCACCTTCTTGCCCTTTCTTCCTCCCCCTAGGGCATTGGCTTTGGTAGTGTCCCTTTTGATTGCATTTGAAGCACACAATGTGCTCTTTGCTCTTGATTTTGGGAACACCGGCATCGTTTGACTTTGGGTTGACTTTTGGTATCGATGCCTTCTCTTTAGCCAATTTTGGGCATTTGCTCTTGTAGTGCCCTTTCTCCCTACACTCAAAGCATATTATGTGATTTTTATTTAAAATAATGACACTTGAGTTACCTAGGGAGGTGGTGGAGGCCTCTTCATGATCTTCACTTCTCCCGGATGTGGATGCTTCTTGTTCTTGCTCCGGGATGGAAGATTGCCTTTCCTCCCCCTCAATGCTAGAGGTGGAGGTCTCCACCAAATCATCAACATCTTCAAATGTTGTGGGTGCTTCTTCTTCGGCATTCTCCTCTACTTGTGCCGATTGGGAATTTTCTTGGAATTTCATTACCTTATTCCATAATTCCCTTGCATCCCTATAATCACCCAATCTAGACCAAATAGTGTTAGGTAACAAATCACTAATCAATTTGATTACCTCAAGATTTGTCTTGAAATCCTTGACTTGGTCTTGGGTCCACCTAGACTTCTCAATGGGCTTGTTGTATTTGTCCCTAGGCATCTCAAAACCATTTTCTATAATAATCATATAATCAAAATCGGTTTCGAGATATACCTCCATCCGTTTTCTCCACCAAGCGAAATCTCCATCGAATTTCGGTGGATGGATGAAACCGGCCATTTGTAGTGCTCTCGCGGCGGTTAGTCCTTGAAGAGCGACCTCGACTCTGATACCACTTGTAGGGGATCGGTACGGCCGGCTAGAGGGGGGTGAATAGCCCTTTTCATTTGGATGTCGTAATTCGTTCGTTCTCGTGTGCTCGTCTACAATTGTCGTTAATATACGCAGCGGAATAACAATAGAAATAACAACAACACAAGCACAATCAATACACAAGCATATACGTGGTTCGGAACCGAATGGTTCCTACTCCACGGGCGAGCTCACCGAGCTCTAGTTATGCGCACGACACTAACTATAACACTCCTTCTCGACAACACGTCGGAGGTGGAGAAACCTCTCACAAGCAATTACAATGTAATATAGAAATACAAGCAAATACACAAATACAATACAAAAGAAAACTTTCACCGATTGCTTTGATCGCTTTGCTTGTTGCTTGCTTTGATTGGCTCTTGAAGGACTGGAATGCAGCAGCAATTCCCCTCCAATAGCTCCACAAAAACCATGGCAAAAACCTCCATCTCGAGCTCCTTTTATAACCTGCATCGAGCTATTTTCGCGCCTAGCAGTCGACTGCCAAAAGACCCTGGTCGACTGCCCCTGTAGCCGTTGTCTCACAACGGCCAGATCCATGTCGGACAAGTTCCATCGGATCACCTACCAGTCGACTGATAATGCCCATCATCGGATCAGTGACTCAATAGTCGATCGCCTTACCGATCGGCTACGGAGCGTTACGTGCTCGCGACACTCCCATCACGATCGCCATCCCTGGCGATCGGCCGTCGACTCGATCATTGCCATGTCCATGGCGGTCGGCGCCTAAGCACAAACCCTAGCCTTACACCAGTCGAACCCTAGTCGACTTGGACCAGTCGAACCGACACCTATGCCAGTCGATTGACGTCGGGCAAAACCTCAAACACCAAGTTGTTTGAGCATCCGACCGTTGGGTAAACCCTCAAACATCAAGTTTGAGCCTCCGACACTCAGTCTTAGCCACTTGGCCAAGTCCACCTTATCCCTTATGGAGTTCCCCACCAAAGCTCTCTTCCCTTGGCCTACATCCCTCGGATGCGCCAAGCGCACGGCTTTGCAACGCCATCCTTCGCGTCTCATGCCCTAGAAGTATGCTTCCCTTTGGGCTCACTCCATTCGCTCCCCGTCCGGCGGTCCCTCGGATGCACCAAGCGCACGGCTTCGCAATTCCATCCTTCACCGACTCAAGGACCCCAAGCCTAGTGAACTTACCAAGTCCTTAAGACTTCCCATATGCACCAAGCGCACGGCTTCGCAATGCATTTCTCACCAAGCACCAAGCGCACGGCTTCGCAATGCTTTGGATTTCCCATGCCAAGCACCAAGCGCACGGCTTCGCAATGCTTTGGACATTCCCATGCCAAGGCTTCCCCCTTGGACTTCCACACCAAGCTCCATGCTTGGATTTTCCATGCCAACCCCATGTTGGACTTTCCTATGACAATCCCATGTCATGAGTTTTGTCTATCATCAAAATACCATCAAGGTACTGCTGGGCCGATTGCACCAACACAGTCAACTGGTGCCACTATTGTCGTGAGACAACGACTAGATCCACGCTGAAAAAAACCAACAGGTCCATCATCAGTCGACTGATAGATCCTTCACTAGACTGTTAACCCCAACAGTCGAGTCCAACTCAATTCTATGCCCAAATTCTCGAGCATCAGTCAACTGATTGATGTGAGCAAAATATATAGGGTTTTAGAAGTAGTTTTCACTCACATCTCATTGCATTTTATGTTAGTTTAATGCATATGTTACTCTGTTTTACAGGCATTTCCTATTTTCTGGTTCGGAGGTCTGCTCTTTGTACTTTTGTGTGCAGGACAACATTTCGGGGAAAAAGGTGCACTTTCGAAGCAAAAAAGGACATTTTGCAGCTAGACACAGAGTGGGATACGGCCAGGGCATGTGGCTACACACGGCCGTGTCCAATGGGCGAGATTAGCCACCCCAGGGCCACACAATGCTTGGCCATGTGGAAACACACGGCCGTGTGGCGGCCTACCAAATTTGCGAGACTAGGGTTTTCTTTTCAGATTTTGCAGCGGTCCAAGGTGATGTATATATAAGGATGGCTCCGCCCAAACCCTAGGAGGAGGGCACGACGGCTAGGACGGCACACCAAAGCCTTAAAAAGTTTTGGGAACTCGCAACGGGGAGGAAGAACGCTGCCAGAGGTCCACGCTTGCACTTTAACGCTGGAAAGAAGACCACGAAAGCATTGTAATCCCTTGTTCCTGCGCTTTATTTCTGATGTATTCGAACATGTACATGCCTTGTGATTCATCCCTTATATACATGGAGTAGTTCCTTCGATTCTAGGATTAGGGAGTAGCTTGTGTGCACATTACATGTTGGTTCACGTTAAATTCTGTCTTTGAGTTTAATTTGGAAATTGGAAGTTGTTTATACTATATCTATGCGTGTTTGGTTTTCTACCTGCTGTGCTTAGGCGATACGAGGGGTGACAGCCCTCGTATCTAAGATTTAGGGGATTTTATATAAGGAACTTAGGGGTAAACTTGATCTCCAGTAACCGTGGGTAGAAGGATGCGATGGAATCGGAAATGGTTCATCGTAGGGATTGATTCGACATCCTCGTACCGTCTATCCCATCCTTTTAAGGAGGAGATAGCTCCCGGTAGATGCAGTGGCTCATCAGGAGAGTGTATGATGTCCCTTCCACAAAACCATAGCTAAACGTCTAGACAACGCTAGTTGACAACATTGTTTTGAGACACACAAGTGAAACTGAAGTCCTAGAATCCCCTTTGAAGACCATAGAACGCTCCCTTCTTCCTCCGTGGAGTAGAAACCATTCGGTTTCGAAGCAAGGATTGACCTCGGCACACTCCCTTCTTCCTACTCCATGGATTGAGCTCCTAGTGCTAGAGGATTTAGGCCAAGTATAGCTGGACCATCTATTTCATCAAATAACTTTGAACTAAAACCAACATTTATACATATGGTCCAGTAGAGTCAATTCGGGGGAGCTGCGACTAAAGACCCGAATTGGCACCTTGAGGCATTTCTAGAAATCTGCTCGACAATGAAAATGAATGGAGTCCCTACTGACACGATCCACCTGAGCCTATTCCCGTTCTCATTGCGGGATAAGGCTAAGGCATGATTTCACTCCCTACCTTCGGGGAGCATCACTACATGGGAGTAATGCGAGCAGCAGTTTCTGAACAATACTTCCCACCAAGAAAGATTGCTCATATGCGCCATCTCATCATGAGCTTCCGCCAGAAAGAGGGGAATCCTTATTCGAAGCTTGGGATCGCTACAAGGGGCTACTCTACCAATGCCCCCACCACGGACTGGAGAGGTGGCTGGTGATCCACATCTTCTACAATGGGATCGCGTATGCCACGAAGATGTCCTTGAATTCTACTGCAGGAGGAGCACTGATAAACAAGACCATAGAGGAAGCAGAGAAGCTGATAGAAGAGGTGACCCAGAACCACCATCAATGGGCTTCCGAACGTGGTCAACCTACGGCTACAGCGGGATGATACACTGTCAACTCCATGGACCACCTGGTAGCAAAGATGGATGTGCTCAGTAGACAGTTCGAATCTTTGAATCCTTCATTTGCATGCGCGGCCATTGACTTTGGAGAGGGAGCAGCAGCGTATCGAGAGGACCACTATGGAGGGCAAAGAACCTAAGAGGAGAAGATTGAGCATATCGACGCAGTTGGGGACTACGACTAAAGGCCCAACAACACATACTCCAATACCTACAATTCCGGATGGAGGAATCACCTGAATTTCTCCTATAAGAATAACTCGGGAAACTCACAACCATTAGGGGGGTATAGGCAGCAGCAGGGCAATGGGCAGCGACCACAAAAGTCTAGACTGGAACTGATGATGGAGGACTTCATTGCTACCCAAACTAAGGCCAACGAGGAATTTCATCGCCAACATAAGAAGTTTAAAGAATCACTCAGAGACTTGAAATCCACTGTTGACGGCCTTGCAAGTCACACCAGGATGTTGGAGACACAAGTGGCCCAGATAGCCCAAACTGTGTCGCAACCTGTGAAGAGCTCTCCGGTGAGTCAAGCTAAAGAGGAAGGAGTGGGGAAGAGTAGCAAATTCGCCAAGGGGTGTGCAGCCATGATTACCACCCTACCTGACCAAGCTGAAATTGAAGATAAGACTCCACTACAGCTTGAGGACCCCGGTGAATTTGTTATCCCCTACTCAATTTATGGGGAGAGCTTCGATGAAGCTATATGCGACTTGGGGTCATCAGTCAGTGTGATGCCCTATGCATACTATCTAAAGATGGGACTGAATGGGCTCCAACCAACGAATCTTAGTATTTGTATGGGGAATGACTCAGTCAAGGAACCCGTCGGCTTACTGGCACACGTGCCTGTGGTGATTGAGGATTTTGTGATACCCACGAACTTCATCATATTGGACATAGGACCAGATCCCCAAAATTCCATCATTCTGGGAAGGCCTTTTCTAGTGACTGCAGGGGCGTGCATAGACGTGAAGGCACATCAGATCTCCCTGGAGGTAGATGGGGAGATCATCCTCTTCAGCCTTTCGAAGCACAAAGCCCCCTACCTCGACGGATTCACGTTTAGTAAAATGAAGTCGGAACCACCAGATGAAGCTTCCGAGATGGATGAATGGAGGTTCACTAAACCTCCAGAGCCAAGTTGATAGTGGAGTGTGGTCGAGCTAAACGATCTTAAACAAAGCGCTTCTTAGGAGGCAACCCAAGTTTAGTTTTAGATTTCCCTTTGATTGTATTGCCTTCATTTATTTAATTTTAATTTTTATTTCCATCCCATTTAGAATTATGACTAGAAAAGAATGTTGCTAGGCAAAAATAAAATTCATATTAGCTTACATGGAGAAGTGTATGAGGAAATTCGGACCATGGTGCATAAATGGACGAAAAAATGGGGACACACGGCCTGGCCGTGTGTTTTCCCACGGCCGTGCCTGACTGACCCGAGGCACACATGGCCTGGCCGTGTGTTTTCACACGGCCGTGTCACACAAGGTTAAAAGGGGCGAGCCATGTGTTTTCACCCCATTTGCATCGTGTGCTTCGAGTTCTCTTACCCTAACCGTGTGGTTTCGTCTTCCCCGCCACCTAGAATCACTTCTAACCTCAAAGGAAGCCAAAAGAAGCAAGGATGAGGAGGACCAAGCATGTAGCACCTCGATCCGGTGCTTCGGAGCGACGAACAAGGAGAGCTGATGCCCCTCAAGCTCCGGAGGAGGGTAATGCCCTACCCACTCTTCTTTTTTGCAATAATGAACATAGAGATAGATATAATATGTTTTCTACTCGTAAACTCACTGCTACTAGGTACTTAGATGAAGATTTGCTAGAGTCTTTAGGGTTGTTGGGTGATATTCAAGCCCTATTTGCAAAAATGGGGTGGGAAGCGATGATGGGAATAAGGCACCCAACCTACCCTGGGATAGTTCTAGAATTTTTGAGTTCCTTAGAGGCGGAAATTTTAACGGGTAGAGAGAGCGAGGATGGTAGGATAACTTTTAGGCTTTTTAACGTTGAGCATGAATGGACCCTTCACCAGTGGAATACATGCTTTGGCTTGCCGAGTGGGGGAGAGAGAAGAATCTCTTTTGGGTTCAACTCTCGGGTATTTTGGATCGAGTTAATGGGGGAGCACGCTTATGACCCTTCTAGGGCCAAAGTGTCACACCTCCAAAACCCCATCTTCCGATACCTCCACCGCATCATGACCAGTACTATATTTTGTTGTGGGGAGAGTGACGGTGTAGTTAGAGCTAGCGAGCTACTTTGCCTCTGGGACATGCTACAAGAAAGGAGTAGCATCGATGTAGGGTCCCACTTCATCAAACACTTAATGGAGATTGGCAAAGCAACACGAGGAGAGATTAATGTGGGGGGCCTACTTACCCACATTTGTCATAGGATGGGGTACGATTACACTGTATTAGAGAGTATAGAGGGGATCCCTAGGATCGATCTAGGAGTGTTCATGGCCATGAAGATGATTGTGAGAGAAGGACACTCCTTATGCTTTGTAAGGAAAAATATGACGACCCTTAGGCTTCTCGACCCTGATCGTACCACCATCACTACACGCGCTAACTGGCGCTTGGACCTGATAGTGGAGACCCCTCTACATGAGGGACCACCCACATCGGCACTCATCTCTCCCCCTTTACAACACTCTCCCTCTAGTCCACACATGCATAGGAGCCCACCTAGTCTACGTCAACATGAGTCTGCACCTGCACCACCATATTTTTCCACCTTTGAGCAGGATGCAGGTACGTCGGCCTATGATTTCTCGGAGTTCCGATCGTGCCTCGACGATATATACATTGAGCATCAGACACAGAGGCAGCAATGGGAGGAGCAGAGCGCCTACACGCAGGCAGAGTTCCAGGGCTTCTGGGAGCACTACCAGCGGGCTGAGGAGTTTTATGACGAGGCCCACATATACTTCCAAGAGGAGGCTGCTCATCGCCAAGATGAGGCCGCCTACCGCCAGGAGATGCGGCAGCACATGCATGCCCAACAAGCATAGTGGGCCAGGGAGGAGGGGTACCAAGCAGCCGCTGCATCCACCAGCTCCCAGATCGACCACATGTACATGTGGCATTAACGGCTAAACAGCAGGTTCTCCCAGGATCCTGAGATGCTGAGGCTCCCAGATATTCCACCTCGTCCACCATACTAGAGGTATATTTTTGTTTAAGTCTGGGGGGGGCGCCAAAGTTTATTTTGTTTGTTTCCTAGCAGTAGTTTCTTTTCTGGTATTTTCATTCATTTATTCATGCATAGGTTGTTTAGTTTCTTTCAGCACTTAGTTTTTACTATCTATAAGCTGCCTCAGTAGTATTTTTAAAAGTTATTTACATGAGTTGTTCCCATAGGTTGCTTAACTTCATTTATCTCGTGGTATTTTATTTTATTTGCTCTAATGAATGTTCTAGACTTACACTGGTTAGCTTTTATTCTTACACCTACACATGTCGAACATTCTGAAAGGGAGAATCTAGTACATACCTAGTTATAATTCATTTCAGTAGTCTAGTACTTTGGAATCCATAGGTGACTTTAGGTTTAGCATTTTAGTTACTGGAGATGCTCGGATTGTGTAAGCCCATTTGGAAAAATCAAATCCCAGTGAGAAGAAAAAAAAAGAGAAAGAGAAAAAGATGAAAAAGGAAACATAGAAAAAGAAAAGAAAAAGAGAGAGAGAGAGAGAGAGAAGATTATGAGGGATAAAAAACAGTTATCGTGGGTGTAAATGGCTATGTGCCCCTTTGAGACCGAGTTAGGTTACTGCGGAACATCTACCAATTTCTCTCAATACCGAGCACGCCTTTGAGACATTATGCTATATCTAGGGAATGACCCTCGCTTTGGGAAGGTAAGTGCCTAAGAGCCGGAGACCTTAGGAAAGCTATGGGATGACGACTTAACTCACCATGGAACAGACATCCCCTAAGAATGATTTTCTTAGCACAAGCACGAGGAGCTTGTAGGAGATTTGAGGTCGCTAGAGGGGGGGTGAATAGCGTCGCGTGATAGAATTCGATCACGTCTAGTCTCTACAATTTCGTTAGTACGCAGCGGAATAGTAATGAAAACAATAATGAAACAATTAACAACATGCAAACACAATTATTTAATATGGTTCGGAACCGAAAGGTTCCGACTCCACGGATCGGGTTCGTACGAATCCTAGCGATGCCAATCACACACCACTATAATAAACACTCCTTCTCGACACAAGTCGGAGGCGGTGAAACCCCTTACAATTAATCTTACAACTGTAAGAAACTAAAACAAGCAATTACAACAATTTATATGAAAGACAAGTAAAGAAAAACTTTACAACTCTTGCTTTTGATTGCTTGAATGCTTGGTTATTTGATTAGCACTTGGAGACCTGATTTGCAGCAACAAATCGCCCCTAAAGCTCTCAAAAACCGGATACCTTTTCCTCCATCACGAGCTCCTTTTATAGCTTTAACCTATGCTGGAAAAGGTCGATCGCTTGATCGCCGGGACCATCAATCGATCACCTGCTATTCTTGTGAGACAAGGTGTAATCCACGCCGAGAAAATCCAACGGCTAGACATCACGATCGGACCGCATGAGCATCACGATCGATGAGCCATCACTCACCGCTCGTCCCAGGTCGAGTGAGACTCCATTCTCGTGAAATAGCATCACGATCGATCACAAGATCGGGCCGATCGCTCAGCCAATCACTCGACTGCTCATCTATGGCAATCGACTGCTAGGGCAATTCCCGCAGTCAAACCCTAGTTGACTATGCCAGTTGACTGCCACATGGCACCAGTCGACTGGCACACCTCAAACATGAGGTTTTAGCCCAAGTATGGTACCCCCATACTTGCTAGACCACCCTTAGCCTAGACTTAAACCTTCTAGCCACCTCCATCAGCCTTATGCTTCTCGGATCCCTCCAAGTCATCCATGACTTGTTCATCCATCGCGCTAGCCTTCAAGTGCTTCCATCGGCTATGTCATGCTAACGGTGTCTACACCACCAAGGCACATTGGACTTACGCCGCCAAGACTCCCGCTTGGACTTTACGCCGCCAATACCAAACCCCTTGGACTTCTCAAGTGCTAAGACTCAAGCTTGGACTTTCCCTTGCCAACCCAAGTTGGACTTTTCATGCCAAGACCCATGCTTGGACTTTCCTTGTGCCAAGTACTCAAGACTTGGACTTTCCCATGACAATTACATTGTCATATGTTTTTGTCGAAACATCAAAACATCACTCGAGCCAAACTCGAGTCCTGGTCAATCGTGACATGGGCCGATTGCACCAACAATCTCCCCCTTTTTGATGTTTGACAAAAACCAAACAAACCATTTGAGTTAGACCACTAACTCAAGTCTCTTACCAATTATTCCAAATTGGTAATCCCAAATAATTTCCCAAACATTCTCCCCCTTTTTGACATAACATCAAAAAGGTCTTCTCTCCAAGGAGGTCAATGTCTCATGTCCCGATGAGATCATACAATCTCTCCCTTGGTCTAAAAATACCTAGGATGCCTACCATCTTCCTAGTGATAAGTCCCATATCACTCAAGAGAGGCAATCCTATTCACTCTCCCAATTTCCAAATTGGGTATCAAAAACCCATCAATTTTCCCAATTGATGATACTCTTCCAATAACTTCTCCTCTTCAAGGAGAAAAACACATTCATCATCCCAAGATGGATACCTCCCCCTAAAGGCTTGCTCCCCCTTGACCATTACACCAACAATGTCCTTGGGAAGTCCCTAAGCCAATAGGAACTCTAAGCCATCAAAATTAAGGTTAGAAATTCAACATTGAACTTTCCAACACCTTAAAATTGATACAAAAACTAAACACCTCTCCTAATCCATATCCAATGGATTTTCACCCTTCATCATGCTTCCCAAAGCATATCCTAGGGTTAGGAGTGGTTAGGAACCTTAACCGCAGCTGAAATCGGGTTAAACAACCTTGGTTACCCCGAAATCAGGCTATCAGTCGAGTAATTCAGAAATCAGTTGACTGACATGCTCATCACCGATCGCCACCTAAGGGCCGATCGACATCAAAATCTCGATTTTCAAGTATCAGAAACGAGTTTTAGAAAATCATAACTAATTATACGTATATCAAAAAATCACAAAATTTGATACGTATAATACTTATGACCAACACAATGGGTGAAAAATGTTTGAAAAATATTTTACCCATAAAATAGCGAAATTGATACAAAAACCAAAAGTGACTAAAAACTTTAAAGTTTAAGCTCACTTTGTATCAATCTCATCAATGGTGATTGCTATCAAAAGATAGACTTCACCAAGGTTTTTCAAAATGATTTTAAAATGTTTTCAAAACCCTATTTTGGATCATATTCCTTGGGCTCTATGTACATGACTTGTACCCAAGCTTTCCTAATGATCCACATGTTGAGTTAAGATGAGTTTGGGTTCAACTAGATGCAAAAACTATGCACCTTGAACTTAACTCATATCCTAGCATCTCACATGTATCTAGGGTGTATAAATACACATACATGTCAATTGGATGTGAGATGTGGATTTTGATTCATTAATCTAGGGTTTCATACATTTCCTAGGCAACCCTACTTGATTCCCTTATAAATGGGACTTCAAGTCATGTCATTGTCCTTAGTTCAATTTTAATCAATTTAATGCATGAAATGATCATGGCATAAAGATAGCAATAATTAAGCATTGCCAATGATCATGATGTCATGGCATATGATAAAATCTAAAAACACATGACATTTAAAATAATCATAACCAATGACATGACATGTTATAAAATGAAATTTCATGTCATGATATAGCAATTTTCATAAACCAATACATTAATACAAATACACACTCAAACACACATGATTTTCACAAACAGAAATTTCATTCAATTTAAAAAGATTTCAATTTCTTACATCCAAAATAGAGATTTGATATGATCAATCTCACTACAAAAAAAAATTGAAAAAAAAAAATTCTAACATCCTCTAGATCTAGTCGTCTGCAGGAGGTGGAGGTGGAGGAGGCTGCTGGCTCAAAGTCCAGACCCGCATCATCTCATACATATCGAGCTGACATTGCTCGATGCGGCTCTGGGACTCTGCAATCTAAATGTATCTCTCCTCCATCCGACCAAGACGTGCGCCCATGGAGGCTTGCCCTACTAAGAGCTCTGACAGCCGTGAGTCGACTGTCTACTGATAGTCCTGGAATCTGGACTCCAGCTGGCCAAGACGATCTAATGGACCCGCCGCTGATGCATCTGCTAGCATCTGATCCTCCTCATCAGCGGCTTCTGCATCCTCATAGTCCTCTGTCGCCTCTCTAGGTACCAGAGGCGGCTCTTTACGTTCCCTGGGCAGTGGCCGAGGTGCCAACTCCATCTGCCCACGCCCCATCCGCAGCTTCGCTAACGAGAAGTTACGAACTGATATGCAGTCGTACACCTCAGATAGCGTCCTCAGTGAGCCCCTGTGAATGTTGATGCCTACTGACTCTAACCATGCAGTGATAATATGGTCATACGGCATATGCACTTTCCCTTGTACAAAGGAAATGAAATGCACAATGCAATGAAACATGTTTAATGCAATGTTTATGTCTAATCTATTACACATGGCGTACAGTAGAAAGAGATGGGGAGGCCGAATCTTGGCCAAACCCCGAGTCACTATCGGTAGAAAACACCCAACAATGACCTTGTAGAGTACATTGTCAGGTGCAGATAACTCAGTAATAGGAAATAAATTCTGGGCTGGTGGATGAGGATGACCAAAAACATGCTCATGCATGGAGTCCAAAGAAATATGGTCAAAAGGCTCGGGTAACGGGGCATCAAAGGGAGGGTAGAAAATGAAGGTGTCATCCGATGGCTTACACTCAAGAAACTCCTGCAATATCACAAGAGTGAACTCTAAATCGCATTTTGCAACACGAGTAGTGTAGGTAGGGCCATCGTCTACCTTCTTTAAGTTCTGATAGAACTCCTTAAGGAGATCATCATTGATGGCATGTGTGCATAAGACAATTTTCATAAGATGATAATATGCAAATATGTCCATGACGTCACTACAGTAGCGTGCAAAGAAGTCCCTATCGATGTACCTAACCAACATGGGTTGGTACAATCGTGATTAACCCTCGGGTGGATCATTTCTACGGGCTCTCCTATATGAATGTAATGCACCGATATGAAATGCAAGGGCACCAATACCCGATTAGATTATAATAGATTACAATGGAAAGAAAAAATTAGGGTTTTTTGAGTAAGAAAATTTTACTTCGGTGCCATTTGGAGGGATGATGAGAGAATAGTCGGATATCACTGAAGGGGCCGCCGGAAAGTTCGCCGGAGGACTGGACGTCGGAACCCTAATCGAAAAAGAAGAAACAACCGCTAAAAATGAGTGAACTAGGGTTGTGAGATGAGTGAAAATGCGAGAGGAAGAGTTAGGCTATCAAACCTAGGACCTAGGTGGCCGGAGCGGTCGAAAAATCTCGTCGGAGAAAGGAGTGGCGAACGGAGAGGAGAAGGAAAAATAGGAAGTAGACGCGTGAAGACACTGAACCCTAGTGGTTCGGCGTTATAAAATCGCGACGCGATCGTGATGATGTGACATCGATCGGTGATCGGCTTATTAGTGGTTTACCGAGCCGATCGATCGCTCGGCTCGGCAATTGGTGAGTCTTACGTCATGCTACGATAGCATCGATCGGTGATGTTGCTCATCCGACTCGTCGATCACCACTGATCGCTCGTGAGCACTCATCGATGACCCTCACCTCGGTGAAGCAGTACCATCGATCGTGATGTGCCGATCGAGTCCTGGAAGCAACACTCGACTACTTGACTCACGATATCGTGCTACAGTGTGATCAGTCGACTGATAACTGTATCAGTCGACTGATATCTGATTTCCAGTTCTGAAATTTAGAAAATATTGATTTCTTTATCTAACTTATTCCATTTTCTCATGTTTAATCTTGTATATCGAACATATTGATGTTATGCTTATATTCATGTATTTGTTAATGTATTTTGATATTTTATTTCATTTTAGCAAACATTAACATTCAAAGGTTTCAAAATCCTAACATCTCACCCTTTCTAAGTGTTGAAATACACAATCAAGGTAAAAGACTTGTTTTGTGAGATGCAATCCACCCTAGACATTCCTTCCATGCAAACACATGGTGAAACACATGAAGCATGGTAAGTACAAGACATCAACGTGTGTGGCACTTGAGTATCACTCTTGATGTAACTTCTATACCTTAAACACACTTCTCTTGATACATTGATTCCTACAGTGTGCCAAAGATCAAAGTGACACACTATGACCTTTAAATCTAGATTGTGCCAATTTTATTGATTTTCATTATTTCAAAAATATATTGGCACATCCTAAAATCTTTTAGGATTAAAGCTCAAATGTATTTCCAAGGTAACCATAACCTTGAAAATAACCTAAAGTGCCACCTTTACCATGGTTGGCACATTCTAACCCATTTAACGTGAATCAATCACGCTCTTTGGAACCCAAAATCTATTTGAGCTCATTGAATTAATTAGGTATTCCTTAGGGATAACCTCCCTAGATACCTTCCTAATGACCCTCCTAGGCTTGTTAGCCTTGGTCATTATGGTCTTACCTAGGTTGACTCTAGAGGTAACTCCCCTTGCAACCTTGGTCTTCCTAGACCTAGTTTGTGTTCCATAGTCAAATGGAACACAATGATAAGCCACCTTAGGCTTAGGTTTGTGACCCAAACCTTTCTTGCCCTTGGTTGACTTTTGTCTTTTGGGTCCTAGATGTTGACTTTGAGATCTTGACCCTTGACTTTGACCATTAGACCCTTGAAATTGATTTTGTATCTTATTTAGGGTCTTTTCTAGTTTTTCAAGCCTTGACCTTAAGGCTTGGTTCTCTAATTCTAATTGCCCAAATGATTTTTGATTAGGTTTTTGGGCATTACCATTCACCTTAGACATATATCTACCCTTATTGGGATTGATACCTAAATGGTCTTCGATTTTCTTAATTGTTTTCTTAGAAATGACATTTCTAGGGACATTAGTCTCAAATTTCTCCTTCTTTGAAATAGATCTATAGTTATCATTCCTAGCATGCTTTGATTCAAGAGTAATAGCAAAGTTATTTGAATTAATTCTAGCATGCTTTTGCTTAGAATTTAAAGAATGAGCATTATGAAAATATACCTTAGGGTTTGCCTTAGTAGCTCCCCCTACTTGTGATGCTCCTTCTTGGGTCTTTTTGCTCCGCCTAGGATATTGATTTCGGTAATGCCCCGGTTGCCGACATATGAAGCAAATGATGTGCTCCTTGTCTTTAGGTGATGGGGAACCGGCATCCTTTGACTTTTGTTGACTTTTAGGCGCCGGAGGAGTCTTCTTAACCTTCTTTGGGCACTTGCTCTTGTAGTGCCCATACTCTCTACACTCAAAACACAATATATGGATTTTATTTGAAATTAGAGTGTTTGAGTTACCTAGGTTAATTGAGACTGGAATTGGAGCTTCTTCATCTTGACTAGATGTCGAAGCTTTCTCTTGTTGCTCCGGAGTGGAAATTCTTTCCTCCCTCTCAATCCTAGAGGTGGAGGTGTCTTCTACTTCTTCTTCCACCGATCCGGAAGTTGACTCCTCTTCAACTTCCGATTCCTCACTTGCTCGTGAGGAAGATGAACTCTCTTCATCCTCATCCTTGTCTTCTTCTACTTGTGCCAAGTGGGGCTTCTCATTGAACTTGGCTAATTTATCCCATAGCTCATTGGCATCAAGATATTCACCTAGCCTAGACAAAACATCATTAGATATCAAATCTTCTAAAAGTTTTGTTACCTTAGCTTCGGTTTTGAATTTTTGTCGTTGCTCTTGGGTCCATTTCTTCAACTTGAGGACTTGTCCCTTCCTATCCCGAGGGGGTTCAAAACCTTCTACAAGGATGAACCAATCCTCTATATCCATCATAAAGAATGTCTCCATTCTTGTTCTCCACGCCGAAAAGTCTTCTTGATCATATGGCGATGGAGTGTTGATGTCCCATCCAAGCTTGTTTTGGAATCCATCTTCCCTCTAGCCTTTTAGCTCTCGGCGATTAATTCGTAGAAGAGCCCCGGGCTCTGATACCAATTGTAGGAGATTTGAGGTCGCTAGAGGGGGGTGAATAGCGTCGCGTGATAGAATTCGATCACGTCTCGTCTCTACAATTTCGTTAGTATGTAGCGGAATAGTAATGAAAACAATAACGAAACAATTAACAACACGCAAACACAATTGTTTAACGTGGTTCGGAACCGAAAGGTTCCTACTCCTGGTCGGGTTAAATGCAGACCCTAAGCGATGCCAATCACACACCACTATAATAAACACTCCTTCTCGACACAAGTCGGAGGCGGAGAAACCTCTTATAAGTAATCTTACAATAGTAAGAAACGAAAACAAGCAATTACAACAATTTATATGAAAGACAAGTAAAGAAAAACTTTACAACTCTTGCTTTTGATTGCTTGAATGCTTGGTTATTTGATTAGCACTTGGAGACCTGATTTGCAGCAACAAATCGCCCCTAAAGCTCTCAAAAACCGGATACCTTTTCCTCCATCACGAGCTCCTTTTATAGCTTCAGCTGTCTTTGGAAAAGGATCGATCGACTACTCGGGACCATCGGTCGGTGATCTGCTATTCTTTGTGAGACAGCGGTGTAATCCATCTTTGGAAAAATCATCGACCATGAGCATCGATCGGTGATGAGCCATCACTCATTGCTTGGTCCCAGATCGAGTGAGACTCCATTCGTGCCACGAAATTGAGTATCGATCGGTGATCACAAGATCGCCGATTGCTCATAATCACTCATTTGCTCATCTATGGCGAGAGCTGGGTAATTCAGTCAAACCCTAGTTGACTACTCCAGTCGACTGCCACATGGCACCAGTCGACTGGCACACCTCAAACATGAGGTTTTAGCCCAAGTATGGTACCCCCATACTTGCTAGACCACCCTTAGCCTAGACCTAAACCTTCTAGCCACCTCCATCAATCTTACGCTTCTCGGATCCCTCCAAGTCATCCATGACTTGTTCATCCATCGCGCTAGCCTTCAGGTACTTCCATCGGCTATGTCATGCTAATGGTGTCTACACCGCCAAGGCACATTGGACTTACACTGCCAAGACTCCCGCTTGGACTTTACGCCGCCAATACCAAACCCCTTGGACTTCTCAAGTGCTAAGACTCAAGCTTGGACTTTCCCTTGCCAACCCATGTTGGACTTTTCATTCCAAGACCCATGCTTGGACTTTCCTTGTGCCAAGTACTCAAGACTTGGACTTTCCCATGACAATTACATTGTCATATGTTTTTGTCGAAACATCAAAATATCACTTGAGCCAAACTCGAGTCCTGGTCAATCGTGACTTGGGCCGATTGCACCAACAGAGCTAACTTAGTGAATTTCTAGAACATATTTATTTTGCTTTGATTGTAAATACCACTTGATAAATTTAGTTAACATGCTAAGTATGGAACAATGTCTTTTTAAATTTCATGGCACTGAGGTTTGCTTGAGGACAAGCAAAGATTTAAGTCTGGGGGAAGTGATGTTAGCAAAACATATAGGGTTTTAGCAGTAGTTTTCACTCACATCTCATTGCATTTTATGTTAGTTTCATGTATATGTTACTCTGTTTTACATGCATTTCCTATTTTCTAGTTCGGAGGTCTGCTCTTTGTACTTTTGCGTGCAGGACAACATTTCGAGAGAAAAAGGCGCACTTTCAGAGCAAAAGAAGGACATTTTGCAGCTAGACGCAGAGTGGGACACGGTTAGGGTGTGTGGCTACACATGGTCATGTCCAATGGGTGAGATCAACTACCCCAGGGCCGCACATAGCCTGGCCATGTGGAAACACATGGTCGTGTGGTGGTCTGCTAGATTTGCGCGACTAGGGTTTTTTTCGGATTTTACAGCGGTCCAAGGTGATGTCTATATAAGAATGGCTCCGCCCAAACCCTAGGGGGAGGGAACGATGGCTAGGATGGCACATCGAAGCCCTAAAAAGCTTTGGGAACTCGCAACGGGGAGGAAGAACACCGCCGGAGGTCCATGCTTGCACTTCAATGCCGGAGAGAAGACCATGAAAGCCTTGTAATCCCTTGTTCCTGCGCTTTATTTTTGATGTATTTGAATATGTACATGCCTTGTGATTCCTCCCTTATATACATGGAATAGTTCCTTCGATTCTAGGATTAGGGAGTAGCTTGTGTGCACATTACATGTTGGTTCACGTTAAATTCTGTCTTTGAGTTTAATTTGGCAATTGGAAGTTGTTTATACTATATCTATGCGTGTTTGGTTTTCTACCTGCTGTGCTTAGGCGATAAAGGGGTGACAACCCTTGTATCTAAGATTTAGGGGATTTTATACAAGGAACCTAGGGTTAAACCTGATCTCCTGTAACCGTTGGTAGAAGGATACGATAGAACTGGAAACAGTTCATCGTAGGGATTGATTCGGCATCCTCGTACCGTCTATCCCGTCCTTTTAAGGCAGAGATAGCTCCCGGTAGATCCGATGGCTCATCGGGAGAGTGTATGATGTCCCTTCCACAAAACCATAGCTAAATGTCTAGACAACGCCAGTTGACAGCATTGTTTTGTGGCACACAAGCGAAACTAAAGTCCTAGAATCACCTTTGAAGACCTCGGCACGCTCCCTTCTTCCTCCGTGTGACACTGTATAGTCCAATGACAACCCTCATAAATCGAAACCTCTTAGAGTTTACATTTCGAACAATTTCAACCCGCTACAAAAAAAATGATAAAAGACAACACCATAAAGACAACAGTTTTAGGAGAAACCGTTGTTATTTTGATAAAAGACAACGGTTTTTGACAAAACTGTTGTCTTTGAGCATCCATATAATACAAACAATTGGGACAACGGTGCAATCAACCATTGTCAATGAGAATGTTTTCGTAATGTTTGGCACAACGATCAAAAATTAGTGTCATTGTGAGAATAATACAACGGTTGTAAACCGTTGTCAATGAAATTTTAATACTGCAATTGAATTAGCAAAAATACAACATAATTCATTAATAATAATTATTAATTTTAAAATATTTTAAAACAAATAAAAATTATTTTTTTAATTATAAATACTATTTTTAAAAAAAGATTGGAAATAAGTTTTTTTTAAATGTTATAAATATATAAGATTACAACAATATATTTAAAAGTTTATTTATATTTTTTAAACAATATATTTAAAAGTTTATATATATTTTTTAAACAATATATTACAATGAATAAATTTTGTAAAAGTTTATATATATTTAAAATATGGTTAGGTTAAATAATTTCTTCCCTAAACCTCTCCGTCGTTCCAACTTTCCAAAACCTCCACCGTCCTCGCACTCATGACGCTCCTCCGTCTTCCGCGCCACCTTCTCACGGTTTCTTGCCCTTCGTTCGTTCTTTTCCTTTTCCGTCAGACATTGCTCGGCCTCTTTTTGGCGGCCATCGTCCATCGTTCAGTGCCCCAATTCCGTCCCAACAGGTTCAACGTCATCAACTCTTGCAATATGGTTATCATGTTGTGCCTTCAAACCTTTATTGGTTAAGAATGTTTGACTTGGATTGTTTGGTCAACCAAACATTCATAAATGAAAAAATTCTAGAAAATAGGCTCCGATTGTCAAGAAAACATTCATGTTGTTCTTTCAAACCTTTATTGTTTGACTTGGATTGTTTGGTCAACCAAACGTTCAGCATCCCGATTCCGTCCCAACAGGTTCAACGTCATCAACTCTTCATTTGTTTCTGTCCATTGAACATGTGGATTTAGGTTTAAAACCTGAATGGTCACATATGGAGAAAGATATTGTATCTTAATCTCATTGTCACATATAATCTGGTATCTGCTCAAGCAGAAAATCCAGTTAGTGTTCCAACCTTATTCTTCATGAAGATTATTCACCTTATATCATCCTCTGTACATCGTATTTATCTATTATAGAAGTCATTTTCTCTGTATTCAGTAATATAAAATGTCTATTTCTAAATTTAGTTTAAATTTTTTATTTTATAGTGTCTTCCAACCCCTAAAATTTATATTTAATTCACTGAACATCTGCTTTGTCTACATTTATCGTTAGTTTCTACTAAAGATGATATTTATCTGTCTCCATATATTAATCTTTATTTTAGTTTGAATCCATTCTCTCCATTATTTTATTATGAAATGCCAATTTCTAACTTTAGCTTAGGTGGACAGCAAGATCATATACAAATTTAAGTTACTTCATATTACCTTCTTATCCTGGAAATATATGTTTGATACATTGAAGCATCTACTACTGCTTTACTAATGATCTAGTGGTGTTAAGTATTATGAAGGTTTATTTAATTGTCAATTGATGTTTTTATGCACTAGAATGAACAAAGAATGGATGTTCAAGGATAGATTATCACCTGAGTATTCGTATGGAGTAGAGTCCTTCTTGCAATTTGTAGTGCAAAATTCTGGTGATTCTAATACAATATCTTGTCCATGTGCCATGTGTGGTAACCTAAGAAGGAACAATATTGATGTCACAAGGGCTCATTTAAGAAGTAATGGTATGGATTTAACATATGTAGTGTGGATATGGCATGGAGAAAAACCCTCATTTACCAACTTAATGAATGATAGTGAACAAGGCCAACAAGGTGAAGATAATTTCTTTGATGAGAAGCTTGTAGATATGGTAAATGTGACATATGAATATGATGAGAATCCAACTACATTCAATAACTTACTCCATGATGTTGAGAAACCTTTATATCCTGGATGTACAAAATTTACAAAGTTATTTGCCATTGTTAAATTGTACAACTTGAAAGCCAAATATAGTTGGAGCGATAAAGGATTCACAGACATTCTTTCTTTGTTGGGAGAAATGCTTCCAGACGGTAATGAATTGCCTTTATCAGTGTATGCTGCGAAGAAATCCTTGGCTGCATTGGGTATGGACTATGAAAAAATCCATGCATGTCCTAATGATTGTATCTTATATCGGAAGGAATACGCAGATTGTATCAATTGCCCTACTTGTGGGTTTTCAAGATGGAAGATATGCAAGAATTCAAAAGTAAATGAAGGAGTTCCTGCAAAGGTCCTCTGGTATTTTCCACCTATTCCAAGATTTCGAAAAATGTTTCGAAACCAAGAAACCTCTAAGGTGTTAACCTGGCATGCTGATAGTAGAACTTGTGATGGTTATTTGCATCATCCAGCAGATTCACCCAATTGGAAGGTAGTCGACCATAAGTGGCCAGATTTTGCTTGTGTGCCAAGAAATTTGAGATTGGCCATATCGACAAACGGAATAAATCCTCATAGATTGATGAGTTCTACGTATAGTTGTTGGCCAGTTCTGTTGATCACTTACAATCTTCCTCCATTTTTGTGTATGACAAGAAAATTTATGATGCTTACTTTATTGATATCGGGTCCTAAACAACCAGGGAATGATATTGATGCTTACTTAGCACCTTTGATTGATGACTTAAAGCATTTATGGGAAGAAGGTATTGAAGCATATGATGCATATCAACAAGAAAGATTCAACCTTAAGGCAGTCTTACTATGGACAAATAATGACTTTCCAACATATGGAAACCTTTCTGGATGTCGCGTGAAAGGATATAAGGCATGTCCTATCTGTGGTGAAAACACATGTGCAAAAAGGATGAAACATAGTAGAAAAATGTCATTCATAGGCCATAGAAGGCTTCTTTTTGAGAACCATCCTTATCGAAGGCAAAAGAAAGCATTTGATGGGAAGCAAGACTTTAACATTGCACCGAGACCATTGAGTGGTCGTGATATTTCCAAAACAGTTAATAAAATTAATTATCGTTGGGGAAAAATGAATGGAAAACTTCAAGCATCAGAGGATGGTAGTCAACCATATTGGAAGAAGAAATCAATATTCTTCGAACTTGCGTATTGGGAGCATCTACATGTCCGACATGTTCTTGATGTGATGCACATCGAGAAAAATATATGTGAAAACCTAATTGGCACATTACTTGGCATTCCAGGGAAAACAAAAGATGGCCCAACAGCACGACTAGACCTTGTGGATATGAATGTTAGGTTGGAATTGGCACCAAAGGAGGGGAAAAAGAAAACTTTTTTGCCAGCGGCGTGTTATACATTAAGTAAAGATGAGAAAAGAAAATTTTGTAGCTCCTTGCTAGGAATGAAGGTTCCTACAGGTTATTCATCCAATATTAGAAGCCTTGTATCAATGAAGGAATTGCAACTTGTTGGTATGAAATCACACGATTGTCACACTTTAATGCAACAGTTACTTCCAATTGCCATTCGTGGTGTCTTACCCAAACATGTTAGATATACTATCACTTGATTGTGCTTTTCTTCAACAAGTTGTGTAGCAAATTGATAGATGTCTCGAAGTTAGATGATATGCAAAGAGATATTGTGACAACATTGTGCTTACTTGAAAAATATTTTCCTCCATTTTTTGATGTCATGCTCCATTTGACTGTTCACCTCATGCGTGAGGTTAAATTGTGTGGACCAGTTTGGTATAGATGGATGTACCCATTTGAAAGATTCATGAAAACATTGAAAGGTTATGTGCGAAATCGCAATCGACCCGAAGGTTGTATAGCCGAATGTTATATTGCTGAGGAGGCTCTAGAATTTTGCTCAGACTACCTGTTTAATGTGCACACTGTTGGCATCCCAACAAGGAATCGTCAATTGGAGCTTACCAGACCTTTATCACGAGATCGAGTGCACTCTACCAATCATGAGGAGTGGGAGCAAGCACATCGTCATGTACTAGAAAATAATGATGAGATAGAGCCATATATCGAGTAATTTCTCCAACTCATTGCTACTTTCGAATGTGACATTAAATTATAGTATCTAATCGTTTAATTATCATATCTTCAATAGAAAACATATGGCTCATTTGAAGTCAACATTTCATCAGAAAGCAAAGTCAAAAAAGTGGTTACAAGATAAGCACAATCGGACTTTTATTCCGTGGTTGCGTGATACTGTAAGTTACATGCAAGTTAGTTCTAGTTCATAATTTATGAAGATTAATATATAATTCAACTTTTGCATTTTGCAAATTATAGGTTGTAAATGCAATTCACCATTCCACACATCAAATCTCCGAACAATTAAAGTGGTTGGCGCATGGACCTAGCACGCGAGTATTCAAGTATTCTGCATATTTAATTGATGTGGTTACTTATCACACAAAAGAGTGTGATGACGTGTGGGTAGTGCAAAATTCTAGAGTAAGCTTAGTTGCAAAGATTATGCAAGTTGCTAGCGCAAAGGATAGGAATCCAATTGTGTCAGATATGGTATTCTATGGTGTTATTAATGAAATATGGGAGCTCGATTACCATCTCTATCGAATTCCAATTTTTAAATGTAATTGGGTTGATAATAATGGTGGTATTAAAGTAGATGAACATGGTTTCACATTAGTAAATCTCAGAAGGATAGGGTTCAAATCTGATTCATTCATCTTAGGGAGTCAAGCGAAACAAGTTTTTTATCTTGAAGACCCTGAAGATCCCACATGTTCTGTTGCACTTGCAACTCCTAGTAGTGACTACTTTGATAATATTATTGGTGATAATTTGGAAGAAACTGCAACCAATTATCAATGTTTTTCCTGAGGGCTTCCAATAATGGATGTTGACGGATTAGATGACAATGAACCACCGTGCATGCATGAAGATTGTGATGGAACTTGGGTTAATGGTGTTTTACCTTAGTGTGGCAATTATATTTATTTTTAAATTCTACGTTAATGTTTTGGTTTGTCTTTATGTCACCTTGTGTTACTTTGGACTGAAACTAGATTTTTTTCCCATCAATTTGCTATATCTTATGGGATTGCTTTATTTTATTTAGGAAAGACCAACATCTTTTATGCAAAAAATAAATGTTATTATATACTAGTGTTAAACGGTTGATAGTTTTTTTTTGTTTTGTTTTCAAATTCCTTTTTGATACACTAAGAGTACAAACTTTTCCATGAACAAGCATATTAATCTTTTGATCCCATGAAAATAGTTGATAAAACTTCTTCAGGTTAAGAAGTTGATGGCGTATGTTTGTTGTTTTTCATTTTCAAATTCTTTTTGGTACACACAGTTCCTGCTCATGTAAAACCTTAGGACTATAACTAGAAAAGGAATACAAGAGAAATTAGCAAAGATCTAAAAGCTATATCTGATTTTTTTTGCTCCCTTTCGTCCAACATTTATATTTTCATGTTATTATTTTACAGGATTCTGGTGTTTGAGTTTGCTCTTTTGAGGTCTATATCAAATCTGGTTTGGTAGTCAGATTTACCTTTGCAATATTAATATTATACAGGATTCTACAATATTAATTGATCGGTCTATATCAAATCTGGTTTGGTCTTTCAATGTTACTTTTTGTTATTGATTTTGGTTTAATGGTTGTCACATTTTGCTGTCAAGCTAATTTTACAAATTTTTGTTGTGTTGCTATGTGACAGTGCCTTCCACGGACCGTCATGGAGACTGCTCGAGGAAGTCTCCCAAAGATGCATCTCTTTGCTGACATTTTATTCTACTGCAGGAAGTTGCACGTTTAATATTTGTTGTTATCTCCAACACAAGTAAGCTCAATTTGAAGAGTGTTTGGAAACCTTAATTTTGCTCGAACTATGTCCTAGTGCTTCAGCTTAATTTGGAGAGTGTTCTAATAAAACTATGGATTTAGTTATATATTTGTTGTGATTTCCTTGAATTTTACCTTGTACTCCCAGTTTGGTTATAAATCATGATATTTACCTTTGAGTACAATTGCACTAAATTATGTACGTGTAATTTATCTTATAGTTTTTTTCTCTTGAAAAGATATTATGTATGTGTAATTTACCTTATAGTATTTTTCTCTTGAAAAGCTATTATGTACATGTAAGAATTCAATGTTCCTTTGAGTGCAATTGCACTAAATTATGATATTTACCTTATATTTGTAGATTACAGTTTTTGTGATTAATAGGTTGTCAACTCTATGACAAAAAATCAAAGCAAACGAGGAGGTACAAACCTTGAAAAGGGTAAGACTAAGATTGATGGTGATTTATTAGACGAGGAAAATGTTGACTGTACTTAGGATTCAACTGTCACACAATCAAACAAAAAGACAAGAGGTCCTACACATATGGACAATATTTCAAGGCTAAGGACTAAGGGCATTATACTGAAAGTTGATTTCAATAATCTGGGACAACCTATTGGGGAAAATGCGATTAAAATGCAAAGTTCACTTGGCCAGATTGTCCGAGAGAAAGTACCAATAACTTACAATACTTGGAAGCATGTTCCTAATTGTTGGCAATCGTGCTATTTCTCAGAATGCTCATAGGCTCCCATGTCCCCGGATTAAAATTTTCACTAATAAAAACTAATCCGAATGGGATGAGTTTCCTAAGCACAACCAATTCGTCGTCGTGCTAACGACTTGAGCGATCGCTTGAACAAACTAGTTGTTCAAGCAACACAACTCTTCTAGTCGGTTAGCCGCGGAAGAGACGACGGACGGATCGCCGGTTTTTGTGTTTCTTATCGGGGTCCATGATTATACAAATACATACAAATGTAAACTAGTATAATCAACATATACTAACATAAAGAACATAAGCTAGCATATCATAAGAACATGCAAAGAACAATAATAAAAGTTATAAAACTTTTATACCTCTTGATCTTCTATCGTATGTCCTAACCTCCTTGTAGACTTCGTGTGGGCGAAGATCCTCCACAAGTTGAAGCTTCCTAGATCTTCTTCAATCCAAAGAAAGAAGAACTCTCTTTCCCTTCTTGCTTGAGCCAACCACCATTCCACAAAAGGATTGATGCCGCCAGCCCCAAGAATAGAGAGAACATAATGGAAACAACCAAGGTACCGAACTAGGGACAAACCCTTGTTTTGGTGCCGCCGGCCAAGATGGAGTGAAGAGGATAAAGGGAATATATTGGGTGCCGGCCACGGTAGAGGGAATAGAGGAAGGAGCCGGCCACAACCTAGGAAGAGGAAGAGCTCCTCTCCTATAGTTGCCGCCCACCTTCCTTGCATACCCTAGTCGCCCAACCATAGGAGCCAAACCCTAATTAGGGTTTCCTCCTTAGGTCTTCTTGCCGCCCATCCAAGGTGGAAGGAGGAGATCTAAACCGGCCACCTTTCCTAGGAAGAAGAAGAACTCTTCCACAAGATGCCGCTTACCCTCCTTCCAAACCTTGGCCGCCCATGCAAAGGAGCCAAACCCTAATCAAATTAAGGTTTCCTCCTTAGGGTTTCTTGCCACCCAACCATGGTGGAGAGAAGAGATCTAGGAGCTAGCCACCTCCAAGGAAGAAGACAAGCTCCTCCACAAGTTGCCGCCCACCCTTCATTCCCATCCATGGACGCCCAACCTAAGGAGCCAAAACCCTAATTAGGGTTTCCTCCTTAAGTTGCTTGCCGCCCAAGCAATGCTAGGCAAAACCCTAATTTCCTTAGCATCCATCATCAACCATTAAAACTTCTTGCCGCCCAACCCATAGCCACCCTTTTATAGAGTTAGGGTTTAGGCCTTGGTTTAATCTCCACCGTCGGTTCTAGGGTTTTAATCTCAACCGTCGAATCTAGAGATTTAATCTCAACCGTCGGTTCTAGGGTTTTAATCCCAACCGTCGGATCTAGAGATTTAATCTGTACCGTCGGTTCTTTGGTTTTAATCCTAACCGTCGGATCTAGAGATTTAATCTCTACCGTCGATTCTTAGGATTTTAATCCCAACCGTCGGATCTAGAGATTTAATCTCTACCGTCGGTTCTTAGGAATTTAATCTCAACCGTTGGATCTAGAGATTTGTTTTCCATCATTTGATCTAGACTTCATGAGGTTTATATTAGGCTACGATAGGGACCATGAGGAGGAGTTGGGTCTTGGCCACCCGATGGATCGGAACCACACAAACTTGATCCATCAATGATGTTCCATTCCACTAGAGGATCATCATCGAACTACCTCACCAACCCCATAAATTAATATGGGCTCCATATATTATTTGTACATCCATCTCCCCGTGTTTAAGATATCGAATGTCCGTCAATTGATTGATTTACTGACCATCAATCAATTAACATCTAACTCCTCGAGTAGTACCACTCAACCTTATCATCATGTTGACTAAGTCAACCTGCAGGGTTTACATGATGAACCTTATGAGCTCCTCAAGGGGACATCATCAACCTAATATATAGGACATGGTTTCCTCCTATAATCAACGGCACACCATGTAAATAATATCATTTCCCAACTTACCGGGCATATTGATTTAATCCATAGAAATCTCACCCTCTGGTAAATCAAAGAAATAAATATTAAGTACATGTGCCCGTTATTATATCGGGATTAAGAGCATGTACAACATAATATCCGGTGATTCAATTATGTAGTCGAATAAATTGAATCACCTCTATGTCGGTCCTGCTCAATACACCTAAGTGTACTAGTGTAACTCTATGTTCAAGACAAAACAATACCAAGCTACACTACAACCATGCCAATGGTTTGTCCAAAACCATCTTGGTTGTGAGCCTTTACTTATATTCTACAAGGGACTGATAACATCATCTTCTGTGCCGCACCCAGGCACCATGTTATCTACAATGTAAAATATTAGACAATATGCACACATATAAATATAACGTGCAAACAATGATCATGTGATTCTTATTTCAAAAGATGTTCATACAAAAGAGCTAGGCTTTCAGTATACATCCCAACAATCTCCCACTTATACTAAAAGACTATGCTGTCATCATACTGCCATACATCTGATTCCCCTTCCCTCCACTTTCCTATCAAAGCTCTTGCCAGAAGGGCTTTAGTGAAAGGGTCTACCAGGTCATCCTCTGATGCAATCTAGGCGACAGCTTACTTCTACCTCCTTTACGATTTCTCGTATCAGGTGGTGCTTGCACTCTATGTGTTTACTAGCCTTATGGGCTCGTGGTTCCTTCGAGTTTGCAACTGCACTATTATTATCACAATAAATTGTGATAGTTCTGGGCAAACCAGGAATCACATCCAAGTCCATCAGGAAGTTCCTGAGCCATCTGACTTCTTTGGTAGCCTCGTAGGTGCCACATACACTTCCATGGTGGAGTCCGCCACGCATTTCTGCTTGACACTCCTCCATACTATGGCTCCACCTCCTAAAGTAAACACAAACCCTGAGGTAGACTTACTTTTATCCCTATCAGATTGGAAATCAGAATCCGTGTAACCCACAGAGAGTAATTAGTCTGCCCGGTAAACTAGCATATAATCCCTAGTCCTTCTCAGGCACTACAATATATGCTTTACCAGCGGTTCAATGTCACATCTGGATTACTCGATGTCTGCGACCATGCCTACGCAGCGGATATCCGGTCTCTGCATACATAGCATACATTAGGCTTCCTACCGAAGCATAAGGCGCCTATATCTCCTCTATCTCCTCGGATGATCTAGGACACATCCTTAGATAAAGGAACTCCATGCACGAAGGGTAGAAAACCCTTCTTGGAGTTTGTATGCTAAAACGATCCAAAACCATGTCTATGTATGAAGCTTGGGATAAGCACAACAACCTTGATCCCCAAGGTTGTGACTCACTTCTCCCAAGTCCTTCATATCATACTGTTTGGACGACCATACCCTTACGTCTGATAACACTTCGATGTTGTCGCCAACCACTAAAATGTCATCTACGTATAGTACAAAAATACCACTACGTTTCCGTCACATCTCTGATATACACAAGACCCATCCAAACTTTGAATAAATCCATAAGACTGGATTTACTTCCTCAAAGCGGATGTCCCAAGACTTCAAAGCTTGCTTGATCCATTAATTGGACCGATTAAACATATACAATCGCTCTTTGCCCTTAGCAATGAATCCTCTGTCACTTCATGTAGATGGATTCCTCAAGACTTCCACTAAGGAATAATGTCTTGACATCCATCTGTCACACCTCATAATCCATATGAGTTGCTATGCATAAGAGCTCCTAGACCTGTCTTGAATCCATAGATTCAATCTCAGTATTCATTGCACTTTACAAAGATGTTGTATTTATATCTTGGATTGCCTCGTCGTATGTCTAGGGATCAGGTTCATATTTGCTAGGGACCAAATCAGAAGATTTGTCCAAAAACATGAATCTAAGAGGTTGTCTAACAACCCTCCCACTCTGACGAGGTATCTTACATGTATCCTCTGTGACACGCGGTGCAGTGACATGTGGTATGTCCTCTTGTACCGGTGGTACTAAAGAAGTGACTTCCCTTTTAACTCCTCCAGAACAATTTTACTCTTGGGCTTGTGGCTTTATCACATAGTCTTCCTCTAGAAATTTGGTGTTCGTGTTAACGATCACCCTCTGATCTCTAGGACTATAAAACAAGTCAGAATAACTCATCATCGATCTAACCATCTCCATAAGAGTCCTATTCCTTCGCTCTGCTACAGATTCTGCAGGGTGTGCAGTGCGATCAATTGGGATTGAATCCCAACCTCTGATAAGTAGTTCCTAAACTCTCCCAAGAGGTTGTCACCACCACGATCAGATCGTAGTGTCATCCACATCTTGAATAATCATCTACAAAAGAGACGAAATATTCAAGATTACCTCTTGCCTAGATAGCCATAGGACCACACAAATCAGAATGAACCATCTCTAACACATCTTTGGCTCTATACCCCTTGGCCTTAAAAAGGCCTCTTGGTCATCTTACCCTCCAAGCAAGATTCGTAGGTTGGGAGATCCTCCACCACTAATGAACCCAAAGGTCCATCAGCTTTCAACCTTTGAATTCTGCTTAGGTTAATGTGACCAAGCCTAAGAAGCCAAAGATATGTTTGGTTCATCTTCGAAGGATCTTTTCTCTTATTAGAATTAGAAGATGAGTTATTAACTTCAATTTGCATCGTGGGAGGTTTTGGTTCAAATTTCCTTTCAATGTACCTGAATAGATATTCTCCCTATTCCTTTTTCTAACATTTCTGTCATTAAAAGAAATAGAATATCCATCCATAATAATTTAGAAACTGAAACTAAATTCTTTCTAAATAAAGGTACATAAAGGGAATTTTCCAGAACCAAAGTTTTATTATTTTCAAGAGATAAATAAAACTTCTCCCACTACAATAGCCGCCACCATCATGGCATTGCCCTAGTAAATGGTAATCTCCCCTTTAGCTAGTCATCGGGTTTCCTGGAACCCCTGCAAATTGTTGCAGACATGATTAGTGGCTCCTGTATCTACTTACCAGGTGCCGGTAGATATCACCGCTAATCATGTTTCAATGACTAGTCCAAAAGATATACCTTCGTTCTGTTTTGGATTGGGACAGTCCTCCTTCCAATGTTGATCATGCTTGTAAGTGAAGTACTTGCCTTTCGGCTTCTTCACTCCTCCCTGAGATCCTCCCACCACATTTGCTCCACCTTGTTTCTCCTTCTTCTTGCCTTTCGGCTTAGAAGTAGAAACCTTTTTGAGCAACCATGGCTTGAGGATACTCTTCGAAGAGTGCATACTAGCAGATAAGACAATATTTGGATTCATTTCCAATCAATATAATTTGGGTACAGTAAGTTTATTTCCTTTAGTATCAAAATAAGTGGACTGAAAGTCATTTTGAAAATCCTAAGAATCACAATGATCAAAACTTTAGATTTCAAATTTTATTGATTCCTCAAAACAATAAAATTCCGAAATCAACCAACACCTCAAAACACCGAGAATATCGTATGCCACTCTGTGTGGACGTATACGAATTCTACATTTGTAAGAGGAGGTTTTACCCATTAATTTTATTATCTTGTCAACCTTACTTTTTGACAAATAAAATTAATAGTCGGTTCCTCTTTGGCCCTACAAATAAAAGAAGTGACTCCTATAGGGAGGATACTTTTATTTGCATCTAAGTGTGCACCATTACACGATACTAAGGGAATTATTTTGGATTATGTTCCTTACCTCTGTGGAAGTACACATGCTCCTAGATAATTTCCTATAACCATTATTTGACCTAGTGATCCGCAAACAAACCCGTCCTCGGGGAGGAAGGCACTCAGAGCCGACACACAAGTTTGTTGCATCACACGTCAAATTGTAATGGAGGCCGCGGGAATTAATTAAAATGTCCCTCTCCCACTTAGTAAATTGCAAATGAGGAATTTTCAAGCACACACAACATGCATATAAAACAAATCAGCAATAAATATGGAAAAATCAGAATTTTTCCTACTATTATGGCATTGTTCTCCAATATGCGTCCCGTCGTGTTGCCACCTCGTCCGCTCCTCCTACGCCATGTACGAGCCATCCGGAGATCCGAGCCGAGAATAAAACCTATTTTATTTTACATCCATCGATCCTATACTCCACGAGGGAGTGTACATGAAATCTAGATCGCAAGTAAAATAAAATAAAGAGTGGCTAAACAATGCCGTATTCAATTACAAAAATTAAATACTAATTTAGCCTCGTCAACCCCGAGGATTCAAATAATATACAATCACACACACATGCAATCACATACACACATATATAGCCATAATAGTTGGATCTTATGCCTGCAACCAAAAAATTAGCCTACGCACATTCTACTATTATCCGGCATACACAATATATGATAAGTGTGTGAAAAGAAACCGAATCCAAAACACACAAAACCGGAAACCGTGGCTCTGATACCAATTGTTGGCAATCGTGCTATTTCTCGGAATGCTCATAGGCTCCCATGTCCCCGGATTAAAATTTTCACTAATGAAAACTAATCCGGATGGGATGAGTTTCCTAAGCACAACCAATTCGTCGTCGTGCTAACGACTTGAGCGATCGCTTGAACAAACTAGTTGTTCAAGCAACACAACTCTTCTAGTCGGTTAGCCGCGGAAGAGACGACGGACGGATCGCCGGTTTTTGTGTTTCTTATCGGGGTCCATGATTATACAAATACATACAAATGTAAACTAGTATAATCAACATATACTAACATAAAGAACATAAGCTAGCATATCATAAGAACATGCAAAGAACAATAATAAAAGTTATAAAACTTTTATACCTCTTGATCTTCTATCGTATGTCCTAACCTCCTTGTAGACTTTGTGTGGGCGAAGATCCTCCACAAGTTGAAGCTTCCTAGATCTTCTTCAATCCAAAGAAAGAAGAACTCTCTTTCCCTTCTTGCTTGAGCCAACCACCATTCCACAAAAGGATTGATGCCGCCGGCCCCAAGAATAGAGAGAACATAATGGAAACAACCAAGGTACCGAACTAGGGACAAACCCTTGTTTCGGTGCCGCCGGCCAAGATGGAGTGAAGAGGATAAAGGGAATATATTGGGCGCCGGCCACGGTAGAGGGAATAGAGGAAGGAGCCGGCCACAACCTAGGAAGAGGAAGAGCTCCTCTCCTATAGTTGCCGCCCACCTTCCTTGCATACCCTAGCCGCCCAACCATAGGAGCCAAACCCTAATTAGGGTTTCCTCCTTAGGTCTTCTTGCCGCCCATCCAAGGTGGAAGGAGGAGATCTAAACCGGCCACCTTTCCTAGGAAGAAGAAGAACTCTTCCACAAGATGCCGCTTACCCTCCTTCCAAACCTTGGCCGCCCATGCAAAGGAGCCAAACCCTAATCAAATTAGGGTTTCCTCCTTAGGGTTTCTTGCCGCCCAACCATGGTGGAGAGAAGAGATCTAGGAGCTAGCCACCTCCAAGGAAGAAGACAAGCTCCTCCACAAGTTGCCGCCCACCCTTCATTCCCATCCATGGCCGCCCAACCTAAGGAGCCAAAACCCTAATTAGGGTTTCCTCCTTAAGTTGCTTGCCGCCCAAGCAATGCTAGGCAAAACCCTAATTTCCTTAGCATCCATCATCAACCATTAAAACTTCTTGCCGCCCAACCCATAGCCACCCTTTTATAGAGTTAGGGTTTAGGCCTTGGTTTAATCTCCACCGTCAGTTCTAGGGTTTTAATCTCAACCGTCGAATCTAGAGATTTAATCTCAACCGTCGGTTCTAGGGTTTTAATCCCAACCGTCGAATCTAGAGATTTAATCTCTACTGTCGGTTCTTGGGTTTTAATCCTAACCGTCGGATCTAGAGATTTAATCTCTACCGTCGGTTCTTAGGATTTTAATCCCAACCGTCGGATCTAGAGATTTGTTTTCCATCATTTGATCTAGACTTCATGAGGTTTATATTAGGCTACGATAGGGACCATGAGGAGGAGTTGGGTCTTGGCCACCCGATGGATCGGAACCACACAAACTTGATCCATCAATGATGTTCCATTCCACTAGAGGATCATCATCGAACTACCTCACCAACCCCATAAATTAATATGGGCTCCATATATTATTTGTACATCCATCTCCTCGTGTTTAAGATATCGAATGTCCGTCAATTGATTGATTTACTGACCATCAATCAATTAACATCTAACTCCTCGAGTAGTACCACTCAACCTTATCATCATGTTGACTAAGTCAACCTGCAGGGTTTACATGATGAACCTTATGAGCTCCTCGAGGGGACATCATCAACCTAATATATAGGACACGGTTTCCTCCTATAATCAGCGGCACACCATGTAAATAATATCATTTCCCAACTTAAGGGCATATTGATTTAATCCATAGAAATCTCACCCTCAGTAAATCAAAGAAATAAATATTAAGTACATGTACCGATTATTATATCGGGATTAAGAGCATGTACAACATAATATCAGAGTCGATTCAATTATGTAGTCGACAATAAATTGAATCACCTCTATATGTCTGCTCAATACACCTAAGTGTACTAGTGTAACTCTATGTTCAAGACAAAACAATACCAAGCTACACTACAACCATGCCAATGGTTTGTCCAAAACCATCTTGGTTGTGAGCCTTTACTTATATTCTACTGAGGGTGATAACATGCATCTTACATGCACAGGCACCATATTATCTACAATGTAAAATATTAGACAATATGCACACATATAAATATAGCTGCAAACAATGATCATGTGATTCTTATTTCAAAATAAAGATGTTCATACTGAAAGAGCTAGGCTTTGATATACATCCCAACAATCTCCCACTTATACTAAAGACTATGTTGTCATCATCTTCTTGCCATACATCGATTCCCCTTCCCTCCACTTTCCTATCAAGCTCTTGCGGAAGGGCTTTAGTGAAAAGGGTCTGCAGTCATCCTCTGATGCAATCTAGCGGACTTACTTCTACCTCCTTTATGATTTCTCGTATCGGTGGTACTTGCACTCTATGTGTTTACTAGCCTTATGGGCTCGTGGTTCCTTCGAGTTTACATTGCACCATTATTATCACAATAAATTGTGATAGTTAAAACGGGCAAACCGGGGAATCACATCAAGTCCATCGGGAAGTTCTGAGCCTGACTTCTTTGGCCGCCTCGTGCGTTTGCCACATACCGCAACTTCCATGGTGGAAGTCCATACGCATTTTCTGCTTGACACTCTTCCATACTATGGCTCCACCTCCTAAAGTAAACACAAACCCTGAGGTAGACTTACTATTATCCCTATCAGATTGGAAATCAGAATCCTTGTAACCCAGATGGAGTAATTGGTCTGCCCGGTAAACTAGCATATAACCCCTAGTCCTTCTCAGGCACTACAATATATGCTTTACCGCAGTTCAATGTCCTGCCTGGATTACTCGATATCTCCTGACCATGCCTACGCAGCGTATATCCGGTCTCGCATATACATAGCATACATTAGGCTTCCTACCGCCGAAGCATAAGGAACTGCCTATATTTCCTCTATCTCCTCAGATGATCAAGGACACATCTGCTTAGATAAAGGAACTCCATGCCTGAAGGGTAGAAAACCCTTCTTGGAGTTTTGTATGCTAAAACGATCCAAAACCATGTCTATGTATGAAGCTTGGGATAAGCACAACAACCTTGATCCCCAAGGTTGTGACCCACTTCTCCCAAGTCCTTCATATCATACTGTTTGGACGACCATACCCTTACGTCTGATAACACTTCGATGTTGTCGCCAACTACTAAAATGTCATCTACGTATAGTACAAAAATACCACTACGTTCCGGCCACATCTCTGATATACACAAGACCCATCCGAACTTTGAATAAATCCATAAGACTGGATTTACTTCCTCAAAGCGGATGTCCCAAGACTTCAAAGCTTGCTTCAGTCCATTAACGGACCGATTAAGCTTATATACAATACGCTCTTTGCCCTTAGCAATGAATCCCTCTGGTCGCTTCATGTAGATGGATTCCTCAAGACTTCCACTAAGGAATGCTGTCTTGACATCCATCTGTCACACCTCATAATCCATATGAGTTGCTATGCATAAGAGCTCCCAGACCTGTCTTGAATCCATAGATTCAATCTCAGTATTCATTGCACTTTGCAAAGATGTTGTATTTATATCTTAGATTGCCTCGTCGTATGTCTAGGGATCAGGTTCATGTTTGCTAGGGACCAAATCAGAAGATTTATCCAAAAACATGAATCTAAGAGGTTGTCTAACAACCCTCCCACTACGACGAGGTATCTTCTGTGTATCCTCTGTGACACGCGGTGCAGTGACATGTGGTATGTCCTCTTGTACCGGTGGTACTAAAGAAGTGACTTCCCTTTTAACTCCTCCAGAACAATTTTACTCTTGGGCTTGTGGCTTTATCACATAGTCTTCCTCTAGAAATTTGGTGTTCGTGTTAACGATCACCCTCTGATCTCTAGGACTATAAAACAAGTCAGAATAACTCATCATCGATCTAACCATCTCCATAAGAGTCCTATTCCTTCGCTCTGCTACACCGTTCTGCTGGGGTGTGCCAGGTGCAGTCAATTGGGATTGAATCCCAACCTCTGATAAGTAGTTCCTAAACTCTCCCAAGAGGTTGTCACCACCACGATCAGATCGTAGTGTCATCCACATCTTGAATAATCATCTACAAAAGAGACGAAATATTCAAGATTACCTCTTGCCTAGATAGCCATAGGACCACACAAATCAGAATGAACCATCTCTAACACATCTTTGGCTCTATACCCCTTGGCCTTAAAAAGGCCTCTTGGTCATCTTACCCTCCAAGCAAGATTCGTAGGTTGGGAGATCCTCCACCACTAATGAACCCAAAGGTGTTAGTAATATATGAGAGATGTCCTAAGGCAATCGCCTTATGTATGAACCATTTATATGATAAATGAAGATTCACTATTTGAGTATACATGTTTTATGTATTTGATTGGATCTTAAACTCATTTATCAATGTCCACGATACGATTCACAAAGATGAGAGAATTTGTGATCGATCACAACTAGTGAGTATCTCTACATGTGTAATTGTGATGTATCTAATTATCCTAGTCGATGAATTGGATGAATCGACACCATCAATTCGCTGAGACTAGCACGAGGTATACTCCTTGGTGTATCCAAGCAAATTGATTCTCACCGGGCCGGAGACATAGTGATGTCCGAGTTGATCGTGGATGCTAGTTATGGTAACTAGTTCATTGAGTGACCAGTAAGACTTCATATGGTTCTCTGATATATAGATATGTCAATGAAGTTCTTACTGTGGGCTTAAGTGCGATGTTCTTTGACTTGTGTATTCAAGTCATCTTGATCATGGAGACTTATGCTTTGACATCTTAAGCAAACATCTCTAAGGAGATGTGGACCCGGATGATTGGGTATAAGTCAAGTGATCAAGGTGTTTGAATAGCCTATAAAGGATTCACCACTCCTTGCGAGGAGATGTATACCCATGGCCTCTCGTCGGATTGTTACTAAAGTCTTGGCCAAAGCAATACATGTTTAGAGTAAGGTACTTTCGATACATGTGGAGTAACTAGAACTGTGAGGACGATGAGGAAATGATACTTGGGCTAGGTGTGACGTCCACTTAGTGGGGATCGGCACAATAGACCATGTCCTCGAACCAAGTGGGTATAAGATGAGTGAAGGGAATGGGGCACGATTCATTCGAAGCATCAAGGGTTTCGTAAATAGTTCGATCAACCGCTGATCTTTTCGGTTAATTGGGGATCATGATGTACTACTAGGTGCCACTCATGATCGCTCTATAATTAATGGTTAATTATAGACGGCCAACATAAACCGAGAACCTATTTGGTCACACGACAACGAGTGTAATCCAAAGGATTTAAAACGAGCTTGAGAAGATTCTCGATCGAGAGAAACTATGTTTGGTTGGACCAAACATAAAGCAGCATGAAATTGTTTCAAATGGAAGCGTGGATGGGCAGGCCTTATGAAGACGTAATGGATGGACCAAAATGGTTTGGTTCTAATCCAATGGATAAGAATAAACCAAAGGGTTTGGTTTATTTTAAACGAATGAACCAAAAGTTGGTTCGGTTCGCTTTAACTTAAAATAAACCATCATGGTTTGGTTTATTTTAACTTATCTTAATGGAGCGGTTAACGGGCTTTATGGATATGATCCATTAACCATTAAGAGAATTAGTTCTCTATAAAAGTGGGCTTAAGGGATTGTTAAACCCTAATCCTTGTTTGGCTGCCGCCATCAAGACCTCCTTGCCGGCGCCCAAGCTCCAGCCGTGAACCTCTGCCGCGACCTCCGTGATCCCCTAAAAGGTTTGGCATCAAGGTGAGCTTTGTCTCCTTGTTTTGGCCGGCGCCTATCTCTTCCACCAAGCTGTCCAGTTTTCTGACAGCTTCTTCTCCTTCCGCCGGAGCGCCGCTTGGACGACGGTTAGTGCCCGACAGCGGCTAACATACCGGGATTTGATCTCCGTAATCCTCTGAGGTGGAGGATTTGGCGATCTGGCCAAACGGTTGACGAATACCTCTCCGGAGAAGCGAAGTTTTGAGAACTCGCTGGATCCGAATTTGGATTCGATCGTGATCATCTTCGATCACGCCGCCTTCAACACGAGGCTAGTAACCCGCATTTAAGACGGCTCGTGGCTTAGCGGTCATCCCGAGGAGCTCGGCGTGGATACGGATAGAGACGATTCTACGAGGATCGCTCCGTTGATGCCGTTCGCTACACGTCATACGAAAGGTATAACGTAGATAAATTTCCTTTTATTGCAATTTTAATTTACGGTTATGTCTACACTTGTTGTAATAGCATGCGTGTGTTGTGTGTGTTGTAATAAATAGTAGTATTTATTATTTTTATTGCTTCCGCTGTGCTCATGTTTACGAAACATGATCGAACACACACACGCCAAGTTTAAACCCAACAAAGGGTATCAGAGCCCAGTTGTGTTTCACATAATCGTGAAAAATGGTTTTATCGATAGTCATAATGTATTTCTGGAAATTTTCTAATTTTGGAAATTTAGAAGTATTTATGGAAATTTTTCAATTTTGGAAAGTCTAGAAGTATTTATGGAAATCTTCCACTTTTGGAAAGTTGAAGTATTTATGGAAATTGATATTTTCCATAAATAAAATATTTGATTAGATTCTGAAATTTGTTTCCTAATTTAATCATGATTTGATTTGGGAAATCAAATCTTAAAATATTTTATTTCCATAAGTAGTTTTAATGATTTAGGAAATTGGTTTCCTAAATAGATTTTCCTTAATCAAATAATTCCATGAATAAAATATGTGATTAGATTTGGAAATTTGTTTCCTAATTTAATTATGATTTGATTTGGAGAATCAAATCTTAAACATATTTTATTTCCATAAATAGTTATGACATATAAGGAAATATATACATGACATAATTGTATGCCATGTAATTGCATTAGATGCATAACATTATGCCATGCGTGTCGTGACATGTAGATGTATGCCATGTATGTCATGCCATGTAGATAATAGTTATTTGCATGCAAAGAGGATGAGACATAAAACCCTAACTCAATATTAAAGCCTACACCTTCCATTAATATGGTTAGAACCAGAGTTAGCAATACGTATTTGGGTTGTTGGACTCACTCCAAGCCCGGCTCGAACCTGAACATGTTCAAATCATTGGAATAGTTTAACTCTAATATGGTAAGAGTCAGAGGTCAATCGTTAGTTTGGGTTGTTGGACTCACTCCTGTTGGTGCAGTGGGCACCAAAGTCGAACCGGTATTTTGATTATGGCAAAAGGCTCAATAGTTAAGGGTATATTTGTTATCTTACGAGCTCAATTAAGTGTGCAGAAATGCTAAAGTTGAGCGGAAGGTCTGCGACACCCGGTGGGAACCGAGGTGGTCGGGCAACGCCAGAGGGACTTCGGAGGAAGCCGAGGTACTCGGGTGAAGACCGGAAGCGAGGCTACAAGGTAAGCTCGCAGAAAGCCGGGCAAGGTCGCAGCGAGATCCGACCCAATACCTCCAATGGAAGGTCTAGGTTTCGAGATCAGATGGTTAGAACCATCGCATTTATATTTTAAGCTAACTTGTATCATTACCCAAAACCCTTTGACTACAAATAACGCTAGTCAAGTTCCAAATTTCGAGAAGAGCTCAATTTCAAGGGGTGAATTTGACTTGACTCGTGTTTTGGTACAAAGGGTGATGTGGCATCAAGGTGGACATCCAAACCATCACCAAGCTTCCTTGTGGTGGACGCCCAAAATAAGGTGAGTTGGCACAAGATGGTTGGCTCCATGATGTGGCATTGGTTGAATGGCTCCAACAAGTTGGCGCCAAGGAGGTTGGAGGTGGCACAAGGTGGTTGGATGAAACACCTCATCCTCAAGTTGGCGCCCAAGGAGGTTGGAGGTGGCACAAGGTGGTTGGATGAAACACCTCATCCTCAAGTTGGCGCCCAAGGAGGCTGGAGGTGGCACAAGGTGGTTGGATGAAACACCTCATCCTTGAGTTGGCGACAAGAAGGTTGGAGGTGGCACAAGGTGGTTGGATGAAACACCTCATCCTTGGAGTTGGGATAAGAACTCACCTTGGACACTACTATGTCTAAATTCAGATCAATATCCATAAATAGACATGTTCACTCCAAGCAAACACAAGAAATCAAGAGCTCTCAACAGAGAACGCCGCTTACTACTACTCACATTTGCTACGAGGCGTCACGACAACGAAAAGCTACATCTTCTACTTATAAGAGTATATTTATTTAAGTTCTACTTCTTTAAATTGTCTTTGTGCTTTAATCGTAAGGAAAGGGGAGTGTCCTTTGCCTTGATTTCTTGTAATCGTCTACCTCCAACGAGGAGGAGTGGTTTTAGTGAATTGCTCTCCGTGATCAAGGATCACTAGGCCGGATTAGCAATCGAAGATTGTGAACCACGAAAAATATCTTGTCTACTTTATATTTCAGCATTCTCTACTTGCTTTTACTTATTGCAAAAGTTTTTAACGAAATCGTATCGCTATTCACCCCTCTAGCGACACTTCGATCCAACAATTGGTATCGAGTATGTAAGATTCGAAACCACCAATCTAGCTTTGTTTTTCTTTTTACAGATTTTATTTATTTATTTCTGTTTTATAATTATTTCACTTGCTTATCTTCTCCTACATATAGAATTGCATTAGAGGCTTTAGGATCCGATAAGGTTGTCCTTCAAGTTAGATCCCGAGTAAGGTTGTCCTCCAACTTCAACCATTCATTTGATTGTTTATTTCTTTTGCAAGTTACATTTTATATATCTTTTTACTTCAAGACTACTAATCCAAGACGAAAGTCTTGGAATATTCTTTCCGTGTGTTTTGAAGATCGTTGTTTCTTCTTCTTGTTTTAAATGGCCCATCTCGGGTTTAGCATCATACCCGCTTTACAACGTAATGACTCAAAGGGTGATGGAATGCTTTAAAACCCAACGAGATGTGGATCGTAATCAAACCGGTTTACACTTCCTATTAATGAAGATGGTGAATCTTGTTACGATCAATGGTCAAATTCCATGAAAACAAGTAGAAGCCGATGCAAGGCAACTCAAATCTTGCAATGTGGGTTGTCCAAGGAAGAGCTCAAGCAGTTCATTAGTGCAAAGGACTTATGGACCAAGCTAGTGGAACTACACGGCACCGAAATAAGGTATGTAAAAGATTTACTTTAAATAAATTGTATAACTTGAAAATGCAGGAAAACGAGACCGCAACTCAACTACATGCTCATTCAAGACATCGCCAACCAACTCCATGCCATCGGACAAAAGGTCGAGAATCGCGACTTATCGTATTCTATTAACTCGTTCCTAGGACCACCTTGTGGGCATCCATGGTCGATGCCTACAAGGTCTCCAAGACCTTTCTAAAATTAGGTTAGACAATTGTTTTTAACTTGAATTACATGAGCAAACTAACGTGGTCCAGTGAGAAGAGTATTCGAACGTGTTCCAAGAAGAAGAAGCCGCGCAAGCCAAAGGAAGAAGAGTCAATCGAAGTAGACTGAATAGAATCCGAACTAGTCAATCTAGTTGAAGATGATCAAGAGACGAAACACAACAACTCAAGTGTTTCAAACCTAATTCAAATACTTCTAATTTTAGATGCTATGAGTGCAATGTGTCTCACATCAAGTCCGAGTGCCCAAAGCTAAAGAGTAACACATCAGACAAGAAAGCTAAACGCTACTTGGGAGGAGTTGCAGAAGAAGGCGTCCGTTTCTAATGGCTGACCGAGCACGACCAAAACAAGAAGAGTCCGAGTCAATCCGGCGATGAGCTTCCATTCAAGAGCGATCCGATCCGGTTCAAAAGAATCATTAAAGTCGGTTACTTAATACTTTGTATGGTGCAAATTTTAAATAAGAAACTAGCTAAGTCCGAGTCCAAGGTCGAGACTAATTGAGGAGGTTAACCTCTCAACATGAGGTCTTTAACCTCTTCGACTAATGATTCAAGAGGAGGACAAACTCTGTGAAAAGCTTGAAGTTGAGAACTCACTGAAAACACAAGTCAAGACCTTAGGAACACGTGAAAGGTTCACTTTGGGATCCAAGGGACTTGACTCTACTTGATCACAAAGGTACAACAAGGCCGACTGGGTTTAACTCAAATACAACCAATAAGTCATATATGTCTATAAAACCAACATAAGAAAATGTCCAAGCATGGGTCCCTAAGATCACTTTGATTTCAACTTTAGATCTAACATGTATTGGGTTCCTAAGGACCAAATTCACTATGAATAGACCCACGATTCAATGGTCGGGAGCCAATACAAAATGTATTTTTGTTAAGTCTTAGAAATTGCATGCTTAGTTTTTCCTTTATTTTTAGAATGGTTAGATCTCATAACCAACTAAAATCTATGAAAAGATTGAGCCTCGGGAGCCTCTTTTCAAAAAATAAATCAACTAAAATTACAAAAGATTGAGCCTCGGGAGCCTCTTTTCAAAAATAACTAGTTAGACCAAGATGTAGTCTCAAGTAAGTCGAGTTATCAATTTCTTGAAATTAGCTTTGTCAAGAAGTGGTCGTTGTTCGATCAAAGAAGGCCGGTTCTCGCCACGACTGAAGCTAATCTCTTGAAAAGATTACTTGATGAGCTTAGACTAACCGAATCTAACCTAATGTTGGTTAATTTAAATTCATTAAAATTAATCAAGTAAAATTGAAAGTCATCTCACAGAATACACAGGAATAACATGTTTTGATCATGTAGATATTGGTGAGATGATTTAGTTTAAAAACTTACAAACAACCCTTTAGTAATTCCATTGATCCTACACATAGAGTAAGAAACCATTAATATAGTTTTCATGACACGAACCTGCTCAATTTTAACAAAACCAACTAGCAAATCAACTTATAGCTAACCCGACTGATCTTGAACTGATGCCCTAACCAAGTCATCCTATCAAATGATGACCCTAACCCGAGTCATAAGACTCAAACAAATCATCCTATCATCAAGTTATAGGTGATCCAAATTTAGGGTTCAACTAGCTTCATATCGAACCTTAGTCAAACTAATTTCCAAAATCGTCCAAAACTATTGAACAAGCACTTGATCCCGATCGGATTATTGCTATGCAAGAAGAGCTAGCTCAATTCACTAGAAATGAAGTCGGAATCCACAAAGAAAAATCAATTATTGGAACAAGGTGGGTATTTCAAATAAACTTGATGATAAAGGTGAAGTATAAAGCTAGGTTAGTCGCAAAGGGTTTAGTGTCGGTTTAGATTACGATGAGACTACGCCGAGCGACTAGAGTCCATCCAATGTTGTTAGTATATCTATAATCGAGGTTTTAAATTGTTTCAAATGGATGTCAAGTCGCATTTTGAATGGATACATTAAGGAAGAAGTTTACGCTATCAACCTCCGATTCGAAAATCTAGATAAACTACCATGTCCTTAGACTTAAGAAAGCTATATGGACTCAAACAAGCCCCAAGAGCTTGAAGGCTTCGATCTATCTTAAGTCCAAAGGATTCAACCAAGGTTTAGTCAACCTTATTAAAAACCGAAAAGAAATCTTTATAGCCCAAATCTATGTAGATGATATAATTGAACTACTAACTCGATCCTGCTAAGAATTCATCTACTTATGGAAAGTGAATTAAATGAATTTAGAGAGTTAAGTTTCTTCTTAGGTTTACAAATTAAACAAACTAAAGATGGAATATATTTACATCAAAAAATATACTAAGGACTTAATAAATCGATTTGGAATGCAAGATGCTAAAATAATTAATACACCTATAGCAACTAATGTTAATATAAACGAAGATGTAGAAGGAAAACCCGTAGACCTAAAATACTATAGGAGCGCAATAGGAAGTCTCTATACTTAACCGAGCAGACATTTTATTCATAAGTATGCGCATAGGTTACAAATGCCAAGGAGTCTCACCTAACCCTAGTCAAGCATATCCTTAGATATCTAAGATAAATGAGGTATTTGGTACTAGATCTACCGAGTTTAATCTAATCATCTGACTATTTAGTAAACTCGATAGAAAAGAGCACGAGTGGTTTGTCAAACCTCATAGTCTAGTGAGTAGAGGGAAGCAAGACAAAGGCCTTATCTACCAGGAATATGCGATGGGTGAGTGTTCACTGGATGAAGCATTCCAAGACTTGAGCTAATCTTTAACAACATTAAAACCTACATAGATAACATTAGTTCAATTAACTTAACTAAAAATCCAATATGTCATTCTAGGACAAAACATATAGAAGTTAAACACCACTTCATTAGGGAACATGTAACTAATGAAACTATACACCGAGAGTATGTTGAGTCCAAATCAAACCTAGCGGACATCTTCACCAAACCACTACCCGAATTTAGTTTATTAAGAAGTTAGGTATGTCGTAATAGAGTAGGATTTAAATTTTTCTATATATGTACTCTATTTTTGCTTCTTTTATGAAATTTAAGTCTTACCTTAGAAATCATATTGGGAACTTGGTTGGACTTACAAACCCTAAAATATATTTACAAACTTTTGAGTTAAGGCAAAGGGGAGAAAGTCACAAAAGTAACCAAAATTAACCAAAATTAAAGGGAAGAAAGTAAACAAAATTATTACCAAAATTAAAGAAAGTAAACAAAATTATTAATTTTATATTAAGTAATTCCGCTACTTAAGCAACTATTAATGGGAGTAAAATTATTTTTCAAGAACTCACCTTCAAGGGAGGTTACCTCAAAGGGAGAACTTGAAACAATAATATTTCTCTCAAGAATCATTATGCTAGCTCTTTCATATTTAATCTTTATGCTAGCTCATTCATATTTAATCTTTATGCTAGCTCATTCATGCTTAATCATTATGCTAGCTCATTCATATTTAATCTTTATGCTAGCTCATTCATGCTTAATCATTATGCTAGCTCACTATGCTTAATCTTTATGCTAGCTCATTCATACTTAATCATTATGCTAGCTCATTCATATTTAATCATTATGCTAGCTCATTCATATTTAATCTTTATGCTAGCTCATTCATACTTAATCATTATGCTAGCTCATTCATATTTAATCTTTATGCTAGCTCATTCATATTTAATCTTTATGCTAGCTCATTCATGCTTAATCATTATGCTAGCTCGTTATGTTTAATTTTTCCTTAACTTTTAGGTCGGATGAATCGGGAGATTGTTGGTGCAAGTGGGCACCAAAGTAATCGATTTTGATTATGGCAAAAGGCCCAATAGTTAAGGTATTTGTTATCTTACGAGCTCAATTGTGCGAAATGCTAAAGTTGAGCGGAAGGTTCTATCCCTGGGAACCGAGGTGGTAGTAACGCCGAGGGACTTGAGGAAGCCGAGGTACTCGAAGACCGCGAGGCTACAAGGTAAGCTCGTGTGAAAGCGGGTCGTTAGCGAGATCCAACAATACCTCCAATGGAAGGTCTAGGTCGATGATGGTTAGAACCATCGCATTTTTATATTTTAAGCTAACTTGTATCAGCCCAAAACCCTTTGACTACAACAATGCTAGTGTTAAATAGAAGAGCTCAAATTTCATGAATTTGGACTTGACTGTGTTTTGGTACAAAGGGTGATAATCAAGGTGACATCCAAACCATCACCAAGCTTCCGTGGTCAAAATAAGGTGAGTTGGCACAAGATGGTTTTATGATGTTGTTGAATGGCTAAAATTTTTATGGAGGTGGCACAATAGGAAATCATTTTCATTTGGAGGTGGAAAGGTGGTATGAAACACCATCCTTGAGTTGGAAGGATATGGAAAGGTGGTTGGATGAAACAATCCTGAGTTTTGACAAGAAGGTTGGAGGTAAATGGTATGAAACATCATCCTTGAGTATAAGAACCTCATTGGACACTACCTATGTCTAAATTCATAGATCAATATCCATAAATAGACATGTTCAAATAAACACAAGAAATCAAGATTTCTCAAATTTGTATTACTACTACTCACATTTGATTTGGAGAATCAATCAAAAGCTACATCTTCTATTATAAGAGTTTGACATATTTATTTAAGTTCTACTTTAAATTGTCTGTGTTTTAATCGAATAAGGAAAGGGGAGTGTCCTTTGCCTTGATTTCTTTTATGTAATCAAGTGTTCCTACCTCCAACGAGGAGGATGGTTTTAGAATTGCCTCACGTGATCAAGGATCACTACCTATTAGCAATCGAAGATTGTAGAACCACGAAAAATATCTTGTCTACTTTATATACTCATTCTCTACTTGCTTTTACTTATTGCAAAAGTTTTTAACGACATCAGAGTTATTCAATCTCTAGGTTTCGATCCAACTCTCCAAGCTGCTAATTGGTTGAATGCGCCTAACCATATTAAAACTATTTCGATTAATGGGTGGCTTTTTAACTCGGAGCATCGATTTGTTGGACTCTCCAAGGTCGATGAAGAGAGGTGAAGTTGGGTGCTATGCATATGATGCATACTTGTTAATGTGTTAACAACCCGATGTATGTGTAAACATTCAATTAGTTGATAGCACATTGTGATAGTTATATACATGATATGTAATCGATATTGATACACCATCATAGCTAAGAATGGCTTGTTGGACTCACTCTAAGGTTGTTATCTATGATGGATATCAGCCATTCGAGATGGACCTACAATCTCCAAGTGATTTTGGGGTTTTTGAAATTAAAAATGAATGGGATTTATAAATGTATATTGATGCATTTTAAAATCATTTTCATATATATGCTCGCTTTTGTATTTCTAGGTCAATAAATTGATCATGACGTCAATTTGCACTATTTTGGATTCAACAACCGATCGGGCCTAACTTCGGATCGCTTAGAAACTCGAGAATTGTTCTCAAGGCGGAAAAGCTTGCATATGTCCTCAAGAGCCTCTTCGACTGGCCCTAAGGACGATGCAACCTGCACTAAATGTTGGTCTATCGTAAGCATGTGGCGATTCTCGAGCGGCGAGTTGCATCATGCTAGCGCATGGTACCGAGCCGCAAGCGCATGAGCATATGGATGCTAACACTATGGTCTTCCATCTTCATGAGTTGTTCGATGAGCAAGCGATCCGAAGGTTCGAGGTCTCTAGGCTCCTCTTCACCACGAAGATGCAAGAAGGGCCTCAGAGTACATTGTGCTAAAGATGAACGGTACATCGAGCGCTAGCTACCTCGGTTTGTGATGGATCATGAGTTAAGTATTGACTTAATTCTGCATTGTTTGCCCAAGAGTTTCGCAATTTGTGATGAACTATCGGATGAACAAATTGAATACCATTCCCGAGCTCCTCAATATGTCAAGACTGTGGAGCCTTCGTGAAGCATGAGGAGAAGGCGGTTCTCATAGTTGATTCTCAAAGAAAGGTTCTAAGAGGAAGGCAAAAGAACAAGAAAAGGAAAGAAAAAGGCAAAGAAGGAACTAAATAAGAAAAGGGCACTTGCCATCATGGCAAGGAAGGCCATCAAAGAAATCAAGATTTATCTTGAGTCCATGAAGAAGAAGAAGGCATCCGATGCCCCATCCTTCGTATCTTCGTATTGATTGTCATTCTATTTCCTTAGACACTTGGGTATTGGATATCGGGTGTAGCTCACATATATGTAATGACATACATGGGCTAAGGAATAGAAGAAGACTTAGGGGAGTCAAATCAGTTGGCAATGGAGCAAAGGTTGCTCGCCATCGAACTTATTTGTCAAGCTCCTAGTGGACTAGTCTTAGAATCGACAATTGCTATTATGTTCCTTCTCTAATAAAGAACATTGTTTCTATTTCTCGCTTAAATAGAAATGGTTTCCATTTAACGCTTAGTAACAATTGTTGTTATATAACTTTGAATGGCGATTTTATGGAACCGGAACTTTGAGTAATGGCATTTATACGCTGGACGATCCAAAGGACATTTTCAATATCGGGAGCAACACGCGTGCTCGAAAGGATAATCACATAGACTCCTATATGTGGCATTGTCGTCTTGGCCATATAAGCAAGAAACGCATGTCCGAATTACACCGATGTGGAATTCTGGAATCGTTTGAATTGGATTCATACGATACATGCTAATCATGCTTAAAAGGCAAGATGACTAAGTTACCTTTTACTGGAAAAGGTGAACGAGTGGGAGAGTTACTAGGTCTAATACATACTGATGTATGTGGACCTATGTCAACTCAAGCATTAGGAGGCTATAGCTACTTCATTACCTTCACCGATGATCACTCACGGTTTGGGTATGTGTTCTTGATGAAACACAAGTCCAAGCCTTTGAAAGGTTCAAAGAATTCAGAAATGAAGTAGAGAAACAACATGACAAAAGTATTAAAATACTGATCGGATCGAGGTGGTGAATACTTAAGTCAAGAGTTTCTGATTATCTAAGAGACAATGGCATATTGTCTCAATGGACTCCGCCTATACACCACAGATAATGGTGTATCCGAGAGGCGAATCGACCTTGTTGGACATGGTCGTCAATGATGAATCATGCGACTCTTCCCAAGTCCTTTGGGGTTATACTGCATACCGCTTTTGTTAAATGTAATGCCTACCAAGGTAGTCTCTACTCCATATGAGATATGGGCTAGTAAGAAACCTCATGTATCTTACTTGAAGATATGGGGTTGTCCTCTATGCTGATATCGCATAAACTGATGCTAAGTCCGATAAATGTCTATTTATCGATACCCTAAGGAAACAAGGGGTTACTAATTCTATCATCCTGGAACAAAAGGTGTTTGTTTCAAGGCATGTGTGTTTCTAGAGAAAGAGTTTCTCTTGCAAGAAAACAAGTGGGAGTCGTTGAGCTTGAGGAGGCTCGAGAGACTCAAATAGACATTGATGAGATACCGAGCACAACATGACAACTCATAGTGATGAGCAATCTACGACTATTGTAACACCACATCTTCAGAGATCCGTAGAACACGCAATATTCCCGAGAGATATGGATTTCGTAAGTGAATCGAACGACGTGTTACTCATTGATGATGAGGAGCCTACCAGCTTATGAAGAAGTCGACAAGTTCAGAAGGGATAAGTGGCTCGCCACGAAGTCGAAATGGATTCCATTGAAACCAAGTTTGGAACTTGGTTGACCCACCAAGGCATAAAGCCTATAGGGTGCAAGTGGGTTTTCAAGAAGAAAACATGGATGGTAATGTGATTACCTATAAGGTTAGATTGGTGGCGAAAGGATATCGCCAAAAACAAGGTGTTGATTATGACGAAACCTATTCGCCTGTAGCTATGCTTAAATCCATTCGATGCTCCCGCCATAGCTCATTATGATTATGAGATATGGCGTGATGGATGTGAAAACAGCTTTCCTTAATGGAAACTCGCCGAGGACGTGTATATGATACACCGAGGGTTTCACATCGCTGATAAAACCAAGGTATGCAAATTGCGACGATCCATTTATGGATTGAAGCAAGCATCCAGAGTCGAATATCCGCTTTGATGAGACGATCAAAAAGTTTGATTTCACAAAATCCGCATTTAACCTTGTGTGTACAAGAAGGTTAGTGGGAGGCAATGTTCCTAGTATTGTATGTCGATGACATATTACTTATAGGAAACGATGTGTCAATCTTACAATGCTTAAGGTTTGGTTATCCAAGACATTCTCCATGAAAGACTGGGAGAAGCAACCTACATCCTTGGGATTAAGATCTATAGAGATAGATCAAATCTGCTGCTTGGTCTTTCGCAGCCTACATATATAGACCGAAAAGCAAAGAGGTTTAGCATGTCGGAATCCAAGAAAGGTTATCTACCCATCGTGCATGGGGTACACCTTTCAAGTCTATGTGTCCGCGCAGTAAGACGAGACGAGAGGATTTGCATGAGTAAGATTCCCTATGCATCCGCAATAGGATCTATCATGTATGCTATGTTATGTACGAGGCCCGATGTATCGTATGCTCGAGTGTCACGAGCAGATACTACCGATCCAGAATGGATCATTGGGTGGTCATAAGACGATCCTTAAGTACTTGAGAAGAACTAAGGATGTGTTCCTAATATATGGAGAAGGGGACATGGTGATACGCGTATACAGATGCCGCCTTCCAGACAGACAAGGATGATTCCGTGTCTCACCGATAATGTGTTCACCTTGAATGGGGGCGCAGTGAGTTGGAAAAGTTCCAAACAAGAGATCAGAGCGGATTCTACCACCGAGGTAATATATTGCCTGAAGCAAAGAAAGGAAGCGGTTTGGATCAAGAAGTTCGCTCATGAACTTGGTGTGATTCCGCCATTGTTGAAGCAATACCGGCCCATCGCGACAACAATGGAGCAATTGTACAGCGAAAGAGCCAAGGTCTCATCAACGATCCAAACATGTGCTTCACGCTATCATCTTATCGAGAGATCATCAAGAGGAATGAAATACAAATCGAGAAAATTCCCACCGAAAGGAACTTAGCGGATCCTTTGACTAAAGCATTACCTCAAAGTAAGTTTGAGGGTCATGTTAGAGCTTATGGTATTGATACCGTGAGCGATTGGCATTAGGCCAAGTGGGAGTCTGTTAGTAATATATGAGAGATGTCCTAAGGCAATCGCCTTATGTATGAACCATTTATATGATAAATGAAGATTCACTATTTGAGTATACATGTTTATGTATTTGATTGGATCTAAAACTCATTTATCAATGTCCACGATTATACGATTCTACAAAGATGAGAGAATTTGTGATTGGATCACAACTAGTGAGTATCTCTACATGTGTAATTGTGATGTATCTAATTATCCCTAGTCGATGAATCGATGGATTTGGACACCATCAATTCCTCGAGACTAGCACGAGGTATACCCTTTGGTGTATCCAAGCAAATTGATTCTCACCGGCCGAGACATAGTGATGTCCGAGTTAATCGTGGATGCTAGTTATGGTAACTAGTTCATTGGAGTGACCAGTAAGACTTCATATGGTTCTCTCGCATATATAGATATGTCAATGAAGTTCTTACTTGTGGCTTAAGTGCGATGTTCCTTTGACTTGCGGTATTCAAGTCATCTTGATCATGGAGACTTATGCTTTGACATCTTAAGCAAACATCTCTAAGGAGATGTGGACCCGGATGATTGGGTATAAGTCAAGTGATCAAGGTGTTTGAATAGCCTATAAAGGATTCACCACTCCTTGCGAGGAGATGTATACCCATGGCCTCTCGTCGGATTGTTACTAAAGTCTTTGGCCAAAGCAATTACATGTTTAGAGTAAGGTACTCTTCGATACATGTGGAGTAACTAGAATCAGGACGAGGAAATGATACTTGGGCTAGGTGTGACGTAGTCACCTAGTGGGATCCGACACAATAGACCATGTCTGAACCAAGTGGGTATAAGATGAGTGAAGGGAATGGGGCACGATTCATTCGAAGCCATCAAGGGTTTCGTAAATAGTTCGATCAACCGTTGATCTTTCTTAATTGGGGATCATGATGTACTACTAGGTGCCACTCATGATCGCTCTATAATTAATGGTTAATTATAGACGGCCAACATAAACCGAGAACCTATTTGGTCACACGACAACGAGTGTAATCCAAAGGATTTAAAACGAGCTTGAGAATGGGATTCTCAGACCGAGAGAAACTATGTTTGGTTGGACCAAACATAAAGCGAGCATGAAATTGTTTCAGTCGCAATGGAAGCGTGGATGGGCCGTGTCTTATGAAGACATAATTGATGGACCAAAATGGTTTGGTTCTAATCCAATGGATGAGAATAAACCAAAGGGTTTGGTTTATTTTAAACGAATGAACCAAAAGTTGGGTCGGTTCGGTTTAACTTAAAATAAACCATCATGGTTTGGTTTATTTTAACTTATCTTAATGGAGCGGGTTAACGGGCTTTATGGATATGATCCATTAACCATTAAGAGAATTAGTTCTCTATAAAAGTGGGCTTAAGGGATTGTTAAACCCTAATCCAAAATCATTGTGCCGCCCATTATTGTTGTCTTGTGCCGTGCCCAAGACCCTTGCCGCGCCCAAGCTCCAGCCGGTGAACCTCCGCGACCCTCCGTGATCCCTAAAAGGTTCGGCATCAAGGTGAGCTTTTGTCTCCTTGTTTTGGCCGGCGCCTATCTCTTCCACCAAGCTGTCCAGTTTTCTGGACAGCTTCTTCTCCTCGCCGGAGCGTCGCTTGGACGACGGTTAGTGCCCGACAGCGGCTAACATACCGGGGATTTGATCTCCGTAATCCTCTCTGAGGTGGAGGACGGCGATTCTGGCCAAACGGTTGACGAATACCTCTCCGGAGAAGCGAGTTTTGAGAACTTCGTTTTGGATCCGAATTTGGATTCGGATCGTGATCATCTCTCGATCACGCCGCCTTCAACACGAGGCTAGTAACCCGCACGAAGACGGCTCGTGGCTTGCGTCATCCCGAGGAGCTCGGCGTGGATACGGATAGAGACGATTCTTACGAGGATCGCTCCGCTGATGCCGTTTCGCTACACGCCATACGAAAGGTATAACGTAGTTTAATTTCCTTTTATTGCAATTTTAATTTACGGTTATGTCTACACTTGTTGTAATAGCATGCGTGTGTTGTGTGTGTTGTAATAAATAGGAGTATTTATTATTTTTATTGCTTCCACTGTGCTCATGTTTACGAAACATGATCGAACACACACACGCCATGATGCCTAAAACCCAACAAAGGGTATCAGAGCCAGGTTGTGTTTCACATAATCGTAAAATGGTTTTGCGATAGTCATAATGTATTTCTGGAAATTTTCTAATTTTGGAAATTTAGAAGTATTTATGGAAATTTTTCAATTTTGGAAAGTCTAGAAGTATTTATGGAAATCTTCCACTTTTGGAAAGTTGGAAGTATTTATGGAAATTGATATTTTCCATAAATAAAATATTTGATTAGATTTTGGAAATTTGTTTCCTAATTTAATCATGATTTGATTTGGGAAATCAAATCTTAAAATATTTTATTTCCATAAGTAGTTTTAATGATTTAGGAAATTGGTTTCCTAAATAGATTTTCCTTAATCAAATAATTCCATGAATAAAATATGTGATTAGATTTGGAAATTTGTTTCTAATTTAATTATGATTTGATTTGGAGAATCAAATCTTAAACATATTTTATTTCCATAAATAGTTATGACATATAAGGAAATATATACATGACATAATTGTATGCCATGTAATTGCATTAGATGCATAACATTATGCCATGCGTGTCGTGACATGTAGATGTATGCCATGTATGTCATGCCATGTAGATAATAGTTATTTGCATGCAAAGAGGATGAGACATAAAAACCCTAACTCAATATTAAAGCCTACACCTTCCATTAATATGGTTAGAACCAGAGTTCTGTTTCTTGTTTGGGTTGTTGGACTCACTCCAAGCCCGGCTCGAACTCAACATGTTCAAATCATTGGAATAGTTTAACTCTAATATGGTAAGAGTCGAGGTCAATCGTTAGTTTGGGTTGTTGGACTCACTCCAAGCGGCTAATTGGTTGAATGCGCCTAACCATATTAAAACTATTTCGCGATTAATGGGTCGGCTTTAACTTGAGCATCGATTTGTTGGACTCACTCCAAGGTCGATGTGAAGAGAGGTGAAGTTGGGTGCTATGCATATGATGCATACTTGTTAATGTGTTAACAACCCAATGTATGTAAACATTCAATTAGTTGATAGCACATTGTGATAGTTACATATACATGATATGTAATCGATACTTGATACCCACCATCATAGCTAAGAATGGCTTGTTGGACTCACTCCAAGGTTGTTCTTATCTATGATGGATATCACCCATTCGAGATGGACCTACGATCTCCAAGTGATTTTGGGGTTTTTGAAATTCAAAAATGAATGGGATTTATAAATGTATATTGATGCATTTTAAAATCATTTTCATATATGCTCGTTTGTATTTCTAGGTCAATAAATTGATCATGACATCTTTGAATTTGCACTATTTTGGATTCGAACAAACTGACCGGGCCTAACTTCCTGGACTGGCTTAGAAACCTGAGAATTGTTCTCAAGGCGAAAAAGCTTGCATATGTCCTTGAAGAGCCTCTTCTGGCCGTCTAAGGGCGATGCAACTCATCAAATGTTGGTCTATCGAAGCATGTGCGCGATTCTGAGTGGCGAGTTGCATCATGCTAGCGGCGATGGTACGAGTGCGCGGCGACATGAGCATATGGATGCTAACACTATGGTCTTCCATCTTCATGAGTTGTTCGATGAGCAAGCGAGATCCGAAAGGTTCGAGGTCTCTAGGCTCCTCTTCACCACGAAGATGCAAGAAGGTTCTGTAGTACGATTTGTGCTAAAGATGAACGGGTACATCGAGCGCTAGCTACCCTCGGTTTTGTGATGGATCATGAGTTAAGTATTGACTTAATTCTGCATTGTTTGCCCAAGAGTTTCGCAATTTGTGATGAACTATCGGATGAACAAATTGGAATCCACCATTCCGAGCTCCTCAATATCTTGAAGACTGTGGAGCCTTCGTGAAGCATGAGGAGAAGGCGGTTACATTAGTTGATTCCTCAAAGAAAGGTTCTAAGAGGAAGGCAAAAGAATGTAAGAAAGGAAAGAAAAAAAGGCAAAGAAGGCGGAACTAAGATAAGGGCACTTGCCATCATGTGGCAAGGAAGGCCACTGAAGAAATCGCAAGATTTATCTTGAGTCCATGAAGAAGAAGAAGGCATCCGATGCCCCATCCTCTTCGTGTATCTTCGTTATTGATTGTCATTCTATTTCCTTAGACACTTGGGTATTGGATAATCGGGTGTAGCTCACATATATGTAATGACATACGGGGCTAAGGAATAGAAGAAGACTTGTCGAGGGAGTCAAATTTCATGAGTTGGCAATGGAGCAAAGGTCTGCGGTCGCCATCGAACTTATTTGTTGAAGCTCCTAGTGGACTAGTCTTGAATCGACAATTGCTATTATGTTCCTTCTCTAATAAAGAACATTGTTTCTATTTCGCTTAAATAGAAATGGTTTCCATTTAACGTTTAGTAACAATTGTTGTTATATAACTTTGAATGGCATACTTTATGGAACCGAATCGAACTTTGAGTAATGGCATTTATACGCTTGGACGATCCAAAGGACATTTTCAATATCGAAGCGAGCAACACGCGTGCTCGAAAGGATAATCACATAGACTCCTATATGTGGCATTGTCGTCTTGGCCATATAAGCAAGAAACGCATGTCCGAATTACACCGATGTGGAATTCTGGAATCGTTTGAATTGGATTCATACGATACATGCGAATCATGCTTAAAAGGCAAGATGACTAAGTTACCTTTTACTGGAAAAGGTGAACGAGTGGGAGAGTTACTAGGTCTAGTACATACTGATGTATGTGGACCTATGTCAACTCAAGCATTAGGAGGCTATAGCTACTTCATTACCTTCACCGATGATCACTCACGGTTTGGGTATGTGTTCTTGATGAAACACAAGTCTGAAGCCTTTGAAAGGTTCAAAGAATTCAGAAATGAAGTAGAGAAACAACATGACAAAAGTATTAAAATACTTCGATCGGATCGAGGTGGTGAATACTTAAGTCAAGAGTTTCTTGATTATCTAAGAGACAATGGCATATTGTCTCAATGGACTCCGCCCTATACACCACAAAGATAATGGTGTATCCGAGAGGCGAATCGACCTTGTTGGACATGGTCAGTCAATGATGAATCATGACTCTTCCCAAGTCCTTTGGGGTTATGCACTTAGATTTGTTTACTTGTTAAACAGAATGCCTACTAAGGTAGTCTCTACTACTCCATATGAGATATGGGCTAGTAAGAAACCTCATGTATCTTACTTGAAGATATGGGGTTGTCCTGCTTATGTGAAGCGGACAGTATCAGACAAACTGGATGCTAAGTCTGATAAATGTCTATTTATTGGATACCCTAAGGAAACAAGGGGTTACCAATTCTATCATCCTGTGGAACAAAAGGTGTTTGTTTCAAGGCATGCTGTGTTTCTAGAGAAAGAGTTTCTCTTGCAAGAAAACAGGGGAGTGTCGCTGAGCTTGAGGAGGCTCGAGAGACTCAAATAGACATTGATGAGATACGGTGAGCATATAAATTACAACTCATAGTGATGAGCAATCGGCTGGACCTATTGTAACACCACATCTTCGTAGATCTGGTAGAACACGCAATATTCCTGAGAGATATGGATTTCTCGTAAGTGAATCGAACGACGAGTTACTCATTGATGATGAGGAGCCTACCAGTTATGAAGAAGTGCTGACAAGTTCAGAAAGGGATAAGTGGCTTGGTGCCATGAAGTCGGAAATGGATTCCATGTACGAAAACCAAGTTTGGAACTTGGTTGACCCACCTGAAGGCATAAAGCCTATAGGGTGCAAGTGGGTTTTCAAGAAGAAAACCGACATGGATGGTAATGTGATTACCTATAAGGCTAGATTGGTGGCGAAAGGATATCGTCAAAAGCAAGGTGTTGATTATGACGAAACCTATTCGCCTGTAGCTATGCTTAAATCCATTCGGATGCTCCCGCCATAGCGGCTCATTATGATTATTAGATATGGCGGATGGATGTGAAAAGCTTTCCTTAATGGAAACTTGCTCGAGGACGTATATATGATACAACCTGAGGGTTTCACATCGGTTGATAAAACCAAGGTATGCAAATTTTGACGATCCATTTATGGATTGAAGCAAGCATCCAGGAGCTGGAATATCCGTTTTGATGAGACAATCAAAAAGTTTGATTTCTCACAAAATCCAGACGAACCTTGTGTGTACAAGAAGGTTAGTGGGAGTGCAGTCGTGTTCCTAGTATTGTATGTCGATGACATATTACTTATAGGAAACGATGTGTCAATCTTACAGTCAGTTAAGGTTTGGTTATCCAAGACATTCTCCATGAAAGACCTGGGAGAAGCAACCTACATCCTTGGGATTAAGATCTATAGAGATAGATCGAAACGGTTGCTTGGTCTTTCGCAGTCTACATATATAGACCGAGTGCTAAAGAGGTTTAGCATGTCGGAATCCAAGAAAGGTTTCTTACCCATCAGGCATGGGGTACACCTTTCGAAGTCTATGTGTCCGCGCACAGAAGACGAGAGGATTTGTATGAGTAAGATTCCCTATGCATCCGCAATAGGATCTATCATGTATGCTATGTTATGTACGAGGCCCGATGTATCGTATGCTCTGAGTGTCACGAGCAGATACCAGTCTGATCCAGGAATGGATCATTGGGTGGCTGTTAAGACGATCCTTAAGTACTTGAGAAGAACTAAGGATGTGTTCCTAATATATGGAGAAGGGTACATGGTGATACGTGGGTATACGGATGCCACCCGCATGCATACAGGATGATTCCATGTCTCACCGGGTATGTATTCACCTAGAATGGAGCGCAATAAGTTGGAAAGGTTCCAAGCTTGACACTATAGCGGATTCTCGCCACTAAGGCGTAATCACGTTGCGCTTGGCGAAAGGAAGCGGTTTGGATCAAGTAGTTCATCTATGAACTTGATGTGGTCTCATCAATGATCCAAACATGTGCTTCGCCGCTATCATCTTATCAGAGAGATCATCAGTAGAAACGAAATACAAATCGAGAAAATTCCCACTGAAAGGAACTTAGCGGATCCTTTGACTAAAGCATTACCTCAAAGTAAGTTTGAGGGTCATGTTGGTGCTTATGGTATTGGATACCGTAGCGATTGGCATTAGGCCAAGTGGGAGTCTGTTAGTAATATATGAGAGATGTCCTAAGGCAATCGCCTTATGTATGAACCATTTATATGATAAATGAAGATTCACTATTTGAGTATACATGTTTTATGTATTTGATTGGATCTTAAACTCATTTACTGATTGTCCTCGATACGATTCACAGCATGAGAGAATTTGTGATTGGATCACAACTAGTGAGTATCTCTACATGTGTAATTGTGATGTATCGGAATTATCCCTAGTCGATGAATTGATGGAATCTAGACACCATCAATTCTGAGACTAGCACGAGGTATACTCCTTGGTGTATCCAAGCAAATTGATTCTCACCGGGCCGAGACATAGTGATGTCCGGAGTTAATCGTGGATGCTAGTTATGGTAACTAGTTCATTGGAGTGACCAGTTGTAAGACTTCATATGGTTCTCTGCATATATAGATATGTCAATGAAGTTCTTACTGTGGCTTAAGTGCGATGTTCCTTTGACTTGCGGTATTCAAGTCATCTTGATCATGGAGACTTATGCTTTGACATCTTAAGCAAACATCTCTAAGGAGATGGACCCGGATGATTGGGTATAAGTCAAGTGATCAAGGTGTTTGAATAGCCTATAAAGGATTCACCACTCCTTGCGAGGAGATGTATACCCATGGCCTCTCGTCCGGATTGTTACTAAAGTCTTTGGCCAAAGCATTACATGTTTAGAGTAAGGTACTCTTCGATACATGTGGAGTCTAGAACAGGGACGAGGAAATGATACTTGGGCTAGGTGCGACGTAGTCACTAGTGGGGATCGGCACAATAGACCATGTCCTAACCAAGTGGGTATAAGATGAGTGAAGGGAATGGGGCACGATTCATTCGAGCATCAAGGGTTTCGTAAATAGTTCGATCAACCGCTGATCTTTTCGTTAATTGGGGATCATGATGTACTACTAGGTGCCACTCATGATCGCTCTATAATTAATGGTTAATTATAGACGGCCAACATAAACCGAGAACCTATTTGGTCACACGCACAACGAGTGTAATCCAAAGGATTTAAAACGAGCTTGAGAATGAGATTCTCGCATCGAGAGAAACTATGTTTGGTTGGACCAAACATAAAGCGAGCATGAAATTGTTTCAGTCGCAATGGAAGCGTGGATGGGCAGTGTCTTATGAAGACATAATGGATGGACCAAAATGGTTTGGTTCTAATCCAATGGATGAGAATAAACCAAAGGGTTTGGTTTATTTTAAACGAATGAACCAAAAGTTGGTTCGTTTTAACTTAAAATAAACCATCATGGTTTGGTTTATTTTAACTTATCTTAATGGAGCGGGTTAACGGGCTTTATGGATATGATCCATTAACCATTAAGAGAATTAGTTCTCTATAAAATAGGGATTAAACCCTAACCCTAAACCTAATCTAATTGTGGCCGCCCAACATCAAGAGTTGCCGCCAACCTCCTTGGTGAGTTGCGCACTTGTGTTGCCGCCCAGCCCCAACTCCTCAAGGCGTCAAGCGGCTTCCTTCCTCCTCGCCGGCGTCGAGCTGCTGCCGGAAGAGTTCCGGTGATCCCCTAAAAGGTTCGGCATCAAGGTGAGCTTTTGTCTCCTTGTTTTGGCCGGCGCCTATCTCCTCCACCAGGCTGTCCAGTTTTCTAGACAGCTTCTTCTCCTCTCGTCGGAGCATCGTTTGGACGACGGTTAGTGCTCCGACAGCGGCTAACATACCGGGGATTTGATCTCCGGTAATCCTCTGAGGTGGAGGACGAAGCGATTCAATCGGTTGACGAATACCTCTCCGGAGAAGCAAGTCTTGAGGACTTGTTTTAGGTCCGAATTTGGATTCGGATCGTGATCATCTCTCGATCACGCCGCCTTCAACACGAGGCTAGTAACCCGCACGAAAGACGAAGCTCGCGGCTTGGCGAAGTCATCCCGAGGAGCTCGGCGTGGATACGGATAGAGACGATTCTTACGAGGATCGTTCCGGTTGATGCCGTTCCCGCTACACGTCATACGAAAGGTATAACGTAGTTTAATTTCCTTTTATTGCAATTTTAATTTACGGTTATGTCTACACTTGTTGTAATAGCATGCGTGTGTTGTGTGTGTTGTAATAAATAGGAGTATTTATTATTTTTAATTGCTTCCGCTGTGCTCATGTTTACGAAACATGATCGAACACACACACGCCGCGGTGCCGGAAACCCAACAGTGGTATCAGAGCCCAGGTTGTGTTTCGACATAATCGTAAAATTGGTTTTGCGATTGTCATAATGTATTTCTGGAAGTTTTCTAAATTTTGGAAATTTAGAAGTATTTATGGAAATTTTTCAATTTTGGAAAGTCTAGAAGTATTTATGGAAATCTTCCACTTTTGGAAAGTTGGAAGTATTTATGGAAATTTATATTTTCCATAAATAAAATATTTGATTAGATTCTGGAAATTTGTTTCCTAATTTAATCATGATTTGATTTGGGAAATCAAATCTTAAAATATTTTATTTCCATAAGTAGTTTTAAAGATTTAGGAAATTGGTTTCCTAAATAGATTTTCCTTAATCAAATAATTCCATGAATAAAATATGTGATTAGATTTGGAAATTTGTTTCCTAATTTAATTATGATTTGATTTGAAGAATCAAATCTTAAACATATTTTATTTCCATAAATAGTTATGACATATAAGGAAATATATACATGACATAATTGTATGCCATGTAATTGCATTAGATGCATAACATTATGCCATGCGTGTCGTGACATGTAGATGTATGCCATGTATGCCATGCCATGTAGATAATAGTTATTTGCATGCAAAGAGGATGAGACATAAAACCCTAACTCAATATTAAAGCCTACACCTTCCATTAATATGGTTAGAACCAGAGTTGCTTTCTTGTTTGGGTTGTTGGACTCACTCCAAGCCCTTAACCTGAACATGTTCAAATCATTGGAATAGTTTAACTCTAATATGGTAAGAGTCAGAGGTCAATCGTTAGTTTGGGTTGTTGGACTCACTCCAAGCCTGGCTAATTGGTTGAATGCGCTCTAACCATATTAAAACTATTTCGCGATTAATGGGTCGGCTTTAACTTGGAGCATCGATTTGTTGGACTCACTCCAAGGTCGATGTGAAGAGAGGTGAAGTTGGGTGCTATGCATATGATGCATACTTGTTAATGTGTTAACAACCCAATGTATGTGTAAACATTCAATTAGTTGATAGCACATTGTGATAGTTACATATACATGATATGTAATCGGTATACTTGATACCCACCATCATAGCTAAGAATGGCTTTCTTGGTCATCTTACCCTCCAAGCAAGATTCGTAGGTTGGGAGATCCTCCACCACTAATGAACCCAAAGGTCCATCAGCTTTCAACCTTTGAATTCTGCTTAGGTTAATGTGACCAAGCCTAAGAAGCCAAAGATATGTTTGGTTCATCTTCGAAGGATCTTTTCTCTTATTAGAATTAGAAGATGAGTTATTAACTTCAATTTGCATCGTGGGAGGTTTTGGTTCAAATTTCCTTTCAATGTACCTGAATAGATATTCTCCCTATTCCTTTTTCTAACATTTCTGTCATTAAAAGAAATAGAATATCCATCCATAATAATTTAGAAACTGAAACTAAATTCTTTCTAAATAAAGGTACATAAAGGGAATTTTCCGAACCAAAGTTTTATTATTTCTCAAGAGATAAATAAAACTTCTCCCACTACAATAGCCGCCACCATCATGGCATTGCCCAAGTAAATGGTAATCTCCCTTTAGCTAGTCATCGGGTTTCTCGAACCCTACAAATTATGTTGCAGACATTATTAGTGGCTCCTGTATCTACTTACCAGGTGCCGGTAGATATCACCGCTAATCATGTTTCAATGACTAGTCCAAAAGATATACCTTCGTTCTATTTTGGATTGGGACAGTCCTCCTTCAAATGTTGATCATGCTTGTAAGTGAAGTACTTGCCTTTCGGCTTCTTCACTCCTCCCTGAGATCCTCCCACCACATTTGCTCCACCTTGTTTCTCCTTCTTCTGCCTTCTACTAGAAGTAGAAACCTTTGAGCAACCATGGCTTGAGGATACTCTTCAAGAGTGCATACTAGCAGATAAGACAATATTTGGATTCATTTCCAATCAATATAATTTGGTACATGTAAGTTTATTTCCTTTAGTATCATAGTAAGTGGACTGAAAGTCATTTTTGAAAATCCTAAGAATCACACTGATCATTACTTTAGATTTCAAATATTATTGATTCCTCAAAACAATAAAATTCCGAAATCAACCAACACCTCAAAACACCGAGAATATCGCATGCCACGATAGTGTGGACGTATACGAATTCTACAGTTGTAAGAGGAGGTTTTACCCATTAATTTTATTATCTTGTCAACCTTACTTTTTGACAAATAAAATTAATAGTTGGTTCCTCTTTGGCCCTACAAATAAAAGCAGTGACTCCGATGGGGAGGATACTTTTTATTTGCATCTAAGTGTGCACCATTACACGATACTAAGGGAATTATTTCGGATTATGTGCCTTACCGCTGTGGAAGTACACACGCTCCTAGATAATTTCCTATAACCATTATTTGACCTAGTGATCCGCAAACAAACTCATCCGATGGGGAGGAAGGCACTCAGAGCCGACGCGCAAGTTTGTTGCATCACACGTCAAATTGTAATGGAGGCCATGGAATTAATTAAAATGTCCCTCTCCCACTTACTAAATTGAAAATGAGGAATTTTCAAGCACACACAACATGCATATAAAACAAATCAGCAATAAATATGGAAAAATCAGAATTTTTCCAACTATTATGGCATTGTTCTCCAATACGCGTCCCATCGTGTCGCCACCTCGTCTGCTCCTCCTACACCATGTACGAGCCATCCGAGATCCGAGCCGAGATAAAACCTATTTTATTTTACATCCATCGATCCTATACTCCACGAGGAGTGTACATGAAATCTAGATCAAGTAAAATAAAATAAAGAGTGGTTAAACAATGCCGTATTCAATTACAAAAATTAAATACTAATTTAGCCTCACAACCCCGAGGATTCAAATAATATACAATCACACACACATGCAATCATATACACATATATAGCCATAATAGTTGGATCTGTTAGCCTACGCACATCCTACTATTATCCGCATACACAATATATGATAAGTGCATGAAAGTAACCAATCCAAAACACACAAAACCGAAACCGTGGCTCGATACTCAATTGTTGGCAATCGCTATATTTCTAATGCTCATTGGCTCCAATGTCCCCGGATTAAAATTTTCACTAATGAAAACTAATCCGATGGGATGAGTTTCCTAAGCACAACCAATTGGCCGTCGTGCTAACGACTTGAGCGATCGCTTGAACAAACTAGTTGTTCAAGCAACACAACTCTTCTAGTCGGTTAGCCGCGGAAGAGACGACGGACGGATCACCGGTTTTAGTGTTTCTTATCGGGGTTTATAATTATACAAATACATACAAATGTAAACTAGTATAATCAACATATACTAAAGATCATGGCATCAAAGCCATGAAGACTTAGTAATTACACATGAGCTTACAATTACCATGTTGTCCAAAGACCGCTACATATAAAATCAAACTCAGTATAGCAATACGTAAACTGAACGAAGGCGAAGATCCTCCACAAGTTGAAGCTTCCTAGATCTTCTTCAATCCAAAGAAAGAAGAACTCTCTTTCCCTTCTTGCTTGAGCCAACCACCATTCCACAAAAGGATTGATGCCGCCGGCCCCAAGAATAGAGAGAACATAATGGAAACAACCAAGGTACCGAACTAGGGAGAAACTCTTGTTTTGGTGCCGCCGGCCAAGATGGAGTGAAGAGGATAAATGGAATATATTGGGCACCGGTCACGGTAGAGGGAATAGAGGAAGGAGCCGGCCACAACCTAGGAAGAGGAAGAGCTCCTCTCCTATAGTTGCCGCCCACCTTCCTTGCATACCCTAGCCGCCCAACCATAGGAGCCAAACCCTAATTAGGGTTTCCTCCTTAGGTCTTCTTGCCGCCCATCCAAGGTGGAAGGAGGAGATCTAAACCGGCCACCTTTCCTAGGAAGAAGAAGAACTCTTCCACAAGATGCCGCTTACCCTCCTTCCAAACCTTGGCCGCCCATGCAAAGGAGCCAAACCCTAATCAAATTAGGGTTTCCTCCTTAGGGTTTCTTGCCGCCCAACCATGGTGGAGAGAAGAGATCTAGGAGCTAGCCACCTCCAAGGAAGAAGACAAGCTCCTCCACAAGTTGTCGCCCACCCTTCATTCCCATCCATGGCCGCCCAACCTAAGGAGCCAAAACCCTAATTAGGGTTTCCTCCTTAAGTTGCTTGCCGCCCAAGCAATGCTAGGCAAAACCCTAATTTCCTTAGCATCCATCATCAACCATTAAAACTTCTTGCCGCCCAACCCATAGCCACCCTTTTATAGAGTTAGGGTTTAGGCCTTGGTTTAATCTCCACCGTCGGTTCTAGGGTTTTAATCTCAACCGTCGAATCTAGAGATTTAATCTCAACCGTCGGTTCTAGGGTTTTAATCCCAACCGTCGAATCTAGAGATTTAATCTCTACCGTCGGTTCTTGGGTTTTAATCCTAACCGTCGGATCTAGAGATTTAATCTCTACCGTCGGTTCTTAGGATTTTAATCCCAACCGTCGGATCTAGAGATTTAATCTCTACCGTCGGTTCTTAGGAATTTAATCCCAACCGTCGGATCTAGAGATTTGTTTTCCATCATTTGATCTAGACTTCATGAGGTTTATATTAGGCTACGATAGGGACCATGAGGAGGAGTTGGGTCTTGGCCACCCGATGGATCGGAACCACACAAACTTGATCCATCAATGATGTTCCATTCCACTAGAGGATCATCATCGAACTACCTCACCAACCCCATAAATTAATATGGGCTCCATATATTATTTGTACATCCATCTCCCCGTGTTTAAGATATCGAATGTCCGTCAATTGATTGATTTACTGACCATCAATCAATTAACATCTAACTCCTCGAGTAGTACCACTCAACCTTATCATCATGTTGACTAAGTCAACCTACGTGGTTTACATGATGAACCTTATGAGCTCCTCAAGGACATCATCAACCTAATATATAGGACACGGTTTCTCCTATAATCAACGGCACACCATGTAAATAATATCATTTCCCAACTTAGCATATTGATTTAATCCATAGAAATCTCACCCTGTAAATCAAAGAAATAAATATTAAGTACATGTGCCCGTTATTATATCGATTAAGAGCATGTACAAATATAATATCCGAGGTCCGATTCAATTATGTAGTCAAGAATAAATTGAATCACCTCTATGTCGGTCCCGCTCAATACACCTAAGTGTACTAGTGTAACTCTATGTTCAAGACAAAACAATACCAAGCTACACTACAACCATGCCAATGGTTTGTCCAAAACCATCTTGGTTGTGAGCCTTTACTTATATTCTACAAGGGACTGATAACATCATCTTCTGTGCCGCACCCAGGCACCATGTTATCTACAATGTAAAATATTAGACAATATGCACACATATAAATATAACGTGCAAACAATGATCATGTGATTCTTATTTCAAAATATGTTCATACAAAAGAGCTAGGCTTTCAGTATACATCCCAATAATCTCCCACTTATACTAAAAGACTATGTCACATCATACCATCCGATTTCCCTCCACTTTCCTATCAAAGCTCTTGCCAAGGGCTTTAGTGAAAGGGTCACAGTCATCCTCTTATGCAATCTAGCATGTACTTCTACCTCCTTTATGATATCGGTGGTGCCAGACTCTATGTGTTTACTAGCCTTATGGGCTCGTGGTTCCTTCGAGAATCGCACATTATTATCACAATAAATTGTGATAGTTCCAAACCAGAATCACATCCAAGTCCATCGAAGTTCTGAGCCATACACTTCTTTTTGCCGCCTCATAGTCGCACATACACTTCCATGGTGGAGTCCGCCACGCATTTCTGCTTGACACTCCTCCATACTATGGCTCCACCTCCCAAAGTAAACACAAACCCTGAGGTAGACTTACTATTATCCCTATCAGATTGGAAATCAGAATCCGTGTAACCCACAGGGAGTAATTGGTCTGCCCGATAAACTAGCATATAATCCCTAGTCCTTCTCAGGCACTACAATATATGCTTTACCTAGCTCAATGTCTGTCTGATTACTCGATATTCACACCATGCCTACGAAAGCAGATCCGGTTATATAGCATACATTAGGCTTCCACAAGAGAGTCTTCGCTCCTCTATATGTTCTTTATAAATAAAGTCTCAATTAATATAACTTTTAATGCTTGCATCTATAAAAAGGAAAGAATATTGAGTTCATCATAACTTCTTCAGTCACTTCAAACATTCTCCATGGAATGACTTCATTAATACTTGGCCCATTCTAAAGGGCTGACCATGCATAGAGAAATTGGGGAACATCGCAAGAGAACAACTATACTGCGATTAGATTAAACCCGCCAAATATTCACTTCTCTTGCAGGATATGACTAGTCATTTCGTTATTAATGCACTCAACTACCCCCACTATCACCCTCACGTCTTCCCATCTTATCCGCTTTAATCCCTTCGTTTTCCAAGGGGGTTAATTAATACCCCCTTTTCCTCTATAAAAGCCTCCGACGTCACCCCCTGCCTACACACTTCTCCCTTCTTCTACCTCCGGCATGGAAAATTCATCAGAGCAGACCAGTAACCTTCCTTCTCCTGATCGGTGTACTGAAGACCAACGATGCATACAAGAACTAGAGGAACTGGTTAGAGACCTGAGGAGGCGTCTGCAATCAACCTCCAGTCGCAACTACTCCTTGTGACAAGAACTAGCGGTAGCCCAGCAGGCCTTGTCGAAGCATCACTTTATGTATCAATCCCGCCTCAAACAACTCATTACCAAGTCTGGCAGCCGTAGTGCCCCAACAGCACCTCCAGAGAAAATCATACATGAAGCTCCTTAGTTCCCCTTAGGATGAATTTTCATTATTCTCTTTAAAATGTTGTACCTATAGTCATTCTCTTCATTAATAAGAGCTCCTATTTTGGAAGTCATGTGTATGTATCTTTTCTTGTTGAATGCTGATTCTTCCTAAATTCCTGAAATATCTTGACACCATATGTCAACACAGGAATTTGTCAACATAGGAATTCGTCATATCAACCCCTCCTTATCTCAGATGTAACCCCATGCAGGGATGAAATTCAATTATAACAGATAGAAATGATCTTACCTTTGGCTCCTTCTGTACAAGTCGAAACAAGAATTGTGACTTATGTAGGGTCGATGGTGGCCGGCTAGAGGGGGGTGAATAGCCTTTATCGTAGACGGTGGAAGTCGTTCGTTGATTGCTCGTCTACAAGTAACGTTAGCGCAAGCGGAATATACTAATAAAGACAATTAAGAGACAAACAAAAGATAAACAATGCTAACAAGAGAATATAATGTGGTTCACGGTCTTGCCGCTAATCCATGACCCAATTCGTCAAAGGTGAATCACTCCTTTGTCAAATCCACTAGATCTCTTCTTTGCACCAAGCTAGGTGGAGGTAACCTTTTACACAAGAACACTCCTCTTACAAATATAATGTAAATAAACTCAAGTAAGAGGATGGAAAACGTGTTGGGCACTTTTGAGGAGTTTAGAGCATAAGCATTAGCCTCCCAAAAGCCCATCCTTTATAGAGCACGATTTCTTCGTTTGCCATCGATCACGCCCTTATAATCCGCTACAACGACCTCAACATGTTAGATCCCGATGTAGTTCAACGGAATTTCTCGATGTATCCATCCCGATTGATTCCTTCAGAGTCCGCCTAGGCCTATGCATTCTGGTCGAAACTCGACAGACTACTCCTAGGATCGTCAACCGAATAAATCGAACACCACGAGTCCATTCGATTTGAGCATGACGCTAATGACATGGCAATCGACTGATGTCAGAAAATCCAATCCGACACTTATCCAATTGGCTAAGTTTCACCTAAGCGTCTACGCCCGGATTACATTCGCCACTCATTCCTTGAAGTCCTCACCTTTGAAGTTGTTCGTCACACATCCTGATGCGCTAAGACATCGACTTAGCCATCCTTCGTCTCGCCAAGTCTACTTCCTTCGCTTCACTCAATCTCTCGTCGACGGTCTGATGTTGTATGGCTTCCGCAGCCATCCTTCACCGACTCAAGGACCGAGTCATGAGAGGTGAAATTCAATGCTCCATGTGAGAATTACTAAGTCCTACAAGACTCAACGCATATATCAAATAAACATCCTAACTTAAACCCCCACACACATCAAAACCATATCACGGTTGATTACCTAACAATCTCTCCTTCGATGTGGCAATGTAAATTAGGTAAACATTTGATAAAAATATTAAGGTAAGAAATCATGTAAATAAACATGATTATCAACTCTCCCTCTTAATGCATGAAACTCCCCCTAAATGCATTCCTCCTTACTTAAACATACATATTTCTCCCCCTTTGACACCATCAAAAATATTAAACAAAGTTTATACAAGCATGGCATCAATTCTAGGGCACAAAAATTACCAAAACATGCCTTAAATTTGATAAATGAACGTTATTGGGCATGTTATCAATCGGCAATGATCGTTCATCAATACGATCGCACTGATTTTAATTGATTTTGAGGTGAATTTCAGAAATGCATTGAAAATTCTAAAAAATTCAAAAAATCATGAAATTTGAGGAACACATTTCTTTTAAGGTCTTTTATCAGTGAAAAATAGTTTTCCATGAAAAATCATTATATTTTCGAAAATTAGCCAAAAATCCAAAAGCTTTAAAAATAACAAGGTTTTTGATCAAGTTAGTATCAATTTTAACACCTAGTTTTGCTTTAGATTGTTTCAAAACATGAACAAATAGATTTTAAAGTAAGAAATTATTTTGAAAACATATGAAATATCCAACCACGATCTTTGGACAATATGTCTATGAATTAAACATAAGCCTTCCCATGATTGGTCTATTATTGCTATTTTGATACTTTAAATGACCATCTAAATGTCATAGGCATTAGTGGACCATTAGTATCATCCTATCATCTCACCCATGCTAAGTTTTCAATCAAGGTAGCCTATGGTGAGTGTAAGATGTATCCTAAAGGCATTTGTATATACTTAACCTTCAATTTCATGCAATTCTACCCAAGGTTAAGTATCATCCTACCATCCCACATGATCATAAAGACATAAATGTATTGTTTCCACATTATGATCATGAAACAAATGTATTTATCAATTTATAATCATGCATTAGGTATGAATTATGATAATAAGTAAAGTATCACCCAAGGCATGATTTAAAACCTTATTGCCCATGATTATGTGTCAAATATCAAGATCATAAATCATGATTGCAAACATATATAACAATTACATTAACAATCATGATTTAAGCATTATTATCAATTTATGAGAACATTATCATCACCCAACACTTATGCTAGAAATGAGTGTCAACATACATAACACTAAGTGTTGAGCATGATTTAAACTATTTAAGGGTGCATTATCATCACCCAACACTATTTCTAAAATTAAGTCCCACCATCCTAAGTCAACCAAAACATAAGATATAGGTGAAATCCTTATGGTTGACTAACCTAGGGTTTTCCTAACCCTTAAGGATGGATTTAGGAATCCAATACAAGTTCTTTCCTATGGGGTTCACTAAAAATTCCTTAGGGATCCATTTTCTAGCTATTGTTTTCTTTTTATCTTGACCCCTAGCAATTAGATATTTATAGGCCTTTTCATTTTTATTTTCCTTATATCCTAGGCCTTTCTTATTGAAACTTGCCCTTTGGCTCCCTATGATCATGTTAAGGGTGTTGGAGCCTATAGTGATTTTTTTTAGGGCCTTGGTTAAATGATCTACTTTCTCTCTTAAAGCCCTATTTTCTTCTATGCATGCATCATTAACATCAAATGACATATAAAGATCATGTGAGCATGCATCATCATGACTAGAAGAAATATTATCATTAATAGTTAAGAATTCTTTTTCTAATTTTTCTTCTAAGTCCTTAATTTGATCTAGCATGCATTTGTTCTTTTTCTTTGCCCTAAACAAGCCCTTAGTGAGGCTAGATATCATGGAAACTATTTTCTTGGGTGAGAGATTTGTTACCATAGTTTCCATGTCTTCTTCTTCGGATGAGGAGGATGATTAAGAGCCTCCCCCTTCACTAGAGCTCTCCTCACTTGAACTTGCTTCTTCATTTTCGGAGGAGGAGGTGTCTAGGTCATCAAACGCCATCAAAGCAAGGTTGGTGACAAAAGCATTCTCCTCTTCCGATGATGATGATGATGAAGAGGGGTCATCCCATGTCCTTGCCTTTAGTGTCTTGGCCTTCCCCTTTTCTTTGGCCTTCTTCTTCTTCCTTCTTCTTGCTCTTCTTCTTCTTTTCTTCTTTCTTTCTCCTCTCTTTTTTTGTTTAGAGGGACAATTATCCCTTATGTGTCCCTCTCCTTGGTAATTGTAGCAAATTATCTTCCCCCTTGGTCTCCTTATCCTATCATTAGATTTATTAAATTTAAAATTCTTCAAAGCACGCCTTACGTTCCTTTCCATGTATGCTTCTTCGGTACTATCCATGGAGGAGGAGGAGGTTGCTTCATCGGAGGAGGAGGAGGGAGTCTCTATCTTATTCTTCTTTCCCTTATTGGCTACTAGGGCTACTCCTCTTGATGACTTGATACTTGATTCTTCAATTACTCCCTCAAGTCTTGTTTCGTGGAGCTCCATGGTTGAGAAGAACTCCTCCAAGGTGCTCACTTCTAGGTTCTTTGACATGTAGAAGGAGTCCACCATTGAGCTCCATTTCAATGATCGGGGAAAAGCATCGATTGCTTATACATATCCTTCAAAGTCTTTCCTACACTTGTTAGCCCAATTAAAATTTCCTTAAATCGAGAGTGTAGGAGGTTATTTTCTCCCTTTCAAGTTTGATATTCGTTAGTTGGGAGCGGAGGAGGTCTCTCCTTGCAAGCTTGGCCTCCGAGGTACCTTCCATGAAGCTCTAGCTTCTCCCACATCTCCGCACTTGCACACTCCCTATCCGGTTTACTTCTTGTTGGGAGTATCAGAGTGTGACCTCGCCAAGTACACCTCTCTTTGTCTTTTTGTCCATCTTGTCTTCTCCAATGGCTCCCCTTCTTCATTCCTAGGTATTTCAAAACCATTTTCCATTATTAATAGAATTTTGAAATCGGTTTCGAAAAATATCTCCAATCGCTTCTTTCACCAAGCGAATTCCCCCTCGAACTTCGGCGGATGAATATTAGAACCGGCCATCTCTTGATGAAGTGCTTGTTGCGGTGATTAGTCCTCGACAAACAACTTGGCTCTGATACCACTTGTAGGGGCGATGGTGGTCGGCTAGAGGGGGGTGAATAGCCTTTATCGTAGACGGTGGAAGTGGTTTGTTGATTGCTCGTCTACAAGTAATGTTAGCGCAAGTGGAATATACTAATAAAAACAATTAAGAGAAAAACAAAAGATAAACAATGCTAACAAGAGAATATAACGTGGTTCACGACCTTGCTGCTAATCCACGACCCGATTCGTCCAAGGTGAATCACTCCTTTGCCAAATCCACTAGATCTCTCCTTTGCACCAAGCTAGGTGAAGGTAACCTTTTACACAAGAACACTCCTCTTACAAATATAATGTAAATAAACTCAAGTAAGAGGATGGAAAATGTGTTGGGCACTTTTGAGGAGTTTAGAGCATAAGCATTAGCCTCCCAAAAGCCCATACCCTCTCTTTTTATAGAGAGGGCTAATTTCTTCCTTGCCACCATCGGATCCGCCTCGCCGATCACGCCACTACAATGGCCTCCAACACGCTGATCGACTGCCAGTAGTTCAATAAAAAGTCAGATGTATCCATCACCGATCGATTCCTTCGAGTCGATCGTATGGCCACGGCATTCTCGTGGTCAAAACTCGACACCGCCGACTATCTCCAATGATCGATGAATCAAATGAACACTAATCGAGTTCATTCGATTGAGCTCAGCCTGACATGGCAATGAATGATGTCAAGAAATCTCATCCACACTTAGCCAGTTTCACGAGCATTTACCCCATCCCGGTTATATTCGCCACCATTCCTCAAGTCCTCGCCTTTGAAGTTGTCTTCGTTGCCACGCCCTCGACGCCGGCGCACAATAGCCACATCCTGCTCTCAAGTCTACTTCCTCCATCCTTCACTCCAATCTCCTCGTAGCGGTCCTCTGATGCTCTAAGTGCATTCCAAAAACCATCCTCGACGGACCGAGTCATGAGAGGTGAAACTCGTCAATGCTCCATGTGCGAATTACTAAGTCCTGCAAGACTCCAACATACATATCAAATGTAAACATCCTAACTTAAACCCTTTGTCACACACATCAAAATCATATCACGGGTTGATTGCCCTAACAACTTCCATCACCTTTTGGTAATGCTTCTTCCTTACACCCAACTCTCCTGGTTCATCAACACACGCAGACAACAACTTGAATTGGAGGCAAGCAGGAAAAATAATGATGACTTGATTTAGGATTTATAGTCGTCAAAAATACTTTTATTTTGATCTCTTCAGTTGTTCACATGGAACTCCGACTTTCTTACACAACACGGATAATAGCAGCTTGAAGGCAGAAGAATAGGACTGACCTGTGGCTTCACCTGGTCAAGATGGAATAATTTTTTACTCTGACACTTTTCATCAGTGCATGTGTCTTAAATCCAAATCCTCCGTTCTACCACCACACGGGGATAATAGCTTGGCTTGAAGGCAAGCTGTAAGAATAGTGATGACTTGACCTAGGGCTTCGACTGATCAAGTCGGAATAATTTTTTACTCCATCGCTCTTCATCAGTGCATCTACCTCGAAACTAACTCCTCCGTTCTACCACCACATGGGGATAATTGCTTGGCTTGAAAGCAAGCTATAAGAATATTGATGACTTGACCCAGGGCTTTACCTGGTCAAGTCGGAATAATTTTTTACTCCGCCTCTCTTCACCAATGCATCTACCTTGAACCAAACTCTTCCGTTCCACCACCATACGGGGATAATAGCTTAGCTTCAAGGCAAGCTGTAAGAATAGTGATGACTTGGTCTAGGGATTCGCCTGGTGATGTCGGAATGATTTTTTACTCTACCGCTCTTCATCAGTGCATCTACCTTGAACTCAACTCCTTCGTTCCGCCACTACACATGGATAATAACTTGGATTGAAGGAAAGCTATAAGAATAGTGACGACTTGACCCAGGGCTTCGCCTAGTCAAGTCCGAATAATTTTTAACTTGGCACTCTTCATTAGTGCATCTACCTGTTAGTAATATATGAGAGATGTCCTAAGGCAATCGCCTTATGTATGAACCATTTATATGATAAATGAAGATTCACTATTTGAGTATACATGGTTTCATGTATTTGATAGGATCTTAAACTCATTTACTGAATGTCCGCGATACGACTCATAGCATGAGAGAATTTGTGATTGGATCACAACTAGTGAGTATCTCTACATGTGTAATTGTGATGTATCGAAATTATCCCTAGTCGATGAATTGATGGATTTGGACACCATCAATTCTGTCGAGACTAGCACGAGGTATACTCCTTGGTGTATCCAAACAGCTGATTCTCACTGGCTGGAGACATTGTAATGTCCGGAGTTAATCATGGATGCTAGTTATGGTAACTACTTCATTGGAGTGACCAACCGTAAGACTTCATATGGTTCTCTGCATATATAGATATGTCAATGAAGTTCTTACTATAGCTTAAGTGCAATGTTCCTTTGACTTGCAGTATTCAAGTCATCTTGATCATAAAGACTTATGCTTTGACATCTTAAGCAAGCATCTCTGAGGAGATGTGAACCCGAGATGATTGGGTATAAGTCGAAGTGATCGAAGGTGTTTGAATAGCCTATAAAGGATTCACCACTCCTTGCGAGGAGATGTATACCCATGGCCTCTCGTCAGATTGTTACTAAAGTCTTTGGCCAAAGCATTACATGTTTAGAGTAAGGTACTCTTCGATACATGTGCAGTAACTAGAATCCGTAGGACGAGGAAATGATACTTGGGCTAGGTGTGACGAGTCACTTAGTGGGATCACACTATAGATCATGTCCTCAACCAAGTGGGTATAAGATGAGTGAAGGGAATGGGGCACGATTCATTCGAGCTACTGAAGGGTTTCAGAAATAGTTCTGGATCAACCGTTGATCTTTTTGGTTAATTGGGGATCATGATGTACTACTAGGTGCCACTCATGATCGTTCTATAATTAATGGTAAATTATAGATAGCCAACATAAACCGAGAACCTATTTGGTCACACGCACAACGAGTGTAATCCAAAGGATTTAAAACGAGCTTGAGAATGGGATTCTATCAAGAGAAACTAGGTTTTGACTAAACATAAAGCGAGCATGAAATCGCTTTCACTGCAATGGAAGCGTGGATGGGCCGTGTCTTATGAAGACATAATGGATGAACCAAAATGGTTTGGTTCTAATCCAATGGAGGAGAATAAACCAAAGGGTTTGGTTTATTTTAAACGAATGAACCAAAGTTGGTTCGTTCGCTTTTAACTTAAAATAAATCATGGTTTATTTTAACTTATCTTAATGGAGACGGGTTAACGGGCCTTATGGTTATGATCCAATAACCATTAAGAGAATTAGTTCTCTATAAAAGAGGGCTTAAGGGTTTGTTAAGCCCTAATCCACCCCTAACCTAATTGCCGCCCCCTTCCTCTCTTGAGGTCGGCGCCAACATCCATTGTCGCCGCCCACCACCTTGTGTCGCTGGCCCAAATTGTTGCCGGCGCCCAAGCTTCGCCGTGATCCTCCGCAACTCTTCGTGATCTCCTTTGGGTTCGCATCAAGGTGAGCTTCATCCTACCCTTTTGGGCCTACTACTCCTCCACCAAAGCTGTCCAGTTTTCTGACAGCTTGTTTCTCGGAGCTGCTTGGACGACGTTAGCCCGACAGCGTAACCTTATACCGGGGATTCGATCTCCGTAATCCTCATAGGTGTGGAGGACGGCGAAACGCCGAAATACCTCCGAGAAGCGAGTTTTGAGGACTCGCTTTTGGATCCGAATTTGATTCGGATCGTGATCTTCTCGATCACATCGCCTTCAACACGAGGCTAGTAACCCGTGACGAAGAGAGGGCTCATGACAGTGAAGTCATCCCGAGATACTCGGCGTGGATACGGATAGAGACGATTCTAGCGAGGATCGCTCCGCTGATTTCCCGCTACACGTGATACCTAAGGTATACATAGTTAAATTTTCCTTTATTGCAAAATTTAAATTTACTTATGTCTACATGTTGTACTATGTGTGTGTTGTAATAAATATAGATTTATTATTTTTATTCCTTCACAGGCACATGTTTATTTAAACATGTCGAACACACACTCAAGTGTTTAAACCCAACAAAGGGTATCAGAGCCCAGTTGTATTTCACATAATCGTAAAATTATTTTATGCGATAGTCATAATGATATTTCTGAAATTTTCTACTTTTGGAAATTTAGAAGTATTTATGAAATTTTTCAATTTTGGAAAGTCTAGAAGTATTTATGGAAATCTTCCACTTTTGGAAAGTTGGAAGTATTTATGGAAATTGATATTTTCCATAAATAAAATATTTGATTAGATTAGAAATTTGTTTCTAATTTAATCATGATTTGATTTGGGAAATCAAATCTTAAAATATTTTATTTCCATAAGTAGTTTTGATGATTTAGGAAATTGGTTTCCTAAATTGACTTTCCTTAATCAACTATTTCCACAAATAAAATATGTGATTAGATTTGGAAATTTGTTTCCTAATTTAATCATGATTTGATTTGGAGAATCAAATCTTAAACATATTTTATTTCCATAAATAGTTATGACATATAAGGAAATTATATACATGACATAATTGTATGCCATGTAATTGCATTAGATGCATATCATTATGCCATGCATGTCGTGACATGTAGATGTATGCCATGTATGTCATGCCATGTAGATAATAGTTATTTGCATGCAAAGAGGATGAGACATAAAAACCCTAACTCAATATTAAAGCCTACACCTTCCATTAATATGGTTAGAACCAGAGTTCTGTTTCTTGTTTGGGTTGTTGGACTCTTCCAAGCCCTACAACCCAACATGTTCAAACCATGGAATAGTTTAATACTAATATGGTAAGAGTCGAGGTCAATCGTTAGCTTTGGTTGTTGGACTCTTCCAAGCCGGGCTAATTGGTTGAATGCGCCTAACCATATTAAAACTATTTCTCGATTAATGGGTTGGCTTTAACGAGCATCGGCTTGTTGGACTCTCTCCAAGGTCGATGTAAAGGGAGGTGAAGTTGGGTGCTATGCATATGATGCATACTTGTTAATGTGTTAACAACCCGATGTATGTGTGAACATTCAATTAGTTGATAGCACATTGTGATAGTTGCATATACGTGATATGCAATCGTATATTTGATACCTACCATCGTAGTTATGAATGGCTTGTTGACTCTCTCCAAGGTTGTTCATATCTATGATGGATATCAGCCCATTCGAGATGGACCTACGATCTCCAAGTGATTTTGGGGTTTTGATTCAAAAAATGAATGGGATTTATAAATGTATATTGATGCATTTTAAAATCATCTTTCTCATATATGCTCATTTGTATTTCTAAGATTGATCATGATGTCTTTGAATTTATGCTCCATTTTGGATTCAATAAATTGATCGGGCCAACTTTCTTGGATCGGGCTTAGAAACTTGAGAATTGTTCTCAAGGTTGAAAAGCTTGCAAATGTCCTCGGCGCCTCTTCCCGCTGCCCTAGTGACAATGCAACTCGACCAATTGTTGGCCTATCGTAAACATGTGAGTGATTCTCGAACAAATGAGTTGCATCATGCTAGCCATGATGGAACCTAAGCTACGAAGCGATGAGCATATGGATGCTCATATCATAGTCCTTCATCTTTATGAGTTGTTTGATGAGCAAGTGAGATTCAAAGGTTCAAGTCTCAAAGCTCCTCTTCACCTAGATGCAAGAAGGTTCATCTGCGTGGTATCGCTTCAACATGTCAAGACTGTGGAGTCTTCTGAGAAGCATGAGCAGGGGACGATGTTGTTAGTTGATTCCTCAAAGAAAGGTTCTAAGAGGGAGTCAAAGGAACAACAGAAGGGGAAGAAGAAAAAGGCTAAAAGGTAGAACTAGCACAAAAGGAAACTTGCGATCATTATGGCAAGGAGAGCCATTTGCGAAGAAAGTGCAAGATTTATCTTGAGTCCGTGAAGAAGGATAAGGCATCAAGATGCCCCATCTTCTTCGTATATCTTCTTTATTGATTGTCATTCTATTTCTAAACACTTGGGTATTGGATACTGGTGTGGCTCATATATATGTAATGACATACATGGCTAAGGAATAGAAGAAGACTCGCCAAGGGAGAGTCAAATTTATGTTGGGAATGGAGCAAAGGTTGTTGCACTGCCATCGGAATGTATTTGTTGAAACTCCTGCAGACTTGTCTTAGAATCGACAATTGCTTTATGTTCCTTCGTTGATAAAGAACATCATTTCTATTTCTTGTTTAAATAGAAATGGGTACCGTTTGACTTTTAGTAACAATTGTTGTTACATAACTTTGAATGGAGTTCTTTATAGGACTGGAACTTTAAGCAATGGTGTTTATACGCTGGACGATCCAAAGGACATTTTCAATATCGGGCAGCAACAAGAGTGCTCGAAAGGATAATCAAATAGACTCCTACATGTGGCATTGTCATCTTGGCCATGTAAGCAAGAAACGCATGTCCGAATTACACCGATGTGGAATTTTGGAATCGTTTGAATTGGATTCATACGATACATGCGAATCATGCTTAAAAGGCAAGATGACTAAATTACCTTTTACAGGAAAAGGTGAACGAGTGGGAGAGTTACTAGGTCTAATACATACTGATGTATGTGGACCTATGTCAACTCAAGCTTTAGGAGGCTATAGCTACTTCATTACCTTCACCGATGATCACTACGGCTTTGGGTATGTGTTCTTGATGAAACACAAGTCTGAAGCCTTTGAAAGGTTCAAAGAATTCAGAAATGAAGTAGAGAAACAACATGACAAGAGTATTAAAATACTTCGATCGGATCGAGGTGGTGAATACTTAAGTCAAGAGTTTCTTGATTATCTAAGAGACAATGGTATATTGTCTCAATGGACTCCGCCATATACACCACAGCATAATGGTGTATCTGAGAGGCGAATCGACTTGTTGGACATGGTCAGTCAATGATGAATCATGCTAATCTTCCCAAGTCCTTTGGGGCTTATGCACTTGCATACCTGTTACTTGTTAAATGTAATGCCTAACCAAGGTAGTCTCTACTACTCCATATGAGATATGGAATGGTAAGAAACCTCATGTATCTTACTTGAAGATATGGGGTTGTCCAGCTTATGTGAAGCGTATCAGACAAATTGGATGCTAAGTCTGATAAATGTCTATTTATTGGATACCCTAAGGAAACAAGGGGTTACCAATTCTATCATCCTGTGGAACAAAAGGTGTTTGTTTCAAGGCATGCTGTGTTTCTAGAGAAAGAGTTTCTCTTGCAAGAAAACAGTGGGAGTGTCGTCGAGCTTGAGGAGGCTCGAGAGACTCAAATAGACATTGATGAGATACCTGGTGAAGCACAACAGCCGATAACTCAAAGTGATGAGCAATCTACTACTCTATTGTAACACCACATCTTCGAGATCCGTAGAACACGCAACATTCCCGAGAGATATGGATTTCGTGAAGTGAATCGAATAACGTGTTACTCATTGATGATGAGAAGCCTACCAGTTATGAAGAAGTGCTGACAAGTTCAAAAAGGGATAAGTGGCTTGGTGCCATGAAGTCGGAAATGGATTCCATGTATGAAAACCAAGTTTAGAACTTGGTTGACCCACCTGAAGGCATAAAGCCTATAGGGTGCAAGTGGATTTTCAAGAAGAAAATCGACATGGATGGTAATGTGATTACCTATAAGGACTAGATTGGTGGCAAAAGGATATCGTCAAAAATAAGGTGTTGATTATGACGAAACCTATTCGCCTGTAGCTATGCTTAAATCCATTCGAATGCTCCTGGCCATAGCGGCTCATTATGATTATGAGATATGGCAGATGGATGTGAAAATAGCTTTCCTTAATGGAAACCTGCTCGAGGACGTGTATATGATACAGCCTGAGGGTTTCACATCGGTTGATAAAACCAAGGTATGCAAATCACGGTCCATTTATGGATCAAGCATCCAGAGTCGAATATCCGCTTTGATGAGATAATCAAAAAGTTTGATTTCACAAAATCCGCATTTAACCTTGTGTGTACAAGAAGGTTAGTGGGAGGCAAATGTGTTCCTAGTATTGTATGTCGATGACATATTACTTATAGGAAACGATGTTTCAATCTTACAATGCCGCTAAGGTTTGGTTATCCAAGACATTCTCCATGAAAGACTGGGAGAAGCAACCTACATCCTGGATTAAGATCTATAGAGATAGATCAAACGGTTGCTTGGTCTTTCAGCTTCATATATAGACCGAAAAGCAAAGAGGTTTAGCATGTCGGAATCCAAGAAAGGTTTCCTACCCATCGTGCATGGGGTACACCTTTCAAGTCTATGTGTCCGCGCACGTAAGACGAGAGGATTTGCATGAGTAAGATTCCCATGCATCCGCAATAGGATCTATCATGTATGCTATGTTATGTACGAGGCCCGATGTATCGTATGCTCGAGTGTCACGAGCAGATACCACCGATCCAGAATGGATCATTGGGTGGTCAAGATAAGACGATCCTTAAGTACTTAAGAAGAACTAAGGATGTGTTCCTAATATATGGAGAAGGGACATGGTGATACGGATATGGATGCCCTCCGCATGCATAAGGATGATTCCGTGTCTCACCGATACGTGTTCACCTTGAATGGGGGCGCAGTGAGTTGGAAAAGTTCCAAACAAGACACTGTAGCGGATTCTACCACTGAGGCATAATACATTGCAGCTTCTAAGCAAAAGGAAGTGTTTGGATCAAGAAGTTCGCTCATGAACTTGGTGTGATTCCGCCATTGTTGAAGCAATACCGGCTCATCGCGACAACAATGGAGCAATTGACAAAGCGAAAGAGCCAAGGTCTCATCAACGATCCAAACATGTGCTTCGCCGCTATCATCTTATCAGAGAGATCATCAGTATGAACGAAATACAAATCGAGAAAATTCCCACTGAAAGGAACTTAGCGGATCCTTTGACAAAGGCATTACCTCAAAGTAAGTTTGAGGGTCATGTTAGAGCTTATGGTATTGGATACCGTAGCGATTGGCATTAGGCCAAGTGGGAGTCTGTTAGTAATATATGAGAGATGTCCTAAGGCAATCGCTTTATGTATGAACCATTTATATGATAAATGAAGATTCACTATTTGAGTATACATGTTTTCATGTATTTGATTGATCTTAAACTCATTTATCAATGTCCACGATACGATTCATAAAGATGAGAGAATTTGTGATCGATCAACTAAGAGCCAAGGTCTCATCAACGATCCAAACATGTGCTTCGCTATCATCTTATCGGAGAGATCATCGAGGAAAGAAATACAAATCGAGAAAATCCCCACTGAAAGGAACTTAGCAGATCCTTTGACTAAGGCATTACCTCAAAGTAAGTTTGAGGGTCATGTTACAGCTTATGGTATTGGATACCGTAGCGATTGGCATTAGGCCAAGTGGGAGTCTGTTAGTAATATATGAGAGATGTCCTAAGGCAATCGCCTTATGTATGAACTATTTATATGATAAATGAAGATTCACTATTTGAGTATACATGGTTTCATGTATTTGATAGGATCTTAAACTCATTTACTGAATGTCCGCGATATGACTCATAGCATGAGAGAATTTGTGATTGGATCACAACTAGTGAGTATCTCTACATATGTAATTGTGATGTATCGGAATTATCCCTAGTCGATGAATTGATGGATTTGGACACCATCAATTCTGTCGAGACTAGCACGAGGTATACTCCTTGGTGTATCCAAACAGCTGATTCTCACTGGCTGGAGACATTGTGATGTCCGGAGTTAATCGTGGATGCTAGTTATGGTAACTAGTTCATTGGAGTGACCAACCGTAAGACTTCATATGGTTCTCTGCATATATAGATATGTCAATGAAGTTCTTACTGTAGCTTAAGTGCAATGTTCCTTTGACTTGCGGTATTCAAGTCATCTTGATCATAAAGACTTATGCTTTGACATCTTAAGCAAGCATCTCTGAGGAGATGTGGACCCGGGATGATTGGGTATAAGTCGAAGTGATCGAAGGTGTTTGAATAGCCTATAAAGGATTCACCACTCCTTGCGAGGAGATGTATACCCATGGCCTCTCGTCGGATTGTTACTAAAGTCTTTGGCCAAAGCATTACATATTTAGAGTAAGGTTCTCTTCGATACATGTGCAGTAACTAGAATCCGTAGGACGAGGAAATATACTTGGGCTAGGTGTGACGTAGTCAGCCTAGTGGGGACTGACACTATAGACCATGTCCTGAACCAAGTGGGTATAAGATGAGTGAAGGGAATGAGGCACGATTCATTCGAGCTGCTGAAGGGTTTCAGAAATAGTTCTGGATCAACCGTTGATCTTTTCGATTAATTGGGGATCATGATGTACTATTAGGTGCCACTCATGATCGTTCTATAATTAATGGTTAATTATAGATGGCCAACATAAACCGAGAACCTATTTGGTCACACGCACAACGAGCGTAATTCGAAGGATTTAAAATGAGCTTGAGAATGGGATTCTCAGATCGAGAGAAACTAGGTTTGGTTGGACCAAACGTGGAGCGAGCATGAAATCGTTTCAGTCGCAATGGAAGTGTGGATGGGTCGTGTCTTGTGGAGACATAATGGATGAACCAAAATGGTTTGGTTATAATCCAATGGAGGAGAATAAACCAAAGGGTTTGGTTTATTTTAAACGAATGAACCAAAGTTGGTTCGGTTCGTTTTAACTTAAAATAAACCATCATGGTTTGGTTTATTTTAACTTATATTAATGGAACGGGTTAACGGGCCTTATGGTTATGATCCAATAACCATTAAGAGAATTAGTTCTCTATAAAAGAGGGCTTAAGGGTTTGTTAAGCCCTAATCCAATTCCCTTAACCTAATTGTTGCCGCCCCCCTTCCTCTCCTTGGAGAAGTCGGCGCCAACATCCATTATCGCCGCCCACCCCCTTGTGCCGCCGTCCAAATTATTGTCGGCGTCCAAGCTTCGGCCGGTGATCCTCTGGCAACTCTCCGGTGATCTCCTTTGGGTTCGGCATCAAGGTGAGCTTCATCCTACCCTTTTTGGCCGGCCCCTACTCCTCCACCAAAGCTGTCCAGTTTTCTGGACAGCTTGTTTCCCTCTCGTCGGAGCGTCGTTTGGACGACATTTGGAGCTCCGACAGCGGTAGTCTTGTCGGGGATTCGATCTCCGGTAATCCTCATAGGTGGAGGACGAAGGATTCGTCAAACGATTGACGAATACCTCTCCGGAGAAGCGAGTTTTGAGGACTCGTTTTTTTATCCGAATTTGGATTCGGATAGTGATCTTCTCTCGATCACATCGTCTTTAACACGAGGCTAGTAACCCGTACGAAGACGAAGCTCGTGACTTGGTGAAGTCATCCCGAAGATACTCGGCATGGATACGGATAGAGACTATTCTAGTGAGGATCGTTCCGGTTGATGCTTTTCCCGCTACACGTGATACCTAAGGTATACGTAGTTAAATTTCCTTTTATTGCAAAATTTAAATTTACGGTTATGTTTGCACATGTTGTACTATGCATGTGTGTGATGTGTGTGTTGTAATAAATGTAGATTTATTATTTTTATCCTTCCATTGTGCAAATGTTTACGAAACATGTTCGAACACACACTCGCCGCGGTGCCAGAAACCCAACACTACCTTGAACCCAACTCCTCCGTTCCGCCACCACATGGGGATAATAGCTTGGCTTGAAGGTAACCTGTAAGAATAGTGACAACTTGACTCAGGGCTTCGCCTGGCGATGTTGAAATAATTTTTTACTCCGCCACTCTTCATCAGTGCATCTACCTTGAATCCAACTCCTCCGTTCCGGCACCACACAAGGATAATAGCTTGGTTTGAAGATAAGCTGTAAGAATAGTGACGACTTAACCCAGGGCTTTGCCTAGTCAAGTCAGAATAATTTTTTACTCCCCCTTTCTTCATCAATGCATCTACCTTGAACATAACTCCTTTGTTCCGCCACAACATGGGGATAATAGGTTTGCTTGAAGGCAATCTATAAGAATAGTGATGACTTGAACCAGGGTTTCGCCTGGTCAAGGCAAAATAATTTTTTACTCCACCACTTTTCATCAGTGCATCAACCTTGAACCAAACTCTTCTGTTCCACCACCACACAGAGATAATGGCTTCGGTTAATACCGAGTTGTAAAAGTGTGATGACCTAATCTAGGGCTTTACACCATCATGTCAGAATGAATTTTTTACTTAGCCGTTCTTCACAGGTGTATTTACCTTAAACCCTACACCTCCATTCCGCAACCACATAGGGATAATGGCTTCGGTTAACACCGAGATGTAAAATTGTGATGACCTGATCTAGGGCTTTGCCTCATCAGGTCAGAATAAATTTTTTACTTGTCATTCTTCATAGGTGTATTTATCTTAAACCGTACTCCACTGTTCCGCAACCGCAAAGGGATAATGGCTTCGGTAAACATCGAGCCATAAAAGTGGGATGACCTAAACTAGGGCTTTGCCCCATCAAGTCAGAATGAATTTTTTACTCCACCGTTCTTCACATGTGTATTTACCTTAAATCGTACTCCTCCATTCCGCAACTGCATAGGGATAATGGATTTGGTTAACACTATGCCATAAAAATGTGAAGACCTGATCTAGGGCTTTGTCCCATCATGTTAGAATGAATTTTTTACTCCGTCATTCTTCACAGGTGTATTTACATTAAACCCTACTCCTCCGTTCCGCAACCACATGGGGATAATGACTTTGGTTAATACCGAGCCATAAAAGTGTGATGACTTGATCTAGGGCTTTTCCCCATCCAGTCAGAATGAATTTTTTTCTTCGTCGTTTTTCACAGGTGTATTTACCTTAAACCCTACTCCTCCGTTCCACAACCACATGGGGATAATGGTTTTGGTTAACAGTGAGTCGTAAAAGTGTGATGACCTGATCTGAGGCTTTGCCCCATTAGTTCAGAATGAATTTTTTTTACTCTGCGGTTCTTCACAGGTGTATTTACCTTAAACCCTACTTCACTATTCAACAATCGCACAGGGATAATGGCTTCGATTAACACCGAACCATAAAAGTGTGACGACCTGATCTAGGACTCTACCCTATCAGGTCAAAATGAATCTTGGTTTAACCTTCCGCTGAATCACGCCCCAATCTTTTTTTAAAGCCCACACCCCTTCCATCGGGCCCAACTACTTTGCCTATTACAAATACATTTCTTCCTTTTATATACGACTCCTCGCCTCACCCCTTCTTCATCTTCTACTCCTTCTGTCTTCAGCACATCTCCCCACTTCTTTGTATTTCAAAAGTTCTCCCTTCTTTTTCTAGCATTCTTCTCCTTTCCCCCTTCTTTGCGACGAGATGAAGGCTTTCTTTTAGCAAGAACTTTTCCAGCAACGATGCAAGGCTGCGAAGAGCGGGGATCAACTGTCTGCTGCACATACATCACATCCCCCTTCTCCAGCTCCCGTTGAGCCTTCCGTCACCGCTTGTCCAACTACATCTCCTTCCAGTTCATCGACAACTTCATCCCCTATCATGCCGCCATCATCTACTACAAGCCCCTGTTCATTATCACCATCTTCTTTTTCCTCTCCGTCAATATCACCAAACCCTAGCTACCCTTCCTCTTTGCCTTCACTTGTTCGCATCTCTAGGCCTGTAAAAAATCACAAAAAAAAATTGCTAAAGAATAATATGTTCCATAAATTAAATTGACGATTCAGAGATTTATTTAAACCTAACCTAGATTTAAAGCTTATGGGATTAATTAAACCTAACCTAGAGTTAAGGATGATAAGTGTACCCGTTTATTTTCTTAATGTCGAACTATTCCCTTCCGTTTCTGCGTTTCTTCATTGTCGATTTTTCCCCGAGCATTTTCCCCAATCGCGGTTCCTCCTTCATCCTTCTTCGATTTCTTCTCGTGTGATTTCCGATCTCCTCACCTTCTCTTCTTCTCCGAAGCGGCCAGCTGCCGATGCTCTCCCTCTCTCGGTGGAAGATCCAGCTGGAGGGAAGAATGCCGACTGCAGATCCAGTGGGCATGATTCAAATGGGTGCTCGTTTGGAACAGGGGATCGACAGTGGCTTTGTTCCTGCAACTGCCCCTGCCCGATTGTCGCAGTAGCATGGTGAGTGGATGATGTTCTTCCTTGATCTCGAATGAGATCCATCTTCGATCATAGTTTTCTGCACTTGTAGTTCAGATCCCTGCGAGTAGTAATAGGGCAATGGCATCTTGGCATTGGGTTGTCCGGTGAACAGAACAGATCGGAGAAGGGGGTTGTTCACACTGCTTTTTGCCGGAAATCGATTGTTGCGGTGTTGTGAGAAATATCCCTTGGTAAGATCATCCAAATTGTGAGGTTGTGCTTGAGATGTCTTGGTTCACAACTGTGACTAAGTTGTTATATTTTTACAGCGGGTTATCACCAATTCTTTTATCTGTTAGCATGGATCTGGGTTGGTTGTAATATAATGATTGAAGGGTGAGTTTCATTATCTTTATGATACTTGTTAGAAGATTGATGTTGATAAAGGGTGTGATTATGGAGGGTGTTTCGGGCTGTGCTTGTGATGGAGTTGTGAATGATGGATTAATTGGTTAGATAGCTATTTGAGTTGTGTGTGTTTATCCAAGATTCGTTCAGATTTGTTTTGATATATGATGTGGTTGTATGGCTATGTTTCAGAATGGATGAATCTCAATCTGGGGGGTGGTGCTCTGTTTGTAGCTGTGAATGGGTTGTGTATGGTGTGTGTGTGAGCTGGTGGTGGCTGATGAAGGTGGCCTAGGTGAGGAAGTTGAGGATTTATTGAAGGGATCTTGGTGGATGTAGATCGACTATGGTTTTGATGGATAGAAGTTCGATTTGGTTGTGTTTGGAGGGTGTATCAAGATTTTGTATTCGTATTTGGTAGATTAAGTGAATACGGGATCGATGTAAAATTTAATTTAATTGTTGCCATGTGTTGGAACTTAATGGTGGTTATGTTGTATGCAGGACTTGGTTACGAAGTAGGTTTGTGGGCGTGAAGATTATTGTCACGAGCTTCATATCATATGAGTAATTTCCTACCCTGGTCAGGTAGTTGATAATCTTAGTGTATGAGATTTTATATTGATGACTTCATTACCTTGACTCCACTCTTGTTATTCTGTGCTTGATACTTAGCCTTTGCACTTTGAGATGTACCGTTGTTGATTTTATATTTCATTCATCGTTGTTATGAATTACTGATGCTATGGTATGTGGACCTATAGATGCTTAACTATATGTACGTAGCTGAGTATGGTTGTAGACTTGACTTGTGTCGTCAGGATTAATCATCCGGGGGTGGGTGATGTCCTTAAAGTAGAGTCGATGGTCGTTTAACCTTTTTTTTTGTTGTATATCCACTATGAATCATGTATCTGTGTATGATTGTGTGGATTGTCGATAGTGTGTCCTATAGACTGGAGGTTCTAGCGGGGTCGACTGTTAGTTGTGTATGACTCTTTGTGGGTAGATAGTGTGTTGTGGATGTATGTATGTGTGGTTGTGCATTCATTCCATTTACATGCATGCTAGCGACTTGGTCTCCCTTGTGGTTGAGAGGTTCGTCAGTCATCTTGCCTCTGCGGTTACTCGTAGTAGTAGTAGCTGGTGTGAGGGCAGATCATCTATTGTGCCGCATCCGACTACTATTGATGGTGATAGTTGGAGTTGCGTGCAGTTGTCCTGTGTGTGTGGCACTCGACCACTCATGTATAGTGACAGATAGAGTGGCCAGCAGTAGGGACCCTCGTTGTGTAGCTTATAGCTCTTTAGCTTATCGCTACTTATTCATACTGCCCTCTTAGCCAATCGAGAGAAGTGGTTGTGGTTGAGTTGAGACAGTTGTCATGTCATGCCACCAAGGCTACACTAGGGTCGTGGTAGCGAGTGGGGTGTAGGCATGACCACACTACAAAAAAATGAGGCATTTGGATCGGAATTTTAGAAGCGGTCGCAAAAATGGTTGTGAAACATGGCCTTTTAGAAGCGGTCTTTTAAGTCCTGATAATTTTATGAATCTTTTTCTCGATTCAAAATTTAAGGATTATATAAATTACTTTTCGAAGCGATTAAAAACCCTTCCTAATTATTTAGGAGCGGTTTTTGACCACTCCTAGGGATCGTTTTTTAGATTAATATATTTTCTTTCCTCTTCTTCGATAAATTTTTTTTCTCATTCCTGCTATCTCCCTCGATGTTAACTTCTCCCGCAGATCGAAATTTAACCTAAATTACTTTCCTCCGTAATCCATCTCTCAATCGAAGGTAATCTCGCAACTAGAGGAACTCTATACGTGCTAAAAATATTTCTACAAGAGGAACTCTAGATTTTAGCATGCTCTACCTCATGTTTTAGATGTTCATTTGGTATACGAACCTGTTTCTCACATTTTCTTTTGTGGTTTATGCCAAATTCAAGTTATATGCATAACAATCAACCATAAGGAACCAACAAACATCCACTTTCCTTTCTGATTGAAGATATGCATTTTGTGAGCACAATTTGTAGTTATGCATGTTAATTCCCTTGACGGATTTTCTATTCTACTTGATGATCTTTGAACTTTGCCTATATTTGTGCTCCTTCCCATGATAATCCATTGTCATGGCTTCTTGGTGCAATTTTGTATGACATATTTCAAGTAGCAATATGTGTGGGCTTATACTCGCAATTGGTACTCCATTTACTGCGTTCTTGGTTCAATGAACCCATTCAATGTCATAATTCCATATTGGACAATGCCAAACTATTTTACTGATAATTATTGTCATAAATTGCTCTTTATTATAACTGCAGGTTGATACTCTACCTTCAACATGTGGGGCTTGTGGAGCTAGCTGTGTCACTTGCTTTTACTCTACCACACTCGTTCTTTAGTTGAATGGAGAGTTAGATAAGCAACACCAAATATAGCCACCTGTCTACATTTGATCTTTTTTTATTGTTTATCCATTTTGGTTCTGTGAACTGGCAAGATTGTTCAAGCTATTTAATGTGCCCCATTTTCTCCGTTCCTGCTCAATATTGTAGTCCAGATATTCCATAATTGACAATTCAAAACTAATCAGGATATTAAAACTCTAGTCCACTAAGTGGACCATTGCAAATTTTGGTTTTAGTAATTCTGCTCTTTGTCTACCTATATTGTTTCTTGTTCTCTTAATTATTTCCTTTTGAATCCTTATTATTCTTAGCATCTTGTTATTGGTGGATCTGTGATTCCTAAACCATTTGCAGAAATTCCATATTTCTGAGAAGTTGTTGTGATGGCAACTACCTGTGATTTGTGTGGCTATCGAAGCTCTGAGGTATGATGTTCCCTCAATCGTTCATGTGATTAAATCTATCTCACTTCAGTGGCTAGAGATTTTGTGATTTCTTTGAATGTCTAATTGGTCAGGGTTTTAATTGTTTTAGTATTACTATTTCTGGGCCTTATATTTTCCCGTTAAAGGCTGGCAGTGAGATACCTGAAAGAGGAAAGAGAATCACATTGAGTGTGCAGAATTTCGAGGATCTTAGCCGAGATGTGATAAAGGTTAGTCTATTAATTTCCAATGGCCAAATTTTATGATAGGACAATGTATATCAGGTTACTCATTTCCACATGTTTTTGTTAAACTTGCTTGGGGCATGCTTATTGCCTGCACACATTATTCCTTGCATTAAACGGTATATTGTCTCTTGTTACTCATTGGCTTGAACATGTAGTACACATCCATTATCTATATATGCATGTTGCATTTTGATGTTTGATATTTTTAGTTTTATTTTTTTGCAGGATAATTATATAGCAGAGACTGTAATCCACTAATAAACTGTCTTGTATAGATTTGTATCTTCTGCTGCAGAAAAAATGTGAAAATATCTCTGCATATGTAGGGTTTATGTATCAGAATTCATAAACATACAAGCATATGGGTTTAAAATCTGATTGACAAACACAATCAGGTGAAAAAGGTTAATATAATCGCAAAGTGATACTAAAAATCTTACCCTGTAGTTGACATGATATTGCTCCTATCAAACACAAGAAAGATATCCTTGTTTCTTCTATAATTTATGATTAATTGTTCGCTGATCTTTACATTGGAGCAATCTATTGAGCCACAAATTCAAATAAACATTTGACAACATCTATGCTACTAAATATTAGTTTTACCAGACATTTCCACTCATCTTAGGTGAATCCATTTACATTGTGATGATAATCCAATGAGTTTATATAAAGTTTTACTGGAGCTTCTGCTTATAATCGATACTGAATTATTCTAACTAATGTTGATTCACTGTTCTCTAAAGATCAATTTCCTGCCTGTTTCTAGGTGTTTTAGCAGGATTCCTTAACATTTTTAGTTGCTTTCTTTTTTTGTTGTGTCGCTTTTTTTTTTCCCAGTCGGACATGGCCAGTGTAAAAGTTCCTGAGCTTGAGTTGGAACTTGCAAGTGGCACTTTAGGTGGAATGGTTGCAACAGTTGAAGGCCTTATTACAAAAATTAGTGAAAGTATGTTTTGCTTCCTCAATTTGTGAGCACATCTATGCTTTGATTGTTGGAAGATCTGTGGACGTTGCTGTTTTTTTTTCTCGTTTACATTCTCAAAGATTTCTGATCTTACAAATTGTTCTTGCATAGATCTTGAGAGAGTACATGGATTTTCTTTGGGATATAGTACTGATGACTGGGAAAGAAAGAAATGGCAGGATTTCAAGTCCAGGCTTAGCATGGTATGCTAAAAGGTGAAGATTTAGCATATTTCTCAAGTGATAGCATATGTGTCTCATTTTATTCTTTTCCAATTGGTTCTTTTATTGCTCTGGTTTAGTGAGCGTATCTTCTTTTCAGGTAATATCACGGTTCATCTTTCTTATTTGCTGTTCATATGTATGCTGACTCACTCATTCTCTCTCTCTTGTAGTTTTTGAGTTTAGAAAAACCTTGGACACTTATTATTGATGATGCACTCTCAAGTTCATTTATTTCCTTTGTCACCGATTCAATGGAGGATGACAAGCAACTTTCTGATTCGTTACTGAATTTCCATTCTCGTCTTCGCTTTTCATTAGGTTTTGCTTACTGATTTTACTGATTGATTATTCGGTACATATTATGCTAATGTTTATTATCATGTTGGGTTGTGATACCAATGGAGGAGTACCAAAGGACTTGGGAGAAAAACGAGGAGTTGGATTTGAATGACATGGACACATTGCAAGCGGATACAGTTTACAGAACAAAAGCAACGGAACAAAGAGTTGGGCGGGAATGACTAGGAGCACATTTAATGTCATAATTTTTGTCATGGACAATGTCAGACTATTATATTGAAGTGCAATAGTTTGGGTAACTTCAGATGGATTACTTTTATTGCTTTTTTTGATAGAGAAAATTTGTTATTGAAAGTTATATATTTTTTGGGAATGGAAGAAGGAATTGTGTTGATGGTGGATTATGGAGTAAATGGAAATGCTTTGGAATGAAATATGAATATTGTGTCTTAATTTGGTAATATAATAAATTAGTTTTGTGAATTAAATATCTTGAATCGATTTAATTTGATATTATATTTGATTTTGAAAATCAATAGGTATAATATAGGGGGTTAGTTTTTAAACGGGGATAATAGGAGTGGTTTTTAGCTGCTCCTATAATTCGAAAAAAATTATTAAGATATTTATAGGAGTGGTTGTAACCACTCCTAATACTAGGATTCCCACCGGTTAATAATTGCGTCTAATATGGTTTTCAAAATCGGTTTTCAACCGTTGCTAAAGGTGTCAATCAAAAGCGATTGTTTATGCAACACCACCAGTTAGGAAAACCGCTACTGTTGAGCTTAGCGCCGCTAGTATTTGGAGCGGTTTGAAACCGCTTCAATATATTTAGATGCGATCCAAAATCGATGTTAAATGACCATTAAAACCGCTTCTAAAACTATTATTTTTTGTAGTGTCATGCATTTGCATTTCCATATGTGATGGTATATATATATATATATATATATATATATATATATTCTTGTTGTGTTGTTGCATTTGATTGAGCGATGCTTGTTGCATATGGTTGTACATCTTCTTGCATGATATTTGCATATCCTGTACTGTTGTGTGTGGAATACCAGTGTATGTGTTGTTTGGATGGTGGTATGTATTTGACCAGTACCATGATGTTGAGTAGGTTGAATCCGATTCGTTGTTGTATTTGTTGTAAAACGTTTGTAAGACGGTTTGTTAATCATAGAGGTAATTTTACTCTTTCCTGTCATATGTGTTATATTGTGGTATATGTTCTCAGGTAGTATGAGTTTTATCGTGGTGGATCTTTAGGTATGTCAGTAACTTATATTGTTCAGTTGATCAGTTGGTTTATGCTGTGGTTATATTATATTGGTGTATATCTGTTGTACCTTTAGACAGTATATTGTTTATTTTCATATGATATATGATATGCATGCACTATCTTTTATATTACCGCTGAGTTTTATACTCACCACCATAGATCTTGGGTTTTCTTGTCGCCCAGATGGCAGGTAGAAGACTTCGTGAGCTGCTTGGACCATCGTCAGTTGATTCTGTCTCATCTCACTTCCTAGGGTTCTGATTTATTTTTGTTTATTATCGGATGTTTCTTGTTATGAACATGGGTTCATATTGTGGTTTGTGTTGTTGGTTATTTGTTGGAGTTCACATTTTTCCTTTTCGATTCATTATGGTATTCCTTTACTTTGTAGCCAGTCATATCGGTATGCACTCTTGTTGAGGTTATAACTCATATTGTGGTTGTCTTCCGCTATTGTTTTTACATGTATTTCATATGTGATGTGTCGACTGCAACCAATTGGCTATGTATTGATTGTATCCTATATTGTCACAAGGGGGTTCCGTCAGTTGGTTGGACACGGTACACCTCCGGGGCGTGACAATTTTATTGGTATCGGAGCTAGGTTGCGATGTCGTACAAGAATGTATTTAGTTGAGTTTTGGATCTCGGAAGTCGTTTTGTTTTTTTTTTTTGGTTTTGGTTTTGTGAGATGGGATCAATAGCGACATGAGCTCCGAGCAGCACAATGTAAGAATTCTTAATTCCTTATATTCTAGTTAGATACATATCTAAAATTGTTTAGCAGGTGTTGATAGACAGAGTTATTGCACTTGTATAGACTCGTAGTAAGGGACGTCCACCAAGGCGACCAGCTAGAGTTGTGGGGCAAGAGACTGCTACGACTAAACCCGTTACTCAGGAACATCCTTGTCATCCCCATATCGGAGGTTCAAAGCCTCAAAATCCGGACATACCATCGACTATGTCGGTACTTGCGGATTCCAATTGGCTTAATGATAAAGCTTGGATACTTGTATTGGAGTGTTCGGCCAAGGATCGACTTACTTTGTTCCAAGGGGAGTCAGATCCATGGATTTCTTGTGCTTGGCTGGATAATTTGGAAGACACTTTCGAGTACATTAACTGTACGGACAAGGAGAAAGTGGGCCTAGTTGCATACCATCTTCGAGATCAAGCGGTTACCTGGAGAAAGTTGCAGAAAACCCTAATTAGGGAGCGTGAGATTACATGGTCAGTTTTTTGAGATGCTTTCTGGAGACAATATTTTCCTTCTGCATTTTCTTGTAATGAAAGATGGAGATTGGATGTTTTAGTTTACTCAGGGTCTAGCTACATATATTTGGGACAGAATGTCAGGGTCTTCTATTAACTCTTACAGAGAGGCATTGGATCGAGTTATTTTTATTGAGATGACATCCCAACAGATTTCAAGGAATAAGGATGTTGAGAAGCAGATGTCACAGGGTAAATAGTCAAAACAGAATGCAACAAATGAGACTCAGAAGAAGCAGGATCAAAAAGGAGCTACTTGAGGGAGAAGGATGTTGAGAAGTAGATGTCACAGGGTAAATAGTCGAAATAGAATGCAGCAAATGTTAGAAGAAGCAGGATCAAAAAGGAGCTACTCGAGGTGTTGTAGAGGGGTCATCAAGATTGCAAAAAGGGAAGCATCCAACTTCTGAGTATTTTGGAGGTATTCAGAAGAGTCGTAAGGGCCACAACAGGATCGGGTGTTATAGATGTTGATCGGAAAGCCATAAAGTTCTAGAGTGTCCCCTGGAGTAGCCTGTTTACTATTATTGCATGCATCCGGGGCATAACTGTTGGGAGTGTACTTTGAGAGCACAGTTGGAGTTTTCAGATAACTATAACAAGGGGAAGAAGTCTAGCAAGCATCGGCAGCAGAGGACAACACCATGGACTCAGGCGTATGGTCAGAAGTAGCCATTACCTCCATAGGCACAGCTATATCACATACAGGGGGGTGCCTCTTCAGTGATGCTTGCAACTATTCAGTATCCTGCAACTCTAGTGATGTACTATCCAGGGGTACCTACACAACAGTTTTTACCAGCTGGCTCTCAGGGGTATATTATGTCTGCACAGTCGACTCAATCTTCGGTACCCCAGAGTTAGATTCAACCTGAGTGGAGGCACTCTATTACTTAATCAAGGGCATAACCGTCAAACATAGAGGTTGGTCGAGTATATGCTGTAACTAGAGAGTAGGCACAATGGGCTGAGGGATAAGTTATTCGAGATATGGTTTCAGTTTATTCCATATATGCTGATACTTTGATTGATACTGGTAGTTTACATTCATTTGTATCTAGAATATTTCTAGGTAGGATTGGAAGAATCCCAATGGTTCATTTTTGTGGGTTAGCAGTATCTTTGCCATCAGGAGAGGTGCTGACTAGCCATCAAGAAATCAAGGGTTGCCCATTGGATATCGATGGGCATATCCTTACGGTGGATCTTCAGGTGTTGGAGATGGTAGAATTTGACATCATTCTCGGTATGGATTGGTTAGCTACTTATTATGCTACCGTGGATTGTAGAGCAAGAGTGGTGACTTTTCGACCACCGGATTAGCCTGCATGGGAATTCGTTGGTACTAGAGATGATGGATTGTCCATTATATCAGCATTACAAGCACAAAGACTATTATCCCAAGGCTACCAGGGAAACTTATTATGTTGGAGGATCATGGCTCGGATAGAAGGGGAGATGAATAGCCTGATTCATTGCTTGACGGATTTTGATCGTTCTTGCGTGATTGTCTACAATGATCGTCAATATGCGCAGCGGAAATAATAGATACAAATATGAAATGCAAATACAACACACAAGACACAATTGATATACGTGGTACGAAACCTTAGGGTTCCTACTCCACGGGGTGAGCTCAACGAGCTCAAGTAATGAACACACCACTACTAAATTTCATTCTCGACAACAAGTCGGAGGTGGAGAAATCTCGTACAAGTGATTACAAAAGTAACACAATGAAATACAACAAATACACTAAGCAAAACACAGAAACAAGTAAAGAACACTTTACACAAAAACTTTGGATTGCTTGCTTTGGATAGGTCTTGAAGTTCTAGAATGCAGTAGCAATTCCCCTCCAAAATATCCAAAAAAATCGTTGTGGAAATCTTCCCTAAGCTCCTCCTTTTATGCTTATCTCAGGCTGATTTCTTGCCTAGTAGTCGACTGCCATAAGGCCCCAGTCGACTGCTCCTGTAGCCGTTGTGAGACAACCACCCAATCCATATTGGCATCCAGCCAACGGATACACTAGTAGTCGACTGCCCATTACAATCAGTCGACTGTCGACCCCGTAGCCGACTGATCAATTGGCTATCGAGCGTTCTGTGCTCGCGACCAACACTAGAAGTTGGCTACCCCTCCACGACAGTCGACTACCCAAGGCTGGCAGTCGACTGCCAAGCATCGCAACACAGTCGAAAGCCAGCCCGCTGCCACCAATCGACTGGTACATCACCCTAGTAGATTGGTAAACCTCAAACATGAGGTTTAACCCAAGTATGATGCCCTCATACTTGCTAGACACCCTTAGCCTAGACCTAAACCTTCTATCCACCTCTGCTAGCCTCGTGCCTACTGAATCCCTCCAAGTCATCCATGACTTGTTCATCCATGCGTAGATCCCTCCAAGTCATCCATGACTTGTTCATCCATACGCTAGCCTCTAGGTGCTTCCTTCAGCCATTGTCCTGCTCTCGGTGTCTACACTGCCAAGGTACATATGGACTTATGCTTCCAAGACTACCACTTGGCCTTACGCCACCAAACCACCCCTTGGACTTCCCAAATGCCAAGTCCCTATGACTTGGACTTTCACCGCCAAGGCTACAAACTTGGACTTACGTCGCCAAGGCTACACACTTGGTCTTCCCTTGCCAACTCCATGTTGGACTTCCAATGCCAAGCCCCATGCTTGGTCTTTCCCCGCTAAGGATACACACTTGGACTTACATGGCCAAAGCTACACACTTGGTCTTCCCTTGCCAACTCCATGTTGGACTTCCACTGCCAATCCCCATGCTTGGACATTTACTGCCAAGCCCCATGCTTGGACTTTCACTGCCAAGGCTATACACTTGGACTTATGTGGCCAAGGCTACACACTTGGTCTTCCCATGACAATCACATGTCATATGTTTTGTCTAACATCAAAATACTACTTGAGTAAAACTCGAGTCTAATCAATTGTGACCTAGGTCGATTACACCAACATATTATCCTTGGTCAAAGTTGGGAGCGAAGGACTATCACCCCTCTCTAGTGTGCGGGTAGTCCGAGAGTATCCAGATGTGTTTCCAGATGATGTTCCGGACTTGCCACCTTCTAGGCAAGTAGAATTTATGATAGAGGCGATTCTAGGAACCGTGTTGGTATCAAAAACTCCCTATCAGATGGCACCGAAAGAGTTGAATGAACTTAAAGTACAACTACAGGAGTTGTTAGATAAGGGATTTATTTGTCCTAGTGCTTCTCCATGGGGAGCTCTAATACTTTTTGTTAAAAAGAAGGATGGATCATTGCGGTTATGCATTGACTACCGATAATTGAATGTGGTAACTGTGAAGAACAAATATCCATTGCCAAAGATAGATGATTTATTTGATCAACTCAAGGATACATGTGTGTAATATAAGATTGATTTGCGCTCAGGTTATCATCAGCTTAGAGTAAGTGGTGAGGATGTTCAAAAAATAGCATTCCACACTCGTTATGGATATTATGAGTTTTGGTGATGCAATTTGGTCTCTCACTAATGCCCCAACTGCATTTATTGACTTGATGAACCGGGTATTCTTGAGGTATCTAGATCAGTTTGTGATAGTGTTCATAGATGATATTTTGATATATTCCCGATCTGAGGAGGAGCATGAACATCATTTTTGGATAGTGTTGGATATGTTCCGACGGGAGCAGTTGTATGCTAAGTATAGTAAATGTGCTTTTTTGTTATTCTCAGTGGGTTTTCATAAACACGTAGTATCTAACATAGGTATTTCTGTAGATCCCTAGAAAATCGAGGCCATTACTGGTTGGGAACATCCAAAATCAGTTCAGGAAGTCCGTGGTTTCCTTGGTTTGACCGGGTATTATCGTAGATTTGTGGAGAGATTTTCTAGTATTGCTACACCACTTACTCGCTTGACCCGAAAGGGGATCAAGTTCACCTTGTCAGAAGCTTGTGAAACTAGTTTTCAGGAGCTTAAACAACGGCTAATTTTTGCACCAGTTGTTGGTGCAGGGGCACCAGATAATCAAACCTAGTTTTTGATTATGACAAAGATCCAAAGTTATGGTCATATTGTTATCTCATGAGCTGAATTAAGTGTGTAGAAAATGGTTAAGCTAAGCCGAAGGTCAGCGACGCGCGGAGAATCTCGAGTCGGGAAACTGTGGTGGTCAGGCGACACTGGGAGAACTTCGTGGGAGTCAAAGAACCTAGGTGAAGATCGAAAGCAAAGCGACAAGTCATAAAGGATCAGAGGTAAGCATGAGTGCGAAGAGAGATGGTAAGGTCATGTCCTCTGTACGGGGACGACCATAGGCGGCGGTCCGACTAAGACTTCCAGTGGAAAGTCTAGGTCAAGATCGGACGGTAAGGAACCATCATTTTACCATATTCTATGCTAATCTCTTACTGCAGGGAAATGGCCAGGTTGGCAGTCGACTGTTGCACATCAGTAGACTGATGAAGGGCATCAATCTACTGATGGCGACGAAACAACCTTGTGCGCTAGGTCAAAAAGGATAACGTTTGATGTCGCCACTTTGTGATAAGATAAGGTACCACCTCGTGATAAGTTCCAAAAGTTAAAGATCTGCATCTAGACTTATTCCAAGGCACAAGTCTATAAAAGGAGGGGAGGACTCTAACCCAAACATCATCAATCTTATTCTCAAGTGCTCCTACAACGCTAAAGCTCTAACATCGTCATAATGCCAACACAATGCCAAGCTTACAACTTCTTCATTGGCAGCAACAAGTTTGTTTCTATTTAGTCATTATATTCGTGGTTTTAATCATAACGAGGTGAGGTAGGCTTATTGTCTCATCCTCTTGCTTTCGGTTTTTGTGATTGTTGTCTCCAACCTCCAATAAGGAGGAGACTCTATAGTGGATTGCTCCTTCGTATGCGGTCAAGGATCGCGGGGCCTTGGATTAGCAACCGTTGGGTTGTGAACTAAGTAAAAACAAACTTGTGTTATTTATTTCTCCGATGTGCATCTCTGTGTTTTAATCGGCAGAACAAAAAGACGAAAAGATTTTACACTCACTATTCACCCCCCCCTCTAGTGATGCTTTCGATCCAACACCAGTGTTAGTGATTCCTTCTGGTATTGATGGGATGATACTATATACTAATGCTTCTTTCCAAGGGTTGGGGGAAGTTCTGATACAATTCAAATGTGTGGTATCTTATGCCTCCCGTCAACTAAAGGATCACGAAAGGAATTACCCTGTGCATATCTGGAGTTAGTAGGCATTATTTTTGCATTGAAAATATGGAGACATTATTTATATGGAATTACTTTTGAGATCGATAGAGACCATAAGAGTTTGAAATATATTTTCACTCAGAAGGAATTGAATCTTAGATAGAGGTGGTGGATGGAATATCTGAAGGATTACGACTGTACCATTCATTATCATCTAGGAAAGTCTAATGTGGTAGCAGATGCACTGAGCAGGAAGTCTCGAGGGATTTTGGCTAGCCATTTGACAGCAGTGACTGACCTAGTTTGATAGATCTCAGAGTTTGGATTGTCTCAACAAGGTCAAACATTCCCAAGGGATATTAGTTTCTATGGTTGCCCAGTCCACTATTCTTGAGAAGATCAAAGAGGCAAAAGTTAGCGATCAACACCTTCAGTTTTTGTCCAACACAATGAATTCAGGATGTCAGACAGATTTCTCGTGTGACAAGAAAGGAGTACTTCATTTTAATGGAAGATTATGTGTTTCGGACACGTATCCAATTAAGGAGGAGTTGTTACGAGAAGCACATCGTTCAAGATTTGCTATACATCCTGGTGGTACCCAGATGTACCAAGATTTAAAGCGTTCATATTGGTGGGACGGTATAAAGAGGGACATTGTAGACTTTGTTGCCCGATGTTTTGTATGCCAACAGGTAAAGGTTGAACATCAGAAAGGTTAGCTTGACCTCCAACTCTTGCGGGTGTACATAATGCATTTCATATTTTTATGCTGAGGAAATACGTGTCACACCTGATCATGTTCTGAAAGATGTATCGATTCCACTCCAACTTAACGCGACTTATGAGGAGATTCCAGTGCAAATTCTTGGTCGCAAGGAGTGTCAGTTACGAAATAAAATCATCCGACTTGTAAACATTGGATGTCAGCATCATACTGATGAGAAGGCAACATGGGAGTTGGAAGATACTATCCGAGCTCGATACTTGCATTTTTTTACATGAGGTATGGGGTGGTTCAGAAAATTGCTTGAATAAATTTTTACATTTAAGTATGAAATTTGGGGATCAAATTTTATTAAGTGGGGGAGAATATAAAATACCACAAATAAATTGCTAAAGAATAATATTATTGTTGGATAAATTAAATTGATGATGCATGCTTAGGGATTTATTTAAACCTAACCTAGGTTTAAAGTTTATCGGATTAATTAAACCTAACCTAGGGTTAAGGCTGATAAGGGGACCCATTTCTTTTCATAACGTTGAGCCATTCCTTTTCGTTTTTGCGTTTCCTCATCGTCGATTTTTCCCCGAGTGTTTTCCCCAATTGCGGCTCTTCCTTCATCCTTCTTCGATTTCTTCTCGTGCAATTTTCGATCTCCTCACCTTCTCTTCTTCTCCAAAGTGGCCAGCTGTCAACGCTCTCCCTCTCTCGGTGGAGGATCCAACTTGAGGGAAGAACGCCGATTGCAGATCTAATGGGCGTGATTCGAGTGGGTGCTCGTTTGGAATAGGGGATCGGCAGTGGCTTTGTTCCTGCAACTGCCCCTGCTTGATTGCCATGATAACTAGGTGAGTGGATGTTGTTCTTCCTTGATCTCGGATGAGATCCATCTTTGATCGTAGTTTTTTTCACTTGTAGTTCAGATCCCTGTGTGTAGTAATAGGGCAGTAGCGTTTTGGCGTTAGGTTGTCCGGTGAACAGAACAGATCGAAGAAGGGGGTTGTTCCCACTGTTTTTCATCGGAAACCAATTGTTGCGATGTTGTGAGACAGATCCCTTGGTAAGATCATCCAAATTGTGAGGTTGTACTTGAGATGTCTCGGTTCACAGCTGTGACTAAGCTGTTCTATTTTTGCATCGGGTAATCACCAATTCTTTTATTTGTTGGCATGGATCTGGGTTGGTTGTAATAGAGTGATTGAAGGGTGAGTTTCATTATCTTTATGATACTTCTTAGATGATTGATGTTGATAAAGGGGGTGATTATCGAAGGTGTTTCAGTCTGTGCTTATGATGGAGCTGTGAATGATGGATTAAGTGGTTTGATAGCTATTTGAGTTGTGTGTGTTTATCCAGGATTCGTTCAGATTTGTTTTCATCTATGATGTGGTTGTATGGCTATGTTTCATCATGGATGAATGTAGATCTGGGGGTGGTGCTCTGTTTGTAGCTATGAATGGCCTGTGTATGGTGTGTGTTTGAGTTGTTGGTGGCTGATGAAGATGGCCTACGGTGAGGAAGTTGAGAGTTTATTGAAAGGATCTTTGTGGATGTAGATCGACTATGGTTTTGATGGATAGAAGTTGGATTTGGTTTTGTTTGGAGGGTGTATCGAGATTTTGTATTCGTATTTGGTAGATTAAGTGCATACGGGATCGATGTAAAATTTAATTTAATTATTGTCATGTGTTGGAACTTAATGGTGGTTATGTTATGTGCAGGACTTGGTTATGAAGCAGGTCCGCGGGCATGAAGATTATTGTCACGAGCTTCATATCAGGTGGGTAATTTTCTACCCTGGTCAGGTAGTTGATAATCTTAGTGCATGTGATTTTATATTGATGACTTCATTACCTTTACTCCACATCTATTATTCTGTGCTTGATACTTATCCTTTGCACTTTGAGATGCACTGTTGTTGATGTTATATTTCATTAATCATTGTTATGATTTACTGACGCAATGGTATGTGGATCTATAGATGCTTAACTATATATACGTAGCTTAGTATGGTTGTAGACTTGACTTGTGTCGTCAGGATTAATCATCCGGGGGGTGGGTGATGTCCTTAATTTAGTGTTGTCGATAGTATGTCGCTAAGGACTGGAGTTCCTAACATGGTCGACTATTAGTTGTGTATGGTACTTCACCTTCTTTTTTTGTATATCCACTATGGATCATGTATCTGTGTATGGTTTGTGGGTTGTCGATAGTGTGTGCTACGGACTGGAGGTCCTAACATGGTCGACTGTCAGTTGTCTACAACTCTCTGAGGGATAGAGAGTGTGTTGTGGATGTATGTATGTGTGGTTGTGCATTCATTCCATTTACATGCATGTTGGCGACTTGGTCTCCCTTGTGGTGGAGAGGGTCATCAGTCATCTTGCCTCCACGGTTACTCATGGTAGGAGTAACTAGTGTGAGGTTAGATCATCTGTTGTGTCCCGCTCGCTACTATTGATGGTGGTAGTTGGAGTTGCATGCAATTGTCCTGTGTGTGAGGCACTCGACCACTCGTGGATAGAGACAGATGAAGTGACTAGCAGTAGGGACCCCTCTTGTGTAGCTTATAGTTCTTTAACTTTTCGCTACTTATTCATATTGCCCCCTCCGCCACTCAAGAGTAGTGGTTGTTGTCATGTCGTGCCACCTAGGCCACACTGGGGTCATGGTAGCGAGTGGGGTGTGCAGATATATATATGAGTGTAATCAGTATATATATAGAAATAGTTTATATATGCTTGTTGTGTTGTTGCATTTGATTGAGCTATACTTGTTGCATATGGGTGTACATCATCTTATATGCTATTTGCATATCCTATATTGTTGTGTGTGGAATACCAGTGTATGAGTTGTTTGGACGGTGGTATGTATTTGACCAGTACCATGATCTTGAGTAGGTTGAATCAGGTTTGTTGTAGAGCATTCGTAAGACGGTTTGTTAATCACAGAAGTAGTTTTACTCTTTCCTGTCATATGTGTTATATTGTGGTATACGTGCTCAGGTTGTATGAGTTTTATCGTGGCAGATCTTCAGGAATGTCAGTAACTTATATTGTTCAGTTGATCAGTTGGTTTATGTAGTGGTTATATTATATTGGTGTATATCTATTGTACCTTTAGACAATATATTGTTTACTCTCATATGATATATGATATTCATGCACTATCTTTTATATTACCACTGAGTTTTATACTCACCACCATAGACCCTGGGATTTCTTGTCGCCTAGGTTACAGGTAGAAGACTTCGTGAGGGGCTTGGAGCATTGTCAGCTGATTCCGTCTCATCTCGCTTCTGAGGGTCCTGATTTATTTTTGTTTATCATTGGATGTTTCTTGTTACGAACTTGGATTCATATGGTGGTTTGTGTTGTTGGTTATTTGTTGGATTTCGAATTTTCATCCTTGGATTCATTATGGTATTCCTTTACTTTGTAGTCAGTCATACCGGTATGCACTCTTGTTGAGGTTATAACTCATATTATGGTTGGTTTCTGCTATTGTTTTTACATGTATTTCATATGTGATATGTTGATTGCGACCAATTGGCTATGTATCAATTGTATCCTATATTGTCACAAGGGGGTTCCGTCCATTGGCCAGACAGGGTACACCTCCGGGGCGTGACAATTTTATTGGTATCAGAGCTAGGTTGCGATGCCGTACAAGAATGTTTTTCGTTGAGTTTTGGATCTCGGAAGTTGTTTTGTTTTGGTTTTGGTTTTGTGAGATGGGATCGACAGCGACATGAGCTTCGAGCAGCACGAAGTAAGAATTCTTGATACCTTATAGTCTTGTTAGATACTTATCTAAAATTATTTAGTAGGTTTTGACCGAATGAGTTATGGTACTTGTAAAGACTCGTAGTAAGGGTCGTCCACCAAGGTGACCAGCCAGAGTTGTGGGACAAGAGATTGCTACGACTGAGCCCGTTACTCAGGAACAACCTCATAATCCCCATATAGGAGGTTCAGAGCCTCAAAATTCGGACATACCACTGACTACGTCGGTACTTGTGGATTCCAATTGGCACAATGATAAAGCTCCGATACTTGTATTGGCATGTTCGGCCAATGATCGATTTACTTTGTTCCGAGGGGAGTCAGATCCATGGATTGCTCGTGCTTGGATGGATAATTTGGAAGACACTTTCGAGTACGTGAATTGTACAGACGAGGAGAAAGTGGGCATAGCTGCATACCATCTTCGAGATCTGGCGGTTACCTTGTGGATGATGCAGAAAACCCTAATTGGAGAGCGTGAGATTACATGGCCAATTTTTCGAGATGATTTCTAAAGATAATATTTTCTTTCTGCATTTTGTATGGTTCATCGTCAAAAGTTCTTGAGCCTTAAGCAAGGTGATCGATCTGTTATGGAGTATAATGTAGAGTTTACCAGACTTGCAGAGTTCTGCCCTCATCTAGTAACACAGGATGGAGATTGGATGTTGTTAGGGCAATCTCTTGCCGTGATATGGTTTTGATGGTGTGGCAAAGGGTTTAAGTTAGTGTGTTTATTTGATATGTGCGTTGAAGTCGTGCAGGACTTAGTAATTCGCACATGGAGCCATGGCGAGTTTCACATCTCATGACTCGTGCCTTGAGTCGGTGAAGGATAGCTTTGCAGAAGCCGTGCGCTTGGAGCATCCGAGGGACCGCCGGACGAGAAGCTTGGAGTGAAGCCGGAGGAAGTAGACTTCGAGGCAAGAGACGCGAAGGAGCATTGCAGAGCCGTGCGCCTGATGCTGCCGAGGGACGTGGCCGAGAATGAAGAGAACTTCGAAGGCGAAGGACTCCGAGAAATGAGAGTGAGCGATTGTAACCCGGGGAGGGGTAGCTCTTAGGTGAAACTTGGCCATTTGGCCAAGTGTCGGATGGGTTTTCCCGACACCGATGCCATGGAATGGCGATCGCTTCCGAGTCGAGTGTAGCTCGACCGGTATACGATCGATCGGATTGTGGCGCGAGCCGATCGCATACGGGCGGCCGATCGCAAGACCGATCGGCGGCTGATCGGTAGATAAGGGTTCGCCACGAGCCGTTCGTAGCCGGGCCGACGACGGGTCGTGATCGGCCCGATGAGGTCCAAGAATGATCGCTAAGAGTTCCGCTGACAACAACGGTCGGCATCCGACGTGTTCGGAGGCCGTTGTAGTAAACGGCAATGATCGCCATGGGCGGCAATGATCGATGGCGCCAACGGAAGAAATCAACCCTCTCTATAAAGAGAGGTGTGTGAGCTGTGGGTTAATGCTCAAGTTCTAAACGACCATCCAAGTGCTCCACAAGATTTAAACTCCTTCTTTTAGCTTTCCTTCACATCTATTGTAAAAGAGGGAGTGTGCTTGATTGTAAAGGTTACCTCCACCTAGCTTGGTGCAAAGGAGAGGCCAATAGTGATTGGTTTGGCGGCGTGATTCACCGGGGACGAATCGGGTCGTGGATTAGCGGCGTAGCCGTGAACCACGTTATATTCCTTTGTTAGCATTGGTTTGTTTTGCTTTGTCTTTACTTGTTTTGTTTTATTATTCCGCTTGCGCTAACGATTGTGTAGACGAGCAAACGAACGAACGAATTACGACGTCCAACGAACGAGGGCTATTCACCCCCCTCTAGCCGGCCATCCGATCTCCTTACAAGTGGTATCAGAGCAAGGTTTGCTTGTCACCGGACTAACCGCCGCAACAAGCCCTACATCAAAAATGGCCGGCTCCAACATCCACCCACACGGGTTCGACGGCGAATTCTCTTGGTGGAAAAAGAGAATGGAGGTATTCTTCGAAACCGATTTTGAAATATTGTTAATTATGGAAAACGGTTTCGAGTTGCCTAGGAATGAAGATGGGGAGCCTTTGGAAAAATCGAGATGGAGCAAAAGACAAAGAGAAGAGTATTTGGCAAATTCAAAGGCCAAGCACCATCTATACAACGTACTCCCTCAACAAGAAGTCAACCGGATAGGAGAGTGTGCTAGCGCCAAGGAAATGTGGGAGAAATTAATAGAGATCCATGAAGGCACATCCGAGGCAAAGCTAGCAAGGAGAGATGTCCTTCGCTCCCAATTGTCCAATATCAAACTCGAAAAGGGAGAGAAGGTAAAATCTCTACACTCTAGATTTAAGGAAATTCTAACCGGTTTGACAAGTGTAGGTGAAAAGCTCTCCAACCGGGATATGGTAATGAAGGCCATAGATGCCTTTCCCCGGTCCTCAAAGTGGAGCTCCATGGTGGACTCCTTCTACATCTCCAAGAATTTAGAAGTGAGCACTTTCGAGGAGTTCTTTTCAACAATGGAACTCCAAAACTAGGCTTGAGGAATACAAGAGGAGCCTAAAATTCAACCCTCAAGAGGAGTAGCTTTGATGGCAAACAAGGGGAAGAAGAAGATAGAGATCCCTTCCTCCTCCGATGATGAAGCCTCATCCTCCTCCATGGATAGCACCGAAGAAGCCTACATGGTAAGGAAGGTGAGGCGTGTATTTAAGAATTTTAGATTTGACAAATCTAATGATAGGAATAGAAGACCAAGGGGGAAGGTCATATGCTACAATTGCCAAGGAGAGGGACACATAAGGGACAATTGTCCTCTCCTAAACAAAAGCAAGGAAGAGAGGAAAAAGAAAGAAGAAAAGAAGAAGAAAAAGGGGAGCAAGAAAAAGAAGGAAGACGAGAAGAACACAAAAGAAAAGGGGAAGGCCAAAGCATTCAAGGCCAAGACATGGGATGATCCTTCCTCATCCTCCTCCTCATCATCGGATGAGGAGAATGCTTTTGTCGCCAATTTGGCCTTGATGGCCTTTGACGATTTGGATTGCTCCTCCTCCGAAAATGAAGGATCAAGCACAAGAGGAGAGAGCTCAAGTGAAGGGGGAGCCTCCTCCACATCATCATCCTCCTCATCATCCGAAGAAGAAGAAGAGGACATGGAAGCTATGGTAACGAAAGCCTCTCCTAGTAAAATAGTTTCTATGATTTCTAGTTTAACTAGGGATTTGTTTAGAGCAAAGAAGAAAAATAAATGCATGCTAGATCAAATTAAGGCATTAGAAAATGAGCTAGAAAATGCATGCTTAAATAATAATGATACTTCTTCTTGCCATAATGATGCATGCTCACATGATAATTATGTGCCTTTAGATGTTAGTGATGCATGCATAGAAGAAAATAGGGCATTAAGGGAAAAGGTAGATTATTTAACCAAAGCCCTAGGAAAATTCACAATTGGCTCCAACACCTTGAATATGATCATAGGGAGCCAAAGGGCAAGTTTTAACAAGAAAGGCCTAGGATATAAAGAGAAGAAAAATGAGAAGGCCTACAGATGCCTAATAGCTAGGGGACAAGACAAAAACAAAGTAATAGCTAAGAAATGGATCCCCAAGGAATTTCTAGTGAACCCCATAGGTAAAAATCTATTTTGGGTTCCAAAATCCATCCTTAAGGGTTAGAAAACCCCTAGGGTAGTCAACCATATGAACCTAATCTATATCATATTTTGGTTGACTTAGGATGACGGGACAACATTTTTAGATAGTGTTGGGTGATGATAACGTGCCCATAAAAAGGTAATAATGCTTAAATCATGATTATTAATGTAATTTCTATGCATATGTGTAATCATGGTTTATGATTTTGATATTGGGCACATCATCATGAGAAATAGGTTTAAATCATGCTTTAGGTGATACTTTATTTATTATCATATAATGCCTAATGCATGGTTATAACTTGATGAAAACATGTATTTCATGATCATAATGTAGAATTCATTCATATATGTCATTATAATCATGTAGGTTGTTAGGTTGATACTTAACCATGATAGAATTACTTGAATATATTGGTTAAGTATATATATACAAATACTCCCCTAGGATGCATCTCACACTCACTATAGGCTAACTTGATTGCAAACTTAGCATGGGTGAGATGTTAGGATGATACAAATGTTCACTAATGCCTATGGCATTTAGATGGTCATTTAAAGTATCAAAATATCAATAATAGACCAATCATGGGGAAGGCTTATGTTTAAATAATAGACATATTGCCCAAAGATCATGGTTGGATATTTCTAATGTTTTCAAAACAACTTCTTACCTTAAAATACATGTATTCATGTTTTGAAACAATTGGATGCAAAACTAGGTAGCTAACTTGACACTAGAATGATCAAAAACCTAGTGGTTTTTAGAACTTTTGGATTTTTGGCAAAAACAAGAAAATATAATGAGTTTTCATGAAAAACTATTTTTCATTGATAGATATACTTAAGAGAAATATGTTCCTCGAATTTCATGATTTTGAATTTTCTAAAATTTTTAATGCATTTCAATTTCATTGAATTGCCATACGCGATATCGATCATTTGGTGGCTGTAAATCAGAATATTGAAGGACGATTTCAGTTGGTAAACCTCCTACAAGTGGTAGAAATATACTTGATGCCATCAACAAGTGGTACCCAATTTTAAATCAACTTGTCATATTTTTTCCTCCATTAGACTTGATGCCATGAGCTTATAACTTAGTGTTAATCTTTTTGATGGTGTCAAAGGGGGAGAAATAAGTATGTTTAAGTTAATCACATTAGGGGGAGAAATATATGTAGGGGGAGAAATATATTGTAGGGGGAGAAATATATTGTAGGGGGAGAAAATTTGCATAGAGAATTTCATGGATTAAGGGGAATTGCATGTTGTTATATCATGTTTATCTTTACATGCTTTCTTACCCTTAGAATTTATATCAAATGTTTTTACCTAACTTAAACGGATTGCCACACATCAAAAAGGGGGAGATTGTTAGGGCAATCTCTTGCCGTGATATGGTTTTGATGGTGTGGCAAAGGGTTTAAGTTAGTGTGTTTATTTGATATGTGCGTTGAAGTCGTGCAGGACTTAGTAATTCGCACATGGAGCCATGGCGAGTTTCACATCTCATGACTCGTGCCTTGAGTCGGTGAAGGATAGCTTTGCGGAAGCCGTGCGCTTGACGAGAAGCTTGGAGTGAAGCCGGAGGAAGTAGACTTCGAGGCAAGAGACGCGAAGGAGCATTGCAGAGCCGTGCGCCTGATGCTGCCGAGGGACGTGGCCGAGAATGAAGAGAACTTCGAAGGCGAAGGACTCCGAGAAATGAGAGTGAGCGATTGTAACCCGGGGAGGGGTAGCTCTTAGGTGAAACTTGGCCATTTGGCCAAGTGTCGGATGGGTTTTCCCGACACCAGTCGACTGCCATGGAATGCGGTCGCTTCGAGTCGAGTGTAGCTCGACCGTATACGATCGACCGGATTGTAGGCGAGCGCCGATCGCCATACGCAAGGCCGATCGAACAGATCACCGATCAAGGCGAATGACCGGTAGATAAGGGTTCGGCCATTGAACCGTTCGAGCCGATCAAGGCGCGACTACGGGGTCGAATGATCGGCCCGATGAGGTCCAGCAGTCGACTGCCAAGAGTTCCGTTGGACAACAACGGTCGGCATCCGACGTGTTCGGAGGCCGTTGTAGTGACGGCAGTCGACTGCCATGGGCGGCAGTCGACTGATGGCGGCCAACGGGAAGAAATCAACCCTCTCTATAAAAAGAGAGGGTGTGGAGCTTTGGTGGGTTAATGCTCAAGTTCTAAACGACCATCCAAGTGCTCCACAAGATTTAAACTCCTTCTTTTAGCTTTCCTTCACATCTATTGTAAAAGAGGGAGTGTGCTTGATTGTAAAGGTTACCTCCACCTAGCTTGGTGCAAAGGAGAGGCCAATAGTGATTGGTTTGGCGGCGTGATTCACCGGGGACGAATCGGGTCGTGGATTAGCGGCGTAGCCGTGAACCACGTTATATTCCTTTGTTAGCATTGGTTTGTTTTGCTTTGTCTTTACTTGTTTTGTTTTATTATTCCGCTTGCGCTAACGATTGTGTAGACGAGCAAACGAACGAACGAATTACGACGTCCAACGAACGAGGGCTATTCACCCCCCTCTAGCCGGCCATCCGATCTCCTCACAGATGTTTCAGTGTTCTTAGGGTCTAGCTGCATATATTTGGGCTAGAATGTTGGGGTCTTCTATTAACTCTTACAGAGAGGCATTGGATTGAGCTATTTTTATTGAGATGAAATCCTAGCAGATTTAGAGGGAGAAGGATGTTGAGAAGCAGATGTCACAGGGTAAACAGTCTAAACATAATGCAGCAAATGAGACTCAGAAGAAGCATGATAAAAAAGGAGCAACTCGAGGTGTTGTAGAGGGGTCATCTAGATTGCAGAAAGGGAAGCATTCAACTTTTGAGTATTCTAGAGGTATTTAGAAGAGTCGTAAGGGCCAGAACAAGATCGGATGTTATAGATGTGGATTGGAAAGCCATAAAGTTCCAGAGTGTCCCCTTGAGCAGTCTGTTTGCTATTATTGCAAACATCCAAGGCATACCACTCGGGAGTGTACTTTGAGAGCACAGTTGGAGTTTTCAGATAACTATAACAAGGGGAAGAAGTCTAGTAAGCATCGACAACAAAGGACAACACCAAGGACTCAGGCGTATGGTCAGAAGAAGCCATTACCTCCACAGGCACAGTTGTATCACATACAGGGGGTGCCTCTTTAGTGATGCCAGTAGCTATTCAGTATCCTATAGCTCCAGTGATGTACTATCCAGGGGTACCTACACAACAATTTTTACCAGCTAGCTCTCAGGGGTATATTATGCCTGCATAGTCGACTCAGTCTTCGGTACCACAGAGTTATATTCAACATGAGTGGGGGCACTCTATTACTTCATCAGGGGCGTATCCATCTAACGTGGAGGTCAGACGATTATATGCTATAACTAGAGAGGAGGCACAGCGGGCCGATGGATCAATTATTCGGGGTATGGTTTTAGTCTATTCCATATTTGTTGATACTTTGATTGATACTGGTAATTCACATTCATTTATATCTAGAATATTTCTAGGTAGGATTGGAAGAATCCCAATGGTTCATTCTTGTGGGTTAGCGATATCTTTGTCATCAGGAATGGTGCTGACTAGCCATCAAGAAATCAAGGATTGCCCATTGGATTTCAATGGGTATATCCTTACGGTGGATCTTCAGGTGTTGGAGATGGTAGAATTTGACATCATTCTCGGTATGGATTGGTTAGCTACATATTATGCTACCATGGATTGTAGAGCAAGAGTGGTGACTTCTTGACCACCAGATTAGCCTGCATAGGAATTTGTTGGTACTAGAGATGATGGATTGTCCATTATATCAGCATTACAAGCACAAAGACTATTATCTCAAGGCTACCAGGGCTACTTATTATCCTTGGTCAAAGTTGGGAGCGAAGGACTATCACCCCTCTCTGGTGTGCGGGTAGTTCGAGAGTATTCGGATGTGTTTCCAGATGAACTTTCAGGCTTGCCACCTCCTAGGAAAGTGGAATTTGTGATAAAAGTGATTCCAGGAACCATGCCGGTATCGAAAACTCCCTATCGGATGACACTGAAAGAGTTGAATGAACTTAAAGTACAACTGCAGGAGTTGTTGGATTTGGGATTTATTCGTCCTAGTGCTTCACGTTGGGGAGTTCCAGTACTTTTTTGTTAAAAAGAAGAATGGATTGTTGTAGTTATGCATTGACTACCAGCAATCGAATGCGGTAAATGTGAAGAACAAATATTCATTGCCAAGGATAGAGAATTTGTTTGATCAACTCAAGGATACATGTGTGTATTCTAAGATTGATTTGCACTCAGGTTATCATCACCTTAAAGTAAGAGGTGAGATTGTTCAGAAAACAGCATTCTGCACTCGTTGTGGACATTATGAATTTTTGGTGATGCCATTTGGTCTCAGTAATGCCCTGGCTGCGTTTATGGACTTGATGAACTGGGTATTCTTGAGGTATCTAGATCAGTTTGTGATAGTGTTCATATATGATATTTGATATATTTCCGATCTGAGGAAGAGCATGAACATCATTTTCGGATAGTGTTGGAGACGTTGCGACGGGGGCAGCTGTATGCCAAGGTTAGTAAATGTGCTTTTTGGTTATCCTTAGTGGGTTTTCTTAGACATGTAGTATCTAAAAGAGGTATTTCTATAGATCCCTAGAAAATTGAGGACATTACTGGTTGGGAACAGCCAAAATCAGTTCAGAAAGTCCGTAGTTTCCTTGGTTTGGCAGGGTATTATTGTAGATTTGTGGAGGGATTTTCTAGTATTGCTACTGTTAGTAATATATGAGAGGTGTTCTAAGGCAATCGCCTTATGGTTGTACCATTTATTTGATAAATGAAGATTCACTATTTGAGTATACATGTTTTCATGTATTTGATTAGATCTTAAACTCATTTACTAAATGTCCACAATACGATTTATAGCATGAGAGAATTTATGATTGGATCACAACTAGTGAGTATATCTACATGTGTAATTGTGATGTATTGAAATTATCCCTAGTCGATGAATTGATGGATTTAGACACAATCAATTCTGTCGAGACTAGCACGAGGCATACTCATTGGTGTATCTAAGCAGCTGATTCTCACAGGCTAGAGACATTGTGATGTCCGGAGTTAATCATGGATGCTAGTTATGATAACTAGTTAATTGGAGTGACCAGTTGTAAGACTTCATATGGTTCTCTACATATATGGATATGTCAATGAAGTTCTTACTGCAGCTTAAGTGCGATGTTCCTTTGACTTGCGGTATTCAAGTCATCTTGGTCATGAAGACTTATGCTTTGACATCTTAAGCAAGTATCTCTGAGGAGATGTGGACCCGGGATGATTGGGTATAAGTCGAAGTGGCCGAAGGTGTTTGAATATCCTATAAAGGATTCACCACTCCTTGCGAGGAGATGTATACCCATGGCCTCTCGTCGGATTGTTAATAAAGTCTTTGGCCAAAACATTACATATTTAGAGTAAGGTACTCTTGGATACATGTGCAGTAACTAGAATCCGTAGGACGAGGAAATGATACTTGAGCTAGGCATGATGTAGTCAACCTAGTAGGGACTGACACTATAGGCCATATCCCGAACCAAATGGGTATAAGATGCGTGAAGGGAATGGGCCATAATTCATTGTAGCTGCTGAAGGATTTCAGAAGTGGTTCTGGATCAACCGTTGATTTTTCGGTTAATTGGGGATCATGATGTACTACTAGGTGCCACTCATGATCGTTGTATAATTAATGGTTAATTATAGACGACCAATATAAACCGAGAACCTATTTGGTCACACGCACAACGAGCGTAATCCGAAGGATTTAAAATGAGCTTGAGAATGAGATTCTCAGATCGAGAGAAACTAGGTTTGGTTGGACCAAACAAGGATCGAGCATGAAATCATTTTAGTCGCAATGGAAGTGTGGATGGGTCGTGTCTTATGAAGACATGATGGATGAACCAAATTGGTTTGGTTCTAATCCAATGGTGGAGAATAAACCAAAGGGGTTTGGTTTGTTTTAAACGAATGAACCAAAAGTTGGTTCGGTTAACTTAAAATAGACCAACGCGGTTTGGTTTATTTTAACTTAAGTTATTGGAGCGGGTTAACGGGTTTTGGTTATGAACCAATAACCGTTAGGAGAATGTGTTCTCTATAAAAACATGGCTTAAGGGTTTTCATGTAGAACTTTTGGTGATGGAAAACCTAGCCACCCTCTCCCTCTCTTCTCCTTGCCGCCGCCCAAGGGTTCCATGTCGCCCAACCCTTGTGTCGCCGTCCAAGCTGTTGCCGACATCCAAGCTCCTACCGGCGATCCTCCGGCGACCCTCTGGTGATCTTCCTTGGCTCCGGCGACAAGGTGAGCACCTAGCTTTCCTTATTTGGCCAGCGCAAGTTCTCCACCAAAGCTGTCCAGTTTTTTGGACAGCTTATTTTCTTCGTGTCGGAGCGTCATTTGGACGACGTTTGGAGCTCTGACAGCGGCTATCTTACCGGGGATTTGATCTCCAATAATTCTCATAGGTGGAGAACGAAGGATTCGTCAAACGGTCGACGAATACCTCTCCAGAGAAGCGAGTTTTGGGGACTCAATTTTGAATCCGAATTTTGATTCGGATTGTGATATTCTCTCGATCACATTGTCTTCGACACAAGGTTAGTGACTCGTACGAAGACGAGGCTCATGGCTTTGTGAAGTCATCCCGACGATACTCGATGTGGATACTGATAGAGTCGATTCTAGTGAGAGTTGCTACGGTTGATGTCTTTCCCGCTACACGTGATACGCCAGAAATACGTAGAATAGTTTCCTTTTATTGCAAAATTTGAAACTACGGTTATGTCTACACATATTGTACTATGCATGCATGTGGTGTGTGTGATGTAATAAATTAAATTTATTATTTTTATTTCTTCCGATGCGCACATATTTACGAAACATGTTCGAATACACACTTGCGGTGCCGAAAACCCAACAGTGGTATTAGAGCCCAGGTTGTGTTTCAACATAATCGTAAAAAATTTTTGTGATAGTCGTAATTGTATTTATGGAAATTTTTAATTTTGGAAAGTCTAGAAGTATTTATGGAAATCTTTTACTTTTGGAAAGTTAAAAGTATTTATGGAAATTAATATTTTCCATAAAAAAATATTTGATTAGATTTGGAAATTTGTTTCCTAATTTAATGATGATTTGATTTGAGAATCAAATCTTAAATATATATTATTTCCATAAATAGTTTTGACAATTTAGGAAATTTATTTCCTAAATTAAATTTGACTTTCCTAAATCAAAACTTTCCACAAATAAAATATGTGATTAGATTTGGAAATTTATTTCCTAATTTAATCATGATTTGATTTGGAGAATCAAATCTCAAACATATTTTATTTCCATAAATAGTTATGACATATAAGGAAATTTTTGTACATGCCATAATTGTATGTCATGTAATTGCATTAGATGCATATAATTATGTCATGCGTGTCGTGACATTTAGATGTATGTCATGCCATGTAGATAATAGTTATTTGCATGAAAAGAGGATGAGACATAAAAACCCTTACTCAATATTGAAGCCTATACCTTCCATTAATATGGTTAGAACCAGAGTACTGTTTCTTGTTTGGGTTGTTGGACTCTCTCCAAGCCTAGCTCGAACCTGAACATATTCAAACCATGAAATAGTTTAATAATAATATGGTAAGAGTCAGAGGTCAATCGTTAGCTTTGATTGTTGGACTCTCTCCAAGCAGAGCTAATTGGTTGAATGCACTCTAACCATATTAAAATTATTTCTCGATTAATGGCTTGGCTTTAACCTGGAGCATCGGCTTGTTGGACTCTCTCCAAGGTCGATGTGAAGGGAGGTGAAGTTGGGTGCTATGCATATGTTGCATACTTGTTAATGAGTTAACAACCCGATGTATGTGTGAACATTCAATAAGTTGATAACACATTGTGATAATTGCATATATATGATATGCAATCGGTATATTTGATACCTACCATCGTAGCTATGAATGGTTTGTTGGACTCTCTCCAAGGTTGTTCTTATCTATATTCGAGACCGCCACATGGCAAAATCTCAAAAAGAAGGATTCGACCGAGTCGAGCATTGACAAAAAATTTGCCAAGAAGAGGCTCAGACATATAAGCACCTCGGTTAATTATGACTCGACTTAAGCTTGAACGCAATCTCTTAGATATATCTCTATAGATCTTAATGTCTAGAAGCTATGTTGGTTGCTTCACCTAAGTCCATCATTGAGAAACAATTGTGAAAGAGCAATACGTAACTGAACGAAGTATTACGGAAAAGCTTGAGTATGTCCTCGAAGCATCTCTTCCCGCCTGTCCTAGTGATGATGCAACACCGAACCAATTGTTGGCCCATCAGAAATATGTGAGTGATTCTGAGCAAGTGAGTTGCATCATGCTAACCGCGATGGTACCCGAGCTACGAAAGCAGCATGAGCATATGGATGCTCATACCATAGTCCTTCATCTTTATGAGTTGTTTGATGAGCAAGTGAGATTCGAAAGGTTTGAAGTCTCCAAGCTCCTCTTCACCTCTGAGATGCAAGAAGGTTCATTTGTGGTACTGCTCAACATGCTGAAGACTATGGAGCCTTCTGAGAAGCATGAGAAGGGGACGGTGCTGTTAGTTGATTCCTCGAAGAAAGGTTCTAAGAGGGAGTCAAAGGAACAATAGAAGGGGAAGAAGAAAAAGGCTAAAAAGGCAGAATCAGCTCAAAAGGGCACTTGCCATCATTATGGCAAGGAGGGTCATTGGCGAAGAAACTGCAAGATTTATCTTGAGTCCGTAAAGAAGAATAAGGCATCAAATGCCCCGTCTTCTTCAGATATCTTCGTTATTGATTGTCATTCTATTTCCTCAGACACTTGGGTATTGGATACTGGGTGTGGCTCATATATATGTAATGACATACATGGGCTAAGGAATAGAAGAAGACTCGTCAAGGGAGAGTCAAATTTACGTGTTGGGAATGGAGCAAAGGTTGTTGCACTTGCCATCGGAATGTATTTATTGAAACTCCCTATAGGACTTGTCTTATAACTGGACAATTGCTTTTATGTTCCTTCGTTGATAAAGAACATCATTTCTATTTCTTGTTTAAATAGAAATGGGTACCATTTAACTTTTAGTAACAATTGTTGGTACATAACTTTGAATGGTGTTCTTTATGGGACTGGAACTTTAAGCAATGGTATTTATACGTTGGATGTATCCAGTGACATTTTCAATATTGAAGCGAGCAACAAGCCTGCTTGAAAAGATAATCAATTAGACTCCTACATGTGACATTGTCGTCTTGGCCATGTGAGCAAGAAACACATCCGAATTACACCGATGTGGAAATTCTAGAATCGTTTGAATTAGATTCATATGATACATGCGAATCATGCTTAAAAGGCAAGATGACCAAGTTACCTTTTACTGAAAAAGGTGAACCAATGGGTGAGTTGCTTGGTCTAATACATACTGATGTATGTGGACCTATGTCAACTCAAGCCTTAGGAGGTTATAGCTACTTCATTACTTTCACCGATGATCACTCACAGTTTGGGTATGTGTTCTTGATGAAACAAAAGTTTGAAGCCTTTGAAAGGTTCAAAGAATTCAAAAATGAAGTAGAGAAACAACTTGGAAAGAGTATTAAAATACTTCGATCGGATCGAGGTGATGAATACTTGAGTCAAGAGTTTCTAGATTATCTGAGGGACAATGGTATATTTTGTTGGATCGAGAAGCGTCGCTAGAGGGGGGGTGGTGAATAGCGATCGTAAATCTTTTCGATCATTTCATTCGAGTAGACAATTAAACGAGTAAGCACAGTGGAAAATAAAAAGACATGTTTATTTTACTTGGTTCACAACCCATCGGTTGCTACTCCAAGGCCCTATCGGTCCTAGACCGCGTACGGAGGGCAAAACACTATAACGTCTCCTCCTCGTTGGAGGTAGGAGACAACGATCACAAAATCGGAAGTACGAGGATGAGGAAACAAGCCTACCTCACCTCATTACGATTAAAACAAAGAATACAATAAAAATAATTACTTGCTATTGCTGTCGACGAAGGATATTTGAACTTGTCGTTGCGTTGGCGTTATGACGGCGTTGGAGCGTTGGCGTTGTCGGAGCACTTGATGAATAAACTTGATGATATTTAGAGTTGGAATCCTCCCCTCCTTTTATAGATTTTGGCCTCTGAATTTTTCTTCTCATATTTCGGAACAGATCACGAAGTTGTATAAATTTTATCGCAAAGTGGCCGCGTCAAATCTTATCCGTTTTGACCTAGCGCAAGGGCTGATTCGTCACCATCAGTCGACTGATGCCTCCCATCAGTCGACTGCCCCATGTCTAGCAGTCGACTGCCAGCCTGGCCACTTGCCTGCAGTGAGAGGTTAGCTCGGAAAATGATAAATACGACGGTTTCTAACCGTCTGATCTCGACCTAGACCTTCCACAAGAAGTCTTAGTTGGATTGCCTCCTACGGTCGTCCCCGTACAGAGGAAACGACCTTACCATGTCTCACTCACACGAGCTTACCTCGATTCTTACTGTGTCGCTTTCGCTTTCGGCCTTCCACTCGATTCGTTCGGCTCCCTCCGAAGTCACTCGAGTGTCGCCCGACCACCGCGGCTTCCTCCGGGTGTCGCTTGCCTTTAGCTCTAGCTTTAGTACTTTTCTGCACACTCGATTTAGCTCATGAAATAATGATGTAAACTTAACTTTGTGTCTTTGCCATAATCAAAACACAGGTTTGATTATCTGGTGCACCTGCACCAACATATTTTCTCAATGGACTCCGTCGTATACACCACAACTTAATGGTGTATCTGAGAGGCGAAACCGGACCTTATTGGACATGGTCAGGTCAATGATGAATCACGCGAATCTTCCCATGTCATTTTGGGGATATGCACTTCAGACAACTATTTACTTGTTAAACAGAGTCCCGACCAAGGTAGTCTCTACTACTCCATATGAGATATGGGCTAGTAAGAAACCTCATTTACCTTACTTGAAGATATGTGGTTGTCCTGCTTATGTGAAGTGGACTGTGTCAGACAAATTGGATGCTAAGTCTGATAAATGTCTATTTATTCAATACCCTAAGGAAACGAGGGATTACCAATTCTATCATCCCTTGGAACAAAAGATGTTTGTTTCAAGGAATGCTGTGTTTCTAGAGAAAGAGTTTCTCTTGCAAGAAAATAGTGGGAGTGTCGTTGAACTTGAGGAGGTTCAAGAGACTACAGTAGACATTGAAGAGATACCTGGTCAAGCACCTCGACTGATGACTCATAGTGATGAGACATCGACTGAACCTATTGTGACACCACATCTTCGTAGATCTGGTAGGACACGCAACATTCTTGAGAGATATGGATTTCTCGTAAGTGAATCGAACGACGTGTTACTCATTGACGATGAGGAGCCTACCAATTATGAAGAAGTTCTAAAAAGTTCAGAAAGGGAAAAATGGCTTGAAGCCATGAAGTCGGAAATAGATTCCATGTATGAAAATCAAGTTTGGAACTTGGTTGATTCACCTGAAGGCATAAAGCCTATAGGGTGCAAGTGGGTTTTCAAGAAGAAAACTGACATGGATGGTAATGTGATTACCTATAAGGCTAGATTGGTGGCGAAAGGATATCGTCAAAAGCAAGGTGTTGATTATGACGAAACCTATTCGCCTGTTGCTATGCTTAAATCCATTCGGATGCTCCTGGCCATAGCGGCTCATTATGATTATGAGATATGGCAGATGGATGTGAAAACAACTTTCCTTAATAAAAACCTGCTCGAGGATGTGTATATGATACAGCCTGAGGGTTTCACATCGGTTGATAAAACCAATGTATGAAAATTGCAACGGTCCATATATGGACTGAAGCAAGCATCCAGGAGCTGGAATATCCGTTTTGATGAGACAATCAAAAAGTTTGATTTCTTACAAAATCCGGACAAACCTTGTATGTATAAGAAGGTTAGTGGGAGTGCAGTCGTGTTCCTAGTATTGTATGTCGATGACATATTACTTATAAGAAATGATGTTTCTGTCTTACAGTCGGTTAAGATTTGGTTGTCCAAGACATTTTCCATAAAAGACCTGGGAAAAGCAACCTACATTCTCGAAATTAAGATCTATAGGGATAGATCGAAATGGTTACTTGGTCTTTCGCAGTCTACATATATAGACCTAGTGCTAAAGAGGTTTAGCATGTCAGAATCCAAGAAAGGTTTCTTACCCATCAGGCATGGGATACACCTTTCGAAGTCTATGTGTTCCCGCACAAAAGACGAGAGGATTTGCATGAGTAAGATTCCCTATGCATCCACAATAGGATCTATCATGTATGTTATGTTATGTATAAGGCCCGATGTATCATATGCTCTGAGTGTCATGAGCAGATACTAGTCTAATCCAGGAATGGATCATTGGGTGGATGTTAAGACGATCCTTAAGTACTTGAGAAGAACTAAAGATACGTTCCTAATATATGGAGAAGGAGACATGGTGATATGTGGGTATACGGATGCCAACTTCAAGATAGACAAGGATGATTCCAAGTCTCAGCCTGGATATGTATTCACCTGGAAAGGAGGTGCAATAAGTGGGAAAGGTTCCAAGTTTGACACTATAGCGGATTCTGCCATTAAGGCAGAATACATTGCAGGTTCGGAAGTAGCAAAGGAAGTGGTTTGGATCAAGAAGTTCATCTTTGAACATGATGTGGTCTCATCAATGATCCAAACATGTGCTTCGCCGCTATCATCTGATCAAAGAGATCATTAGTAGGAAGGAAATACAAATTGAGTAGATTCCCACTGAAAGGAACTTAGCGGATCAATTAACTAAGGCATTACCTCAAAATAAGTTTGAGGGTCATGTTAGAGCTTATGGTATTGGATACCATAGCGATTGGCATTATGCAAAGTGGGAGTTTGTTAGTAATATATGAGAGGTGTCCTAAGGTAATCGCCTTATGGTTGTACCATTTATTTGATAAATGAAGATTCACTATTTGAGTATACATGTTTTCATATATTTGATTGGATCTTAAACTCATTTACTGAATGTCCGCAATACGATTCACAGCATGAGAGAATTTGTGATTGGATCACAACTAGTGAGTATCTCTACATGTGTAATTGTGATGTATTGGAATTATCCCTAGTCGATGAATTGATGGATTTGGACACTATCAATTCTATCGAGACTAGCACGAGGTATACTCCTTAGTGTATCCAAGTAGCTAATTCTCACTGGCTGAAGACATTGTGATGTCCGGAGTTAATCATGGATGCTAGTTATGGTAACTAGTTCATTGGAGTGACCAGCTGTAAGACTTCATATGGTTCTCTGCATATATGGATATGTCAATAAAGTTCTTACTGCAGCTTAAGTGTGATGTTCCTTTGACTTGCAGTATTCAAGTCATCTTGGTCATGAAGACTTATGCTTTGACATCTTAAGCAAGCATCTCTGAGGAGATGTGTACCCGGGATGATTGGGTATAAGTTGAAGTGGCCGAAGGTGTTTGAATAGTCTATAAAGGTTTCACCACTCCTTGTGAGGAGATGTATACCCATGGCCTCTCGTCAGATTGTTACTAAAGTCTTTGCCCAAAGAATTACATGTTTAGAGTAAGGTACTCTTGGATACATGTGTAATAACTAGAATCCGTAGGACGAGGAAATGATACTTGGGCAAGGTGTGACGTAGTCAACCTAGTGGGGACTGACACTATAGACCATGTCCTGAACCAAGTGAGTATAAGATGTGTGAAGGGAACGGGGCATGATTCATTGTAGCTGCTGAAGAGTTTCAGAAGTGGTTCTGGATCAACCGTTGATTTTTCGGTTAATTGGGGATCATGATGTACTACTAGGTGCCACTCATGATCATTCTATAATTAATGGTTAATTATAGACGACCAACATAAACCGAGAACCTATTTGGTCACACGCACAATGAGCGTAATCCGAAGGATTTAAAATGAGCTTGAGAATGAGATTCTCATACCGAGAAAAACTAGGTTTGGTTAGACCAAACAAGGATCGAGCATGAAATCATTTTAGTCGCAATGGAAGCATGGATGGGTCGTGTCTTATAATGACATGATGGATGAACCAAATTTGTTTGGTTCTAATCCAATGGTGGAGAATAAACCAAAGGGGTTTGGTTTGTTTTAAACGAATGAACCAAAAGTTGGTTCGATTCATTTTAACTTAAAATAGACCAATGCGATTTGGTTTATTTTAACTTAAGTTATTAGAGCGGGTTAACGGGTTTTGGTTATGAACCAATAACTGTTAGGAGAATGTGTTCTCTATAAAAACATGGCTTAAGGGTTTTTGTGTAGAACTTTTTGTGTTGGAAAACCTAACCACCCTCTCCCTCTCTCCTCCTTGCCGCCGCCCAAGGGTTCCATGCCGCCCAACCCTTGTGCCGCTGTCCAAGTTGTTGCCGACATCCAAGCTCCTGCCGATGATCCTCCAGCGACCCTCCGGTGATCTTCCTTGGCTCCGGCGACAAGGTGAGCACCTAGCTTTCCTTATTTGGCCGGCGCAAGTTCTCCACCAAAGCTGTCCAATTTTATGGACAGCTTATTTCCTTCGTGTCGGAGCATCATTTGGATGGCGTTTGGAGCTCTGACAACGGCTATCTTACCGGGGATTTGATCTCTGGTAATCCTCATAGGTGGAGAATGAAAGATTTGTCAAACGGTTGATGAATACCTCTCCACATCAAATGGATAGAGGCGATTCTAGCTAGAGTCGCTCCGGTTGATGTCTTTCCCGCTACACGTGATACGTCAGGTATACGTAGAATAATTTCCTTTTATTGCAAAATTTGAAACTACGGTTATATCTACACATGTTGTACTATGCATGCGTGTGGTGTGTGTGATGTACTAAATTAGATTTATTATTTTTATTTCTTCTGTTGTGCACATATTTACGAAACATGTTCGAACACACACTCACCGCAGTGCCGGAAACCCAACAGCTACAGCACTTACTCGCTTGACCCGGAAGGGGATTAAGTTCACCTGGTCAAAATCTTGTGAAACTAGTTTTCATGAGCTTAAAAAGCGGATAATTAATGCACTAGTGTTAGTGATTCCTTCTGGTGTTGATGGGATGATACAATATATTGATGCTTCTTTCCAAGGGTTGGTGGAAATTCTGATGCAGTTAAACCATGTGGTATCCTATGCCTCCCGTCAACTAAAGGATCACGAAAGGAATTACCCTATAAAAAATCTTGAGTTAGCAGCAATTATTTTTATATTGAAAATATGGAGACATTATTTGTACAGATGCAGGGAGAAGATGTTAGGGAAATCATCCCATTAATGATGTGTTTTGATGGGTGTGGCAAAGGGTTTAAGTTAGTTTGATTATGAGTTTAATATGTGTGTTGAAGTCATGTAGGACTTAGTAATTCACACATGGCGAAAGCATTGGCAATTCATCATCTCATGACTTGGTCCTTAAGTCGGTGAAGGATAGCATTGCGGAAGCCGTGCGCTTGGTGCATCCGAGGGACCGCCGGACGATGAGCATTGGAGTGAAGCCAAAGGAAGTAGACTTTAGGGCGAGACACGAAGGATGGCATTGCAAAGCCGTGCGCTTGGTGCATCCGAGGGACATGGCCGGACGAAGAGAACTTCAAGGCGAGGGATTCCAAGGGAAGAAGAGAGTGAGCGATTGTAACCCGGGACGGGTTAGCTCTTAGGTGAACTTGGCCAAATGGCTAAGTGTCGACAATGATATGACACCATCGCTCCAAGTTGATCAAGACTCGACCGGTGTTCGAAGTCCGCTTCGCCAACTATCGATTGCCAAGGAATGGCAGTCGACTGGTTGCTCCATCAGTCGACTGATAGGAAGATCAGTCGACTGATGTTGAGGGTTTCGGGCACAGAAGGTTGATCAGTCGAGTGATCACTTCGGTCACTCGATTGATGGCTCTATCAGTCGACTAATGGTAAAATCAGTTGACTGATGTGGGAGCCGTTGGTTAAAATCCAATGTGGATGAAGCCGTCATGAGGCAACGGGTACAACAATAGTCAGCTGATGGCTAGACCAGTCGACTGCTAGCTACCCAATGGGAAGAATAGCCTCTTCCCTATAAGAAGAGGCCTTGGGTCATCTTGGGGCCGGGGGGGGGGGGGGGGGTAAATGATTCAACTCTAAATTACACCCAAGTGCCCTAAATGTTTTCTACTCTCCTTACTTGCTCTTATTTCAATTCTATTGTAAGAAGAGAGATCTTATGTAAGAAAGGTTACCTCCACCTAGCTTTGTGCAAAGGAGAGATTAGTGAATTGGTTAAGGCGTGATTCACCTGGAACGAATCGTTTCGTCGACTAGTGGCAAGGGTCGTGAACCACATTACATCGGTTTGTTAGCATTGTTTTTTTAATTGTCTTTATTATTTGTACTTCCGTTGTGCTAATCTTAAGTGTAGACGATTAAGAAGCGATTGAACTCCACCATCTATGAAAGAAGGCTAGTCACCCCCCTTTAGCTGGCCACCAATACTCCAACAAGTGGTATAAGAGTGAGGAGTTTATCGAGGACTAACCGCCAACACAAGCACAATAAGATGGCCGACTCCAACATCTATCCGCCAAAGTTCGAGGGGGAATTCGCTTGGTGGAAAAAGCGAATAGAGGTATTTTTCGAAAGCGACTTTGAAATTATGTTAATTATGGAAAAAGATTTCGAGTTTCCTAGGGATGAGGAAGGGGATCCACTATAGAAATCAAGATGGACAAAGAAGCAAAGAGAGGAGTACTTGGCGAATTCAAAGGCCAAGTACCATTTGTACAATATGCTTCCTCAACAAGAAGTAAATCGAATAGGAGAATGCTTTAGCGCCAAAGAGATGTGGGAGAAGCTAGTGAAGCTTCATGAAGGCACATCTGAGGTCAAGTTAGCAAGAAGAGATGTCCTCCGCTCCCAACTCAACAATATCAAACTCGATAAAGGGGAGAAGGTAACATCTTTACATTCTCGATTTAAGGAAATCATAACCAGTTTATCAAGTGTAGGTGAAAAACTCTCCAACTGGGACATGATCATGAAGGCCATAGATGTCTTCCACCGATCATCCAAATGGAGCTCCATGGTGGACTCCTTCTACATTTCCAAGAATCTAGAGGTGAGTATTCTAGAGGAATTTTTCTCCACCATGGAACTACATTTTTTTTTTATGAAGGTAAATATATATCATCAAAGAAAAAGCACAGTCATACAAAAGCTTAGGAGCCATACTCATGTCATGTCTGACAAAGTTTTAAATCTGAGATGTGTCCTAGGTGCGGCATACATGTGCTCTCATGATTTCTCTCATGTGTACTAATCCTCTCACTTGGTACCCAACACATACACATCCAACATGCCCTACACATGTGGTCAGCATCTACCGTGTGTCCCCTACCCATGCATACTGTCCATCCATAGCCATCTCTCCAGCTGTACTTCCTTGCGCCATCCTGTCTCTTTCCTTCGCCTAGCATGATGATCCTCGAACATTTGTCGCTTTTGGTAAGTGACCAGCCATCAACGGATTTGCCTTGTCTTTACCGTAGCCATTTGCTACGGACTAGATAGGCTATTCAGGTGGGCCTATTCACCTCCACTAGGCTTATTGGTCAAGCCTTAGCCATAAACGGATTTACAACATCTTTATCGTAGCCATTTGCTACGGACTAGATAGGCCATTGTGGGTGGGCCTATTCACCCTCCCTCATCTTTCCTCATTTACCCATCCTTTGTAAGGACCTGTTCAAAATTTCTTTTCCCCGTTTTTTTCCCAAAAATGAAAAAAAATAGGAAAAATAAAATGCCGAGGGCTTGTGACCATCGCCTGTAGCCATCGAGGCGCGATGAAGCCTTGGGCTAGAAAGCTAGGCCGCAACAGTGCCCTGGGGCCTCTTTGTAGCCATTGGCCCACCTTCTGAACCACGCTGGACCACTTTGCTGCTAGATCGCCCTGAATTTGGTGGGCCTTCCCATCAATGCCAATGATGTTCGCCTAAGTGCCCTGGGCCTCAAGCTCTGCCTTGTAGCCTATAAAAATTGCCCTGGGGGCAGGCAACAAGACTTGAAGGAGTAGTAGAAGAGCAAATCAAGCCATCAAGGGGAGTGGCACTAGTAGCAAGAAAAGGGGAAAATAAGAAGGAGACTCCACCTTTTTCATCCGATGAAGATTCTTCCTCCTCCTCCATGGATAGCAATGAAGGGGCCTACATGGTAAGGAAGGTAAGGCGTGCAATTAAAAGTTTTAGATTTAACAAGTCTAATGATAGAGGAAGAAGGCCAAGGAGGAAAATCATATGCTACAATTTCCAAGGAGAGGGGCACATAAGGGATGATTGTTCCCTCTTGAACAAGAGCAAAGAAGAAAGGAAGAAGTATGACAAGAAGAAAGAAGGGAAGAAGAAAGAAGAAAAGAAGAAGGAGAAGAAGTCAAACCCCCACAATCTTAAAGCGGTGACGTGGGATGATCCATCATCCTCATTGGAGGAAGATCAAGCATTCACAAGCCTTGCCCTAATGGCAATAGAAGACTTGGACTCAACCTCCTCTGAGTAAGAAGAAAGAAGTTCAAGTGAGGAGAGCTCAAGTGAAGGGGGAGCTTCATCCTCATCCTCATCCGAATCGGAGGAGGAAGATATGGAAAGTATGGTAAAAAATCTTTCCCCTACAAAGATTGTCTCTATGATTTCTAGCCTAACTAGGGATTTGTTTAAGGCTAAGAAGAAAAATAAATGCATGCTTGATGATATTAAGAAATTAGAAGAAAAGAACAAATGCATGCAAAATGAAATTAAGACCTTAGAAGAAAAACTAGCAAATGCATGCTCACATGATGAATATATTTCTCTTAATGTTAATGATGCATGTATTGAAGAAAACAAGGCCTTAAGGGAAAAGGTAGATCATCTAACTAAGGCCATAGAAAAATTTACCATTAGCTCTAACACATTGAACATGATCATTGGGAGTCAAAGGGCTAGTTTCAATAAGAAAGGATTAGGCTCTAAGGGAAACAAAAATGAAAAGGCTTATCATTGCCTAATTGCTAGGGGTGAAGCTAAAAACACAATGGTAGCTAGGAAATGGATCCCTAAGGAGTTTTTGGTGAACCCTATAGGAAAGAACTTATATTGGGTTCTCAAATCCATCCTCAAGAGTTAGGAAAATCCTAGGATGGTCAACTATAGTGGACTTTATTTATATCATATCATATGGTTGGCTTATAAGGATGTGGGTAATAGTTTTTTATTTAAGTGTTGGGTGATAATAATGTGATCATAATATAAAACATATAATATGACTATACTTCAGTTGACAAGAATCCATTTAGTCGACTGGTTCCCGCAAAACAAGATTAACAAAACATATAATATAAAATGTAATGGTAGTATTAATACTGCCCAATATCGACTTCTTAGTCCCACGTAGACTATCCATCGAATCAACACCTAGCTTTGTCCCCATACAGAGGACTTGACCTTATATCTTCACTCAAGGCTTACCTGCTAACTGCCTAGCCTGACTTACCATGCTAGATATCCGATCTGACCCACTAGGACTTCTGCTAGCTTTTCACTCTCCCTAACCTTGCTTGTCTTTATGCCGATTGTCCAATCTCTTGATTCAATCGGTCTTCATGCTAGATGTCCAATCAACTTGACCCATCTCGACTTCATGCCTAGTGTCTGGTCCTCCTGATCTGTCAAGGCTTATGGCTAATATATGGTCAACGCGACCTACTAGGATTTTCCATGCTTTGCCTAGTATATGGTCTACTTGACCTATTAGGGCTTTCCTGTTAATCCTGCACACTTAACACTTATATCAAAATCCAAGTAATTCCTAACTTTAACTTATGGTTCATACATCAAAACTAAGGAGTGATGCTCCTTGCATCAACAATTAGTGACTTATTCCTTTCACTCATCCTATATCCACTTGGTTTAGGACATGATCTGTGTGCTTGCCCCTAATAGATATCCGACAATAAAAAGATGAAGGGAAAGAAATAGAACAATATGTCAATGTCCTTGACAACTCTTACCTCTTTGAATCATTTCCTTGATGACCCTAAGGTTCTCCTTGATCTTGCTCTAGCTCCTCTCTCCCTAATGATGCCTTCTCCTTAACCCTAGGGTGCTTTTTATAGATTTTGCACTGGGACAAATAGAGAATCAGTGCAACGGATTAGGCGCACCATGGCTGTGCTAGGTGGCACGATCAGCTTGTGTCAAGATCTTCTTAACAGTCGACTGAGTTTTAGTCTAACATGACCATGCTAGGTGGCATAATAAGACCGTGTCAGATGCTCGAAGTTTTGAACATGGCCAGGCTCAACTGTGTCAAAAAAGTGGTCACCCGTGGTGTTGTAGGACACGACCGTGCCAGATGGCACATCTTGCTTGTGTCAGCCTCTAAGCTCCTTGTTCTTGAACATGATTTATCTTTGTCTGATGATAAACCCTTAGATGGTGCTTTTTTGTATATTCCTACTAAAAAACTTGCAACTATAGTTATCTATACAAAAAGATGAAATGAATGTGATTGGTACTGTTTTAGGCATGATATGTTAGTAAAATGCAAGGAATGAATGCTAAACAAGTCCTAAAAAGTATGTGTGATTCTCACACATCAAATACCCCTAAACATAAACTTTTTCTTATCCTCATGCAAAGAAAAGAAAAGAAAAGAAAAAAAGAACTAACCTATGTGTGAGAATGACTACTTGATAGCCTTAGTAAGTTCGACACGAGTCCGTCTTAAAGTTTTAGTCCTGATTATAGTCTTATGGATGCTTCACCTTGTTGCTAAACAAGTAAGATTCCTTTTTAGTGGTCATGAGTTTACCCAAATATTTTGGACACTAGTCTAAGATTATATGTTGGTGCAGAGAGCACCACTTCTATGTTTTGATGAATGAATCATGGTTTAATGTTAGGAATTACTTGTGATTTGATATGAATGTTAAGTGAACATGCTTAACTAGAAAGTCCAAGTAGGTAAGGTGGAATAGATACTTAGCAGAAGTCTTGATAGATAAAGAGGATCGGACACTAAGCAGAAAGTCTAAATGAGTCGAGTGGACCGAACATCTACCAAAAGACCAGTTGGGTCAAGAGGACTGGACAACTAGTAGGAAGTTGGGCTGGGTTAGTAGACCGGACATCTAGCATGAAGTCTTGGTAGGTAAAAACAGATGTCAATAATGGTACGTCCAGTTGGGTAAGTAAGATCGAACAACTAGCAGGTAAGATCTTGAATAGAAAGGCAAGATTAAATCATCAATTAAGGACAAGGTAGGCGTAGATCCGACGGAGGGTCTGAGTTGGACTCAGAAGTCGAGATCGGGAAGTATTATTGCTGCAAATTTATTTTATATTCTTCTTCTTCTAACTTTGTGTTGTAAGTCTTCAAACAACTGGATAGGGTCCAAACGCCCTAGACCTAGTCGGCAGGATGAGGCCTAGGTGATTTGGATGTCGAGTTGGCAAGGTGAGCTGTCATTCGACTGGAGATCGTGTGACAAAGATGGTAGGTATTCTGGTCAACTAGATTGAGCCCTAGCGACTTGAATATAAAAATTCCAAAACATGAGTGGAGTGGATCAGATGGACTTGAGTCACTTGGACCTGGTTTAGGCGGCTAGGAAGGCAAGAATTCCATATTGATAAACAAATATGGATGTGACTAGGAGGTGGTCTAGGTGCCTAGAGAAGGTTTATAAAAGAAATGGATATTGGTGCAATCGACCAAGGTCACGATTGACCAGACTCGAGTTTGACTCGAGCAGTATTTTGATGTTAGACAAAACATGTGACATGTGATTGTCATGGGAAGACCAAGTTGTTAGTGAAAGCCCTAGAGCCAATCATGTGATGATTGTTGTATGGACTTTGTTGTATCATATTCCTATTTATAAAGGCATGGTTATTATATTTACTTGTATTGGTGCCAAATAACTAAGTATAATAAAGTCCTTGAGTAGAAGGTTCTTATCTATATCAATCGATTGGTTGAATCAATAATGAGATGATATAGAGAACACTACTCTTAATCATTCCTAGTACATGTATTAACATTCAGGGACAATGTTAATGCAAAGATGTTGGTGCAACAATGCCCCAAGCATTTATATATTTTGATGTTTAGATAATCATTTAAGTTAGGCAATGTTTTGTGATCTAATTGTGAACATGTTTAAGTGACAGGAAAATCCAAGTATGAAGACTTGGTAAAAGACAAGTCCAAGTGTGATCTTGGCAAAGAGAAGTCAAAGGAAAGGTCTTGGCGGCGTAAGTCCAAGCATGTAGTCTTGGCGGCGTAAAGTCCAAGCAGTCCTTGGCAAAGAAAGACCAAAGGCAAGTCTTGGAGGCATAAGTCCAAGCATGTAGTCTTGGCAGCGTAAAGTCCAAGCGTACTTTGGCAAAGAAGAAACCCAAAGCATGACGAAACCGAAGGAAGCTTTTGAAGGCAAGCGCATGGATGGAGTCGTGGACTCAGAGAAATCCTGGAGGCACAAGGCTGATGGAGAAGCTAGAAGGTTAATTCTTGGCTTAGGGTATGTTTTCAAGTATGAATTAGTCATACTTGGGGTATGTCAGTCGACTGGAACATGGTGTCAGTCGAACTGGCCTTTAAAATGCAGCATTAGAGGTTGGAGAGCTGGTGCGCGGTCGGGGGGTTATCGATCGGCCGAGAGTCGATCGACTCGATCTTGATTGTCGCCGCCATGATTGCCATGCCCGAAGGCCGTGGCCGTGGCGATCGGCTACGGGCGATATTAATCGGCCCGACATTGTTGGCGGTCGATCGATAGTCTTCGATAAGCGATGGCGGCGACGGCAAATCCCGCGAATCCGACTATTCAAAAGCCGTTAGAATCGGCGACAGTCGACTGATGTAAGTCATCAGTCGACTGATAGACCTCCAACGGTAAAAAGAGGCTCTTTCCTATAAAAAGAGGCCAAGGGGAGCAAGAAGAGCCTAATGCTTATATTCTGATTATTCTCCTAAGCTCCCACAAGTTTTCCAAGCTTTCTAAGTGTGTTAATTTCTTTCCTCCTCTCAAATCTTCATTGTCATCTTTTGTAAGAAGAGGAGGTTTTGTAAAAGAGAAAGCTTATTAGTGAAGATTGATTTGGGTTGATCCACCTTAAGGATCGCCGTGAAGTAGGAGCGTTATCTCCGAACCACGTAAAAGCTTCTGCATTAGCATTGCATTTTCGTTTCTATTATTATTGTATTTGTTGTGTTTCCACTAATCTTTTTGTAGAAAACGAAACGAGGTTATTCACCCCCTCTAGCCATTCAAGGATCCTACAAGTGGTATCAGTGCCCGGATCGCATCGGATGATCTAACAATCAACCGGAGCACGATGACTTTCCAAGAGGGGTATAGCACGACGAGGCCTCCATTCTTCGACGGCAACGATTTTGGCTACTGGAAAGGTAGGATGGAATACTACCTTATGAATGATATTGCTAACTGGTTTAGCATTGTAGATGGGTTTGAGAAGCCGGTCGATGAACACGGAGCGCCCATACCGACAAAGGATTGGACAAGGGACATGACCAAGAAGGCTTAAGCCAATGCCAAGGCAACAACCACACTTCAATGTGGGTTGTCAAAAGAGCAACTAAGCAAGGTGGGGCCATTTGAATCGGCAAAGGAACTTTGGGAGAAGTTGATAGAGCTCAACGAGGGATCCAAGGAAACAAGAAGAGCCAAGAGAGATCTCCTAATTGGTCAACTTCAAAGTTTCTCCATGAAGACAAATGAAACCGTGACCCAAATGCACGGTCGCTTCAAAGAAGTAGTCAACGGACTACATGTAATAGGTGAGAAGGTCGACAACCGAGACCTTGTAAGGTATGTGCTCCAAGCCTTCCCTAGAACAACCTTATGGGCTTCAATGGTAGATGCTTATAAGGTCTCTAGGGATCTCTCTTTGGTTAAGTTAGATGAGTTATTTTGTGAATTTCAATTACATGAACAAGCTAACACTTCATCCAAAGAGAAGGGTATAGCTCTTTTTGTAGGAAAGAAGGACAAAAAGAAGGAGAAGAAAGAAGTATCCTCCTCATCTGAATCCGAGGAAGATTCATCTAGTAGTGAAGATGAGCTATCGGCAAGCGAGGTGGCTCATTACGTCAAGAAGTTTGGTGGGAGATCAAGGAAACTCACCAAGAAAGATGTGAGGAGGATGTTCCAATCCTCAAGAGGTAAGCCTTCAAATAGTTCAAATTCTTCATCTAATGTAACTTGTTATGGTTGCAATAAGAAAGGGCACATCAAGCCAAATTGCCCGGAACTAAAGAAGAAGGAGGAGAAAGAAAAGAAGCATAAGGAGAAGAAGGAAAAGAAAGAAAAGAAGAAGAAATAAGCAATGGTGGCTCAAACATGGGACACCCTAAGCATGGAGGACTCTTCCGATGATGAAGAAGTATGCCATGCCACCCGAAATCTATCCCTCATGGCTTTAGAGGAAGAAGTCGGGAGCTCAAGTGAGGAGTCTTCATCCTCTTCATCAAGCGACGAATTATCATCAAGTGATGATGATGAGGTAAACAACTCCCCTAGGGTAGATTTACTTTACAAGACAATTGCATGTCTTCAAAATGCATTGAATAGATCGAAAACTAGGATTAAGGACTTAAAAATAGAGATTAAATCACTTAAGAGTGTAGAACCATCTTGTGATAAATTACCTTGTGATGATGATGCATGTACCCTTAGGGATGAAAATGATGAATTGAAAAAAGAAATAGGTAACTTAAGAGCATGCTTATAAAAATTTACTAATGGCTCTAAATACCTAGACATGATAATTAAGGATCAAAGGGCTATTTACAGCAAGGTCGGACTAGGATATAGGCCTAAGGAAAAGGAGGTAGCATTTACATCTCTTGTTAGTAGAAAAACCACAATTAAAAGCAAGGGTAGAAAGGCTTGGGTCCCTAAGAAATTTCTAATTGATGCTAGTGGTCCTAAAATTTGAGTACCTAAGGATTGTGTTTTTCATGTGATATAGGTAGAAGAACCAAGCTTGTGGATTGTTGATAGTGGATTTTCAAAACACATGACCGGTGATGAGAGAAAATTCTCCACTATCAACCACACTAGCAAGGGAAAGGTATCATTTGGTAATAGTGGCAAACATAAGATTCTAGGAAAGGGCACAATTGAGGTATCTCCCAACCTTGCCATTCATAAAGTGTTATTAGTCAAAAATATGAAATTTAATTTACTTAGTATAAGCCAACTATGTGATGCAAATTTTGATGTTAAATTTGACTCCTCAAAATATTTTATAAGACACAAAACTCTAAATGATTGCATGTTAGTAGGTTTTAGGAAATCAAATATATATTATGTTGATTTATCCTATGCTACTAATGCTTCTACTAAGTGTCTTATTGCAAAAGAGGAAGAAAGTTGGCTTTGGCATAGGAGGCTAGGACACATAAACATGAAGAACATAGCCAAAATAGCAAAAATGAAGTTAGTCAAAGGGTTGCCTAAAGTCAAATTTCTCAAGGACAAAATGTGTGATGCATGCCAAGAAGGGAAACAATCAAAAACATCACACAAAGATAAAAATTTACTTAGTACCGCTTTACCTTTAGAACTTTTACATATGGACTTATATGATTATCATAGTACCCCTTCTATGATTGGTAGTAAATATTGCTTAGTAATAGTAGATGATTTCTCTAGGTTTACTTGGGTATTTTTCTTGAAAAATAAAGATGAAACCCTAGGAATAATCATAGGATTTAGTAAGAGAGTAGAAAATGAAAGAAAACTCAAAATCAACCGGATCCGTAGTGATCATGGTGGAGAATTTGAGAATTCTAATTTCTCAACTTTTTGTTTAGAACAAGGGTACAAGCACGAATTTTCTTGTCCTAGAACACCCCAATAAAGTGGGGTTGTGGAAAGGAAGAATCGTGCCCTACAAGAGGCGGCTAGGACAATGCTTAATGCATACTCCTTGCCTAGCTACTTGTGGGCGGAAGTGGTTAACACTGCTTGCTATATCCAAAATAGGGTGTTAATTCATAGGTTCCTAGGAAAAACCTGTAGGGAGTTGCTTCGGAGGCTCATTGGCTCCCATGTCCCCAGATTAAAATTTTCACTAATGAAAGAATTAATCCGGATGGGATGAGCTTCCTTAGCACAATCATTTCGTCGTCGTGCTAACAACTTGAGTGATCGCTTGAACAAACTAGTTGTTCAAGCAACACAACTCTTTTAGTTGGTTGGCCGCGGAAGAGACGACGGACGGATCGCCGATTTTTGTGTTTGTCTTTGGGGTCCATGATTATACAATATATTTTCATACACACACATGTATAATCAAAACATAAAAGAACATGCTCAGATCTGTAATTAAAGTTAAAAGAACTTTATACCTTACGATCTTCTACCGTATGTCCTATCCTTCTCATGGACGACGTGTGGACGAAGATCCTCCACGAGTATAAGCCTTCTAGATCGTGTTCTTCCCTTCCTTGTCCGCTGCGAACAAAGAGAAGAACCAACAATTACCTATCCTTTCTAGAACCGGCCACCAAATTAGGGAATTTGGTGCAACCACCGGCCAAGGAGCAAGTGGATGAAGCCCCGGCCAACTTGAAGAGGGGTTGCCGCCGGCCACCAAGGAGAAAGGGAGGAGGAAGAGCGTCGGCCACCAATGGAAGGAGAACCGCCGGCCAAGGAAGAAGGGAGAGGCCTCTAGGATGGGCGCCGGCCAAGTCTTGATGGAGGAGGATGGGCGCCGGCAACAACTAGAAGGTAGAAGGTTGCTGCCCAAGCTTTTGCTCCAAAACCCTAGCCGCCCACTCTTGGAAGAACCAAAACCCTAATTCCAATTCAATTAATTGCCGCCCAACCCTTAGCCATCTATATATAGAGTTGGGCCTAAGCCTCCTTTAATCTCCACCGTCGAATCTAGGGATTTAATCTCCACCGTCGGATCTAGGGTTTTATCCCAACCGTCGGATCTAGGGTTTAATCCCAACCGTCGGATCTAGGGTTTCATCCCAACCGTCGGATCTAGGGTTTTATCCCAACCGTCGGATCTAGGGTTTAATCCCAACCATTCGGATCTGGGTTTTCATCCTAAGCCGTCGGATCTGGGGATTTAATCCCAGCCCCAGTGGATTCTAGGAACATCCCTTGCCCGCCGGATCTTGAGATTTAATCCCATAAGGAGGAGTTGGATCTTGGCCACCCGATGGATCGGAACCACACAAACTTGATCCATCAATGATGTTACATTCCACTAGAGGATCATCATTGAACTACCTCACCAACCCCCATAAATCAATATGGGCTCCATATATTTTTTGTACATTTATCTCCCCGTGTTTAAGATATCGAATGTCCGTCAATTAATTGATTTACTGACCATCAATTAATTAACATCTAATTCCTCGAGTAGTACCACTCAACCTTATCATCATGTTGACTAAGTCAACCAGCTGGGTTTACATGATGAACCTTATGAGCTCCTCAAGGGGACATCATCAACCTAAGATATAGGACACGGTTTCCTCCTATAATCAACGGCACACCATGTAAATAATATTATTTCCCAACTTACCGGGCATATTGATTTAATCCATCTAAATCTCACCCTCTGGTAAATCAAAGAAATAAACACTAAGTACATGTGCCCGTTATTATATCGGGATTAAGAGCATGTACAACATAATATCCGAGGTCCGATTCAATTATGTAGTCAGCAACAAATTGAATCACCTCTATGTCGGTCCTGCTCAATACACCTAAGTGTACCAGTGTAACTCTATGTTCAAGAAAAAATAATACCAAGCTACACTACAACCATGCCAATGGTTTGTCCAAAACCATCTTGGTTGTGAGCCTCTACTTATATTTTACAAGGGACTGATAACATGATCTTCTGTGCCACACCAAGCACCATGTTATCTACAATGTAAAATATTAGACAATATGCACACATATAATAAATATATAAAGTGCAAACAATGATCATGTGATTCTTATTTCAAAATAAAATGTTCATACAAAAAGAGCTAGGCTTTCAGTATACATTCCAACAAAACCCCATTTGAATTGTGGAATGGTACAATTCCAATAATTCATTATTTTAAGGTCTTTGGATGCAAAGTCTATATTTTAAATACCAAAGATAACCTAGGTAAGTTTGAGTCCAAAGCGGATGAGGGAATCCTAGTTGGATACTCATCCACTAGTGTAGGGTATTGAGTTTACAATAAAAGGACTCAAAAGATTGAGGAATCTTCAAATGTCCAATTTGATGAAACTTCCAATACATACCCTAGAAAATCCCTTATTGATGATGATATTAATAATGAACATCAAGAAATTACCCAACAATTCCAAGATTTAACTTTAGGGGGTAATGATCAAGGGGGAGGATTGAATCAAGGGGGAGTAAGAGGTGATTCCGATGATGAGCAAAGGATTGAGATTAATTATGATCAAACTCAAATTAATACACCTCCTAGAACCATAAGAGTTCATCAAAATCACCCCTTAGATCAAATTGTGGGTGAATTATCTCAAGGTGTTAGGACTAGGTCATTTCATAGGGATCCCACTAGTCATATAGCTCTAATTTCTCAAATTGAGCCCAAAACAATCAAAGATGCATTACTTGATCCGGATTGGATCTTAGCAATGTAAGATGAATTGGCTCAATTTGAAAGAAGTCAAGTATGAGAGTTAGTTCCTAGACCTAATGAAAACACCATCATTACTACAAGATGGGTCTTTAGGAACAAACTAGATGACCAAGGAAATATTACTAGGAATAAGGCAAGATTAGTTGCAAGGGGCTTTAATCAAGTTGAAGGACTTGACTATGATAAAACATATGCCCCGGTTGCTAGGTTAGAGTCTATTAGAATACTATTAGGGTATGCCTCCTATATGGGTTTCAAACTCCATCAAATGGATGTTAAATCGGCATTCCTAAATGGGTCTCAATTTGAAAGAAGTCAAGTATGAGAGTTAGTTCCTAGACCTAATGAAAACACCATCATTACTACAAGATGGGTCTTTAGGAACAAACTAGATGACCAAGGAAATATTACTAGGAATAAGGCAAGATTAGTTGCAAGGGGCTTTAATCAAGTTGAAGGACTTGACTATGATAAAACATATGCCCCGGTTGCTAGGTTAGAGTCTATTAGAATACTATTAGGGTATGCCTCCTATATGGGTTTCAAACTCCATCAAATGGATGTTAAATCGGCATTCCTAAATGGGTTTATTAAGGAAGAGGTATATGTAGAACAACCTCCCGGGTTTGAGAATATGGACTATCCAAACCATGTATACAAGCTTAGGAAAGTTTTGTATGGTTTGAAACAAGCTCCCCGGGCTTGGTATGAAAGATTATCATCTTTCTTAATCTCTAAGGACTTTAAGAGGGGTAGTGTAGATCAAACTCTATTTATAAAGTCAACATCAATGGCATCTTTGTAGCCCAAGTATATGTTGATGACATTATCTTTGGGTCAACAAATGATGAATTTCTCCAAGACTTTATTAAGAATATGGAAAAAGAGTTTGAAATGAGTCTAGTTGGGGAATTATATTTCTTCCTAGGATTGCAAGTCAAACAAACAAGTGAAGGAATTTATATTTACCAAACCAAATATGCTAAGGAAATGATTAAGAAATTTAATTTGGAAAATGCTAAGGTAGTTTCAACTCCAATGGCAACCAATACAAAAATAGATAGTGATAATGAAGGGAAAAAAATTGATCTTACACTCTATAGGAGCATGTTTGGTAGCCTTTTGTACCTAACCGCTAGTAGACCCGATATATTATTTGCGGTTGGTATGTGTGCTAGGTACCAATCATGTGCAAAAGAATCTCATTTAGTTGCCGTTAAAGAGAATCTTACGATATATTAAAGGCACACTAAATGTAGGACTATGGTACCCTAGGACTAGGTCTTTTGATTTGGTTGGGTACACTGATTCCGATTATACAGGTTGCAAATTGGATCGGAAGAGTACTAGTGGTGGATGCCAATTCCTTGGGTCCTCCCTAGTTAGTTGGAGTAGTAGGAAGCAATCTTGTGTTGCCCTATCCACCACCGAAGCCGAATATGTGGCTATGGGTGGTTGTGTAGCTCAACTTCTATGGATGAAACATACTTTAGAGGACTATGAGCTATCTTACTCCAACATAAAAGTATTTTGTGATAATATGAGCACTATAAATTTGACTAAAAATCCAGTGCATCACTCTAGGACCAAGCACATTGAAGTGAAACATCACTTCATTAGGGATCATGTGGCTAAGGGGGGCATTGAGCTCAATTATATTGAATCTAAGTCCAACCTAGCCGACATCTTTACTAAGTCTCTCCCCGAAATAGAATTTTCATCACTTAGGAGAGAACTTGGAATGTGCTTTGTAGAATAGAAGTGTAGGTTTGCATGATCCCATAAAAAATCTAGGTTTTATACCTCTAACCATCTCACAATAGACCTAAGAAACCATGATTTGTGTATTTAGACACTTAGACATCATGTGAGATGTTAGGAAGATGCACTTGGTTCATCATGTTTATTATGATGCATTACAATGAACCAAAGTGTCATCTAGAGACATTAATCCTTTATTGGACCAATCATTAGGAAGACCTATGTACAATTAATGTGCATATAGCTCCAAGAATATGATTGGAAATGTCAAATAAAATAAAATTTAAACTATGTCTATCAAACTTTGAGAAACAATTTTCAATTGATAAGCTAAAGTGATACAAAGCTTGCAAAAATATCATAATTTTTGCAAAATCTCAAGTTTGTGTCAATATTGATCAATAGACTGGCCAAGTGTTTGACACTTAGCAGCCTAGGCAATGTGGATCAGTTGACTGGTATTATGACCAGTCGACTGAGGCTCAACTGATGATCTGTAGCTCTTGCGAATGATCGCTAGGGTTTAGCAATGATCGTTAGGTTTAGCAATGATCGATTGCTAGGGTTCGAATGATCGTCCACAAAGAATCGACTACTAGGGTTTGGCAATCGACTAATTTAAGTGAACATGAGCACAGAAGCTTTGATAGTCAACTGATCAGTCGACTACTAGTATAGCAGTCGACTGCTAGTAAGGGCAGCCGACTGCTAGTGTATTCGTTGGAGTTTTTTCAGTATGGATTGAGCCGTTGTAAGACAAAGACACTATGGGCAGTCGACTGGGGCCTTTTGGCAGTCGACTGCTAGGCGCGAAATCCGCACGATACAGGTTATAAAAGGAGCTCGAGATGGCGGATTTTGCACTAGTTTTTGGGGAGATTTTGAAGGAGAATTGTTGTTGCATTCCAGACTTTCAAGAGCAATCAAAAGCATGCAATCAAGAGCACTCTTGTAAAGTTTTTCTTTGCATTACATTTGTATACTTGTATTTGCTTGTATTTTATTATTGTATTACTGTTGTGATCACTTGTACGAGGTTTCTCCACCTCCGACGTGTTGTCAAGAAGGAGAAGATGTTGTGGTGGTGTGCATCACTTGAGCTCGACCCTGTGGAGTAGGAATCCTAAGTTTCAAACCACGTTATATCTTTGTGTTCGATTATGCATTTGCATTTGTTGTATTTTGTTATCGTTATTTATTTTTGCTGTGCTAACAAGTCTTATAGACGAATATGATCAAACAAATTTCAACCGACAAAGCAAATCGTTATTCACCCCTCTAGTGACGCCAACTGTTCCTAACATACACTTGGATTTTTCTATCACTTAAATATTTATTGTTAGATCACAATTATTGTCTAACTTCAAATGATTATTCAAATATCAAAATATATTAATATTTAGGGTATTATTACACTAACATTGGGATCATTTCAACATGATATCTAAAGATGGTGAAGAACGATCAATTTCACAAATACTCTTTTGTGCAAATCTTCTGGTAGAAGTGTTACTTGCCACATAAAGTCTAGTGAGCTTAAGATAGCAAATGCTCAAGCGGCACTATCCTTAGTTGAATAAATTTTATATTTTTAAATAAGAAAACAAGAAAAGCTCTCATAAAAATTACTATGATGTATTAATTATCATTTTAATTGGCAGATTTTAGTGATTTTAAATATTTTATTAGAACTTATCTCCAACCTTTATTCAAATAAATTCTATGAACACAATGTTTTAGACACAATGAAAATATTTAATAAGGCACAAATTAGAAAATTTAATTATTATTATTTTGCATCTAGATATGGAATAGTCATTAATGCTGATAGAAATATCCTCGGCCAAGTTGTCGAATTAAGTCAATGGACAAGCTAAGCTGAGAGCCAGGAAAGACCGATCAAGAGCGACAAGTTAATTTAAATTAGCCAGAAGACCATTATGTCTCGGCCATAAGCATAGCTCAGCCATATCTTGTCTCGTCCATAAGCATAGCTCGGTCATATCATGACTCGGCCATAAGCATAGCTCGGGTATATCTTGTCTCGGCCATATCACGACTCGGCCATAAGCTTGTCTCGGTCATATCACGACTCGGCCATAAGCTTGTCTCGGCCATATCACGACTCGACCATAAGCTTGTCTCGGTCATATCATGGCTCGGCCATAAGCTTATCTCGGCCATATCACGACTCGACCATAAGCTTGTCTCGGCCATATCATGACTCGGCCATAAGTTTGTCTCGGCAATATCATGACTCCGCTTCATCACTCAGCCTCATGACTCAGCCTCATGACTCAGCTTCATCACTCAACTTCAAGACTCAGCTTCATCACTCAGCTTCATGACTCAGCCTCATGACTCAACTTCATCACTCAGCCTCATCACTCGGCCTCATGACTCAGCTTTAAGACTCAGCTTCATCACTCAGCCTCATGACTCAGCTTCATCACTCAGCCTCATGACTCAGCTTCATGACTCAGCCTCATGACTCAGCTTCATCACTCAGCCTCATCACTCAGCCTCATGAATCAGCTTCATCACTCAGCTTCATCACTCAGCCTCATGACTCTGCTTCATCACTCAGCCTCATCACTCAGCCTCATGACTCAGCTTCATCACTTAGCTTCATCACTCAGCTTGATGTCTCAACTCCGTTTATCATTAGCTTAGTTAGATGTTTGTATCTCTGACCAGAAGACTTCTCTTCACGATTTCTGCTATTAAGACACGTATCCATCATAATGAGGGCATGCCTCCCAAGATCCCCTCCGAACGGTCACATCATCATAATTAGACATCATAATGGGGTCATACCTCCCAAGATCCCCTCCGAACAGTCACATCTCCATCATAATGAGACATTATAATAAGGTCATGCCTCCTAAGATCTCCTCTGTGAAGTCACATCCCCATCAGAAGCCATGTCACCAGGTTTCTCTTGCTTCACTGCCTATAGAAAGGTAATGAGAAAAGGCTCCGGTAAGATCTAATCTTCAGCTTCGCCTCTTGAGCCAGCTTTCTACATGTTCTCCACATTCTGACTTGGGCGGCGGAGGGGTTTGGCCGAGGTCCCCCTCGGCCCCCCTTTCTCACTCGTTTGTGAGTCTTCTCAGGTTTCGGTACCTACAGCTCCGGCGACCCTGCCCAGCATTGTGTCTCAGCTCGGATGTATTGTGTCTCGGCTACACTGCATTGTGACTCGGCTTGGCTGTTGGACTTTCCGAGCCGCAAAAACCGCTTTTTGCGTTGCGGAAACCCCGGAAGTCCGGCCACGGATCCGTGCGAAGATGTATTAAAACTAAAACATGTATGTGTTTGTATAAAACCCTAGATCTACCTTAGATCTACATGATAAGGACGTTACCCTCGATGCGATGCCCTTCGCAAATCCTGCTCGTCCAAAAGGTTCGCCGGAACTCGAGAGTGTCAAGTGTACACTCCTCTACAAGTATCCACATGGACAAATGGTGGAGAAAAATACCTTAGAGTGTGCTAGCACCCCTTGGACGTTCATGGCTAGATGAGGAAGAGAGAGCTTGAGGGAAAAGAAGAGGAAGAAGATGAAGTTACACAACTTAACTTCACATCATCCATAACCCACTATAAGGGGGTTACATGCATGCATGTAACTCCAAGAGCCAATGGCTCTTGGTCTCCCTCATGAGGTGGCACCCCATGATGTGTCCATGATGATGTGGAACGTCATCATTGGCCGGCCATGCCAAGTCATCATCATGACATGACATTTGGTCAAGTCAAACTTGACCTTTCATCTTCCCTCTCAAGTCAAGTCAAACTTGACCTCTTATCTCCCATGGTTGATCAAATCCAACCATTTGATTCAAGTCAATTTAATTTAATGAATCTCTATTCATTTAATTTAAATTGATTTAATGAATCTGTAGGGATCTTGTATGCAAAATAGCATACGCACAACGGAAAATTAGGATCCCTTCCAAGTGATCCTTGCGAAAGAAAACCTCGTACAAAATAAATTTCTCTAAAAGAAAACCTATCTTATAGGAGAATTCTACCTTTGTTGCGTGCCCTTTGCAATCCCACTATTCCTTGGATGTGTTGGATCTTTTAGCACGTTCAAATGTCCGTGCCTCTATATGTATCCACACGAGCAAGCTCTTGTCTCACAAAAGAAAACTAGAAGATCTCTCCTTTACTTCTTGCTAGAGAAGTCCCTAAAGGAGAGGAAGGTAGGGAAGAAGAGAAAGGAAGAATAAGACTACTCTTCTTGCTAGCTTACACTCACAAAACCACACAACAAAAGCCTCTCCCACCAAGCTCTCACCAAGCCTTAAGCTCCCACTCAATTCCTTTGGCCGGCCACCCCATGGGGTGTTTTATAGGATTTGAAAAACCTTTCATCTCCTATCACATTCAATGCAATCAATGGCATTGAAAGATAATTAAACAAGGAGTTATCCTCCTTGTTTTGGCCGACCACATGTGGAGGAAATCCAAGGGTCAAACCCCTTTGTCTCCTTCCAACTCATCAAGCTTAGGTGGCATGCTTATGTGGCATTCATGGATGTTGAATTAATCTTATTAATTCAATAAGCTTATGTTATCATATTGAATTAATCTCATTAAATCAATAAGGCAACATATTGAATTAATCTTATTAAATCAATTAAGCTTAGCATATTGAATTAATCTCATTAAATCAATAAGCTAAAATTCTCATTAAGCTTAAAGTCCAAAAACCATTTTATACTTAAGTTTATTCCCAAATTATTCTAGTCAAACTAGAATGCACTAATTCTTCTAATCATCATGCTCTTTGTGTGTGACCCTATAGGCTCTCATAACATTGGCAGTGGATCTAAACTCTTTTAGATACACAAGCAATGAGCGGCATCTAGCAATACATCATTGCTACCCAAGTTACGAGATAAGTCAAGATCCGACTAACCTTTCCGTGACTACTATAATGTATGACCGTGTCCTTCTATCCTTGATATCAGATTGACCAATGAGGCATAGACCGTGTCATCCTCGATCAATCTATGTGTTTCTTGATCCCTGAGTAAACTAACTCAAACAAATGAGCTCAATATCTCATATTGACTCATTCGAGCATGACCATGCGTTTTAGTAGTTCCACTCAATCAAGGGGCCCATAGATATCACTCCCGTCATATGGGAGGGATAGATCCCATCTACATCACTCACATCCCTCCGCATAATTTGTTATATACCCAGTAATCGCCTTTATGGTCCACCCTGTTACGGGTGACGTTTGACGATACCAAAGTACATAACTCTTTATGTAGGGAACCGTAGTGACTTCAGGTTTGAGGACTATTCATACCAATAGTCACATGAGAAAGTTTATGACACTCATATGACGATCCATGAAACTTTCTCATGGCGGGTCAGTTCAGTATATATTCTCTAATATATACCCATGTGTCAACTTGATATCATATATCCATGACTTGTGAGATCAAGTCATCAATTGACCTACATGCTAGTCTTTATGTATTAATATTGCCCTTGCATATTAATACTTGACTAGGAACATTTAGGAAAGTGTTCTCTACAGCCTCTCATAATCAATTCTGCCAATTGATGTGTTGTAGATAAGAACCTACTTTTCTAGGGCATTATTATATTTAATTTAGCTGGCACAAGCAAGATGTAAATATAATAACCAATCCTTTGCCTTTATAGAATATGATACAAAATGTTCCCTATTCAACCATCACATGATTGGTTCTAGGGCTATAACTAACAGAATCAAATCTAAATTAGACTCATTCAACACTTGAATCAACTTGAGTCTAACTCAATTAGTCTAATTTGGATTACTCTTAATCCAATTTGGTTCATCCCATGAACCTAATCCTCATGGTTCATCATATGAACCTAATCTCCATCTAATTGCCCTTATGTGTGTGATCCTATAGGTTCTTGTAACGTTGACAATGTCCCTAAACCGATTTAGGAACATAAGCAATGAGCGGTATCTAGCAACACATCATTGCTACCTAAGTTACAAGAATGTTGAGCTCCAACATCACCTTTGTGACTACTAATTGTGACTCTCACAATATGTGACAATGTCCCTCTATCGTTGACATCTAGATTGACCAATCGAGAAATAGACCGTGTCATCCTCGGTACAATCTAAATCTTGAACTCCAAGTAGACTCACTCATATCAAATGAGCTCAATATCTCATATTGACTCATTTGGGCATGGTCATGCATTTCGTGGTCTCACTCTATCAAGAATATCGATGTCACTCCCGTCATATAGGAGGGATATATCCCATCTACATCACTCACATCCCTCCGCATAATTTGTTACATACCCAGTAATCGTCTTTATAGTCCACCCATTTACGGGTGACGTTTGACGAAGCCAAAGTATGCAACTCCTTATGTAGGGAACCATGGTGACTTCAAGTCTAAGGACTAATAATCATACTAATAGCCACATGAGAAAGTATATGACACTCATATAACGATCCATGATACTTTCTAATGGCGGGCCATTTAATATACATTCTCCAATGCATACCCATGTGTCAACTTGATATCTCATATCCATGACTTGTGTGATCAAGTCATCATGTTGACGTACATGCTAGTCTCTACACATTAACATTGTCCCTGAATGTTAATACTCGACTAGGAATGATTAAGAGTAGTGTTCTCTATATCATCTCATTATCGATTCAACCAATCGATTTATATAGATAAGAACCTACTACTCAAGGACATTATTATATTTAGTTATTTGACATCAATACAAGTAAATATAATAACCATGCCTTTATAAATAGGAATATGATACAATAAAGTCCATACAACAATCATCACATGATTGGCTCTAGGGCTTTCACTAACATCGGCAACATTATGTCTCGGCTGCATTATGTCTTGGCTCGGACGCATTGTGTCTCGGCTACATTGAATTGTGATTCGGCTCGGCAGCGTTGTGTCTTAGTTGCATTGTGTCTCGGCTCGACAGACTTGCATCTCGGCAGCATCACCATCCCTGGCCGACTCGTCTCTCGTCTCGGCGTCTCAGCGAAAACATAAATGGCGTCGTCTGTGGGAAACGTTGAAACTGAGATATTGGGAAGAGAGACGCCTTAATGTCAGGATGACTCTTCCAAGAGCTCTTCTCAAAGCTCTTTCATCCAAAGGTGTCTCTTCCAAGATGACTCTTCTCAAAGCTCTCTCATCCAAGGATGACTCTTCCAAGAGTCCTTCTCAAAGCTCTCTCATCCAAAGGTGTCTCTTCCAAGATGACTCTTCTCAAAACCCTCTCATTCGGAGAGAACTCTTCCAAGATAACTCTTCTCAAAGCACTCTCATCCAAAGGTGTCTCTTCCAAGATCTATTCTTAAAACTCTCTCATTCGGAGATAACTCTTCCAAAATGACTCTTTTCAAAACTCTCTCATTCGGAGAGAACTCTTCCAAGATGACTCTTCTCAAAGCTCTCTCATCCGGAGATGCCTCTTCTAAAGATAACTATTCCCGAGTCATAGCTCTTCTGAGATGCCTCTTCTAAAGGAGCTCTTCCAAGATGTCTCTTCCAGAGCTCTTCACGAGTTACCTCTTCACATGTCAGCTGGATTTTTTACTTTGCTTTTTTCTCGTCCATTCATATTTTGCAGTACAACATTACTCGATCAAATTTTATAGAGGGTCACAATTATGCATGAATCACTCCTCGACTCCGGGGGTCTTCTGGAGGTGGGAGGATCTGCATTTCGGGAGAGGCAATTCGAAAGTCCTCGCGCCGACCTTCTCAGTATTTCAACCGAGGCAATTCGTAAGCCCTCGCACTATCCTTCTCTCTTTCAGCAAAGCCGCCTATCACGGCGTATCTCGGATAAGTCATCTATCATGGCGCATTTCTTCAAGTCGCCTATCATGACGCATTTTTTCAGCAAAGTAGCCTATCACGGCGCATCTCAGATAAGCCGCCTATCACGTCGCATTTCTTCAAGTTGCCTATCACGATGCATTTTTTTCAGCAAAGTCGCCTATCACGGCGCATCTCAGATAAGCCGCCTATCACGACACATTTCTTTAAGTCGCCTATCACAGCGCATTTTTTCAGCAAAGCCGCCTATCACGGCGCATCTCGGATAAGCCGCCTATCACGACGCATTTCTTCAAGTCGCCTATCACGACACATTTTTTCAGCAAAGCCGCCTATCACGGCGCATCTCGGATAAGTCATCTATCACGGCGCATTTCTTCAAGTCGCCTATCAAGGTACATTTTTTCAACAAAGCCGCCTATCACGGTGTATCTCAAATAAGCCGCCTATCATGGCGCATTTCTTCATGTCGCCTATCACGACTCATTTTTTCACCAAAGCCGCCTATCACGGCGCATCTCGGATAAGTCGCCTATCACGGCGCATTTCTTCAAGTCGCCTATCACGGTGCATTTTTTCAGCAAAGCTGCCTATCACGACGCATCTCGGATAAGCCGCATATTACGGTGCATTTCTTCAAGTCGTCTATCACGGTGCATTTTTTCAGCAAAGCTGCCTATCACGACGCATCTTGGATAAGCCACCTATCACGACGCATTTCTTCAAGTCGCCTTGTTAGTATGAGCCCTTAGTGCCAATTATGAGATGATTGGTGAGTGAAACTTTTGTATTATATTCTTGCATTAATAAAGGCAAAGATTGATTATTATATTTCTTTATGCGTGTGCCAGCTAAATAAATATAATAATGCTCATGAATAGTAGGTTGTTATCTACAGTATATCAATTGGTAGAATTGATTATGAGAAGCTGTAGAGAATACTATTCTTAAATATTCCTAGTCGAGTATTGTATTAATAGACAAGGGCTATATTGATACATTGAGACTAGCATGTAGGTCAATGAATGACTTGATCTCACAAGTCATGGATATGTGATATCACATTGATACATGGGTATATATATTGGAGACTATATATACTGAATTGACCCACCATGAGAAAGTATCATGGATCGTTATATGAATGTCATATATTTTCTCATGTGACTATTGGTATGAATAGTCCTTAGACCTGAAGTCACTACGGTTCCCTACATAAGGAATTATGTACTTTGGTATCGTCTAACGTCATACCGTAATTGGGTGACTATAATGGCGATCACTGAGTATGTAACGAATTATGCAGAGGGATGTGAGTGATGTAGATGAGATCTATCCCTCCCATATGATGGGAGTGATATCTTTGGCCTCTTGATAGAGTAGGACCACGAAATATATGGTCATGCTCAAATGAGTCAATATGAGATATTGAGCTCATTTGTTTGAGTGAGTCTACTTGGGGATCAAGAAACATAAAGATTGATAAGATGGTGACACGGTCTATGCCTCATTGATCGATCTGAGATATAAGGATAGAAGGACACTGTCATATGATAATAGTCACGGAAGAGGTTGTCGGATCTTGACATTCTTATCACTTGGGTAGCAATGATGTATTGCTAGATGCCGCTCATTGCTTATGTATCTAAAATGGTTTTGGATACATTGCCAACGTTATGAGAGCATATAGGGTCACACACAAAGAACATATTATTTTGGAGAGGAAATCATTTTGGTTTGACTAAAATGAATTATTAGTTAATTGGATTAACTAGAATGAGTAAGACTCATTACTTGGCTAAATTTGAGTTGGACTCAAATTGGTTTATGTTGAGTTAGACTCAAGTCAAACCAAGAGAAGAAGGCTAAAATGAATAATACACGAATTAATAATATAATACACGAATTAATAAATGGGGTTTTAAATGGGATTTAAAACTCATTAATGTGCATTTAATGAGTATTAATTGACTTCCTTTCTTTTACCATGGAGAATAAGGAAGTGCATTTAATGTCTCATTAAGGTGTATTATGGTTGCTTCTTCTTCTTCAACGTGGACAATGAAAATGAAATCATATTTTTTCCGTTCACAACACAAGAGGGCCAAGTATAGAGTGGAAAAGCGAGACCTTGGAGTGGTTGCTAGCACAACCGAAAGGGCTTACCTCTTCCCTCCAAGATGGCGTGGACATTATTCGACCATGAGATCCATGAGTATTCTTGGGAATCGAAGGCACACTTTGAAGGTAATCTCGATTCCTATAGGATAGAATCGATAATTGAAATGAGTATATTTTTTTTTGCTTGGATCTCTGGAGGGATCCTAAGTTTTCCACTGTGAATTTTTGTTTATCGCTCGGGATCCCTACACGCCTATCTCGGCGCATTTTTTCAGCAAAGTCGTCTGTCACGGCGCATTTCTTCAAGTCGTTTATCATGGCGCATTTTTTCAGCAAAGCCGCCTATCACGGCGCATTTCTTCAAGTCGCCTATCACGGCGCATTTTTTCAGCAAAGTCGCCTATCACGGCGCATCTCGGATAAGCCGCCTATCACGGTGCATTTCTTCAAGTCGCCTATCACGGCGCATTTTTTCAGCAAAGTCGCCTATCACGGTGCATCTCGGATAAGTCACCTATCATGGCGTATTTCTTCAAGTCGCCTATCACGGCGTATTTTTTTCAGCAAAGTCGCCTATCACGGTGCATCTCAGATAAGTCATCTATCACGGCGCATTTCTTCAAGTCGCCTATCACGGCGCATTTTTTCAGCAAAGTCGCCTTTCACGGTGCATCTCAAATAAGCTGCCTAACACGGTACATTTCTTCAAGTCGCCTATCACGACGCATTTTTTCAGCAAAGCCGCCTATCACGGCGCATTTCTTTAAGTCGCCTATCACGGCTGGTTCCAAGTATTTTTGATTCAGCTCTTCCTTGGATATCGCCTATCACGGCTGATTCCAAGTATTTCTCATTCATCTCTTCTTTGGATATCACCTATCATTGCACATTCCAGCAAAGCCGCATATCATGGTGCATTTCACCAAAGTCGCCTCTCACACTGCATTTCAGCAAAGTCGCCTAACATGGTGCATTATATTCTCTAATCTCAGACACATCGTCCAGTTATTCAACATATATAGTGGCTCTTGGCGTTTTCTCCCTCGGTAATTTCTCTTATCTTCACTTCTACTTCACTTCGATAATAGAAGTCAGCTCTACATATTCTTTTTATGTTCTACACAAGTCTAGTCAGTCAGACTTACGCCTCCTTCGACTAGACAAGAGGGGGATGTCTATGATACCGATAGAAATATCCTCAGCCAAGTTACCGAATTAAGTCAATGGACAAGCTAAGCTGAGAGCCATGAAAGATCGATCAAGAGCGACAAGTTAATTTAAATAAGCCAGAAGACCATTATGTCTCGGCCATAAGCATAGCTCAGCCATATCTAGTCTCGGCCATAAGCATAGCTCAGCCATATCATGACTCGGCCATAAGCATAGCTCGGGTATGTCTCGGCCATATCATGATTCGGCCATAAGCTTGTCTCGGCCATATCACGACTCGGCCATAAGCTTGTCTCGGCCATATCACGACTCGGCCATAAGCTTGTCTCGACCATATCACGACTCGACCATAAGCTTGTCTCGGCCATATCACGACTCGGCCATAAGCTTGTCTCGGCGATATCACGACTCGGCCATAAGCTTGTCTCGGCTATATCATGACTCGGCCATAAGCTTGTCTCGACCATATCACGACTCGGCCATAAGTTTGTCTCGACCATATCACGACTCGCCCAAAAGCTTCTCTCTGCCATATCACGACTCGACCATAAGCTTGTCCCGTCCAAAAGCTTGTCTGGGCCATATCATGACTCAGCCTTAAGCTTGTCTCGGCCATATCACGACTCGACCATAAGCTTGTCTCAGCCATATCATGACTCGGCCATAAGCTTGTCTCGGTCATATCATGAATTAGCTTCATCACTCAGCCTCATGACTCAGCTTCATCACTCAGCTTCATGACTCAGCTTCATCACTCAGCTTCATGACTCAGCCTAATGACTCAGCTTCATCACTCAGCCTCATCACTCAGCCTCATGACTCAGCTTCATGACTCAGCTTCATCACTCAACCTCTAACTCAGCTTCATCACTCAGCCTCATGACTCAACTTCATCACTCAGCCTCATGACTCAGCTTCATCACTCAGCCTCATCACTCAGCCTCATGACTCAGCTTCATGACTTAGCTTCATCACTCAGCTTCATCACTCAGCCTCATGACTCAGCTTTATCACTCAGCCTCATGACTCAGCTTCATCACTCATCCTCATCACTCAGCCTCATGACTCAGCTTCATCACTCAGCTTCATCACTCAGCTTGATGTCTCAACTCCGTTTATCATTATCTTAGTTAGATGTTTGTATCTCTGACCAAAAGACTTTTCTTCACGATTTCCGCTATTAAGACACGTCTCTATCATAATGAGGTCATGTCTCACAAGATTTCCTCCGAACGGTCACATCTTCATCATAATTAGACATCATAATGAGGTCATATCTCCCAAGATCCCCTCCGAACGGTCACATCATCATAATGGGGCCATACCTCTCAAGATCCCCTCCGAACAGTCACATCTCCATCATAATGAGACATCATAATGAGGTCATGTCTCCCAAGATCTCCTCTGCAAAGTCACATCCCCATCAGAAGTCACGTCACAAGGTTTCTCTTGCTTCACTGCCTATATAAAGGTAACGAGAGAAGGCTCCGGTAAGATCTAATCTTCAGCTTCGCCTCTTGAGGCAGTTTTCTATATGTTCTCCACATTCTGACTTGGGCATCGGAGGGGTTTGGCCGAGGCCCCCCTGGGCTCCCCTTTCTCACCCATTTGTGAGTCTTCTCAGGTTTCGGTACCTACAGCTCCGACGACCCTGCCCAGCATTGTGTCTCGGCTCGGACACATTGTGTCTCGGCTACACTACATTGTGACTCGGCTCGGCAGCATTGTGTCTCGGCTGCATTGTGCCTCGGCTCGGACGCATTGTGTATCGGCTGCACTGCATTGTGATTCGGCTCGGCAGCGTTGTGTCTCAGTTGCATTGTGTCTCGGCTCGACAGACTTGCATCTCGGCAACATCACCATCCCTGGCCGACTCGTCTCTTGTCTCGGCGTCACAATGAAAATATTTAATAAGGCACAAATTAGAAATTTTAATTATTATTATTTTGCATCTAGATATGGAATAGTCATAACTTTTTTCAGACTAATAATATGTAATAATGTACAAGCGTATATATGTTGTATACTTGTATTGTACCTTAGATGCATGATAGTGGACGTGTTGAATTATCTATAAAAATAATAACTTCTAGATATTTTGAATATCCCGTACTAGCCAATCAATTTCTACTGATCTTTTAGAATGTTGCTATTTTTCATACATGATAATTTTTTAATTATATTTGATAATGCATTTAAGAACTATTTCAATGGTCAAGAATGCATTTTCGTTTATTCAATCGTTACACTCTAGGAGTAAAAAAATCAAGAAGTTTTAAAAGTTTATGAATATCAAATATAATAAATACATAAGAGCTCAACCTACCTACCTTGTGCTAAAATTAGTTTCAGAATTTAAGAACCCTTTAAAATTGTATACGGAATATGCACTTAATGCAAACAACCAATAGAGAATTTTCTATATTGATCATGCATACAATCTTTTAGAAATTTTTTATCTTTATCGAAATTTGAGATTATATAGCACGTTTTGAAATGTAGTTTTGGATGTAAAAGCATTTGTTGGTTTTTAATCTGGAATGGGAATTCAACGTTATATGAACTCGTTAAGAACCTACGTTAAGAATGTTGTACAACTACAAGACGCTAGTGCAATTAGCACAAAGCAAAATTTGGAATAAGAGCATTCTATTCTCTACTACGCTCGCTGACGGGAGGGAAGCAAAAAATTAAAAGGTCGCTAGTGTCCTTTTTGTTATTATTATTTATTAAAAATCATTCCACCATTAATATTTCAACGTGGATCGCATTGCCTAATTTCATTGCAAATTCTACAAGGCATTTCTCATTAAATATACAACAAAATAAAGTAAATAATAAAATAATATGGAATCTTTACATTAGCAGTTCACTCCGACTATCTTTATTGATGGATAAGATAAGTCAATATCCCAAATAGAAAGTGTAAAAGAGAGAATTAATCGATAGCTACTTAAGGATTATCTCTTTGTATTTATCAAGATTCAAAGTGGCAAAATGGATTTGATTTGTGCATGGAAAAAACCAAAGAAGGAATTTCATGGTCACTTATTTTCATTTTAACGTGCTAGTTAATACCATCACCGATTTTGCTTCCACCTTTAACATAAGTTGGAAATTGATTTGGACATATCTCACTCGAGGACAAATTCCTTAACAGGTAGTTTGGTTGTTCCTTTTCCTATTACTATTTTAAAAATATTTAATTATAAAATAAAATTTCAAAAACCATCCTCAAGAATTAATTCGATTCCGTTTTAAAGAATTAGTGATTTGAGAGGATCCAATTGGTTGATGTGTCTAAGTTGGACAAGCATACCAAACTTGTAGAACGAGTTAGCCCGTTCAAATAAACTAAGTCAAACAAGCCAAACGAATTAAACAAAATATTACGGTTATATTGGATCGTATATTCTAATTATATTTCTTCTCTGTTTCATTCCTTAATCACATTCAAGTGAAGAAGGAACCGAATCCAGCATAAGTAATTTTGAGGGAAATGGATTTCTTGGGTCTAAGAAGTCTAGTTGTCATTAAATTTAGAACTCCTGTGTGGTCCTAGACAATCGCAATCGGCTTAACGTTGCACATGGTAGTAACATGCCATGTGTTTATTGTGGCCAACCATGCGCCAGTAAAGCATGGCTGGCTCTTGTTTTGACTTGTTCTGCCCATGGATCCCATCTGGCTTTCAAGTACTGTTCTTCACTATATCACAACCATTAATGAACTCAGGAACATCAAACCGAAACGATTTTATAAGGTACTAACTACACATAGAAGTTAAGAATGGCAACACGGTGAAGACAACAAAGGGAGTTGCTCTAAGCCTCCCATCACAGCTATGGACCAACATGGCGAACAGTATGGGAGTTGTCCCACTCAACCTCCCATCACAGATATGAGCTATAAAACGAGCTGGATCGGTTAAGGGGCAAATTTGGTGAAATCTCTGTTGGATCGGTTGTATTTCATGTGGCTCTTCACGAGCTGGCCTGCAGCAAGGGCAGATAGAAGAGAGAGTTCTCCAGCTAGAACAGCGCCAGCCACAATGTTTGCCAGGAGTCTGGCATTGGCCCCAGGGGTGTCCAGGCTCGCACCCTTTACGCCCAGAAGGTCCAAACAGGCAGCCTGAGAAGCCAACTGAGTCCCACCACCCACCGTGCCTACCTGCAATACTCACAACACAACAGCAACAAGAGCTTAGTCGTCAACAGCTGGAGCTGATCTCAATTTTATTTCATTGTTTTCTTTGCGCGACATAAAATGGCACTAGTCTATCAACTGGAAAAGCAAGGAACGAACTTCTATAAATGAACTAATGAGAAGTTTGTTAAAACTCATAATGAATAGAATAAGACACGCACAATGCATGGAAAAACTCAAATCACAAAATATAACTATATTGGACAAATATAATCATTCTTTTATATCAAGCTGGCTGATTCAGTCGATATTGCTCTCAGTGAACAAGTTTAAAAAATAAAATCTGATGAACTCAATGGACCACCGTGACAAGGATGAGAGTAATGAAGGTGTGTTGGTAAATGCGGTGCAGAATTTATATACGGAACAAAATTCGATCCCTGCATCAACGGACTGTTTAATACCCACGCTAGGTTACGTCCTCCACCGCACTTGTCATCGCACCAAGGTCAGTGATCACCCGTAATTTACTCCCTCTCATGCTTATGGGGCCGGGGTGAATGGGCCGTTAGATTGACGATTTTAACTTTTGCACAAAGAGTAGAAGGTGTCTTGGAACAGTTTGATTCAGATTTGATATTTGCCCAAACTCCCCACATTCCAAATTAAAAACATCTTAGCTATGATGAAAATAAAAGCAATCAATTTTTAATAAAGAGGAAGACAGTCGTGAAGACCAACTATTATTACCAGAAATGTTGGTCCAACTTAAGAACCAATTCTAACACAAGAGAAACAAACTATATATGTAACATCAAACGGAAAAACTGAATACTAGCACATCTGATTCCATGTGAAACCTTCACTATCCCCATGAAAATCCTATAGATCTATGAATCACAACCTATCACATACAACGTATTGGGAACAATTAATAAGTCAAGGGTATGAAGATCAATCTCAGGAATAAAGTAAAATGAGTTCGACTGGAGAACTAATTGAAAGACAGGAGAATTACCTCAATGGATGGCATAGTCACAGATATATGGAGATCTTTTCCATTGTTCACAGCTTCCATCATGGTGATGCAGTGAGAACTTTCAACATTTTGAGCAGGATCTTGGCCAGTAGCAATGAATACTGCAGAGACAATATTGCTGGCCTGAGCGTTAAAACCTCCGAGCGCTCCAGCAACTGCAGACCCAGCAAGGTTCTTAATCATGTTGAGTTCGACCAGAGCTGGTACATTGATCTTGAGAATCTTCATTACCACCTCCTCTTTGATAATTGCTTCACAGACCACAGATTTGCCTCGGCCTTCAATCCAATTTACTGCAGCGGGTTTCTTGTCTGAACAATAATTACCTAGAGAGAGACAAAACATAAGAATCAAAACAACTTGCTAACAAAAAGATGGAATTTACAGTCCTGTCTGTGATGGTACTGAAAATCAAAGTTGATTTGACCGAGTCAAGTTTTCACCATGTGAATTATGGGTTTACATCCCACAATTACAGGTTTACTCCAAAATGGATGATGTCCTGATATAAAGAATTGAATTCAAATATTGCATCTAGTATATGAAAATTCAATAAGTTTCTTCTATCTTGACGTAGAACTAACAAGAAGTAATCAAATAATTGAGTTCCAGTAGTTGAATGGAAAGGTGATAAAAACAGCCCATGTATGCAACAACAATAAGCCATCCGTCGCAACTATTTGGAGTTGTAGAAACCTACCATAGATAAGGTAAATTAGTAACTTTGGTGTCAAAAACATCACTGCAAATGCTAAACTCTGCTAGTTGAAGCCAACTTTCCTATCTAGCATGGAACAGATAATAAGAAATTAAGATTATGCACATTATTATTGAAATAAACATAAGAACTCGAAGTACAGCTGAATCATCCACATAACTGATAAGGCTTGTCAAATGCAAAGTCCTACTGAAACAAGCAACAGACAAATAAGCAAATAGTTTTCTTGACCTAATTGATGTTGTGTTCCTTCAAGGAATGATCAATTAAGAAGATCCTGATGTCTAGATGCAAAATGAAGGATCAAGCAGGACAAAGAAACTCACCAGAAATACCAATCACTTCCATGTCTGGGAAATCACTCAAAAGATAGTCCAAAACGTTTTGCACGCCCTTGGAAACCATATTCATACCCATGGCATCTCCTGTGCTGCAACTGAATCTCATATAAAGGTTCCTCCCAGCCAGTGCACATTTGATGCCCTGAAACTTGGCAAATCTGCTCGATCTGCAGATGTTCATGTTCAATGAAAAAAACATCAATTTGTTATTCAAATAAATGAAGGAAACAGGAGCCAAACAATGATTTTCTTTTCTTTTCTATATAAAAGAAAAGACAAATATGTAATTCAAGAGAAAAATGACATTTTCTTTTTTCCAACTATATCGAAGCTATGGACAAATGGTGCCGAGAACGTAGATATATAATCACTAAGAGAAGGAATACGCAGGAAATATGATCACATAATACGCTGGAGAGTTTTAAAAAACATCCTAATTTCAAGCAAAGTCAGAAATGAGACAAGTTGCAATCCTTTTCAGAAGATTGATGGAATCGATCGAAAAATAAAGGATTAGAAAAAACTCACGTTTTGCACAAACCAGAAACCAACAAAAACATATCCTGCCTACAATCCTCCTAGATCCCTATTTTGAAAATGAAGAGTTGAAAGGGCAAAAGAACGAATACTTACTTGTTGAACACGAGGGAAATCGTCTCGAAATTGTTGCGATCCTCCAAAAATGCCTTGAGCTCCGCAGCACACCTTGCCGACGGCAGCCTCACAGCCGGGGCTCTCGTCATACCATCCCTGAGAACGATTGCGGTGGCTCCGCCAGACTCCGAGATGGCTTTGCAACCCCTATTGGTGCTCGCCACCAGGCAACCCTCGGTGGTCGCCATAGGCACATAGTATCGTCTCCCATTGAGCAGAAGTGGCCCGGCGACCCCCACCGGCAGCTGCACGTACCCTATCGGGAGTTCGCAACATTGTCCCAATATGGACGCGTAGTCGAATCCGTCAAGGGGAAGCCCCTCCAGGTCCCTCCCGGTAGTCCGTCTCAGCGCCTCTCGCCGGATCCGGGCCGCTCTTCGGCAATCGCCCAGCTTGGACTCGAGAACGTAGGATGGAATTTTCCCGGCGACAACAGAAGAGATGATCTCCTCGTCGTCGGCGGTGAGATCTGGCATTTTCTCGAGGGTCAAAGCGGAGCAGAGAAGCGAGCAAGGCGCAGGAGCGGGAGACGGAGCGGGAGCAGGAATGGGCACGGGAGCGCCAGATGGCTCCGTGGATTCATCGAGGAGGAAATCATCCTCCTCGTCGTTCGAGGAAACGATGGACTGGACAAAGGCGATCCCAAAAAAGCTGAGGAGGTAGATGAGGGAGGCGACAAGGCCGACGATGGCAACGATCTCCGCAAGGCCAACGACGTGGAGAGGGGAAGAGAGACGGACCTTCTCGCGCCACCGGCGCATAAGGAAAACCAGAGAGGCGGCGAAGAGTGCGGAGAAGAAGAGGTTGGTATAACGAATCGGGACGGGGAGGGCATCGGAGGCCTGCACGGGAGCCTCCAGAGCAGGCTTGGGCCCCTTGGATGCAGAGGCAACGCTCGGAGGAAGCCTGCGACGGAGTTCCATGGTGGTGGTGGCGAAGGAAGGGCTGCGCGAGCAACGCTTCGCTTCGCGTCGCCTCGACTTGAAATAAGATGGCGGACACACCACACAGAGAAAGCCTATTTGCGGGTGTTCTTATACAATTACAGCTAAAGCTAACCGGTGTATTTATAGAATATTACAGCTAAGCCGAGGGGAAATTTTATATTTATAAATAAACTCAAAACTGCTCTTTCATTTTTGCCAATTAATTATATCATTTTATTTGCGTTAAAAGAAGAGGGGAAAAAAATATATCTATTTACTATTTACTTGGAAGGTAAATAGGAAGGAAAGAATTTTTAATTCCATTCTTAATTCCTGTTTAGTAATAGTTTGGTCCAAAAATAGACAGAAGACGAACAAAAGCGTCAGATTTATTATTTATTTGAGAAAAAGAAATATATATATATTTAATTCTATTCTTATTTTCTATATCAGGATAATATTTTTTTTACATGGTAGGTGGAAGAAAGATGATTTAATTCCTCCCTTTTTCTTTGTCTGTTTTGACAATTTTCTTATTCTCCAATTCATTTCTTTCAAACAACCAAAATTTTTTTGGAAAAAATTGTTATCCAATTCAATTCGTGTTGTTAAACATAATTGGACTAAAGAATTTTATGACTGGATTTAGAGATGAGCAATCGATCAATTTTTTACCAAAAAAAAATTGAATTAAAATTTGAACTGATCTAATCGATTAAATTAAAATTGAATATATCAAATTTTTTAACAATCCGAACTGATCGAACTTTTTAACAAAATTGAATAAACTGAACTGATAAAAAATCAATTGATTAGATTGAAAATCGAACAAATCGAATTTTTTATTATCAGTCAATTTATATTTTCATATCAGTCGATTGATCATATTCAGTCGATTGATAATGAAGGAGATCATAGAATTTGAGATAATCAATCGACTGATTTATATTAATCAGTCAACTGATATAACAAATCAATTGACTAATGGACTCTAGTTCGATTTAATCGATTATTTTCATTTCGAAATCAAAATCAAACTGATTAAATCGATATTTAAAAAAACTGAATTTTTTGAAAAAAATTGAACCAAAAAAAAGTTCGATTCAATGAATTCGGTCGATTTATTCAATTTAATTGAATTTTTGCTCACCATTAACTAACTTATAATATTCTGTAAAAGACTAGAACCATCAATCTAGTAGCCTCCACCGATTTGTCTCATGATTATTATGAGAGAGGTAAATCACGGACGATCTTATGAAACGTGGGAGCTAATCATCTGAATTCAAAAAAGGGTTTTAGACCTCCTCCGAAATCGATTTATATCACTTCTATAAATACCGTCGTATTTTAACTACCACGCCATCCCATAGGGACCATTAACTTGCAATATTGTCAATGGTTTAGTTGGAATTTAATTAGTTAATGAGAGATGGAACTTTGAATCATTCGTTATGTTTGGTTTAATTACATTTAATGAATTGACTATGGGTTATTTATTGTCAACGGTAGCACTAAATTATTTTTATAAATTTTTATGTAATTTTGCTGTAAACTTTTAATGCGCTTATATAAAATGCGAGCCTATAAAATTATTAAATGATAACAATGTTTTATTCATATATAAAAAATACCTAAATTATATCAGATAATTAAAATAATATTTTTATAAGAAAATATCTAAATTATATTAGAAGATTAAAATAATAAATTTAAAGTCTCATTTAGATAGGATAGTGGTAAAAGAGAATATACAACAAAAGAATGACTCGCATTCAATGATTTTTTTTTAAATGCCCTTTAATAATTTTATAAATACGTGCCATTCATTTAATTTTGTGTCCTTTAAGTCAGAAATATAAGATATATTATTAGATGTGATTCAAAAAAAAAAACATATAGTCTTGCATCGTGAAATACCTTACCAATAACGGTGTTTTGAAATTGTACATTGTACCTTAATTATATTAGGGTACACGCCCTAAAATGACTCTTGTACATTAAAACTTATCAATGCAATTTTTTTTTGGGTGTTCTCGGTGTAGGATCGTAATATTTCGAGAGAGAGAGGTGAATCTCGGAAGTTATATATTTTCTTTAGAAATTAAAATTTAGTTTTCGAAATCTTTAGAAAAAAAAGTACACAGCAAAATTAAATAAAATATAAAGACAAGTTATTTACTTGGTTCACAACCCTAAGTCGGGTTGCTACTTCAAGACCTGTAACTCTCCGAGAGCTACTTCGATAGGCAATGCACTATAAGACTTTCCGATTTGAGAACTCTCGACTTCGGAGGGATTCATTTTTTTACAATGATTAAGATATAGATAACACACTACCTTTGTTGGTGCAATCGGCCCAGGTCACGATTGACCAGGACTCAAGTTTGACTCGAGTGATGTTTTGATGTTTCGACAAAAACATATGACAATGTAATTGCCATAGTAAAGTCCAAGTTATGAGTACTTGGCATGGTAAGTCCAAGTGGGACACTTGACATTTGGGAAAGTCCAAGTCTTGAGTACTTGGCACAAGGAAAGTCCAAGCATGGGTCTTGGCATGGAAAGTCCAACATGGGTTGACAAGGGAAAGTCCAAGCTTGAGTCTTGGCATTTGAGAAGTTCAAGGGATTTGATTTTGGCGGTGAAAAGTCCAAGCGGAGTCTTGGCGGCGTAAGTCCAATGTGCCTTGGCGGTGTAGACACTGTTAGCATGACATAGCTGATGGAAGCACCTGAAGGCTAGCGCGATGGATGAACAAGTCATGGATGACTTGGAGGGATCCGAGAGGCGTGAGGCTGATGGAGGTGGCTAGAAGGCTTAGGTCTAGGCTAAGGGTAGTCTAGCAAGTATAAGGACATCATACTTGGGTTAAAACCTCATTTTTGAGGTTGGCAGTCGACTGACATTATGGCCGGTTCGACTGTCGTGAGTCGACTTGAGTTCGACTGCCATTTAAGAGCTGAAAATTGCTCTGGCAGTCGATTGCTCATTGGAGCAGTCGATTGCTCATTGGAGCAGTCGACTGATGTCGACGACAGTCGACTGCCAGTTGAGTTGCGAGCACAAAACGCTCCGTAGCCGACTATGGGCATTGACAGTCGACTGCCAAGAGTCCCGTTGGAACTTGTCCAACGTGAATTGAGCCGTTGTCTCACAGCTACAGTATTGGCAGTCGACTGTGTTGGGGATCGATTGGCCGGCTAGAGGGGGGTGAATAACCCTCTTACGTAGGATGTCGGATTTTGCTCGTCTACAAAACATTAGCGCAAGCGGAATATGCAAATACAAATAAAACAAAGACAAGCAAACAAAACAAGCAATACAAACACGGAGATGTAACGTGGTTCACGGCTACGCCGCTAATCCATGGTCCGATTCGTCCACGGTGAATCACTCCGCAATTTATCCACTAGATCTCTCCTTTGCACAAAGCTAGGTGGAGGTAACCTCTTTTACACAAAGATCACTCTTCTACAATGGAATGAAGATTAGAGCAAGTAGAAGAGTGGGAAATCGTTTAGGGCACTTTGGGAGTAGTTGGGCGTTCAAGCATTAACCCCCCAAAGCCCCATCCCCTTCCTTTTTATAGAGGAAGAGGAGATCGTCTATCGATGAGAGCCGCCCAATAACGGCTGCTTTCCACATTGGATTCCATTCAACGGTATTGACATTAGTCGAGTCCTCAACGAGGTCGACTCCACTCTGTGCCCGTGCACAGTGCCATCAGTCGACTGCCGTCCCTTGGCAGTCGACTGATCATGCCGGTAGTCGACTGATCAACTTGATTCAGCTGATTTAAACCAGTCGATCGACCCATCGACTCAGAGCAGTAGACTGCCATGACATGGCAGTCGACTGGTGTCGGGAAAACTCATCCGACACTTGGCCAAATAGCCAAGTTTCACCTAAGAGCTACCCCTTCCCGGGTTACAATCGCTCACTCTCATCCCTCGGAGTCCCTCGCCTTCGAAGTTCTCTTCGTTCGCGGCCACGTCCCTCGGCAGCATCAGGCGCACGACTCTGCAATGCTCCTTCCGTCTCTTGCCTCGAAGTCTACTTCCTCCGGCTTCACTCCAAGCTCCTCGTCCGGCGGTCCCTCGGATGCTCCAAGCGCACGGCTTCTGCAAAGCTATCCTTCACCGACTCAAGGCACGAGTCATGAGATGTGAAACTCGCCATAGCTCAATGTGCGAATTACTAAGTCCTGCACGACTTCAATGCACATATCAAATCAATATAACACACTAACTTAAACCCTTTGCCACACACATCAAAACCTTATCATGGCAAGAGATTGCCCTAACAATCTCCCCCTTTTTGATGTGTGGCAATCCGTTTAAGTTAGGTAAAAACATTTGATATAAATTTCTAAGGTAAGAAAGCATGTAAACATAAACATTTGATAGCAACATGCAACTCTCCCTTAATCCATGAAACTCCCAATATATTTCTCCCCCTATCATGATCATATCATTTCTCCCCCTAAATATATTCCTTTTTACTTAAACATACATTTCTCCCCATTTGACACCATCAAATAGATTAATACTAAGTTAAAAACACATGACATCAAGTCTAATAGAAAGAAAATACCACAAGTTGATTTAAAATCGAATTTGATATTCAGCCATCAATGATCGTTCAGATATCAATGATCGCACGTGATTTTCGGGATTTTTTGATTTTCGAACCGAATTTCAAAAATGCATTAAAAATTCCAGAAAATTCAAAAAAAATCATGAAATTTGGGGAACACATTTCTTTTAAGTATATCTTTCAGTGAAAAATAGGTTTTCATGAAAAATCATTATATTTCCACGTATTTGTCAAAAATCCAAAAACTTTAAAATTCACTAGGTTTTTGATCATGAGAGTATCAAGTTTAGCACCTAGTTTTGATTTTAATTGTTTCAAAAACATGAATACATAGATTTTAGATTAAGAAATTGTTTTGAAAACATATGAAATATCCAACCATGATCTTTGGGCAATATGTCTATGAATTAAATATAAGCCTTCCCCATGATTGGTCTATTATTGCTATTTTGATACTTTAAATGACCATCTAAATGCCATAGGCATTAGTGGACATTTGTATCATCCTAACATCTCACCCATGCTAAGTTTTCAATCAAAGTAGCCTATGATGAGTGTGAGATGTATCCTAGGGGGTATTTATACATACTTAGCCATTATATTCATGCAATTCTATCATGGTTAAGTATCATCCTAACACTCTACATGATCACAAAGACATATATGAATTAATTTTACATTATGATCATTAAACACATGTATTCATTGAGTTGTTATCATGCATTAGGTATTATGTCATGATAATAAACAAAGTATCACCAAAAGCATGATTCAAACCTATTTCCCATGATTATGTGCCAAATATCAATATCATAAATCATGATTGCAAACATGTGTAGCAATTACATTAATCATCATGATTTAAGCATTATTATCTATTTATGGGCACGTTATCATCACCCAACACTATTCTAAAAATATTGTCCCGTCATCGTAAGTCAACCAAAATATGATATAGGTCAATTGCATATGATTGACTACCCTAGGGTTATTCTAACCCTTAAGGATGGATTTTGGAACCCAAAATAAGTTCTTGCCTATTGGGTTCACTAGATACTCCTTGGGGATCCATTTCCTAGCTATTACCTTCTTTTTATCTTGTCCCCTAGCAATTAGGCATTTATAGGCCTTTTCATTTTTCTTTTCTTTGTATCCTAGGCCCTTTTTGTTGAAGCTTGCCCTTTGGCTCCCTATAATCATGTTCAATGTGTTGGAGCCAATTGTGAACTTTTCTAGGGCTTTGGTTAAATAATCTACTTTCTCTCTTAAAGCCCTATTTTCATCCATACATGCATCACTAACATTAAATGACATATAGTTATCATGTGAGCATGCATCATCATGGCAAGAAGAAATATTTTCATTTTGATTTAAGCATGCTTTTTCTAATTTTTGTTCTAATTCCTTAATTTGTTCAAGCATGCATTTGTTTTTCTTCTTCATTCCAAATAAGTCCTTAGTTAAACTAGAAATTATGAAAACTATTTTCTTAGGAGAGGCATTCGTTACCATAGTTTCCATGTCTTCTTCTTCTTCTTCGGATGATGAGGATGTAGAAGCTCCCCCTTCATTTGAGCTCTCTCCACTTGAGCTTGATTCTTCATTTGAGGAGGAGGAGGAGCAATCCGAGTCATGAAGAGCCATTAGTGCTAGGTTGGAATAGACATGCTCTTCTTCTTCGGATGAGGATGAAGAGGCAAGGTCATCCCATGTCTTCGCTTTGAGTGTCATGGCTTTTCCTCTTTCCTTGGCCTTCTTTTCTTCTTCCTTTTTCTTCTTGCTCCCCTTCTTCCTCTTCTTTTCTTCCTTCTTTTTCCTTTCCTCTTTGCTCTTGTTTAGGAGGGGACAATTGTCTCTTATGTGTCCCTCCCCTTGACAATTGTAACAAATGATCTTCCCTCTTGGTCTTCTATTCCTATCATGAGATTTATCAAATCTAAAATTCTTAAATGCACGCCTTATCTTCCTTACCATGTAGGCTTCTTCCGTGCTATCCATGGAAGAGGTAGAGGCTTCATCATCGGAGGAGGAGGGGATCTCTATCTTCTTCTTCCCCTTATTTGCCATCAAGGCTACTCCTCTTGAGGGTTGAATTCTAGGCTCTTCTTGTATTCCTTCAAGCCTAGTTTCGTGGAGCTCCATTGTTGAGAAAAATTCCTCCAAGGTACTTACTTCCATGTTCTTGGAGATGTAAAATGAATCCACCATGGAGCTCCATCTTGAGGATCGGGGATAGGCATCTATGACCTTCATTACTATATCCCGGTTGGAGAGCTTTTCTCCTACACTTGTTAGCCCAATTAATATTTCTTTAAATATAGAATGTAGGGAAGTTACCTTTTCTCCCTTTTCAAGCTTAATATTTGATAGTTGGGAGCGGAGGAGATCCCTTCTTGCTAGCTTGGCTTCCGAAGTGCCTTCATGAAGTTCAACTAGCTTCTCCCACATCTCCTTAGCACTAGAACATTCCCCTATCCTATTGACTTCTTGTTGGGGGAGTACATTGTATAGGTGGTGCTTGGCCTTTGAATTTGCCAAATATTCTTCTCTTTGCCTCTTGCTCCACCTTGATTTCTCCAATGGTTCCCCATTTTCGTTCCTAGGCAACTCGAAACCGTTTTCCATTATTAATAGAATTTCAAAGTCGGTTTCGAAGAATACCTCCATTCTCTTTTTCCACCAAGAGAATTCACCGCCGAACTTCGGTGGGTGGATGTTTGAGCCGGCCATTTTTGATGTAGAGCTTGTTGCGGCGGTTAGTCTGGTGACAAGCTAACCTTGCCCTGATACCACTTGTTGGGGATCGATTGGCCGGCTAGAGGGGGGTGAATAGCCCTTTTACGTAGGATGTCGTATTTTGCTCGTCTACAAAACGTTAGCGCAAGCGGAATATGCAAATACAAATAAAACAAAGACAAGCAAACAAAATAAGCAATACAAACACGGAGATGTAACGTGGTTCACGGCTACGCCGCTAATCCACGGTCCGATTCGTCCACGGTGAATCACTCCGCAATCTATCCACTAGATCTCTCCTTTGCACAAAGCTAGGTGGAGGTAACCTCTTTTACACAAAGATCACTCTTCTACAATGGAATGAAGATTAGAGCAAGTAGAAGAGTGGGAAATCGTTTAGGGCACTTTGGGAGTAGTTGGGCGTTCAAGCATTAACCCCCCAAAGCCCCATCCCCTTCCTTTTTATAGAGGAAGAGGGTTTCTTCCCGTTGACACAGGAGCAGTCGACTGATGGCACCCATCAGTCGACTGGTCCTATAGCCGTTGCCCAATAACGACTGCTTTCCACGTTGGATTCCATCCAACGGTATTGGCATCAGTCGACTGATGGCACCCATCAGTCGACTGATGTCAATCAGTCGAGTCCTCAACGAGGTCGACTCCACTGCGCCCATGCATTGCCATCACGATCGCCGTCCTTCGCCGATCGATCGCCATCACCAATCGATCATGCCGGTAGTCGACTGATCAACTTGATTCAGCTGACTTAAACCAGTCGATCGACCCATCGACTCAGAGCAGTCGACTGCCATGACATGGCAGTCGACTGGTGTCGGGAAAACTCATCCGACACTTGGCCAAATAGCCAAGTTTCACCTAAGAGCTACCCCTTCCCGGGTTACAATCGCTCACTCTCATCCCTCGGAGTCTCTCACCTTCGAAGTTCTCTTCGTTCGCAGCCACGTCCCTCGGCAGCATCAGGCGCACGACTCTGTAATGCTCCTTCGCGTCTCTTGCCTCGAAGTCTACTTCCTCCGGCTTCACTCCAAGCTCCTCGTCCGGTAGTCCCTCAGATGCTCCAAGCGCACGGCTTCCGCAAAGCTATCCTTCACCGACTCAAGGCACGAGTCATGAGATGTGAAACTCGCCATGGCTCCATGTGTGAATTACTAAGTCCTGCACGACTTCAATGCACATATCAAATCAACATAACACACTAACTTAAACCCTTTGCCACACACATCAAAACCTTATCATGGCAAGAGATTGCCCTAACAGACTGGGGACTTATGGCAGTCGACTGCCAGGCGGAAATCCAGCTCGACGCAAGAAAAAAAGGGGAGCTCGTGGAGGATCTCGGCATTAGTTTTTTGGGAGCTTTGGTGAGGCGATTTGAAGGCGATTTGCAGGTGCATTTCAGGGTCCTTCAAGCTCATCCAAGCAACCGACAAGTAAGCGCTCAAAATCCTAGTTTGTAAAGTGTTCTTTACATTTTCACTTGTATTTGCTTGTTTACTTTGTATTACTTGTTGTAATTCATTGTACGAGGTTTCTCCACCTCCGACTTGTTGTCGAGAAGGAGTTTTATTGCTTAGTGGTGTTTGTGGCCTCGCTAGGGTTCGTACGAACCCAATCCGTGGAGTAGGAACCGTTTCGGTTCCGAACCACGTTATATCGTGCGTGTTGTGATTGTGTCTTGTGTTTGTATTTGTTATTGTTTATTCCGCTGCGTACTAACAAGATTGTAGACAAGCAACGCGAACAAATTCCATCATCGTACTGTCTCATGCTATTCACCCCCCTCTAGCGGCCTTAAATCTCCTACAATTGGTATCAGAGCCAGGGGCTCTTCTACGGATTAACAACCCGGAGTCAAGACGCTAGAGGAACAAGATGGAATTCAAGGAGAGATTGGGTGATGACATCAACATTCCGCCTTCCTTCGACCGTGAAGATTTCGCGTATTAGAAAGGTAGAATGATGCATTTTCTAATGTGTGATTTTGATAATTGGATTAGTGTCTTAGTAGGTTTTGACACTCCAAAAGACGAAGAAGGAAGAAAAATCAAGAAGAAGAATTGGAGTCAAGAACAACTCCTATACTATAACATTAATAATAAGGTAATGGGTATTTTGCTTAATATAATCCCTAATGATATTTTGATCAAGATAGGAGATTGTAAAGACGCCAAGGAGGTATGGAACAAATTGGAAAAATTCCATGAAGAGCCTCACTCAATCCAAGAAGATGAGGAGGATGAGGAAGAGAGCTCATCCTCACAAGAAAGTGAGGATTCGGAGGTCGAGGAGTGTTCGACATCCGAGGAGGAAGAAGTGGTAGAAGAGGTAGAATTAGAAGAAACCTCAACCTCTAGGATTGAGGAGGAGGGGATTAGAACATCTACACCTGAGCAACCCCAAAAAAAAGCTTCGACATCCGGTCAAGATGAAGAAGCTCAAAATCCGATTCCGGCACCTACAACCACCCAAGGTAAATCAAGCATATGTGGTAATAATAAAATGCATATAATATGTTTTGAGTGTAGGGAAATCGGGCACTACAAAAGCAAGTGCCCAAAGAAGATTAGGAAAGCTTCACCGACACCGAAAGTCAAGGATGCCGGTTCCCCAACACCTAAAGGCAATGAGCACATCATATGCTTCAAATGCAATTTAAAAGGACATTATAGGAATCAATGTCCTAGGGGGAGTAAAAAGACCCAAGAAGGAGCATCACAAGTAGGGGGAGCTACTAAGGCAAACCCTAAGGTATATCATTTCAATAATGCTCATTCTTCTAGGTTTAATGTTAAAAAGCATGCTTTTAATTCTCTTGCAATTCATCATGAAAAGCATGCTAGGAACAATAAATATTATTGTTTAGGAGCTAAGAGTGTCCATTTTGAAACTAAGGAGAAATTTACGACTAATGTCCCTAAGAATATTTTACCTAGGGAATCTATCAAGAAAATAGGAGAACGCCTAGGTCTTAATCCTAAATGGACTAGGCATATGCCTAGAGGAAATGGTAATGCCCAAGGACCAAATGAGAAATCAAAAATTGAGAAATTAGAGTTGGAAAACCAAGCCTTGAGGTCAAGGCTTGAAAAACTAGAAAAGACCCTTAGGAATATACAAAATCAAGTTCAAGGGTCTAGTGGTCTAAGTCAAGGGTCCAAAAGTCAAAGTCAACACTTAGGACCTAAGAGTCAAAAGTCAACTAAGGGCAAGCAAGGTTTGGGTCACAAACCTAATCCTAAGGTGGCTTATCATAGTGTTTCATTTGATTATGGAACACAAACTAGGTCTAGGAAGACCAAGGTCAATAAGGAAGTCATCCCTAGAGTTGACCAAGGTGTGTGCCTAGTGGCTAGGGTTTCAAGGAAACCTAGGGAAGCCACTAAGAAGGTTGCAAGGGGAGTTACCCCTAGAGTCAACCTAGGTAAGACCAAAATGACCAAGGCTACTACGCCTAGGAGGGTCATTAGGAAGGTATCTAGGGAGGTCATCCCTAAGGAATACCTAATTAACCCAATGAGCTCAAATAGATTTTGGGTTCCTAAGGGCGTGATTGACTCACGCTAGATGGGTTAGGTCATGTCAACCTTGATTGGATGGGTAGTTAACTGAACCATAGCAAAGTTGACATTTTAGGTCATTTCCAAGGTTATGGATATCTTGGAAATAGATTTCAATCAATATCCTAAAAGATTTTAGGATGTGCCAATGCATTTTTGAAATTATGAAAAATCAATTAAATTGACACATTTTAGGTTTAGAGGTCTTAATGTGCCATTTTGGGTTTTTGGCACATATGGGAGATTAATAGTAATATGGCAAAATAAACTTAATCATATCAAATGACAACTAATATTAAAATTTAGATATCATTATACCTATACTTTTTACTTGTCATGCCTTGATTGTCACATAACATGCCATGCCATCATGTTTATTTTCATCATCTATATGTCATGATCATGCTTTTTGGATTAGGTTTAATGTCATGTGTTTTTAGATTCCATCTTATGCCATGACATCATGATTATGAGCATGTGTTTATCTATACCATCTTTAATGCCATAATCATCTCATGCATCTAAATTGATTAAAATTGAGTTAAGGACAATGACATGACTTGAAGTCCCATTTATAAGGGAATCAAGTAGGGTTGCCTTAGAAAATGCATGAAATCCTAGATTAAATGAACCAAAACCCACATCTCATATTAAATTAACATGTATGTGTATGCTATACACCCTAGATACATGTGAGATGTTAGGATATGAGTTAAGTTCAAGGTGTATAATTTTTGCATCTAGGTGAACTCAAACTCATCTTATATGAGTTGTGGATCATTGGGAAAGCTTGTGTACAAGTCATGTGCATAGAGCCCAAGGAATATGATCCAAGATAGGGTTTTGAAATCGTTTTAAAATCAATTTAGAAAACCTTGGTGAAGTCTATCTTTTGATAGCAATCACCATCGATAGAGTTGATACAAAATAGGGCCAAAACATTGAAAATTTCAATGATTTTGAGTTTTGTATTAAACTCACTATTTTATGGGTAAAATAATTTTCAAATATCTTTCACCCATTATTTTTCTTATAAGTAATATACGTATCAAATTTCGTGATTTTTCGATATACGTAGAATTACTTATGTTTTTTTTTTCAAAATTGATTTAAAATAGTAAAATTCGAGAATTTGATTATCGATCACGGTCTTATGATGATCGTGATAATGTGATCGACATCGTAAGTAGTCGACTGCCAAGTTGATTTCGAGAAAACTAGATTTTGTTAGCCCGTGTTCAGCTGCGGTTAAGGTCCCTAACCACTCCTAACCCTAGGATATGCTTTGGGAAGCATTATAAAGGGTGAAAATCTATTGGATATGGATTAGGAGAGTTGTTTAGGGTTTGTATCAAATTTAAGGTGGGGAGAGTTCATGTTTGAACTTTTAACCTTATTTTTGATGGTTTAGAGTTCCTATTGGCTTAGGGACTTCTCAAGGACATTGTTGGTGCAATGGTCAAGGGGGAGTAAGCCTTTAGGGGGAGTTATCCATCTTGGGATGATGGATGTGTTTTTCCTCTTGAAGGGGGAGAAGTTATTGGGAGAGTATCATCAATTGGGAAAATTGATGGGATTTTGAGAAATCCAATTTGGAAATTGGGAGAGAGAGTATAGGATTGCCTCTCTTGAGTGATATGGGATTTATCACTAGGAAGATGGTAGGCATCCTAGGTATTTTTGAATCAAGGGGGAGATTGTAAGATCTCATTGGGACATGAGACTTTGACCACTTTGGAGAGATAACCTTTTTGATGTATGTCAAAAAGGGGGAGAATGTTTGAGATTACCAATTTGGAATAATTGGTAAGAGTTTTGAGTTAGTGTTCTAACTCAATGGTTTGTGTGGTTTTTGTCAAACATCAAAAAGGGGGAGATTGTTGGTGCAATCGGCCCAGGTCACGATTGACCAGGACTCGAGTTTGACTCGAGTGATGTTTTGATGTTTCGACAAAAATATATGACAATGTAATTGTCATGGTAAAGTCCAAGTCATGAGTACTTGGCATGGTAAGTCCAAGTGGGACACTTGGCATTTGGGAAAGTCCAAGTCTTGAGTACTTGGCACAAGGAAAGTCCAAGCATGGGTCTTGGCATGGAAAGTCCAACATGGGTTGGCAAGGGAAAGTCCAAGCATGGGTCTTGGTATGGAAAGTCCAACATGGGTTGGCAAGGGAAAGTCCAAGCTTGAGTCTTGGCATTTGAAAAGTCCAAGGGATTTGATTTTGGTGGTGTAAAGTCCAAGCGGAGTCTTGGCAGCGTAAGTCCAATGTACCTTGGCGGTGTAGACTGTTGGTGCAGTAGGCACCTAAGTCGAACCTGAGTTTTGATTATAGCAAACGATACAAATTTAATCTCATGTCGTTATCTCACGAGCTGAATCGAGTGTGCAAAAGATTGCTATAGCTGGAACTAAAGGCTAGCGACACCCGGAGGAAGCCGCGGTTGTCGGGCGACACCGGGAGGACTTCGGAGGGAGCCGAAGGAATCAGGTGGAGACCGAAAGCAAGACTTCAAAGGTAAATGTTGAGGTAAGCTCGTGTGAGTGAGCGTAAGTAAGGTCGAGTCCTCCATACGGGGACATCCTTAGGCGACGATCCGACCAAGACTTCCCATGGAAGGTCTATGTTGAGATCGGATGGCAAATGGCCGTCGAATTCACTTATATTTCGAGCTAACTCTTTATTACAGTCGAAAAGTCTAAAAATCAGTTCAACCAGCCAAAAATCAGTTCAACTGCTAAGCCATCAGTGTTGGGTTTCCGGCACCGCGGCGTATGTGTGTTCGATCATGTTTCGTAAACATGAGCACAGCGGAAGCAATAAAAATAATAAATACTCCTATTTATTACAACACACACAACACACGCATGCTATTACAACAAGTGTAGACATAACCGTAAATTAAAATTGCAATAAAAGGAAATTAAACTACGTTATACCTTTCGTATGACGTGTAGCGGGAACGGCATCAACCGGAACGATCCTCGTAAGAATCGTCTCTATCCGTATCCACGCTGAGCTCCTCGGGATGACTTCGCCAAGCCACGAGCTTCGTCTTCGTACGGGTTACTAGCCTCGTGTTGAAGACGACGTGATCGAGAGATGATCACGATCCGAATCCAAATTCGGATCCAAAACGAGTTCTCAAAACTCGCTTCTCCGGAGAGGTATTCGTCAACCGTTTGACGAATCCTTCGTCCTCCACCTCAGAGGATTACCGGAGATCAAATCCCCAGTATGTTAGCCGCTGTCGGAGCACTAACCGTCGTCCAAACGACGCTCCGACGAGAGGAGAAGAAGCTGTCCAGAAAACTGGACAGCTTGGTGGAGGAGATAGGCGCCGGCCAAAACAAGGAGACAAAAGCTCACCTTGATGCCGAACCTTTTAGGGATCACGGAGGTCGCGGAGGTTCACGGCTGGAGCTTGGGCGCCGGCAAGGGTCTTGGCGGCCGCACACAAGCTGGGCGGCAAGGGCTTAGGCGGCACGATTAGGGTTTAACAATCCCTTAAGCCCACTTTTATAGAGAACTAATTCTCTTAATGGTTAATGGATCATATCCATAAAGCCCGTTAACCCGCTCCATTAAGATAAGTTAAAATAAACCAAACCATAATGGTTTATTTTAAGTTAAAATAAACCGAACCAACTTTTGGTTCATTCGTTTAAAATAAACCAAACCCTTTGGTTCATTCTTATCCATTGGATTAGAACCAAACCATTTTGGTCCATCAATTACGTCTTCATAAGACGTAGCCCATCCATGCTTCCATTGCGACTGAAACAATTTCATGCTCGCTTTATGTTTGGTCCAACCAAACATAGTTTCTCTCGGTCTGAGAATCCCATTCTCAAGCTCGTGTTAAATCCTTTGGATTACACTCGTTGTGCGTGTGACCAAATAGGTTCTCGGTTTATGTTGGCCGTCTATAATTAACCATTAATTATAGAACGATCATGAGTGGCACCTAGTAGTACATCATGATCCCCAATTAGCAAAAGATCAGCGGTTGATCGAACTATTTACGAAACCCTTGATGCTCGAATGAATCGTGCCCCATTCCCTTCACTCATCTTATACCCACTTGGTTCAGGACATGGTCTATTGTGTCAGTCCCCACTAGGCTGACTACGTCACACCTAGCCCAAGTATCATTTCCTCGTCCTACGGATTCTAGTTACTCCACATGTATCGAAGAGTACCTTACTCTAAACATGTATTGCTTTGGCCAAAGACTTTAGTAACAATCCGACGAGAGGCCATGGGTATACATCTCCTCGCAAGGAGTGGTGAATCCTTTATAGGCTATTCAAACACCTTGATCACTGACTTATACTCAATCATCCCGGGTCCACATCTCCTTAGAGATGTTTGCTTAAGATGTCAAAGCATAAGTCTCCATGATCAAGATGACTTGAATACCGCAAGTCAAGGAACATCGCACTTAAGCCACAGTAAGAACTTCATTGACATATCTTTATATGCGAGAGAACCATATGAAGTCTTACGGTGGTCACTCAATGAACTAGTTACCATAACTAGCATCCACGATCAACTCGGACATCACTATGTCTCGGCCCGGTGAGAATCACCGCTTGCTTGGATACACCAAGGAGTATACCTCGTGCTAGTCTCAGCGGAATTGATGGTGTCCAGATTCATCAATTCATCGACTAGGGATAATTCCGATACATCACAATTACACATGTAGAGATACTCACTAGTTGTGATCCAATCACAAATTCTCTCATGCTGTGAATCGTATCGTGGACATTCAGTAAATGAGTTTAAGATCCAATCAAATACATAAAACATGTATACTCAAATAGTGAATCTTCATTTATCATATAAATGGTTCATACATAAGGCGATTGCCTTAGGACATCTCTCATATATTACTAACAGACTCCCACTTGGCCTAATGCCAATCGCTACGGTATCCAATACCATAAGCACCAACATGACCCTCAAACTTACTTTGAGGTAATGCTTTAGTCAAAGGATCCGCTAAGTTCCTTTCAGTGGGAATTTTCTCGATTTGTATTTCGTTCCTACTGATGATCTCTCTGATAAGATGATAGCGGCGAAGCACATGTTTGGATCATTGATGAGACCACATCAAGTTCATAGATGAACTACTTGATCCAAATCGCTTCCTTTGCTGCTTCCAAAGCTGCAACGTATTCTGCCTTAGTGGTAGAATCCGCTACAGTCTCTTGTTTGGAACTTTTCCAACTCACTGCGCCCCCATTCAAGGTGAACACGTATCGGTGAGACACGGAATCATCCTTGTCATGCGGAAGCGCATCTCAGCGTATACCATGTCCCCTTCTCCATATATTAGGAACACATCCTTAGTTCTTCTCAAGTACTTAGGATCGTCTTAACAGCCCAATGATCCATTCTGGATCGGTGGGTATCTGCTCGTGACACTCGAGCATCGATACATCGGGCCTCGTACATAACATAGCATACATGATAGATCCTATTGCGGATGCATAGGGAATCTTACTCATGCAAATCCTCTCGTCTTACGTGCGCGGACACATAGACTTGAAGGTGTACCCCATGCACGATGGGCGATAACCTTTCTTGGATTCCGACATGCTAAACCTCTTTGCTTTTCGGTCTACATATATGTAGGCTGCGAAGACCAAGCAACCGCGTTTGATCTATCTCTATAGATCTTAATCCCAAGGATGTAGGTTGCTTCTCCCAGTCTTTCATGGAGAATGTCTTGGATAACCAAACCTTAAGCGGTGTAAGATTGACACATCGTTTCCTATAAGTAATATGTCATCGACATACAATACTAGGAATACATTGCCTCCCACTAACCTTCTTGTACACACAAGGTTAAATGATTTTGTGAGAAATCAAACTTTTGATCGTCTCATCAAAGCGGATATTCCGACTCTGGATGCTTGCTTCAATCCATAAATGGATCGTCGCAACTTGCATACCTTGGTTTTATCAGATGTGAAACCCTCGGTTGTATCATATACCGTCCTCGAGCAAGTTTCCATTAAGGAAAGTCTGTGTTTTCACATCCATACGCCATATCTCATAATCATAATGAGTCGCTATGGCGAGCATCCGAATGGATTTAAGCATAGCTACTGAGTGAATAGGTTTCGTCATAATCAACACCTTGTTTTTGGCGATATCCTTTGCCACCAATCTCCTTATAGGTAATCACATTACCATCCATGTCGGTTTTCTTCTTGAAAACCCACTTGCACCCTATAGGCTTTATGCCTTGGTGGGTCAACCAAGTTCAAACTTGGTTTTCGTACATGGAATCCATTTCCGACTTCATGGCACCAAGCCACTTATCCCTTCTCGAACTTGTCGGCCACTTCTTCATAAGCTGGTAGGCTCCTCATCATCAATGAGTAACACGTCGTTCGATTCACTTACAAGAAATCCATATCTCTCGGGAATATTGCGTGTTCTGCGGATCTCGAAGATGTGGTGTTACATTAGATCGGAGATTGCTCATCACTATGAGTTGTTTGTTGTGCTCACCAGTATCTCATCAATGTCTATTTGAGTCTCTCGAGCCTCCTCAAGCTCAACGACACTCCCTTGTTTTCTTGCAGAGAAACTCTTTCTCTAGAAACACATGCCTTGAAACAAACACCTTTTGTTCCACAGGATGATAGAATTAGTAACCTTGTTTCCTTAGGGTATCCAATAAATAGACATTTATCGGACTTAGCATCGATTTTACGTCTGATCGCTTCACATAAGCGAGACAACCCCATATCTTCAAGTAAGATACATGAGGTTTCTTACTAGCCCATATCTCATATGGAGTAGTAGAGACTACCTTGGTAGGCATTACATTTAACAAAGTAAACATTTGTTTGAAGTGCATAACCCCAAAGGACTTGGGAAGAGTCGCATGATTCATCATTGACGACCATGTCCAACAAGGTCGATTCGCCTCTCGGATACACCATTATCTTTGTGGTGTATAGGCGGAGTCCATTGAGACAATATGCCATTGTCTCTTAGATAATCAAGAAACTCTTGACTTAAGTATTCACCACCTCGATCCGATCAGTATTTTAATACTTTTGTCATGTTGTTTCTCTACTTCATTTCTGAATTCTTTGAACTTTTCAAAGGCTTGGACTTGTGTTTCATCAAGAACACATACCCAAACCGTAGTGATCATCGGTGAAGGTAATGAAGTAGCTATAGCCTCCTAATGCTTGAGTTGACATAGGTCCACATACATCGGTATGTACTAGACCTAGTAACTCTCCCACTCGTTCACCTTTTCGGTAAAGGTAACTTAGTCATCTTGCCTTTTAAGCATGATTCGCATGTATCGTATGAATCCAATTCAAACGATTCTAGAATTCCACATCGGTGTAATTCGGACATGCGTTTCTTGCTTATATGGCCAAGATGACAATGCCACATATAGGAGTCTATGTGATTATCCTTTCGAGCACGCGTGTTGCTCGCTTCAATATTGAAAATGTCACTGGATACGTCCAACGTATAAATGCCATTACTCAAAGTTCCAGTTCCATAAAGTACGCCATTCAAAGTTATATAACAACAATTGTTACTAAACGTTAAATGGAAACCATTTCTATTTAAACAAGAAATAGAAATGATGTTCTTTATCAACGAAGGAACATAAAAGCAATTGTCAGTTCAAGACTAGTCCACTAGGGAGCTTGACCAAATAAGTTCGATGGCGAGCGGAACCTTTGCTCCATTGCCAACTCGAAATTTGACTCCCCTCGACAAGTCTTCTTCTATTCCTTAGCCCTGTATGTCATTACATATATGTGAGCTACACCCGATTATCCAATACCCAAGTGTCTAAGGAAATAGAATGACAATCAATAACGAAGATACGAAGAGGATGGGGCATGGATGCCTTCTTCTTCTTCATGGACTCAAGATAAATCTTGCAGTTTCTTGATGGCCTTCCTTGCCCGCAGTGATGGCAAGTGCCCTTTTGCTTGTTGTTCCGCCTTCTTTGCCTTTTTCTTTCCTTTCTGCCTTCTTTGCCTTCCTCTTAGAACCTTTCTTTGAGGAATCAACTAACAGAACCGCCTTCTCCTCATGCTTCACAGAAGGCTCCACAGTCTTGACATATTGAGAGCTAATGGTGGATTCAATTTGTTCATCCGATAGTTCATCACAAATTGCGCGAAACTCTTGGGCAAACAATGCAGAATTAAGTCAATACTTAACTCATGATCCATCACAAAACCGAGGTAGCTAGCCGCTCGATGTACCCGCTCATCTTTAGCACAAAGTACTCTGAGACGAACCTTCTTGCATCTTCGTGGTGAAGAGGAGCCTAGAGACCTCGAACCTTTCGGATCTCGCTTGCTCATCGAACAACTCATGAAGATGGAAGACCATAGTGTTAGCATCCATATGCTCATGCTGCCTCACGTACTCATCGCCGCTAGCATGATGCAACCGCCGGCTCGAATCGCCGCCACATGCTTCGATAGACCAACATTTGATGCAGGTTGCATCGTCCTTAGGGAAGAGGCTCTTGAGGACATATGCAAGCTTTTCCGCCTTGAGAACAATTCTCGGGTTTCTAAGCGATCCGAAGTTAGGCCCGATCGGTTTGTTCGAATCCAAAATGGACGCCAAATTCAAAGCGTCATGATCAATTTATTGACCTAGAAATACAAAGCGAGCATATATGAGAAAATGATTTTAAAATGCATCAATATACATTTATAAATCCCATTCTTTTTGAATTCAAAAACCCCAAAATCACTTGGAGATCGTAGGTCCATCTCGAATGGTGATATCCATCATAGATAAGAACAACCTTGGAGTGAGTCCAACAAGCCATTCTTAGCTATGATGGTGGGTATCAAGTATACCGATTACATATCATGTATATGTAACTATCACAATGTGCTATCAACTAATTGAATGTTTACACATACATTGGGTTGTTAACACATTAACAAGTATGCATCATATGCATAGCACCCAACTTCACCTCTCTTCACATCGACCTTGGAGTGAGTCCAACAAATCGATGCTCCAAGTTAAAGCCGACCCATTAATCGCGAAATAGTTTTAATATGGTTAGGCGCATTCAACCAATTAGCCTTGAGCTTGGAGTGAGTCCAACAACCCAAACTAACGATTGACCTCTGACTCTTACCATATTAGAGTTAAACTATTCCAATGATTTGAACATGTTCAGGTTCGAGCCGGGCTTGGAGTGAGTCCAACAACCCAAACAAGAAACAGAACTTTGGTTCTAACCATATTAATGGAAGGTGTAGGCTTTAATATTGAGTTAGGGTTTTTATGTCTCATCCTCTTTGCATGCAAATAACTATTATCTACATGGCATGGCATACATGGCATACATCTACATGTCACGACCACATGGCATAATGTTATGCATCTAATGCAATTACATGGCATACAATTATGTCATGTATATATTTCCTTATATGTCATAACTATTTATGGAAATAAAATATGTTTAAGATTTGATTCTTCAAATCAAATCATAATTAAATTAGGAAACAAATTTCCAAATCTAATCACATATTTTATTCATGAAATTATTTGATTAAGGAAAATCTATTTAGGAAACCAATTTCCTAAATCTTTAAAACTACTTATGGAAATAAAATATTTTAAGATTTGATTTCCCAAATCAAATCATGATTAAATTAGGAAACAAATTTCCAGAATCTAATCAAATATTTTATTTATGGAAAATATAAATTTCCATAAATACTTCAACTTTCAAAAGTGGAAGATTTCCATAAATACTTCTAGACTTTCCAAAATTGAAAAATTTCCATAAATACTTCTAAATTTCCAAAATTTAGAAAACTTCCAGAAATACATTATGACTATCATAAAACCATTTTTACGATTATGTGAAACACAACTGGGCTCTGATACCCTTTGTTGGGTTTAAACCTTGCATGGCGTGTGTGTGTTCGATCATGTTTCGTAAACATGAGCACAGCGGAAGCAATTAAAAATAATAAATCTATATTTATTACAACACACACAACACGCGCATGCTATTACAACAAGTGTAGACATAAGCAGTAAATTAAAATTGCAATAAAAGGAAATTAAACTCGTTATACCTTTTCGTATGGCGTGTAGCGAAACGGCATCAAGCGGAGCGATCCTGCGTAAGAATCGTCTCTATCCGTATCCACGCCCGAGCTCCTCGGGATGACCCGCTAAGTCACGAGCCGTCTTCGTCACTAGCCTCGTGTTGAAGGCGGCGTGATCGAGATGATCACGATCGAATCCAAATTCGGATCCTAAAGCGAGTTCTCAAGCTTCGCTTCTCCGGAGAGGTATTCGTCAACCGTTTGGAATCGCCGTCCTCCACCTCAGAGGATTACGGAGATCAAATCCCGGTAATGTTAGCGCTGTCGGGCACTAACCGTCGTCAAGCGGCGCTCCGGCGAGAGGAGAAAAGCTGTCAGAAAACTGGACAGCTTGGTGGAAGAGATAGGCGCCCGGCCAAAACAAGGAGACAAAGCTCACCTTGATGCGAACCTTTTAGGGATCACGGAGAGGTGGCGGAGGTTCACCGGCTGAGCTTGGGCCCGGCAAGGGTCTTGGGCAGCGGCACAAAGCGCTGATTTTGGATTAGGGTTTAACAATCCCTTAAGCCCACTTTTATAGAACTAATTCTCTTAATGGTTAATGGATCATATCCATAAAGCCCGTTAACCCGCTCCATTAAGATAAGTTAAAATAAACCAAACCATGATGGTTTATTTTAAGTTAAAGCGAACGAACCAACTTTTGGTTCATTCGTTTAAAATAAACCAAACCCTTTGGTTTATTCTTATCCATTGGATTAGAACCAAACCATTTTGGTCCATCCATTATGTCTTCATAAGACCGCGGCCCATCCACGCTTCCATTGCAGTGAAACAATTTCATGCACAAGCACATGTTTATCGACCAAACATAGTTTCTCTCGATGCGAGAATCCCATTCTCAAGCTCGTTTTAAATCCTTTGGATTACACTCGTTGTCGTGTGACCAAATAGGTTCTCGGTTTATGTTGGCCGTCTATAATTAACCATTAATTATAGAGCGATCATGAGTGGCACCTAGTAGTACATCATGATCCCCAATTAGCGAAAAGATCAGCGGTTGATCGGAACTATTTTGAAACCCTTGATGCTTCGAATGAATCGTGCCCCATTCCCTTCACTCATCTTATACCCACTTGGTTGAGGACATGGTCTATTGTGCCGATCCCCACTAAGTGCACTCGTCACACCTAGCCCAAGTATCATTTCCTCGTCCTCACAGTTCTAGTTACTCCACATGTATCGAAGAGTACCTTACTCTAAACATGTAATGCTTTGGCCAGACTTTAGTAACAATCGACGAGAGGCCATGGGTATACATCTCCTCGCAAGGAGTGGTGAATCCTTTATAGGCTATTCAAACACCTTCGATCACTTGACTTATACCCAATCATCCGGGTCCACATCTCCTTAGAGATGTTTGCTTAAGATGTCAAAGCATAAGTCTCCATGATCAAGATGACTTGAATCAGCAAGTCAAAGGAACATCGCACTTAAGCCACGGTAAGAACTTCATTGACATATCTATATATGCAGAGAACCATATGAAGTCTTACGGCTGGTCACTCCAATGAACTAGTTACCATAACTAGCATCCACGATTAACTCGGACATCACTATGTCTCGGCCCGGTGAGAATCGTTGCTTGGATACACCAGGTATACCTCGTGCTAGTCTCAGCGAATTGATGGTGTCGAATCCATCAATTCATCGACTAGGGATAATTAGATACATCACAATTACACATGTAGAGATACTCACTAGTTGTGATCCAATCACAAATTCTCTCATGCTGTGAATCGTATCGTGGACATTCAGTAAATGAGTTTAAGATCCAATCAAATACATAAAACATGTATACTCAAATAGTGAATCTTCATTTATCATATAAATGGTTCATACATAAGGCGATTGCCTTAGGACATCTCTCATATATTACTAACAATAAGTTCAACCGGCCAAGGATCAGTTCAACTGCTGAGCCATCAGTTCAACTGGCCAAGAAATTAGTTCAACCGATAGTCAAAAATCAGCCTCGAGGAGTCAAGCTTTATCACCATTTTTCAAGGAGTTTTATGCCCAATTCCTATTGGTTGAAGACCCATTCGATGAGGGGCTTAAAGGCTATAAAAGGAGGTCCTAACCTAGGGTTTCATCATCAATTCTAAGCCTCCAAAAGCCTCCGCAAAGCTACAACTTCTCCGACAACGAAGTGCTTCTTCTCCGACATCTAGGTTTATTTGTTTTCATTTTATTACGTCGGTTAGAGTTTTATTTCAGTTTAGTACTTTCATTTTCGGAGCTTTTTTCGTAACGAGGAGAGGGGGAGTGTCCCTCTGTTAGTAATATATGAGAGATGTCCTAAGGCAATCGCCTTATGTATGAACCATTTATATGATAAATGAAGATTCACTATTTGAGGATACATGTTTCATGTATTTGATTGGATCTTAAACTCATTTACTGAATGTCCACGATGCGATTCACAGCATGAGAGAATTTGTGATTGGATCAGAACTAGTGAGTATCTCTACATGTGTAATTGTGATGTATCGAAATTATCCCTAGTCGATGAATTGATGAATTTGGACACCATCAATTCTCTCGAGACTAGCACGAGGTATGCTCCTTGGTGTATCCAAGCAGCTGATTCTCACTGGCTGGAGACATTGTGATGTCCGGAGTTGATCGTGGATGCTAGTTATGATAACTAGTTCATTGGAGTGACCAGCCGTAAGACTTCATATGGTTCTCTGCATATATAGATATGTCAATGAAGTTCTTACTGTAGCTTAAGTGTGATGTTCCTTTGACTTGCGGTATTCAAGTCATTTTGATCATGGAGACTTATGCTTTGACATCTTAAGCAAACATCTCTAAGGAGATGTGGACTCGGGATGATTGGGTATAAGTCGAAATGATCGAAGATGTTTGAATAGACTATAAAGGATTCACCACTCCTTGCGAGGAGATGTATACCCATGGCCTCTCGTCGGATTGTTACTAAAGTCTTTGGCCAAAGCATTACATGTTTAGAGTAAGGTACTCTTCGATACATGTGAGAATCTAGAATCATTTGAGGACGAGGAAATGATACTTGGCTAGGTGTGACGAGTCACTTAGTGGGATCGACACTATAGACCATGTCCTCAAACCAAGTGGGTATAAGATGAGTGAAGGGAATGGGGCACGATTCATTCGAGCTGCTGAAGGGTTTCAGAAATAGTTCTGGATCAACCGTTGATCTTTTCGGTTAATTGGGGATCATGTTGTACTACTAGGTGCCACTCATGATCGTTCTATAATTAATGGTTAATTATAGATGACCAACATAAACCGAGAATCTATTTGGTCACACGCACAACGAGCGTAATCCAAAGGATTTAAAACGAGCTTGAGAATGAGATTCTCAGACCGAGAGAAACAAGGTTTGGTTGGACCAAACATAAAGCGAGCATGAAATCGTTTCAGTCGCAATGGAAGCGTGGATGGGCCGAGTCTTATGAAGACGTAATGGATGAACCAAAATGGTTTGGTTCTGATCCAATGGAGGAGAATAAACCAAAGGGTTTGGTTTATTTTAAACGAATGAATCAAAAGTTGGTTCGGTTCATTTTAACTTAAAATAAACCATCATGGTTTGGTTTATTTTAACTTATCTTAATGGAGCGGGTTAACGGGCCTAATGGTTATGATCCAATAATCATAAGAGAATTAGTTCTCTATAAAAGAGGGCTTAAGGGATAATTAAGCCCTAATCCAAAACCCCTAGGTTAAAGTTGCCGCCCACCTCCTTATTGGAGTTTTCGGCGCCAACCTCTTGCCGCCGCCCATAGCTCCTCCAATCGGCATCCAGAAGGTAGCTTCCTTCCCCCTCGCTGGCGTGGAGCTGCTGTCGGTTAGTGCTCCGGAGATCTCCTTCAGGTTTGGCATCAAGGTGAGCTCTATCTTCCTTGGTTGGTCGGCGCCTATCACCTCCACCAAAGCTGTCCAGTTTTCTGGACAGCTTGTTCTCCTCTCGTCGGAGCGCCATTTGGACGAGGGTTAGAGCTCCGACAGCGGCTAACTTACCGGGGATTCGATCTCCGATAATCCTCTGAGGTGGAGGACGAAGGATTCGTCAATTGGTTGACGAATACCTCTCCGGAGAAGCGAGTTTTGAGAACTCATATTAGGATCCGAATTTGGATTCGGATCGTGATCATCTCTCGATCACGTCGTCTTCAACACGAGGCTAGTAACCCGTACGAAGACGAAGCTCGTGGCTTAGCGAAGTCATCCCGAGGAACTCGGCGTGGATACGGATAGAGACGATTCTAGCAAGGATCGTTCCGGTTGATGCCGTTCCCGCTACACGTCATACGAAAGGTATAACGTAGATAAATTTCCTTTTATTGCAAATTTAAATTTATGGTTATGTCTACACTTGTTGTAATATGCATGCGTATGTTGTGTGTGTTGTAATAAATGTAGATTTATTATTTTTATTGCTTCCGCTGTGTTCATATTTACGAAACGTGATCGAACACACACATGCCGCGGTGCCGGAAACCCAACAGTGGTATCAGAGCCCAGTTTGTGTTTCGACATAATCGTAAAATGGTTTTGCGATAGTCATAATGTTATTTCTGGAAATTTTCTAATTTTTGAAATTTAGAAGTATTTATGGAAATTTTTCAATTTTGGAAAGTCTATAAGTATTTATGGAAATCTTCCACTTTTGGAAAGTTGGAAGTATTTATGGAAATTGATATTTTCCATAAATAAAATATTTGATTAGATTTTGGAAATTTGTTTTCTAATTTAATCTTGATTTGATTTGGGAAATCAAATCTTAAAATATTTTATTTCCATAAGTAGTTTTAATGATTTAGGAAATTGGTTTCCTAAATAGATTTTCCTTAATCAAATAATTCCATAAATAAAATATGTGATTAGATTTGGAAATTTGTTTCCTAATTTAATTATGATTTGATTTGGAGAATCAAATCTTAAATATATTTTATTTCCATAAATAGTTATGACATATAAGGAAATATATACATGACATAATTGTATGCCATGTAATTGCATTAGATGCATAACATTATGTCATGTGTGTCGTGACATGTAGATGTATGCCATGCCATGTAGATAATAGTTATTTGCATGCAAAGAGGATGAGACATAAAACCCTTAAACAATATTAAAGCCTACACCTTCCATTAATATGGTTAGAACCAGAGTTCCGTTTCTTGTTTGGGTTGTTGGACTCTCTCCAAGCCCGGCTCGAACCCGAACATGTTCAAACCATGGAATAGTTTAATACTAATATGGTAAGAGTCAGAGGTCAATCGTTATCTTTGGTTGTTGGACTCTCTCCAAGCTGGGCTAATTGGTTGAATGCGCTCTAACCATATTAAAACTATTTCTCGATTAATGGGTTGGCTTTAACCTGGAGCATCGGCTTGTTGGACTCTCTCCAAGGTCGATGTAAAGGGAGGTGAAGTTGGGTGCTATGCATATGATGCATACTTGTTAATGTGTTAACAACCCGATGTATGTGTGAACATTTAATTATTTGATAGCACATTGTGATAGTTGCATATACGTGATATGCAATCGGTATAGATGATACCTACCGTCGTAGTTATGAATGGCTTGTTGGACTCTCTCCAAGGTTGTTCATAACTATGATGGATATTAGCCCATTCGGAGATGGACCTACAATCTCCCGAAGTGATTTTGGGGTTTTTGAAATTCGAAAAATGAATGGGATTTATAAATGTATATTGATGCATTTTTAAAAATCATTTTCTCATATATGCTCGTTTTGTATTTCTAAGATTGATCATGATGTCTTTGAATTTGCGTTCCATTTTGGATTCGAATAAATTGACTGGGCCGAGCTTCTTGGACTGGCTTAGAAGCTTGAGAATTGTTCTCAAGGTTAAAAAGCTTGCAAATGTCCTCGAAGCGCCTCTTCCCGCCCGTCCTAGTGACGATGCAACTCTGGACCAATTGTTGGCCTATCAGAAACATGTGAGTGATTCTGAACAAATGAGTTGCATCATGCTAGCCGCGATGGAACCCAAGCTACGAAAGCAGCATGAGCATATGGATGCTCATATCGTAGTCCTTCATCTTTGTGAGTTGGTTGATGAGCAAGTGAGATTTGAAAGGTTCGAAGTCTCAAAGCTCCTCTTCACCTCTGAGATGCTAGAAGGTTCATCTGTGGTACTGCTCAATATGCTGAAGACTGTGGAGTCTTCTGAGAAGCATGAGCAGGGGACGGTGCTATTAGTTGATTCCTCGAAGAAAGGTTCTAAGAGGAAGTCAAAGGAACAACAGAAGGGAAAGAAGAGAAGGGCTAAGAAGGTAGAACTAGCACAAAAGGAAACTTGCCATCATTATGGCAAGGAGAGCCATTTGCGAAGAAAGTGCAAGATTTATCTTGAGTCCGTGAAGAAGAATAAGGCATCGGATGCCCCATCTTCTTCAGATATCTTCGTTATTGATTGTCATTCTATTTCCTCAAACACTTGGGTATTGGATACTGGGTGTGGCTCACATATATGTAATGACATACATGGGCTAAGGAATAGAAGAAGACTCGTAAAGGGAGAGTCAAATTTGCGTGTTGGGAATGGAGCAAAGGTTGCTGCGATGCCATTGAACGCATTTGTTGAAACTCCCTACAGGACTTGTCTTAGAACTGGACAATTGCTTTTATGTTCCTTCGTTGATAAAGAACATCATTTCTATTTCTTGTTTAAATAGAAATGGGTACCATTTGACTTTTAGTAACAATTGTTGTTACATAACTTTGAATGGAGTTCTTTATGGGACTGGAACTTTAAGCAATGGTGTTTATACGTTGGACGTATCCAGTGACATCTTCAATATCGAAGCGAGCAACAAGTGTGCTCGAAAGGATAATCAATTAGACTCCCATATGTGGCATTGTCGTCTTGGCCATATAAGCAAGAAACGCATGTCCGAATTACACCAATGTGGAATTCTGGAATCGTTTGAATTGGATTCATACGATACATGCGAATCATGCTTAAAAGGCAAGATGACTAAGTTACCTTTTTCTAGAAAAGGTGAACGAGTGGGAGAGTTACTAGGTCTAATACATACTGATGTATGTGGACCTATGTCAACTCAAGCATTAGGAGGCTATAGCTACTTCATTACCTTCACCGATGATCGCTCACGGTTTGGGTATGTGTTCTTGATGAAACACAAGTCTGAAGCCTTTGAAAGGTTCAAAGAATTCAGAAATGAAGTAGAGAAACAACATGATAAGAGTATTAAAATACTTCGATCGGATCAGGGTGGTGAATACTTAAGTCAAGAGTTTCTTGATTATCTAAGAGACAATGGTATATTGTCTCAATGGACTCCGCCCTATACACCACAACATAATGGTGTATCTGAGAGGCGTAATCGGACTTTGTTGGACATGGTCAGGTCAATGATGAATCATGCAACTCTTCCCAAGTCCTTTTGGGGCTTTGCACTTCAGACAACTGTTTACTTGTTAAACAGAATGCCCACCAAGGTAGTCTCAACTACTCCATATGAGATATGGAATAGTAAGAAACCTCATGTATCTTACTTGAAGATATGGGGTTGTCCTGCTTATGTGAAGCGAACTGTATCAGACAAATTGGATGCTAAGTCTGATAAATGTCTATTTATTGGATACCCTAAGGAAACTAGGGGTTACCAATTCTATCATCCTGTGGAACAAAAGGTGTTTGTTTCAAGGCATGCTGTGTTTCTAGAGAAAGAGTTTCTCTTGCAAGAAAACAGTGGGAGTGTCGTCGAGCTTGAGGAGGCTCAAGAGACTCAAATAGACATTGATGAGATACCTGGTGAAGCATAACAGCCGACAACTCATAGTGATGAGCAATCGGCTGGACCTATTGTAACACCACATCTTCGTAGATCTGGTAGAACATGCAATATTCCTGAGAGATATGGATTTCTCGTAAGTGAATCGAACGACGTGTTACTCATTGATGATGAGGAGCCTACCAGTCATGAAGAAGTGCTGACAAGTTCAGAAAGGGATAAGTGGCTTGATGCCATGAAGTCGGAAATGGATTCCATGTATGAAAACCAAGTTTGGAACTTGGTTGACCCACCTGAAGGCATTAAGCCTATAAGGTGCAAGTGGGTTTTCAAGAAGAAAATCGACATGGATGGTAATGTGATTACCTATAAGGCTAGATTGGTGGCGAAAGGATATCGTCAAAAGCAAGGTGTTGATTATGACGAAACCTATTCGCCTGTAGCTATGCTTAAATCCATTCGGATGCTCCTGGACATAGCGACTCATTATGATTATGAGATATGGCAAATGGATGTGAAAACAGCTTTCCTTAATGGAAACCTGCTCGAGGACGTGTATATGATACAACCTGAGGGTTTCACATCGGTTGATAAAACCAAGGTATGCAAATTGCGACGGTCCATTTATGGATTGAAGCAAGCATCCAGGAGCTGGAATATCTGTTTTGATGAGACAATCAAAAGGTTTGATTTCTCACAAAATCCAGACAAACCTTGTGTGTACAAGATGGTTAGTGGGAGTGCAGTCGTGTTCCTAGTATTGTATGTCGATGACATATTACTTATAGGAAACGATGTTTCAATCTTACAGTCAGTTAAGGTTTGGTTATCCAAGACATTCTCCATGAAAGACCTGGGAGAAGCAACCTACATCCTCGGGATTAAGATCTATAGAGATAGATCGAAACGATTGCTTGGTATTTCGCAGTCTACATATATAGACCGAGTGCTAAAGAGGTTTAGCATGTCGGAATCCAAGAAAGGTTACCTACCCATCAGGCATGGGGTACACCTTTCGAAGTCTATGTGTCTGCGCACAGAAGACGAGAGGATTTGCATGAGTAAGATTCCCTATGCATCCGCAATAGGATCTATCATGTATGCTATGTTATGTACGAGGCCCGATGTATCGTATGCTCTGAGTGTCACGAGCAGATACCAATCTGATCCAGGAATGGATCATTGGGTGGCTGTTAAGACGATCCTTAAGTACTTAAGAAGAACTAAGGATGCGTTCCTAATATATAGAGAAGGGTACATGGTGATACGTGGGTATACGGATGCCAGATCCAGACAGACAAGGTTGATTCCATGTCTTAGTCTGGGTATGTATTCACCTGGAATGAAGGCGCAATAAGTTGGAAAGGTTCCAAGCTTGACACTATAGCGGATTCTGCCACTAAGGCAAAATACATTGCAGCTTTGGAAGAAGCAAAGGAAGCGGTTTGGATCAAGAAGTTCATCTCTGAACTTGATGTGGTCTCATCAATGATCCAAACATGTGCTTCGCTGCTATCATCTTATCAGAGAGATCATCAGTAGGAACGAAATACAAATAGAGAAAATTCCCACTGAAAGGAACTTAGCGGATCCTTTGACTAAAGCATTACCTCAAAGTAAGTTTGAGGGTCATGTTAGTGCTTATGGTATTGGATACCGTAGCGATTGGCATTAGGCCAAGTGGGAGTCTGTTAGTAATATATGAGAGATGTCCTAAGGCAATCGCCTTATGTATGAACCATTTATATGATAAATGAAGATTCACTATTTGAGTATACATGTTTCATGTATTTGATTGGATCTTAAACTCATTTACTGAATGCCCACGATGCGATTCACAGCATGAGAGAATTTGTGATTGGATCACAACTAGTGAGTATCTCTACATGTGTAATTGTGATGTATCAGAATTATCCCTAGTCGATGAATTGATGAATTTGGACACCATCAATTCTGTCGAGACTAGCATGAGGTATACTCCTTGGTGTATCCAAGCAGCTGATTCTCACTGGCTGGAGACATAGTGATGTCCGGAGTTAATCGTGGATGCTAGTTATGGTAACTAGTTCATTGGAGTGACCAGTAAGACTTCATATGGTTCTCTGCATATATAGATATGTCAATGAAGTTCTTATCAGTAGTTTAAGTGCGATGTTCCTTTGACTTGCGGTATTCAAGTCATCTTGATCATGGAGACTTATGCTTTGACATCTTAAGCAAACATCTCTAAGGAGATGTGGACCCGGGATGATTGGGTATAAGTCGAAATGATTGAAGATGTTTGAATAGCCTATAAAGGATTCACCACTCTTTGCGAGGAGATGTATACCCATGGCCTCTCGTCGGATTGTTACTAAAGTCTTTGGCCAAAGCATTACATGTTTAGAGTAAGGTACTCTTCGATACATGTGCAGTAACTAGAATCCGTAGGATGAGGAAATGATACTTGGGCTAGGTGTGACGTAGTCAGCCTAGTGGGGACTGACACTATAGACCATGTCCTGACCAAGTGGGTATAAGATGAGTGAAGGGAATGAGGCACGATTCATTCGAGCTGCTGAAGGGTTTCAGAAATAGTTCTGGATCAACCGTTGATCTTTTCGGTTAATTGGGGATCATGATGTACTACTAGGTTCCACTCATGATCGTTCTATAATTAATGGTTAATTATAGACGGCCAACATAAACTGAGAACCTATTTGGTCACACGCACAACGAGCGTAATCCAAAGGATTTAAAACGAGCTTGAGAATGGGATTCTCAGACCAAGAGAAACAAGGTTTGGTTGGACCAAACATAAAGCGAGTATGAAATCGTTTCAGTCGCAATGGAAGCGTGGATGGGCCGAGTCTTATGAAGACGTAATGGATGAACCAAAATGGTTTGGTTCTGATCCAATGGAGGAGAATAAACCAAAGGGTTTGGTTTATTTTAAACGAATGAACCAAAAGTTGGTTCGGTTCGTTTTAACTTAAAATAAACCATCATGGTTTGATTTATTTTAACTTATCTTAATGGAGCGGGTTAACGGGCCTAATGGTTATGATCCAATAACCATTAAGAGAATTAGTTCTCTATAAAAGAGGGTTTAAGGGATAATTAAGCCCTAATCCAAAACCCCTAGGTTAAAGTTGCCGCCCACCTCCTTATTGGAGTTTTCGGCGCCAACCTCTTGTCGCCGCCCATAGCTTCTCCAACCGGCGTCCAGAAGGTAGCTTCCTTCCCCATCGCCGACGTCGAGCTGCTGCCAGTTAGTGCTCCGGAGATCTCCTTCAGGTTTGGCATCAAGGTGAGCTCTATCTTCCTTGGTTGGCCGGCGCCTATCACCTCCACCAAAGCTGTCCAGTTTTCTGGACAGCTTGTTCTCCTCTCGTCGGAGCGTCGTTTGGATGACGGTTAGAGCTCCGACAGTGTCTAACTTACCAGGGATTCGATCTCCGGTAATCCTCTGAGGTGGAGGACGAAGGATTCGTCAATTGGTTGACGAATACCTCTCCGGAGAAGCGAGTTTTGAGAACTCGTATTAGGATCCGAATTTGGATTCGGATCGTGATCATCTCTCGATCACGTCGTCTTCAACACGAGGCTAATAACCCGTACGAAGACGAAGCTCGTGGCTTAGCGAAGTCATCCCGAGGAACTCGGCGTGGATACGGATAGAGACGATTCTAGCGAGGATCGTTCCGGTTGATGCCGTTCCCGCTACACGTCATACGAAAGGTATAACGTAGATAAATTTCTTTTTATTGCAAATTTAAATTTACGGTTATGTCTACACTTGTTGTAATATGCATGCGTGTGTTGTGTGTGTTGTAATAAATATAGATTTATTATTTTTATTGCTTCCGTTGTGTTCATGTTTACGAAACGTGATCGAACACACACACGCCGCGGTGCCGGAAACCCAACACCCTCTACCTCAAGCTTTGTGCTTTACTTGTATCGATTAAACTCCTACCTCTAAAGGGGAGGATTTCTTTAGTGTTTTTGCCCTCCGTACGTGGTTGAGGACCGCTAGGGCCTTGGAGTAGTAGCCGAAGGCTACGAACCAAGTAAAACTCCTTTGTCTCTTTTTACTTTACATTTACATTTCCGCTGCAATTAATTATCTCTCGAGTTTTAACGAACGAAAAGAAAAGAAAAAGGTTCTATCGCTATTCACTCCCCCTCTAGCGATCCGCTTCGATCCAACAATTGGTATCAGAGCCGGGGGTTGCTATGATTTGGTGAAACCACCAATCTAGCCATTTTACAGATTTTTTTTCTTTTTAATTCTGTTTATTTCAGATTTATTTCGCTTTGTTATTTTTTCTCCTGCACTACTAATCCAAGACGCGAGTTCAAGGATTAGATGAACTTAGATTAGATGAACTTTTTTCTGATGTAGAACTTCATGAGCAGTCTAATTCGGAACCCGAGAAAGGTATAGCTTTATTTGCAGGTTCAAAGAAAAAAACCGCTAGCAAGCCACCTCCGAAGGAAGAAGAGGATGAGTCGGATTCGGAGGTCGACTCGGAAATGGAAGCCGAACTAGTCAACCTAGTTCGGAGGATAGTCAAGGGCCGAAAACGAGCCGTCACTCGACCCAACGAAGGTAAGCCTAAAAGTTCAAACATAAGATGTTATGAATGCAACAGGTTTGGACACATTAAGTTCGAATGCCCAAAACTCAAGAGCAAGGCACCAAAATACAAAAAGGCACTCAACGCTACTTGGGAAGAAGCTTCTGAGGAAGAATACAACGATTGAGTCCTTATGGCTAAACCGGTGGAATCGGAGACGGAGTCAGAACCGGAACTTGAATCGGAAACCGAAGATGAGTCGGAATACGAAGCACTATTCAAGACAAGCCACGGATACGCATCTGGTTCAAAAGATAAACTCAAGGTAAGTCGCTCTCTTATTACCACACTTTATAGTGCAATTAAGTTTTTAAATAGAAAGTTAGCTAAGTCCGAGTCCAAGGTCGAGACCCTGGTTGAGGAAGTTAAACTCCTCAAAAATGAGGTCTCCCTAACCTCTTCGACTAGTCGAGTTCAAGAGAAGGACTCAACTCGGGTTGAAAAACTCGAAGTTGAGAACTCACTCTTGAAAAGTCAAGTCGAAGATCTTAGGAATACGTTGGAAAGGTTTACTTTGGGATCCAAAGGACTTGACCTCCTACTTGGATCGCAAAGGGATGTGTACAACAAGGCCGGGCTAGGGTTTAGCTCAAACATGACCAATAAGTCGTATATGTCAATCGTAAGTAGACATAAAAAACGTGTCCAAGCATGGGTCCCTAAGACCACCTTAATTTCAAACTTAGGATCAAACCAGTACTGGGTTCCCAAGGACCAAATCCACTATTTGGAGAGACCGAATCGATTCAACGGTCCAGGGGGAGCTAGTACGAAATTAGTTTGTGTTTTAACTTAGAAATTGCATGCTTAGGTTTTTATTTTTCTTTTTAGAATGGTTAGATAGGACTATAACTCGTCAATACTTGATAACATAGTACCAGGATGCGGCGAGATGATAGTACGCTAGGAAAGCGGAGTCTTGTGTATTCGGGCTAGATAAGGCGTATCTAGTTCGGTGCACTTGACCGAGCGGAACTAGCTGAAGCTACCTCGCCGTATCCTAGACTAGTTAGACCAGGAAGTGGTATTAGGTGAGTCAAGTCTCTATTTTCTTGAAAATGGCTTTGTTTAAGGAAGTGGTCGTTGTTCCGATCAAAGAAGGCTTCTGTGCCTCGCCACGACCTGGAAGCCATGATCTTGAAAAGGTGGCTTGATGAGCCTAAGGTCAAATCCGAATCTAACGCAAGGTTGACAAGTGTTTAAGTCATTAAACTTAATTCAACTAAAAAATTGGAAGTCATCTCACAAGAACATATAGGATTAACATGTTTGATCATATAGACATGGGTGAGATGATTTAGGTTAATAATCTTCAACCAATTTTTAATAAATCCAATATCTGATCCAACTACCTTGCATGTAGGATCAATGGATGTTGGATAGTGGTTGCTCCCGACACATGACCGGGGATCAACTCAAGTTTTCGAAGCTTTGATTCAAACGACAAGGATCGGTAGCCTTCGGAAATAACGGCAAGCTCAAAATCATCGGATCAGGTGATATTGAGCTTAACTCAAATTTTGTCATTCAAAACGTTTTATTAGTAGAAAATTTTCAATATAATCTTCTCAGTGTAAGCCAATTGTGTGATAATAACTATAAGGTCATATTTCTAGAAAACGAATGCGTAATTAATACAAATGAAACCTCTAAAACAATTCTTAAGGGAACTAGAAATAACAACATTTACACTATTAACTTAACTAACTCCTCAACTAAGTGTCTTATGACACGGCAAGAGGAATCATGGTTGTGGCACCGACGACTCGGTCACTCACACCCAAGACTCATCCACAAGATGAGTCAGAGTGACTTAGTTAGAGGTTTGCCTAACCTCAATAACTTGGATAATAAAATATGTAATTCTTGTCAACAAGGTAAACAATCTAGGACACAACATCAACTAACTAGTCAAGAACGAACCAAAAGTGTGCTTGAGCTCCTACACATGGATCTATTTGATTCACACGGAGCTAAGTCACTTAACGGAAGTAAATTCTGCTTAGTCATAATTGATGACTATTCTAGATTTACTTGGATTAGGTTCATCAAACACAAAGTGATACCCTAGATCAATTAATCAATCTATTTAAATTAATAGAAAATTAACAAAGCATTAAAATCAAAAGACTTAGGACTGATCATGGTGGTGAATTCGAAAACCATAGGTTTACAGAATTCTGTAACCTAAATGGATACCACCATGAGTTCTCTTGCCCTAGAACTCCACAACAAAATGACCTAGTAGAACGCAAAAATAGAACCCTACAAGAAGCCGCTAGGACAATGCTTAATGAGTATAACCTACCCGATAGGTTTTGGGCCGAAGCCGTGAATACGGCATGCTATGTCCAAAATAGAATCCTTATGGTAAAGAGGCACCTTAAGACCTCATACGAGATTTATCACGATAAAATACCTAACATCAAGTACTTTAGGGTATTTGGGTGTAAGGTACATATCCTAAACACTAAGGATTACCTAGGGAAATTTACATCCAAAACCACGACCGGAATCTTTCTAGGATACTCGACTACAAGCAGAGCCTATAGAGTATATAACCACGACACCCTTAGAGTCGAGGAGACTATCAATGTAGTTTTTGATGAAGGACACGAACCTACAAAACCCCCGGCAACCCCAATTAGCGAACCGACTCATACTAGACCTAACTCTGATCCGGAGATCAGGTCTAGTGTTAATCCTAACCTAAGTCAACCAAGTCACTCTATCGACCAAGTGATAGATGACTCCAACCAAACTAGAACTCAAACGAGTCATCCTATAAATCAAGTTGTAGACTCAAACCAAAATCCAATTAGGACTCAAACGAATCATCCTATCGACCAAGTGATAGGTGATCCAAGTCTAGGAGTTCGAATTAGAGCCTCATACAGAAACTTTAGTCAAATATCTTTGATTTCTAAAATTGAACCCAAAACTATTGACCAAGCTCTTCTTGATCCCGATTGGATTATTGCAATGCAAGAAGAGTTGGCTCAATTCACTAGGAATGAAGTATGGGAATTAGTACCACCACCTAAAGATAAAACAATCATTGGAACAAGGTGGGTGTTTAGAAATAAAATTGATGATAGAGGTGAAGTAGTTAGAAATAAAGCTAGACTAGTTGCTAAAGGGTTTAGTCAAGTCGAAGGTTTAGATTACGACGAGACCTATGCCCCAGTAGCTAGATTAGAGTCCATTCGAATGCTATTAGCATATGCAGCACATCGAGGATTTAAGTTGTTTCAAATGGATGTGAAATCTGCATTCTTAAATGGATACATTAAAGAAGAAGTTTATGTTAGTCAACCCCCCGGTTTCGAAAGTTTAGACAAACTCGATCATGTCCTTAGGTTAAAGAAAGCTCTTTATGGACTTAAACAAGCTCCTCGAGCTTGGTACGAGAGACTTTCGATTTATCTTAAGTCCAAAGGCTTTAACCAAGGTGTAGTTGACCCAACCCTTTTTGTAAAAACCTTAGGTAAAGACATATTCATAGCCCAAATCGTAGATGATATTATTTTCGGAACCACCAACTCAATCCTACTAAATGAGTTCATTTCACTTATGGAAAGTGAATTTGAAATGAATTTAGTAGGTGAGTTAAGTTTCTTTTTAGGTCTACAAATTAAACAAACTAAAGATGGAATATACCTACATCAACGCAAATATACTAGGGAATTAATTAAACGCTTTGGAATGCAAGACGCTAAAATTATTAATACCCCAATGGCAACTAATGTGAATATAGAAGAAGATGTAATCGGAAATTCAATTGATTTAAAATACTATAGGAGCATAATAGGGAGTCTCCTTTACTTAACTGCAAGCCGACCTGATATCTTATTTGCAGTAAGTATGTGCGCAAGGTTTCAAACCTGTGCCAAGGAGTCTCACCTAACTCTAGTCAAGCGTATCCTTAGATATCTAAAGGGTACACTTAATGTCGGTATTTGGTATCCTAGATCTACCGAGTTCGAACTAACCGGCTACTTCGATTCGGACTATGCCGGTAGTAAGCTCGATAGAAAGAGTATGAGTGATTGTTGTCAACTTCTCGGCTCGAGTCTAGTGAGTTGGTGCAGTAGGAAGCAACACTGTGTTGCTTTATCTACCACCGAAGCCGAATACATCGCGATGGGTGAGTGTGTCACGCAGCTTCTTTAGATGAAGCACACTCTCCGCGACTTTAAGTTAGACTTTACGAATACTAAACTTCACGTAGATAACATTAGTTCAATTAATCTTACAAAGAATCCGATATGTCACTCTAGGACCAAACATATAGAGGTCAAACACCATTTCATTCGAGAACATGTGGCCAACGGAGCCATACAACTCGAATACGTCGAATCAAAGTCTAACTTAGCAGACCTATTTACTAAACCCCTACCCGAAGCCGAATTTAGTCTATTAAGACGAAAATTGGGCATGTGCGTAGTAGAATAGGAACTTGCAAATTATATTTTCTTACTACTATTTCTTAAATTTTCATTTTTATGGAACTAGCATAGGACATACCTTAGATATCATGCACCTATAGATTTAAGGAGCCAATACATCTCACAACACATAGGACTAATGTGTTTGTGTACTTAGCCACGTAGATGGGCGCGAGATGTTAGGACCTTACTCCTGGTTCCAGATGTAGAGCTAGTGCATCGTTATGAACCACGGAGTATAATCATACATACTAACCGACTCTGACCAGGACTAGTTGATCTTTCATATCAATCAAGCCAAATATGAGTCGAACATCTTATAGATGAACTTATTTTCAGTATATTATTTTCAAAATAATGTGGAACATGCTTGGACTTTAAATTTAACACTTATTTTTGTTTTCCACACACACACTCACTCTTTTCGATATATGGCAAAAGGGGGAGAAAAAGGCCAAAGTTAAGGGGTCAAAATTCTTTTTTGATAACTTAACTCTTACTTTATATTTAAACCAAAAGTTAACTTTAAGTTTTGAAAACTTATTAAAGGCCAAGTTAAGAGAATTCTTAACTTAAACTTATTTGTGGCGCCTACGTTTTACTTATTTTTTATTATGCCCTTAATGTTTTACTTAAGGGGGAGAAAGGGATAAGTTAAGAAGAACTCTTAACTTAAACGTTTTACTAAGGCAAACTTTAAGTAATGTTAATTACTTAAAGAAACCCTCAAAGGGGAGGATTAAGGTCTTTCTTCAAGACTCACCCTCGGTCAAGGTGGAGGTTTCCTCAAGGGGGAGTACTTGAAGAAAATCCTTACTACTCCAACTTAATCTTCTTTATTTCTTGTTTCTAATGCACATTATTCTTCATGCTTGCTATTTACTTAACTTTGTATGTGGGTTTGCCATAAATCAAAAAGGGGGAGATTGTTGGTGCAGTAGGCACCTAAGGCGAACCTGAGTTTTGATTATAGCAAACGATACAAAGTTAAGCTCATGTCGTTATCTCACGAGCTGAATCAAGTGTGCAGAAGATTGCTATAGTTGGAGCTAAAGGCTAGCGACACCCGGAGGAAGCCGCGGTGGTCGGGCGACACCGGGAGGACTTCGGAGGGAGCCGAAGGAATCAGGTGGAGACCGAAAGCAAGGCTTCAAAGGTAAATGTTGAGGTAAGCTCGTGTGAGTGAGCGTAAGTAAGGTCGAGTCCTCCATACGGGGACATCCTTAGGCGACGATCCGACCAAGACTTCCCATGGAAGGTCTATGTTGAGATCGGATGACAAATGACCGTCGAATTCACTTATATTTCGAGCTAACTCTTTATTACAGTCGAAAAGTCTAAAAATCAGTTCAACCGGCCAAAAATCAGTTCAACTGCTAAGCCATCAGTTCAACCGGCCAAGGATCAATTCAATTGCTGAGCCATCAGTTCAACCGACCAAGAAATCAGTTCAACCGATGGTAAAAAATCAGCCTCGAGGAGTCAAGCTTTATCACCATTTTTCAAGGAGTTTTGTGCCCAATTCCTATTGGTTGAAGACCCATTCGATGAGGGGCTTAAAGGCTATAAAAGGAGGTCCTAACCTAGGGTTTCATCATCAATTCTAAGCCTCCAAAAGCCTCCGCAAAGCTACAACTTCTCCGACAACGAAGTGCTTCTTCTCCGACGTCTAGGTTTATTTGTTTTCATTTTATTATGTTGGTTAGAGTTTTATTTCAGTTTAGTACTTTCATTTTCGGATCTTTTATCGTAACGAGGAGAGGGGGAGTGTCCCTCTACCTCAAGCTTTGTGCTTTACTTGTATCGATTAAACTCCTACCTCTAAAGGGGAGGAGTTCTTTAGTGTTTTTGCCCTCCGTACGTGGTCGAGGACCGCTAGGGCCTTGGAGTAGTAGCCGAAGGCTACGAACCAAGTAAAACTCCTTTGTCTCTTTTTACTTTACATTTACATTTCCGCTGCAATTAATTATCTCTCGAGTTTTAACGAACGAAAAGAAAAGAAAAAGGTTTTATCGCTATTCACCCCCCCTCTAGCGATCCGCTTCGATCCAACATAGACACCGTTAGCATGACATAGCCGATGGAAGCACCTGAAGGCTAGCGCGATGGATGAATAGGTCATGGATGACTTGGAGGGATCCGAGAGGCGTGAGGCTGATGGAGGTGGCTAGAAGGCTTAGGTCTAGGCTAAGGGTAGTCTAGCAAGTATGGGGACACCATACTTGGGTTAAAACCTCATTTTTGAGGTTGACAGTTGACTGATATTATGGCCAGTTCGACTGCTGTGAGTCGACTTGAGTTCGATTGCCGTTTAAGAGCTAAAATTGCTCTGCAGCGATCGGCACGATCGGCCAAGAGACAACGATCGCGATTGAGTTGCGAGCAGAACACTCCGTAGTCGAGGCGTCGACTACGGGCGTTAGCGGTGATCGCCAATGTTAGCGATCGCGCCAAGAGTCCCGTTGGAACTTGTCCAACGTGGATTGAGTCGTTGTCTCATAGCTACAGTGTTGGCAGTTGACTGGGGACTTATGGCAGTCGATTGCCAGGTGAAAATCCAGCTCGACGCAAGATAAAAAGGGGAGCTCGTGGAGGATCTCGGCATCAGTTCTTTGGGAGCTTTGGTGAGGCGATTTGAAGGCGATTTGCAGGTGCATTTCAGGGTTCTTCAAGCTCATCCAAGGAACCGACAAGTAAGTGCTCAAAACCCTAGTTTGTAAAGTGTTCTTTACATTTTCACTTGTATTTGCTTGTTTACTTTGTATTACTTGTTATAATTCATTATACGAGGTTTCTCCACCTCCGACTTGTTGTCGAGAAGGAGTTTTATTGCTTAGTGGTGTTTGTGGCATCGCTAGGGTTCGTACGAACCCAATCCATGGAGTAGGAACCATTTCGGTTCCGAACCACGTTATATCATGCGTGTTATGATTGTGTCTTGTGTTTGTATTTGTTATTGTTTATTCCGCTGCGTACTAACAAGATTGTAGACAAGCATCGCGAACGAATTCCATCATCGTACTATCACATGCTATTCACCCCCCTCTAGCGGCCTCAAATCTCCTACAACCTTATCTTTGAAATAAAGTACATAAAGAGAAATAAAAACAAATAGAATGTACTGATGCTTTAGTAGCTATTGAATTAGGGCACGAGTGTCGGAGTTGCGTGGGAGCAATGGGATGTAGGTTCTACGGACGAAAAACACTTTTAATAGCACTTGGACGTAGTAGACGAGTTATCTTCTAAGCTGGTCATGCATTTCTTTTATAAGTCATTTTCAGTCGACTCCACATCAATCTGTCGATATAGTACTTCGGGCTTCTCAGTCGGCTGAACATGTTCTAGTCGACTCTAGGTCACCTGGCTCCGTATCAAAAAATTTACCTTTCCAATCAACTGGACCTCCCCAGTCGATTGAAACTCTTTCCATCTGGGTTGTCAGATCTTCGATCGATCACCAGCTTGTTAGGGCAATCAACCCATGTGATGTGGTTTTGATGTGTGTGGCAAAGGATTTAAGTTAGGATTGTATTGGATTTGATATGTGCATTGAAGTCATGCAGGACTTAGTAATTTGCACATGGAGCATTGGCAAGTTTCACCTCTCATAACTCGGTCTTTGAGTCGGTGAAAGATGCATTGCAGAAGCTGTGCGCTTGGTGCATCCAAGGGACCGCCGGACGAGGACCATTGGAGTGAAGCCGGAGGAAGTAGACTTCAGAGCGAGACGCGAAGGATGGCGCTGCGAAGCCATGCGCTTGGCGCATCTGAGGGACGTGGCCGGACGAAGACAACTTCAAAGGCGAGTGACTCTAAGGGAATCAGAGTGAGCGATTGTAACCCAGGATGGGGTAGCGCTTAGGTGAAACTTGGCCAATTAGCTAAGTGTCGGATGGAATTTTTCGACATCAATCGACTGTCATGCCATGACAGTCGACTACTCCAAGTTGACTTAGACTCGACTGGTGTTCGAGTCGAGGTTACAATGACCGCCAAGGGTCATCGGTCCGATGCGTCAAACCATCGATCGATTCGTCGATGGCAACAATGACCGTCGCGAGGATTTCGGGCACAGAATGGTTGTTAGTCGACTGCTCGCTCACGGGACTCGACTGTTGACTCCATCAGTCGACTGATGGGAAGATCAGTCGACTGATGTGGGTGTCGTTGGATGAAATCCAATATGGAAGAAGCCGTTATAGGGCAACGGCTACAGGGGCAGTCGACTGATCGAGGCATCAGTCGACTGCCAGGCACCCAACGGGAAGAAAGGCTTCTTCTCTATAAAAAAAAGCCTTGGGTCATCTTGGGAGGAAAATGGTTCATTGCTAAACATCTTCCCAAGTGCTCAAAACGATTTTCCTCTTCTTTCTTGTATTTATTTTCATCTTATTGTAATAGGAGAGAATTCTTGTAAGGAAAGGTTACCTCCACCTAGCTTTGTGCAAAGGAGAGTTTAGTGGAAAGTTTAAGGCGTGATTCACCTTGGACGAATCAGATCGTGGATTAGCGGCAAGGCCGTGAACCACGTTACATCTTAGTGTTAGCGTTTGATTTCCTTTACTTATTGCTTTGTCTTTATTGTTTACATTTTCGCTTGCGCTAACGAATTTGTAGACGAGCAATCAACGAGTAAATTCCACCGTACGTGAAAGAGAGATATTCACCCCCCTCTATCCGGCCACCTACGGTCTAATAAGTGGTATCAGAGCCAAGTCACTTGTCACTAGACTAACCGCCGCAACAAGCACAACTGTTGGTGCAACAATGCCCCAAGCATTTATATGTTTTGATATTTGAATAATCATCTAAGTTAGGCAATTCTTTGTGATCTAATTGTGAACATGTTTAAGTGACAGAAAAATCCAAGTATGAAGACTTGGTAAAAGACAAGTCCAAGTGTGATCTTGGCAAAGAGAAGTCCAAGGAAAGGTCTTGGTGGCATAAGTCCAAGCATGTAGTCTTGGCGATGTAAAGTCCAAGCAGTCCTTGGCAAACGAAGACCAAAGGCAAGTCTTGGTGGCATAAGTACAAGCATGTAGTCTTGGCAGCGTAAAGTCCAAGCATACTTTGACAAAGAAGAAACCCAAAGCATGACGAAACCGAAGGAAGCTTTTGAAGGCAAGCGCATGGATGGAGTCGTGAACTTAGAGAAATCCTGGAGGCGCAAGGCTGATGGAGAAGCTAGAAGGTTAAGTATAGACTTAGGGTATGTTTTCAAGTATGAATTAGTCATACTTAGGGTGCCGATTGGTGAAATATTGTCGAATCGCCTTCAAAATGCGGATTAGAGGCCGGAGAATCGGCCGGTCGATCGAGTTATCCTAGTCGAATGATAGTCGACTTCGAACTGATCGTCGATATAAGCCGGGCACGATTGCCATTATTGGTAGTCGACTGCCACGAACAGAAAGGCTCGTAGCCGACTGGCCAGTCGGCTACGGGCAGCATCAGTCGGACTGCTACTGTTGGCAGTCGACTGATAGCCCTCCCGTTGGTGATGACGACTGCAAATCCCGCAAATCTGACTGTTCAGAAGTCGTTAGCCGTGACGACAGTCGACTGATGTGATTCATCAGTCGACTGATGTGATTCATCAGTCGACTGATGGACCTCCAATGGGAAAAAGAGGCTCTTTCCTATAAAAAGAGGCCAAGGGGAGCAAGAAGAGTCTAATGCTTATATTCTGATCATTCTCTTAAGCTCCCACAAATTTTCTAAGCTTTCTAAGTGTTTTAACTCCCTTCCTCCTCTCTAATCTTCATTTTCATCTTTTGTAAGAAGAGGAGATTTTGTAAAAGAGAAAGCTTATTAGTGAAGATTGATTTGGGTTGATCCACCTCAAGGATCACCATGAAGTAGGAGCATTATCTCCTAACCACGTAAAAGCTTCCATGTTAGCATTGCATTTCGTTTCTATTATTATTGCATTTGTTGTGTTTTCGCTAATCATTTTTGTAGAAAATGAAAAGAGGCTATTCACCCCTCCTCTAGCCATCCAAGGATCCCTAACAACAACAACAACAACGATGGGCAGCTCTAACATCCATCCGCCAAAGTTTGAAGGCGAATTCTCTTGGTGGAAGAAGAGAATGGAGGTATTCTTTGAGATCGACTTTGATATTATGCTTATAATGGAGAACGATTTCGAGTTGCCTAGGGATGAAGAGGATAATCTAATTGAGAGATCAAGATGGACAAAGAAGCAAAGAGAGGAGTACTTGGCGAATTCAAAGGCCAATCACCATCTATACAATGTACTCCCTCAACAAGAAGTCAACCGAATAGAAGAATGTGCTAGCGCTAAGGAGATGTGGGAGAAGCTAGTAGAGCTTCATGAAGGTACATCCGAGGCCAAGCTAGCAAGAAGAGATGTCCTCCGCTCCCAACTCAACAATATCAAACTCGATAAAGGGAAGAAGGTAACATCTTTACATTCACACTTTAAAGAGATAATAACCGGTTTGTCAAGCATAGGTGAGAAGCTATCAAACCGGGATATGGTTATGAAGGCTATAGATGCCTTTCCTCGGTCCTCAAAATGGAGCTCCATGGTGGACTCCTACATATCGAAGAATCTAGAGGTGAGCACCCTAGAAGAATTCTTCTCCACAATGGAGCTACATGAAACAAGGCTTGAAGAAGTAATTGAAGAACCAAGCATCAAGCCATCAAGGGGAAGAAGAAGAAAGAGACACCACCTTCATCATCAGATGAAGACTCCTCCTCCTCCTCCATGGATAGCACGGAAGAAGCCTACATGGTAAGGAAGGTAAGGCGTGCATTGAGAAATTTTAAATTTAACAAATCTAATGATAGGAGGAGAAGACCAAAGAGGAAGATAATATGCTACAATTGCCAAGGAGAGGGATATATAAGAGATGATTGTCCTCTCTTGAACAAGAGCAAAGAAGAAATGAGGAGGAAAGAAGAGAAGAAGAAAGGGAGCAAGAAAAAGGAAGAAGAGAAGAAAACCAAGGAGAAAGGGAAGGCAAAGGCACATAAGGCCACATGGGATGATCCATCATCCTCATCATTCGAAGAAGAAGCCTTCACAAATCTTGCCCTAATGGGGATAGATGACTTGGACTCCACCTCCTCCGAGGAAGAAGAAAGAAGCACTAGCGAGGAGGAGAGCCCAAGTGAAGGGGGAGCATCCTCATCTTCGTCCTCATCATCGGAAGGGGATTTTGTAAGTGAAGTAACGAATCTTCCTCCCAAGAAAATCATGTCTATGATTTCAAATTTAACTAAGGAATTATTTAGGGCTAAGAAAAAGAATAAATACATGATTGATCAAATTAAGACCCTAGAAGAAAAGCTAGAAAAATCATATTTAAATATTAATGATAATGTTTCTTCTAGTATCAATGATGCATTCTCACATGATGATTACATGTCTTTTAATGTTAGTGATGCATGTATGGAGGAAAATAAGATTTTAAGGGAAAAGGTAGACCATTTAACTAAGGCCCTAGAGAAATTCACCATAGGCTCCAATACTTTGAACATGATAATTGGGAGCCAAAAGGGCAAGCTTTAATAAGAAAGGCCTAGGCTATAAAGGAAACAAAAATGAGAAGGCCTATAATTGCCTAATTGCTAGGGGCCAAGACAAAAATAAAACAATAGCTAAAAAATGGATCCCTAAGGAATTTTTAGTGAACCCTATAGGAAAGAATTTGTATTGGGTTCCCAAATCCATCCTTAAGGGTTAGGAAAACCCTAGGATAGTCAATCATGTGGATTTTACTTATATCATATTGAATGGTTGACTTAGGATGGTATGAGTTATAAATTTTTAACATAGTGTTGGGTGATGATAATGTATGACCCATAAATTAAATGTTTGAATCATGATTTATGCTCAATTTTATAATTTATAATCATGATATGCAATGATTGATGATTTATGATCGTGATTGATAATTCTTGATGCATGTTCATGTTTGGGTTTTTAGGATGATACTTAATCATGGGTAGAAATGCATGAAATTTTGGTTAAGTGTAAATACCATTAGGAACATCTCACATCCCACTATAAGGCTAACTTGATTGAGAACTTAGCAATGGGTGAGATGATAGGATGATACAAATGGTTCACTAATGCCTATGACATTTAGATGAGTTATTAAGTGTATCAATAGAGCGATAATAGACCAATTATGGGGAAAACATATGTTTAATTCATAGATATATTGCCCAAAGATTATGGTTGGATATTTCAAATGATTTTAAAACCATTTTATGTTTCATAAACAGCGAGTTAATGTTTTGAAAAGCTTCAAGGCAAAACTAGGCTTTATAGTTGATACAAACCTTAGACTTTTTACAACTTTTGAGTTTTTGTCTAACTTTCAAAATTAAAATGAATTTTCATGAATTTTTTTTTTCACTGATAGAGGAACTCACAAGAAATTTGTATTTCAAATTTCATGATTTTTTGAATTTTCTATAATTTTTGGTGCATTTCTGAAGTTCATTCGAAAAATTAGAAAAACCTTAAATCTGTGTGCCAGTCGACTGATAGTCTAATTCAGTCCACTGATATACTATGCATGAGCACAGTAACATATTTTATCATGTTTTGAGTGGTTTTTATGTATTTTTCTTCCTTAGAGTTGATGTCATGCGTGTATAACATTTAGATAATATTTTTGATGGTGTCAAAGGGAGGGAATTGATAGGTTTAAGTTAATCATGCTAAAAAAGAAAATTTAGCATATCTTAAGGGGGAGTTTGATACTCATATTTTTACTTACATGCTTTCTTGTCTTATGTTTTATGTTATTATTTTTACCTAACTTAAACGGATTGCCACACATCAAAAAGGAGGAGATTGTTAGGACAATCAACCCATGTGATGTAGTTTTGATGTGTGTGGCAAAGGGTTTAAGTTAGGATTGTATTGGATTTGATATATGCGTTGAAGTCATGCAGGACTTAGTAATTCACACATGGAGCATTGGCGAGTTTCAACTCTCATGACTCGTTCTTTGGGTCGGTGAAAGATGCATTGCAAAAGCCGTGCGCTTGGTGCATCCGAGGGACCGCCGGATGAGGAGCATTGGAGTGAAGCCGGAGGAAGTAGACTTCAGGGCGAGACGCGAAGGATGGCGCTGTAAAGCCGTGCGCTTGGCGCATCCGAGGGACGTGGTTGGACGAAGACAACTTCAAAGGCGAGGGACTCCAAGGGAATGAGAGTGAGCGATTGTAACTCGGGATGGGGTAGCGCTTAGGTGAAACTTGGCCGATTGGCTAAGTGTCGGATGAGATTTCCCGACATCAGTCGACTTCCATGCCATGACAGTCGACTGCTCCAAGTCGACTTAGACTCGACTGGTGTTTGAGTTAGGTTTCTGTGCGTGATCATTCGATGGCGTGTGATCGGTAGTCGCGAGGGTTTCGAGCAGAATGATTTTTAGTCGACTGCTCACTCGCGGGACTCGACTGTTGGCTCCATCAGTCGACTGATGGGAAGATCAGTCGACTGATATGGGAGCCGTTGGATGAAATCCAACATGGAAGAAGCAGTTATAGGGCAATGGCTACAGAGGCAGTCGATTGATCGAGGCATCAGTCGACTGCCAGGCACCCAACGGGAAGAAAGGATTCTTCTCTATAAAATGAAGCCTTGGGTCATCTTGGGAGGAAAATGGTTCATTGCTAAACATCTCCCAAGTGTTCAAAACAATTTTCCTCCTCTTCCTTGTGTTTATTTTCATCTTATTGTAAGAGGAGAGAATTCTTACAAGGAAAGGTTACCTCCACCTAGCTTTGTGCAAAGGAGAGATTAGTGGAAGGTTTAAGGCGTGATTCACCTTGGACGAATCGGGTCATGGATTAGCGGTAAGGCCATGAACCACGTTACATCTTGGTGTTAGCATTTGATTTCCTTTACTTATTTTTTTGTCTTTATTGTTTACATTTCCGCTTGTGCTAACGAATTTGTAGACGAGCAATCAACGAGTAAATTCCACCATATGCAAAAGAGGGATATTCACTCCCCTCTAGTCATCCACCTACAGTCCAACACAGCTAATCTTGCTAACTGGGTATCCAGTCGACTAGACCATACTAAGTCAACTATGATGTAATTAAGAGGTGTCCTAAGACAATCACTTTAGAAGTTATTAATAAAATTTACTCTTTGAGTATACATTATCTATGTATTTGATTGGATCTTAAACTCATGTATTAAAGTCCACAATACGATGCATGACATGAAAGAAATTGTGATTGGATCACAATTAGTGGGTATCTCATCATGTGTAAAAATGCAAGTATTGAAACTATCCCTAGTCGATGAATTGATGAGATTGGACATCATCAATTTTATGAGACTAGCACATGTTATGCTCCTTGGTTTATCCAAGCATTTGGTACTCACTGAATGGAAGCATAGGGATGCTGAGAGTGAACATGTGGAGGTTAGTTATGGTAACTAGTTCATTGGAGTGACATGCTATGAGACTCCACATGGTTATATATGTCGTTGAAGATCTCATTGCAGCTTGAGTGCAAGCTTTCTTAGACTTGAGGCATTCAAGTCACCTTGATCATGGTGCCTTATACTTTGACTTCTTCACAGCCATCTACATAGTAGGTGTAACTACGGGATAATTAGGTATAAGCCAAAGTGATTGAAAGTGTTTAAATAGCCACAGAGGATTCACCACTCTTGATAAAGGAGATGTATACCCTATGTCTCTTGTCAGGATTGTTACTCAGAAGTCTCTGGCCAGAGCAAGCATGTTAAGAAGATGGTCTTCTTAGGAACATATTGAAGTAACTTGAATCCACAGGACAAGGAAACTAACTTGGGCTAGATGTGATGTAGTCAGCCTAGTGTGGACGAACACAGACCATGTCCTGAACTAAGTGGATATAGGATGAGTGAAAGGAACAAGGCACGAACAACTAAAGCTGTTGAAAGGTTCAGAAAATGTTTTGAGTCGATTTAGACTTTCCAATCAATTGGGGGTCATGATGTACTACTAGGTGCCACTCATGATCTATTCATAATTAAGGGGTTAATTATGAATGACCAACATAACCGGGAACCTATTGGGCCACTCACACTACGGGTGATCTCGAGATGTAAAACAAGTCTGAGAATGAGATTCTCGATGAGAGAGGATATGTCTGGTTGGACCAGACCAGGGGGTGCAAAACAGAGGCTATGAAACCTTCTATGGCGTTGTTGGACTTAGCACGACCATATCGGACCTAAACAAAGTCAAACAGACTATACAGAGCCTCACATGCCCGTGCCTAACTTGGCACGAGTCGTGCTTAGCTCTGGCTGAAAAATAACAAAAATCGCAGTTTCATCGATTTTAGAGATTTCTCTTATGGAAATTTCCTAGGTTATTCTTACCTTAATTATGGGATAATTACGGAAAGATATATTCCGTTTAAGCATCCTGAGGTAACTTAATCAAGAGATTTATAAATAGATCCCTTGATAATCTTTGGACGGGAGGTGATTTTAAGTTTCTCCCTTGGTAGTCATCTTTCCTCTCTCCTCTTCTCTTGTCTTCGCCGATTGGCTAGCACCAATCGGAGACAAAGGTTTGCTGCTCTTGGAGTTGTCTCAGGTGATCCTGGTGTGGATACTGATAGAGGCAAGGCCTGTTGGTATTGCTTGTTGTTTTGATGGATTCAAAAGAATCTTGAAGGTATAACTTCTCCTTCTCCTTGTGTGTGTTTTCATGTGATTATGCCAAAGCAAGTTCTTTTGGCCCCCAGGGGATGTCTGAGATGTAATAAAAATTATTTTATTCGCTTTATTCTACTGCGCATGATCCTGAAATCTCCAACAAGTGGTATCAAAGCCACCTTGTTTGTTTGGCATAAATTGCATGTTGTAGGAGAATATTTAAAGCATGTTTGATGTTTTAATATACCTATGTCATGTTTATCTATATGATATATTAGAGTATGCTTGATTTTACATATATATGATATGTTTGTAACCTAAAAGGGAATACCGAGGATGTGCCTAGAAACACCGAAGGTGTTGGACGCATCGTTAGAGCCTAAGCATAGACTCACGTTCACATCGAAAAATTTATTTTCTAATGTGACCTTGGTTTTTCCATATTTAGGTTTATTTCCTTTTATAGATGAGACCCATAATAACCTGAAATTCTTTGTGCAAATATTAGGGCTAACACCTTTCATTAATATGGTTGAAATAGAGTTCTTTTTCGTGTTTGGGTTGTTGGACTCTCTCCAAGCCTGGCATGATATCGAGCATGTTCAATTCATATGAGATTTGATGTTTATTTTAAATGGTATGGACCAGAGGTCAATTTCAAGTTTGGGTTGTTGGACTCTCTCCAAGGCTAGCTTGTAAATTGGATGTGTTCAAATTATTTAAATTCGATCTCACGATTAATGGGTCAGCCTTAACTAAAAGCATTGATTTGTTGGACTCTCTCCAAGTTCAATGTGGACAGAGGTGCAATTAGGTGATATTCTTTGGATGTATATATGTTAATGAGTTAACAACCTAATGTATATGTCAATATTCAATTAGTTAATAGCATAAAGTGATAGTTATATATTTGATATATAATGGGTACTGTTGATACCTAACATTATGACTATAAATGACTTGTTGGACTCTCTTCAAGGTTGTTCTGAGTCATAATGGGTATTAACTCACTAGGAGATCATCTACCATCTCTCGAATTCAAAGTGAGGGCTATTAAATTTGATGAAAATAGTGGGAGTTTCTTGTTAATGTAAATTGTTTACATTATTATAAAATTCAATTCTCTTATACACCTCTTTTTGTATGTCTAGGTACTAATTAGAACAACATGTCAACCTCCATTAATTTACGTTCGATTTTTTACAACAACAAATTGACTAGGCCAAACTTCTTGGACTGGCTTCTCAACCTGAGAATTGTTCTCAAGGCTAAAAAGCTAGCTTATGTCCTTGAAAAGGTTCTTCCCTAACCTCCTGCAGATAATGCATCTGGTGACCAAAAGTTGGCTTACCAGAAACATGTTGCTGACTCTGAGATGGCGAGTTGCATTATGCTAGCGTCGATGTCTTCTGAGTTACAGAAGCAACATGAGCATATGGATGCTAATACAATTGTCTTTCATCTTCGAGAGTTGTTTGATGAGCAGGCATGATCTGAAAGGTTCGAGGTCACCCAACTCCTCTTTCACTCGAAGATGTCGAAGGGTTCATCTGCAGTGTAGTTTGCACTAAGGATGAATAGCTATATTGAGCGATTGAGATCATTAGGATTTTTCATGGACCATGAATTAAGTATTGACTTAATTCTTCACAATCTGACTGGTAGCTATTCACAATTGTTAGGATCTGTGCGCCCGCTAGAGGGGGGGGGTGAATAGCGATTCGGTGTTGCTTGATGGAATTTGATCGTTCATTTCTACAAATCATGTTAGCACATCTAAAATAGAAATAATACAATATAAAATGTACAAACACAATCACAACACGAGATGTAACGTGGTTCAAAACTGTATGGTTCATACTCCATGGATTGAGCTTAAATGAGCTCTAGTGATGCACACACAACCACTAATCAATAATACTCCTTCTCGACAATAAGTCAGAGGTAGAGAAACCTTGTACAATGAATTACAATAGTAATAAAAACAAATACAAGTGAATACAAGTAAACTACACAAATACAAGTAAAGAAACACTTTACAATTGTGAACTTGGATGCTTGCTTTGTGATTGCTTGAACTTCACTTGAAGATCATGATTTGCACCAGCAAATCGCTTCAAATCGTACAAGAAACCGATGGCGAAAACCTCCTCCGCGAGCTCCCTTTAAAGCTTCACCTTGGGCTGGATTTTGCCTAGCAGTCGACTGATCGAGACCATCAGTTGATTGCTCCTGTAGCCGTTGTCTCACAACGGCATGAGCCACGTTGGATAAGTTCTAACGGATAGACTATCAGTCGATTGATCATGCCCATCAGTCAACTGATCGAGCCATCACTCGACTGTTAAAACCTAATAGTCAACTCGGGAAGCTTCTATGCCCGAATACCCGACCAGCAGTGGACTGATCTCCAGATTAGTTGACTGCCCAATGTTGGCAATCCACTGCTAGGCCAGTTCCTACAGTCGAACTCTAGTCGACTCATATCGGTCGACTGACCATAGTCCCAGTCAACTGATACACCTTAAACATGAGGTTTTAACCCCAAGTATGGTGCCCCCATACTTGCTAGACCGCCCTTAGCCTAGACCTAAGCCTTCTAGCCACCTCCATCAGTCTCGCACCTATCAGATTCCTCCAAGTCATCCATGACTTGTTCATCCATACGCTAGCCTTCAAGTGCTTCCATCAACTATTGTCATGCTAATGTGGTCTACACCGCCAAGGCATATTGGGCTTACACTTCTAAGACTTCACTTAGACTTTACTTCACCAACCATTATACTTATGCTGCCAAGCCTCCACCCTTGGACTTTACACCGCCAATATTCCTCTTGGACTTCTCAATTGCCAAGTACCCATGACTTGGACTTTCACCGCCAAGACTACACCCTTGGACTTACGTGGCTAAGACTGCACCCTTGGACTTTCCATGCCAAGACCCATGCTTGAACTTTCCCTTGCCAAGACTCATGCTTGGACTTTCTATGCCAAGTACCCATGACTTGGACTTTCCCATGACAATGGTCAAACCATCGTCAAACATCAAACATGACCTGGGTCGATTGCACCAACAATCTCCCCAATACATTGTCAGACATCAATGTCAAACATCAAAACACTACTCGAGTCAAACTCGAGTATGGTCAATCGTGACCTGGACCGATTACACCAACAATCTCCCCTTTTGATGTTTGACAAAAACCAAACACATTTGAGTTTGGCCTAAACCCTAACTCAAATCTCCTTATCAATTATCGCAAATTGGTAGTTTCACTTTCTCCCCTTTTTTGATATACATCAAAAAGGTTCTCCCCAAGGAGGTCAATGTCTCATTTTCTAATGAGATCCTACAATCTCCCCCTTGGTCCAAAACACCTAGGATGCCTTCACTCTTCCTAATGATAAGTCCCATATCACTAAAGAGAAGCAATCCTAACTTCTCCAAAATTCTCTACATTTTCCCCTTTACAAGGAAGAATAGACATCCATCATCCCAAGATGGATAACTCCCCCTTGACCATTGCACCAACAATGTCCTTGGAGAGCTCCTAAGCCAATAGGAACACCAAACCATCAAAAATAAGGTTAAAAGTTCAACATTGAACATTCACATACCTAAAATTGATACACACACTAAACAACTCTCCTAATCTATATCCAATGGATTTTCACCTTTTCTAAAGTTTTCCAAAGTATATCCTAAGGTTATGAGCAGTTAGTGTTGGTGCAATCGGCCAAGGTCATGATTGACCAGACTCGAGTTTGACTCTAGTGATGTTTTGATGTTTGACAAAGGGATTTGACAAAGGGATTTGACAAAGTGGTTTGGCATTGATGTTTGACATTAATGTCGGTTAATATGTTGGGGAGATTGTTGGAGCAATCGACCCGGGTCATGTTTGACCGGACTTGAGTTTGACTCGAGGAAGACCGTGATGGTTGACTGGGGTTGACCAGGTGATTATGGAAAAGTCCAAGCATGGGTCTTGGCAAGGTAAAGTCCAAGTCATGGGTACTTGGCATGGAAAGTCCAAGTGGGACACTTGGCATTTGGTAAAGTCCAAGTCTTGAGTACTTGGCATGAAAAGTCCAAGTGGGACACTTGACAAATGGAAAGTCCAAGCATGGGTCTTGGCATGGAAAGTCCAACATGGGTTGGCAAGGGAAAGTCCAAGCTTGAGTCTTGGCATTTGGAAGTCCAAGGGGATTGATTTTGGCAGCGTAAAGTCCAAGCGGAGTCTTGGCGGCGTAAGTCCAATGTGCCTTGGCGGTGTAGACACCGTTAGCATGACATAGCCGAGGGAAGCACCTGGAGGCTAGCGCGATGGATGAACAAGTCATGGATGACTTGGAGGGATCCGAGAGGCGTGAGGCTGATGGAGGTGGCTAGAAGGCTTAGGTCTAGGCTAAGGGTGGTCTAGCAAGTATGGGGGCACCATACTTGGGTTAAAACCTCATCTTTAAGGTTGGCAGTCGACTGGCATTATGACCGGTTTGACTGCCGTGAGTCGACTTGAGTTCGACTGCCGTTTAAGAGCCGAATCGCGATCGCTCGGCGCTCATGAAGCGATCGGCCCGATGTCTCACGGTCGGCCTAAGTCGGCGATCATTGCTAGTTGATATGACACGCGAATGCTCAGTGAGTCGATTGGCGGTCGACTACGCGGTACGATCAGCCAATGTTGGCAGTCGACTGCCAAGAGATCCGTTGGAGTTTTTCCATCGTGGATTGAGCCGTTGTCTCACGACAACAGTGGCATCAGTCGACTGGTGACTTATGGCAGTCGACTGATAGGCAGAAATCCAGGTCGCACGGAAGGATAAAAGGAGCTCGACGGGAGGATTTTTGGATATCGGTTCTTGAGGGCTATTGGGGCGATTTGTTGGTGCAAATCAGGTCTCCAAGTGCAAGCAAGCAACCAAGCATTCAAGCAATCAAAACAAGTGTTGTAAAGTCTTTTCTTTACTTGTACTTCATATTTATATTGTATATTGCTTGTATTCCATTCGTTTATTGTTGTAAACGTTTGTACGGGGTTTCTCCGCCTCCGACTTGTGTCGAGAAGGAGTGTTTATCATTAGTGAGTGCGTGTGCATCACTAGGGCTCTTTAGAGCTCGATCCGTGGAGTAGAAACCGTGCGGTTCCGAACCACGTTATATCGTGCGTGTTGTGATTGTATCTTGTGTTTGTATTTGTTATTGTTTATTCCGCTGCGTACTAACAAGATTGTAGAGAAGCAATGCGAACGATTTCCATCTACGTACGAATTCAACGCTATTCACCCCCCCTCTAGCGGGCATCTAATTCTCCAACATGTGGTATCAGAACCCGGGGCTCTTCTACGGATTAACAATCGGGAGCAAGACGCTAGAGGGTAAAAGATGGAAGTCCAAGATCAATTAGGTTGGGACATCAACACACCGGTGCCCTACACCCTATACGGACGAGAAGGATTCAATTCTTGGAAGGGAAGAATTGAGGATTTTATTATGATGAGAGACTTTGAGGAATGGTCCATTTTGATGGATGGATTTGAATATCCAAGAGGACCAAGAGGTGGATTCCTCAAAAAGAAGAGATGGACCGAAGAGCAAGTTCAAGCATCCGAGAAAAATGATAAGGTGATAAAATTTTTAATTGATTTAATGCCTAACAATGTCTTGTGTATGTTAGGTAATTATGTAGATGCTAAAGAGTTATGGAGCCAAGTGGCCAAGCTCCATGAAAGCCCATCAATGGTCCAAGAGGAAGAGACCGAAGAGGCTAATGCATCACCCTCATCAACATCCAAAGAGGAAGAGGAAGTAGAATCGGAAGTTGATAGGGAGTCAATTTCCGGGTTGGTGGAGGAAGTGGAAGAAGCATCCACTTCTAGGATTGAGGAGGAGATTAGAGTTTCCTCAACACCGGAGCAACAAGAAGAACCATCTACATCCGGTAGAGAGGAAGAGCAAGCTCAAGAATCCACTCCGACCACCACAACCACCCTAGGTAACTCAAGCATGTCAATTAATAATAAAATGAATATTATATGCTTTGAGTGTAGGGAGAAAGGACACTACAAGAGTAAGTGTCCTAAACGGGTTAAGAAGACTCCACCCGTGCCAAAAGTCAAGGAGACCGGTGCCTCAATGAAAAAGAGCAAGGAGCAAGTGATTTGCTTCAAATGCCGACTACCGGGTCATTACCGGAGTCAATGCCCGAAGGGGGAGAAGAAGGGGCAAAGGGGAGCATCACAAGTAGGGGGAGCTACTAAGGCTAACCCTAAGGTATATCAAGTTAATAATGCTCTTTCTTTAGTTAATAGTCAAAAGCATGCTAGAAATTTTAATTCTCTTGCAATTCATAAAGAGCATGCTAGAAGTAAGGAATTTTGCTTAGGTGCTAAAAATGTTTACCTAAGGAGTAAGGAGAAATTTGGGACTAATGTCCCTAAAAACAACTTATCTAAGGACAAACCTAGGTCAAATAACTCTAGAAAATTTTTACCTAGGGAGACAATTAGAAAGGTGCAAGAGCACCTAGGTCTAAACCCTAAATGGACTAGGCATATGCCTAGAAAATCCCATGCCCAAGATTTAAATCAAAATTCTAAAATTGGGCAATTAGAAAAGGAAAATCAAGTCTTGAGGTCAAGACTTGAAAAACTTGAAAAGACCCTAAGTAAGATACAAAATCAATTTAAAGGGTCTAGTGGTCAAAATCAAGGGTCCAAAAGTCAAAGTCAACACCTAGGACCTAAGAGTCAAAAGTCAACCAAGGGCAAGCAAGGTTTGGGTCACAAACCTAAGCCTAAAGTGGCTTATCATAGTGTTCCATTTGACTATGGAACACAAACTAGGTCTAGGAAGACCAAGGTCAATAGGGAAGTCATCCCTAGAATTGACCAAAGGGTGTGCCTAGTGGCTAGGGTCTCTAGGAAACCTAGGGTGGCCACTAAGAAGGTTGCAAGGGGAGTTACCCCTAGAGTCAACCTAGGTAAGACCCAAATGACCAAGGCTAACAAGCCTAGGAGAGTCATTAGGAAGGTATCTAGGGATGTTATCCCTAAGGAATACCTAATTAACCCTAGGAGCTCAAATCGGTTTTGGGTTCCTAAGAGCGTGATTGATTCACGCTAGATGGGTTTAGGATGTGCCAACCTTGAGTGGATGGGTAGTTAACTCAATCATGATAAAGGTGACATTTTAGGTTATTTTCAAGGTTATTGATACCTTGGAAATAGGGTTGAATTATTATCCTAAAAAGTTTTTAGGATGTGCCAATGCACTTTTGAATTTAAGAAAAATCAATCAAATTGGCACAATTAGGGTTTAGAGTGTTAGTGTGCCATTTTGGGTTGTTGGCACACTAGGGAGATTAAGTTTAATATGGCAAAATATATCTAACTATATCAAATGACAATTAATATTAAAATTTAGGTATTACCGTACCTATACATTTTATATGTCATGCTTTGATTGCCATATGCCATGTCATGACATCATGCCTAGTTCTATGATTTTATATGTCATGGTCATGTTTAGGATTAAGGTTTCAAATGTCATGTGTTTTTAGATTTCATCTTATGCCATGACATCATGATTATGAGCATATGCTTATTTATAACATTTCTAATGCCATAATCATTCATGCATTTAAGACAATTTGGTTGAAATTGAATTAAGGACTATGACATGACTTGAAGTCCCATTTATAAGGGAATCAAGTAGGGTTGCCTTAGAGAATGCATGAAACCCTAGATTAGGATGAACAAAACCCACATCTCACATCCAATTGACATGTACGTGTATTTATACACCCTAGATACATGTGAGATGCTAGGATATGAGTTGAGTTCAAGGTGCATAGTTTTTGCATCTAGATGAACTAAAACTCATCTTGTTTCAATGTGGATCATTGGGAGAGCATGTGTACAAGTCATGTACATAGAGCCCAAGGAATATGATCCAAAAATAAGGTTTTGAAAACATTTTAAAATCTTTTTGAAAAACCTTGGTGAAGTCTATCTTTTGATAGCAATCACCATTGATAGAGTTGATACAAAATAGGGCCAAAACATTGAAAATTTCAATGGTTTTGAGTTTTGTATCAAACTCACTATTTTATGGGTAAAATAATTTTCAAATATTTTTCACCCATTGTGTGTGTCATAAGTATTATACGTATGAATTTTCACGATTTTTTCAAATTACGATAATTATTTATGAATTTTCAAAATTCATTCGATAGAATGAAAATCGAGATTTTGATTATCGATCGCCTCTGTGTGTGATCGGTGATGGAATGCGATCATTGATTCGTCGAGTCATTTGCCAAGTTTGTTCGGGTTAACAAGGTTTGTTTGTAATCACTCCTAACCCTAGGATATGCTTTAGGAAGCATTATAAAGGGTGAAAATCTATTGGATATGGATTAGGAGCTGTGTTAGGTCAAAGTATCAAATTTAGGATGAGTGAAAGTTCTATGTTGAACTTAGAACCTTAATTTTGATGGTTTAGAGTTCCTATTGGCTTAGGGGCTTCCCAAGGACATTGTTGGTGCAATGGTCAAGGGGGAGCAAGCCTTTAGGGGGAGTTATCCATCTTGGGATGATGGATGTGTTTCTCTTCTTGAAGGGGGAGAAGTTATTGGGAGAGTATCATCAATTGGGAAAATTGATGGGTTTTTGATACCTAATTTGGAAATTGGGAGAGAGTATAGGATTGTCTCTCTTGAGTGATATGTGACTTATCACTAGGAAGATGGTAGGCATCCTAGGTATTTATTTTTGGATCAAGGGGGAGATTGTAAGATCTCATTGGGATATGAGACATTGACCTCCTTGGAGAGAAAACCTTTTTGATGTTAGTCAAAAAGGGGGAGAATGTTTGAGGGAGAACATTTGGAGAGTGTTTACCAATTTGGGATAATTGGTAAGGGATTTGAGTTAGTGGTCTAACTCAGATGATTTGTTTGGTTTTTGTCAAACATCAAAAAGGGGGAGATTGTTGGTGCAATCGGCCCAGGTCATGATTGACCAGACTTGAGTTTGACTCGAGTGATGTTTTGATGTTTGACAAAGGGATTTGACAAAGTGGTTTGGCATTGATGTTTGACATTAATGTTGGTTAATATGTTGGGGAGATTGTTGGAGCAATCGACCCGGGTCATGTTTGACCGGACTTGAGTTTGACTCGAGGAAGACCGTGATGGTTGACTGGGGTTGACCAGGTGATTAGGAAAAAGTCTAAGCATGGGTCTTGGTAAGGTAAAGTCCAAGTCATGGGTACTTGGCATGGAAAGTCCAAGTGGGACACTTGGCATTTGGTAAAGTCCAAGTCTTGAGTACTTGGCATGAAAAGTCCAAGTGGGACACTTGGCAAATGGAAAGTCCAAGCATGGGTCTTGGCATGGAAAGTCCAACATGGGTTGGCAAGGGAAAGTCCAAGCTTGAGTCTTGGCATTTGGAAGTCCAAGGGGATTGATTTTGGCAGCGTAAAGTCCAAGCGGAGTCTTGGCGGCGTAAGTCCAATGTGCCTTGGCGGTGTAGACACCGTTAGCATGACATAGCCGAGGGAAGCACCTGGAGGCTAGCGCGATGGATGAACAAGTCATGGATGACTTGGAGGGATCCGAGAGGCGTGAGGCTGATGGAGGTGGCTAGAAGGCTTAGGTCTAGGCTAAGGGTGGTCTAGCAAGTATGGGGGCACCATACTTGGGTTAAAACCTCATCTTTGAGGTTGGCAGTCGACTGGCATTATGGCCGGTTCGACTGCCGTGAGTCGACTTGAGTTCGACTGCCGTTTAAGAGCTGGAACTGCTCTGGCAGTCGACTGCTCATGGGAGCAGTCGAACTGATGTCTACGGCAATGCCAAGTGGTGATGCGATCGCTAGTTCACGCGAGCGAAAGAAGACGCTCCGTGGATCGGGCAATCGATTACGCGGCCGGCGAATCACAATGTTGGCGTGATCGCAGAGATCCGCTGGAGTTTTTCCAGTGGATCGAGCCGTTGTCTCACGGACAAATCGATCGGGTGGCTTATGGCGATCGATAGCGAAAATCCAGGTCGCGCGGAAGGATAAAAGGAGCTCGACGGGAGGATTTTTGGATATCGGTTCTTGAGGGCTATTGGGGCGATTTGTTGGTGCAAATCAGGTCTCCAAGTGCAAGCAAGCAACCAAGCATTCAAGCAATCAAAACAAGTGTTGTAAAGTCTTTTCTTTACTTGTACTTCGTATTTACATTGTATATTGCTTGTATTCCATTCGTTTATTGTTGTAAACGTTTGTACGGGGTTTCTCCGCCTCCGACTTGTGTCGAGAAGGAGTGTTTATCATTAGTGAGTGCGTGTGCATCACTAGGGCTCTTTAGAGCTCGATCCGTGGAGTAGGAACCGTGCGGTTCCGAACCACGTTATATCGTGCATGTTGTGATTATATCTTGTTTTTGTATTTGTTATTGTTTATTCCGCTGCGTACTAACAAGATTGTAGAGAAGCAACGCGAACGATTTCCATCTACGTACGAATTCAACGCTATTCACCCCCCCTCTACCGGGCATCCAAATCTCCAACAAGTGGTATCAGAGTCCGGGGCTCTTCTACGGATTAACAATCGGGAGCAAGACGCTAGAGGGTAAAAGATGAAAGTCCAAGATCAATTAGGTTGGGACATCAACACACCGGTGCCTTACACCCTATACGGACGAGAAGGATTCAATTCTTGGAAGGGAAGAATTGAGGATTTTATTATGATGAGAGACTTTGAGGAATGGTCCATTTTGATGGATGGATTTGAATATCCAAGAGGACCAAGAGGTGGATTCCTCAAAAAGAAGAGATGGACCGAAGAGCAAGTTCAAGCATCCGAGAAAAATGATAAGATGATAAAATTTTTAATTGATTTAATGCCTAACAATGTCTTGTGTATGTTAGGTAATTATGTAGATGCTAAAGAGTTATGGAGCCAAGTGGCCAAGCTCCATGAAAGCCCATCAATGGTCCAAGAGGAAGAGGCCGAAGAGGCTAATGCATCACCCTCATCAACATCCAAAGAGGAAGAGGATGTAGAATCGGAAGTTGATAGAGAGTCAATTTCCGGGTTGGTGGAGGAAGTGGAAGATGCATCCACTTGTAGGATTGAGGAGGAGATTAGAGTTTCCTCAACACCGGAGCAACAAGAAGAACCATCTACATCCGGTAGAGAGGAAGAGCAAGCTCAAGAATCCACTCCGACCACCACAACCACCCTAGGTAACTCAAGCATGTCAATTAATAATAAAATGAATATTATATGCTTTGAGTGTAGGGAGAAAGGACACTACAAGAGTAAGTGTCCTAAACGGGTTAAGAAGACTCCACCCGTGCCAAAAGTCAAGGAGACCGGTGCCTCAATGAAAAAGAGCAAGGAGCAAGTGATTTTGCTTCAATGCGACTACCGGGTCATTATCGGAGTCAATGCCCGAAGGGGGAGAAGAAGGGGCAAAGGGGAGCATCACAAGTAGGGGGAGCTACTAAGGCTAACCCTAAGGTATATCAAGTTAATAATGCTCTTTCTTTAGTTAATAGTCAAAAGCATGCTAGAAATTTTAATTCTCTTGCAATTCATAAAGAGCATGCTAGAAGTAAGGAATTTTGCTTAGGTGCTAAAAATGTTTACCTAAGGAGTAAGGAGAAATTTGGGACTAATGTCCCTAAAAACAACTTGTCTAAGGACAAACCTAGGTCAAATAACTCTAGAAAATTTTTACCTAGGGAGACAATTAGAAAGGTGCAAGAGCACCTAGGTCTAAACCCTAAATGGACTAGGCATATGCCTAGAAAATCCCATGCCCAAGATTTAAATCAAAATTCTAAAATTGGGCAATTAGAAAAGGAAAATCAAGTCTTGAGGTCAAGACTTGAAAAACTTGAAAAGACCCTAAGTAAGATACAAAATCAATTTAAAGGGTCTAGTGGTCAAAATCAAGGGTCCAAAAGTCAAAGTCAACACCTAGGACCTAAGAGTCAAAAGTCAACCAAGGGCAAGCAAGGTTTGGGTCACAAACCTAAGCCTAAAGTGGCTTATCATAGTGTTCCATTTGACTATGGAACACAAACTAGGTCTAGGAAGACCAAGGTCAATAGGGAAGTCATCCCTAGAATTGACCAAAGGGTGTGCCTAGTGGCTAGGGTCTCTAGGAAACCTAGGGTGGCCACTAAGAAGGTTGCAAGGGGAGTTACCCCTAGAGTCAACCTAGGTAAGACCCAAATGACCAAGGCTAACAAGCCTAGGAGAGTCATTAGGAAGGTATCTAGGGATGTTATCCCTAAGGAATACCTAATTAACCCTAGGAGCTCAAATCGGTTTTGGGTTCCTAAGAGCGTGATTGATTCACGCTAGATGGGTTTAGGATGTGCCAACCTTGAGTGGATGGGTAGTTAACTCAATCATGATAAAGGTGGCATTTTAGGTTATTTTCAAGGTTATTGATACCTTGGAAATAGGGTTGAATTATTATCCTAAAAAGTTTTTAGGATGTGCCAATGCACTTTTGAATTTAAGAAAAATCAATCAAATTGGCACAATTAGGGTTTAGAGTGTTAGTGTGCCATTTTGGGTTGTTGGCACACTAGGGAGATTAAGTTTAATATGGCAAAATATATCTAACTATATCAAATGACAATTAATATTAAAATTTAGGTATTACTATACCTATACATTTTATATGTCATGCTTTGATTGCCATATGCCATGTCATGACATCATGCCTAGTTCTATGATTTTATATGTCATGGTCATGTTTAGGATTAAGGTTTCAAATGTCATGTGTTTTTAGATTTCATCTTATGCCATGACATCATGATTATGAGCATATGCTTATTTATAACATTTCTAATGCCATAATCATTCATGCATTTAAGACAATTTGGTTGAAATTGAATTAAGGACTATGACATGACTTGAAGTCCCATTTATAAGGGAATCAAGTAGGGTTGCCTTAGAGAATGCATGAAACCCTAGATTAGGATGAACAAAACCCACATCTCACATCCAATTGACATGTACGTGTATTTATACACCCTAGATACATGTGAGATGCTCGGATATGAGTTGAGTTCAAGATGCATAGTTTTTGCATCTAGATGAACTAAAACTCATCTTGTTTCAATGTGGATCATTGGGAGAGCATGTGTACAAGTCATGTACATAGAGCCCAAGGAATATGATCCAAAAATAAGGTTTTGAAAACATTTTAAAATCTTTTTGAAAAACCTTGGTGAAGTCTATCTTTTGATAGCAATCACCATTGATAGAGTTGATACAAAATAGGGCCAAAACATTGAAAATTTCAATGGTTTTGAGTTTTGTATCAAACTCACTATTTTATGGGTAAAATAATTTTCAAATATTTTTCACCCATTGTGTGTGTCATAAGTATTATACGTATGAATTTTCACGATTTTTCAAATTACGTATAATTATTTATGAATTTTCAAAATTCATTTCTGATAGCTGAAAATCGAGATTTTGATTATCGATCGGTACAATGTGGATCAGTGAGTGGATGTGATCGATTGATTCTCGAGTCGACTGCCAGGTCTGATTTCAGGTTAACAAGGTTTGTTTAGCCCGTGTTCAGCTATGGAAAAGGTTCCTAATCACTCCTAACCCTAGGATATGCTTTAGGAAGCATTATAAAGGGTGAAAATCTATTGGATATGGATTAGGAGCTGTGTTAGGTCAAAGTATCAAATTTAGGATGAGTGAAAGTTCTATGTTGAACTTAGAACCTTAATTTTGATGGTTTAGAGTTCCTATTGGCTTAGGGGCTTCCCAAGGACATTGTTGGTGCAATGGTCAAGGGGGAGCAAGCCTTTAGGGGAGTTATCCATCTTGGGATGATGAATGTGTTTCTCTTCTTGAAGGGGGAGAAGTTATTGGGAGAGTATCATCAATTGGGAAAATTGATGGGTTTTTGATACCTAATTTGGAAATTGGGAGAGAGTATAGGATTGTCTCTCTTGAGTGATATGTGACTTATCACTAGGAAGATGGTAGGCATCCTAGGTATTTATTTTTGGATCAAGGGGAGATTGTAAGATCTCATTGGGATATGAGATATTGACCTCCTTGGAGAAAACCTTATTGATGTTAGTCAAAAGGGAGAGAATATTTGGGGGAGAATATTTGGAGAGTATTTACCAATTTGGGAAAATTGGTAAGGGATTTGAGTTAGTGGTCTAACTCAGATGATTTGTTTGGTTTTTGTCAAACATCAAAAAGGGGGAGATTGTTGGTGCAATCGGTCATGATCACCGCACTCAAGTTTGACTCGAGTGATGTTTTGATGTTTGACAAAGGATTTGACAAAGTGGTTTGGCATTGATCTTTGACATTAATGTTGGTTAATATGTTGGGGAGATTGTTGGAGCAATCGACCGGGTCAACATGTTGACCGGACTTGAGTTTGACTCGAGGAAGACCGTGATGGTTGACTAGGGTTGACCATGTGATTATGGGAAAGTCCAAGCATGGGTCTTGGCAAGGTAAAGTCCAAGTCATGGGTACTTGGCATGGAAAGTCCAAGTGGGACACTTGGCATTTGGTAAAGTCCAAGTCTTGAGTACTTGGCATGAAAAGTCCAAGTGGGACACTTGGCAAATGGAAAGTCCAAGCATGGGTCTTGGCATGGAAAGTCCAACATGGGTTGGCAAGGGAAAGTCCAAGCTTGAGTCTTGGCATTTGGAAGTCCAAGGGGATTGATTTTGGCAGCGTAAAGTCCAAGCGGAGTCTTGGCGGCGTAAGTCCAATGTGCCTTGGCGGTGTAGACACCGTTAGCATGACATAGCCGAGGAAGCACACGGAGGCTAGCGCGATGGATGAACAAGTCATGGATGACTTGGAGGGATCCGAGAGGCGTGAGGCTGATGGAGGTGGCTAGAAGGCTTAGGTCTAGGCTAAGGGTGGTCTAGCAAGTATGGGGGCACCATACTTGGGTTAAAACCTCATCTTTGAGGTTGGCAGTCGCCTGGCATTATGGCCGGTTCGACTGTCGTGAGTCGACCAGTTATTGCCGTTTAAGAGCCTGAATCACGCTCGATGATCGCTAATGGGAGCAACGGAATCGATGTCTACGGCAAACAAATACCAAGGGTGATGATCGCTAGTTCACCGCGAATGCTCGTCGTAGCCGATCGGGCGAATGACTACGCGGCCGCAATCGACGATTACGCGCGTCGACTGCCAAGAGATCCGTTGGAGTTTTTCCAGCGTGGATCGAGCCGTTGTCTCACGACAACAGTGGCATCAGTCGACTGGTGACTTATGGCAGTCGACTGATAGGCGGAAATCCAGGTCGCGCGGAAGGATAAAAGGAGCTCGACGGGAGGATTTTTGGATATCGGTTCTTGAGGGCTATAGGGGCGATTTGTTGGTGCAAATCAAGTCTCCAAGTACAAACAAGCAACCAAGCATTCAAGCAATCAAAACAAGTGTTGTAAAGTCTTTTCTTTACTTGTACTTCGTATTTACATTGTATATTGCTTGTATTCCATTCGTTTATTGTTGTAAACGTTTGTACGGGGTTTCTCCGCCTCCGACTTGTGTCGAGAAGGAGTGTTTATCATTAGTGAGTGCGTGTGCATCACTAGGGCTCTTTAGAGCTCGATCCGTGGAGTAGGAACCGTGCGGTTCCGAACCACGTTATATCGTGCGTGTTGTGATTGTATCTTGTGTTTGTATTTGTTATTGTTTATTCTGCTGCGTACTAACAAGATTGTAGAGAAGCAACGCGAACGATTTCCATCTACGTACGATCACCCCACCTCTAGCGGGCATCCAAATCTCCAACAAGTGGTATCAGAGCCCGGGGCTCTTCTATGGATTAACAATCGGGAGCAAGACGCTAGAGGGTAAAAGATGGAAGTCCAAGATCAATTAGGTTGGGACATCAACACACCGGTGCCCTACACCCTATACGGACGAGAAGGATTCAATTCTTGGAAGGGAAGAATTGAGGATTTTATTATGATGAGAGACTTTGAGGAATGGTCCATTTTGATGGATGAATTTGAATATCCAAGAGGACCAAGAGGTGGATTCCTCAAAAAGAAGAGATGGACCGAAGAGCAAGTTCAAGCATCCGAGAAAAATGATAAGGTGATAAAATTTTTAATTGATTTAATGCCTAACAATGTCTTGTGTATGTTAGGTAATTATGTAGATGCTAAAGAGTTATGGAGCCAAGTGGCCAAGCTCCATGAAAGCCCATCAATGGTCCAAGAGGAAGAGACCGAAGAGGCTAATGCATCACCCTCATCAACATCCAAAGAGGAAGAGGAAGTAGAATCGGAAGTTGATAGGGAGTCAATTTCTGGGTTGGTGGAGGAAGTGGAAGAAGCATCCACTTCTAGGATTGAGGAGGAGATTAGAGTTTCCTCAACACCGGAGCAACAAGAAGAACCATCTACATCCGGTAGAGAGGAAGAGCAAGCTCAAGAATCCACTCCGACCACCACAACCACCCTAGGTAACTCAAGCATGTCAATTAATAATAAAATGAATATTATATGCTTTGAGTGTAGGAGAAAACAAGAGTAAGTGTCCTAAATGGGTTAAGAAGACTCCACCCGTGCCAAAAGTCAAGGAGACCGGTGCCTCAATGAAAAAGAGCAAGGAGCAAGTGATTTGCTTCAAATGCCGACTACCGGGTCATTACCGGAGTCAATGCCCGAAGGGGGAGAAGAAGGCAAAGGGAGCATCACAAGTAGGGGGAGCTACTAAGGCTAACCCTAAGGTATATCAAGTTAATAATGCTCTTTCTTTAGTTAATAGTCAAAAGCATGCTAGAAATTTTAATTCTCTTGCAATTCATAAAGAGCATGCTAGAAGTAAAGAATTTTGCTTAGGTGCTAAAAATGTTTACCTAAGGAGTAAGGAGAAATTTGGGACTAATGTCCTTAAAAATAACTTATCTGAGGACAAACCTAGGTCAAATAACTCTAGAAAATTTTACCTAGGGAGACAATTAGAAAGGTGCAAGAGCACCTAGGTCTAAACCCTAAATGGACTAGGCATATGCCTAGAAAATCCCATGCCCAAGATTTAAATCAAAATTCTAAAATTGGGTAATTAGAAAAGGAAAATCAAGTCTTGAGGTCAAGGCTTGAAAAACTTGAAAAGACCCTAAGTAAGATACAAAATCAATTTAAAGGGTCTAGTGGTCAAAATCAAGGGTCCAAAAGTCAAAGTCAACACCTAGGACCTAAGAGTCAAAAGTCAACTAAGGGCAAGGAATGTTTGGGTCACAAACCTAAGCCTAAAGTGGCTTATCATAGTGTTCCATTTGACTATGGAACACAAACTAGGTCTAGGAAGACCAAGGTCAATAGGGAAGTCATCCCTAGAATTGACCAAAGGGTGTGCCTAGTGGCTAGGGTCTCTAGGAAACCTAGGGTGACCACTAAGAAGGTTGCAAGGGGAGTTACCCCTAGAGTCAACCTAGGTAAGACCCAAATGACCAAGGCTAACAAGCCTAGGAGGGTCATTAGGAAGGTATCTAGGGAGGTTATCCCTAAGGAATACCTAATTAACCCTAGGAGCTCAAATCGGTTTTGGGTTCCTAAGAGCATGATTGATTCACGCTAGATGGGTTTAGGATGTGCCAACCTTGAGTGGATGGGTAGTTAACTCAATCATGATAAAGGTGGCATTTTAGGTTATTTTCAAGGTTATTGATACCTTGGAAATAGGGTTGAATTATTATCCTAAAAAGTTTTTAGGATGTGCCAATGCACTTTTGAATTTAAGAAAAATCAATCAAATTGGCACAATTAGGGTTTAGAGTGTTAGTGTGCCATTTTGGGTTGTTGGCACACTAGGGAGATTAAGTTTAATATGGCAAAATATATCTAACTATATCAAATGACAATTAATATTAAAATTTAGGTATTACCGTACCTATACATTTTATATGTCATGCTTTGATTGCCATATGCCATGTCATGACATCATGCCTAGTTCTATGATTTTATATGTCATGGTCATGTTTAGGATTAAGGTTTCAAATGTCATGTGTTTTTAGATTTCATCTTATGCCATGACATCATGATTATGAGCATATGCTTATTTATAACATTTCTAATGCCATAATCATTCATGCATTTAAGACAATTTGGTTGAAATTGAATTAAGGACTATGGCATGACTTGAAGTCCCATTTATAAGGGAATCAAGTAGGGTTGCCTTAGAAAAATGCATGAAACCCTAGTTTAGGATAGACAAAACCCACATCTCACATCAATTGACATGTACGTGTATTTATACACCCTAGATACATGTGAGATGCTAGGATATGAGTTGAGTTCAAGGTGCATAGTTTTTGCATCTAGATGAACTAAAACTCATCTTGTTTCAATGTGGATCATTGGGAGAGCATGTGTACAAGTCATGTACATAGAGCCCAAGGAATATGATCCAAAAATAAGGTTTTGAAAACATTTTAAAATCTTTTTGAAAAACCTTGGTGAAGTCTATCTTTTGATAGCAATCACCATTGATAGAGTTGATACAAAATAGGGCCAAAACATTGAAAATTTCAATGGTTTTGAGTTTTGTATCAAACTCACTATTTTATGGGTAAAATAATTTTCAAATATTTTTCACCCATTGTGTGTGTCATAAGTATTATTTATGAATTTTCACGATTTTTCAAATTACGATAATTATTTATGAATTTTCAAGATCATGTGAGTATCGATCAAATCGACCGACATCACGATGTGAGTCGATCGCCAGAGTTTGATTTCAGGTTAACAAGGTTTGTTTAGCCCGTGTTCAGCTATGGAAAAGGTTCCTAATCACTCCTAACCCTAGGATATGCTTTAGGAAGCATTATAAAGGGTGAAAATCTATTGGATATGGATTAGGAGCTGTGTTAGGTCAAAGTATCAAATTTAGGGTGAGTGAAAGTTCTATGTTGAACTTAGAACCTTAATTTTGATGGTTTAGAGTTCCTATTGGCTTAGGGCTTCCCAAGGACATTGTTGGTGCAATGGTCAAGGGGAGCAAGCCTTTAGGGGAGTTATCCATCTTGGGATGATGGATGTGTTTCTCTTCTAGAAGGGGGAGAAGTTATTGGGAGAGTATCATCAATTGGGAAAATTGATGGGTTTTTGATACCCAATTTGGAAATTGGGAGAGAGTATAGGATTGTCTCTCTTGAGTGATATGTGAATTATCACTAGGAAGATGGTAGGCATCCTAGGTATTTATTTTGGATCAAGGGGAGATTGTAAGATCTCATTGGGATATGAGACATTGACCTCCTTGAGAGAAAACCTTTTGATGTTAGTCAAAAAGGGAGAATGTTTGAGAGAACATTTGAGAGTGTTTACCAATTTGGGATAATTGGTAAGGGATTTGAGTTAGTGGTCTAACTCGGATGATTTGTTTGGTTTTGTCAAACATCAAAGGGGAGATTGTTGGTGCAATCGGCCCAGTCACGATTGACGGACTCGAGTTTGACTCGAGTGATGTTTTGATGTTTGACAAAGGATTTGACAAAGTGGTTTGGCATTGATGTTTGACATTAATGTTGGTTAATATGTTGGGAGATTGTTGGAGCAATCGACCGGGGTCATCTTGACCGGACTTGAGTTTGACTCGAGGAAGACCGTGATGGTTGACTGGGGTTGACCAGGTGATTAGGAAAAAGTCTAAGCATGGGTCTTGGTAAGGTAAAGTCCAAGTCATGGGTACTTGGCATGGAAAGTCCAAGTGGGACACTTGGCATTTGGTAAAGTCCAAGTCTTGAGTACTTGGCATGAAAAGTCCAAGTGGGACACTTGGCAAATGGAAAGTCCAAGCATGGGTCTTGGCATGGAAAGTCCAACATGGGTTGGCAAGGGAAAGTCCAAGCTTGAGTCTTGGCATTTGGAAGTCCAAGGGGATTGATTTTGGCGTAAAGTCCAAGCGGAGTCTTGGAGGCGTAAGTCCAATGTGCCTTGGCGGTGTAGACACCGTTAGCATGACATAGCCGAGGGAAGCACCTGGAGGCTAGCGCGATGGATGAACAAGTCATGGATGACTTGGAGGGATCCGAGAGGCGTGAGGCTGATGGAGGTGGCTAGAAGCCTTAGGTCTAGGCTAAGGGTGGTCTAGCAAGTATGGGGGCACCATACTTGGGTTAAAACCTCATCTTTGAGGTTGGCGATCAGCATTATGGCGGTTCATTGCCGTGAGTCGACGAGTTCTATTTGCCGTTTAAGAGGGCTCTCGCGTTCATTGCTCATGGGAGCGATCGAATTGATGTCTGATCAGCCGGTCGAATGCAAGGAGCGTGCGATCATTGCTAGTTCATTGAGCGCGAGAATGCTCCGTGGCCGTAGGCGGTCGACTACGCGGTGGCGATCAGCTGCCAATGTTGGCGATCGGCCAAGAGATCCGTTGGAGTTTTCGGCGTGGATTGAGCCGTTGTCTCCGCGACAACGATGGCATCGATCGGTGTGACTTATGGCGGTCGGTGATAGCGAAAATCCAGTCGCGGAAGGATAAAAGGAGCTCGACGGGAGGATTTTTGGATATCGGTTCTTGAGGGCTATTGGGGCGATTTGTTGGTGCAAATCAGGTCTCCAAGTGCAAACAAGCAACCAAGCATTCAAGCAATCAAAACAAGTGTTGTAAAGTCTTTTCTTTACTTGTACTTCGTATTTACATTGTATATTGCTTGTATTCCATTAGTTTATTTTTGTAAACGTTTGTACGGGGTTTCTCCGCCTCCGACTTGTGTCGAGAAGGAGTGTTTATCATTAGTGAGTGCGTGTGCATCACTAGGGCTCTTTAGAGCTCGATCCGTGGAGTAGGAACCGTGCGGTTCCGAACCACGTTATATCGTGCATGTTGTGATTGTATCTTGTTTTTGTATTTGTTATTGTTTATTCCGCTGCGTACTAACAAGATTGTAGAGAAGCAACGCGAACGATTTCCATCTACGTATGAATTCAACGCTATTCACCCCCCCTCTACCGGGCATCCAAATCTCCAACAAGTGGTATCAGAGTCCGGGGCTCTTCTACGGATTAACAATCGGGAGCAAGACGCTAGAGGGTAAAAGATGAAAGTCCAAGATCAATTAGGTTGGGACATCAACACACCGGTGCCCTACACCCTATACGGACGAGAAGGATTCAATTCTTGGAAGGGAAGAATTGAGGATTTTATTATGATGAGAGACTTTGAGGAATGGTCCATTTTGATGGATGGATTTGAATATCCAAGAGGACCAAGAGGTGGATTCCTCAAAAAGAAGAGATGGACCGAAGAGCAAGTTCAAGCATCCGAGAAAAATGATAAGATGATAAAATTTTTAATTGATTTAATGCCTAACAATGTCTTGTGTATGTTAGGTAATTATGTAGATGCTAAAGAGTTATGGAGCCAAGTGGCCAAGCTCCATGAAAGCCCATCAATGGTCCAAGAGGAAGAGGCCGAAGAGGCTAATGCATCACCCTCATCAACATCCAAAGAGGAAGAGGATGTAGAATCGGAAGTTGATAGAGAGTCAATTTCCGGGTTGGTGGAGGAAGTGGAAGATGCATCCACTTGTAGGATTGAGGAGGAGATTAGAGTTTCCTCAACACCGGAGCAACAAGAAGAACCATCTACATCCGGTAGAGAGGAAGAGCAAGCTCAAGAATCCACTCCGACCACCACAACCACCCTAGGTAACTCAAGCATGTCAATTAATAATAAAATGAATATTATATGCTTTGAGTGTAGGGAGAAAGGACACTACAAGAGTAAGTGTCCTAAACGGGTTAAGAAGACTCCACCCGTGCCAAAAGTCAAAGAGACCGGTGCCTCAATGAAAAAGAGCAAGGAGCAAGTGATTTGCTTCAAATGCCGACTACCGGGTCATTATCGGAGTCAATGCCCGAAGGGGGAGAAGAAGGGGCAAAGGGGAGCATCACAAGTAGGGGGAGCTACTAAGGCTAACCCTAAGGTATATCAAGTTAATAATGCTCTTTCTTTAGTTAATAGTCAAAAGCATGCTAGAAATTTTAATTCTCTTGCAATTCATAAAGAGCATGCTAGAAGTAAGGAATTTTGCTTAGGTGCTAAAAATGTTTACCTAAGGAGTAAGGAGAAATTTGGGACTAATGTCCCTAAAAACAACTTGTCTAAGGACAAACCTAGGTCAAATAACTCTAGAAAATTTTTACCTAGGGAGACAATTAGAAAGGTGCAAGAGCACCTAGGTCTAAACCCTAAATGGACTAGGCATATGCCTAGAAAATCCCATGCCCAAGATTTAAATCAAAATTCTAAAATTGGGCAATTAGAAAAGGAAAATCAAGTCTTGAGGTCAAGACTTGAAAAACTTGAAAAGACCCTAAGTAAGATACAAAATCAATTTAAAGGGTCTAGTGGTCAAAATCAAGGGTCCAAAAGTCAAAGTCAACACCTAGGACCTAAGAGTCAAAAGTCAACCAAGGGCAAGCAAGGTTTGGGTCACAAACCTAAGCCTAAAGCGGCTTATCATAGTGTTCCATTTGACTATGGAACACAAACTAGGTCTAGGAAGACCAAGGTCAATAGGGAAGTCATCCCTAGAATTGACCAAAGGGTGTGCCTAGTGGCTAGGGTCTCTAGGAAACCTAGGGTGGCCACTAAGAAGGTTGCAAGGGGAGTTACCCCTAGAGTCAACCTAGGTAAGACCCAAATGACCAAGGCTAACAAGCCTAGGAGAGTCATTAGGAAGGTATCTAGGGATGTTATCCCTAAGGAATACCTAATTAACCCTAGGAGCTCAAATCGGTTTTGGGTTCCTAAGAGCGTGATTGATTCACGCTAGATGGGTTTAGGATGTGCCAACCTTGAGTGGATGGGTAGTTAACTCAATCATGATAAAGGTGGCATTTTAGGTTATTTTCAAGGTTATTGATACCTTGGAAATAGGGTTGAATTATTATCCTAAAAAGTTTTTAGGATGTGCCAATGCACTTTTGAATTTAAGAAAAATCAATCAAATTGGCACAATTAGGGTTTAGAGTGTTAGTGTGCCATTTTGGGTTGTTGGCACACTAGGGAGATTAAGTTTAATATGGCAAAATATATCTAACTATATCAAATGACAATTAATATTAAAATTTAGGTATTACACCTATACATTTTATATGTCATGCTTTGATTGCCATATGCCATGTCATGACATCATGCCTAGTTCTATGATTTTATATGTCATGGTCATGTTTAGGATTAAGGTTTCAAATGTCATGTGTTTTTAGATTTCATCTTATGCCATGACATCATGATTATGAGCATATGCTTATTTATAACATTTCTAATGCCATAATCATTCATGCATTTAAGACAATTTGGTTGAAATTGAATTAAGGACTATGACATGACTTGAAGTCCCATTTATAAGGGAATCAAGTAGGGTTGCCTTAGAGAATGCATGAAACCCTAGATTAGGATGAACAAAACCCACATCTCACATCCAATTGACATGTTGTATTTATACACCCTAGATACATGTGAGATGCTAGGATATGAGTTGAGTTCAAGGTGCATAGTTTTTGCATCTAGATGAACTAAAACTCATCTTGTTTCAATGTGGATCATTGGGAGAGCATGTGTACAAGTCATGTACATAGAGCCCAAGGAATATGATCCAAAAATAAGGATTTGAAAACATTTTAAAATCTTTTGAAAAACCTTGGTGAAGTCTATCTTTTGATAGCAATCACCATTGATAGAGTTGATACAAAATAGGCCAAAACATTGAAAATTTCAATGGTTTTGAGTTTTGTATCAAACTCACTATTTATGGGTAAAATAATTTTCAAATATTTTCACCCATTGTGTGTGTCATAAGTATTATACGTATGAATTTTCACGATTTTTCAAATTACGATAATTATTTATGAATTTTCAAAATTCATTTTCGAGTGAAAATCGAGATTTTCGGTTCATCGATCGGCCAATGTGATGTGAGTGATGTAATGTGATCGTGATTCAGTCATTGCCAGGTCTGATTTCAGGTTAACAAGGTTTGTTTAGCTCGTGTTCAGCTATGGAAAAGGTTCCTAATCACTCCTAACCCTAGGATATGCTTTAGGAAGCATTATAAAGGGTGAAAATCTATTGGATATGGATTAGGAGCTGTGTTAGGTCAAAGTATCAAATTTAGGATGAGTGAAAGTTCTATGTTGAACTTAGAACCTTAATTTTGATGGTTTAGAGTTCCTATTGGCTTAGGGGCTTCCCAAGGACATTGTTGGTGCAATGGTCAAGGGGGAGCAAGCCTTTAGGGGGAGTTATCCATCTTGGGATGATGGATGTGTTTCTCTTCTTGAAGGGGGAGAAGTTATTGGGAGAGTATCATCAATTGGGAAAATTGATGGGTTTTTGATACCTAATTTGGAAATTGGGAGAGAGTATAGGATTGTCTCTCTTGAGTGATATGTGACTTATCACTAGGAAGATGGTAGGCATCCTAGGTATTTATTTTTGGATCAAGGGGGAGATTGTAAGATCTCATTGGGATATGAGATATTGACCTCCTTGGAGAGAAAACCTTATTGATGTTAGTCAAAAAGGGAGAGAATGTTTGGGGGAGAACATTTGGAGAGTGTTTACCAATTTGGGATAATTGGTAAGGGATTTGAGTTAGTGGTCTAACTCAGATGATTTGTTTGGTTTTTGTCAAACATCAAAAAGGGGGAGATTGTTGGTGCAATCGGCCCAGGTCATGATTGACCAGACTCAAGTTTGACTCGAGTGATGTTTTGATGTTTGACAAAGGGATTTGACAAAGTGGTTTGGCATTGATCTTTGACATTAATGTTGGTTAATATGTTGGGGAGATTGTTGGAGCAATCGACCCGGGTCATGTTTGACCGGACTTGAGTTTGACTCGAGGAAGACCGTGATGGTTGACTGGGGTTGACCAGGTGATTAGGGAAAAGTCTAAGCATGGGTCTTGGTAAGGTAAAGTCCAAGTCATGGGTACTTGGCATGGAAAGTCCAAGTGGGACACTTGGCATTTGGTAAAGTCCAAGTCTTGAGTACTTGGCATGAAAAGTCCAAGTGGGACACTTGGCAAATGGAAAGTCCAAGCATGGGTCTTGGCATGGAAAGTCCAACATGGGTTGGCAAGGGAAAGTCCAAGCTTGAGTCTTGGCATTTGGAAGTCCAAGGGGATTGATTTTGGCTAAAGTCAAGCGGAGTCTTGGCGGCGTAAGTCCAATGTGCCTTGGCGGTGTAGACACCGTTAGCATGACATAGCCGAGGAAGCACACGGAGGCTAAGCGCGATGGATGAACAAGTCATGGATGACTTGGAGGATCCGAGGCGTGAGGTGATGGAGGTGGCTAGAAGGCTTAGGTCTAGGCTAAGGGTGGTCTAGCAAGTATGGGGCACCATACTTGGGTTAAAACCTCATCTTTGAGGTTGGCGGTCGTAGCATTATGGCGGTTCATTGCCGTGAGTCGACGAGTTCGATTGCCGTTTAAGAGCTGAATCGCTCTGGCGGTCGGCGCTCATGGGAGCGGTCGATCGATGTCTGGCGATCAAATACCAAGAAGTGCGATCATTGCTAGTTCACCGCGAGCACGCGAATGCTCCGTAGTCGGTAGGCGTCGACTACGCGGTGAATCGACTACGCGGTTGGCGATCGCCAAGAGATCCCGTTGGAGTTTTTCCGGCGTGGATCGAGCCGTTGTCTCCGCGACAACGATGGCATCGATCGAATGGTGACTTATGGCGGTCGGTGATAGGCGGAAATCAGTCGCGGAAGGATAAAAGGAGCTCGACGGGAGGATTTTTGGATATCGGTTCTTGAGGGCTATAGGGGCGATTTGTTGGTGCAAATCAAGTCTCCAAGTACAAACAAGCAACCAAGCATTCAAGCAATCAAAACAAGTGTTGTAAAGTCTTTTCTTTACTTGTACTTTGTATTTACATTGTATATTGCTTGTATTCCATTCGTTTATTGTTGTAAACGTTTGTACGGGGTTTCTCCGCCTCCGACTTGTGTCGAGAAGGAGTGTTTATCATTAGTGAGTGCGTGTGCATCACTAGGGCTCTTTAGAGCTCGATCCGTGGAGTAGGAACCGTGCGGTTCCGAACCACGCTATATCGTCGCGTGTTGTGATTGTATCTTGTGTTTGGCGTACTAACAAGATTGTCGATTTCCATCCGATCACCCCACCTCTAGCGGGCATCCAAATCTCCAACAAGTGGTAGGGGCTCTTCTATGGATTAACAATGAGCAAGGCTAGAGGGTAAAGATGGAAGTCCAAGATCAATTAGGTTGGGACATCAACACACGGTGCCCTACACCTATACGAGACGAAGGATTCAATTCTTGGAAGGGAAGAATTGAGGATTTTATTATGATGAGAGACTTTGAGGAATGGTCCATTTTGATGGATGGATTTGAATATCCAAGAGGACCAAGAGGTGGATTCCTCAAAAAGAAGAGATGGACCGAAGAGCAAGTTCAAGCATCCGAGAAAAATGATAAGGTGATAAAATTTTTAATTGATTTAATGCCTAACAATGTCTTGTGTATGTTAGGTAATTATGTAGATGCTAAAGAGTTATGGAGCCAAGTGGCCAAGCTCCATGAAAGCCCATCAATGGTCCAAGAGGAAGAGACCGAAGAGGCTAATGCATCACCCTCATCAACATCCAAAGAGGAAGAGGAAGTAGAATCGGAAGTTGATAGGGAGTCAATTTCCGGGTTGGTGGAGGAAGTGGAAGAAGCATCCACTTCTAGGATTGAGGAGGAGATTAGAGTTTCCTCAACACCGGAGCAACAAGAAGAACCATCTACATCCGGTAGAGAGGAAGAGCAAGCTCAAGAATCCACTCCGACCACCACAACCACCCTAGGTAACTCAAGCATGTCAATTAATAATAAAATGAATATTATATGCTTTGAGTGTAGGGAGAAAGGACACTACAAGAGTAAGTGTCCTAAATGGGTTAAGAAGACTCCACCCGTGCCAAAAGTCAAGGAGACCGGTGCCTCAATGAAAAAGAGCAAGGAGCAAGTGATTTGCTTCAAATGCCGACTACCGGGTCATTACCGGAGTCAATGCCCGAAGGGGGAGAAGAAGGGCAAGGAGCATCACAAGTAGGGGGAGCTACTAAGGCTAACCCTAAGGTATATCAAGTTAATAATGCTCTTTCTTTAGTTAATAGTCAAAAGCATGCTAGAAATTTTAATTCTCTTGCAATTCATAAAGAGCATGCTAGAAGTAAAGAATTTTGCTTAGGTGCTAAAAATGTTTACCTAAGGAGTAAGGAGAAATTTGGGACTAATGTCCTTAAAAATAACTTATCTGAGGACAAACCTAGGTCAAATAACTCTAGAAAATTTTTACCTAGGGAGACAATTAGAAAGGTGCAAGAGCACCTAGGTCTAAACCCTAAATGGACTAGGCATATGCCTAGAAAATCCCATGCCCAAGATTTAAATCAAAATTCTAAAATTGGGCAATTAGAAAAGGAAAATCAAGTCTTGAGGTCAAGGCTTGAAAAACTTGAAAAGACCCTAAGTAAGATACAAAATCAATTTAAAGGGTCTAGTGGTCAAAATCAAGGGTCCAAAAGTCAAAGTCAACACCTAGGACCTAAGAGTCAAAAGTCAACTAAGGGCAAGGAATGTTTGGGTCACAAACCTAAGCCTAAAGTGGCTTATCATAGTGTTCCATTTGACTATGGAACACAAACTAGGTCTAGGAAGACCAAGGTCAATAGGGAAGTCATCCCTAGAATTGACCAAAGGGTGTGCCTAGTGGCTAGGGTCTCTAGGAAACCTAGGGTGACCACTAAGAAGGTTGCAAGGGGAGTTACCCCTAGAGTCAACCTAGGTAAGACCCAAATGACCAAGGCTAACAAGCCTAGGAGGGTCATTAGGAAGGTATCTAGGGAGGTTATCCCTAAGGAATACCTAATTAACCCTAGGAGCTCAAATCGGTTTTGGGTTCCTAAGAGCATGATTGATTCACGCTAGATGGGTTTAGGATGTGCCAACCTTGAGTGGATGGGTAGTTAACTCAATCATGATAAAGGTGGCATTTTTGGTTATTTTCAAGGTTATTGATACCTTGGAAATAGGGTTGAATTATTATCCTAAAAAGTTTTTAGGATGTGCCAATGCACTTTTGAATTTAAGAAAAATCAATCAAATTGGCACAATTAGGGTTTAGAGTGTTAGTGTGCCATTTTGGGTTGTTGGCACACTAGGGAGATTAAGTTTAATATGGCAAAATATATCTAACTATATCAAATGACAATTAATATTAAAATTTAGGTATTACCGTACCTATACATTTTATATGTCATGCTTTGATTGCCATATGCCATGTCATGACATCATGCCTAGTTCTATGATTTTATATGTCATGGTCATGTTTAGGATTAAGGTTTCAAATGTCATGTGTTTTTAGATTTCATCTTATGCCATGACATCATGATTATGAGCATATGCTTATTTATAACATTTCTAATGCCATAATCATTCATGCATTTAAGACAATTTGGTTGAAATTGAATTAAGGACTATGACATGACTTGAAGTCCCATTTATAAGGGAATCAAGTAGGGTTGCCTTAGAGAATGCATGAAACCCTAGATTAGGATGAACAAAACCCACATCTCACATCCAATTGACATGTACGTGTATTTATACACCCTAGATACATGTGAGATGCTAGGATATGAGTTGAGTTCAAGGTGCATAGTTTTTGCATCTAGATGAACTAAAACTCATCTTGTTTCAATGTGGATCATTGGGAGAGCATGTGTACAAGTCATGTACATAGAGCCCAAGGAATATGATCCAAAAATAAGATTTTGAAAACATTTTAAAATCTTTTTGAAAAACCTTGGTGAAGTCTATCTTTTGATAGCAATCACCATTGATAGAGTTGATACAAAATAGGGCCAAAACATTGAAAATTTCAATGGTTTTGAGTTTTGTATCAAACTCACTATTTTATGGGTAAAATAATTTTCAAATAATTTTCACCCATTGTGTGTGTCATAAGTATTATACGTATGAATTTTCACGATTTTGTAAATTACATATAATTATTTATGAATTTTCAAAATTCATTTCTGATAGCTGAAAATCGAGATTTTGATTATCGATCACCGACTGTGGCGATCGATGTGAGTGTGATCGTGATTCATCGCCGAGTCCGCCAGTCTGATTCGTTAACAAGGTTTGTTTAGTCCGTGTTCAGCTATGGAAAAGGTTCCTAATCACTCCTAACCCTAGGATATGCTTTAGGAAGCATTATAAAGGGTGAAAATCTATTGGATATGGATTAGGAGCTGTGTTAGGTCAAAGTATCAAATTTAGGGTGAGTGAAAGTTCTATGTTGAACTTAGAACCTTAATTTTGATGGTTTAGAGTTCCTATTGGCTTAGGGACTTCCCAAGGACATTGTTGGTGCAATGGTCAAGGGGGAGCAAGCCTTTAGGGGGAGTTATCCATCTTGGGATGATGGATGTGTTTCTCTTCTTGAAGGGGGAGAAGTTATTGGGAGAGATCATCAATTGGGAAAATTGATGGGTTTTTGATACCCAATTTGGAAATTGGGAGAGAGTATAGGATTGTCTCTCTTGAGTGATATGTGACATATCACTAGGAAGATGGTAGGCATCCTAGGTATTTATTTTTGGATCAAGGGGGAGATTGTAAGATCTCATTGGGATATGAGACATTGACCTCCTTGGAGAGAAAACCTTTTTGATCTTAGTCAAAAAGGGGGAAAATGTTTGGGGGAGAACATTTGGAGAGTGTTTACTAATTTGGGATAATTGGTCAGGGATTTGAGTTAGTGGTCTAACTCAGATGATTTGTTTGGTTTTTGTCAAACATCAAAAAGGGGGAGATTGTTGGTGCAATCGGCCCAGGTCATGATTAACCAGACTTGAGTTTGACTCGAGTGATGTTTTGATGTTTGACAAAGGGATTTGACAAAGTGGTTTGGCATTGATGTTTGACATTAATGTCAGTTAATATGTTGGGGAGATTGTTGGAGTAATCGACCCGGGTCATGTTTGACCGGACTTGAGTTTGACTCGAGGAAGACCGTGATGGTTGACTGGGGTTGACCAGGTGATTATGGAAAAGTCCAAACATGGGTCTTGGCAAGGTAAAGTCCAAGCATGGGTACTTGGCATGGAAAGTCCAAGTGGGACACTTGGCATTTTGTAAAGTCCAAGTCTTGAGTTCTTGGCATGAAAAGTCCAAGTGGGACACTTGGCAAATTGAAAGTCCAAGCATGGGTCTTGACATGGAAAGTCCAACATGGGTTGGCAAGGGAAAGTCCAAGCTTGAGTCTTGGCATTTGGAAGTCCAAGGGGATTGATTTTGGCAGCGTAAAGTCCAAGCGGAGTCTTGGCGGCGCAAGTCCAATGTGCCTTGGCAGTGTAGACACCGTTAGCATGACATAGCCGAGGGAAGCACCTGGAGGCTAGCGCGATGGATGAACAAGTCATGGATGACTTGGAGGGATCCGAGAGGCGTGAGGCTGATGAAGGTGGCTAGAAGGCTTAGGTCTAGGCTAAGGGTGGTCTAGCAAGTATGGGGGCACCATACTTGGGTTAAAACCTCATCTTTGAGGTTGGCAGTTGACTGGCATTATGGCCGGTTCGACTGCCGTGAGTCGACTTGAGTTATCCGTTAAGAGCCGAACTGCTGCGATCATGCTCAGAGCGGGAGGCGATGTCTCTGCATCGGCCTGCGGCCTGATCGCTAGTTCAGTGAGCCCAGAATGCTTAGCCGATGGGCGGCGTCGACTCTGTGGTGGCGATCGCGCAATGTTGGCGATCGCCAAGAGATCCGCTGAGTTTTTCAAGATGGATTGAGCCGTTGTCTCACGACAACAGTGGCATCAGTCGACTGGTGACTTATGGCAGTCGACTGATAGGCGGAAATCCAAGTCGCATGGAAGGATAAAAGGAGCTCGACGGGAGGATTTTTGGATATCGGTTCTTGAGGGCTATTGGGGCGATTTGTTGGTGCAAATCAGGTCTCCAAGTGCAAGCAAGCAACCAAGCATTCAAGCAATCAAAACAAGTGTTGTAAAGTCTTTTCTTTACTTGTACTTCGTATTTACATTGTATATTTCTTGTATTCCATTCGTTTATTGTTGTAAACGTTTGTACGGGGTTTCTCCGCCTCCGACTTGTGTCGAGAAGGAGTGTTTATCATTAGTGAGTGCGTGTGCATCACTAGGGCTCTTTAGAGCTCGATCCGTGGAGTAGGAACCGTGCGGTTCCGAACCACGTTATATCGTGCGTGTTGTGATTGTATCTTGTGTTTGTATTTGTTATTGTTTATTTCGCTGCGTACTAATAAGATTGTAGACAAGCAACGCGAACGATTTCCATCTACGTACGAATTCAACGCTATTCACCCCCCGTCTAGCGGGCATCCAAATCTCCAACAGTTAGGAAACCCTAACATAGCTGAAACATGGGCTAAACATCCTTGTTTACCCGAAATCAGCTCAGACAGTCAATTATAAAAATAATTGGTCGATTGCCCTATACATCAGTCGACTGCTATCAAGCGGCAGTTGACTGATAATTGAAATTTCTGAATTTCAATTATCAGAAATGAGTTTTGAAAAAGCATAAGTAATTCTACATATTTTGAAAAATCATGAAAATTTATACATACATTACTTATAAGAAATACAATGGGTAAAAAATATTTGACAAATAATTTACTCATAAAATAGTGAAATTGATACAAGGTTCAAAAGTGAAGAAAAACTTCAATATTTAAGCTCACTTTGTATCAACATCATCAATGGTGACTTCTATTAAAAGATAGATTGAACCAAGGTTTTCAAAATGATTTTCAAATTGTTTTAAAACCTTATATTGGATCATATTCTTTGGGCTTAATGTACATGACTTGAACATAAGCTTTTCCAATGATCCATACATGATATAAATGAGTTTTAGTTCATCTAGATGCAAAAACTATGCACCTTAAACACAACTCATATCCTAGCATCTCACATGTATCTAGAGTGTATCAATACACATACATATCAATGTAATGTGAGATGTGGGTTTTGGTTCATCTTAAACTAAGGCCTCATGCATTTTCTAAGGCAACACTACTTGATTCCCTTATACATGGGACTTCAAGTCATGCTAATTGTTCTTAAATCAATTTTGATAAATGTATGAATGATCATGGCATAATAGATAACATAAATAAACATGACCAATGATCATGATGTCATGACATATGATATAATCTAAATATACATGACATTAAAAGATAAACCCTAAGCATAATCATGATATTTATACAATTTAAATGAATATGATGTCATGACATGATATATGACAATCAAGACATGACAAATAAAATATAAAGGTATATAATACCTAAATTTTTAATATTAGTTGTCATTTGTTATTATTAAATCCATTTTGCCATATTACCATTTATCTCCCAAGTGTGCCAAAAATCCAAAATGACACACTATGACTTTAAGACCTAAATTGTGCCAATTTGATCAATTTATCAAACTTCTTAAATAATATTGACACATCCTAAAATCCTTTAGGATTAAAATTCAAATCACATTTCCAAGGTACCCATAACCTTGAAAATGACCTAAAGTGCCACCTTTACCATGGTTAGGTTAACTACCCATCCATTTAAAGTTGACACAACCTAAACCTATTTAGCGTGAATTGATCACGCTCCTAGGAACCCAATACCTATTGGAGCTCCTTGGGTTTATTAGGTATTCACTAGAGATAACTTTTCTAGATACCCTTCTAATGACCCTCCTAGGCTTAGAAGCCTTGATCATTTGGGTCTTACCTAGGTTAACTCTAGGGGTAACTCCCCTTGTAACCTTCTTAATGGCTTCCCTAGATTTCCTTGAAACCTTTGCCACTAAGCACCTACCTTGGTCAAACTTAGGGATGACTTCCCTATTGACCTTGGCTTTCCTAGACCTAACTTGAGTTCCATAGTCAAATGGAACATTATGATAGGTCTCCTTGGGCTTAGGTTTGTGACCGAAACCTTTCTTTCCCTTCGTTGGACCTTGCTTCCTAAAACCTAGGTTTTGACTTTTAGACCTAGATTTTTGATCCTTTGGCCCTTGTATTTGATTTTGCATTTTTGCAAGGGGATTTTCCATTTTCTCAAGTCTTGACCTCAAGACTTGATTTTCCTTTTCTAATATCTCGATTTTTGATTTTTCATTAACTCTTGAGATATTCTTATTTCTAGGCATATGTCTAGTCCATTTAGAGTTGATGTTTAGGTGATCTTCTATCTTCCTAATGGTATCCCTAGGAAGGATAAGTCTAGAATTGTTTGATCTAGGTTTGTCCTTAGGTAAAATTATTTTAGGGACATTAGTCCCAAATTTCTCCTTATTCCTAATGTGGACATGCTTAGCTCCAAAACAATAAAATCTATTATTCCTACTAGCATGCTTTTCATGATGAATAGAAAGTGTATTAAGATCATCTCTAGCATGCTTTTTACTATAAAATTTAGAAGGTGAATTATTAAATTTTACCTTAGGGATTGCTTTAGAAGCTCCCCCTACTTGTGATGCTCCTTCTTGACTCTTTTTCTTTCCCCTAGGGCATTGACTTCTATAATGCCCCTTTTGTTGACATTTGAAGCAAATAACATGCTCCTTGCTTTTTCTAGTGGGGGCATCGACATTTTTAGTTTTCTCTTGACTTTTAGGCATCGGTGGAGTCTTCTTGACTTTCTTAGGACACTTGCTCTTGTAGTTGTTAGGAATCGTTGGAATAGCTAGAGGGGGGGGGGTGAATAGCGTAGATGAAATTCGCTCGCGTTTGTGTCTACAATTTCGTTAGTGCGCAGCGGAAATAGAAATAATAAAAGCGATAATGAAATAGACAACAAGCTAACACAATGATATAACGTGGTTCGGAACCGCACGGTTCCTACTCCACGGATCGAGCTCTAAAGAGCCCTAGTGATGCACACGCACTCACTAATGATAAACACTCCTTCTCGACACAAGTCGGAGGCGGAGAAACCCCTTACAATAGATCTTACAACAGTAAGAACGAAATACAAGCAATATACAATGTAAATATGAAATACAAGTAAAGAAAAGACTTTACAACACTTGTTTTGATTGCTTGAATGCTTGGTTGCTTGCTTGCACTTGGAGACCTGATTTGCACCAACAAATCGCCCCAATAGCCCTCAAGAACTGGTTGCTTTTTCCTCCATCACGAGCTCCATATATAGCTTCAACTGTCTAAAAGTCTATCGGGCCGATCGATCGAGACCATCACGATCGATGCCATCGTTGTCGTGAGACAACGGCTAGTTCCACGTTGGATAAGTCCAACGGAACTACCATCAGTCGACTGATTGTGACCATCAGTCGACTGATGGAGTCCTCACTGACGATCGAGTCTCGACTCCATTCTCGTGGCTGAATTCTCGAGCACCGGCCGACCGATCACACGATCACCGATCGCTGAGCCATCGATCGACCGACAACCTATCGCATGATCGCTAGGCCATAACCCGATTAAACCCTAGTTGACTCGGTCCAGTCGACTGCCACATGGCACCAGTCGACTGGCACACCTCAAACATGAGGTTTTAACTCAAGTATGGTTCCCCCATACTTGCTAGACCACCCTTAGCCTAGACCTAAGTCTTCTAGTCACCTCCATCAGCCTCATGCCTCTCGGATCCCTCCAAGTCATCCATGACTTGTTCATCCATCGCGCTAGCCTTCAGGTGCTTCCGTCGGCTATGTCATGCTAACGGTGTCTACACCGCCAAGGCACATTGGACTTACGCCGCCAAGACTCCGCTTGGACTTTACGCCGCCAATATTAAACCCCTTGGACTTCAAATGCTAACCCATGTTAGACTTTCCATGCCAAGACCATGCTTGGACCTTCCTTGCCAACTCATGTTAGACTTTCCATTTGCCAAGACCCGTGCTTGGACTTTCCTTGCCAACACATGTTGGACTTTCCATTTGTACTCAGGACTTGGACTTTCCCAACTGCCAAGTGTCCAACTTGGACTTTCCATGACAATTATATTGTCATATGTTTTTGTCGAAACATCAAAACACATCAAAATATCACTCGAGCCAAACTCGAGTCCTAGTCAATCGTGACCTGGGCCGATTGCACCAACAATCTCCCCCTTTTTGATGTTTGACAAAAACCAAACAAATAATTGAGTTAGAATACTAACTCAAATCCTTTACCAATTATCCCAAATGTTCTCCCCCAAACATTCTCCCCCTTTTTGACTAACATCAAAAAGGTTTTCTCTCCAAGGAGGTCAATGTCTCATGTCCCAATGAGATCTTACAATCTCCCCCTTGATCCAACAATACTTAGGATGCCTACCATCTTCCTAATGATAAGTCCCATATCACTCAAGGAGAGGCAATCCTATTCACTCTCCCAATTTCCAAATTGGGTTTCTAAAAATCCATCAATTTCCCAAATTGATAACATTCTTCCCTTCAAGGAGAAAAACACATCCATCATCCCAAGATGGATATCTCCCCCTAAAGGCTTGCTCCCCCTTGACCATTGCACTAACAATGTCCTTGGGAAGTCCCTAAGCCAATAGGAACTCTAAACCATCAAAATTAAGGTTAGAAATTCAACATTGAGCTTTCCACACCTTAAAATTGATACAAACCCTAAACAACTCTCCTAATCCATATCCAATAGCTTTTCGCCCTTTATAATGCTTCCCAAAGCATATCCTAGGGTTAGGAGTGGTTAGGGACCTTTGCCATGGCTGAACACGGACTAACCAAACTTAGTTTTCCCGAAATCAGCCTACTACCGATCACACACTTCATCACCGATCGCCACTTAGTAGGCCGATCGATAACTGAAATTCAATTTCAGTTATCAGAATCGAGTTTCAGAAAACCATAAATAATTATACGTATATCGAAAAATCACGAAATTTGATACGTATAATACCTATGACACATACAATGGGGGAAAAAATGTTTGAAAAATATGTTACCCATAAAATAGTGAATTTGATACAAAACTCAAAACCATTGAAATTTTCAATGTTTTGGCCCTATTTTGTATCAACTTCATCAATGGTGATTGCTATCAAAAGATAGACTTCACCAAGGTTTTCTAAAATGATTTTAAAATGTTTTCAAAACCTTATCTTGGATCATATTCCTTGGGCTCTATGTATGTGACTTGTACACGAGCTCTCCTAATGATCCACAACTAAAATTAGATGAGTTTTAGTTCATCTAGATGAAAAAACTATGCATCTTGAACTTAACTCATATCCTAGCATCTCACATATATCTATGGTGTATAAATACACATACATGTCAATTAGATGTGAGATGTGGGTTTTGTTCTCCCTAAACTAGGGTTCCATGCATTTTCTAAAGCAACTCTACTTGATTCCCTTATTACTGGGACTCCAAGTCATGCCATAGTCCTTAAATCAATTTTAAGCAAGTTAATGCATGAATGTATGATCATGGCATAAGTAATAGCATTATTAAAACATGGCCAATGATCAAGATGTCATGACATATGATGAAATTTAAAAAAAAACACATGACATCTAAGGTAACCCTAAACAATGTCATGACATGGTATATGATAGCAATACAATTATATAAATATTCATTCACACACAAAAGATTTTTCAGAAACAAAGATTTCATTTAACTTAAAATTTGTCTTTTACATTCAAAATGGAGATTGGCTATGCTCAATCTCACTACAAAAATGACAACCACAAAAAAATCTAATATCCTCTAATCGTCCGCAGGAGGTGGCGGTGGAGGAGGCTGCTAACTCAGAGTCCAGGCCCGCATCATCTCTAGCATATTGAGCTGATGCTACTCTATGCGGCCCTGGGTCTCCTCCATCCTATCGAGATGAGCGCCGAAGGCAACTGCTGCTCGATGCTCGACCCCGTCGACCATCGATACTCTCGGACTCAGCCACGACGATCCGACGGACCCACGTGATGTGTCTGCTGGCATCTGGTCATCCTCATCAGTGGTCTCTGTATCCTCGTGGTCCTCTATCGCCTCTCTGGGCGGCGAAGGAGGCTGTCTGTGTGCCCTAGGTGGTCGAGGCGCCAACTCCATCTGTCCAGCGCCCATCCGTAGCTTCGCTAAGGAGAAGTTACGAACTGATATACAGTCGTACACTTCCGATAGCTGTCGCAGAGAGCCCCTATGGATGTTGATGCCTACGGAGTCGAGCCATGCTGTGATGATATGTCCAAATGGCATATGCACTTTCCCTTGTACAGGGGAAGTGAAGTGCACAATGCAATGGAAAATGTTCAATGCAAAGTTTATGTCTAACTGATGACGCATGACATATAGAAGAAAGAGATGGGGAGGCCGAATCTTGGCCAGACCCCGAGTGACAATGGGCAGAAAACACCCAACAATGACCTTGTAGAGGACATTGTCAGGTGCTGATAACTCGGTGATAGGAAATAGATTCTGGGCCAGTGGACGAGGATACCCAAAGATATGCTCATGCATGGACTCCATAGAGATATGATCAAAAGGCGCAGGTAGAGGAAAGTCCATGGTAGGGTAGAAGATAAAGGTGTTATCTGAAGGCCTACACTCGAGAAACTCCTGCAGTATCGCAGGAGTGAACTCTAACTCGCGTTTTGCAATGCGAGTAGTGTATGTAGGGCCGTCATCCACCTTTTTAAGGTTTTGATAGAATTCCTTAATAAGGTCATCATTGATTGGATGCGTGCACAAGACGATTTTCATCAGATTGTAGTATGCAATTAGTTCCATGACGTCACTACAATGCCTATTGAAAAAATTCCTATCGATGTACCTAACCAACATAGGTTGGTACAATCGAGATTCACTCTCGGATGGATCATTCCTACGGGCTCTCCTATTATGAATGTAATGTGATGATATGCAATGCAATGACAACAATACACGATTAGATAAACCTTAATTGTAATGGAGATGAAAATTAGGGCTCGGAAAGAAAAATCGTTACTTAGGCGCCATGTGTGTGCCGGAGGGAAGACTCAAATGTTGCTGAGGATCGTCGGAAAAGTCGTTGGAAAGCTTCAGCCGTCGGAACCCTAAACGGAACAAGAGCAACAAACCCTAAATCGCGTGAACTAGGGCTCCAAATCGGTGGAAAGTGGAAGAGGAGAAGCTTGTTTATCAAACCTAGGACTTTGGAAGGTTGGCACGGTCGGAATAGTCGGTTGGAGAGGGAGACGGCGATCGGAGACCGAAGGAAGAAGAAAGGGTTCGTCGCATGAAACGCCGAACCCTAGCGGTTCGCATTTTAAAAATGCGATTCAGTCGACTGATGTGGAGCATTAGTCGACTGATGGCGGTTTAAAAATGGGTTTACCGAGCCGTGATCGATCCGGCTCGACAATCGATCGCCGAACATTCGTAACGCGATGCTAGAGCATCGCCGATCGATGTTGCCATCACCGATCGATGCAGTACATCACATCGCTCGCCGAGCACTACCGATGGCCTTCGCCTCGGAATAAGATCATCGATCGATGGACCTCATCAGTCGATTGATGTTCGATCAGTCGAGTCATGGAGCTAGCACGCGACTGATGGCCGTATCGTATCGCGCTACAGTGTTATCACGATCGATAATCAGATTACGATCGATGTCGATTTCGATTCAAAATCAAAATCTCGATTTTATCATCTTAATTATTCCATTTTATCACGTTAGATCTAGTATATCGAATGTATTGATGTTATACTTTTATTCATGTATTTGTTAATGTATTTTTAATGTTTTATTTTATTTTTGCAAACATTAACATTCAATGATTTCCAAAACCTAACATCTCACCCTTTCTAAGTGTTGAAATACACAATCAAGGTAAAAGACTTGTTTTGTGAGATGTAATCTATCCTAGACACTCCTTCCATGCAAACATATGGTAAAACATATGAAGCATGGTGAATACAAGACATCAAGTTGTGTGGCACTTGAGTATCACTCTAGATGTTACTTTTACATCTTAACCACACAATTCTTGATACATGACCTTCCAAAGTGTGCCAATAATCAAAGATACACACTATGACCTCTAAATCTAGATCGTGTCAATTTTATTGATTTTCATGTTTTCAAGATATATATTGACACAACCTAAACTTCTTTAAAAATAAGGCTCAAGGATATTTCCAAGGTAACCATAACCTTGAAAGTAACCTAAAGTGCCACCTTTATTATGGTTGAGTTAACTACCCATCCAATCAAGGTTGGCACACCCTAAACCCATCTTAGCGTGAATCAATCACGCTCTTAGGAACCCAAAATCGATTTGAGCTCCTAGGGTTAATTAGATATTCCTTAGGGATAACCTCCCTAGATACCTTCCTCATGACCCTCCTAGGCTTATTAGCCTTGATCATTTTGGTCTTGCCTAGGTTAACCTTAGGGATTGCCTCCCTAACAACCTTCTCAGTGGCCATCCTAGGTTTCTTCGAAACCATGGCCAATAGGCACAAACCTTGGTCAACTCTAGGAATGACTTCCCCATTGACCTTGGTCTTCCTAGACCTAGTTAGTGTCCCATAGTCAAACGGAACACTATGGTAAGTCACCTTGGACTTAGGTTTGTGTCCCAAACCATTCTTTCCCTTGGTTGACTTTTGACTCTTAGGTCCTAGAAATTGATTTTGACTTCTTGACCTAAGAGTTTGACAATTTGACCCTTGAGATTGATTTTGTATTTTGTTTAGGGTCTTTTCCAATTTCTCAAGCCTTGACCTCAAGGCTTGGTTTTCTAATTCTAATTGCCCAATTTTAGAATTTTTATTTAACTCTTGGGCATTGGACTTTCTTGGCGAATGCCTAGTCCATTTTGGATTAAAACCTAGATGTTCTTGGATTTTCTTAATAGATTTCTTAGGTATTGTTTTTCTAAGGACATTAGTCCCAAATTTCTCCTTATTCTTAAGGTGAACATTCTTAGCTCCTAAACACATATGTTTGTTATTTCTAGCATGCTCTTTATGATACATACCACAATTGCTAAAATTAGTTCTAGCATGCTTTAAATTAGACGGAGCATTATTTAAATATACCTTAGGGTTTGCCTTAGTAGCTCCCCTACTTGTGATGCCCCCTTGCCTTCTTCTTCTTCTTTGGGCATTGACTCGGTAATGACCGGTAGTCGGCATTTGAAGCAAATGACATGCTCCTTGCTCTTTGTCTTGGAGAGAACCGGGCTGCTGACTTTTGTTGACTTTTAGGCGCCAAGGAGTTTTCTTGATCCTCTTTGGACATTTGCTCTTGTAATGCCCATACCCCCTACACTCAAAGCACATAATATGATTTTTGTTTGAAAATAAAGTGTTTGAGTTACCTAGGGTGGTGGTAGGTGCCGGAGTTGAATTTTGAGCTTCCCCATCTTGATCGGATATTGAGAGCTCTTCTTGAGGTTGCTCCGGTGTAGAGGATGGTCTATCCTCCTCAATCCTAGAAGTAGATGCTTCTTCCACCTCTTCTACTTCTTCTTTCTCCGATTCGGAAGTTGACTCCATCTCAACTTCCGATTCCTCACTTTCACTTGAGGATGAACTCTCCTTATGGTATCTTGCCAATTTTCTCCATAGCTCCTTGGCATACATGTAATCCCCTAACTTGCACAAAACATCATTAGGGATTAAATCTTCCAAAAGTTTCGTTACCTTAACTTCGGTCTTGAGCTTTTGGCATTGCTCTTGGGTCCACTTTTTCAATTTTAGGACATTCCCCTTCTTATCCCTAGGGGGTTCAAGACCTTCAATGAGGATGAACCAATCCTCTATGTTCATCATCAAGAATGTTTCCATTCTTGCTCTCCATGCCGGAAAATCTTCTGGATCATATGGAGGTGGAGTGTTGATTTCCCATCCAAGCTTGTCTTGGAATTCCATCTTCACCCTCTAGCCTTTCACCTTAGCTCCCGGTTGTTAATCCGTAGAAGAGCCTCGGGCTCTGATATCACTTGTTAGGAATCGTTGGAATAGCTAGAGGGGGGGGGTGAATAGCGTAGATGAAATTCGCTCGCGTTTGTGTCTACAATTTCGTTAGTGCGCAGCGGAAATAGAAATAATAAAAGCGATAATGAAATAGACAACAAGCTAACACAATGATATAACGTGGTTCGGAACCGCACGGTTCCTACTCCACGGATCGAGCTCTAAAGAGCCCTAGTGATGCACACACACTCACTAATGATAAACACTCCTTCTCGACACAAGTCGGAGGCGGAGAAACCCCTTACAATAGATCTTACAATAGTAAGAACGAAATACAAGCAATATACAATGTAAATATGAAATACAAGTAAAGAAAAGACTTTACAGCACTTGTTTTGATTGCTTGAATGCTTGGTTGCTTGCTTGCACTTGGAGACCTGATTTGCACCAACAAATCGCCCCAATAGCCCTCAAGAACCGGTTGCTTTTTCCTCCATCACGAGATCCATATATAGCTTCAACTCGTGGCCGAAAAGTCTATCGGGCCGATCGATCGAGACCATCACGATCGATGCCATCGTTGTCGTGAGACAACGGCTAGTTCCACGCTGGATAAGTCCAACGGAACTACCATCAGTCGACTGATTGTGACCATCACCGATCGATGGAGTCCTCACTCACCGCCGAAGTCTCGACTCCATTCGTGGCCGAATTTCGAGCACCAATCGATCGATCACACAATCGGGCCGATCGCCGAGCCATCACGACCGACAACCTATGGCAATCGCTAGGCCATAACCCGCAATCAAACCCTAGTTGATCGGTCCGATCGCCACATGGCACCACCGACCGCACACCTCAAACATGAGGTTTTAACTCAAGTATGGTTCCCATACTTGCTAGACCACCCTTAGCCTAGACCTAAGCCTTCTAGTCACCTCCATCAGCCTCACGCCTCTCGGATCCCTCCAAGTCATCCATGACTTGTTCATCCATCGCGCTAGCCTTCAGGTGCTTCCGTCGGCTATGTCATGCTAACGGTGTCTACACCGCCAAGGCACATTGGACTTACGCCGCCAAGACTCCGCTTGGACTTTACGCCGCCAATATTAAACCCCTTGGACTTCAAATGCTAACCCATGTTAGACTTTCCATGCCAAGACCATGCTTGGACCTTCCTTGCCAACTCATGTTGGACTTTCCATTTGCCAAGACCCATGCTTGGACTTTCCTTGCCAACACATGTTGGACTTTCCATTTGCCAAGTACTCAGGACTTGGACTTTCCCAACTGCCAAGTGTCCAACTTGGACTTTCCATGACAATTATATTGTCATATGTTTTTGTCGAAACATCAAAACACATCAAAATATCACTCGAGCCAAACTCGAGTCCTGGTCAATCGTGACCTGGGCTGATTGCACCAACAGTAGTGTCCTACTTCCCTACACTCAAAGCATATAATATGATTTTTAATATTAGTTGAAATGCTTGAGTTACCTAGGGTGGTGGTCGGTGTCGGAGTTAATTCTTCATCTCCTCGATCGGAGGTAGATGGCTCTTCTTGCTTTGGCATGGAAGGTGATCTCTCTTCCCCCTTAATCGTAGAGGTGGAGGCTTCTTCCATCTCTTCTTCCTCTTCTGATCCGGATGTTGATTCCCTATCAACCTCCGAATCCTCAAGCTCTTGGGATGAAGATGTGCTTGCTTCTTCTTGAGCTTGAGAGGATGAGCACTCCTCTTCTTCCTCTTCTTCTTCTTCTTCTTGGGTTGGTGATGGATTTTTGTGATATTTTGCTAATTCGCTCTAAAGCTCCTTGGCATCCTTGTAGTCACCTAAATTGGACAAGACATTATTAGGAATTAAATCACTCAACATTTTGATAATATTTGTCTTGAACTCTTTGAGTTGTTCCTTGGTCCATTTTTCAACCTTGAGGATTCCACCCTTTTTTTCTCTTGGGAAATCACAACCTTCTATCAAGGCGGACCAAAGCTTGATATCCACCATCATTAGGAAGTTCTCAATTCCTATTTTTCATGTGTTGAAGCCTTCAAATCCATAGTCCTTATAAGATGGTGGTGTGTTGATGTCCTGACCTAATCTTTCTTCAAATTCCATCTTCTTCCTCTAGCGGTGCTCTCTTGGTTGTTAATCCTTGAAGAGCGGCCTCGCTCTGATACCACTTGTTAGGACCTGTGTGTCCGCTAGAGGGGGGGGGGTGAATAGCGATTCGGCGTTACTTGATGGAATTTGATCGTTCATTTCTACAAATCGTGTTAGCGCAGCCGAAATAGAAATAATACAATATAAAATGTACAAACACAATCACAACATGAGATGTAACATGGTTTGGAACCGTATGGTTTATACTCCACGGATTGAGCTCAAATGAGCTCTAGTGATGGACATGCAACCACTAATCAATAATACTCCTTCTCGACAATAAGTCAGAGGTGGAGAAACCTTGTACAGTGAATTCTTGTTGTAATAAAAACAAATACAAGCGAATACAAGTAAACTACACAAATACAAGTAAAGAAACACTTTACAATTGTGAACTTGGATGCTTGCTTTGTGATTGTTTGAACTTCACTTGAAAACCCTGATTTGCACCAACAAATCGCTTCAAATCGTCTAAGAAACTGATGGCGAAAACCTCCTCCATGAGCTCCCTTTAAAGCTTCTCCTTGGGCTGGATTTCGCCTAGCAGTCGATTGATCGGGACCATCAATCGACTGCTCCTGTAGCCATTGTCTCACAACGGCATGAGCCACATTGAATAAGTTCCAACGGATAGACTATCAGTCGACTAATCATGCCCATCAGTCGACAGATAAAGTCATCACTTGACTGTCAAACCCTAACAGTCGACTCGGGAACCTTCTGTGCCCGAATACCCGACTAGCAGTCGACTGCCCAATGTTGGCAGCGACTACTAGGCTAGTTCCTACAGTCGAACTCGAGTCGACTCACATCAGTCGATTGACCATAGTCCCAGTCGATTGATACACCTCAAACATGAGATTTTAACCCCAAGTATGATGCCCCCATACTTGCTAGACCACCCTTAGCCTAGACCTAAGCCTTCTAACTACCTCTATCATCCTCACGGCTATCGGATCCCTCCAAGTCTCCATGACTTGTTCATCCATACGCTAGCCTTCAGGTGCTTCCATCAGCTATTGTCATGCTAATGTGGTCTACACCGCTAAGGCACATTCGGCTTATACTGCCAAAACTCCGCTTGGACTTTATGTTGCCAACCATTATACTTATGCTGCTAAGACTCTACCCTTGGACTTTACACCACCAATATTCCTCTTGGACTTCTCAATTGCTAAGTACCTATGACTTGGACTTTCGCCGCTAAGACTACACCCTTGGACTTACGTGGCCAAGACTACACCCTTGGACTTTCTATGCCAAGACCCATGCTTGGACTTTCCCTTGCCAAGACCCATGCTTGGGCTTTCCATGCCAAGTACCCAAGACTTGGACTTTTCCCATGACAATGGTCAAACCATCATCAAACATCAAACATGACCTGGGTCGATTGCACCAACAATCTCCCCAACACATTGTCAGACATCAATGTCAAACATTAAAACACTACTCGAGTCAAACTCGAATATGGTCAATTGTGACCTGGGTCAATTTCACCAACAACAATTTGTGATGAACTATTGGATGAATAAGATTGAGTGCACGATTCCTGAATTGATCAATATGCTCAAAACAGTGGGGTCATCTATTGTTAAAGAACAGAAGGCGGTGATGCTGGTTGACTCCTACAAGAAAGGTGCTAAGGGGAAGTAAAAAACCAAATATAAAGGGAAGAAGAAGGCAAAGAAGGAAGAAATAACTCCCAAGGTTACTTGCCATCATTGTGGCAAGGATGGACATTGGAAGAGAAAATGCAAGCAATATCTGGAGTCTCTGAAGCAGAAAAAGGCATTTGATGCCCAATCTACTTCAGGTATATTTGTTATTGAATGCCATACTGTTTCTTTTAGCACTTGGGTATTGGATATCAGGTGTGGCTCATATATATGTAATGACATACAGGGGCTTAAGAATAGAAGAAGACTGGTTAAGGGAGAAGCAGACCTAAGAGTTGGCAATGGAGCAAAAGTTGTTGCTGTAGCCAAGGATACTTATATGTTGTGACTTCCTACGGGACTAGTTTTAGAGTTGGATGATTGTTTTTATATTCCTGCATTAATAAAGAATATTTTTTCTATTTCATGTTTGAATAAGAAGGGTTATCATTTGACATTTAGTAATAATTATTGTTACATTACGTTAAATGGTGTTCTTTATGCTACTGGGATGTTAAATAATGGAATCTACACATTAGATACATTCAATGAGATATTCAATATCGAATCAAATAGCAAACGCTCCAAGTTAGATAATCAATTAACCTCACAATTATGACATCGTCGTCTTGGCCATATAAGCAATGAACGCATGTCCAAACTGTAAAAGCTTGGTGTTTTGGAGTCTTATAAATCAGATTCACTAGACACATGTGTTTCATGCTTAAAAGGAAAGATGACTAAACTACCTTTCAGAGGAAAAGGAGAACGAGCAATTGAGGTATTGAGCCTTATACATACCGATGTATGTGGACTAATGTGAGCAAAACATATAGGGTTTTAGGAGTAGTTTTCGCTCACATCTCATTACATTTTTATGTTAGTTTCATGCATATGTCACTTTATTTTGTCGGAGGTCTTCTCTTTGTACTTTTTTGTGCAGGATAACATTTCGGGGGAAAAAGGTGCACTTTCAGAGCAAAAGGACATTTTACAGCTAGACGCAGAATGAGACACGGCCAGGGCGTGTGGCTACACATGGCCGTGTCCAATGGGCGAGATCAACCACCCCAAGGCCGCACATGACCTGGCTGTGTGTTTCCACACGGTCATGTGGCAGCCCACCAGATTTGCACGACTAGGGTTTTTCTGGATTTTGCAGCGGTCCGAGGTGATGTCTATATAAGGATGGTTCCGCCCAAACCCTAGGGAGGAGGCACGATGGCTAGGACGACACGCCGAAGCCCTAAAAAGCTTCGGGAACTCGCAACGGAGAGGAGGAATGCCGCCGGAGGTCCACGCCTTGCACTTCAACGCTGGAGAGAAGACTACGAAAGCATTGTAATCCTTTGTTCCTGCGTTTTATTTCTTATGTATTTGAACATAAACATGCTTTTTGATTCTTCCTTCATATACATGGAGTAGTACTTTCGATTCTAGGATTAGGGAGTAGCTTGTGTGCACATTACAATGTTGGTTCATGTTAAATTCTGCTTTTGAGTTTGATTTGACAATTGGTAGTTGTTTTTACTATATCTATGCGTGTTTAGTTTTCTATCTACTGTGCTTAGGCGATACGATGTGTGATAGCCCTCGTATTTAAGATTTAGGAGATTTTATACAAGGAACCTAGGGGTAAACTTGATCTCCTGTAACTATGGGTAGAAGGGTGCGGTGGAATCGGAAACGGTTCATCGTAGGGATTGATTTGGACTCCTCGTACCGTCTATCCCATCCTTTTAGGCGGAGATAGCTCTCGGTAGATGCGGTGGCTCATCGGGAGAGTGTATGATGTCCCTTCCACAAGACCATAGATAAACGTCTAGACAACACCAATTGACAGCATTGTTTTGTGATATACAAGCGAAATTGAAGACCTAGAATCACCTTTGAAGACGTCGTCACACTCCCTTCCTCCTCCGTGTGACACCGTATAGAGTAAAGTCAACCGACAACCCTCACCAATCGAAACCTCTTAGAGTTATGTCCAAACAATTACAACCACTGAATATATTGATATTCGAATCCCAGTCCCTGTGGGATCGATAATCTTTATTACTTGACGACATCCATGCACTTGCGGGCGTTGAGCGCTAGCATGCGCTTTGAGTCTTCGACGATCTCCGTCGCGAGATTTGAGGTCGCATTCGAGCGTATCAAGTTTTTGGCGTCGTTGCCGGGGAATTGATCGGTTCGATATCAAATCGAACAGTGGTAAATTGGATCGTATTTAGGATTAAATTTATTTACTTGCTTTATTTTCTTTTTAGTTTGCTTCATTTTCTTTAGTTCTATATTTTCCATATTTAGATTTAGTTTTTACTTTCAACAGGAGTTTCCTATTTGCTTATTGCATCTTAGATTTTGCTTAGCTAGATTGCTTTGTTTTCTGCTCTTAGAATAGGGTAACACTCCTAATTTTTGCGGCTTGGTTCTTCCTATGCTTAGACGCTTAGGATCGAGAGGCCTGATTCTGATCGACGTAGAAATCGAACGGACCTTTCATCGCCGGAAAGCAGAGCAGCGAAGGATGGAGGATCAAGCCACATCCAAAGTGAACATAGGTAGCCGACCTCTATAGGATTATGCAGCTCCTAGCGCTAGAGGATTTAGGCTGAGTATAGCTAGACCATCTATTTCGGCGAATAATTTTGAACTTAAATCAGCACTTATACATATAGGCCAGTCGAGTCAATTCGAGGGAGCTGCGACTGAAGACCCGGATCGACACCTAGAGGCATTTTTAGAAATATGCTCAACAATGAAGATGAACGGAGTCCCTGCTGACGTGATCTGCCTGAGCCTATTCCTGTTCTCATTGCGGGATAAGGCTAAGGCATGGCTTCACTCCCTACATTCAGGAAGCATCATTACATGGGAGCAATGTGAGCAGCAGTTCCTGAACAAATACTTTCCACTAAGCAAAACTGCTCACATGCGCCATCTTATCACGAGCTTCCGCCAGAAGAAGGGGGAGTCCTTATTCGAGGCTTGGGATCGCTACAAGGGGATACTCTACCAATGCCCCCACCACGGACTGGAAAGGTGGATGGTGATCCACATTTTCTACAATGGGATCGCTTACGCCATGAAGATGTCCCTAGATTTTGCCGCAGGAGGAGCATTGATGAATAAGACCATAGAGGAAGTGGAAGAGATGATTGAAGAAGTGGCTCAGAACCACCATCAATGGGCTTCCGAACGTGGTTAACCAACACCTGCAGTGGGACGATACACTGTCAACTCTATGGACCACCTAGCAGCAAGGATGGACGCACTCAGCGGATGATTCGAATCTATGAATCCTTCATCTGCATGCTCTGCACTTGACTTTGGAGAGGGAGCGGCAGCATATCGAGAGGACCACCATGGAGGGTAGGGAACCCTAGATGAGCAGATCGAGCACTATGATGTTGTTGGGGACTTCGACCAAAGGCCCAACAACCCATACTCCAATACCTACAATCTCGGATGGAGGAATCACCCGAATTTCTCCTATAAGAATAACTCGGGAATCTCCCAACCATAAGGGGGTATGGGCAGCAGCAGGGCAATGGGCAGCGACCATAGAAGTCTAGACTGGAACTGATGATGGAGGACTTCATTGCTACCCAGACTAAGGCCAATGAGGAATTTCGTCGCCAACATCAGAAATCTGAAGAATCACTCAGAGACTTGAAGGCCACCGTTGACGGCCTTGCAAGTCACACAAGGATGTTGGAGACACAAGTGGCCCAGATAGCCCAATCCGTGTCGCAACCTGTGAAGAGCTCTCCATTATCACTCGAGCAGAGTCAAGCTAAAGAGGAAGTAGTGGGGCAGAGTAACAAATTCGCCAAGGGGTGTGCAACCATGATTACCACCCTACCTGATCAAGCTGAAATTGAAGATAAGATTCCACTACAGCTTGAGGACCCCGGTGAATTTGTTATTCCCTGCTCAATTTATGGGGAGAGCTTCGATGAAGCGCTATGCGACTTGGGGTCATTAGTCAGTGTGATGCCCTATGCATACTATCTGAAGATGGGACTGAATGGGCTCCAACCAGCGAATCTTAGTATTCATATGGGGCATGATTCAGTCAAGGAGCTCGTTGGCTTGCTGGCACATGTGTCTTTGGTGATTGAGGATTCTTTGATACCCACAGAATTCATCATACTCGACACAGGATCGGATCCCCAGAATTCTATCATTTTGGGAAGGCCTTTTCTAGCGACTGCAGGGGCGTACATAGATGTGAAGGCAAACCTGATCTCCGTGGAAGTAGATGGGGAGATCATCATCTCAAGCCTTTCAGAGCACAGGGCTCCGTAGCTCGATGACTTCACGTTTAGCAGAATGAATCCAGGGCCACCGGATGAAGATCCTGATATGGATGAATGGAGGTTCACTGATCCTCCAGAGCCAAGTTGATAGTGGAGTGCAGTCGAGCTAAACGACCTTAAACAAAGCGCTTCTTGAGAGGCAACCCTGAAGGGTTTTGTGGAGCCGAAGCTTTGCTTCTCGCTTCGCTTTGGTCGCTTGTGCATGACGATCCCATCTACATCCCCGGATTAAAAAAAATTAATCCAAGATGAAGACGAATTACCCAAGCAACTGATCCATCATCGTGTTATTCGATTAGAGTGGTCTCTTGAACAAACTAGTTGTTCAAGCAACTTAACTCTTTTCCTCGATTAGCCGTGGAATAGATGATGTACGGATCGCCGGTTTTTGTGTTTGTCTTTGGGGTCAAAATAAATTTAGCCACATACAATACATACAAATTGCATAGAATAAGAAAACATACTTAAACAAGAATTATACCTCTTGTTTACCTGTAGGTCTTCTATTGTATGTCATATCCTCCTCTTGGACGTTGTGTGGGCAATGATCCTCCAAGAGTTGAAGCCTCCTATATCTCGTTCTTCCCTTCCTTGTCCGCTCCAAACAAAGGGAAGAATACACGCACCTCTCCAATCTAGCACTGACCACCAAGCCACCTATCTTGGATGTTGCTGCTGGCCAAGGAGAAGAAGTGAGCGCCGACATACAAGAAGAGCTCTTGTTGCCGCCGGCCAAGGAAAAAGAGGATGAGGCGCCGGCAATGTAGATGGAGAGGAGGAGGGTGGCGTCGGCCAAGGAGAACCAAGAGACAAACCCTAATCTCCAAGTTGCCGCCGGCCAACAAGAAGCACTCTTAAGGTTGCCGCTAACTAGAAGCCAAACCCTAGACTTCTTATATTGCTGCCCAATGCTAAAAACCCTAATCTTCAAGTTATTCTTGTCGCCCACTCCTAAGCCTTATTTATAGAGTTAGGCTTAAGCCTCCTTTCAATCTCCACCGTTAGATGTAGAGATTTAATCTCCACCATCGAATCTAGAGATTTAATCTCCACCGTCGGATATAGAGATTTAATCTCCAATGTCGAATCTAGAGATTTGATCTCCATCGTCGGATCTAGAGATTTGATCTCCACTGTCGGATCTAGGCTTTCATGAGGTTTTTAATAGGCTATAATAGGGACCATGAGGAGGAGTTGGATCTTGGCCACCCAATGGATCTAGCCCACATAAAGTCCAATCCATTAATGATAATCCATTCCACTAGAGGATTATCATTGATCTACCTCACCAACCCCCATAAATAAATATGGGCTCCATATATTAATTGTACAAATATCTCCCCATGTTTGAGATATCGAATGTCCGTTAATTAATTAATTTATTGATAATTAATTAATCAACATCTAACTCCATGAGTAGTACCACTCAACCTTATCATCATGCCAGACCAAGTCCACTTGCAGAGTTTACATGATGATCCTTATGAGCTCCTCAAGGGGACATCATCATCCTAATATATAGGACACGATTTTTTCCTATAATCAACGACACACCATGTAAATAATATCATTTTCCAACTTACCGAGCCTATCAATTTACTCTATAAATCTCGCCCTTTGATAAATCAAAGAAATAAATACTAAGTACATGTGCCCGTTATTATATCGGGATTAAGAGCATGTACACCATAATATCCGAGGTCCAATTCAAATATGTAGTCAGCAATAAATTGAATAACCTCTAAGTCATTCCTGCTCAATACACACAAAGTATACTAGTGTAATTCTATGGTCAAGACAAACCAATACCAAATTACCCTACAACCATACCAATGGTTTGTCAAAAATCATCTCGGTTGTGAGCCTCTACTTATACTCTACAAGGAATTGATAACATGATCTCCTGTGTCACACAACACACCATGTTATCTACAATGTAATGTATTAGACAATATGCATAACCATAAATATGCAAACAATGATCATGTGATTCTTATTTCAAAAATAAAGATGTTCATACAAAAGATAGACTTTTTCAGTATACATCCCAACAATCTCTCACTTATAATAAAAGACTATGCTGTCCTCATACTGTCATATATCTGATTCCCATTCCCTCCACATGCCTATCAAAAGCTCTCACTTGAAGGACCTTAGTGAAAGGATCTACCAGGTCATCCTCTGATGCAATCTAGGCGACAACAACTTCTACCTACATTACGATCTCTCGTATCATGTGGTACTTGCGCTCTATGTGTTTACATGCCTTATAGGCTCGTGGTTCCTTCGAGTTTGCAACTGCACCACTGTTATCACAATAAATTGTGATAGTTCTGGGCAAATCAGGATTCACATCCAAGTTCATCAAGAAGTTCCTGAGCCATACAACTTCTTTGGCCGCTTAGAGGCTGCCATATACTCAGCTTCCATGGTAGAGTCTACCATGCATTTCTTCTTGACACTCCTCCATACAATGGCTCCGCCTTCCAAAGTAAACAAAAAAACCTGAGCTAGACTTACTGTTATCCCTATCTAATTGGAAGTCGGAATTTGTTTAACCCATAAGGAGTAATTGATCTGTCTGGTATACTAGCATATAATCCCTAGTCCTTCTCAGGTACTTTAATATATGCTTTACCGCAGTCCAATGTCCCTGTCCTAGATTACTCTGATATCTGCTAACTATGTCCATGACAAAATAGATATCCGATCACGTACATAGTATAACATACATGAGGCTTCCTACTGTCGAAACATAAGGAACCGCCTTCATCTCTTCTATCTCCTTTGATGTTCTAGGACACATCACTTTAGATAAAGGAACTCCATGCTTAAAAGGTAGAAAACCTTTCTTGGAGTTCTGTATGCTAAAACGAGCCAAGATAGTGTCTATGTATGAAGCTTGAAACAAGCACAATATCCTTTTCCTGCGATCCCTTATAACCTTGATCCCAAGGATGTGTCCCACTTCTCCTAAGTCCTTCATATCAAACTGTTTGGACAACCATACCCTTACGTCTGATAACACTTTGACATTGTTTCCAATTAATAAAATGTCATCTACGTATAGTACAAGAAAAACCACTACGTTTCCTTCACATCTCTTGTATACACAAGACTCATCCAAATTTGAATAAATCCATAAGACTAGATTACCTCATCAAAGCGGATGTTCCAAGATCTCGAAGGTTGCTTCAATCCATAAATGGACCGATTAAGCTTGTACACAAGATGCTATTTGCCCTTTGTAATGAATCCCTCTAGTTGCTCCATATATTTGTTTTCCTCAAGACTTCCATTAAGGAAAGCTGTCTTAACATCCATCTGCCACACCTCATAATCTATATGAGCAACAATACATAAGGGAATCCGGATAGACTTAAGCATGACTACCGGCGAAAAAGTCTCCTCATAATCGATACCCTCTTTTCGAGTATACCCTTTCGCAACAAGGCTTGCTTTGAAGGTCTCAACCTTCCCATCTATTCCTCTCTTTCTTTTGTAGATCTACTTGCATCCAATGGTTTTTACACCATTGGGTGGTTCTACTAGCTCCCAGACCTGATTTGAATCCATGGATTCTATCTCAGAATTCATCACACTTTGCCAAGATACCACATCTTTATCTTGGATTGGCTCGTCATATGTCCAGTGATCAGGTTCATGTTTGCCAGGGACCAAATCAGAAGATTCTCCCAAGAACATAAATCTATCAGGCTGTCTAACAATCCTCCCACTTCGATGAGGTATCACCTGTGTATCCTCTGTGACACGCGATGCAGTCACTTATGGTACATCCACTTGTACCGGTGGTACTGAAGTAGTGACTTCCCCTCTCAATTCCTCCAGAATAATCTTACTCATAGGCTTGTGGTTCATCACATAGTCTTCCTCTAAAAATCTGGCATTCGTGCTAACGATCACCCTATGATCTCTAGAACTATAGAACAAATCACCTTTTGTTCCTCCAGGATAGCCTACGAATATGCGCACTTCTGTAAGAGGTTCCAACTTACCAGTATCTGTCTTCAGCACAAGGGTTGAACTCCCCCAAATCTGAATATGTCTCAGACTAGGCTTTCACCCAGTCCATAATTCTGTGGGAGTAGAAGGCATTGATTTAGATGGTACCAAGTTTAGAATATACACTGTCGTATCTAGAGCATACTCTCAGAACGAATCTGGCAACTCAGAATAACTCATCATCAATCTAACCATCTCGATAAGAGTCCTATTCCTTCGCTCTGCCACACCATTCTGCTGGGTGTGCGTGCATAATTAGGGATTGAATCTCACCTATAAGTAATTCCTAAACTCTCCCAAGAGGTACTCACCACCACGATCAGATCATAGTGTCTTGATACTTTACCTTGATGTTTCTCCACATCACTTTGAATTCAATTTTTCCGTTGCGCATATGCCATTTGGCATAAAGAATTCCCTACAATAATCTTCCTATTCCTTCTTATAACAACTCTATGATTAAAAGAAATATAATATCCATCCAAAAATAATTTAGAAATCGAAATAAAATTCTTTCTAAATAAAGGTACATAAAGGCAATTTTTTAGAACCAAAATTTTATTCCTATCAAAAGATAAATAAACATCTCCTACTGCAACAGCCACCACCTTCGTAGCATCGCCCAAGTAAACGGTAATCTCCCCCTCAGTCAGTCGTCTGGTTTCCTAGAACCCCTACAAAGTATTGTAGACATGATCAGTGGCTCCCGTATCTACACACCAGGTGATGGTAGATAACACCTCTAAACATGTTTCAACGACTAGACCAAAAGATATACCTTTGTTCTGCTTCCGGTTGGGGCAGTCATTCTTCCAATGTCTAGTCTTCTTGCAAGTGAAGCACTTGCCTTTCGGCTTCTTCACTCCTCCCTGAGATCCTCCCGCCACCTTTGCTCCACCTTGTTTCTTCTTCTTCTTGCCTTTCAGCTTAGAAGTCGAAACATTTTGAGCAACCATGGCCTGCGCCTGAGCACTCTGACGAAAAAACCCCTCTGTCGCTTGCAGTCTATCAGAAGCTCTGCCAACAAATACAACCTTTTATTCATGTTGTAGTTCAGACGAAACTCCTTAAAACTCCTAGGTAGAGACTGGAGTATGATATCGACCTGGGTTTCTGTTGGGTTTCCGGCACCGTGGCGTGTGTGTGTTCGATCATGTTTCGTAAACATGAGCACAGCGGAAGCAATTAAAAAATAATAAATCTATATTTATTACAACACACACAACACACGCATGCATATTACAACAAGTGTAGACATAACCGTAAATTAAAATTTGCAATAAAAGAAATTTATCTACGTTATACCTTTCGTATGACGTGTAGCGGGAACGACATCAACCGGAACGATCCTCGTAAGAATCGTCTCTATCCGTATCCACGCCGAGCTCCTCGGGATGACTTCGCTAAGTCACGAGCTTCGTCTTCGTACGGGTTACTAGCCTCGTGTTGAAGACGACGTGATCGAGAGATGATCACGATCCGAATCCAAATTCGGATCCTAACACGAGTTCTCAAAACTCGCTTCTCCGGAGAGGTATTCGTCAACCGTTTGACGAATCCTTCGTCCTCCACCTCAGAGGATTACCGGAGATCGAATCCCCGGTAAGTTATCCGCTGTCGGAGCTCTAACCGTCGTCCAAACGACGCTCCGACGAGAGGAGAAGAAGCTGTCCAGAAAACTGGACAGCTTGGTGGAGGATATAGGCACCGGCCAACCAAGGAAAGAAAAGGCTCACCTTGATGCCAAACCTATAGGAGATCACCGGAGGGTCGCCGGAGTGTTCACCGGCTGAAGCTTGGTCGCCGGCAATGACTTGGACGGCGGCACAAAGGCTGGGCGGCGACACACCTAGGGTTGGCGCCGACTAGTGGAGGAGAGGGAGGGGGCGGCACAACTAGGTTGGGCGGCAACTCCAATTAGAGTTTTAGGATTAGGGTTTAAGCCCTATTTTATAGAGAACTAATTCTCTTAATGGTTAATGGATCATATCCATAAAGCCCGTTAACCCGCTCCATTAAGATAAGTTAAAATAAACCAAACCATGATGGTTTATTTTAAGTTAAAACGAACCGAACCAACCTTTGGTTCATTCGTTTAATATAAACCAAACCCTTTGGTTTATTCTCCTCCATTGGATTAGAACCAAACCATTTAGGTTCATCCATTACGTCTTCATAAGACACGGCCCATCCACGCTTCCATTGCTGAAAACAATTTCATGCTCGCTTTATGTTTGGTCCAACCAAACCTAGTTTCTCTCGGTCTGAGAATCCCATTCTCAAGCTCGTTTTAAATCCTTTGGATTACACTCGTTGTGCGTGTGACCAAATAGGTTCTCGGTTTATGTTGGCCATCTATAATTAACCATTAATTATAGAACAATCATGAGTGGCACCTAGTAGTACATCATGATCCCCAATTAACCGAAAAGATCAACGGTTGATCCAGAACTATTTCTGAAACCCTTCAGTAGCTCGAATGAATCGTGCCCCATTCCCTTCACTCATCTTATACCCACTTGGTTCAGACATGGTCTATTGTGTCATCCCCACTAGGTCATCGTCACACCTAGCCCAAGTATCATTTCCTCGTCCCACAGTTCTAGTTACTCCACATGTATCGAAGAGTACCTTACTCTAAACATGTAATGCTTTGGCCAAAGACTTTAGTAACAATCCGACGAGAGGCCATGGGTATACATCTCCTCGCAAGGAGTGGTGAATCCTTTATAGGCTATTCAAACACCTTCGATCACTTCGACTTATACCCAATCATCCCGGGTCCACATCTCCTCGGAGATGTTTGCTTAAGATGTCAAAGCATAAGTCTCCATGATCAAGATGACTTGAATACCACAAGTCAAAGGAACATCGCACTTAAGCCACAGTAAGAACTTCATTGACATATCTATATATGCAGAGAACCATATGAAGTCTTACAGCTGGTCACTCCAATGAACTAGTTACCATAACTAGCATCCACGATTAACTCCGGACATCACAATGTCTCCAGCCAGTGAGAATCAGCTGCTTGGATACACCAAGGAGTATACCTCGTGCTAGTCTCGACAGAATTGATGGCGTCCAAATCCATCAATTCATCGACTAGGGATAATTCCGATACATCACAATTACACATGTAGAGATACTCACTAGTTGTGATCCAATCACAAATTCTCTCATGCTGTGAATCGTATCGTGGACATTCAGTAAATGAGTTTAAGATCCAATCAAATACATAAAATATGTATACTCAAATAGTGAATCTTCATTTATCATATAAATGGTTATACATAAGGCGATTGCCTTAGGACATCTCTCATATATTACTAACAGACTCCCACTTGGCCTAATGCCAATCGCTACGGTATCCAATACCATAAGCTCGAACATGACTCTCAAACTTATTTTGAGGTAATGCCTTAGTCAAGGGATCCGCTAAGTTCCTTTCAGTGGGAATTTTCTCGATTTGTATTTCGTTCCTACTGATGATCTCTCTGATAAGATGATAGCGGCAAAGCACATGTTTGGATCATTGATGAGACCACATCAAGTTCATAGATGAACTACTTAATCCAAACCGCTTCCTTTGCTGCTTCCAAAGCTGCAACGTATTCTGCCTTAGTGGCAGAATCCGCTATAGTGTCAAGCTTGGAACCTTTCCAACTTATTGCACCTCCATTCTAGGTGAATACATACCCAGACTAAGACATGGAATCATCCTTGTCTGTCTGGATCTGGCATCCGAATACCCACGTATCACCATATACCCTTCTCCATATATTAGGAACGTATCCTTAGTTCTTCTTAAGTACTTAAGGATCGTCTTAACAGTCACCCAATGATCCATTCCTGGATCAGACTGGTATCTGCTCGTGACACTCAGAGCATACGATACATCGGGCCTCGTACATAACATAGCATACATGATAGATCCTATTGCGGATGCATAGGGAATCTTACTCATGCAAATCCTCTCATCTTCTGTGCGCGGACACATAGACTTCGAAAGGTGTACCCCATGCATGATGGGTAAGAAACCTTTCTTGGATTCCGACATGCTAAACCTCTTTAGCACTCGGTCTATATATGTAGACTGCGAAAGACCAAGCAACCGTTTCGATCTATCTCTATAGATCTTAATCCTAAGGATGTAGGTTGCTTCTCCCAGGTCTTTCATGGAGAATGTCTTGGATAACCAAACCTTAACTGACTGTAAGATTGACACATCATTTCCTATAAGTAATATGTCATCGACATACAATACTAGGAACACGACTGCACTCCCACTAACCTTCTTGTACACACAAGGTTCGTCTGGATTTTGTGAGAAATCAAACTTTTTGATCGTCTCATCAAAATGGATATTCCAGCTCCTGGATGCTTGCTTCAATCCATAAATGGATCGTCGCAATTTGCATACCTTGGTTTTATCAACCGATGTGAAACCCTCAGGCTGTATCATATACACGTCCTCGAGTAGGTTTCCATTAAGGAAAGCTGTTTTCACATCCATCTGCCATATCTCATAATCATAATGAGCCGCTATGGCGGGAGCATCCGAATGGATTTAAGCATAGCTACAAAGTGAATAGGTTTCGTCATAATCAACACCTTGTTTTTGGCGATATCCTTTCGCCACCAATCTAGCCTTATAGGTAATCACATTACCATCCATGTCGGTTTTCTTCTTGAAAACCCACTTGCACCCTATAGGCTTTATGCCTTCAGGTGGGTCAACCAAGTTCCAAACTTGGTTTTCGTAGATGGAATCCATTTCCGACTTCATGGCACCAAGCCACTTATCCCTTTCTGAACTTGTCAGCACTTCTTCATAACTGGTAGGCTCCTCATCATCAATGAGTAACACGTCGTTCGATTCACTTATGAGAAATCCATATCTCTCAGGAATATTGCGTGTTCTACCAGATCTACGAAGATGTGGTGTTACAATAGGTCCAGCTGATTGCTCATCACTATGAGTTATCGGCTGTTGTGCTTCACTAGGTATCTCATCAATGTCTATTTGAGTCTCTCGAGCCTCCTCAAGCTCGACGACACTCCCACTATTTTCTTGCAAGAGAAACTCTTTCTCTAGAAACACAGCATGCCTTGAAACAAACACCTTTTGTTCCACAGGATGATAGAATTGGTAACCCCTTGTTTCCTTAGGGTATCCAATAAATAGACATTTATCAGACTTAGCATCCAGTTTGTCTGATACAGTTCGCTTCACATAAGCAAGACAACCCCATATCTTCAAGTAAGATACATGAGGTTTCTTACTATTCCATATCTCATATGGAGTAGTTGAGACTACCTTGGTAGGCATTCTGTTTAACAAGTAAACAGCTGTCTGAAGTGTATAACCCCAAAAGGACATGGGAAGAGTCGCATGATTCATCATTGACCTGACCATGTCCAACAAGGTCCGGTTACGCCTATCAGATACACCATTATGTTGTGGTGTATATGGCGGAGTCCATTGAGACAATATACCATTGTCTCTTAGATAATCAAGAAACTCTTGACTCAAGTATTCACCACCTCGATCCGATCGAAGTATTTTAATACTCTTGTCATGTTGTTTCTCTACTTCATTTCTGAATTCTTTGAACCTTTCAAAGGCTTCAGACTTTGTGTTTCATCAAGAACACATACCCAAACCGTGAATGATCATCGTTGAAGGTAATGAAGTAGCTATAGCCTCCTAAAGCTTGAGTTGACATAGGTCCACATACATCAGTATGTATTAGACCTAGTAACTCTCCCACTCGTTCACCTTTTCCAGTAAAAGGTAACTTAGTCATCTTGCCTTTTAAGCATGATTCGCATGTATCGTATGAATCAAATTCAAACGATTCCAGAATTCCACATCGGTGTAATTCGGACATGCGTTTCTTGCTTATATGGCCAAGACGACAATGCTACATATGGGAGTCTAATTGATTATCCTTTCGAGCACACTTGTTGCTCGCTTTGATATTGCAAATGTCACTGGATACGTCCAACGTATAAAAACCATTGCTTAAAGTTCCAGTCCCATAAAGAACTCCATTTAAAGTTATGTAACAACAATTGTTACTAAAAGTCAAATGGTACCCATTTCTATTTAAACAAGAAATAGAAATGATGTTCTTTATCAGCGAAGGAATATAAAAGCAATTGTCCAGTTCTAAGACAAGTCCTGTAGGGAGTTTCAACAAATGCGTTCCAATGGCGACTGCAGCAACCTTTGCTCCATTCCCAACACGCAAATTTGACTCTCCCTTGACGAGTCTTCTTCTATTCCTTAGCCCATGTATGTCATTACATATATGTGAGCCACACCCAGTATCAAATACCCAAGTATTTGAGGAAATAGAATGACAATCAATAAAGAAGATTTCCGAAGAAGATGGGGCATCCGATGCCTTATCCTTCTTCACGGACTCAAGATAAATCTTGCACTTTCTTCGCAAATGGCCCTACTTGCCATAATGATGGCAAGTGCCCTTTTGAGCTGGTTCTGCCTTTTTAGCCTTTTTTCTTCTTCCCCTTCTGTTGTTCCTTTGACTCCCTCTTAGAACCTTTCTTCGAGGAATCAACTAACAACACCGTCCCCTGCTCATGCTTCTCAGAAGACTCTACAGCCTTCAGCATATTGAGCAGTACCACAGATGAACCTTCTAGCATCTCAGAGGTGAAGAGGAGCTTTAAGACTTCGAACCTTTCGAATCTCACTTGCTCATCAACCAACTCACAAAGATGAAGGACTACGATATGAGCATCCATATGCTCATGCTGCTTTCGTAGCTTGGGTTCCATCTCGGCTAGCATGATGCAACTCATTTGTTCAGAATCACTCACATGTTTCTGATAGGCCAATAATTGGTCCAGAGTTGCATTGTCACTAGGATGGGCGGGAAGAGGCACTTCGAGGACATACGCAAGCTTTTCCACCTTGAGAACAATTCTCAAGTTTCTAAGCTAGTCCAAGAAGTTCGGCCCAGTCAATTTATTTGAATCCAAAATGGAACGCAAATTCAAACACATCATGATTAATTTATTGACCTAGAAATACAAAACGAGCATATATGAGAAAATGATTTTAAAATGCATCAATATACATTTATAAATCCCATTCATTTTTCGAATTTCAAAAACCCCAAAATCACTTCGGGAGATCGTAGGTCCATCTCCGAATGGGCTGATATCCATCATAGTTATGAACAACCTTGGAGAGAGTCCAACAAGCCATTCATAACTACGACGGTAGGTATCATCTATACCGATTGCATATCACGTATATGTAACTATCACAATGTGCTATCAACTAATTGAATGTTCACACATACATCGGGTTGTTAACACATTAACAAGTATGCATCATATGCATAGCACCCAACTTCACCTCCCTTTACATCGACCTTGGAGAGAGTCCAACAAGCCGATGCTCCAGGTTAAAGCCAACCCATTAATCGGGACATAGTTTTAATATGGTTAGAGCGCATTCAACCAATTAGCCCAGCTTGGAGAGAGTCCAACAACTAAAGCTAATGATTGACCTCTGACTCTTACCATATTAGTATTAAACTATTCCATGGTTTGAACATATTCAGGTTCGAGCCGGGCTTGGAGAGAGTCCAACAACCCAAACAAGAAACAGAACTCTGGTTCTAACCATATTAATGGAAGGTGTAGGCTTTAATATTGATTAAGGGTTTTTATGTCTCATCCTCTTTGCATGTAAATAACTATTATCTACATGGCATGACATACATGACATACATCTACATGTCACGACACGCATGGCATAATGTTATGCATCTAATGCAATTACATGGCATACAATTATGTCATGTATATAATTTCCTTATATGTCATAACTATTTATGGAAATAAAATATGTTTAAGATTTGATTCTCCAAATCAAATCATAATTAAATTAGGAAACAAATTTCCAAATCTACTCACATATTTTATTCATGGAATTATTTGATTAAGGAAAATCTATTTAGGAAACCAATTTCCTAAATCTTTAAAACTACTTATGGAAATAAAATATTTTAAGATTTGATTTCCCAAATCAAATCATGATTAAATTAGGAAACAAATTTTCAGAATCTAATCAAATATTTTATTTATGGAAAATATAAATTTCCATAAATACTTCCAACTTTCCAAAAGTGGAAGATTTCCATAAATACTTCTAGACTTTCCAAAATTGAAAAATTTCCATAAATATTTCTAAATTTCCAAAATTTAGAAAATTTCCAGAAATACATTATGACTATCGCAAAACTATTTTACGATTATGTCGAAACACAACCTGGGCTCTGATACCACTGTTGGGTTTCCGGCACCGCGGCGTGTGTGTGTTCGATCATGTTTCGTAAACATGAGCACAGCGGAAGCAATTAAAAAATAATAAATCTATATTTATTACAACACACACAACACACGCATGCATATTACAACAAGTGTAGGCATAACCGTAAATTAAAATTTGCAATAAAAGAAATTTATCTACGTTATACCTTTCGTATGACGTGTAGCGGGAACGGCATCAACCGGAACGATCCTCGTAAGAATCGTCTCTATCCGTATCCACGCCGAGCTCCTCGGGATGACTTCGCTAAGTCACGAGCTTCGTCTTCGTACGGGTTACTAGCCTCGTGTTGAAGACGACGTGATCGAGAGATGATCACGATCCGAATCCAAATTCGGATCCTAAAACGAGTTCTCAAAACTCGCTTCTCCGGAGAGGTATTCGTCAACCGTTTGACGAATCCTTCGTCCTCCACCTCAGAGGATTACCGGAGATCGAATCCCTGGTAAGTTATCCGCTGTCGGAGCTCTAACCGTCATCCAAACGATGCTCCGACGAGAGGAGAAGAAGCTGTCCAGAAAACTGGACAGCTTGGTGGAGGATATAGGCGCCGGCCAACCAAGGAAAGAAAAGGCTCACCTTGATGCCAAACCTATAGGAGATCACCGGAGGGTCGCCGGAGTGTTCACCGGCTGAAGCTTGGTCGCCGGCACAAAGGCTGGGCGGCGACACACCTAGGGTTGGCGCCGACTAGTGGAGGAGAGGGAGGGGGCGGCACAACTAGGTTGGGCGGCAACTCCAATTAGAGTTTTAGGATTAGGGTTTAAGCCCTATTTTATAGAGAACTAATTCTCTTAATGGTTAATGGATCATATCCATAAATCCCGTTAACCCGCTCCATTAAGATAAGTTAAAATAAACCAAACCATGATGGTTTATTTTAAGTTAAAACGAACCGAACCAACCTTTGGTTCATTCATTTAATATAAACCAAACCCTTTGGTTTATTCTCCTCCATTGGATTAGAACCAAACCATTTAGGTTCATCCATTACGTCTTCATAAGACACGGCCCATCCACGCTTCCATTGCGACTGAAACGATTTCATGCTCGCTTTATGTTTGGTCTAACCAAACCTAGTTTCTCTCGGTCTGAGAATCCCATTCTCAAGCTCGTTTTAAATCCTTTGGATTACACTCGTTGTGCGTGTGACCAAATAGGTTCTCGGTTTATGTTGTCCGTCTATAATTAACCATTAATTATAGAACGATCATGAGTGGCACCTAGTAGTACATCATGATCCCCAATTAACCGAAAAGATCAACGGTTGATCCAGAACTATTTCAAACCCTTGAGCTCGAATGAATCGTGCCCCATTCCCTTCACTCATCTTATACCCACTTGGTTCAGGACATGGTCTATTGTGTCAGTCCCCACTAGGCTGACTACGTCACACCTAGCCCAAGTATCATTTCCTCGTCCTACAGATTCTAGTTACTCCACATGTATCGAAGAGTACCTTACTCTAAACATGTAATGCTTTGGCCAAAGACTTTAGTAACAATCCGACGAGAGGCCATGGGTATACATCTCCTCGCAAGGAGTGGTGAATCCTTTATAGGCTATTCAAACACCTTCGATCACTTCGACTTATACCCAATCATCCCGGGTCCACATCTCCTCGGAGATGTTTGCTTAAGATGTCAAAGCATAAGTCTCCATGATCAAGATGACTTGAATACCGCAAGTCAAAGGAACATCGCACTTAAGCCACTGAATACAGTGAAAGGAGCAAGTGAGAAGTAATTGAAATATAATAAGCGTAGTTAAGCGAATAAAGAAGGAACGAGTGAAATATAATAAGAAAGTGACATTAAGAAAAGAATGAAGTGAAGTCCGACATATAAGTGAACGAGAGAACGAATGCTTGATTTGACATATAAGTGAACGAGAGAACGCGTGCTTGATTGAAGTGAAGGGCTCTCTCGAGATCTTAGTGGGATTTATTGAGTGCCGGTGCTTCTTAATTGAGTGAGCCCCGTTCAACCACTTTTTGAATCAAGTTCACAAGTGAAACGACGCCTCAGTTCAGCCAATCCAATCCCTCTCTTTCTACTCGGAGGACTGCCACTGCTATTGACATATCTATATATGCAGAGAACCATATGAAGTCTTACGGCTGGTCACTCCAATGAACTAGTTACCATAACTAGCATCCACGATTAACTCCGGACATCACAATGTCTCCAGCCAGTGAGAATCACCGCTTGGATACACCAAGGAGTATACCTCGTGCTAGTCTCGAATTGATAGCGTCCCCAAATCCATCAATTCATCGACTAGGATAATTCCGATACATCACAATTACACATGTAGAGATACTCACTAGTTGTGATCCAATCACAAATTCTCTCATGCTGTGAATCGTATCGTGGACATTCAGTAAATGAGTTTAAGATCCAATCAAATACATAAAATATGTATACTCAAATAGTGAATCTTCATTTATCATATAAATGGTTCATACATAAGGCGATTGCCTTAGGACATCTCTCATATATTACTAACAGTTTCCCCATCGATCTCAGCTCCAAGGACTTTTAGCTCATTCAAATGAGCCATCATCTTGAGAACATGATCCCTCACGGGTGTTCCCTCGATCATGGTGGTCATCATCAAGTTCCTCATGACTTCCTGCCAAGTATCCCGATTCTGGTGTCCGAAAAGCTCCCTGAGATTGAACATCATGTCATAAGAAGAGGGCATGGCTTGATGCTGATGTTGCAATATATTTGACATAGAAGCCAAAATGTAACACCGTGCCATCTCATCAGCCTTAATCCACTTTTTATAACTCTCTTTCTCCTTTTCTCCAGAATCATCTGCAGGCTTAGGAGGACACTCTTCGAAGAGTATATACTTGTACTCCTAAGCAGTCAAGACAATATAAAGATTCCTTTTCCAATCAATATAATTGGATCCAATAAGTTTATTCTCTTTTAGTATCACAGCAAGCGGGTTGAAAGTCATTTTTGAAAAACCTAAGGATCACATAGATCAAAACATTAGATTTCAAAAAATTATTGATTCCTCAAATAATAAAATTTTAAAATCAACCAAAACCTCAGAACACCTAGAATATCTTATGCCACGATCGTGTGGACGTATACGAATTCCACATTTGTAAGAGGAGGTTTTACCCATTAATTTTATTATCTTGTCAACCTAACTTTTTTACAAATAAAATTAATAGTTGGTTCCTCTTCGGCCCTACAAATAAAAGCAGTGACTCCGATGGGGAGGATACTCTTATTTGCATATAAGTGTTCACCATTACTCGATACCAAGGAAATTATCTCGGATTATGTGCATTCCGATGGGGAAGTACACACGCTTCTAAATAATTTCCTATAACCATATTTGACCCTGTGATCCACAAAACGAACTCATCCGATGGGGAGGAAGGAACTCAAAGCCGACGTGCAAGTTTGTTTACATCACATGTCAAATCGTAATGGAGGCCATGGGAATTTTAAAATTATCCCTCTCCCACTTAGTAATTTAAAATTGAGGAATTTTCCTAGCACACGACATACATATCAAACAAGAAGCAATAAATATGAAAAAAATATTTTCCAACTATTATGGCTTTTGTTCTCCAATATGCCTCCTGTCGTATCGCCATCTCGTCCGCTCCTCTCTATGCCATGTATAAGCCATGCGGAGATCCGAGCCGAGAATAATTATTTTAATTTACATCCATCGATCCTATACTCCATGAAGGAGTGTACATGAAATTTAGATCGAAAGTAAACTAAAACAAAAGAGTGACTAAACAATGCCGTACTTAATTACAGAAATTAAATACTAGCCTCGTCAACCCCGAGGATTTAAATAATAATACAATTACACACATCCAATCACATACACACACATATGGCCATAATAGTTGAATCTTATGCCTGCAACCAAAAAGTTAGCCAACGCACATTCTACTATCATCCGACATATACAATATATGATAAGTGCATAAAAGTAACCGAATCCTAAACACACAAAATCGAAAATAGTGGCTCTAATACCACTTGAAGGGTTTTGCAGAGCCGAAGCTTCGCTTCTCGCTTTGCTTCGGTCGCTTGTGCATGGCGATCCCATCTACATCCCCAGATTAAAAAAAATTAATCCAAGACGAAGACGGATTACCCAAGCAACTGATCCATCATCATGTTATTCGATTAGAGTGGTCTCTTGAACAAACTAGTTGTTCAAGCAACTTAACTCTTTTCCTCGATTAGCCGTGGAATAGATGATGTACGGATCGCCGGTTTTTGTATTTGTCTTCGGGGTCCAAGTAAATTTAGCCACATACAATACATACAAATTGCATAGAATAAGAAAACATACTTAAACAAGAATTATACCTCTTGTTTACCTCTAGGTCTTCTATTGTATGTCCTATCCTCCTCTTTGACGTTGTGTGGGCAACGATCCTCAAAGAATTGAAGCCTCCTAGATCTCATTCTTTCCTTGTCCGCTCCGAACAAAGGGAAGAATACATGCACCTCTCCTATCTAGCACTGACCACCAAGCCACCTATCTTGGATGTTGCCGCTGGCCAAGGAGAGGAAGTGAGGGCCGACCAACAAGAAGAGCTCTTGTTGCTACCGGCCAAGGAAAAAGAGGATGAGGCGCCGGCAATGTAGATGGAGAGGAGGGTGGCTCCGGCCAAGGAGAACCAAGAGACAAACCCTAATCTTCAAGTTGCCGCTGGCCAACAAGAAGCACTCCTAAGGTTGCCGTCGACTAGAAGCCAAACCCTAGACTTCTTATGTTGCCGCCCAATGCTAAAAAACCCTAATCTCCAAGTTATTTTTGCCGCCCACTCCTAAGACTTATTTATAGTGTTAGGCTTAAGCCTCCTTTCAATCTCCAACATCGGATCTAGAGATTTAATCTCCACCGTCGGATCAAGAGATTTAATCTCCACCGTCGGATCTAGATATTTAATCTCCACCGTCGGATCTAAAGATTTGATCTCCACCGTCGGATCTACGCTTTCATGAGGTTTTTAAAAGGCTACAATAGGGACCATGAGGAGGAGTTGGATCTTGGCCACCCAATGGATCTAACCCACATAAAGTCCGATCCATTAATGATAATCCATTCCACAAGAGGATTATCATTGATCTATCTCACCAACCCCCATAAATAAATGTGGGTTCCATATATTAATTGTACAAATATCTCCCCGTGTTTAAGATATCGAATGTCCGTCAATTAATTAATTTATTGACAATTAATTAATCAACATCTAACTCCATGAGTAGTACCACTCAACCTTATCATCATGTCGGACCAAGTCCACCTGCAAGGTTTACATGATGATCCTTATGAGCTCCTCAAGGGGACATCATCATCCTAATATATAGGATGTTGGATCGAAGCGGATCGCTAGAGGGGGGGGGGTGAATAGCGATAAAAACTTTTCTTTTAAATCGTTCGATAGACAATTAAACGCAGCGAAAATGTAAATAAAAACTAAATGAGACAAATAGTTTTTTTTACTTGGTTCGTAGCCTTCGGCTACTACTCCAAGGCCCTAACGGTCCTAGACCGTGTACGGAGGGCAATTCACTAAAACACTCCTCCTCGTTGGATGTAGGAGTTTTACGATTACAAAAGCCTTCGAAGCAAAAAGATAGAGAGACAAACCCTCTCTTCTATTAAAGTAAAATGCAACGAAAAGCCTCGATTAAAAAGAATTGCAATATTGAAAGCAATAACAAATTAAGATTATACCAACAACTAAACAAAAGAAACTTTAAGCTAGGGTTGTTGGCGGACTTCCGTTGTTGTAGAGTCGTCGAGAGTTGCAGCAATGTGGAGGCTTTTGAGCACTTAGAATTGAGGATGAAACCCTAGGTTTGGCCCTCCTTTTATAGCCTTTAAGCCCCTCAACGAATGGGTCTTCAACCAATCACAAATGGGCACAAAACTCCTTGAAAAATGGTGATAAAGCTTGACTCCTCGAGGTTGATTTTTGACCACCGGTTGAACTGGCCGGTTGAACTGATGGCCAGGATTTTTGACTACAATAAAGAGTTAGCTCAAAATATAAGTGGATTCGACGGCCACTTGCCGTCCGATCTCAACATAGACCTTCCATGGGAAGTCTTGGGTCGGATCGTTGCCTAAGATCATCCCCGTAAAGAGGATACGACCTCACTTACGCTCGCACACACGAGCTTACCTCGATACTTACGTGTCGCTTTTGCTTCCGGCCTTCCACTCGATTCCTTCTGCTTCCTCCGAAGTAACTCGAGTGTCGCCCGACCACCGCGGCTTCCTCCGGGTGTCGCTAGCCTTCAGCTCCAGCATTGAGACTTTTCTGCACACTTGATTTAGCTCGTGAGATAACAATATAAGCTTAACTTTATATCGTTTGATATAATCAAAACTTAGGTTCGACTTAGGTGCCCACTGCACTAACAATCTCCCCCTTTTTGATTTATGGCAAACCCACATACAAAGTTAAGACAAAAATAAGTATGAGATTATGCATGAATGAGTAGGAGTATATAAAAATTCTTTTTCAAGTGCTCCCCCTTGAGGAATCCTCCCCCTTGACCGAGGGTGAGTACTTGAGAAAGGGTTTTAACTCTCCCCCTTGATATGTGCTACTAAGAAAAAGAATTAAGTAACCGAAATTACTTAATATTGGCCATAGTGTTTAAAATAAGTTTTAAGTTAAGAAACCAAATGATTTCTTAACCTTGGCCTTTTGTTAAAATTTAAATAAGTTTTCAAAACTTAAAGTTAACTTTTAATTATGAAGTAAGAGTTAAGTTATCAAAAAAAATTTTTTTGACCCCTTAACTTTTGTCCTTTTTCTCCTTTTTCTTCCCCTTTTGCCGTATATCGAAAAGAGTAAGGGGTGTGTGGAAAACAAAATAAATGTTAAATTTAAAGTCCAAGCATGTTCCACATTTTTATTTTTAAAAAAAATATACTGAAAATAAGTTCATCTATAAAATATTCGACTCATATTTGGCTTGATTGATATGAAGGATCAACCAGTCCTGGTCAGAGTCGGTATGATTATACTCTGTGGTTTATAGCGATGCACTAGCTCTACATCTGGAACCAGGAGTAAGGTCCTAACATCTCACGCCCATCTACGTTGCTAAGTACACAAACACATTAGTCCTATGTGTTGTGAGATGTATTGGCTCCTTAAATCTATAGGTGCATGATATCTAAGGTATGTCATATGCTAGTTCCATGAAAAAAAAAGTAAGAAATAGTAGTAAGAAAATATAATTTGTAAGTTCCTATTCTATTATGCACATGCCTAATCTTCGTCTCAAGAGACTAAATTCGGCTTCGGGTAGTGGTTTAGTAAATATGTCTGCTAGGTTAGACTTCGAGTCAACATATTCGAGTTGTATGGAGCCGTTGGCTACATGTTCTCGAATGAAATGGTGTTTTACCTCTATATGCTTTGTCCTTGAATGACATATAGGGTTCTTAGTTAGATTTATCGAACTTATGTTGTCTACAAAAATTTTAGTTTTGGTGAAGTCCAACCTAAAGTCTCGGAGAGTGTGCTTCATCCAAAGAAACTGAGTTACACACTCACCCATCGCAACGTATTCGACTTCGGTGGTAGATAAGGCAACACAATGTTGCTTCCTACTGCACCAACTCACTAGACTTGAGCCGAGTAGTTGACAACAACCACTCGTGCTCTTTCTATCGAGTTTACTACCGGCATAATCCGAATCGGAGTAGCCGATTAGTTCGAACTCCGTAGATCTAGGGTACCAAATACCAACGTTAAGTGTACCCTTAAGATATCTAAGGATACACTTAACTAGGGTTAGGTGAGACTCCTTAGCACAGGTTTGAAACCTGGCGCACATACTTACTGTGAATAGGATGTTGGGTCGATTCGCAGTTAAGTATAGGAGACTTCCTATCGCGCTCCTATAGTACTTTAAGTCAATGGACTTACTTTCTAGGTCTTCTCCTATGTTAACATTAATCGCCATTGGGGTGTTTATTATCTTAGCGTCTTGCATTCCAAATCTTTTAATTAACTCCTTAGTGTATTTTTGTTGATATAGGTATATACCATCCTTAGTTTGTTAATTTGTAGACCTAAAAAGAAACTTAACTCGCCTACCAAGTTCATTTCTAACTCACTTTCCATGAGTGAAACGAACTCGTTTAGTAAGGCTGAGTTAGAGGTTCCAAAAATTATATCGTCTACATAAATTTGAGCTATGAATATTTCTTTACCTAAGGTTTTTACGAAGAGAGTTGGGTCAACTAAGCCTTGGTTAAACCCTTTTGACTTAAGATGGATTGAAAGTCTCTCGTACCAAGCTCGAGGAGCTTGTTTAAGTCCATAGAGAGCTTTCTTAAGTTTTAGAACATGGTCGGGTTTATCTAGATTTTCGAACCCGGGGGGTTGGCTAATATAAACTTCTTCTTTAATGTATCCATTTAAGAATGCCGACATAACATCCATTTGAAACAGCTTAAATCCTCGATGTGCGGCATAAGCTAGCAACATTCGAATGGATTCGAGTCTAGCTCTTTGGGGCATAGGTTTCGTCGTAATCTAAGCCTTCGACTTGACTAAACCCTTTGGCGACTAACCTAGCCTTGTTTCTAACTACTTCACCTTTATCATCAAGCTTATTTCGAAACACCCACCTTGTTCCAATTATCGTTTTGTCTTTAGGTGGTGGTACTAATTCCCACACGTCATTCCTAGTAAATTGAGCTAGCTCTTCTTGCATTGCAATAATCCAATCGGGATCAAGAAGAGCTTGTTCAATTGATTTGGGTTCTATCTTTGAAATTAAGGAAATTTGACTAAGGTTCCTATAGGATGCTCTAGTTCGAACTCCTAGATTAGGATCTCCTATCACTTGATCGATAGGGTGGTTAGTCTGAATCCTAGATTGGGTTGGGTTTGTGTCACCTAATGCTTGATCAATGGGGTGACTTGGTTGAACATTAGTTTGGTTGGAGTCATCTATCACTTGATCAATAGAGTGACTTGGTTGACTTAGGTTAGGATTAACACTAGACCTGATCTCCGGATCAGAGTTAGGTCTAGTATGAATCGGCTCGCTAATTGGGGTTGCCGGGGGTTTTGTAGGTTCATGTCCTTCATCAAATACTACATTGATAGTCTCCTCGACTCTAAGGGTGTCGTGGTTATATACTCTATAAGCTCGACTTGTAGTCGAGTATCCTAGAAAGATTCCGGTCATGGTCTTGGATGTAAATTTCCCTAGGTAATCCTTAGTGTTTAGGATATGTACCTTACACCCAAATACCCTAAAGTACTTGATGTTAGGTATTTTATCGTGATAAATCTCGTATGAGGTCTTAAGGTGCCTCTTTACCATAAGGATTCTATTTTGGACATAGCATGCCGTACTCACGGCTTCTGCCCAAAACCTATCGGGTAGGTCATATTCGTTCAACATGGTCCTAGCGGCTTCTTGTAGAGTTCGGTTTTTCCGCTCCACTAGGCCATTTTGTTGAGGGGTCCTAGGGCAAGAGAATTCATGGTGGTATCCGTTTAGGTTACAGAAGTCGGTGAACCTTTGATTTTCGAATTCACCACCATGATCGCTTCTAATTCTTTTAACCTTAAGGTTTTTTTGATTCTCGATTAATTTGAATAAATTGATTAATTGATCTAGGGTATCATTTTTATGTTTGATGAACCTAACCCAGGTAAACCTGGAGTAGTCGTCAATTATGACTAAGCAATATTGACTTTTATTGAGTGACTTGGCTCCATGTGAATCGAATAGATCCATATGCAGGAGCTCAAGTACACTTGAGGTTCGTTCTTGGTTAGTTAACTTGTGTTGTGTCCTAGGTTGTTTTCCTTGTTGACAAGCATTACAGATTTTATTAACTAAATTGTTAAGGTTGGGTAAGCCTTTGACTAGGCCACTCTGACTCATCTTGTGGATGAGTCTTGGGTGCAGTAATGAGTCGTCGGTGCCACAACCATGATTCCTCTTCTGTGTCATAAGACATTTGGTGAGGATTTGATTAAGTTAATTGTATAAATGTTATTTGTCCTAGTTCCTTTGAGTATTGTTTTATGTTTCATTTGTTTTAATTACACATTCATTTTCTAAAAATACGACCTTATAATTATTGTCACATAATTGGCTTACGCTAAGCAGTTATATTCAAAATTATCTACAAGTAATACATTTTAATAACAAAATTGAGTTAAGCTCGATATCACACGATCCGATGATTTTGAGCTTGCCGTTATTCCCAAAGGCTCTACCGATCCTTGTCGTTTGAATCGAAGCTTGAATTTGAGTTGATCCCCGGTCATGTGCCGAGAGCATTGTCTAACATCCATTGATCCTACACACAAGGTGGTTGGATTGGATGTTAGATTATTATAATTTTTAAAAAAATTGGTTGTAAGTTGTTAAACCTAGGTCATCTCACAGTCTATATGATCAAGCATGTTATACTTATGTGTTCTTTGTGAGATGACTTCCAATTAAGTTGATTAAGTGCATTTATGTTTAAGTAATGTTAGATTTGGATTTGACCCTAGGCTTGTCAAGTTTACCTTTTCAAGATCATGGCTTCAGTCGTGGCGAGGCACTGAGGCCTTCTTTTATCGGATCATCGACCACTTCCTTAGATAAAGCCATTTTCAAGAAAATGATGACTTGACTCACCTAAAATTATTTCCTCGTCTAACTAGTTATTTTTGAAAAGAGAGGCTCAATCTTTTGAAGGATTTTAGTTGATTATTTGAAAAAGAGGCTCCCGAGGCTCAATCTTTTGAAGGATTTTAGTTGGTTATTTGAAAGAGGCTCCCGAGGCTCAATCTTTTGAAGGATTTTAGTTGGTTATTTACGTGTTCTAAGTGAGTTCACGAAGAAAAAAATCTAAGCATGCAATTTCTAAGTTAAAACACAAACATGTTTTGTATCTTGGCTCCCCTAGACCGTTGAATCGGTTGGGTCTATCCACATAGTGGATTTGGTCCTTAGGAACCCGATGCAGGTTGGATCCTAGAGTTGAAATCAAAGTGGTCTTAGGGACCCATGCTTGGACACATTTTTTATGTCTACTTACGATTGACATATACGACTTATTGGTCGTGTTTGAGCTAAACCCTAGTCCGGCCTTGTTGTACACGACCCTTTGCGATCCAAGTAGGAGGTCAAGTCCTTTGGATCCCAAAGTAAACCTTTCCAACGTATTCCTAAGATCTTCGACTTGACTTTTCAAGAGTGAGTTCTCAACCGAGTTTTCAACCCGAGTTGAGTCCTTCTCTTGAACTCGACTAGTCGAAGAGGTTAGGGAGACCTCGTGTTTGAGGAGTTTAACTTCCTCAACCAGGGTCTCGACCTTGGACTCGGACTTAGCTAACTTTCTAGACAAAAACCTAACCGTATTATGTAAAGTATTAAATAAGGTTCGACTCACCTTAAGGGTATCTTTTGAACCGGATGCATATCCGTGGCTTGACTTGAAGGTAGCTTCATAGTCCAAGTCATCCTCAGGTTCTGACTCAAGTTCAGGTTCGGTCTCCGTGTCGGACTCAATTGATTTCGCCATGAAGACGTGGTCTTCGTCTTCTTCGGATGACGCTTCTTCCCATGTCGCATTGAGAGCCTTCTTGTGCTTAGGTGCTTGGTGGTTGAGCTTGGGGCACTCGGACTTTATATGTCCAAACCTGTTACACTCATAACACCTAATATTAGAACTTTTAGGCTTACCTTGGTTGGGTCGAGTTGTGGTTCGCTTTCGTCCCTTGGCTATCCTCCGAGCTAGGTTCATTAGTTCGGCAGTCAATTTCGGGTCAACTTCTTCTTCGGACTCATCTTCCTCCTCGGTTGGTGGTGGCTTGCTTGCGATTTTCTTCTTCTTTGAACCTGCAAACAAGGCTATACCCCTCTCGAATTCCGAGTTGTACTTCTCATGTAATTCAAAATCCGAAAAGAGTTCATCTAATCTAAGTTTAGAAAGGTCCTTGGAGACCTTGTAGGCATCGACCATGGTTGCCCACAAGGTAGTCCTCGGAAAAGAGTTTAGAACATACCTTATAAGGTCGCGGTTTTCGACCTTTTGCCCGATTGCGTGTAGGTTGTTGACTATGTCTTGGACACGGGCGTAGAGTTGCGTCGCGGACTCGTGTTCCTGCATTTTTAGTGTGTACAATTTATTGAACAACAAATCACGTTTGCAAACCTTAGCTTGATCCAATCCTTCGTGTAACTCGATCAGCTTTGTCCAAAGGTCCTTTGCGCTAATGAAGGGGCCAACGCGATTTAACTCCTCCTTGGACAAGCCACATTGGAGGATTTGTGTTGCCTTGGCGTCGACTTCGACTTGTCGTTTTGTCGCAATGGTCCATTGATCATAATCCAAGGAGTCACCCACTTCATTAGTCGGAAGTGTGAAACCCGTTTGGATTATGATCCACATCTCGATTTGGGTTTTGAGAAAGCATTCCATCCGACCCTTCCAATAACGGAAGTCATCTCCGTTGTAAAACGGAGGTCGGACGGTGCTAAAACCCTCGAGATGGGCCATTAGAACAAAAGACAAAAAGGGACGAAGACGAAGAAACTAGCAACGACAAAAACACAAAACAAGGTACCAAGACTCGCATCTTGGATTAGTAGTGCGGGAGTAAATTTAACAAAGCAAAATAAATCAGAAATAAACAGAAATAAAAGAAAAATAAATCTGTGAAAAATGGCTAGATTGGTGGTTTCACCAAATCTTATCAACCCCCGGCTCTGATACCAATTGTTGGATCGAAGCGGATCGCTAGAGGGGGGGGGTGAATAGCGATAAAAACTTTTCTTTTAAATCGTTCGATAGACAATTAAATGCAGCGGAAATGTAAATAAAAACTAAATGAGACAAATAGTTTTTTTACTTGGTTCGTAGCCTTCGGCTATTACTCCAAGGCCCTAACGGTCCTAGACCGTGTACGGAGGGCAATTCACTAAAACACTCCTCCTCGTTGGAGGTAGGAGTTTTACGATTACAAAAGCCTTCGAAGCAAAAAGATAGAGAGACAAACCCTCTCTTCTATTAAAGTAAAATGCAACGAAAAGCCTCGATTAAAAAGAATTGCAATATTGAAAGCAATAACAAATTAAGATTATACCAACAACTAAACAAAAGAAACTTTAAGCTAGGGTTGTTGGCAGCACTTCGTTGTTGTAGAGTCGTCGGAGAGTTGCAGCGTAACGGAGGCTTTTGAGCACTTAGAATTGAGGATGAAACCCTAGGTTTGGCCCTCCTTTTATAGCCTTTAAGCCCCTCAACGAATGGGTCTTCAACCAATCACAAATGGGCACAAAACTCCTTGAAAAATGGTGATAAAGCTTGACTCCTCGAGGCTGATTTTTGACCACCGGTTGAACTGGCACCGGTTGAACTGGCCGGTTGAACTGATGGCCAGGATTTTTGACTACAATAAAGAGTTAGCTCAAAATATAAGTGGATTCGACGGCCACTTGCCGTCCGATCTCAACATAGACCTTCCATGGGAAGTCTTGGGTCGGATCGTCGCCTAAGATCATCCCCGTAAAGAGGATACGACCTCACTTACGCTCGCACACACGAGCTTACCTCGATACTTACGTGTCGCTTTTGCTTCCGGCCTTCCACTCGATTCCTTCGGCTCCCTCCGAAGTAACTCGAGTGTCGCCCGACCACCGCGGCTTCCTCCGGGTGTCGCTAGCCTTCAGCTCCAGCATTGAGACTTTTCTGCACACTTGATTTAGCTCGTGAGATAACAATATAAGCTTAACTTTATATCGTTTGCTATAATCAAAACTTAGGTTCGACTTAGGTGCCCACTGCACCAACATAGGACACGGTTTCCTCCTTTAATCAATGACACACCATGTAAATAATATCATTTTCCAACTTACCGAGCCTATCAATTTACTCTATAAATCTCGTCCATTGGTATATCAAAGAAATAAATACTAAGTACATGTGTCCGTTATTATATCGGGATTAAGAGAATGTACACCATAATATCCGAGGTCCGATTCAATTATGTAGTCAGCAATAAATTGAATCATTTCTAAGTCGGTCCTGCTCAATACACACAAAGTGTAGTAGTGTAATTCTATGATCAAGACAAACCAATACCAAATTACACTACAACCATACCAATAGTTTGTCCAAAACCATCTCGGTTGTGAGCCTCTACTTATACTCTACAAGGAACTGATAACATGATCTCCCGTGTCACACTACACACCATGTTATCTACATTGTAATGTATCAGACAATATGCATAACCATAAATATGCAAACCATGATCATGTGATTCTTATTTCAAAAATAAAGATGTTCATACAAAAGATAGACTTTTCAATATACATCCCAATAATCTCCCACTTATACGAAAAGACTATGCTGTCCTCATACTGCCTTATATTTGATTCTCATTCCCTCCACATGCCTATCAAAAGCTCTTGCTTGAAGGGTCTCAGTGAAAGGATCTATCAGGTCATCCTCTGATGCAATCTAGGCGACAACAACTTCTACCCGCTTTACGATCTCTCATATCAGGTGGTACTTGCGCTCTATGTGTTTACTTGCCTTATGTGCTCGTGGTTCCTTCGAGTTTGTAACTGTACCACTGTTATCACAATAAATTGAGATAGTTCTAGGAAAACTAGGAATCACATCCAAGTCTATCAAGAAGTTCCTGAGTCATATAACTTCTTTGGTCGCCTCAGAGGCTGCCATATACTCAGCTTCCATGCTAGAGTCCGTCACACATTTCTGCTTGACACTCCTCCATACAATGGCTCCACCTCCTAAAGTAAACAAAAACCTGAGGTAGACTTACTATTATTCCTATATGATTGGAAGTCGAAATCTGTGTAACCCAAAGGGAGTAATTGATCTTCCTGGTATACCAGCATATAATCCCTAGTCCTTCTCAAGTACTTCAATATATACTTTACCGCAGTCCAATGTATCTGTCTGGGATTACTCTGATATCTGCTAACCATGCCCATGGAAAAATAGATATCTGGTCTCGTACATAGTATAACATACATGAGGCTTCCTACTGCTAAAACATAAGGAACCGCCTTCATCTCCTCTATCTCCTTTGATGTTCTAGGACACAACTCTTTAGATAAAGGAACTCCATGCCTGAAAGGTAGAAAACCTTTCTTGAAGTTCTGCATGCTAAAACGAGCCAAGATAGTGTCTATGTATGAAGCTTGAGACAACCACAATATCCTTTTCCGGGGATCCCTTATAACCTTGATCCTAAGGATGTGTCCCACTTCTCCCAAGTTCTTCATATCAAACTATTTGGACAACCATACCCTTACGTTTAATAACACCTGAATATTGTTGCCAATTAATAAAATATCATCTATGTATAGTACAAGAAATATCACTACGTTTTCGTCACATCTCTTGTATACACAAGACTCATCCGGACTTTGAATAAATCCATAAGACTGGATTACCTCATCAAAGCGGATGTTTTAAGATCTCGAAGCTTGCTTCAATCCATAAATGGACCGATTAAGCTTGCATACAAGATGCTCTTTGCCTTTTGTAATGAATCCCTCTGGTTGCTCCATATATATGTTTTGACACATCTCTTTAGATAAAGGAAAGCTGTCTTGACATCCATCTGCCATGCCTCATAATCCATATGAGCAGCAATACATAAGAGAATCCGAATAGACTTAAGCATGGCTACCGGCGAAAAAGTCTCCTCATAATCGATACCCTCGTTTCGAGTAAACCCTTTCGCAACAAGCCTTGCTTTGAAGGTCTCAACCTTCCCATCTATTCCTCTCTTTCTTTAGTAGATCCACTTGCATCCAATGGTTTTTACACCATTGGGTGGTTCTACTAGCTCCCAGACCTGATTTGAATCCATGGATTCTATCTCAGAATGCATCACACTTTGCCAAGATACCGCATCTTTATCTTGGATTGCCTCGTCATATGTTCAGGGATCAGGTTCATGTTCGCCAAGGACTAAATCAGAAGATTCTCCCAAGAACATAAATCTATCAAGCTGTCTAACAACTCTCCCACTTCGACGAGGTATCACCTGTGTATCCTCTATGACATGTGGTGCAGTCACTTGTGGTACATCCTCTTGTACCGGTGGTACTGAAGTAGTGACTTCCCCTCTCAATTCCTCCAGAACAATCTTACTCATAGGCTTGTGGTTCATCACATAGTCTTCCTCTAAAAATCTGGCGTTTGTGCTAACGATCACCCTATGATCTCTAGGACTATAGAACAAACCTCCTTTCGTTCCTCTAGGATAGCCTACGAACATGCGCACTTCTGTATGAGTTTCCAACTTACCATCATCTGCCTTCAGCACGAGTGCTAGACTCCCCCAAATCCGAATATGTCTCAGGCCAGGCTTTTGCCCAGTCCACAATTCTATGGGAATAGAAGGCACTGATTTAGATGGTACCAAGTTCAGAATATACATTGCCATATCCAGAGAATACTCCCAGAACGAATCAGGCAACTCAGAATAACTCATCATCGATCTAACCATCTCCATAAGAGTCCTATTCCTTCGCTCCGCTACACCATTCTGCTGGGGTGTGCCAGGTGCAGACAATTGGGATTGAATCCCAGCCTCTGATAAGTAATTCCTAAACTCTCCCAAGAGATACTCACCACCACGATCAGATCGTAGTGTCTTGATACTTTTACCTTGATGTTTCTCTACATTAGCCTTGATTTCTTTGAACCTGTCAAAGCATTCAGACTTGCGGCGCATCAAGTAAATGTATCCATATCTTGAATAATCATCTATAAAAGAGACAAAATATTCAAAACCAACCTCTTGCCTGGATAGACATAGGAACACACAAATCAGAATGAACCAATTCCAACACATCTTTGGCTCTATACCCCTTGGCCTTAAAAGGCCTCTTGGTTATTTTACCTTCCAAGCAAGATTCATAGGTTGGGAAATCTTCCACCACTAATGAACCCAGAGGTCCATCAGCTATGAACCTTTGAATTCCACTTAGGTTAATATGACCTAACCTTAGATGCCAAAGATATGTTTGGTTCATTTTCGAAGGTTTTTTTCTCTTATTAGATTTAGGAGATGAGTTATTTACTTCTATTTGCATCGTGGGAGCTTTTGGTTCAAGGGTATATAAATTTCCTATCAATGCACCAGAACAGATAATCTCCCTATTCCTTTTTATAACAACTCTGTCATTAAAAGAAATAGAATATCCATCCAAAAATAATTTAGAAAACGAAATCAAATTCTTTCTAAATAAAGGTACATAAAGGCAATTTTTTTGAACCAAAATTTTATTCCTATCAAAAGATAAATAAACATCTCCCACTGCAATAACCGCCACCTTCGCTGCATCGCCCAAGTAAAAGATAATCTCCCCCTCAGCCAGTCATCTGGTTTCCTAGAACCCCTACAAAGTATTGCAGACATGATCAGTGGCTCTTGTATCTACACACCAGGTGCTAGTAGATAACACCGCTAAACATATTTCAATGACTAGACCAAAAGATATACCTTTGTTCTTCTTCCGGTTGGGGCAGTCCTTCTTCCAATGTCCAGTCTGCTTGCAAGTGAAGCACTTGCCTTTCGGCTTCTTCAATTCTCCCTGAGATCCTCCCGCCACCTTTGCTCCACCTTGTTTCTTCTTCTTCTTGCCTTTTGGCTTAGAAGTTGAAACCTTTTGAGCAACCATGGCCTGAGCCTGAGCACTCTGACAAAAAAGCCCCTCTACCGCCTGGAGTCTGTCAGAAGCTCTACCAACGAATACAACTTTTTATTCATGTTGTAGATCAGGCAAAATTGCTCAAAACTCCTAGGTAGAGACTGGAGTATGATATCGACCTGGGTTTTCCCATCGATCTCAGCTCCAAGGACTTCCAGCTCATTCAAATGAGCCATTATCTTGAGAACATGATCCCTCACGAGTGTTCCCTCGATCATGGTGGTCGTCAACAAGGTCCTCATGACTTCCTGCCAAGCAGCCCCCTTTCTGGTGTCCGAAAAGATCCTTGATATTGAGCATCATGTCATAAGTAGTGGGCATGGTTTGATGCTGATGTTACAATATATTTGACATAGAAGCCAAAATATAACACCGCGCCATCTCATCAGCCTTAATCCACTTTTTATAACTCTCTTTCTCCTTTTCCCCAAAATCATCCGCAGGCTTAGGATGACACTCTTCGAAGAGTACATACTTGTACTCCTCAATAGTCAAGACAATATAAAGATTTCTTTTCCAATTAACATAATTGGGTCTAGTAAGTTTATTCTCTTTTAGTACCACAGCAAGCGGGTTGAAAGTCATTTTTGAAAAACCTAAGAATCACATAGATCAAAACATTAGATTTCAAAAAATTATTGATTTCTCAAACAATAAAATTTTAAAATCAACCAACACCTCAGAACACCGAGAATATCGTATGCCACGATCGTGTGGACGTATATGAATTCTACATTTGTAAGAGGAGGTTTTATCCATTAATTTTTTTATCCTGTCAACCTAACTTTTTGACAAATAAAATTAATAGTTGGTTCCTCTTCGGCCCAACAAATCAAAATAGTGACTCCGATGGGGACGATACTCCTATTTGCATCTAAGTGTTCACCATTACTCGATATCAAGGAAATTATCTCGGATTATGTGCCTTTCGATGGGGAAGTACACACGCTCCTAAATAATTTCCTATAACCATATTTGACCCAATGATCCACGAAACAAACTCATCCGATGGGGAGGAAGGCACTCAGAGCCGATGCGCAAGTTTGTTTGCATCACATGTCGAATCGTAATGGAGGCCGTGGGAATTTTAAAATTATCCCTCTCCCACTTAGTAATTTAAAATTGAAGAATTTTCCTAGCACACGACATTCATATCAAACAAGAAGCAATAAATATGAAAAAAATATTTTCCAACTATTGTGGCTTATGTTCTCCAATATGCCTCCTGTCGTATCATCATCTCGTCCGCTCCTCCCTATGCCATGTACAAGCCATCCGGAGATTCGAGCCGAGAATAATTATTTTAATTTACATCCATCGATCCTATACTCCACGAAGGAGTGTACATGAAATCTAGATCAAAAGTAAAATAAAATAAAAGAGTGGCTAAACAATGTCGTACTTAAATACAAAAATTAAATACTAGCCTCGTCAACCCCGAGGATTCAAATAATAATACAATTACACACATCTAATCACATACACACACATATGGCCATAATAGTTGGATCTTATGCCTGCAACTAAAAAGTTAGCCTACGCACATCCTACTATCATTCGACACATACAATATATGATAAGTGCATAAAAGTAACCGAATCCTAAACACAAAATCTAAAAATCATGGCTCTGATACCACTTGAAGGGTTTTGCGGAGCCGAAGCTTCGCTTCACTCGCTTGTGCATGGCGATCCCATATACGTCCCCGGATTAAAAAAAATTAATCCAAGACGAAGACGGATTACCCAAGCAACCGATCCATCATCATGTTATTCGATTAGAGTGGTCTCTTGAACAAACTAGTTGTTCAAGCAACCTAACTCGTTTCCTCGATTAGCTGCGGAATAGATGATGTACGGATTGCCGGTTTTTGTGTATGTCTTCGGGGTCCAAGTAAATTTAGCCACATACAATACATACAAATTGCATAGAATAAGAAAACATACTTAAAAAAGAATTATACCTCCTGTTTACCTCTAGGTCATCTATTGTATGTCCTATCCTCCTCTTTGACATTGTGTGGGCAACGATCCTCCAAGAGTTGAAGCCTCCTAGATCTCGTTCTTCCCTTCCTTGTCCGCTCCGAACAAAGGGAACAATACACACACCTCTCCTATCTAGCACCGACCACCAAGCCACCTATCTTGGATGTTGCTGTCGGCCAAGGAGAAGAAGTGAGTGCCGGCCAACAAGAAGAGCTCTTGTTGCCGCCGGCCAAGGAAAAAAAGGATGAGGCACAGACAATGTAGATGGAGAGGAAGAGGGTGGCGCTGACCAAAGAGAACCAAGAGACAAACCCTAATCTCCAAGTTGCCGCCGGCCAACAAGACACACTCCTAAGGTTGCCGCCGACTAGAAGCCAAACCCTAGACTTCTTATGTTGCCGCCCAATGCTAAAAACCCTAATCTCCAAGTTATTCTTGCCGCCCACTCCTATGACTTATTTATAGAGTTAGGTTTAAGCCTCCTTTCAATCTCCACCATTGGATCTAGAGATTTAATCTTCACCGTCGGATCTAGAGATTTAATCTCCACCGTCGAATCTAGAGATTTAATCTCCACTGTCGGATCTAGAGATTTAATCTCCACTGTCGAATCTAGGCTTTCATGAGGTTTTTAATAGGCTACAATAGGGACCATGAGGAGGAGTTGGATCTTGGTGACCCAATAGATCTAACCCACATAAAGTCCGATCCATTAATGATAATCCATTCCACTAGAGGATTATCATTGATCTACCTCACCAACCCCCATAAATAAATATGGGCTCCATATATTAATTGTACAAATATCTCCCTATGTTTATGATATCGAATGTCCGTCAATTACTTAATTTACTGACAATTAATTAATTAACATCTAACTCCATGAGTAGTACCACTCAACCTTATCATTATGTCGGACCAAGTCTACCTGCAGGGTTTACATAATGATCCTTATGAGCTCCTCAAGGGGACATCATCATCCTAATATATAGGACACGGTTTCCTCCTTTAATCAATGACACACCATGTAAATAATATCATTTTCCAACTTACCAGCCTATCAATTTACTCTATAAATCTCGTCGATTGGTAAATCAAAGAAATAAATACTAAGTACATGTGCCCGTTATTATATCGGGATTAAGAGCATGTACACCATAATATCTGAGGTCCGATTCAATTATGTAGTCAGCAATAAATTGAATAACCTCTAAGTCGGTCCTGTTCAATACACACAAAGTGTACTAATGTAACTCTATGGTCAAGACAAATCAATACCAAATTATACTACAACCATACCAATGGTTTGTCCAAAACCATCTCGGTTGTGAGCCTCTACTTACAATGGTTCCACCTCCCAAAGTAAACAAAATACCTTAGGTAGACTTACTATTATCCCTATTTGATTGGAAGTCAGAATCTGTGTAACCCACAGGGAGTAATTGATCTGCCTGGTATACCAGCATATAGTCCCTAGTCCATCTCAGGTACTTCAATATATGCTTTACCACAGTCCAATGTCCCTGTCCTGGATTACTCTGATATCTGCTAACTATGCCCATAGAAAAATAGATATCCGGTCTCGTACATAGTATAGCATACATGAGGCTTTCTACTGCCAAAACATAAGGAACCGCCTTCATCTCCTCTATCTCCTTTGATGTTCTAGGACACATCTCTTTAGATAAAGGAACTCCTTGCCTAAAAGGTAGAAAACCATTCTTGGAGTTCTGCATGCTAAAATGAGCCAAGATAGTGTCTATGTATGAAGCTTGAGACAAGCACAACATCCTTTTCCTACGATCCCTTATAACCTTGATCCCAATGATGTGTCCCACTTCTCCCAAGTCCTTCCTATCAAACTGTTTGGACAACCATACCCTTACGTCTCATAACACCTTGATATTGTTGCCAATTATCAAAATGTCATCTACGTATAGTACAAGAAATACCACTACGTTTCCGTCACATCTCTTGTATACACAAGACTCATCCGGACTTTGAATAAATCCATAAGACTGGATTACCTCATCAAAGCGGATGTTCCAAGATCTCGAAGCTTGCTTCAATCCATAAATGGACCGATTAAGCATGCACATAAGATGCTCTTTGCCCATTGCAATGAATCCCTCTGGTTGCTCCGTATAGATGTTTTCCTCAAGACTTCCATTAAGGAAAGTTGTCTTGACATCCATTTGCCACACCTCATAATACATATGAGCAGCAATACATAAGAGAATCTGGATAGACTTAAGCATGGCTACCGGCGAAAAAATCTCATCATAATCGATACCCTCTTTCTGAGTATACCCTTTCGCAACAAGCCTTGCTTTGAAGGTCTCAACCTTCCCATCTATTCCTCTCTTTCTTTTGTAGATCCACTTGCAGCGAATGGTTTTTACACCATTGGGTGGTTCTACTAGCTCCCATACCTGATTTAAATCCATGGATTCTATCTTAGAATTCATCGCACTTTGCCAAGATACTGCATCTTTATCTTGGATTGCCTCGTCATATGTCCAGGGATTAGGTTCATATTCGCCAGGGACCAAATCAGAAGATTATCCCAAGAACATAAATCTATCAGGCTATCTAACAACCCTCCCACTTCGACGAGGTATACCTGTGTATCGTTTGTGACACGCGGTGCAGTCACTTGTGGTACATCCTCTTGTACCGGTGATACTGAAGTTGTGACTTCCCCTCACAATTCCTCCAGAACAATCTTACTCATGGGCTTGTGGTTCATCACATAGTCTTCCTCTAAAAATCTGGCATTTGTGCTAACGATCACCCTCTGATCTCTAGGACTATAGAATAAACCACCTTTCATTCCTCTAGGATAGTCTACGAACATGTGCACTTCTGTAAGAGGTTCCAACTTACCAGCATTTGCCTTCAACACAAGTGCAGGACTCCCCCAAATCCGAATATGTCTCAGACTAGGCTTTCGCCCATTCCACAATTCTGTGGGAGTAGAAGGCACTGATTTAGATGGTACCAAGTTCAGAATATACACTGCCGTATCCATAGCATACCCCCAGAATGAATCTAGCAACTCAGAATAACTCATCATCGATCTTACCATCTTCATAAGAGTCCTATTCATTCGCTCCACTACACCATTCTGCTGGGGTGTACCAGGTGTAGACAATTGGGATTGAATCCCTGCCTCTGATAAGTAATTCCTAAACTCTCCCAAGAGGTACTCACCACCACGATCAGATCATAGTGTCTTGATACTTTTACCTTGACATTTCTCCACATCATCCTTGAATTCTTTGAACCTGTCAAAGCATTCAGACTTGTGGCGCATCAAGTAAATGTATCTATATCTTAAATAATCATATATAAAAGAGACGAAATATTGAAAACCACCTCTTGCCTGGATAGACATTGGACCACACAACTTAGAATGAACCAATTCCAACACATCTTTGGCTCTATACCCCTAGGCCTTAAAAGGCCTCTTGGTCATTTTACCTTCCATGCAAGATTCGAAAGTTGGGAAATCTTCCACCACTAATGAACCTAGAGGTCCATCAGCTATGAACCTTTGAATTCTACTTAGGTTAATATGACCTAACCTTAGATGCCAAAGATGTGTTTGGTTCATTTTCGAAGGTTCTTTTCTCTTATTAGATTTAGAAGATGAGTTATTTTCTTTTATTTGTATCGTGGGAGCTTTTGGTTCAAGTGTATATAAATTTCCTATCAATGTACCAGAACAGATAATCTCCCTATTCTTTTTTATAACAACTCTGTCATTAAAAGAAATAGAATATCCATCCAAACACAATTTAGAAACCGAAATCAAATTCTTTCTAAATAAAGGTACATAAAGGCAATTTTTCAGAACCAAAATTTTATTCCTATCAAAAGATAAATAAACATCTCCCACTACAACAATCGCCACCTTCATTGCATCGCCCAAGTAAACGGTAATATCTCACTTAGCCAGTCATCTGGTTTCCTAGAACCCCTGCAATATTGCAGACATGATCAGGTGCTTTCGTATCTACACACCAGGTGCTGGTAGATAACACCGCTAAACATGTTTCCACGACTAGACCAAAAGATATACCTTTGTTCTGCTTTCGGTTGGGTCAGTCCTTCTTCCAATGTCCAGTCTGCTTGCAAGTGAAGACTTGCCTTTCGGCTTCTTTACTCCTCCCTGAGATCCTCCCACCACCTTTGCTCCACCTTGTTTCTTCTTCTTCTTGCCTTTCGGCTTAGAAGACGAAACCTTTTGAGCAACCATGGCCTGAGCCTGAGCACTCTGACGAAAAATCCCCTCTGTCGCCTAGAGTCTGTCAGAAGCTCTACCAACGAATACAACTTTTTATTCATGTTGTAGATCAGGAAAAATTGCTCAAAACTCCTAGGTAGAGACTAGAGTATGATATCGACCTTAGTTTTCCCATCGATATCAGCTCCAAGGACTTCCAGCTAATTCAAATGAGCCATCATCTTGAGAACATGATCCCTCACGGGTGTTCCCTTGATCATGGTGGTCATCAACAAGGTCCTCATGACTTCCTGCCTAGCAGCCCCCTTTCTGGTGTCCAAAAAGATCCTTGATATTGAGCATCATCTCATAAGTAGTGGGCATGGTTTGATGCTGATGTTACAATATATTTGACATAGAAGCCAAAATATAACACCGCACCATCTCATCAGCCTTAATCCACTTTTTATAACTCTCTTTCTCCTTTTCCCCAAAATCATCCGCAGGCTTAGGAGGACACTCTTCGAAGAGTACATACTTGTACTCCTCAATATTCAAGACAATATCAAGATTTCTTTTCCAATTAACATAATTGGGTCAAGTAAGTTTATTCTCTTTTAGTATCACAGCAAGCGGGTTGAAAGTCATTTTTGAAAAACCTAAGAATCACATAGATCAAAACATTAGATTTCAAAAAATTATTGATTTCTCAAACAATATAATTTTAAAATCAACCAACACCTCAGAACACCGAGAATATTGTTTGCCACGATCGTGTGGACGTATACGAATTCTACATTTGTAAGAGGAGGTTTTATCCATTAATTTTATTATCCTGTCAACCTAACTTTTTGATAAATAAAATTAATAGTTTGTTCCTCTTTGGCCCTACAAATAAAAGCAGTGACTCCGATGGGGAGGATACTATAATTTGCATCTAAGTGTTCTCCATTACTCGATACTAAGGAAATTATCTCGGATTATGTGCCTTCCGATGGGGAAGTACACAAGCTCCTAAATAATTTCCTATATCCATATTTGACCCTGTGATCCGCAAAACAAACTCATCAGATGGGGAGGAAGGCACTCAGAGCCGATGCACAAGTTTGTTTGCATCACATGTCAAATCGTAATGGAGATCCGAGCCGAGAATAATTATTTTAATTTACATCCATTGATCCTATACTCCACGAAGGAGTGTACATGAAATCTTGATCGAAAGTAAACTAAAATAAAAGAGTGGCTAAAAAATGCCATACTTAATTATAAAAATTAAATACTATCCTCGTCAACCCCGAGGATTCAAATAATAATACAATTACACACATCCAATCACATACACACACATATGACCATAATAGTTGGATCTTATGCCTGCAACCAAAAAGTTAGCCTATGCACATTCTACTATCATCCGACACATACAATATATGATAAGTGCATAAAAGTAACCGAATCCTAAACACACAAAACCAGAAACCGTGGCTCTGATACCACTTGAAGGGTTTTGCAGAGCCGAAGCTTCGCTTCTCGCTTCACTTTAGTCGCTTGTGTATGGCGATCCCATCTACGTCCTCGGATTAAAAAAAATTAATCCAAGATGAAGATGGATTACCCAAGCAATCGATCCATCATCGTGCTATTCGATTAGAGTGGTCTCTTGAATAAACTAGTTGTTCAAGCAACTTAACTCTTTTTCTCGATTAGCCGCGGAATAGATGATGTACGGATCGCTGGTTTTTGTATTTGTCTTCGGGGTCCAAGTAAATTTAGCCACATACAATACATAAAAGTTGCATAGAATAAGAAAACGTACTAAAACAAGAATTATACCTCTTGTTTACCTCTTAGTCTTCTATTGTATGTCCTATCCTCCTCTTTGACGTTGTGTGGGCAACGATCCTCCAAGAGTTGAAGCCTCCTAGATCTCGTTCTTCCCTTCCTTGTCTACTCCAAACAAAGGGAAGAATACACGCACCTCTCCTATATAGCACCGACCACCAAGCAACCTATCTTGGATGTTGCCGCCGGCCAAGGAGAGGAAGTGAGCGCCGACCAACAAGAAGAGCTCTTATTGCCGCCAGCTAAGGAAAAAGAGGATGAGGCACCGACAATGTAGATGGAGAGGAGGAGGGTGAGGTCGGCCAAGGAGAACCAATAGACAAACCCTAATCTTCAAGTTGCCACCGGCCAACAAGAAGCACTCCTAAGGTTGTTGCCGACTAGAAGCCAAACTCTAGACTTCTTATGTTGCCGCCCAATGCTAAAAAACCCTATTCTCCAAGTTATTCTTGCCGCTCACTCCTAAGCCTTATTTATAGAGTTAGGCTTATGCCTCCTTTCAATCTCTATCGTCGAATCTAGAGATTTAATCTCCACCTTCGGATCTAGAGATTTAATCTCCACCGTCATATCTAGAGATTTAATCTCCACCGTCGCATCTAGAGATTTGATCTCCACCATCGGATCTAGAGATTTGATCTCATCATCGGATCTAGGCTTTCATGAGGTTTTTAATAGGCTACAATAGGGACCATGAGGAGGAGTTGGATCATGGCCACCTAATGGATCTAGCCCACATAAAGTCTGATCCATTAATGATAATCCATTCCACTAGAGGATTATCATTGATTTACCACACCAACCCCCATAAATAAATATGGGCTCCATATATTAATTGTACAAATATCTCTCCGTGTTTAAGATATCGAATGTCCATTAATTAATTAATTTACTGACAATTACTTAATCAACATCTAACTCCATGAGTAGTACCACTCAACCTTATCATCATGCCGGACCAAGTCCACCTGCAGGGTTTACATGATGATCCTTATGAGCTCCTCAAGTGGACATCATCATCCTAATATATAGGACATGATTTCCTCCTATAATCAATGACACACCATGTAAATAATATCATTTCCCAACTTACCGAGCTTATCGATTTACTCTATAAATCTCGCCCATTGGTAAATCAAAGAAATAAATACTAAGTACATGTGCCCTTTATTATGTCGGGATTACGATCATTTACACCATAATATCTAAGGTCCGATTCAATTATGTAGTCAGCAATAAATTGAATCACCTCTAAGTCGGTTCTGCTCAATACACACAAAGTGTACTAGTGTAACTCTATGGTCAAGACAAATCAATACCAAATTACACTACAACTATACCAATGGTTTGTCCAAAACAATCTCGGTTGTGAGCCTCTACTTATACTCTACAAGGAACTGATAACATGATCTCCCGTGTGACACTACACACCATGTTATCTACAATGTAATGTATCAAACAATATGCATAACCATAAATATGCAAACAATGATCATGTGATTCTTATTTCAAAAATAAAGATGTTCATACAAAAGATACACTTTTCAGTATACATCCCAACAAACCCAAGTTTAGTTTTTGATTTCCCCTTGATTGTATTGCATGCATTTGTTAGATTTTAGTTTTGATATCCATCTCATTTAGAGTTAGGACTAGAAAAGAACTTTGCTAGGCAAAAATAAAATCCATATTAGCCTACACGGCGAAGTGTATGAGAAAATTCGGAATGTGGTGCATAAATGGACGAAAAATGGGGACACACGGGCTGGCCATGTGTTTTACCATGGCTGTGCCCGATCGACCTGAGGCGCACATGGCCTGGCCATGTGTTTTCACACGGCCGTGTCGCGCGAGGTTAAAAGGGGTGAGCCGTGTGTTTTCACCCCATTGCGCATGTGCTTCGAAATCTCTTTCCCTAGCCGTGTGGTTTCGTCTTCCCCACCATCTAGAAGCATTTTTAACCTCTAAGGAAGCCAAAAGAAGCAAGGATGAGGAGGACCAAGCGGTTAGGGCAATCTCTTGCCGTAATATGGTTTTGATGGTGTGGCAAAGGGTTTAAGTTAGTTTGATATGTTTATGTGATATGTGCGTTGAAGTCGTGCAGGACTTAGTAATTCGCACATGGAGCCGTGGCGAGTTTCACATCTCATGACTCGTGCCTTGAGTCGGTAAAGGATAGCTTTGCGGAAGCCGTGCGCTTGGAGCATCCGAGGGACCGCCGGACGAGAAGCTTGGAGTGAAGCCGGAGGAAGTAGACTTCGAGGCAAGAGACGCGAAGGAGCATTGCAGGCCGTCGCTGATCTAGGGGCGTGGCGAGCGAAGAGAACCGAGGCGAGGACTCAGAAATGAGTGGCGATTGTACCCGGGAAGGGTAGCTCTTAGGTGAAACTTGGCCATTTGGCCAAGTGTCGGATGGGTTTTCGACACCAATCGGTCGCCATGTCATGGCGGTCGGGTCTGGTCAGTGAGTTCGGTGGTATCGACTGGCGGATTGGCGGATCGGATTACCTCGTGGGCGGCATTGCCAAGACCATCGATCGGCTGAGGCGGCGATCGGTGATCAATAGGGTTTCAGAACCGTTCGTGGCCGGATCGGGCGATCGATCTACGGGCATCGATCGGGATGAGGTCCATCGATTGATCGCGCCAGAGTTCCGTTGGACTACAGCGGTCGGGATCCGGCGTGTTTGAGGGCGTTGTAGTAATGACGGTCGGCGCCTGATCGTGATGGCGCAACGGAAGAAAACCCTCTCTATAAAAGAGAGGGTGTAAGCCTTTGAGAGGCTAATGCTCATACTCCAAACGATCTTCCTAGTGCCCCACAAGCTTTAAACTCTTCTTACTTGTCTTTACTTCAATCCTATTGTAAGAAGAGTGATCTTGGTTGTAAAGGTTACCTGCACCTAGCTTGGTGCAAAGGAGAGACCATTTAGTGGATTGGTTTAACGGAGTGATTCACCGAGGACGAATCGGGGACCGTGGATTAGCGGCGTAGCTGTGAACCACGTTATACCATCGTGTTAGTGTTTGTTTTATTGTTTGTCTTTTGCTTTGTATTTGTATATTCCGCTTGCGCTAATCTTTTGTAGACGAGCAATTTACGACGTTCAAACGTACGAGGGCTATTCACCCCCCTCTAGCCGGCCATCCGATCCCCTACAAGTGGTATCAGAGCCAAGGAAAGCTTGTCAAGGACTAATCGCCACAACAAGCAACATTCAAAATGGCCGGCTCAAACATCCACCCACCGAAGTTCGACGGTGAATTCTCTTGGTGGAAAAAGAGGATGGAGGTATTCTTCGAAACCGACTTTGAAATTTTATTAATAATGGAAAACGGTTTTGAGTTGCCTAGGAACGAGAATGGGGAGCCATTGGAGAAATCTAGGTGGAGAAAGAGGCAAAGAGAGGAGTATTTGGCGAATTCAAAGGCCAAGCACCACCTATACAATGTCCTCCCCCAACAAGAAGTCAATAGGATAGGGGAATGTTCTAGTGCTAAGGAGATGTGGGAGAAGCTAGTAGAGCTTCATGAAGGTACCTCGGAGGCTAAGCTAGCAAGAAGAGATCTCCTCCGCTCCCAATTATCAAATATCAAGCTAGAAAAGGGAGAAAAGGTAACCTCACTACACTCTAGGTTTAAAGAAATTTTAATTGGGCTAACAAGTGTAGGTGAGAAGCTATCAAACCGGGACATGCTCATGAAGTCTATAGATGCCTTTCCCCGGTCCTCCAAGTGGAGCTCCATGGTGGATTCGTTCTACATCTCCAAGAACTTGGAAGTGAGCACCTTGGAGGAGTTCTTCTCAACAATGGAACTCCACGAAACTAGGCTTGAGGGAATACAAGAGGAGCCTAAAATTCAACCCTCAAGAGGAGTAGCATTATTGGCAAATAAGGGGAAGAAGAAGATGGAAATCCCCTCCTCCTCCGATGATGTGAAGCATCTTCCTCCTCTTCCATGGATAGCACGAAGAAGCCTATATGGTAAGGAGGGTAAGACGTGCATTTAAGAATTTTAGATTTGATAAATCTAATGATAGGAATAGAAGACCAAGGGGGAAGGTCATATGCTACAATTGCCAAGGAGAGGGACACATAAGGGACAATTGTCCCCTCCTAAACAAAAGCAAAGAAGAGAAGAAAAAGAAAGAAGAGAAGAGGAAGAAGAAGAAGGGGAGCAAGAGAAAGGAAGAAGAAAAGAAGGCAAAAGAAAAGGGGAAGGCCAAAGCATTCAAGGCCAAGACGTGGGATGATCCTTCCTCATCCTCCTCCTCATCATCGGATGAGGAGAATGCCTTTGTCACCAATTTGGCCTTGATGCCCTTTGATGACTTGGATTGCTCTTCATCCGAAAATGAAGGATCAAGCTCAAATGGGGAGAGCTCAAGTGAAGGGGGAGCCTCTACATCCTCCTCATCCGAAGAAGAAGAGGACATGGAAACTATGGTAACAAATCTAACCCCTAAGAAAATAGTTTCCATGGTTTCTAGCTTAACTAGAGATTTATTTAGAGCTAAGAAGAAAAACAAAAGCATGCTAGATCAAATTAAGGACCTAGAAAATAAACTAGAAAATGCATGCTTAAATGATAATATTTCTTCTAGCTTAAATGATGCATGCTCACATGATTATATGCCTTTAGATGTTAGTGATGCATGTATGAATGAAAATAGGGCCTTAAGGGAAAAGGTAGATTATTTAATCAAAGCCCTAGAGAAATTCACTATTGGCTCCAACACATTGAACATGATCTTAGGGAGCCAAAGAGCTAGTTTCAACAAGAAAGGCCTAGGATACAAAGAAAAGAAAAATGAAAAGGCCTATAAATGCCTAATAGCTAGGGGACAAGATAAAAAGAAAGTAATTGCTAGGAAATGAATCCCCAAGGAGTATTTAGTGAACCCAATAGGAAAGAATCTATTTTGGGTTCCAAAATCCATCCTTAAGGGTTAGAAAACCCCTAGGGTAGTCAACCATATGAACTTGACCTATATCATATTTTGGTTGACTTAGGATAACGGGACAACATTTTTTTTAGATAGTGTTGGGTGATGATAACGTGCCCATAAATAGGTAATAATGCTTAAATCATGATGATTAATGTAATTGCTATGTATGTTTTAAATCATGATTTATGATTTTGATATTTGGCATGTTATCATGAGAAATAGGGTTGAATCATGCTTAAAGGTGATACATTGGTTATTATCATCATAAAATACCTAATGCATGACTATAAATTGATGAAAACATGTATTTCATGATCATAATGTAGAATTAATTGATATATGTCATTATGATCATGTAGGATGTTAGGTTGATACTTAACCATGATAGAATTGCATGAATATATTGGTTAAGTATATACAAATACCCCCTAGGATACATCTCACACTCACTATAGGCTAACTTGATTGAAAACTTAGCATGAGTGAGATATTAGGATGATACAAATGTCCACTAATGCCTATGACATTTAGATGGTCATTTAAAGTATCAACATAGCAATAATAGACCAATCATGGGGAAGGCTTATGTCTAATTCATAGACATATTGCCCAAAGATCATGATTGGATATTTCATATGTTTTCAAAACAATTTCTTACCTTAAAATACATGTATTCATGTTTTGAAACAATTGGATGCAAAACTAGGTAGCTAACTTGATACTAGAATGATCAAAAACCTAGTGGTTTTTGGAGCTTTTGGATTTTTGGAAAAAACAAGAAAATATAATGAGTTTTCATGAAAAACTATTTTTCATTGATAGATATACTTAAAAGAAATATGTTCCCCAAATTTCATGATTTTTCGAATTTTCTGGAATTTATAATGCATTTCTGAAATTCGTCGAAAATCAAAATTGGATTCCTTTGTGCCGACCGCCATATCGATAGCGATCGTGGTAGTAAATCAGAGCATTGAAGGCCGAATTCAGTTTGTAAACCTATAATAAGTGGTAGAAATATACTTGATGCCATCAACAAGTGGTAACCAATTTTAAATCAACTTGTCATATCTTCCCTCCATTATACTTGATGCCATGAGCTTATAACTTAGTGTTAATCTTTTTGATGGTGTCAAAGGGGGAGAAATAAGTATGTTTAAGTTAATTACTTCAGAGGGAGAAATATATGATAGGGGGAGAAAATTTGCATAGAGAGTTTCATGGATTCAGGGGGAGTTGCATGTTGCTATATCATGTTTATCTTTACATGCTTTCTTACCTTAGAATTTATATCAAATGTTTTTACCTAACTTAAACGGATTGCCACACATCAAAAAGGGGGAGATTGTTAGGGCAATCTCTTGCCGTAATATGGTTTTGATGGTGTGGCAAAGGGTTTAAGTTAGTTTGATATGTTTATGTGATATGTGCGTTGAAGTCGTGCAGGACTTAGTAATTCGCACATGGAGCCGTGGCGAGTTTCACATCTCATGACTCGTGCCTTGAGTCGGTAAAGGATAGCTTTGCGGAAGCCGTGCGCTTGGAGCATCCGAGGGACCGCCGGACGAGAAGCTTGGAGTGAAGCCGGAGGAAGTAGACTTCGAGGCAAGAGACGCGAAGGAGCATTGCGAGCCGTCTTTGATCGCCGAGGGACGTGGCCGAGAACGAAGAGAACTTCGAAGGCGAGGGACTCCGAGAAATGAGAGTGAGCGATTGTAACCCGGGGAAGGGTAGCTCTTAGGTGAAACTTGGCCATTTGGCCAAGTGTCGGATGGGTTTTCCCGACACCAGTCGACTGCCATGTCATGGCGATCATTGCTAAGTCGAGTGAGTTCGGCCGGTATATGATCGATCGGATTGTGGCCCGTGATCGGCGCCATCGTGGGCGATCGCGCCGATCGACCATCGATCGCCGATCGGCGCGATCGACTAATCAATAGGGTTTTACCGCAGAACCGTTAAATGCCGTAGGCGTCGACTACGAGGCATCGATCGGGATGAGGTCCATAATTCGACTGCCAAGAGTTCCGTTGGAATACAACGGTCGGGATCCGACGTGTTCGGAGGCCGTTGTAGTAATGAGATGTGGCGGCCAACGGGAAGAAAACAGCCCTCTCTATAAAAAGAGAGGGTGTAAGCCTTTGAGAGGCTAATGCTCATACTCCAAACGATCTTCCTAGTGCCCCACAAGATTTAAACTCTTCTTACTTGTCTTTACTTCAATCCTATTGTAAGAAGAGTGATCTTGGTTGTAAAGGTTACCTCCACCTAGCTTGGTGCAAAGGAGAGACCATTTAGTGGATTAGTTTAACGGAGTGATTCACCGAGGACGAATCGGGGACCGTGGATTAGCGGCGTAGCCGTGAACCACGTTATACCATCGTGTTAGCGTTTGTTTTATTGTTTGTCTTTTGCTTTGTATTTGTATATTCCGCTTGCACTAATCTTTTGTAGACGAGCAATTTACGACGTTCAAACGTACGAGGGCTATTCACCCCCCTCTAGCCGGCCATCCGATCCCCTACACAAGCATGTAACACCTCAATCCGATGCCTCAGAGCGACGAACAAGCAGAGTCGACGCCCCTCAAGCTCCGGAGGAGGGTAATGCCCTACCCACTCTTCTTTTTCGCAACAATGAACATAGAGATAGATATAATATGCTTTCTACTCATAAACTCACTGCTACTAGGTACTTAGATGAAGATTTGCTAGAGTCTTTAGGGTTGTTGGGTGATATTCAAGCCCTATTTGCAAAAGTGGGGTGGGAAGAGATGATGGGAATAAGGCACCCAAACTACCCTAGGATAGTTCTGGAGTTTTTGAGTACCTTAGAGGCAGAAATTTTAACGGGTAGAGAGAGCGAAGAGGGTAGGATAACTTTTAGGATTTTTAACATTGAGCATGAATGGATCCTTCACCAATGGAATTCATGTTTTAGCTTGCCAAGTGGGGGAGAGAGAAGAATCCCTATTGGGTTTAACTCTCGGATAGTTTGGACTGAGTTGATGGGGGAGCATGCTTATGACCCATCTAGGGCCAAAACGTCATGCCTCCAAAGCCCCATTTTTCGATACCTCCACTGCATCATGGCCAATACTATATTTGGTCATGGGGAGAGTGACGGTGTAGTTAGAGCTAGCGAGTTGCTTTGCCTCTGGGAAATGCTACAAGAAAGGAGTAGCATCGATGTAGGGTCCCACTTCATCAGACACTTAGTGAAGATGGGCAAAGCAGTACGAGGAGAGATTAATGTGGGAGGCCTACTTACCCACATTTGCCATAGGATGGGGTACGATTGCACTGCATTAGAGAATATAGAGGGGAGCCCTAGGATCGACCTAGGAGTGTGCATGGCCATGAAAATGATTGTGAGAGGAGACTCCTTATGCTTTGTAAGGAAAAATCTGACGACCCTTAGGCTCCCCGACCCGGATTGTACCACCATCGCTATACGCGCCATGTAACGCCCGCCCTTATCTGCTCTCAGGGCGGCGCTACTTTTTTTTCTTAACATAACATATAGGAATCATTTCACAATCTACATACTTAAACATGTTATCATGGCATAAATCTTCTTTTTTACATGCATCACCTATCATATTCGTCGTTAGCATGTTAACATATCTTGTCTCTTTTTATAACATGCATAACATAAAGATCCATTCATGAGTTCTAACATATCAAACTTTCTTAAGTAATTGAACAGTAACATCCAACATGGTACTAACAAATCACAAGTCTTATAAGCGGAAGCAATGTCTTAAGTTATTCATTGAGCATATAAATATAAGCAGATAGTAATAGGGTCTTTTTCCACCATGCCACTATCACACACACTTGGCCCCTCCTGCTACTTCCTCTAGTTCATGTTTCCTTTGTCTGCAGTATATGGACAACATAAACTATAAGCATATAGCTTAGTAAGATTCTTGCCTACTCACAAAAGCCACAAACCTCATCAATAATTAGACAACATGAGCATACTAGCATAAACAACATAAGTAGTGCATAACAACACTACACATCAACATACTAACGTAATGAAACATAAACATGGCATAAAATTTACATAAGCATGCTAAGCATAATCAAATCTAAGCAGTGAAACATAAGCATTCATAATATCATAAATCCTAAACATGCATAAAGGACATAATCGTAAGCATTCTTAAGCTTGAACATAAGCATTCATAATATCATAAATCCTAATCATGCATAAAGGACACAATCATAAGCATTCTTAAATTTGAACATAAGCATTCATAATATCATAAATCCTAATCATGCATAAAGGACACAATCATAAGCATTCTTAAACTTGAACATAAGCATTCATAATATCATAAATCCTAATAATGCATAAAGGACATAATCATCAGCATTCTTAAACTTGAACATAAGCATTCATAATATCATAAATCCTAATCATGCATAAAGGACATAATCATAAGCATTCTTAAACTTGAACATAAGCATTCATAGTTTCATACAAGTCCTTTCTTTTCAAAGCATATACATATAGGTACTTTAACATAATCATAACTTGCATGGGGGGCCCAGGCTAAGTACCACATAAAGCGCGTTCCCTAATAGGCTGGGGTTGCGAGCCACCAGACCTACTAGAGAAAGACCTCTTACGTCTTACCAGGGCAAGACCTCTTACGTCTTCTTATGTCCCTTGGATTTGATTAACGACCACCTAACGGGTCGGGTACTTAACCTCTTACAAAGTAAAATACTTAATTTTCTTTCCTTTCTTTCTTGTCATATCATAAAGAATGCTCTTAATCCCCCACCAAAAAGGGAAGCATCTCCGTCTTATCTTATCATAGGAGAGGCTCTTAATCCCTACTTGAAAGGGAAGCATCTCCATCTTATCTTATCATAGGAGAGCTCTTAATCCCTACTTGAAAGGAAGCATCTCCATCTTATCTTATCATAGGAGAGCTCTTAATCCCTACTTGAAAGGGAAGCATCTCTTAGACATGTCATAACATATATGCATTCATAACGTAAGAGTACCCTAAAGGGGTCTTAAAGCATAATCATGTTCATCACATAAGCATATTTCATGGCATATAAAATCTTCAACTTGTTCATCACATAGGCATACTTCATGGCATATTAAAAACATAATCATATTCATCACATAGGCATAATTCATGACATATGAAAATCATAAACATATTCATCACATAGGCATAATTCATGGCATATTAAAAACATAAACATATTCATCACATAGGCATAATTCATGACATATGAAAATCATAAACATATTCATCACATAGGCATAATTCATGGCATATTAAAAACATAAACATATTCATCACATAGGCATAATTCATGACATATGAAAATCATAAACATATTCATCACATAGGCATAATTCATGGCATATTAAAAACATAAACATATTCATCAAACATATCCTAATTTCCTAAGGGGTGTTTTCATGCCACCCTAGCCCTACAACCATTGTTGGCCGAAACTTGTAGGGTACCAATTTCTTTATTTTTGTTACATAAACTCCTACATGAAGGCACACAACATAATATAACTTCATAAGGGGTGTTTTCATGAAACCCTAACCCTAAAAACCAATATTGGCCAAAACATGTAGGGTACCAAATTTCTTTATTTTTGTTACATAAACTCCTACATGAAGGCACACAACATAATATAACTTCATAAGGGGTGTTTTCATGAAACCCTAACCCTAAAAACCAATGTTGGCCGAAACATGTAGGGGCAATAAGCTTGGATTTTTGTCACCTAAAAATTCCTACATGAAGCATACAATCTATAAAAATATCCTTAGAATCATTTTCATGCAACCCTAGCCCCAAAAACCTTGGTTGGCCGAAACATGTAGGGGCTATAAGCTTGGATTTTTGGTCACCTAAAAATTCCTACATGAAGCATACAACCTATAAAATATCCTTAGAATCATTTTCATGCAACCCTAGCCCCAAAAACCTTGGTTGGCCGAAACATGTAGGGGCTATAAGCTTGGATTTTTTGTCACCTAAAAATTCCTACATGAAGCATACAACCTATAAAATATCCTTAGAATCATTTTCATGCAACCCTAGCCCCAAGAACCTTGGTTGGCCGAAACATGTAGGGGCTATAAGCTTCATATTCTTTCATGTATCTACAAAAACAAATATACTGCAGGTGAGGGAATCTTACTTCCTTCGCTTTGCTCTGAGGGGGGAAGATGACCTAAGGAAACAAAAACCTAGCCTTCTCCTTGCTTGAATGGGGTTTGACCAAAGGATGAAGAGAGAGCTCTAGAATTCGGTGAGGAAGAAGAAGAGGAGGAGAAATGAAGTTTGGATAGCTCATGCCCCCTCATTCCCCCTATTTATTCATTTGAAGAGCCCCTTGATCTCCCTTACACTTAACCATAATTTCCCCTATTCCTCTAATGATATAATCCTATTGGGCTTCTAGTTAGTGGGTGCATCTATAGGGATTGGCTATCTCTAGAGGTTTGGGGTTCAATTCCTAGGCCTTGCATCTCTTTTTGGCTTATTTTCCTTTTATTTTCGAAAAGGCCCACATAAAGCCCATCATCGTAAAGCCAAAAATTCTCGTAAAAATGCTAGAAATTTTATGGGCGTTACACGCCAACTGGCATTTGGACATGATAGTGGAGTCCCCTCCACATGAGGGACCATCCACATCAACGCCTATCTCTCCACCTTTATATCACTCTCCCTCTAGTCCACACATGCATAGGAGCCCACCTAGTCCATGCCGACATGAGCCTGCACCTGCACACCACCTTTTTCTACTTTTGAACAGGATGTAGGTATGTCGGCCTATGATTTCTCAGAGTTCCGATCGCGCCTCGACGATATATACGACGAGCAGCAGACGCAGAGGCAACAATGGGAGGAGCAGAGCGCCTACACATAGGTGAAGTTCCAGGGTTTTCGGGAGCACTTTCAGTGGGCTGAGGAGTTCTACGACGAGGCCCGCATATACTTCTAGGAGGAGGCTGTTCATCGCTAGGATGAAGTCGTCTACCGCAGGGAGATGCATCAGCACATGCATGCCCAACAGGCGCAGTGGGCTAGGGAGGAAGAGCACTGAGCAACCGCTGCATCCACCAGCTCCCAGATCGACCACATGTACATGTGACATCAGCGGCTCAGCAGCAGGTTCTCCTAGGATCTAGAGATGTCGAGGCTCCTAGACTTTTCACCTCGTACTAGAGGTATATTTTCATTTAAGTCTGAGGGGCCCCAAAGTCTATTTTGTTTTGTTTCCTAGCAGTAGTTTTTTTCTGGTGTTTTCATTCATTTATTCATGCATGGGTTATTGAGTTTCTTTCAGTACTTAGTTTTTGTTATCTATAAAGCTGCCTCAGTAGTATTTTTAAGAGTCTTCTTCATGAGTTGTTTCCATGAGTAGTGTAACTTTATTTATCTCGTGGTATTTTATTTTATTTGCTCTAATGAATGTTCTAGACTTACACAGGTCAGCTTCTATTTTTACAACTACACATGTCAAACACTCTGAAAGGGAAAATCTAATACATACCTAGTTATGATTCATCTCAGTAGTCCAGTACTTTGGAATCCATAGGTGACTCTAGGTTTAGCATTTAGTTACTAGAGATGCTTGGATTGTGTAAGCCCATTCGGAAAAATCAAAATCCCGGTGAGTAGAAAAAAAAAGAAAGAAAAAAAGAGATAAAAAGAAATGAAAAAGAAAAAAAAAAGAGAAAGGAAAGAAGGAAAAGAGATTATGAGGGATAAAAAAATAGTTGTCGTGGGTGGAAATGGTTAGGTGCCCCTTTGAGACTGAGTTAGGTTACTAGGGAAACACCTACCAATTTCTCTCAATACCGAACACACCTTTGAGACTTTGTGCTAGATCTAGGGAACGACCCTCGCTTTGGGCCGGTAAGTGCCTAAGAGCCAAAGACCTTAGGAAAGCTATAGGATGATGATTTAACTTACCATGGAACGAGTATCTCCTAAGAAGATTAAAACCTTGCGTGCGAAGTAGTGAATTTCGTAGAACATATCTATTTTTCTTTGATTGAAAATACCACTTGATAAATTTAGTTAGCATGCTAAGTATGGAACAATATCTTTTAAAATTTCATGGCATTAAGGTTTGCTTGAGGACAAGCAAAGATTTAAGTCTGGGGGAAGTGATGTGAGCAAAATATATAGGGTTTTAGGAGGAGTTTTTGCTCACATCTCATTACATTTTTTATGTTAGTTTCATGCATATGTCACTCTATTTTGCATGCATTTCCTATTTTCTGGTTCGGAGGTCTGCTCTTTGTACTTTTGTGTGCAGGATAGCATTTCGGAGGAAAAAGGTGCACTTTCGGAGTAAAAGAAGGATATTTTGCAGCTAGACACAGAATGGGACACGACCAGGGCGTGTGGCTATACACGGCCGTGTCCAATGGGCGAGATCAGCCACCCCAGGGTCGTACACGGCCTGGCCGTGTGTTTCCACACGGTCGTGTGGTGGCCCGCTAGATTTGTGCGACTAGGGTTTTTTCGAATTTTACAATGGTCTGAGATGATGTCTATATAAGGATGACTCCGCCCAAACCCTAGGGAGGAGGCACGATGGCTAGGACGACACGCCGAAGCCCTAAAAAGCTTCGAGAACTCACAACGGGGAGGAGGAACGCCGCTGGAGGTCCACGCCTTGCACTTCAACGTCGGAGAGAAGACCACGAAAGCATTGTAATCCTTTGTTCCTGCGTTTTATTCCTTATGTATTCGAACATAAACATGCTTTGTGATTCTTCCTTCATATACATGGAGTAGTACTTTCGATTCTAGGATTAGGGAGTAGCTTGTGTGCACATTACAATGTTGGTTCATGTTAAATTCTGCCTTTAAGTTTGATTTGACAATTGGTAGTTGTTTTTACTATATCTATGCATGTTTGGTTTTCTATCTGCTGTGCTTAGGCGATACGAGGTGTGACAACCCTCGTATTTAAGATTTAGGGGATTTTATACAAGGAACCTAGGGGTAAACCTGATCTCCTATAACTGTGGGTAGAAGGGTTCGGTGGAATCGAAAATAGTTCATCGTAGGGATTGATTTGACATCCTCGTACCATCTATCCAGTCCTTTTAGGTGGAGATAGCTCCCGATAGATGCGGCGGCTCATCGGGAGAGTGTATGATGTCCCTTCCACAAAACCATAGATAAATGTCTAGACAACACCAATTGACAGCATTGTTTTGTGATACACAAGCAAAACCGAAGTCCTAGAATCACCTTTGAAGACCTCGGCACACTCCCTTCCTCCTCCGTGTGACACCGTATAGAATAAAGTCCACTGACAGCCCTCACCAATCGAAACCTCTTAGAGTTATGTCCAAAAAATTACAACCACTGAATATATTGATATTCGAATCCTAGTCCCTGTGGGATCGATAATCTTTATTACTTAACGACATCCATGCACTTGCGGGTGTTGAGTGCAAGTGCGCGCTTTGAGTCTTCGACGGTCTCCATCGTAAGATTTGAGGTCGCATTCGTGCGCATCATGGACCAATGTCAACTCATGTCATAGGAGGTTATAACTACTTCGTTACCTTTATCGATTATTATTTACGATATGGGTATTTGTATCTGTTAAGATACAAATCTAAAGTCTTTAAATGGTTTAAAGATTTTAAAAAGGATGTAGAGAAATAACTTGACAAAAGTATTAAAGTACTTCGATGAGATCGAGGTGGTGAATACATAAGCCAAGAGTTTCAAGATTATCTAAGGGACAATGACATCTTGTCCCAAAGGACTCCACCTTACATGCCACAACATAATGGTGTGGCTGAAAGGTGAAACTGGACTTTGTTGGACATGACTAGGTCAATGATGCAGCATGCAAGTCTTCTAAAAACCTTTTGGAGTTATGCACTCGAGACCACTATTTACTTGTTAAATAGAGTCCCGACTATGGCAATCCCTGCTACTTTGTATGAGATATGGAATAGTAGAAAACCTCATTTATCTTATTTGAAGATATGGAGTGTCCTGCTTATGTGAAGAGGACAATATCAGACAAGATGGAGGCTAAGTCTAATAAGTGTCTATTTATTGGTTACTCTAAGGAAACGAGGGGTTATTAATTCTATCATCCCTTGGAACAAAAGGTGTTTGTTTCAAGGCATGCTGTATTTTTAGAAAAGGAGTTTCTTGTTGGGATGTATACTGAAAGCCTAGCTCTTTGGTATTAACATTTTATTTTGAAATAAGAATCACATGATCATTGTTTGCACTTTATATATGTGCATATTGTCTAATACTTTACATTGTAGATAACATGGTGCTTGGGTGTGGCACAAAAGATCATGTTATCAGTCTCTTGTAGAGTATAAGTAGAGGCTCACAACCAAGATGGTTTTGGACAAACCATTGGCATGGTTGTAGTGTAGCTTGGTATTGTTTTATCTTGAACATAGAGTTACACTAGTACACTTAGGTGTATTGAGCAGGACCAACATAGAGGTGATTCAATTTATTGCTGACTACATAATTGAATCGGACCTCGGATATTATGTTGTACATGCTCTTAATCCCGATATAATAACGGGCACATGTACTTAATATTTATTTCTTTGATTTACCAGAGGGTGAGATTTCTATGGATTAAATCAATATGCCCGGTAAGTTGGGAAATGATATTATTTACATGGTGTGCCGTTGATTATAGGAGGAATCCGTGTCCTATGTATTAGGTTGATGATGTCCCCTTGAGGAGCTCATAAGGTTCATCATGTAAACCCTGTAGGTTGACTTAGTCAACATGATGATAAGGTTGAGTGGTACTACTCGAGGAGTTAGATGTTAATTAATTGATGGTTAGTAAATCAATTAATTGACGGACATTCGATATCTTAAATACGGGGAGATGGATGTACAAATAATATATGGAGCCCATATTAATTTATGGGGGTTGATGAGGTAGTTCGATGATGATCCTCTAGTGGAATGGAACATCATTGATGGATCAAGTTTGTGTGGTTCCGATCCATCGGGTGACCAAGACCCAACTCCTCCTCATGGTCCCTATCGTAGCCTAATATAAACCTCATGAAGTCTAGATCAAATGATGGAAAACAAATCTCTAGATCCGACGGTTGGGATTAAATCCCTAGAACCGACGGTGGAGATTAAATCTCTAGATCCGACGGTTGGGATTAAAACCCTAGAACCGACGGTTGAGATTAAATCTCTAGATCCGACGGTTGGGATTAAATCTCTAGAATCGACGGTTGAGATTAAATCTCTAGATCCGACGGTTGGGATTAAATCCCTAGAACCGACGGTTGAGATTAAATCTCTAGATCCGACGGTTGAGATTAAAACCCTAGAACCGACGGTGGAGATAAAACCAAGGCCTAAACCCAACTCTATATATAAGGCTTATTGGGTTGGGCGGCAAGGAATAATGAATGGTTTAGGGGATTAGGGTTTGCTTCCTTTGGAGGCAAGGAATCCTAGTTGGTTTAGAATTTTTTGGGCGGCTAGGGTTAGGGAGAAAAGAGTGGGCGGCAACACATGGAAGATGAGCTACTTCTTCTTCCTAAGACATGGCCGGCCCCTACCTTCTACCCTTTACCTTGGTCGGTGCTCATTCTATTCTCCTTCCCCTCCTCCATAGCCGGCATATAGAAGATGGTTTCCAAAGAGATTAGGGTTTTGCCTTTCCTTTGGTTGGGCGGCAAGAAATCCTAGGTTAGGGTTTGGTTGGGCGGCTAGGGTTGGCAAGGAGAGTGGGCGGCAACTATAGGAGAGGATCTCTTCTTCTTCCTAGGGTGTGGCCGGTCCCTAGATCTCTTCCTTCCACCTTGGTCGGGGCTCAACCGAATTCCCTTTCTCCTCTTCTCTTCTTCTCTTCTTCTTGGCCGGCGGCACTAGAAGCTAGTGTTTGTCTCTAGTTTGGTTCCTTGGTGGTTTCCATTTTGTTCTCTCTATTCTTGGGGCCGGCGGGATCAATCCTTTGTGGATTGGTGGTTGGCTCAAGCAAGAAGGGAAAGAGAGTTCTTCTTTCTTTGGATTGAAGAAGATCTAGGAAGCTTCAACTTGTGGAGGATCTTCGCCCACACGAATGTAGGGAATTCTCGTATGCCAAATGGCATATGCGCAACGGAAAATAGGATCCCTTCCAAGTGATCCATGCGAAAGCAAACTCGTATAAAATAAATTTCTCTAAACCAAACCTATCTTATAGGAGAGGATTACCTTTGTTGCGTGCCCTTGTTAATCCCGCTTTTCCTTTCGGTTTGTTGGATCTTTAGCACGTTCAAGTGTCCGTGCCTCTATACGTATCCACACGAGCACGCTCTTGTCTCACAAAAGGAAAACTAGAAGAGCTCTCCTTTACTTCTTGCTAGAGAAGTCCCTAAAGGAGAGGAAGAGAGGGAAAAGGAGAAAGGAAGAAGAAGACTCCTCTTCTTGCTAGCCTACACTCACAAACCCACACAACCAAAGCTTCCACCAAGCTTTCTCACAACCACAACACCAAAAACTCACTATGGCCGACCACTCCATGGAGCCTTTTATAGGGTTGGAAAAACCCTTCCACCTCCTTCACATTCAATGCAATCCATTGCATTGAGACACACTCAAAAAGGATTTGGCTTCCTTGTTTGGCCGGCCACTTAAGGAGACAAAACCATTTTGTTTCCTTCCACCTTAACTAGCTTAGGTGGATGCTTAGGTGGCATGCTTATGTGGCATGCTTATGTGGCATTCTTATGTGGCATTCATGCATGTTGAATTAATCTTATTAATTCAATTAAGCTTATGTTATCATATTGAATTAATCTTATTAATTCAATTAAGCTTATGTTATCATATTGAATTAATCTTATTAAATCAATAAGGTAACATATTGAATTAATCTCATTAAATCAATTAGCTAAAATTCTCATTAAGCTTAAAGTCCAAAAACCATTTTGTACTTAAGCTTATTCCCATATTATTCTAGTCAAACTAGAATACTCTAATTCCTCTAATTATCATGCTCTTTGTGTGTGACCCTATAGGCTCTCATAACGTTGGCAGTGGACCTAAACTCTTTTAGATACACAAGCAATGAGCGGCATCTAGCAATACATCATTGCTACCCAAGTTACGAGATAAGTCAAGATCCGACTAACCTTTCCGTGACTACTATAATGTATGACTGTGTCCTTCTATCCTTGATATCAGATTGATCAATGAGGCATAGACCGTGTCATCCTCGATCAATCTATGTGTTTCTTGATCCCTGAGTAAACTAACTCAAACAAATGAGCTCAATATCTCATATTGACTCATTCGAGCATGACCATGCGTTTTAGTAGTTCTACTCAATCAAGAGCCCACCGATATCACTCCCGTCATATGGAAGGGATAGATCCCATCTACATCACTCACATCCCTCCTCGCATAATTTGTTACATACCCGATGTCGCCTTTATGGTCCACCACATTACGGGTGACGTTTGACGATACCAAAGTACATAACTCCTTATGTAGGGAACCGTAGTGACTTCAGGTCTAAGGACTATTCATACCAATAGTCACATGAGAAAGTTTATGACACTCATATAACGATCTATGAAACTTTCTCATGGCGGGTCAGTTCAGTATATATTCTCCAATATATACCCATGTGTCAACTTGATATCATATATCCATGACTTGTGAGATCAAGTCATCAATTGACCTACATGCTAGTCTTTATGTATTAATATTGCCCTTGCATATTAATACTCGACTAGGAACATTTAGGAAAGTGTTCTCTACAGCCTCTCATAATCAATTCTGCCAATTGATGTGCTGTAGATAAGAACCTACTTTTCTAGGGCATTATTATATTTAAATTAGCTGGCACAAGCAAGATGTAAATATAATAACCAATCCTTTGCCTTTATAGAATATGATACAAAATGTTCCCTATTCAACCATCACATGATTGGTTCTAGGGCTTTAACTAACAACGAAGTCTACAAGGAGGTTAGGACATACGATAGAAGATCAAGAGGTATAAAAGTTTTACAACTTTTATTATTGTTCTTTGCATGTTCTTATTGATATGCTAGCTTATGTTCTTTATGTTAGTATATGTTGAGTATACTAGTTTACATTTGCATGTATTTGTATAATCATGGACCCCGAATAAGAAACACAAAAACCGGCGATCCGTCCGTCATCTCTTCCGCGGCTAATCGACTAGAAGAGTTTGGTTACTTGAACAACTAGTTTGTTCAAGCGATCGCTCGAGTCGTTGGCACGACGACGAATTGGTTGTGCTTAGGAAACTCATCTCATCCAGATTAGTTTTCATTAGTGAAAATTTTAATCCGGGGACATGGGAGCCGATGAGTATTCCGAGGATTAGCACATTGCCAACAATTGGTATCAGAGCCACGGTTTCCAGTTTTGTGTATTTTGGATTCGGTTACTTTCACGCATTTATCATATATTGTGTATGCCAGATAATAGTAGGATGTGCGTAGGCTAACTTTTTGGTTGCAGGCATAAGATCCAACTATTATGGCTATATATGTGTGTATGTGATTGCATGTGTGTGTGATTGTATATTATTTGAATCCTCGGGGTTGACGAGGCTAGATTAGTATTTAATTTTTGTAAATAAATACGACATTGTTTAGCCGCTCATTTTAGTTTACTTTCGATCTAGATTATTTGTACACTCCTTCGTGGAGCATAGGATCGATGGATGTAAATTAAAATGTTTTATCTCGGCTCGGAACTCTTTGGTGACTTGGGCACGGGAAAAGATGGAGCGGACGAGGTGGTGACACGACGGGACGCATATGGGAGAACAATGCCATAATAGTTGGAAAAATTCTGATTTTTCCATATTTATTGCTGATTTTTTTTGTATGCATGTTGTGTGTGCTTGAAAATTCCTCATTTTCAATTTACTAAGTGGGAGAGGGATATTTTAATTAATTCCCGCGGCCTCTATTACAATTTGACGTGTGATGCAACAAACTTGCACGTCGGCTCTGAGTGCCTTCCTCCCCATCGGATGAGTTTGTTTGCGGATCACTAGGTCAAATAATGGTTATAGGAAATTATTTAGGAGCGTGTGTACTTCCCCATCAGTAAGGCACATAATCCGAGATAATTCCCTTAGTATCGTGTAATGGTGCACACTTAGATGCAAATAAAAAGTATCCTCCCCATCGGAGTCACTGCTTTTATTTGTAGGGCCAAAGAGGAACAAACTATTAATTTTATTTGTCAAAAAGTAAGGTTGACAAGATAATAAAATTAATGGGTTAAACCTCCTCTTACAAATGTAGAATTCGTATACGTCCACACTATCGTGGCATGCAATATTCTCGGTGTTTGAGGTGTTGGTTGATTTCAAAATTTTATTGTTTGAGGAATCAATAATTTTTATTGAAATCTACAGTAATAATAAGCATGTTGTGTGTGCTTGAAAATTCCTCATTTTCAATTTACTAAGTGGGAGAGGGATATTTTAATTAATTCCCACGACCTCCATTACAATTTGACGTGTGATGCAACAAACTTGCGCGTCGGCTCTGAGTGCCTTCCTCCCCATCGGATGAGTTTGTTTGCGGATCACTAGGTCAAATAATGGTTATAGGAAATTATTTAGGAGCGTGTGTACTTCCCCATCGGTAAGGCACATAATCCGAGATAATTCCTTTAGTATTGTGTAATGGTGCACACTTAGATGCAAATAAAAAGTATCCTCCCCATCGGAGTCACTGCTTTTATTTGTAGGGCCAAAGAGGAACCAACTATTAATTTTATTTGTCAAAAAGTAAGGTTGACAAGATAATAAAATTAATGGATAAAACCTCCTCTTACAAATGTAGAATTCGTATACGTCCACACTATCGTGGCATGCGATATTCTCGGTGTTTTGAGGTGTTGGTTGATTTCAGAATTTTATTGTTTTGAGGAATCAATAAAATTTGAAATCTAATATTTTGATCATTGTGATTCTTAGGATTTTCAAAATGACTTTCAGTCCACTTATTATGATACTAAAGGAAATTAACTTACTGTACCCAAATAATGTTGATTGGAAAAGAATCTAGATGTTGTCTTATCTGCTAAGAAGTACAAGTATACACTCTTCAAAGAGTGTCCTCAAGCCATGGTTGCTCAAAAAATTTCTACTTCTAAGCCGAAAGGCAAGAAGAAGGAGAAACAGGGTGGAGCAAATGTGGTGGGAGGATCTCAGGGAGGAGTGAAGAAGCCAAAAGGCAAGTACTTCACTTAATAGCAGGATGGACATTGGAAGAAAGACTGTCCCAATCCAAAGAAGAACAAAAGTATATCCTTTGGTCTAGTCATTGTAACATGGTTAGCGGTGTTATCTACCGACACATGGTGTGTAGATACGAGAGCCACTAATCATGTCTGCAATACTATTGCAGGGGTTCCAGGAAGCCCGATGACTAGCTAAAGGGGATATTACCATTTACTTGGGCAATGCCATGAAGATGGCGGCTATTGCAGTGGGAGATGTTTTATTTATCTTTTGAGAAAAATAAAGATTTTGGTTCTTAAGAATTTCCTTTATATACCCTTATTTAGAAAGAATTGATTTCTGTTTCTAAATTGTTTTTGGATGGATAATCTATTTCTTTTCATGACAGATTTGTTATAAAAGGAATAGGGACATTATCTATTCAGGTACATAGATAGGAAATTTATAGCTTGAACCACAAGCTCCCACGGTGCAAATAGAAGTTTATAACTCATCTTCTAATTCTAATAAAGAGAAAAGAACCTTCGAAGATGAACCAAATATATCTTTGGCTTCTTAGGCTTGGTCACATTAACCTAAGCAGAATTCAAAGGTTGATAGCTGATGGACCTTTGGGTCCATTAGTGGTGAAGGATCTCCCAACCTACGAATCTTGCTTGGAGGGTAAGATGACCAAGAGGCCTTTCAAGGCCAACGGGTATAGATCCAAAGATATGTTGGAATTGGTTCATTCTGATTCGTATGGTCCTATGTCTATCCAGGCAAGAGGTAATCTTGAATATTTCGTCTCTTTCATAGACGATTATTCAAGATATGGATGACACTACGATCTGATCGTGGTGGTGAGTACCTCTTGGGAGAGTTTAGGAACTACTTATCAGAGGTTGGGATTCAATCCCAATTAGTACTGCACTGGCACACCCAGTGAGCAGTGTAGCGAGAAGGAATAGGACTCTTATGGAGATGGTTAGATCGATGATGAGTTATTCTGACTTGTTTTGTAGTCCTAGAGATCAGAGGGTGATCGTTAACACGAATGCCAGATTTCTAGAGGAAGACTATGTGATAAGCTACAAGCCCAAGGGTAAAATTGTCCTGGAGGAGTTAAAAAGAGAAGTCACTTCTTTAGTACCACCGGTACAAGAGGACATACCACATGTCACTGCACCGTGTGTCACAGAGGATACACAGAAGATACCTCGTCGTAGTGGGAGGGTTGTTAGACAACCTCTTAGATTCATGTTTTTGGACAAATCTTGATTTGGTCCTAGCAAACATGAACGATCCTAGACATCTGACGAGGCAATCCAAGATATAAATACAGCATCTTTGCAAAGTGCAATGAATACTGAGATTGAATCAATGGATTCAAGACAGGTTTGGGAGCTCTTATGCATAGCAACTCATATGGATTATGAGGCGTGACAGATGGATGTCAAGACAGCATTCCTTAGTGGAAGTCTTGAGGAATCCATCTACATGAATCGACGGAGGATTCATTGCTAAGGGCAAAAGCGTATTGTATATAAGCTTAATCGGTCAGATTAATGGACTGAAGCAAGCTTTGAAGTCTTGGGACATCCGCTTTGAGGAGGTAAATCCAGTCTTATGGATTTATTCAAAGTTCGGATGAGTCTTGTGTATATCAGAGATGTGACGGAAACGTAGTGGTATTTTTGTACTATACGTAGATGACATTTTGGTGGTTGGCGACAACATCGAAGTGTTATCAGACGTAAGGGTATGGTCGTCCAAACAGTATGATATGAAGGACTTGGGAGAAGTGGGTCACAACCTTGGGAACAAGGTTGTTGTGCTTATCCCAAGCTTCATACATAGACATGGTTTTGGATCGTTTTAGCATACAAAACTCCAAGAAGGGTTTTCTACCCTTCAGGCATGGAGTTCCTTTATCTAAGCAGATGTGTCCTAGATCATCTGAAGAGATAGAGGAGATATAGGCAGTTCCTTATGCTTCGGTGGTAGGAAGCCTAATGTATGCTATGTACGAGACCAGATATCTGCTTTGCCGTAGGCATGGTCAGAAGATATCAGAGTAATCCAGGACAGGGACATTGGACTGCAGTAAAGCATATATTGTAGTGCCTGAGAAGGACTAGGGATTATATGCTAGTTTACCGGGCAGACCAATTACTCCCTGTGGGTTACACGGATTCTGATTTCCAATCTGATAGGGATAAAAGTAAGTCTACCTCAGGGTTTGTGTTTACTTTGGGAGGTGGAGCCATAGTATGGAAGAGTGTCAAGCAGAAATGCATGGCGGACTCCACCATAGAAGCTGAGTATGTGGCAGCCTATGAGGCAGCCAAAGAAGTTGTATGACTCAGGAACTTCTTGATGGACTTAGATGTGATTCCTGGTTTGCCCAGAACTATCACAATTTATTGTGATAACAATGGTGCAGTTGCAAACTTGAAGGAACCACGAGCCCATAAGGCTAGTAAACACATAGAGTGCAAGTACCACCTGATACGAGAAATCATAAAGGAGGTAGAAGTTGCTGTCGCCTAGATTGCATCAGAGGATGACCTGGTAGACCCTTTCACTAAGGCCTTTCTGGCGAGAGCTTTGATAGGCATGTGGAAGGAAGGGGAATCAGATGTATGGCAGTATAAGGACAGCATAGTCTTTTAGTATAAGTGGGAGATTGTTGGGATGTATACTGAAAGCCTAGCTCTTTGGTATTAAAATTTTATTTTGAAATAAGAATCACATGATCATTGTTTGCACTTTATATATGTGCATATTGTCTAATACTTTACATTGTAGATAACATGGTGCTTGGGTGTGGCACAGAAGATCATGTTATCAGTCTCTTGTAGAGTATAAGTAGAGGCTCACAACCAAGATGGTTTTGGACAAACCATTGGCATGGTTGTAGTGTAGCTTGGTATTGTTTTATCTTGAACATAGAGTTACACTAGTACACTTAGGTGTATTGAGCGGGGCCAGACATAGAGGTGATTCAATTTATTCGACGCATAATTGAATCGGACCTCGGATATTATGTTGTACATGCTCTTAATCCCGATATAATAACGGGCACATGTACTTAATATTTATTTCTTTGATTTACCAGAGGGTGAGATTTCTATGGATTAAATCAATATGCCTGGTAAGTTGGGAAATGATATTATTTACATGGTGTGCCGTTGATTATAGGAGGAATCCGTGTCCTATGTATTAGGTTGATGATGTCCCCTTGAGGAGCTCATAAGGTTCATCATGTAAACCCTGCAGGTTGAATTAGTCAACATGATGATAAGGTTGAGTGGTACTACTCGAGGAGTTAGATGTTAATTAATTGATGGTCAGTAAATCAATTAATTGACGGACATTCGATATCTTAAACACGGCGAGATGGATGTACAAATAATATATGGAGCCCATATTAATTTATGGGGGTTGGTGAGGTAGTTCGATGATGATCCTCTAGTGGAATGGAACATCATTGATGGATCAAGTTTGTGTGGTTCCGATCCATCGGGTGACCAAGACCCAACTCCTCCTCATGGTCCCTATCGTAGCCTAATATAAACCTCATGAAGTCTAGATCAAATGATGGAAAACAAATCTCTAGATCCGACGGTTGGGATTAAATCCCTAGAACCGACGGTGGAGATTAAATCTCTAGATCCGGCGGTTGGGATTAAAACCCTAGAACTGACGGTTGAGATTAAATCTCTAGATCCGACGGTTGGGATTAAATCCCTAGAACCGACGGTTGAGATTAAATCTCTAGATCCGACGGTTGAGATTAAAACCCTAGAACCGACGGTGGAGATTAAACCAAGGCCTAAACCCAACTCTATATATAAGGCTTATTGGGTTGGGCAGCAAGGAATAATGAATGGTTTAGGGGATTAGGGTTTGCTTCCTTTGGAGGCAAGGAAACCTAGTTGGTTTAGAATTTTTTGGGCGGCTAGGGTTAGGGAGAAAAGAGTGGGCGGCAACACATGGAAGATGAGCTTCTTCTTCTTCCTAAGACATGGCCGGCCCCTACCTTCTACCCTTTACCTTGGTCGGTGCTCATTCTATTCTCCTTCCCCTCCTCCATAGCCGGCACATAGAAGATGGTTTCCAAAGAGATTAGGGTTTTGCCTTTCCTTTGGTTGGGCGGCAAGAAATCCTAGGTTAGGGTTTGGTTGGGCGGCTAGGGTTGGCAAGGAGAGTGGGCGGCAACTATAGGAGAGGATCTCTTCTTCTTCCTAGGGTGTGGCCGGTCCCTAGATCTCTTCCTTCCACCTTGTTCGGGGCTCAACCAAATTCCCTTTCTCCTCTTCTCTTCTTCTTGGCCGGCGGCACTAGAAGCTAGGGTTTGTCTCTAGTTTGGTTCCTTGGTGGTTTCCATTTTGTTCTCTCTATTCTTGGGGCCGGCGGGATCAATCCTTTGTGGATTGGTGGTTGGCTCAAGCAAGAAGGGAAAGAGAGTTCTTCTTTCTTTGGATTGAAGAAGATCTAGGAAGCTTCAACTTGTGGAGGATCTTCGCCCACACGAAGTCTATAAGGAGGTTAGGACATACGATAGAAGATCAAGAGGTATAAAAGTTTTACAACTTTTATTATTGTTCTTTGCATGTTCTTATTGATATGCTAGCTTATGTTCTTTATGTTAGTATATGTTGATTATACTAGTTTACATTTGCATGTATTTGTATAATCATGGACCCCGAATAAGAAACACAAAAACCGGCGATCTGTCCGTCGTCTCTTCCGCGGCTAATCGACTAGAAGAGTTTTGTTACTTGAACAACTAGTTTGTTCAAGCGATCGCTCGAGTCGTTGGCACGACGATGAATTGGTTGTGCTTAGGAAACACATCTCATCCGGATTAGTTTTCATTAGTGAAAATTTTAATCCGGGGACATGGGAGCCAATGAGCATTCCGAGGATTAGCACATTGCCAACAATTCTCTTGCAGGAAAACAATTGGAGTGAGGTTGAACAAAGTGTAGTTCAAGAGGCTCCGGTAGACCCAGAAGAGATGCCTAGTCAATAACCACAACTGATTACTCATTTGGATGAGGTAATAGCTGAACCTGATAATACACCACCTCATAGGTCTAGTAGGACACGTAGGATTCTTGAGAGATATGGATTTCTCATAAGTGAATCTAATGACATGTTGCTCATAGATAATGAGGAACCTACTAGTTACGAAGAAGCAATGAATAGTTCATATAGGGATAGATGGCTAATAGCCATGAAATCAGAAATGGATTCCATGTATGAAAACCAGGTTTGGAACTTGGTAGACACACCCGAAGGCAAAATGCCTATAGGGTGCAAGTGGGTTTTTAAGAAGAAAACTGACATGGATGGTAATATTTTTACCTATAAAGCTAGATTAGTGGAAAAAGACTATCGTCAAAGATAAAGTGTTGACTATGACGAAACCTTTTCACCAGTAGCTATGCTTAAATCAATTCGGGTACTCCTAGCCATGGCGGCTCATTTTGATTATGAGATATGGCAGATGGATGTGAAAATAGCTTTCCTTAATGGAAATCTATCTGAGGATGTATATATGATACAACTTGAGGGTTTCACATCCATTGACAAGAACAAAGTATGCAAGCTTCAACGTTCCATTTATGGATTGAAGCAAGCATCCAAGAGTTGAATATCCATTTTGACGAGGCAATCAAACAGTTTGATTTCTCACAAAATCCTGAGGAGCCCTGTGTGTATAAGAAGGTTAGTGGGAGTGAAGTCGTGTTCCTAGTATTGTATGTCAATGACATATTAATTATAGGAACCGATATTCCTATTTTGGAAATAGTCAAGGTCTGATTGTCCAGAATGTTCTCCATGAAAGACATGGGAGAAGCAACCTATATTTTGGGGATAAGATCTATAGAAATAGATCGAATCGGTTGCTTAGTCTTTCGAAGTCTACATACATAGACAAAGTGCTAAAACGATTTAGCATGGAAGAATCCAAGAAAGATTTTATTCCCATGAGGCATGAGATTCATCTTTCGAAGTCTATGTGCCCGCGCACTGAAGACGAGAGGATTCGGATGAGTCAGATCTTATATGTGTCAGCTATATGATCGATCATGTATGTTATGTTATGTATGAGGCCCGATGTATCGTACGCTTTGAGCGTTACGAGTATATACCAGTCGGATCCTGGTATGGTCCATTGGATTGCTATCAAGACAATCCTTAAGTACTTGAGAAGGACTAAGGATTTGTTCTTGGTATATGGAGGGGATGATATGGTAGTAAGTGAGTATACTGATGCCAGCTTCCAGACAGATAAGGATGATTCCAAATCTTAGTTTGGAAACATATTCATCTTGAATGGAGGTGCGGTGAGTTATAAAAGTTTCAAGCAAGACATCGTTGCTGATTCTATTATGGAGGCAGAGTACATTGCAGCTTCTGAAGCAACAAAGGAGGTGGTCTGGATCAAGAAGTTCATTACTGAACTTGGAGTAGTTCCAAGCATTGTTGAAGCATTACCAGTTTATTGCGACAACAATGGCGCCATTGCACAGGCGAAGGAACCACGGTCTCATCAGCGATCCAAGCACATACTACGCCATTACCATCTGATCAGAGAGATCACCAAATCCGAATGTCTCAGACTAGGCTTTCGTCCAGTCCACAATTCTGTGGGAGTAGAAGGCACTGATTTAGATGGAACCAAGTTCAGAATATACACTGTCGTATCTAGATCATATCCCCAGAACAAATTTGGCAACTCAGACTAACTCATCATCGATCTAACCATATCCATAAGAGTCATATTCCTTCGCTCTGTTACACCATTCTGCTGGGGTGTGCCAGGTGCAGACAATTGGGATTGAATCCCAGCCTTTGATAAGTAATTCCTAAACTCTCCCAAGAGGTACTCACCACCACGATCAGATCGTAGTGTCTTGATACTTTTACTCTGACATTTCTCCACATCAGCCTTGAATTCTTTGAACTTGTCAAAGCATTCAGACTTGCGGCGCATCAAGTAAATGTATCCATATCTCAAATAATTGTCTATAAAAGAGATGAAATATTCAAAGCCACCTCTTACCTGGATAGACATAGGACCACACAAATCAGAATGAACCAATTCCAACACATCTTTGGCTCTATACCCCTTGGCCTTGAAAAGCCTCTTGGTCATTTTACCTTCCAAGCAGGACTCGCAGGTTGGGAAGTCTTCCACCACTAATGAACTCAGAGGTCCATCAGCTATCAACCTTTGAATTCTTCTTAGGTTAATATGACCAAGCCTTTAATGCCAAAGATATGTTTGGTTCATCTTCGAAGGTTCTTTTCTCTTATTGGAATTAGAAGATGAGTTATTCACTTATATTTGCATCGTGGGAGCTTTTGGTTCGAGTTTATACAAATTTCCTATCCATGCACCAGGACAGATAATCTCCCAATTCCGTTTTATAATAACTCTGTCATTAAAAGAAATATAATATCCATCCATAAATAATTTAGACACAAAAATCAAATTCTTTCTAAATAAAGGTACAAAAAGACAATTTTTAAGAACCAAAACTTTATTCCTCTCAAAAGACAAATAAACATCTCCCATTGCAACAGCCGCCACCTTCATGGCATCGTCCAAGTATATGATAATCTCTCCCTCATCCAGTCATCTTGTTTCGTGGAACCCTTGCAAATTATTGGAGACATGATCAGTGGCTCTCTGTATCTACATACCAGGTGCCGATAGATAACATCGCTAAACAAGTTTCAACGACTAGACCAAAAGATATATCTTTGTTTTGCTTGTGGTTGGGGCAGTCCTTCTTCCAGTGTCTAGTCTGCTTGCAAGTGAAGCACTTGCCTTTCGGCTTCTTCACTCCTCCCTGAGTTCCTCCCGCCACCTTTGCCCCAGCTTGTTTCTTCTTCTTCTTGCCTTTCGGCTTAGAAGTAGAAACATTTTGGGCAACCATGGCCTGCACCTGAGCACTCTGACGAAATAGCCCCTCTGCCGCCTGGAGTTCTGTCAGAAGCTCCACCAACGATTACAACCTTTTGTTCATGTTGTAGTTCAGACAAAACTTCTCAAAACTCCTAGGTAGAGACTGGAGAATGATATCGATCTGGGTTTCCCCATCGATCTCAGCTCTAAGGACTTCCATCTTGTTAAAATGAGCCATCATCTTGAGAACATGATCCCTCACGGGTGTTCCCTCGATCATGGTGGTCGTCATCAAGTTCCTCATGGCTTCCTGCCTAGCAACCCAATTCTGGTGTCCGAAAAGCTCTTTGAGATTGAGCATCATGTCATAAGCAGTGGGCATGGCTTGATGCTGATGTTGCAGTACATTTGACATAGATGCCAAGATGTAACATCGTGCCATCTCATTAGCCTTAATCCATTTCTTATAACTCTTCTTCTCCTTTTCCCCAGAATCATCCGCAGGCTTAGGAGGGCACTCTTCGAGGAGTACATATTTGTATTCCTAAACAGTCAAGACAATGTCAAGATTCCTATTCTAATCAACATAATCGGGTCTAGTAAATTTATTTTCTTTCAGTATCACAGCAAGCGGGTTGAAAGTCATTTTGAACAACCTAAGAATCACATAGATCAAAACATTAGATTTTAAAAAATTAATGATTCCTCAAACAATAAAATTTTAAAATCAACAAACACCTCAAAACACCGAGAATATCGTATACCACGATAGTGTGGATGTATACGAATTCTATATTAGTAAGAGGAGGTTTCACCAATTAATTTTGATATCTTGTCAACCTAACTTTTAGACAAATAAAATCAATAGTTGGTTCCTCTTCGGCCCTACTGTTAGTGAAAGCCCTAGAGTCAGTCATGTGATGATTGTTGTATGGACTTTATTGTATCATATTCCTATTAATAAAGGCAAGATTATTATATTTACTTGTATTGGTGCAAAATAAACTAAGTATAATAACGTCTTTGAGTAGAAGGTTCTTATCTATATCAATCGATTGGTTGAATTAATAATGAGATGATATAGAGAACACTACTCTTAATCATTCCTAGTCAAGTATGTACATTCAAGGACAATTTTAATGCGTAGAGACTAGTATGTAGGTCAACTCGATGACTTGATCTCACAAGTCATGGATATGAGATATCAAGTTGACACAAGGGTATGCATTAGAGAATGTATACTGAATGACCCGCCATGAGAAAGTATCATGAATCGTTATATGAGTGTCATATACTTTCTAATGTGACTATTAGTATGACTATTAGTCCTTGGACATGAAGTCACCATGGTTCCCTATATAAGGAGTTGCATACTTTGGCTTCGTCAAACGTCACCCGTAAATGGGTGGACTATAAAGGCGATTACTGGGTATGTAACAAATTATGCGGAGGGATGTGAGTGATATAGATGGAATCTATCCCTCCTATATGACGGGAGTGACATCGTTATTCTTGATATAGTGAGACCACGAAGTGCATTGCCATGCCCAAATGAGTCAATATGAGATATTGAGCTCATTTGATTAGAGTGAGTATACTTGGAGTTCAAGATATAGATTGTACCGAGGATGACACAGTCTATGCCTCAATTGGTCAATCTAGATGTCAAGAATAGAGGGACATTGTCACATATTGTGAGAGTCACAATTAGTAGTCACAAAGGTGATGTTGGAGTTCAACATTCTTGTAACTTGGGTAGCAATGATGTGTTGCTAGATACCGCTCATTGCTTATGTTTCTCAATCGGTTTAGGAGCATTGCCAACATTACAAGAACCTATAGGGTCATAAACAAAGGGCAATTAGATGGAGATTAGGTTCATATGATGAACCATGAGGATTAGGCTCATGGGATTAACCAAATTGGATTAAGAGTAATCCAAATTAGACTAATTGAGTTAGACTCAATTTGATTCAAGTGTTGAATGAGTCTAATTTTGATTTGATTCATTGAGTCAATTTAAATTAATGAATAGAGATTCATTAAATCAAATTGACTTGAATCGAGTCTTTGGATTTGATCAACCATGGGAGATTAGAGGTCAAGTTTGACTTGACTTGAGAGGGAAGATGAATGGTCAATTTTGACTTGACCATTTGCCATGTCATGGTGACTTGGCATGGAGGTCGGCCAATGATGATGTTCCACATCATCATGGACTTATCATGTGGTGCCACCTCATGAGGGAGACCAAGAGTCATTGGCTCTTGGAGTTACATGCATGCATGTAACCCCCCAAGAATAAAGTTGCCGGCCACTTTCATTTGGTAGAGATTATTGGAATTAACTTCAACTTCATCTTCTTCCTTGCTCTTCCTGAAGCTCTCTCCCATTCCTCACTTTGCCCTAAACTTCCAAGGGGTGCTAGCACACTCTAGGTTTTTTTTCTCCATCATTTGTCCATGTGGATACCAATAGAGGAGTGTACACTTGACACTCTTAAGTTCCGACAAAGCATTTGGACGAGCGGGATAAACGAAGGGCGTCGCTATGAGAGTAATGCTCTCATCTTGTAGATCTAAGGTAGATCTAGGTTTTCATAACACATACATGTAGTTTTTAATTTTTATATCTTCGCAGGGATCCGTGTCCGGGCTTCCGAGGTTTTCGCAACGCAAAAAGCGATTTTTACGGCTCAGAAAGACCAACCGTGGTATCAGAGCCACGTGCGAAGCATGTATGTGTTTTAAATTTGTAGTTTTTGTATTAGATATAAAAATTATAGATTTTTAAGTTTTTGTAAATTTCCTATTTTTATATAATTTTTGGATATTTTTCTTGAAGAGTCGAAGCAACGAGTGTTGGGACACTTGTAGGCTTCAACCACCGAGAAAAATTCTCCGAAACGTCGAGTTCTTGCTTTTGGTTTTTGGGACAGCGACTTAAGTCACTGTAAGATCTAGTAGGGACACTCGCAAAGTTTATTTTTGCAAGTACGGGTGCTGCCCCTATCCCCGACAGAGGCCTTGTCCCGCGATCGCGCTCGAAAACCGCTTAGCGGGACTGTTATGGAGAGGTGACTCATAAAATTGAAAAAAAAATAGGAAAAATTATAGAAATTTTTTATAAAATACATAATTTAGAATTATGTATAATTATGTGATGGTCATGGCCCTTGAACCCCAATATGATTGGATGATAATGTGTTGTAATTCATAATACGGCCAGCTTACCATTTTTATGATTGTGCATGTTGTATAGGGTATGCGACTTGCACGTCGTGACTCTTCTTTTAAAATTCTAGTTGTAAATAGTTTTAAACTCGAATGTAACTCGAGTTTCATATTAGTAATGTACAAAATGGAGCGGTGGAAAGTCCACTTGTAGACGAAGTTACAAGGAGGGAGCCGACAACACATGGCGGTCAATGGAGGTGCTTGGAGAAGCCGCTAACCCTAGGTTCGCCGTCCGATCTTCTCATTGGCTTGAGAAGATCGTAGTAGGGCCATGACCACATCACAATTAATTTTTATATATATATATATATATATATATATAAATTAATTGTGATGTGGTCATGGCCCTACTACGATCTTCTCAAGCCAATGAGAAGATCGACGGCAACCTAGGTTAGATATATATATATATATATATATATATATATATATATATATATATATATATATATATATATATATATATATATATATATATATATATATATATATATATATATATATATATATATTTGTTTTTCTTGTATGTATGTGATGCATGCTAGTAAATTTTGTTTGTATGTATTTGATGCATGCTAGGATATTTTACTTGTATGTATATGATGCATGCTAGTATAATGCTTGTATGTATGTGATGCATGTTAGTATAGGATAATAAAAGCCTTAATGCGTATATGATACACATTCATGATTAGATTAGATCATAATCGAATCAACTCAAAAATGCCTATCAAGTCTTGATACCCATCACTACCTCGATCATTTGTAGTTGTTGAATCTGCCAAAGCAGAGCAATGCATATTATCTTGGTAGGGTGCGGAGGGACAATCTTGGTCCCACCTATCACGACTTGGGTTAGAGTAAGCTCAATTAGATTGAGTAAAACTAGTTAACTCAATTGGATCGAGTAGAACTATAGGCATATTCCAACCGTTGGAAAGATAAGATAAGATTGCATTTACACTAAATCTTGGGAAATTTAGCCAAAGCTAACTCAAGGTCTTTTGTAAATGTGGGTCTTGATCCTATAAACAAGAGTTGCATAGAGATGTAATCGGTAATGTGTTACCCACCGATCATACTAAGTCTTAGACAATTTAGCTAAAGCTAACTCAAGACTTAGTATGATGTGAATCTTGTCCTGCCGAAATTATAGCATGTTTGTATGAATCTAGTAATGTGGTTTGACCACATCCATAACTCGATTCTACAAAAGTCCTATAATTCAGCGGGAGCATCATTTGATTAAATGCCTAATTAAATGATAAAAAGGAATATGATATTAATTTTTTGCATTGTGTATGTTGTAGATTACTATGTCGACAAACACGAACACTCTCTCCCTGCGTTCTGTCCTTGAGAAGGACAAGCTCAATGGAGCAAATTTTTTGGACTGGTATAGGAACCTGAGAATTGTTCTCACCCAAGAAAGGAAACTATACATCCTGTAGCAGCCCATTCCGGAGGCACCTCCTGCCACTGCCTCGCGAACTGACAAAGATGCTTACAAGAAGCATCAAGATGATGGATTAGATGTGTCATGTCTCATGCTCACGACCATGAACTCTGAGCTTCAGAAGCAACACGAGTTCATGAATGCTTATGATATGGTTGAACATCTTCGTCAACTATATCAAGGACAAGCAAGGCACGAGATATATGAAGTCTCTAAGGCATTGTTTCAGTCCAAGATGCAAGATGGGACTCCCGTAAGTCCATATGTACTCAAGATGATTGGGTACGTAGAAAACCTACAGAGATTGGGATTCCCACTTGGCTAAGAGCTGGCCACTGACTTTATCTTGCAGTCTTTGCCACAAAGCTACAATCAATTTGTCATAAATTACAACATGAATGAAATTGATAAGCCACTGCTTGAGATGCTCATCATGTTGAGAACTGCTGAGCTCAACCTTAAGAAGGGAAAATCTGACTCCATTTTGATGGTGCAAAAGAAGAAAGGCAAGGGCAAGGCTAAAGGTATAGGAAAGTCCCAAGCCAAGGGAAAAGGCAAAGAACTGAAATCCAAAGTAGAGGTGGCCAAAAAAGGGGCTTGCTTCCACTACAAGGAAGCTGGACACTGGAAGCGTAACTACAAAGCTTACCTGGAAGATCTTAAGAAGAAGAGAAGTGAGACTTCTACTTCAAGTATAAATGTTATAGAAGTCAATCTATCTATTTCTTCATCATGGGTATTAGATACTGGATGTGCATCTCACATTTGTAACAATGTGCAGGCGCTGAGAAATTGCAGGGCATTGACAAAGGGCGAGGTGGACCTACGAGTAGGGAATGGAGCAAGAGTTGCTACTGTGGTTGTAGGAACTTATGATCTATCTCTGCCCACTGGGCTTGTACTAGAACTAGATGAATATTGTTATGTGCTTGCTTTAACTAAGAACATAATTTCAGTTTCTTGTTTGGACAAGAAAGGATTTACATTTATAATAAAGAACAAATGTTGTTCAGTTTATTTAAATGATATGTTCTATTGTAGTGCACCTCTAATGAACGGACTCTACTTTCTAGACTTAGAGAGCCCCATCTATAACATAAGTACTAAAAGGTTCAAATCAAATGAGTTGAACCAAACCTATCTCTGGCATTGTCGCTTAGGTCACATAAATGAGAGTCGCTTATCTCAGCTCCATAATGATGGGCTGCTAGACTCATTTGATTTTGAATCATATGAGACATGCGAGTCTTGCCTTTTAGGCAAGATGACCAAGACTCCCTTTAGTGGACACAGCGAAAGAGCAACAGACTTGTTAGGACTTATACATAGTGATGTATGTGGCCCTTTCAATGTTGCTGCTAGAGGTGGTTACAGGTACTTCATTACATTTACTGATGACTTCAGTAGATATGGTTATATGTATCTGATGACACATAAATCAGAATCCTTTGAAAAGTTCAAAGAATTCAAGAATGAAGTACAAAACCAGCTTGGCAAGAGTATTAAGATACTTCGATCAAATCGAGGTGATGAATACCTTAGCTATGAGTTTCGGGACTATCTAGCTGAGTGTGGGATTCTATCCCAACTCACTCCTCCTGGAACACTACAGTGGAATGATGTATCCGAAAGGAGGAATCATACCCTATTAGATGTGGTACAATCTATGATGAGTCACACAGATCTTCCAATATCCTTTTGGGGATATGCTCTAGACACAGCAGGCTTCACACTTAACCATGCCCTATCCAAGGTTGTGATAAAGACACCATATATAATATGGACAGGGAGAAATCCCAAGATGTCTTTCATGAGGATTTGGGGTTGTGAGGCTTACTTTCAACGTCAAGTCTCCGACAAACTGGGACCCAAATCCGATAAGTGTTATTTTGTTGGATATCCCAAGGAGATGAAGGGATATTATTTCTACATTCCCAATCAGCACAAAGTGTTTGTGGAAAAGACTGGGGTTTTTCTAGAAAGGGATTTTGTTTCTAGAAAAACTAGTGGGAGTACATTCGATCTTGAAAAAATTTAAGATAATGACCATAGCACTGAGGCCTTGATGGAGGTTGAATAGGAACCATAAAGTGTTGTGGGTGATGAGATTGTTGCACAAAGAGTTGTGGAACAACCACCTGTTCAAGTAGACCTACCTCTTCGCAGATCTGATAGGGTACATCGTCAACCTGAGAGATACTCATTTCACTTGTGTGACCATGATGACATTATGCTCATTGAGAATGAGCCTACCTCCTATCAGGAAGCTGTGATGAGCCCAGACTCTGAGAAATGGCAAGAGGCTATGAGATCCGAGATGGAATCCATGTACACCAACCAAGTATGGACTTTGGTTGATCCACCATAAGGGGTCAAACCCATTGGGTGTAAGTGAGTCCTTAAGAGAAAGACTGACATGGATGAACTTACACATACCTATAAGGGTCGATTGGTGGCTAAAGGTTTCGAGCAAATTCATGGTATTGACTATGATGAAAACTTTTCTCCAGTGGCGATGTTTAAGTCTATTCGGATCATGCTTGCTATTGCAGCATACCACAATTATGAGATCTTGCAGATGGATGTCAAAACTGCATTTCTGAATGGAAACTTACTCGAGGATGTGTACATGACAAAACCTGAGGGTTTTGTAAATCCACAACATACTGGGAAAGTACGCAAGCTGCAAAGGTCCATTTTGTAGGGTTTTGCTTATCGAGTCGGTGAGGGGAAACTTCACTTCCCACTTCACCTCGGTAGCTTGTCCATGGCGATCCCTTCGATGTCCCCGGATTAAAATAAATTTAATTTTAGACAAAAGGGATTGCCCAAACCACCAAGTCATCGTCGTGTTATTCGTTTAGAGAGGTCACATGAACAAACTAGTTGTTCAAGCAACGATCCTCTATTCTACGAGTAGCCGCGGAATAGACGATGTCCGGATCGCCGGTTTTCGTATTTATACTCCGGATCCAAGTATTATTTATCCATTTACAGATTTATAACATGCTTATAATTGATAAACAAAAAAAAGCAAAAAACAAAAGAAGAAAATATAATAGGTATACCTCTCGATCTTCTAATGTATGACCTTCCTCCTTTTGGATGTCGTGTGGGCGACGATCCACCAAAAGTCAAAGCTCCTAGATCGCAAATCTTCCTTCCTTGCTCTTCCAAAGCAAGAGGAAGAATAGAAACAAGGTTTTTCTCCTCACTAGAAACAACCAACAAGGAACCAAACCTTTCCTTTCCGCCGACCAAATAGATGAAGGAGAAGATGGTGGAAAACAACCAAGACACCAAGGGAAACCGTATATCTTCTTTCCACCACCTAAGGAGAGGGAAAAGGGAGATTTTGGGTGCCGGCCAAGGGCTGGGAAGGGCCTGGAAACCTGCTGGACGTTGGCCACAAGACAAGGAAGAAGAAAGGAAACCTTGCCTTATTTGGTGCCGCCCTAGCCTCCAAACCCTAACCCTAATCCTATCTCAACTAGGATTCCCTTCTCTTGCCGCCCAAGCCTTGCTCTCCTTCAATTGTTGGCCATGGAAGAGGGGAAGAAGAATAGGGGCCGGCCAACCTTTGGAAGAAGAAGGAAGACCTCCTTGAGTTGCCGCCCACCCCTAGCTCCCAAAACCCTAACCCTAGCCACCACTCCCACTCCTAATCCAATTAGGATTGGTTGCCGCCCAAGCTAATCCCCTTATCCATCCTCAGCCTTGCCGCCCACTTCATGACTCTATTTATAGAGTTGGGCTCAAACCATGATTTAATATCCTCCATTGGTTCTAGGGATTTAATCTCAACTGTCGGATCTAGAGATTTAATCTCAACCGTCGGATCTTAGAGATTTAATATCTACCTATGGATCTTAGAGTTTTGTTTCTATCCATTGGATGTAAGCTTCATGAGGTGTTAATAGGCTACATTAGGGACCATGAGAAGGAGTTGGGTCTTGGCCACCCACGGATCAAGCCCACATAAAGTCTGATCCACTAATGATGATCCAATCCACAAAAGGTTCATCATTGATCTACCTCACCAACCCCCATATGATAATATGAGCTCCATATATTATTTGTAGATTTTCTCTCCGTGTTTAAGATCTCGAATGTCCGTAGATTAATTAATTTACTGACCATTAATTAATCAACATCTAACTCCTTGAGTAGTACCACTCAACCTTTTCATCATGCCGGACCAAGTCCACCTGCAGGGTTTACATGATGAACCTTATGAGCTCCTCAAGGGGACATCATCATCCTAATATATAGGACACGGTTTCCTCCTATAATCAACGACACACCTTATAAATAATATCATCTCCCAACTTACCGAGTCTATCGATTTAATCTATAAATCTCGCCTATTGGTAAATCAAAGAGATGAGTACTAAGTATATGTGCCCGTTATTATACCGGATTAAGAGCATGTACTAAATAATATCTGAGGTCCGATTCGATTATGTAGTTAGCCAATAAATCGAATCACCTCTAAGTCAGTCCTGCTAAATACACACAAAGTGCACTAGTGTGATTCTATGGTCAAGACAAACCAATACCAAATCACACTACAACCATTCCGATGGTTTGTCCAAAGTCATCTCGGTTGTGAACCTTTACTTATACTTTTCAAGGGGTCGATAACATGATCTCCTGTGTGACGCCACACACCATGTTATCTACAATGTAAAGTATTAGACAATATTGCATAACCATAAAAATATGCAAACAATGATCATGTAATTCATATTTTAAAATAAAGATGTTCATACAAAAGATAGACATTTCAGTATACATCCCTATAACCTCCCACTTATACTAAAAGTCTATGCTGTCCTCAAAGTGCCATACATCTGATCCACATTCCCTCCACATGCCTATCAAAGCTCTCGCTAGAAGGGCTTTAGTGAAAGGGTCCACCAGGTCATCCTCTGATGCAATCTAGGCGACAGCAACTTCTACCTCCTTTACGATTTCTCGTATCAGGTGGTACATGCGCTCTATGTGTTTACTAGCCTTATGGGCTCGTGGTTCCTTCGAGTTTGCAACTGCGCCACTATTATCACAATAAATTGTGATAGTTATGGGAAAACCAGGAATCACATCCAAGTCCATCAGGAAGTTCCTGAGCCATACAACTTCTTTGGCTGCCTCAGAGGCCGCCACATACTCAGCTACCATGGTGGAGTCCGCCACGCATTTCTGCTTGACACTCCTTAATGGCTCCACCTCCCAAAGTAAACACAAAACCTGACGTAGACTTACTATTATCCCTATCTGATTGGAAGTCGCAATCCATGTAACCCACAGGGAGTAATTGGTCTGCCTGGTAAACTAGCATATAATCCCTAGTCCTTCCCAGGCACTTTAATATATGCTTTACCGCAGTCCAATATCCCTGTCCTGGATTACTCTGATATCTGCTGACCATGCCCACGGCAAAGCAAATATCTGGTCTCGTACATAGCATCGCATACATGAGGCTTCCTACTGCCGAAGCAAAAGGAACCGCCTTCATCTCCTCTATCTCCTCAAATGATCTAGGATACATCTCCTTAGATAAAGGAACTCCATGCCTGAAAGGTAGAAAACCCTTCTTGGAGTTCTGCATGCTAAAACGCTCCATAATCGTGTCTATGTATGAATCTTGGGATAAGCACAACATCCTTTTCCTGCGATCCCTTATAACCTTGATCCCAAGGATGTGTCCCACCTCTCCCAAGTCCTTCATATTAAACTGTTTGGACAACCATACCCTTACATCCGATAACACCTTGATATTGTTGTCAATCAACAAAATGTCATCTACGTATAGTACAAGAAATACCACTACATTTCGGTCACATCTCTTGTATACATAAGACTCATCCCAACTTTGAATAAATCCATAAGACTAGATCACCTCATCAAAGCGGATGTTCCAAGACCTCGAAGCTTGTTTTAATCCATAAATGGATCGATTAAGCTTATATACAAAATGCTCTTTGCACTTAGCAATCAATCCCTCTGGTTGCTTCATGTAGATGTTTTCCTCAAGAGTTCCATTAAGGAAAGCTGTCTTGACATCCATCTGCCACACCTCATAATCCATATGAGCTGCTATGCATAAGAGAATCTGGATAGACTTAGGCATAGCTACCGGTGAAAAGGTCTCCTCATAATCGATACCCTCTTTCTGAGTATACCCCTTCGCAATAAGCCTCGCTTTGAAGGTCGCAACCTTCCCATCTATTCCTCTCTTTCTCTTGTAGATCCACTTGCATCAAATGGTTTTTACACCATCGGGTGGTTCAACTAGCTCCCAGACCTGATTTGAATCCATAGATTCAATCTCAGCATTCATTGCACTCTGCCAAGATACTGCATCTCTATCTTGGATTGCCTCGTCATATGTCCAGGGATCAGTTTCATGTTCGTCAGGGACCAAATCAGAAGATTCTCCCAAGAACATGAATCTATCAGGCTGTCTCACAACCCTCCCACTACGACGAGGTATCACCTGTGTATCCTCTGTGACACGCGGTGCAGTGACATGTGGTATATCCTCTTGTACCGGTGGTACTAAAGAAGTGACTTCCCCTTTTAACTCCTCCAGAACAATTTTACTCTTGGGCTTGTGGCTCATCACATAGTCTTCCTCTAGAAATCTAGCGTTCGTGCTAACGATCACCCTCTGATCTCTAGGGCTATAAAACAATCCACCCTTCGTTCCGCTAGGATAGCCAATGAACAAGCGTACTTCTGTACGAGGTTCCAACTTACCAGCATCTGCCTTCAGCACATGTTCTGGACTCCCCCATATCCGAATATGTCTTAGACTAGGCTTTCGCCCAGTCCACAACTCTGTGGGAGTAGAAGGCACTGATTTAGATGGAACTAAGTTTAGAATGTACACCGCCGTATCTAGAGCATATCCCCAGAACGAATCTGGCAAGTCAGAATAATTCATCATCAATCTAACCATCTCCATAAGAGTCCTATTCCTTCGCTCTGCTACACCGTTCTGCTGGGGTGTGCCAGGTGCAGTCAATTGGGATTGAAACCCATCCTCTAATAAGTAGTTCCTAAACTCTCCCAAGAGGTACTCACCACTACGAACAGATCATAGTGTCATCCATATCTTGAATGATCGTCTATGAAAAAGACAAAATATTCAAGACTGCCTCTTGCCTGGATAGTCATAAGACCACACAAATCAGAATAAACCATTTATAACACATCTTTGGCTCTATACCCCTTGGCCTTAAAAGGCCTCTTGGTCATCTTACCTTCCAAACAAGATTCACAGGTTGGGAGATCCTCCACCACTAATGAACCCAAAGGTCCATTAGCTATCAACCTTTGAATTCTTCTTAGGTTAATGTGACAAATCCTAAGATGCCAAAGATATGTTTGGTTCATCTTCGAAGCTTCTTTTCTCTTATTGAAATTAGAAGATGAGTTATTAATTTCAATTTGCATCATGGGAGGTTTTGTATACAAATTTCCTTTCAATGTACCTGAACAGATATTCTCCCTATTCCTTTTTATAATAACTTGTCATTAAAAGAAATAGAATATCCATCCATAAATAATTTAGAAACTGAAACTAAATTCTTTCTAAATAAAGGTACATAAAGGGAATTTTACAGAACTAAAGTTTTATTTTTTTCTCAAAAGATAAATAAAACTTCTCCCACTGCAATAGCCACCACCATTATGGCATTGCCCAAGTAATTGGTAATTTCTCCTTTAGCTCGTCGTTGGGTTTCCTGGAACCCCTGTAAAGTATTGCAGACATGATCAGAGGCTCATGTATCTACACACCAGGTGTTGGTAGATAACACCGCTAACCATGTTTCAACGACTAGACCAAAGGATATACCTTTGTTCTGTTTCGGACTGGGACAATCCTTCTTCCAATGTCCATCCTGCTTGTAAGTGAAGTACTTGCCTTTCGGCTTCTTCACTCCTCCCTGAGATCCTCCCACCACCTTTGCTTTACCTTGTTTCTCCTTCTTCTTGCCTTTCGGCTTAGAAGTAGAAACCTTTTTGAGCAGACATGGCTTGAGGACACTCTTTGAAGAGTGCATACTTGTACTCCTTACCAGATAAGACAATATCTTGATTCGTTTCCAAATCAACATTGTTTGGGTACAGTAAGTTTATTTCCTTTAGTATCATAGTAAGTGGACTGAAAGTCATTTTTGAAAATCCTAAGAATCACATAGATCATTACTGTAGATTTCAAAAAATTATTGATTCCTCAAACAATAAAATTTCAAAATCAACCAACACCTCAAAACACCGAGAATATCGCATGCCATGATCGTGTGGACGTATATGAATTCTACATTTGTAAGAGAAGGTTTTACCCATTAATTTTACTATCTTGTCAACCTAACTTTTTGACAAGTAAAATTAATAGTTGGTTTCTCTTCAGCCCTACAAATAAAAGCAGTGACTCCGATGTTAGTTATAGCCCTAGAACCAATCATGTGATGGTTGAATAGGGAACATGTTGTATCATATTCTATAAAGGCAAAGGATTGGTTATTATATTTACATCTTGCTTGTGCCAGCTAATTTAAATATAATAATGCCCTAGAAAAGTAGGTTCTTATCTACAGCACATCAATTGGCAGAATTGATTATGAGAGGCTGTAGAGAACACTTTCCTAAATGTTCCTAGTCAAGTATTAATATGCAAGGGCAATATTAATACATAAAGACTATCATGTAGGTCAATTGATGACTTGATCTCACAAGTCATGGATATATGATATCAAGTTGACACATGGGTATATATTAGAGAATATATACTGAACTGACCCGCCATGAGAAAGTTTCATGGATCGTTATATGAGTGTCATAAACTTTCTCATGTGACTATTGGTATGAATAGTCCTCGACACGAAGTCACTACGGTTCCCTACATAAGGAGTTATGTACTTTGGTATCGTCAACGTCACGTAATAGGGTGGACCATAAAGGCGATTCGGGTATATAACAAATTATGCGGAGGGATGTGAGTGATGTAGATGGGATCTATCCTCTCATATGACGAGAGTGATATCTGTGGCCCCTTGATTGAGTAGAACTACTAAAAGCATGGCCATGCTCGAATGAGTCAATATGAGATATTGAGCTCATTTGTTTGAGTTAGTTTACTGGGGATCAAGAAACACATAGATTGATCGAGGATGACACGGTCTATGCCTCATTGATCAATCGATATCAAGGATAGAAGGACACGGTCATATATTATAGTAGTCACGGAAAGGTTAGTCGGATCTTGACTTATCTCAGAACTTGGGTAGCAATGATGTATTGCTAGATGCCGCTCATTGCTTGTGTATCTAAAAGAGTTTAGATCCACGCCAGCGTTATGAGAGCCTATAGGGTCACACACAAAGAGCATGATAATTAGAGGAATTAGAGTATTCTAGTTTGACTAGAATAATTTGGGAATAAGCTTAAGTACAAAATGGTTTTTGGACTTTAAGCTTAATGAGAATTTTAGCTAATTGATTTAATGAGATTAATTCAATATGTTACCTTATTGATTTAATAAGATTAATTCAATATGATAACATAAGCTTAATTGAATTAATAAGATTAATTCAACATGCATGAAAGCCACATAAGAATGCCACATAAGCATGCCACCTAAGCATCCACCTAAGCATCCACCTAAGCTAGATGAGGTGGAAGAAGACAAATTGGTTTTTGTCTCCTTAAGTGGCCGGCCAAACAAGGATATGTCTCAATGCAATGGATTGCATTGAATGTGTGGAGGTGAAAGGGTTTTTCCAACCCTATAAAAGACACCCTAAGTGGCCGGCCAAAAAGAAGAATTGGCTTTTGTTGTTGGTGGAAGCTTTGGTTGTGTTAGTGGTAAGAGAGCTTGGTGGAAGCTTTGGTTGTGTGGGTTTGTGAGTGTAGGCTAGCAAGAAGAGGAGTCTTCTTCTTCCTTTCTCCTTTTCCCTCTCTTCCTCTCCTTTAGGGACTTCTCTAGCAAGAAGTAAAGGAGAGCTCTTCTAGTTTTCCTTTTGTGAGACAAGAGCGTGCTCGTGTGGATACGTATAGAGGCACGGACACTTGAACGTGCTAAAGATCCAACAAACCGAAAGGAAAAGCGGGATTAACAAGGGCACGCAACAAAGGTAATCCTCTCCTATAAGATAGGTTTGGTTTAGAGAAATTTATTTTATACGAGTTTGCTTTCGCATGGATCACTTGGAAGGGATCCTATTTTCCGTTGCGCATATGCCATTTGGTATACGAGATTTCCCTACATCCGATGGGGAGGATACTTATATTTGTATCTAAGTGTTCACCATTACTCGATACCAAGGTAATTATCTCGAGTTATGTGCCTTACGATGGGCAAGTACACACCCTCTTTAATAATTTCCTATAACCATATCCGACCCTGTGATCCACAAACAAATTCATCTGATGGGGAGGAAGGCACTCAGAGCCGACGCGCAAGTTTGTTTGCATCACTTGTCAAATTGTAATGGAGGTCGTGGGAATTTATAAAAATATCCCTCTCCCACTTAGTAATTTGAAATTGAGGAATTTTCTTAGCCTACGACATGCATATCAAACAAAAAGCAATAAATATGAAAAATAAAATTATTTTCCAACTATTATGGCTTTTGTCTTCAATATGTCTCCCGTCGCATCGCCATCTCGTCCGCTCCTCCTACGCCATGTACGAGCCATCCGGAGATCCGAGCCGAGACTAAAACCTATTTTAATTTACATCCATCGATCCTATACTCAATGAGGGAGTATACCTGAAATCTAGATCGAAAGTAAAATAAAATAAAGAGTGGCTAAACAATGCCGTATTTAATTTACAAAAACTAAATACTAGCCTCGTCAACCCCGAGGATTCAACAAAATAAATATTTACACACATACAATCACATAGACACATATGGCCATAATAGTCGGATCTTATGCCTGCAACCAAAGAGTTAAACTACTCATATCCTATTATTATCCGACACATATAATATATGAAAAAGTGCATAAAAATTAACCGAATCCTAAACATACAAAATCGAAAACCTTGGCTCTGATACCAATTGAAGGGTTTTGCTTATCAAGTTCGTTAGGGGAAACATCGCTTACCACTTCACCTCGGTAGCTTGTCCATGGCGATCCCTTCGATGTCCACGGATTAAAAAAAAATTAATCGTAGACAAAAGGAATTGCCCAAACCACCAAGTCATCGTCGTGCTATTCGTTTAGAGAGGTCACTTGAACAAACTAGTTGTTCAAGCGACCATCCTCTATTCTACGAGTAGCCGCGGAATAGACGATGTCCGGATCACCGATTTTCGTGTTTATACTCGGGATCCAAGTATTATTTAGCCATTTACAGATTTATAACATGCTTATAATTGAAAACCAAAAACAAGCAACAAAAAAAAGAAGAAAGTATAATAGGTATACCTCTCGATCTTCTAATGTATGACCTTCCTCATTTTGGGCGTCGTGTGGGCGATGATCCACCAAAAGTCGAAGCTCCTAGATCACAAATCTTCCTTCCTTGCTCTTCCAAAGCAAGAGGAAGAATAGAAATAAGGTTTTTCTCCTCACTAGAAACAACCAACAAGGAACCAAAGCTTTCCTTACTGCCGGCCAACTAGATGAAGGAGAAGATGGTGGAAAACAACCAAGACACCAAGGGAAACCCTATATCTTCTTTCCACCACCAAAGCAGAGGGAGAAGGGAGCTTTTGGGCATCGGCCAAGGGCTTGGAAGGGCCTAGAAACCTGCTGGACGTTGGCCACAAGACAAGGAAGAAGAAAGGAAACCTTGCTTTATTTGGTGCCGCCCTAGCCACCAAACCCTAACCCTAATCCTATCTCAACTAGGATTCCGTTCTCTTGCCGCCCAAGCCTTGCTCTCCTTCAATTGTTCGCCATGGAAGAGTGGAAGAAGAATAGGATGAGCTCATGCCAAGGTAGAGAGGAGAAGAATAGGGGCCGGCCAACCTTTGGAAGAAGAAAGAAGACCTCCTTGAGTTGCCGCCCACCCCTAGCTCCCAAAACCCTAACCCTAGCCACCACTCCCAATCCTAATCCAATTAGGATTGGTTGCTAATCCCTTATCCATCCTTAGCCTTGCCGCCCACTTCATGACTTTATTTATAGAGTTGGGCTCAAGCCATGATTTAATCTCCTCCATTGGTTCTAGGGATTTAATCTCAACTGTCGGATCTAGAGATTTAATCTCAACCGTCGGATCTTAGAGATTTAATCTCTACCTATGGATCTTAGAGTTTTGTTTCTATCCATTGGATCTAAGCTTCATGAGGTGTTAATAGGCTACATTAGGGACCATGAGGAGGAGTTGGGTCTTGGCCACCCATGGATCAAGCCCACATAAAGTCCGATCCACTAATGATGATCCAATCCACTAAAGGTTCATCATTGATCTACCTCACCAACCCCATATGATAATATGGGCTCTATATTATTTGTACATTTTCTCCCCTTTTTAAGATATCGAATGTTCGTAGATTAATTAATTTACTGACCATTAATTAATCAAAATCTAACTCCTTGAGTAGTACCACTCAACCTTTTCATCATGCCGGACCAAGTCCACCTGCAGGGTTTACATGATGAACCTTATGAGCTCCTCAAGGGGACATCATCATCCTAATATATAGGACACGGTTTCCTCTTATAATTAACGACACACCATATAAATAATATCATCTCCCAACTTACCGAGTCTATCGATTTAATCTATAAATCTCGCCCATTGGTAAATCAAAGAGATGAGTACTAAGTATATGTGCCCGTTATTATATCGGGATTAAGAGCATGTACAATATAATATCGAGGTCGATTCGATTATGTAGTCAATAAATCGAATCACCTCTAAGTCGATCTGCTCAATACACACAAAGTGCACTAGTGTGATTCTATGGTCAAGACAAACCAATACCAAATCACACTACAACCATTCCGATGGTTTATCCAAAGCCATCTCGGTTGTGAGCATTTACTTATACTTTTCAAGGGGCCGATAACATGATCTCCTGTGTGACACCACACACCATGTTATCTACAATGTAAAGTATTAGACAATATTGCATAACCAAAAAAATATACAAACAATGATCATGTGATTCTGAGTTTGAAATAAAGATGATCATACAAAGATAGACTTTTGGTATACATCCTACAATCTCCCACTTATACTAAAAGACTATGCTGTCCTCAAAGTGCCATACATCAGATCCCCATTCCATCCACATGCCTATCAAAGCTCTCGCTAGAAGGGCTTTAGTGAAAGGGTCAACCAGGTCATCCTATTATGCAATCTAGGCGACAGCAACTTCTACCTCCTTTACGATTTCTCGTATCAGGTGGTACTTGTGCTCTATGTATTTACTAGCCTTATGGGCTCGTGGTTCCTTCGAGTTTGCAACTGCACCACTATTATCACAATAAATTGTGTTAGTTCTGGGCAAACCAGAAATCACGTCCAAGTCCATCAGGAAGTTCCTGAGCCATACAACTTCTTTGGCCGCATCAGAGACCGCCACATACTCAGCTTCAATGGTGGAGTCCGCCATGCATTTCTGCTTGACACTCCTTAATGACTCCACCTCCCAAAGTAAACACAAAATCTGAGGTAGACTTACTGTTATCCCTATCTGATTGGAAGTCAAAATCCATGTAACCCACAAGGAGTAATTGGTATGCCTGGTAAATTAGCATATAATCCCTAGTCCTTCTCAGACACTTTAATATTTACTTTTTCGTAGTCCAATATCCCTATCCTGGATTACTCTGATATCTGCTGACCATGCCCATGGCAAAGCAGATTTCTGGTCTTCTACATAGCATCACCTACATGAGGCTTCCTACTGCCGAAGCATAAGGAACCACCTTCATCTCCTCTATCTCCTCAGATGATCTAGGACACATCACCTTAGATAAAGGAACTCCATGCCTGAAAGGTAGAAAACCCTTCTTGGAGTTCTGCATGCTAAAACGCTCCATAATCGTGTCATGTATGAAGCTTGGGATAAGCACAACATCCTTTTCCTGCGATCCCTTATAACCTTGATCCCAAGGATGTGTCCCACCTCTCTCAAGTCCTTCATATCAAACTGTTTGGACAACCATACCCTTACGTCGATAACACCTTGATATTTTTCCAATCAACAAAATGTCATCTATGTATAGTACAAGAAATACCACTACGTTTCCACATCTCTTGTATACACAAGACTCATCCGGACTTTGAATAAATTTATAAGACTGGATCACCTCATGAAACCGGATGATCCAAGACCTCGAAGCTTGTTTTAATCCATAAATGGATCGATTAAGCTTACATACAAGATGCTCTTTACCCTTAGCAATGAATCTCTCTGGTTGCTTCATGTAGATGTTTTCCTCAAGAGTTCCATTAAGGAAAGCTGTCTTAACATCCATCTGCCACACCTCATAATCCATATGGTATATGCATAAGAGAATCGGATAGATAGATATAAGCATGGCTACGTGAAAAGGTCTCCTCATAATCGATACCCTCTTTACAGTATACCCCTTCGCAACAAGCCTCGCTTTGAAGGTCTCAACTTTCCCATCTATTCCTCTCTTTCTCTTGGAGATCCACTTGCATCCAATGGTTTTTACACCATCGGGTGGTTCTAATAGCTCCCAAACCTGATTTGAATCCATAGATTCAATCTCAGCATTCATTGTACTTTGCCAAGATACTGCATCTCTATCTTGGATTGCCTCGTCATATGTCTAGGGATCAGTTTCATGTTCGCCAGGGACCAAATCATAAGATTCTCCCAAGAACATGAATCTATCAGTGTCTCTCACAACCCTCCCACTACGATGAGATATCACTGTGTATCCTCTGTGACCGCGGTGCGGTGACATATATCCTCTTATGCGGTGGTACTAAAGAAGTGACTTCCCCTTTTAACTCCTCCAGAACAATTTTACTCTTGGGCTTATGGCTCATCACATAGTCTTCCTCTAGAAATCTGGCGTTCATGCTAACGATCACCCTCTGATCTCTAGGACTATAAAACAATCCACCCTTTGTTCCCCTAGGATAGCCAACGAACAAGCATACTTCTGTACGAGGTTCCAATGTACCAGCATCTGCCTTCAGCACATGTGCTGGACTCCCCCATATCCGAATATGTCTTAGACTAGGCTTTCGCTCAATCCACAACTCTGTGGGAGTAGAAGGCACTGATTTAGATGGAACCAAGTTTAGAATGTACACCGCCGTATCTAGAGCATATCCCCAGAACGAATCTGTCAAGTCAGAATAATTCATCATCGATCTAACCATCTCCATAAGAGTCTTATTCCTTCACTCTGCTACACCGTTCTGCTGGGGTGTGCCAGGTGCAGTCAATTGGGATTGAATCCCATCCTCTAATAAGTAGTTCCTAAACTCTCCCAAGAGGTACTCACCACTACGAATATATCATAGTGTCAATCATATCTTGAATGATCGTCTATAAAAAAGATGAAATATTCAATACTGCCTCTTGCCTGGATAGTCATAGGACCACACAAATTAGAATGAACAATTTATAACACATCTTTGGCTCTATACCCCTTGTCCTTAAAAGACCTCTTGGTCATCTTACCCTCCAAGCAAGATTCACAGGTTGGGAGATCCTCCACCACTAATGAACCCAAAGGTCCATCAGCTATCAACCTTTGAATTCTGCTTTGGTTAATGTGACCATGCCTAAGATGCCAAAGATATGTTTGGTTCATCTTCGAAGGTTCTTTTCTCTTATTGGAATTAGAAGATGAGTTATTAATTTCAATTTGCATCATGGGAGGTTTTGTATACAAATTTCCATTCAATGTACCTGAACAGATATTCTCCCTATTCCTTTTTATAACAACTTTTCATTAAAAGAAATAGAATATCCATCCATAAACAATTTAGAAACTGAAACAAAATTCTTTATAAATAAAGGTACATAAAGGGAATTTTCCATAACTAAAGTTTTATTTTTTTCTCAAAAGATAAATAAAACTTCTCCCACTGCAATAGCCACCACCATTATGGCATTGCCCAAGTAATTGGTAATCTCTCCTTCAGCTCATCGTCGGGTTTCCTGGAACCCCTACAAAGTATTGTAGACATGATCAGAGGCTCCTATATCTACACACCAGGTGCTGGTAGATAACACCGCTAACCATGTTTCAACGACTTGACCAAAGGATATACCTTTGTTCTGTTTCGGACTGGGACAGTCCTTCTTCCAATGTCCCTCCTGCTTGTAAGTGAAGTACTTGGCTTTCGGCTTCTTCACACCTCCCTGAGATCCTCCCAACACCTTTGCTCTACCTTGTTTCTCCTTCTTCTTGCCTTTCGGCTTAGAAGTAGAAACTTCGCTTCCCACTTCACCTCGGTAGCTTGTCCATGGCGATCCCTTCGATGTCCCCGGATTAAAAAAAAAATAATCCTAGATAAAAGGGATTGCCCAAACCACCAAGTCATCATCGTGCTATTCGTTTAGAGAGGTCACTTGAACAAACTAGTTGTTCAAGTGACCATCTCTATTCTACGAGTAGCCGTGGAATAGACGATATCCGGATCACCGATTTTCATGTTTATACTCTAGATCCAAGTATTATTTAGCAATTTACAGATTTATAACATGCTTATAATTGAAAAACAAAAACAAGCAACAAACAAAAGAAGAAAGTATAATAGGTATACCTCTCGATCTTCTAATGTATGACCTTCCTCCATTTGGACGTCGTGTGGGCGACGATCCACCAAAAGTCGAAGCTCCTAGATCGTAAATCTTCCTTCCTTGCTCTTCCAAAGCAAGAGAAAGAATAGAAACAAGGTTTTTCTCCTCACTAGAAACAACCAACAAGGAACCAAAGCTTTCCTTGCCGCCGGCCAACTAGATGAAGGAGAAGATGGTGGAAAACAACCAAGACACCAAGGGAAACCCTATATCTTCTTTCCACCACCTAAGGAGAGGGAGAAGGGAGATTTTGGGCGCCGTCCAAGGGCTGGGAAGGGCCTGGAAACCTGCTTAACGTTGACCACAAGACAAGGAAGAAGAAAAGAAACCTTGCCTTATTTGGTGCCGCCCTAGCCTCCAAACCGTAACCCTAATCCTATCTCAACTAGGATTCCCTTCTCTTGCCACCCAAGCCTTGCTCTCCTTCAATTGTTCGCCATGGAAGAGGGGAAGAAGAATAGGATGAGCTCATGCCAAGGTAGAGAGGAGAAGAATAGGGGCCGGCCAACCTTTGGAAGAAGAAAGAAGACCTCCTTGAGTTGCCGCCCACCCCTAGCTCCCAAAACCCTAACCCTAGCCACCACTCCCAATCCTAATCCAATTAGGATTGGTTGCCGCCCAAGCTAATCCCCTTATCCATCCTTAGCCTTGCCGCCCACTTCATGACTTTATTTATAGAGTTGGGCTCAAGCCATGATTTAATCTCCTCCATTGGTTCTAGGGATTTAATCTCAACTGTCGGATCTAGAGATTTAATCTCAACCGTCGGATCTTAGAGATTTAATCTCTACCTATGGATCTTAGAGTTTTGTTTCTATCCATTGGATCTAAGCTTCATGAGGTGTTAATAGGCTACATTAGGGACCATGAGGAGGAGTTGGGTCTTGGCCACCCATGGATCAAGCCCACATAAAGTCCGATCCACTAATGATGATCCAATCCACTAAAGGTTCATCATTGATCTACCTCACCAACCCCCATATGATAATATGGGCTCTATAAATTATTTGTACATTTTCTCCCCTTTTTTAAGATCTCGAATATCCGTCGATTAATTAATTTACTGACCATTAATTAATCAAAATCTAACTCCTTGAGTAGTACCACTCAACTTTTTCATCATGCCGGACCAAGTCCACCTGCAGGGTTTACATGATGAACCTTATGAGCTCCTCAAGGGGACATCATCATCCTAATATATAGGACACAGTTTCCTCTTATAATTAACAACACACCATATAAATAATATCATCTCCCAACTTACCGAGTCTATCGATTTAATCTATAAATCTCGCCCATTGGTAAATCAAAGAGATGAGTACTAAGTATATGTGCCCGTTATTATATCGGGATTAAGAGCATGTACAATATAATATCTGAGGTCCGATTCGATTATGTAGTCAGCAATAAATCGAATCACCTCTAAGTCAGTCCTGCTCAATACACACAAAGTGCACTAGTGTGATTCTATGGTCAAGACAAACCAATACCAAATCACACTACAACCATTCCGATGGTTTATCCAAAGCCATCTCGGTTGTGAGCATTTACTTATACTTTTCAAGGGGCCGATAACATGATCTCCTGTGTGACACCACACACCATGTTATCTACAATGTAAAGTATTAGACAATATTGCATAACCAAAAAAATATACAAACAATGATCATGTGATTCTTATTTTGAAATAAAGATGTTCATACAAAAGATAGACTTTTCAGTATACATCCATACAATCTCCCACTTATACTAAAAGACTATGCTGTCCTCAAAGTGCCATACATCAGATCCCCATTCCATCCACATGCCTATCAAAGCTCTCGCTAGAAGGGCTTTAGTGAAAGGGTCAACCAGGTCATCCTATGATGCAATCTAGGCGACAACAACTTCTACCTCCTTTACGATTTCTCGTATCAGGTGGTACTTGTGCTCTATGTATTTACTAGCCTTATGGGCTCGTGGTTCCTTCGAGTTTGCAACTGCACCACTATTATCACAATAAATTGTGATAGTTCAGGGCAAACCAGAAATCACGTCCAAGTCCATCAGGAAGTTCCTGAGCCATACAACTTCTTTGGCCGCATCAGAGACCGCCACATACTCAGCTTCAATGGTGGAGTCCGCCACGCATTTCTGCTTGACACTCCTTAATGACTCCACCTCCCAAAGTAAACACAAAATCTGAGGTAGACTTACTGTTATCCCTATCTGATTGGAAGTCAAAATCCATGTAACCCACAAGGAGTAATTGGTATGCCTGGTAAATTAGCATATAATCCCTAGTCCTTCTCAGACACTTTAATATATACTTTTCCGTAGTCCAATATCCCTGTCCTGGATTACTCTGATATCTGCTGACCATGCCCATGGCAAAGCAGATTTCTGGTCTTCTACATAGCATCACCTACATGAGGCTTCCTACTGCCGAAGCATAAGGAACCACCTTCATCTCCTCTATCTCCTCAGATGATCTAGGACACATCACCTTAGATAAAGGAACTCCATGCCTGAAAGGTAGAAAACCCTTCTTGGAGTTCTGCATGCTAAAACGCTCCATAATCGTGTCATGTATGAAGCTTGGGATAAGCACAACATCCTTTTCCTGCGATCCCTTATAACCTTGATCCCAAGGATGTGTCCCACCTCTCTCAAGTCCTTCATATCAAACTGTTTGGACAACCATACCCTTACGTCCGATAACACCTTGATATTTTTTCCAATCAACAAAATGTCATCTATGTATAGTACAAGAAATACCACTACGTTTCCGTCACATCTCTTGTATACACAAGACTCATCTTGACTTTGAATAAATCCATAAGACTGGATCACCTCATCAAAGCGGATGTTCCAAGACCTCGAAGCTTGTTTTAATCCATAAATGGATCGATTAAGCTTACATACAAGATGCTCTTTACCCTTAGCAATGAATCTCTCTGGTTGCTTCATGTAGATGTTTTCCTCAAGAGTTCCATTAAGGAAAGCTGTCTTAACATCCATCTGCCACACCTCATAATCCATATGAGCTGCTATGCATAAGAGAATCCGGATAGATATAAGCATGGCTACCGGCGAAAAGGTCTCCTCATAATCGATACCCTCTTTCTGAGTATACCCCTTCGCAACAAGCCTCGCTTTGAAGGTCTCAACTTTCCCATCTATTCCTCTCTTTCTCTTGGAGATCCACTTGCATCCAATGGTTTTTACACCATCGGGTGGTTCTAATAGCTCCCAAACCTGATTTGAATCCATAGATTCAATCTCAGCATTCATTGTACTTTGCCAAGATACTGCATCTCTATCTTGGATTGCCTCGTCATATGTCTAGGGATCAGTTTCATGTTCGCCAGGGACCAAATCATAAGATTCTCCCAAGAACATGAATCTATCAGGCTGTCTCACATCCCTCCCACTACGATGAGATATCACCTGTGTATCCTCTGTGACACGCGGTGCAGTGACATGTGGTATATCCTCTTGTACCGGTGGTACTAAAGAAGTGACTTCCCCTTTTAACTCCTCCAGAACAATTTTACTCTTGGGCTTATGGCTCATCACATAGTCTTCCTCTAGAAATCTGGCGTTCATGCTAACGATCACCCTCTGATCTCTAGGACTATAAAACAATCCACCCTTTGTTCCCCTAGGATAGCCAACGAACAAGCATACTTCTGTACGAGGTTCCAATGTACCAAAGATTCGCCTTTCAAAGACATGTGCTGGACTCCCCCATATCCGAATATGTCTTAGACTAGGCTTTCGCTCAATCCACAACTCTGTGGGAGTAGAAGGCACTGATTTAGATGGAACCAAGTTTAGAATGTACACCGCCGTATCTAGAGCATATCCCCAGAACGAATCTGTCAAGTCAGAATAATTCATCATCGATCTAACCATCTCCATAAGAGTCTTATTCCTTCACTCTGCTACACCGTTCTGCTGGGGTGTGCCAGGTGCAGTCAATTGGGATTGAATCCCATCCTCTAATAAGTAGTTCCTAAACTCTCCCAAGAGGTACTCACCACTACGAACATATCATAGTGTCAACCATATCTTGAATGATCGTCTATAAAAAAGATGAAATATTCAATACTGCCTCTTGCCTGGATAGTCATAGGACCACACAAATCAGAATGAACCATTTATAACACATCTTTGGCTCTATACCCCTTGTCCTTAAAAGACCTCTTGGTCATCTTACCCTCCAAGCAAGATTCACAGGTTGGGAGATCCTCCACCACTAATGAACCCAAAGGTCCATCAGCTATCAACCTTTGAATTCTGCTTTGGTTAATGTGACCATGCCTAAGATGCCAAAGATATGTTTGGTTCATCTTCGAAGGTTATTTTCTCTTATTGGAATTAGAAGATGAGTTATTAATTTCAATTTGCATCATGGGAGGTTTTGTATACAAATTTCCATTCAATGTACCTGAACAGATATTCTCCCTATTCCTTTTTATAACAACTTGTCATTAAAAGAAATAGAATATCCATCCATAAACAATTTAGAAACTGAAACAAAATTCTTTATAAATAAAGGTACATAAAGGGAATTTTCCATAACTAAAGTTTTATTTTTTTTCTCAAAAGATAAATAAAACTTCTCCCACTGCAATAGCCACCACCATTATGACATTGCCCAAGTAATTGGTAATCTCTCCTTCAGCTCGTCGTCGGGTTTCCTGGAACCCCTGCAAAGTATTGTAGACATGATCAGAGGCTCCTATATCTACACACCAGGTGCTGGTAGATAACACCGCTAACCATGTTTCAATGACTTGACCAAAGGATATACCTTTGTTCTGTTTCGGACTGGGACAGTCCTTCTTCCAATGTCCCTCCTTCTTGTAAGTGAAGTACTTGGCTTTCGGCTTCTTCACACCTCCCTGAGATCCTCCCAACACCTTTGCTCTACCTTGTTTCTCCTTCTTCTTGCCTTTCAGCTTAGAAGTAGAAACTTCGCTTCCCACTTCACCTCGGTAGCTTGTCCATGGCGATCCCTTCGATGTCCTCGGATTAAAAAAAAAATAATCCTAGACAAAAGGGATTGCCCAAACCACCAAGTCATCATCGTGCTATTCGTTTAGAGAGGTCACTTGAACAAACTAGTTGTTCAAGTGACCATCTCTATTCTACGAGTAGCCGTGGAATAGACGATATCCGGATCACCGATTTTCGTGTTTATACTCTAGATCCAAGTATTATTTAGCCATTTACAGATTTATAACATGCATATAATTGAAAAACAAAAACAAGCAACAAACAAAAGAAGAAAGTATAATAGGTATACCTCTCGATCTTCTAATGTATGACCTTCCTCCATTTGGACGTCGTGTGGGCGACGATCCACCAAAAGTCGAAGCTCCTAGATCGTAAATCTTCCTTCCTTGCTCTTCCAAAGCAAGAGAAAGAATAGAAACAAGGTTTTTCTCCTCACTAGAAACAACCAACAAGGAACCAAAGCTTTCCTTGCCGCCGGCCAACTAGATGAAGGAGAAGATGGTGGAAAACAACCAAGACACCAAGGGAAACCCTATATCTTCTTTCCACCACCTAAGGAGAGGGAGAAGGGAGATTTTGGGCGCCGTCCAAGGGCTGGGAAGGGCCTGGAAACCTGCTTAACGTTGACCACAAGACAAGGAAGAAGAAAAGAAACCTTGCCTTATTTGGTGCCGCCCTAGCCTCCAAACCGTAACCCTAATCCTATCTCAACTAGGATTCCCTTCTCTTGCCACCCAAGCCTTGCTCTCCTTCAATTGTTCGCCATGGAAGAGGGGAAGAAGAATAGGATGAGCTCATGCCAAGGTAGAGAGGAGAAGAATAGGGGCCGGCCAACCTTTGGAAGAAGAAGGAAGACCTCCTTGAGTTGCGTGCCACCCCTAGCTCCCAAAACCCTAACCCTAGCCACCACTGCCAATCCTAATCCAATTAGGATTGGTTGCTGCCCAAGCTAATCCCCTTATCCATCCTTAGCCTTGCCACCCACTTCATGACTCTATTTATAGAGTTGGGCTCAAGCCATGATTTAATCTCCTCCATTGGTTCTAGGGATTTAATCTCAACCATCGGATCTAGAGATTTAATCTCAACCGTCGGATCTTAGAGATTTAATCTCTACCAATGGATCTTAGAGTTTTGTTTCTATCCATTGGATCTAAGCTTCATGAGGTGTTAATAGGCTACATTAGGGACCATGAGGAGGAGTTGGGTCTTGGCCACCCATGGATCAAGCCCACATAAAGTCCGATCCACTAATGATCATCCAATCCACTAAAGGTTCATCATTGATCTACCTCACCAACCCCCATATGATAATATGGGCTCCATATATTATTTGTACACTTTATCCCCGTGTTTAAGATCTCGAATGTCCATCGATTAATTAATTTACTGACCATTAATTAATTAACATCTAACTCCTTGAGTAGTACCACTCAACCTTTTCATCATGCCGGACCAAGTCCACCTGCAGGGTTTACATGATGAAACTTATGAGCTCCTCAAGGGGACATCATCATCCTAATATATAGGACACGGTTTCCTCCTATAATCAACGTCACACCATATAAATAATATCATCTCCCAACTTACTGAGTCTATCGATTTAATCTATAAATCTCGCCCATTGGTAAATCAAAGAGATGAGTACTAAGTATATGTGCCCGTTATTATATCGGGAATAAGAGCATGTACTAAATAATATCTGAGGTCCGATTCGATTATGTAGTCAGCAATAAATCGAATCACCTCTAAGTCAGTCCTTCTCAATACACACAAAGTGCACTAGTGTGATTCTATGGTCAAGAAAAACCAATACTAAATCATACTACAACCATTCCGATGGTTTGTCCAAAGTCATCTCGGTTGTGAGCCATTACTTATACTTTTCAAGGGGTCGATAAATGATCTCCTGTGTTACACCACACACCATGTTATCTACAATGTAAAGTATTAGACAATATTGCATAACTATAAAAATATGCAAACAATGATCATGTGATTCTTATTTCAAAATAAATATGTTTATACAAAAGATTGACTTTTCAGTATACATCTCTACACATTTATGGGCTAAAGCAAGCTTCTTGGAGCTGGAATCTTCGATTCAATGATGCGATCAAACAGTTTGGTTTCATCAAGAATGAAGATGAACCCTGTGTCTACAAGAGGGTTAATGGGAACACAATTGTCTTCCTTGTATTATATGTGGATGACATACTACTCATTGGGAATGACATCCCTTCGCTACAGTATGTGAAGACTTGGCTGCGGACGTGCTTCTCAATGAAGGACATAGGTGAAGTAGCCTGTATTCTAGGCATCAAGATCTATAGAGGTAGATCTAAGATATTTCTTGGCCTAAGTCAGAGTACATATATTGGTACGGTATTACTACGGTTTGTCTTGCAGAATTCCAAGAAGGGTCTTCTACCGATGTCACATGGTGTGAGTGTTTCGAAGACTCAAAGTCCCTCTTCTAGAGAGGAGAGAGACCGCATGGATAAGATCCCTTACGCATTTGCTATAGAATCTATCATGTACACCATGTTGTGTACTCGTCCTGATGTCTCGTATGCTTTGAGCATGATGAGTAGATACCAGTCAGATCCAGGTAAGCGTCACTGGATAGCAGTCAAGAATATTCTTAAGTACTTGAGAAGGACTAAAAAATATTTCTTGATATTTGGAGGCAATGAGAAGCAAGCTGTAAAGGGTTGCAGCGATGCCAGCTTCCAAACTGACCAGGATGATTATAGATCACAGTCAGGGTTCGTGTTTTGCTTGAATGGTGGCACTGTGAGCTGGAAGAGTTCGAAGTAGGACACAATTGCTGATTCTACAACAGAAGCAGAGTATATCGCTGCATCAGAGGCATCAAAGGAGGCAGTTTGGATCCGGAAGTTCATTACTGAGCTTGGGGTGGTTCCTAGCATAGCAGATCCTATAAAGCTCTATTGTGACAATAATGGAGCTATTGCGCAGGCTAAGGAACCTCGCTCACACTAGCGGACCAAATACATACTATGACACTTCCATCTCATTCAAGAGATTATCGATAGAGGAGATGTGAAGATTTGCAGAGTACCCATAGAGGCTAACATCGCAGATACCTTGACCAAGGCTTTGGAACAGAAAAAACATGATGGTCACACTAGGTCATTGGGTATTAGATACTACGGTGATTGACACTAGTGCTAGTGGGAGATTGTTAGTGAAAGCCCTAGAGCCAATCATGTGATGATTGTTGTATGGACTTTATTGTATCATATCCCTATTTATAAAGGCATGGTTATTATATTTACTTGTATTGGTGCCAAATTAACAAAGTATAATAACATCCTTGAGTAGAAGGTTCTTATCTATATCAATTGATTGGTTGAATCGATAATGAGATGATATAGAGAATACTACTCTTAATCATTCCTAATCAAGTTTTAACATTCAAGGACAATGTTAATGTGTAGAGACTAGCATGTAGGTCAACTCAATGACTTGATCTCACAAGTCGTGGATATGAGATATCAAGTTGACACATGAGTATGCATTAGAGAATGTATACTGAATGACCCGCCATGAGAAAGTATCATGGATCGTTATATGAGTGTCATATACTTTCTCATGTGAATATTAGTATGACTATTAGTCCTTTGGACCTGAAGTCACCATGGTTCCCTACATAAGGAGTTGCATACTTTGGCTTCGTCAAACGTCACCCGTAAATGGGTGGACTATAAAGGCAATTACTGGGTATGTAACAAATTATGTGGAGGGATGTGAGTTATGTAGATGAGATCTATCCCTTTTATATGACGGGAGTGACATCATTATTCTTGATAGAGTGAGACCACAAAGTGCATGGTCATGCCCAAATTGTTGGGAGTATGGGGAATACAATCAAAGTCCCACATTGGTAAGACATGGAAAAAGATCATGTGCTTATAAGAGAAAAAGATATCTCCATTGGCATGAGGCCTTTTGGGTGAAGCCCAAAAATAAAACCATGAGGGCTTAGGCCCAAAGTGGACAATATCATGCCATTGTGGAGATATGTGGATCTTATAAGCACTAACAATTGGTATCAGAGCCATGGTCTATGTCAAGCCATGAACCTCGAACGAAGGAAGTTGAGCTCCCATGTCCGGATCAAGAGAACCAGACATCAGGCAGGAAGTCTAGTTGGGTCGGGAGGACCGAACAACTGGCAGGAAGTCCTGATGGGTTGAAGATCGGACATCAAGCAGAGAAAATCCTTCGGGGAGGGATAGGCTTGAGGGGGGTCCCAATGTGGTCCTTCGTTTGAGGGGGGGATTGTTGGGAGTATGGGGAATACAATCAAAGTCCCACATTGGTAAGACATGGAAAAGATCATGTGCTTATAAGAGAAAAAGATATCTCCATTGGCATGAGGCCTTTTGGGTGAAGCCCAAAAATAAAACCATGAGGGCTTAGGCCCAAAGTGGACAATATCATGCCATTGTGGAGATATGTGGATCTTATACGCACTAACACAAATGAGTCAATATGAGATATTGAGCTCATTTGATTAGAGTGAGTCTACTTGGAGTTCAAGATATAGATTGTACCGAGGATGACATGGTCTATGCCTCAATTGGTCAATCTAGATATCAAGGATAGAGGGACTGATAACTGCCATTTTGCTGTATTATTTTGGTCCTTAACATCACTGTTTTTATCCTCTCGAGTGATTTATTATTGGTTATTTACATGTTTTATGAGTTGGATATATTTTTGGACCTTATTGTAAATTCTCCTAATTTTTGGACTTATATGCAAATTTTATCTTTGTTTGTAGGAGGTCGAGATGAGCCACTGGACTAGACTCAAGTTGGATCAAATATGGCTTCATCTGGGTCATAATGGACATTTCAAGATTATTTAATCTGAGCCCTTCATCCAGATCAGAAGACAAATTAAATCAAGGGTTCAGATCTGAGCATTATGGACCATCCGAGGAAAGTGATTGATTCTGAGCCATCCATCTGGATCTGGAGCGATCCGGCCCGTACATTAAGATCTACACATCTTGTCCGTTCATCCGGACCGTTGGATCGTGATTATACCTTCAGACGGATTAGATCCGTCCATTTCAAATCAAACTGATTTCAGCCGTTGGATTGAGCAGCCAAATGAAGCCTATTTAATCGATTAATCAAGCCCTAGATCTAAGGAATGGCTGAGATTGAGTGGGCGAAATGATCGGACGGTTCACAAATTTCATTTAATTAAACCTTACCTCATCGAATCGGCAGAATTGGCAGAAGGAGCTCGACAGAACTTCGTTGCGGCCGGTCTTCTTCTTCGCGACGGCGGCGTACGGCTTCTTATGGCCGTCGGCGGGCACGGATTACCTGGCAGCGGCGACGCGCAGAAGGTAGATCCTTCCATTTCGTGACGAGCAGCAGCAACTCGAACCGAGGCATTTTTTCCCCATTTCCACGCGCAGAGTCTTCTTCCCCATGTCCGAAGACGATCCAAGATCCCATTCCTGACCTCCCTTCGAGATCCGGCGTAATCCCATCCGACCCTCGGCAGCCAGATCTGAATCAGTTGGTTCTGCGGTGATCCGGCGCAGGATTCTGGTGATTCCCTTTTCTTGCGAATCCACTCCATTCCGACGGCTGGAATAGGCCGTTCCATTTCGCCGGAGTCATCCACTAGCTGTGCCGGTTGGACAGTTCCATCACCATCGCCGGTGAAGATTCCTTCTTCATCGGTGAATCCAGTTATCGAGCGATGATCGCATTGATCGTATGTCCGTCCTTCTGCTGCGGTTGGCGCTCGCATTCACCGTCGGAGAGGGTTGTTCGGGTTATGGTCGCCATCGTGGGGTTACCGATTACTTATATTTGATTCAGTACATTTAATTGGATATTTATTTTGCTATGTTTTTTTGTTTGTTTACTTGCAATGTTAATTCTATAGGTTTGATTATTGCTTAGTTGTTAATTTTGTTCGTCGTGCATTTATAGGTTAGTTTAATTTCTTATTGCTGATACACTAACCCTAGCTATTAAAATTGTCCAATCCATGCATCGTATAGTGACAGTGCGGTGCCTGGTTGGAGTGCTTTCATTATTAGGTTAGATTTCCTTTACATTCGATCAGTTGCCGTATAGTTACAGTGCGGTGCCTTGTTGAATTGCTTTCGTTTATTGCATTTCATTTATTGTAATTTTTAGTGACTGTTTGACTACTGTGCCGTATAGTGACAGTGCGGTACATGGTTAAATTGTTCACTTTTGTTTCGTGATCATTGTACCGTATAGTGACAGTGCGGTGCGTGATTACTTACTTTTGCGCATTAGTTAGATTTACTTCCTGCAGATTTAATTTCCATGTTGGTTTGTTTACCAGAATTGTTTGACCATTGCATCGTATAGTGACAGTGCGGTGCAAGGTTGAATCGTTCTTGCATTAGGTTAGCTTTGAATAATTGTTTTGAAAATTGTAAAAACCCCCAGTGTTTACTTCTGTTTAAAAACAAACGTCCAGCCATTAGGTTCGTTGGGAGATAACCCGAGTCAGTCCTATACTGCATTAGTGTAGTTAGGGGGTTCGGTAAATAATTTGGGAACGGTATCACGACAATTCATTCATAACCGTTAGTATCAAATTTTGGCGACGTTGCCAGGGAACTCTAATGGGTTCGTTTGTCTTTAAACTGTAGTTTGTTTGTTTGTTTTCTTTTTCTTTTGTTATTATTGTCTTTCTTATCATTTATATTTGTTTCTCATTATATTTGTTTGTGTGGATGACTAGGTCTTCAGGTGATCATCTACTTGAATTTTGCAGCAGTTTTTCTCTTCCCTCAGAGGCCCAGCCTAGGAAGGGGGTTGTTGAAGAAAAGGCTAGGGAAGCAGATTCCCAAGTATGCCGAGGTTTTGTTTCACGAGAAGTTGTACTTTTTCTATGAAGGTAGGAGATACTGTAGTTCGGTTCAGTATTTTGGACGCTATGAGGTACCTGATGGAGGATCATTCTATTCTTAGCGTGGTTATAGCTGATGAGTTGGATTGCATGAATTTTATTTCTTAGTCTATTTTTCATTTGGATATCTCTGCACCTTCTATATTTTGTTATGATTTTATTGATTCTGTTGATTCTGATGTTGATAATGATTTGTTGTTAGGACCTATCTGTGGGCCCTCTTCTTATGTAGACAGGGATATGGATTGTGTAGGGACTAGCGCTCTTCTGGCGATGCCCCAAGGATCACTTCCATCAGATGTTTGTGAGAAATGTCATTTCATAGTCAAGTCATGCAGATTTCTACAGACGTTTTATCAGAGACTTTAGCAAGATTACCCCTAACCTTGACCAACTTGTTGCTGAAGGAGGTGGTATTTCAGTTTGACAGGATTGCGATAGAGATCGAGCCCACCCCCATAGCAAATTCTTTTCCAGATGAGCAACTTTTTCACCTGTAGGGTAAGACACCATGGTTTGCAGATCTTGCTATTTATTTAGTTGCCGTGTTGTACCCTCACATTTTACTCATGCACAAGTCCAGAAATTGAAAAGTGATGCCATGTATTATGTATGGGATGATCTTTATCATTGAAAATTTTGTAATTATCAGATTATTAGATGATGGGCACTTGATTATGAGTTTCATTCCATATGTATTTACTTTTTGTTATTCTTTGGCTTGTGGGGGGTATTTTGGACCCCAAAGAACTGCTAGGAAAGTTTTAGAGTTTGATTTGTATTGACCCACCTTATTTCATGATGTCTCTGAATTCTACAAGTCTTGTGAGCGATGTCAACGAACAGGGAACATAGGATGTAGAAATGAAATGCCTCAACAACTTTTGTTATTCTGTGAGATTTTCGATATTTAGGGTATTGATTTTGGGTCCGATTCCTGTATGTTTTGGATTCTCATATATTCTTTTGGCATATGATTATGTTCCTAAATGGGTGGAGGTCATCCCCACTATGACTGATGATTCTCTAGTTGTGGATTTTATTAGGTCTCACATATTTTGCAGATTTTGAGTTCCCAGGGCGATCATTAGCGATCAAGGGTCTCACTTTTGCAACAGACTCATGAAGTGTCGAACAGAGAGATCAAGTCTATACTAGAGATTACGGTGGGGCCAGACATGATGATGCTTCTTCTCCGACTTGAAAGGGGAGTGTGTTCATTTATTTACTGCATTTATTTTCTTCCTTTCATGTTCGGAATAAATTGTATGGGTTGTGTGTTTGTTTGCCTGTTTACCTAGGTTTGTTTGTCTGTTGTTGAGTCAAATAATATTCTCTATGCATGCCTTAGTATCATTTCAGATGTGGTAAAAATTAGTTAAGTTTGATCATCAAATTATGGATTTTTGTGTATGATAGGAGACTTCACTTGCATGCAGTCACTTGTTATGATGATGAACTTTTTATTGATAGTCTAAGCTTGATGTTTATTCACCTAGTGAGGTTACAAGCCATTCTTATCATCTACCCACTTTTGTGTGATAACACATGTGATTCTTGTTACTCTAGAACTTGCTTTGAGTCTTTTCAAAATTGCAGTAACATTTACTTGCATGAATATGATGAAGGATTTCATTCTTTGACTCTTTTCCTGACTTGGTTTGATTGTCTAATCCACTTGATACTTCCATCTTCCATGTCTTACTTGTCATATCTCTTCATTTGCTATCCATTGTCTTTGTATCTTTGTGGATTATCTTTTTCATATCTATTGTTTTCCATATTGGAGGAATAGTTTGATGGGTTGTATTGTCCGAGACGGACAAAATTTTTAAGTGTGGGGGAGAAGCTATATTATTTTTGTTGGAAACATTATATGGAAGAAATAGTTTTCATAGGTCATTGGTCCTGAGATATATTTGTCTGTTAGTACTTGATTTTCTGCGCAAAAAAAAAAGAAAAAGAAAAAAAAAGGCGCCATCAATGTTTCTTTTGTTGAAAAAAAAGAAAAATGGAAAAAAAAAGAAGAAAAAAAAAGTGCAATTGTAATGCAAGCAAATGGAATTGCAATGTATTGGATAGAGCCATTTGAGCCTGAATCAATTCTAAAGTTTCCAATTGTCCTAGCCTCTTTCCATATTGCTGGTCACAGAGCAGCTCATCAGGTTTATTTCTCCAATTCTTCTCTTGTTCCGTATTCATTTGTACCTTTGTCTTGTACTTCTCTTTGCATACTTTATCTGCACTCTACTTTTGATCTTATTCTGATTCTTGATAAATCCTTTTGATTCATGTATGAGATGTATTGATAGCAGTAGAGAAGTAGATGATAAGCAAGCATATGGTAGTACAAAATTGCATGTTGTTTTGAGAGCGCCCCACTCCTACGTTATTATGTGAGCATCAGTGCATATATCCATTTTGGGAGGTTTTGTATCAGGCTTAGTCTATTTAATTTGACTGTAAATCATCATACATGTTGATTGTTGTAGGAGTCGGATCTTTTGAATACCCTAGATCCTGATGAATTTGGTGATCCTAAGTAACTTATTTTTTCTGTCTCTGAATTATTGATCTAGGTATTGCTAGGGGAATGAGTTAGGGTGTCACTGTTTCTTTATTTTCATTATTGCTCGGGACGCGCAAAAATAAGTGTGGGGGAAGTGAGAACTGCCATTTTGTTGTATTATTTTGGTCCTTAACATCACTGTTTTTATCCTCTCGAGTGATTTATTATTGGTTATTTACATGTTTTATGAGTTGGATATATTTTTGGACCTTATTGTAAATTCTCCTAATTTTTGGACTTATATGCAAATTTTATCTTTGTTTGTAGGAGATCGAGATGAGCCACTGGACTAGACTCAAGTTGGATCAAATATGGCTTCATCTGGGTCATAATGGACATTTCAAGATTATTTAATCTGAGCCCTTCACCCAGATCAGAAGACAAATTAAATCAAGGGTTCAGATCTGAGCATTATGGACCATCCGAGGAAAGTGATTGATTCTGAGCCATCCATCTGGATCTGGAGCGATCCGGCCCGTACATTAAGATCTACACGTCTTGGTCGTTCATCCGGACTGTTGGATCGTGATTATACCTTCAGACGGATTAGATCCGTCAATTTCAAATCAGACTGATTTCAGCCATTGGATTGAGCAGCCAAATGAAGCCTATTTAATCGATTAATCAAGCCCTAGATCTAAGGAACGGCGGAGATTGAGTGGGCGAAATGATCGGACGGTTCACAAATTTCATTTAATTAAACCTTACCTCATCGAATCGGCAGAATCGACAGAAGGAGCTCGACAGAACTCGTTGCGCGGCGGCGGTCTTCTTCCTCATGAGCGGCAGCCGGTGACTTCTTCCGCAGCCGTGCGCTGGCGGATTGCACAGCGCGGCGACGCGCAGAAGGTAGATCCTTCCATTTCGCGACGAGCAGCAGCAACTCGAGCCGAGGCGTTTTTTCCCCATTTCCACGCGCGGCAGAGTCTTCTTCCCCACGTCCGGCGGCGACAGTCCGGCATCCCATTCCGGCGACCTCCCTTCCGAGATCCGGCGGTAATCCCATCCGACCCTCGACGGCAGATACAGATGCGCTGGTTGCGGCAGCTGATCCGAAGCGGGGCGAGGCAGGATTCCGGTGATTCCCTTTTCCGGCGAATCCACTCCATTCCGGCGGCTGGAATAGGCCGTTCCATTTCGCCGGAGTCATCCACTAGCTGTGCCGGTTGGACAGTTCCATCACCATCGCCGGTGAAGATTCCCTTCACTGTCCGGTGAATCCAGATTGCCGGAGCAGTGATCGCATTCAGTCGTATGTCCGTCCTTCCTGCTGCGCTGGTTGGGCAGCTTCGCATTCACCGTCGGAGAGGGTTGTTCGGGTTATTGTCGCCATCGTGGGGTTACCGATTACTTATATTTGATTCAGTCCATTTAATTGGATATTTGTTTTGTTATGTTTTTTTATTTGTTTACTTGCAATGTTAATTCTATAGGTTTGATTATTGCTTAGTTGTTAATTTTGTTCGTCGTGCATTTGTAGGTTAGTTTAATTTCTTATTGCTGATACACTAACCCTAGCTATTAAAATTGTCCAATCCATGCATCGTATAGTGACAGTGCGGTGCCTGGTTGGAGTGCTTTCATTATTAGGTTAGATTTCCTTTACATTCGATCAGTTGCCGTATAGTGACAGTGCGGTGCCTGGTTGAATTGCTTTCGTTTATTGCATTTCATTTATTGTAATTTTTAGTGACTGTTTGACTACTGTGTCGTATAGTGACAGTGCGGTACATGGTTAAATTGTTCACTTTTGTTTCGTGATCATTGTACCGTATAGTGACAGTGCGGTGCGTGATTACTTACTTTTGCGCATTAGTTAGATTTACTTCCTGCAGATTTAATTTCCATGTTGGTTTGTTTACCAGAATTGTTTGACCATTGCATCGTATAGTGACAGTGCGGTGCAAGGTTGAATCGTTCTTGCATTAGGTTAGTTTTGAATAATTGTTTTGAAAATTGTAAAAACCCCCAGTGTTTACTTCTGTTTAAAAACAAATGTCCAGCCATTAGGTTCGTTGGGAGATGACCCGAGTCAGTCCTATACTGCATTAGTGTAGTTAGGGGGTTCAGTAAATAATTTGGGAACGGTATCACGACAATTCATTCATAACCGTTAGTATCAGGGACATTGTCACATATTGTGAGAGTCACAATTAGTAGTCACAAAGGTGATGTTAGAGCTCAACATTCTTGTAACTTGGGTAGCAATCATGTGTTGCTAGATACCGCTCTTTGCTTATGTTCTTAAATCGGTTTAGGAGCATTGCCAATGTTACAAGAACCAATAGGGCCACACACAAAGGGCAATTAGATGGGGATTAGGTTCATATGATGAACCATGAGGATTAGGCTCATGGGATGTACCAAATTGGATTAAGAGTAATCCAAATTAGACTAATTGAGTTAGACTAAATTTGATTCAAGTGTTGAATTAGTCTAATTTTGATTTGATTCATTGAGTCAATTTAAATTAATGAATAGAGATTCTTTAAATCAAATTGACTTGAATCAAGTCGTTGGATTTGATCAACCATGGGAGATTAGAGGTCAAGTTTGACTCGACTTGAGAGGGAAGATGAATGGTCAATTTTGACTTGACCAATTGGCATGTCATGGTGACTTGGCATGAGGGATGGCCAATGATGATGTTCCACATCATCATGGATTTATCATATGGTGCCATCTCATGAGGGAGACCAAGAGCCATTGGCTCTTGGAGTTATATGCATGCATGTAACCCCCCAAGAATAAAGTGGCCGACTACTTTCATTTGGTAGAGGTTATTGGAATTAACTTCAACTTCATCTTCTTCCTTGCTATTCCTCAAGCTCTCTCCCATTCCTCACTTTGGCCAAAATTTCCAAGGAGTGCTAGCACACTCTAGGTTATTTTTCTCCACCATTTGTCCATGTGGATACCAATAGAGGAGTGTACAGTTGACACTCTTGAGTTCCGACAAAGCATTTGGACGAGCGGGATAAGCGAAGGGCGTCGCTACGAGGGTAATGCTCTCATCTTGTAGATCTAAGGTAGATCTAGGTTTTCATAACACATACATGTAGTTTTTAATTTTATATCTTCGCATGGATCTTTGGCCGGGCTTCCGAGGTTTCCACAATGCAAAAAGCTATTTTTGTGGCTCGAAAAGAACAATACCTACAAATAAAAGCAGTGACTCCGATAGGGAGGATACTTATATTTGTATCAATGTGTTCACCATTACTCGATACCAAGGTAATTATCTCTGGTTATGTGCCTCTCGATGGGGAAGTACATACGCTCCTTAATAACTTTCTATAACCATATTCGACATTGTGATCCGCAAACAAACTCATCTGATGTGGAGGAAGGCACTTAGAGCCGACGCGCAAGTTTGTTTGTATCACATGTCAAATCGTAATGGAGGCCGTGGGAATTTATAAAAATATCCCTCTCCCACTTAGTAATTTAAAATTGAGAAATTTTCTAGCCTATGACATGCATATCAAACAATAAGCAATAAATATGAAAAAGAAATATTTTCCAACTATTATGGCTTTTATCTCCAATATGCCTCCCGTCGTATCGTCATCTCGTCCGCTCCTCCCTACGCAATGTACGAGCCATCTGGAGATCCGAATCGAGACTAACTATTTTAATTTACATCCATCGATCCTATACTCCACGAAGGAGTGTACATGAAATCTAGATCTAAAGTAAACTAAAATAAAAGGAGTGGCTAAAAAATGTCATATTTAAATACAAAATTAAATACTAGCCTCGTCAACCCCGAGAATTCAAAAAATATACAATTACACACATACAATCATATACACACATATGACCATAATAGTTGAATTCTATGCCTGCAACCAAAATGTTAACCTACGCACATCCTACTATTATCCGACACATATAATATATGAAAAGTGCATAAAAGTAACCAAATCCTAAACACACAAAATCGAAACCCGTGGCTCTGATACCAATTGAAGGTTATGAGAAACTTCGCTTCCCACTCCTACTCGGTCGCTTGTTCATGGTGATCCCTTCTACATCCCCGGATAAAAAAAATTATCCTTGACAAGGAGGGATTACCCAAGCTACCGTTTCATCGTCGTGCTATTCGATTAGAGTAGTCACTTGAACAAACTTGTTGTTTAAGCGACCAACTTCTATTATTCTAATTGTCGCGGAATAGATGATGTACGGATCGCCGATTTTTGCGTTTGTATTCGGGGTCCAAGTAAATTAGCCACATAGCAAAGCATACAATATGCATATACTTGAAAAACAATTATAGACATAATACAAAAGAATATAAACAAGCATTATACCTCTCGATCTTCTATTGTATGTCTTTCCTCATTTTGGACGTCGTGTGGGCGACGATCTTCCAAAAGTCGAAGCCTCCTAGATCATAAATCATCCTTTCTTTGCTCGCTCCGAACAAAAGGAAGATTAAAACAAAACTCTTTTCTATCTAGGACCGGCCACTAAGTCAAGAGACTTGATGATGTCGCTGGCCAAGGAATAGAGGAGGAAGTGGGCTCTGGCCAAGAGCTCCAAGGAACCACCCTTACCCTTGTTTTCATCGGCCAAGGAGAAGAGGAAGAAGAGGTTGGACACTGGCCAAGGAGAGGAAGAAGCAAGTTGGGAACCAACCAAGAAGAAGAAGAGAAGGGAAAAACTTTCCAAAAGAGTAGCCGCCCAAGCCTCCAAGCCCTAGACGCCCAAACCCTAATCTCCAATCCCTATTTTTTTTTTCGCCCACCCGAGGAGCCTTATTTATAGAGTTGGGCTCAAGCCTCCTTTTAATCTCCACCGTCGATTCTAGGGATTTAATCTCAACCGTCGGATCTAGAGATTTAATCTCAACTATCGGATCTAGAGATTTAATCTTCACCGTCGGATCTAAAGTTTCATTTTCCATCATCGGATCTAGGCTTCATGAGGTTTTAATAGGCTACAATAGGGACCATGAGGAGGAGTTGGATCTTGGCCACCTAATGGATCAAGCCCACATAAAGTCCGATCCATTAATGATAATCCATTCCACTAGAGGATTATCATTGATCTACGTTACCAACCCCCATAAGTTCATATGGGCTCCATATATTATTTGTATATTTTTCTCCCCGTTTTTAAGATCTCAAATGTCCATCGATTAATTAATTTACTGACCATTAATTAATCAACATCTAACTCCATGAGTAGTACAACTCAACCTTATCATCATGCCGGACCAAGTCCACCTGCAGGGTTTACATGATAAACCTTATGAGCTCCTCAAGGGGACATCATCATCCTAATATATAGGACATGGTTTCCTCATATAATCAACGACACATCATATAAATAATATCATTTCTCAACTTACCGAGCCTATCGATTTACTCTATAAATCGCGCTCATTGGTAAATCAAAGAAATGAATACTAAGTATATGTGCTCGTTATTATATCGGGATTAAGAGCATGTACAACATAATATTTGAGGTCTGATTCGATTATGTAGTCAGCAATAAATCGAATCACCTCTAAGTTGGTCCTGCTCAATACACATAAAGTGTACTAGTGTGATTCTATGATCAAGACAAACCAATACCAAATCACACTACAACCATGCCAATGGTTTGTCCAAAACTATCTCGGTTGTGAGCCTTTACTTATACTTTACAAGGAACTGATAACATGATCTCCCGTGTGATACTACACCATATTATCTTCAATGTAATGTATTAGACAATTTGCATAACCATAAATATGAAAACAATGATCATGTGATTCTTATTTCAAAATAAAGATGTTCATACAAAAGATAGACTTTTCAATATACATCCCAACACTAGAACTTCAAAGGAGATAGAGGAGATGAAGGCAGTTCCTTATGCTTCGGCAGTAGGAAGCCTCATGTATGCTATGTTATGTATGAGGGCGGATATCAGCTTTGCCATGGGCATGGTTAGAAGATATCAGAGTAATCCATGACAAGGACATTGGACTGCAATAAAGCATATATTGAAGTACCTGAGATGGACTAGGTATTATATGCTGGTATACCAGGCAAATCAATTACTCCCTGTGGGTTACACATATTTTTACTTCCAATCAGTTAGGGATAACAATAAGTCTACCTAGAATTTTGTGTTTACTTTGGGAGGTGGAGCCATTATATGGAGGAGTGTTAAGAAGAAATGCGTGGCAGACTCCACCATGGAAGCTGAGTATGTGGCAGCCTCTAAGGCAGCCAAAGAAGTTGTATGACTCAAGAACTTCTTGATGGACTTGGATGTGATTCCTAGTTTGCCTAGAACTATCACAATTTATTGTGATAATAGTGGTGCAGTTGCAAACTCGAAGGAACCAAGAGCCTATAAGGCAAGTAAACACAAAGAGCACAAGTACCACCCTATACGAGAGATCATAAAGCGAGGAGAAGTTGCTATCACCAAGATTGCATCACAGGATAACCTAGCTAATCCTTTCACTAAGGCCCTTCCAGCGAGAGCTTTTGATAGGCATGTGGAGGGAATGAGAATCAAATGTATGGCAGTTTAATGGCAGCATAGTCTTTTAGTATAAGTGGGAGATTGTTCGGATGTATACTGAAAGCCTAGCCTTTGTATGAACATCATCATTTTGAAATAAGAATTACATGATCATTGTTTGCATTTTATATTTATTTATGCTTATTATCTGATACTTTACATTGTAGATAACATGGTGTGTGGTGTAACACAGAAGATTATGTTATCAGTTCTTTGTAGAGTATAAGTAGAGGCTCACAACCAAGATGGTTTTGGACAAACCATTGGTATGGTTGTAGTGTAATTTGGTATTAGTTTATCTTGACCATAGAATTACACTAGTACACTTTGTGTGTATTGAGCAGGACCGATTTAGAGGTGATTCAATTTATACTAACATATAATTGAATCAGACCTCAAATATTATGGTGTACATGCTCTTAATCCCGAAATAATAACGGGCACATGTACTTAGTATTTATTTCTTTGATTTACGAATGGGCGAGATTTATGTGTTAAATCGATTGGCCTGGTAAGTTGGGAAATAATATTATTTACATGGTGTGTCGTTAATTATAGGAGGAAACCGTGTCCTATATATTAGGATGATGATGTCCCCTTGAGGAGCTCATAAAGTTGATCATGTAAATCCTACAGGTAGACTTGGTCCAACATGATGATAAGAATGAGTGGTACTACTCATGGAGTTAGATATTAATTAATTAAATCAGTAATTTAATTAATTAATGGACATTTGATATCTTAAACACAGGGAGATATTTTGTACAAATAATATGTGGAGCCCATATTTAATTTTGGGAGTTGGTGTGGTATATCAATGATGATCCTCTAGTGGAATGGATCATCATTAATGGATCGAGTTATATGTGGTTCGGATCCATTAGGTGACCAAGATCCAACTCCTCCTCATGGTCCTTATTGTAGCCTATTATAAATACCTCATGAAGCCTAGATATAAGGATGTGGAGAGCCTTGGGCGAAAAGAAAAATACAAGTTGTGATAGGTTTGGCATTGGAGAGGTTGGGCGGCAACAAGTTGGGCTAGGGTTTTGGTTTGTCAACTTCCTTAGGGCGGGCGACAACATAAGTGAAGGAGCCTAGGGTTTTGTTCTTCCTCTTACTCTCTTGGCCGGCGCCACACTCATCTTCTCCATCTCCTATAGCTAGTGCTTCCTCTCCCTCTTCCTGGTGCCGGCGGCAAAAAGACTCCCTTCCTCTCCTACGGTCGGCGGACACTAACTCTTGGAGTTGTGGTGGTCGGCACAAGCATGGAGAAGAGGGTGCTTGGTGAAGGGTTTTGTCCATAACCGAAACTCTGATACCACTTGAAGGTTTTGGAACCGAAGCTTCCCACTTCAACTCGGTCGCTTGTTCATGGCAATCCCTTCTACGTCCCCGAATAAAAAAAAATTATCCTTGAGAAGAGGGATTACACAAGCAACCGTGTCATCGTCGTGCTATTAGATTAGAGTAGTCACTTGAACAAACTTGTTGTTCAAGTAACCATCCTCTATTCAACGAATACTCGTGGAATAGACGATGTATGGATCACCGACTTTTGTGTTTATGTTCGGGGTCCAAGTATTATTAGCCACAAAACAGAAGATATCATGCATATATAATTGAAAAACAATTACAAACATATTACATATGAAGATAGATAAGTGATATACCTCTCGATCTTCTATTGTATGACCTTCCTCCTTTTGGACGTCGTGTGGGCGACGATCTACCAAAAGTTGAAGCATCTAGATCACCAATCTTCCTTCCTTGCTCGCTCCAAACAAGAGAAAGTATAGAAACAAGGCCCTTCTCCTTCATTTAGCCAACCAACAAGCACCAAGCAAGATGCTTGCCGCCGGCCAACAAGGAAAGGGATGAGAAGGATGGATGCCGGCCAAAAGCTCCAAGGGAAGACCAAAAGCTATGTTTCCATCGGCCAAGGAGAAGAGGATCAAGTGGTTTGGATGCCGGCCAAGGGCTGCAAAAAGATTATGGGCGCCGGCCACCTTGAGGAAGAAGAAAAGAAAGGAAACTCTTTCCTTATTTGTCGCCGCCCAAGCACAAACCCTAACTCCAAGCCTCTTGCCGCCCAACCCTAATCTCCCTTGCTTCTTATTCCTTCTCCATGCCAACCCTTAAGCCCCTTTTTATAGAGTTAGGGATAAGCCTGGTTTTAATCTCCACCATTGGTTCTAGGGATTTAATCTCAACCATCGGATCTAGAGATTTAATCTCAACCGTCGGATCTAGAGATTTAATCTCTACCTTTGGATCTAGAGTTTTGTTTTCATCCATTGGATCTAGGCTTCATGAGGTATTAATAGGCTACAATAGGGACCATGAGGAGAAGTTGTATCTTTGCCACCCAATGGATCAAGCCCACATAAAGTCCGATCCATTAATGATAATCCAATCCACTAAAGGATTATCATTGATCTACCTCACCAACCCCCATAAGTTAATATGGGCTCCATATATTATATGTACATTTTCTCCCCGTGTTTACGATCTCGAATGTCCGTCGATTAATTAATTTATTGACCATTAATTAATCAACATCTAACTCCATGATTAGTACCACTCAACCTTTTCATCATGTTGGACCAAGTCCACCTGCAGGGTTTACATGATGAACCTTATGAGCTCCTCAAGGGGACATCATCATACTAATATATAGGGCACGGTTTCCTCCTATAATCAATGACACACCATATAAATAATATCATTTCCCAACTTACGGAGCCTATCAATTTAATCTATAAATCTCGCCCATTGGTAAATCAAAGAAATGAATACTAAGTATATGTGCCCGTTATTATATCGGGATTAAGAGCATGTACAATATAATATCTGAGGTCCGATTCGATTATGTAGTCAGCAATAAATCGAATCACCTCTAAGTCGGTCCTGCTCAATACACACAAAGTGTACTAGAGTGATTCTATGGTCAAGACAAACTAATACCAAATCACACTACAACCATACCAATGGTTTGTTCAATGGCATCTCGGTTGTGAACCTATACTTATACTTTACAAGGAGGCGATAACATGATCTCCTGTGTGACACTACACACCATGTTATCTACAATGTAATGTATTAGACAATATGCATCACCATAAATATGCAAACAATGATCATGTGATTCTTATTTCAAAATAAAGATGTTCATACAAAAGATAGACTTTTCAATATACATCCCAACAATCTCTCACTTATACTAAAAGACTATGCTGTCCTCAAACTGCCATATATCTGATTCCCATTCCTTCCACATGCCTATCAAAAGCTCTCGTCGGAAGGGCCTTAGTGAAAGGATCTGCGAGGTTATCCTCTGATGCAATCTTAGCCACAACAACTTCTCCTCTCTTTACGATTTCTTGTAGCAGGTGTACTTGCGCTCTATGTTTTTACTGACCTTATGGGCTCGTGGTTCCTTCGAGTTTGCAACTGTACCACTATTATCACAATAAATTGTGATATTTCTGGGCAAACCAGGAATCACATCAAAGTCCATCAAGAAGTTCCTGAGCCACACAACTTCTTTGGTCGCCTCAGAGGCTGCCACATACTCAGCTTCCATGGTGGAGTCCGCCACGCATTTCTGCTTGACACTCCTCTATACAATGGCTCCACCTCCCAAAGTAAACACAAAACCTGAGGTAGACTTACTGTTATCCCTATGTGATTGGAAGTCAAAATCCATATAATCCACAGGGAGTAATTGGTCTACCTGGTAAACTAGCATATAATCCCTAGTCCTTCTCAAGTACTTCAATATATGATTTACCGCAGTCCAATGTCACTGTCCTGGATTTCTGTGATATCTGCTGACCATGCACACGACAAAGCAGATATCTGGTCTCGTACATAGCATCGCATACATGAGGCTTCCTACCGCCGAAGCATAAGGAACTGCCTTCATCTCCTCTATCTCCTCAGATGTTCTAGGACACATCTCCTTAGATAAAGGAACTTCATGTCTGAAAGGTAGAAAACCCTTCTTGGAGTTCTGCAAGCAAAAACGATCCATAATGGTGTCTATGTATGAAGCTTGAGATAAGCACAACATCCTTTTCCTGCGATCCCTTATAACCTTGATCCCAAGGATGTGTCCCACTTCTCCCAAGTCCTTCATATCAAACTGTTTGGACAACCATACCCTTACGTCCGATAACATCTTGACATTGTTGTCAATTAACAAAATGACATCTACGTATAGTACAAGAAATACCACTACATTTCCATCACATCTCTTGTATACACAAGACTCATTTGGACTTTGAATAAATCCATAAGACTAGATTACCTCATCAAAGTGGATGTTCCAAGACCTCGAAGCTTGCTTCAATCCATAAATGGAATAATTAAGCTTACATACAAGATGCTCTTTGCCCTTTGCAATGAATCCCTCTGGTTGCTTCATATAGATGTTTTCCTCAAGACTTCGATTCAGGAAAGTTGTCTTGACATCCATCTGCCACACCTCATAATCCATATGAGCTGCAATGCATAAGAGAATCCGGATAGACTTAAGCATGTCTACCGGCAAAAAGGTCTCCTCATAATCGATACCCTATTTCTGAGTATACCCCTTCGCAACAAGCCTCGCTTTGAAGGACTCAACCTTCCCATCTATTCCTCTCTTTCTTTTGTAGATCCACTTGTATCCAATGGTTTTTACACCATCAGGTGTTTCTACTAGCTCCCAGACATGATTTGAATCTATAGATTCAATCTCAACATTCATTGCACTTTGCCAAGATACTGTATCTTTATCTTGGATTGCCTCGTCATACATCCAGGGATCAGATTCATGTTCCCCAGGGACCAAATCAGAAGATTCTCCCAAGAACATGAATCTATCAGGCTGTCTCACAACCCTCTCACTACGATGAGATATCACTTGTGTATCCTCTGTGACATGCGGTGCAGTGACTTGTAGTATATCCTTTTAACTCCTCCAGAACAATTTTACTCTTGGTCTTGTGGCTCATCACATAATCTTCCTCTAGAAATCTAGCGTTCGTGCTAACGATCACCCTCTGATCTCTAGGACTATAAAATAATCCACCCTTCGTTCCCCTAGGATAGCCAACGAACAAGCGTACTTCTGTACGAGGTTCCAACTTACCAGCATCCACCTTCAGCACATGTGCTAGACTCCCCCAAATTCGAATATGTCTTAGACTAGGCTTTCACCCAGTCCACCATTCTGTGGGAGTAGAAGGCACTGATTTAGATGAGACCAAGTTCAGAATATACACTGCCGTATCTAAAGCATATCCCCAGAATGAATCTGGCAACTCAGAATAACTCATCATCGATCTAACCATCTCCATAAGAGTCCTATTCCTTCGCTCTGCTACACCATTCTGCTGGGGTGTGCCAGGTGTAGACAATTGAGATTAAATCCCAGCCTCTGATAAGTAATTCATAAACACTCCCAAGAGGTACTCACCACCACGATCAGATCGTAGTGTCTTAATACTTTTACCTTGACGTTTCTTCGCATCAGCCTTGAATTCTTTGAACTTGTCAAAACATTCGGACTTGGGGTGCATCAAGTAAATGTATCCATATCTTGAATAATCGTCTATAAAAGAGATGAAATACTCAAAAGCAACTCTAGCCTGGATAGACATAGGACCACACAAATCATAATGAACCAATTCTAACACATCTTTGACTTTATACCCCTTGGCCTTAAAAGGCCTCTTGGTCATTTTACACTCCAAGCAAGATTCACAGTTTGGGAAATCGTCCACCACTAATGAACCCAGAGGTCCATCAGCTATCAACCTTTGAATCCTGCTTAGGTTAATATGACCAAGTCTTAGATGTCAAAGATATGTTTGGTTCATCTTCGAAGGTTCTTTTCTCTTATTGGAATTAGAAGATGAGTTATTAACTTCTATTTGCATCGTGGGAGCTTTTGGTTCTAGTGTATATAAATTTCCTATCAATGCACCTGAACAGATAATCTCCCTATTCCTTTTTATAACAACTCTATCATTAAAATAAATAGAATATCCATCCATAAATAATTTAGAAATCGAAATTAAATTCTTTCTAAATAAAGGTATATAAAGGCAATTCTTAAGAACCAAAACTTTATTTTTCTCAAAAGACAAATAGACATCTCTCACTACAACAGCCGCCACCTTCGTGACATTGCCCAAGTAAATGGTAATCTCCCCACATCTAGTCATTGGGTTTCCTGGAACCCCTGCAGAGTATTGCAGACATGATCAGTGGCTCCCGTATCTACACACCAAGTGTCGGTAGATAATACCGCTAAACATGTTTCAACAACTAGACCAAAGGATATACCTTTAATCTATTTCGGATTGGGACAGTCCTTCTTCCAAAGTCCAGTCTGCTTGCAAGTGAAGCACTTGCCTTTCGGCTTCTTCACTCTTCCCTGAGATCCTCTCACCAGCTTTGCTCCACCTTGTTTCTTCTTCTTCTTGCCTTTCGGCTTAGAAGTAGAAACCTTCTGAGCAACCATGACATGAGCCTGAGCAAGCCTTTCTGTCGACTGGAGAATGATATCAACCTGGGTTTCCCCATCGATCTCAGCTCCAAGGACTTCCAGCTCATTCGTAGGCCTAGGAGGACACTCTTAGAAGAATACATACTTGTACTCCTCAGCAGTTGAAACAATATCAAGTTTCCTTTTTCCAATCAACATAATTATGTACAGTAAGTTTATTTTCCTTTAGTATCACAGCAAGTGGACTGAAAGTCATTTTTGAAAATCCTAAGAATCACCTAGATCATTACTTTAGATTTAAAAAAAATATTGATTCCTCAAACAATAAAATTTTAAAATCAACCAACACCTCAAAACACTGAGAATATCGTATGTCATGATCGTGTGGACGTATACGAATTCTACATTTGTAAGAGGAGGTTTTACCCATTAATTTTACTATCTTGTCAACCTAACTTTTTGACAAATAAAATTAATAGTTGGTTTCTCTTCGGCCCTACAAATAGAAGCAGTGACTCCGATGGGGAGGATACTTATATTTGTATCTAAGTGTTCACCATTACTTGGTACCAAGGTAATTATCTCGGGTTATGTGCCTTCTGATGGGGAAGTACACACGCTCCTTAATAATTTTCTATAACCATATTCGACCTTGTGATCCACAAACAAACTCATCCAATGGGGAGGAAGACACTTAGAGCCGATGCGCAAGTTTGCTTGCATAACATGTCAAATCGTAATGGAGACCATGGGAATTTATAAAATATCCCTCTCCCACTTAATAATTTGAAATTGAGGAATTTTCTAGCCTACGACATGCATATCAAACAATAAGCAATAAATATGAAAAATAAAATTTTTCCAACTATTATGGCTTTTGTCTTCAATATGTCTCCCGTCGTATCACCATCTCGTCCGCTCCTCCCTACGCCATGTACACACCATCCGGAGATCCGAGCCGAGAAAAATCTATTTTAATTTACATCCATCGATCCTATACTCCACGAGGGAGTGTACATGAAATCTAGATCGAAAGTAAACTAAAATAAAAAGAGTGGCTAAACTATGTCGTATCTAATTTACAAAAATTAAATACTAGCCTCGTCACCCCCCGAGGATCCAACAAAATATACAATTACACACATACAATCACATACACATATGACCATAATAGTTGGATCCTATGCCTTCAACAAAAGAGTTAACCTACGCATATCCTACTATTATCCGGCACATATAATATATGAAAAGTGCATAAAAGTTACCAAATCCTAAACACACAAAACCAAAAACCGTGGCTCTGATACCACTTGAAGGGTTTTGTCCGTAACCGAAGCTCTGATACAACTTGAAGGTTTTGGAACCGAAGCTTCCCACTTCAACTCGGTCGCTTGTTCATGGCAATCCCCTCTACGTCCCTGGATAAAAAAAAATTATCCTTGACAAGAGGGATTACCCAAGCAACCGTGTCATCGTCGTGCTATTCGATTAGAGTAGTCACTTGAACAAACTTGTTGTTCAAGTTAACCAACCTCTATTCTACGAATAGCCGCGGAATAGACGATGTACGGATCACTGGATTTTGTATTTATGTTCGGGGTCCAAGTTATATTAGCCACAAAACATAATATATCATGCATATAAAATTGAAAAATAATTACAAACATGTTACATATGAAGATAGATAAGTTATATACCTCTCGATCTTCTATTGTATGACCTTCCTCCTTTTGGACGTCGTGTGGGTGATGATCTACCAAAAGTTGAAGCTCCTAGATCACAAATCTTCCTTCCTTGCTCGCTCCGAACAAGAGGAAGTATAGAAACAAGGCCCTTCTCCTTCCTTTAGCCCACCAACAAGCACCAAGCAAGATGCTTGCCGCCGACCAACAAGGAAAGGGAAGAGAAGGATGGATGCCGGACAAAAGCTCCAAGGGAAGACCTTAAGCTATGTTTCCACCGGCCAAGGAGAAGAGGATCAAGTGGTTTGGATGCCGGCCAAGGGCTGGAAAAAGATTATGGGGGCCGGCCACCTTGAGGAAGAAGAAAAGAAAGGAAACTCTTTCCTTATTTGTGGCCGCCCAAGAACAAACCCTAACTCCAAGCCTCTTGCCGCCCAACCCTAATCTCCCTTGCTTCTTATTCCTTCTCCACACCAACCCTTAAGCCCCTTTTTATAGAGTTAGGGATAAGCCTTGTTTTAATCTCCACCATTGGTTCTAGGGATTTAATCTCAACCGTCGGATCTAGAGATTTAATCTCAACTGTTGGATTTAGAGATTTAATCTCTACTTTTGGATCTAGAGTTTTGTTTTCATCCATTGGATTTTGGCTTCATGAGGTATTAATAGGCTACAATAGGGACAATGAGGAGGAGTTGGATCTTGGCCACCCAATGGATCAAGCCCACATAAAGTCCGATCCATTAATGATAATCCAATCCACTAAAGGATTATCATTGATCTACCTCACCAACCCCCATAAGTTAATATGGGCTACATATATTATATGTACATTTTCTCCCCGTGTTTAAGATCTCGAATGTCCATCGATTAATTAATTTATTGTCCATTAATTAATCAACATCTAACTCCATGAGTAGTACCACTCAACCTTTTCATCATGCCGGACGAAGTCCATCTGTCGGGTTTACATGATGAACCTTATGAGCTCCTCAAGAGGACATCATCATCCTAATATATAGGATACGGTTTCCTCCTATAATAAATGGCATACCATATAAATAATATCATTTCCCAACTTACCGAGCCTATCGATTTAATCTATAAATCTCGCCCATTCGTAAATCAAAGAAATGAATACTAAGTATATATGCCCATTATTATATCGGGATTAAGAGCATGTACAATATAATATTTGAGGTCCGATTCGATTATGTAGTCAGCAATAAACTGAATCACCTCTAAGTCGGTCCTGCTCAATACACACAAAGTGTACTAGAGTGATTCTATGGTCAAGACAAACCAATACCAAATCACACTACAACCATACCAATGGTTTGTCCAAAGCCATCTCGGTTGTGAGCCTATACTTATACTTTACAAGGAGGCGATAACATGATCTCCTATGTGACACTACACACCATGTTATCTACAATGTAATGTATTAGACAATATGCATCACCATAAATATACAAACAATGATCATGTGATTCTTATTTCAAAATAAAGATGTTCATACAAAAGATTGATTTTCAGTATACATCCCAACACTTGGTGGTCGACACAAGCAAGGAGAAGAAGGGAGAACTTTCTTCCCTTGTTTGGAGCGAGCATGGAAGGGAAGATGCGAGATCTAGAAGGCTTCGATTCTTGGAAGATCATTGCCCACACGACGTCCAAGAAGAGGATAGGAATACAATAGAAGATCTAGAGGTAAAACAAGAGGTATAATCTTGTTTAATTTTTATTCTTTTTTGTTTGTATTTTGTATGTGGTTTATTGACATGGACCCCGATGATAAACACAAAAATCAGTGATCTGTACATCATCTATTCCGCGACTAATTGAGGAAAAGAGTTAGGTTTCTTGAACAACAAGTTTGTTCAAGCAACCTCTCAAATCGAATAGCACGATGATGAATCAGTTTCTTGGGTAATCCATCTCTGTCCGGATTAGTTTTAATTAATGAAATTTTTATCCGGGGATGTGAGATAGATTTCCATGCACAAGCGACCGAAGCGAAGAAGCGGGAAACACATCGTTTTCCCTTTAGTGACATGTATATGTATGTCATGTGTGTCATGCCATGTAGATAATAGTTATTTGCATGCAAAGAGGATGATACCTTAAATCCCTTACACAATATTAAAGCTTACACATTCCATTAATATGGTTAGAACTGGAGTTCTATTTCTTGTTTGGATTGTTGGACTCTCTCCAAGCCCGTCTCGAACCTGAAGATGTTCAAACCATTGAAATAGTTTCTTACTAATATGGTAAGAGTCAGAGGTCAATCATTAGATTAAATTATTGGACTCTCTTCAAGCCTAGCTAATTGGTTGAATGCGCTCTAACCATATTAAAACTATTTTGCGATTAATGGGTAGGCTTTAACTTGAGGCATCGGTTTGTTGGACTCTCTCCAAGATCGATGTGAAGGGAGGTGAAGTTGGGGGCTATGCATATGATGCATACTTATTAATGTGTTAACAACCCAATATTTGTGTGAACATTCAATTAGTTAATAGCACATTGTGTAGTTACATATACGTGATAAGTAATTGATATACTTGATACCTACCATCGTAGCTAAGAATGACTTGTTGGACTCACTCCAAGGTTGTTCTTATCTATGTTGGATATCAACTCATTCGAAGATGGACCTATGATATCCCAAATTGATTTTGAGGATTTTTTATTTCAAAAAATTAATGGAACTTATAAATGTATGTTGATGCATTTAAATCATCTTTCTCATATATGCTCGATTTGTATTTCTAGGTTAATCGCTTAACCATGATGTCTTTGAATTTGCGATCGATTTTGGATTCAAATAAATTGACTGGGCTAAACTTCTTGGACTAGCTTAGAAACCTGAGAATTGTTCTCAAGGCAGAAAAGCTTGCGTATGTCCTCAAAGAGCCTCTTCCCGCCTGTCCTAAGGATGATGCAACTGCGGACCAATTGTTTGCCTATCAGAAACATGTGAATGATTCTGAATTGATGAGTTGCATCATGTTAGCCGCAATGGTATCTGAGCTGCAGAAGCAGCATGAGCATATGGATGCTCATATCATAGTCTTTCATATCTATGAGTTATTTGATGAGCAAGTGAGATTCGAAAGGTTCGAAGTCTCCAAGCTCCTCTTCACCTCTGAGATGCAAAAAGGTTCATATGTGGTATTGCTCAACATGCTGAAGACTATGGAGCCTTCTGTGAAGCATGAGCAAGGGACGGTGCTGTTAGTTGATTCCTCGAAGAAAGGTTCTAAGAGGAAGTCAAAAGAACAACATAAGGGGAAGAAGAAAAAGGCTAAAAAGGCAGCACCAACTCAAAAGGGAACTTGCCATCATTGTAGAAAGGAGGGCCATTGGCGAATAAACTGCAAGATTTATCTTGAGTCCGTGAAGAAGAATAAGGCATCTGATGCCCCATCTTCTTCATATATCTTTGTTATTGATTGTCATTCTATTTCTTTAGACACTTGGGTATTAGATACCGGGTGTGGTTCACATATATGTAATGACATACATGAGCTAAGGAATAGAAGAAGACTCGTCAAGAGAGAATCAAATTTGCGAGTTGGCAATGGAATAAAGGTTGTTGCAGTCGCCATAGGAACATATTTGTTGGAGCTCTCTACAAGACTTTTCTTAGAACTGGACAATTGCTATTTGTTCCTTCGTCGATAAAGAATATCATTTCTATTTCTTGTTTAAATAGAAATGGGTACCATTTGACTTTTAGTAACAATTGGACGTATCAAGTGACATTTTCAATATCGAAGCGAGCATCAAGTGTGCTTGGAAAGATAATCAATTAGACTCCTATATGTGGCATTGTCGTCTTGGGCATGTAAGCAAGAAATGTATGTCAGAATTACACCGATGTGGAATTCTGGAATCGTTTGAATTTGATTCATTCGATACATACGAATCATGCTTAGAAGGCAAGATGACTAAGTTACCTTTTACTGGAAAAGGTGAATCGGTGGGAGAGTTGCTTGGTCTAATACATATTGATGTATGTGGACCTATGTCAACTCATGATCTAGGAGGCTATAGCTACTTCATTACCTTTATTGATGATCACTCACAATTTGGGTATGTGTTCTTGATGAAACACAAATATGAAGACTTTGAAAAGTTCAAAGAATTCAGAAATGAAGTAGAGAAACAACTTGGCAAAAGTAATAAATACTTCGATCTGATCGAGGTGGTGAATACTATTGGTGCAGTAGGCACCAGAATCAAACCTAAGTTTTGATTATAGCAAAGACACAAAGTTAAGCTCATATTATTATCTCATTAGATGAATTAAGTGTGCAAGAATGCTAAGCTAAGCTGAAGGTCGGTGACACCCGGAGGTTCTTGTGTTGAGAAATCATGGTGGTCGGGCAACATCGGGAGGACTTCGGAGGGAGCCGAAAAAATCAGGTGGAGACCGGAATCAAAATCTACAAAAGTAAAGCTTAAGGTAAGCTCGTGTGAGTAAGTGTAAGTAAGGTCGAGTCTTTGGTATGTGGACGTCCTTAGGCGACGATCCGACTAAGACATCTCATGGAAGGTCTATGTCGAGATCAAATGGTTAGTGGTCGTCGAAAATACTTATTTGAGTATCATTTTCGAGCTAACTCTTGATGCAGTTGAAAATCCTAGCCAACAGTCGACTGATGGCTGTTAGCAGTCGACTGATCTTTCATCAGTTGACTGATGAGGGTGAATAGTCGACTGCCATTTGAATTTCAAGCTTCGAGGAGAGTCAAACATCATCTCCTTATCTTAGGGTGAGGTGGCCTTTGGTGATAAAACTTGAGCTCAACATTTAGGGTTCTCAAAGGCTATAAAAGAAGGAGTGTTCTTCACCATTATCATTAATTCAAAAGCTTTCAAAGTGCTTCCATAACGCTGCAACTCTCCGACGATCCTACAACGACGAAGCACTGTCGAAACGATGACAACCCGAGCTCAAAACTCAAATCTTCAGAGTTGTCAGTATTAGCTAAAAATTAAGTTTCATTTCTAAAGCTTTGTAATTGTTTTTTCAAGATTTTATCGCAATGAGAAGAGAGGGGTTGTCTCTCTACCTCAAGTTTTCTCGAGCTTTGTAATCGTTAACTCCTACCTCCAATGAGGAAGAGTGTTTTTAGTTAATTACCCTCCGTACATGGTCTTGGACCACTAGGGCCTTGGATTAGCAGCCGGTAGCCTGTGAACCAAGTAAAAAATGATCTTGTGTTTCTCTATTTTTGCTGCATTTTACTCTATTTACTTGTGTTTTATTCGAACGAAAAGAAAGATTCTTGTGCGCTATTCACCCCCCCTCTAGCACTCATTTTGATCCAACAAGTGGTATCAGAGCGGGGGCGCTACGATTTGGTGCAACCACCAATCTAGAAACTTTTTAATGTTTTTCTTTTCATTTTTTGGTTTTAAGACTTTTTCGTTCCATTTAAATTCGTTCTCCTGCACTACTAATCCAAGACAAAAGTCATGGTACATTCTTTTGTTTTTGTCATTGCGAGGTACTTTCTTTTTCCTAAATGGCCCGTCTCGAAGGGTTTAGCACCATCCGACCTCCGTTTTACAACGGCGACAACTTCTATTACTGGAAGGGTCAGATGGAATGCTTTCTAAAAACCCGAATCGAGATTTGAATCGTAATCCAAATCGGATTCACACTTCTTTCTAATGAAGTTGGTGAATCATTGGATTACGATCAATGGATGAATGCCATGAAAAGACAAGTGGAAGCCGATGCCAATGCTACCCAAATTCTACAATGTGGTTTGTCCAAAGAGGAGCTCAACCGCGTCGTCCCCTTCATCAGTGCGAAAGACCTATGGAACAAGATCGTAGAGTTGCACGAAGGAATCGATGACGCAAATGTATGTAAAAGAGATCTTTTGTTTAATAAATTGTATAACCTTAATATGCAAGAACACGAGATGGAAACTCAACTACATTCTCATATACAAGACATCTTCAATAGCCTACACTCCATCAGACAGAAGGTCGAAAACCGAGACCTTATAAGGTATGCTCTTAATGCTTTTCCTAGGACTACCTTGTGGGCATCCATGGTTGATGTCTACAAGGTTTATAAGGACCTTTCTAATATTAGAATAGATGAGTTATTTTCTGAATTCGAGTTAAATGAACAATCTAATTTGGCTCCGGAGAAAGGTATTGCTTTATTTACAGGACCAAAGAAGAAGCCCGCAAGCAAACCACCCCCGAAGGTGAAGGGAGTCGAAAAGCTTTGCTTCTCACTTCGCTTAGCTTAGGTCGCTTGTACATGGTGATCCTCTCAAGCATCCTCGGATAAAAAAAATTAATCCTGGACGATGATGGATTACCCAAGCAACCGATCCATCATCGTGCTATTCGATTAGAGTGGTCGCTTGAACAAACTTATTGTTCAAGAAACCTTTCTCTTTTCCTCGATTAGCCACGGAATAGATGATGTACGGATTGCCGATTTTTGCGTTTATCTTCGGGGAGCATGATCATACAATTACAAACAAATTCCATAGAACAAGAAAGAAACTTAAACAATAATTATACCTCTTATTTACCTCTTGATCTTCTATCGTATGACCTATCCTCTTCTTGGATGTTGTGTGGGCAACGATCCTCCAAGAATTGAAGCCTTCTAGATCTCGTTCTTCCCTTCCTTGCTCTCTCTGAACAAAGGGAGGAATACTTTACCCTTCTTCTCCTTACTTGCGCCAACCACCAAATGCCAAACCCTTGGTGTCCGCCGGCCCTAATGAGAGGGAGAAGAAGAACCGGCCAAGGCAATGGAAGAAAGGACCCTCTCCTCCTTGCTTTGCCGCCGGCCCTTGAAGAGGAAGAAGAAAGGGGTGCCGACCTTGGTGATGAAGAAGAGGAGGGGTGCCGGCTATACCTTAGGAAGAGAGGAAAACAAAACCCTAGCCTTTCCACTTGTTGTTGCCCAAACCTTCTCCAAACCCTAGCACAACCCCAATCTTTGCTTGCCACCCAAGACTTGGACACAAAACCTTGGAATCCAATTCTCTTTTTTTTTTGTCGCCCAAGCCTTGGGGCCTTATTTATAGATTTTGTCCAAGACTCCTTTTAATCGTGTCCATTGGATCTAGGCTTCATGAGGGTTTTAATAGGCTACAATAGGGACCATGAGGAGGAGTTGGATCTTGGCCACCTAATGGATCCGGCCCACATAAAATATGATCCATTAATGATAATCCATTCTACTAGAGGATTATTATTGATCTACCTCACCAACCCCCATAAATAAATATGGGCTCCACATATTAATTGTACAAATAAATCTCCGTGTTTGAGATATCGAATGCCCATTAATTAATTAATTAACATCTAAATCCATGAGTACTACCACTCAACCTTATCATCATGTTGGACCAAGTCCATCTGCAGGATTTACAAGATGATCCTTATGAGCTCCTCAAGGGGACATCATCATCCCAATACATAGGACACGGTTTCCTCTTATAATCAATGGCACACCATGTAATTAATATTATTTCCACATATCGAGCCTATCGATTTAATCCATAAATCTCACCCATTGGTAAATCAAAGAAAAAAAATACTAAGTACATGTGCCCGTTATTATATCGGGATTAAGAGCATGTACACCATAATATCCGAGGTCCGATTAAATTATGTAATCAGCAATAAATTGAATCACCTCTAAATCGGTCATGCTCAATACACACAAAATGTACTAATGTAATTCTATGGTTAAGATAAACAAATACCAAATTACACTACAACCATGCCAATGGTTTGTCCAAAACTATCTTGGTTGTGAGCCTCTACTTATACTCTACAAGGAACTGATAACATGATCTTCTATGTGACACCACACACCATGTTATCTATAATGTAAAGTATTAGACAAGATACATACATGTAAGAAATATAAAATGCAAACAATGATCATGTGATTCTTATTTTAAAATAAAGATGTCCATAAAAAAGCTAGGCTTTTAGTATACATCCCAACAATCTCCCACTTATACTAAAAAACTATGCTGCTCTCAAACTGTCATACATCTGATTCTCATTCCCTCTACATGCCTATCAAAAGCTCTCACTGGAAGGGCCTTAGTGAAAGGATCTGTCAGGTTATCCTCTGATGCAATCTTGGTGACAACAACTTCTCCTCGCTTTATGATCTCTTGCATCAGGTGGTATTTATGCTCTATGTGTTTACTTGTCTTATGGGCTCATGGTTCCTTCGAGTTTGCAACTGCACCACTATTATCATAATAAATTGTGATAGTTCTGGGTAAACCAGGAATCACATCCAAGTCCATCAAGAAGTTCCTAAGCCATACAACTTCTTTGGCTGCCTCATAGGCTGTCAAATACTCAGCTTCCATGGTGGAGTCAGCCACACATTTCTGCTTGACACTCCTCCATACAATGACTCTACTTCCCAAAGTAAATACAAAACCCGAGGTAGACTTACTGTTATCCCTATCTGATTGGAAGTCAGAATCTTTGTAACCCACAGAGAGTAATTGATCTGCTTGGTATACCAACATATAATCCCTAGTCCTTCTCAGGTACTTCAATATATGTTTTTCCGTAGTCCAATGTCCCTATCCTAGATTACTCTGATATCTGCTAACCATGCCCATGGCAAAGTAGATATCTGGCCTTGTACATAACATAGCATACATGAGGCTTCCTACCGCCGAAGCATAAGGAACCACCTTCATCTCCTCTATCTCCTTTGATGTTATAGAACACATCTCTTTAGATAAAGGTACTCCATGTCGAAAAAGGTAGAAAAACTTTCTTAGAGTTCTGCATGCTAAAACGAGCCAGAATAGTGTCTATGTATGAAACTTGAGATAAGAACAACATCCTTTTCCTGTGATCCCTTATAACTTTGATCCCAAGGATGTGTTCCACTTCTCCCAAGTCCTTCATATCAAATTGTTTGGACAACCAAACCCTTATGTCTGACAACACTTTGACATTATTGCCAATTAACAAAATGTCATCAATGTATAATACAAGAAATATTACTACATTTCTGTCACATCTCTTATATACACAAGATTCATCCAGACTTTGAATAAATCCATATGACTGGATTACCTCATCAAAGCGGATGTTCCAAGATCTCAAAGCTTGCTTCAATCTATAAATGGACCGATTAAGCTTGCACACAAGATGCTCTTTGCCCTTTTCAATGAATCCCTCTGGTTGCTCCATATAGATATTTTCTTCAAGACTTCCATTAAGGAAAGTTATCTTGACATCCATCTGCCAAATCTCATAATCCATATGAGTAGAAATAGATAAGAGAATCCGGATAGACTTAAGCATGGCTACCGGTGAAAAGGTCTCCTCATAATCGATGCCTTCTTTCTGAGTATACCCTTTCGCAACAAGCCTTTCTTTGAAGGTCTCAACATTCCCGTCTATTCCTCTCTTTCTTTTGTAGATCCACTTGCATCCAATGGTTTTTACACCATTCAGTGGTTCTACTAACTCCCAGACCTGATTTGAATCTATAGATTCTATCTCAGAATTCATCACCCTTTGCTAAGATACCGCATCTTTATCTTGGATTGCCTCGTCATATGTCCAGGGATCAGATTCATGTTCACCAAGGACCAAATCAGAAGATTCTCCCAAGAACATAAATCTCTCAGGTTGTCTAACAACCCTCCCACTACAATGAGGTATCATTTATGTATCCTCTGTAGTATGTCCTCTTGTACCGTTGGTACTGAAGTAGTGACTTCCCCTCTCAATTCCTCCAAAACAATCTTGCTCGTGGGCTTGTGGTTCATCACATAGTCTTCCTCTAAAAATCGAGCATTAATGCTAATGATCACCCTATGATCTCTAGGACTATAGAATAAACAACCTTTTGTTCCTTTAGGATAGCCTACGAACAAGCACACTTCTGTATGAGATTCCAACTTACCAGAATCTGCCTTCAACACATGTGCTAGACTCTCCCAAATTTGAATTTGTCTGAGACTAAGATTTTGCCCAGTCCACAATTCTGTGGGAGTAGAAGGCACTGATTTAGATGGTACCAAGTTCAGAATATACACTGTCATATCCAGAGCATACCCCTAAAATGATTCTAGTAACTCAGAATAACTCATCATCGATCTAACCATCTCTATAAGAGTCCTATTCCTTTGCTCCGCAACACCATTCTGCTAGGGTGTGCAAGGTGTAGACAATTGGGATTGAATCCCAGCCTTTGATAAGTAACTCCTAAACACTCCCAAGAGGTACTCACCGCCACGATCAGATCGCAATGTCTTGATACTTTTACTTTGACATTTCTCCACATCAGCCTTGAATTCTTTGAACCTATTAAAGCTTTCAAACTTGCGGCACATCAAGTAAATGTATCCATATCTTGAACAATCATCTATAAAAGAGATGAAATATTCAAAACCACCTCTACCCTAGATAGACATAGGACCACACAAATCAAAATGAACAAATTCCAACACATCTTTGGCTCTATACCCCTTGGCCTTAAATGGCCTCTTGGTCATTTTACCTTCTAAGCAAGATTCGCAGGTTGGGAGATCCTCTACCACCAATGAACCCAAAGGTCGATCAGCTATCAACCTTTGAATTCTACTCAGGTTAATATGACCTAACCTTAGATGCCAAAGATACGTTTGGTTCATTTTCGAAGGTTCTTTTCTCTTATTAGATTTAGAAGATGAGTTATTTATCTCTATTTGCATTGTGGGAGCTTTTAGTTCAATAGTATACAAATTTCCTACCAATGCACCAGAACAGATAATCTCCCTATTCCTTTTTATAATAACCCTGTCATTAAAAGAAATAGAATATTCATCCACAAACAATTTAGAAACCGAAATCAAATTCTTTCTAAATGAAGTTATATAAAGGCAATTTCTTAGAACCAAAGTTTTATTCCTATCAAAAGATAAATAAACATCTATCACTGCAATAGTCGCCACCTTCGTAGCTTTGCCCATATAGATGGTAATCTCTCCATCAACTAGTCGTCTGGTTTCCTGGAACCCCTGCAAAGAATTATAGGCATGATCAGTGGCTCCCGTATCTACACACTAGGTACTGGTAGATAACACCGCTAAACATGTTTAAACAACTAAACTAAAAGATATACCTTTGTTCTGCTTCTGGTTGGGGCAGTCCTTCTTCCAATGTCTGGTCTGCTTACAAGTGAAGCACTTGCCTTTTAGCTTCTTCACTCCTCCCTGAGATCCTCCCACCACCTTTGCCCCACCTTGTTTCTTCTTCTTCTTGCCTTTCGGCTTAGAAGTAGAAACCTTCTGAGCAACCATGTCCTGTGAACTCTGATGGAAAAGTCCCTCTACCGCCTAGAGTTTTGTCAGAAGCTCTGCCAACGAATACAACCTTTTATTCATGTTGTAGTTTAGGAAAAACTACTCAAAACTCCTAGGTAGAGATTGGAGAATGATATCGACCTGGGTTTCCCCATCGATCTCAGCTCCAAGGACTTCCAGCTCATTCAAATGAGCCATCATCTTGAGAACATGATCCCTCATGGGCGTTCCCTCAACCATGGTGGTCGTCAGCAAGTTCTTCATGGCTTCCTGCCTAGCAACCCGATTCTGATGTCTAAAAAGTACCTTGAGATTGAACATCATGTCATAAGCAGTAGCCATGGCCTGATGTTAATGTTGCAATACATTTGATATAGAAGCCAAAATGTAACACTGCGCCATCTCATCAGCCTTGATCCACTTCTTATAACTTTCTTTCTCCTTCTCACTAGAATCATCCATAGGCTTAGGAGGACACTCTTCGAAGAGTACATATTTGTACTCCTCGGCAATCAAGACAATGTCTAGATTCCTTTTTCAATCCACATAATTAGGTCCAGTAAGTTTATTTTCTTTCAGAATCACAGCAAGTGGGTCGAAAGTCATTTTGAAAAACCTAAGAATCACATAAATCAAAATATTAGAGTTCAAAATTTATTGATTCCTCAAACAATAAAATTTTAAAATCTACCAACACCTCAAAACATCGAGAATATCGTATGTCATAATAGTGTGGACGTATACGAATTCTACATTTGTAAGAGAAGGTTTTACCCATTAATTTTATTATCTTGTCAACCTTACTTTTTGACAAATAAAATTAATAGTTGGTTCCTCTTCAACCCTACAAATAAAAGCAGTGACTCTGATGGGGAAGATACTTTTATTTGCATCTAAGTTTTCACCATTACTCGATACTAAGACAATTATCTCAGATTATGTGTCTTTCTATGGGGAAGTACACACGCTCCTAAACAATTTTTTATAACCATATTTGACCTTGTGATCCGCAAAACAAACTCATCCGATGGGGAGAAAGGCACTCAGAGCCGATACACAAGTTTGTTTGCATCACATGTCAAATTGTAATGGAGGCCACGGGAATTTAAAAAAATATCCCTTTCCCAATTAGTAATTTAAAATTGAGGAATTTTCCAAACACACAACATGCATATTAAACAAGAAGCAATAAATATGAAAAAAAATTCCTACTATTATGTCTTTTGCTTTCTAATATGCCTCCCGTCGTGTCGCCACCTCGTCCACTCCTCCATTCACCATGTACAAGGCATCCAGATATCCGAGCTGAGAAGAAAAAAATTATTTTAATTTACATCCATCGATCCTATACTCCACAAAGTAGTGTACATGAAATCTAGATTGAAAGTAAACTAAAATAAAAGAGTGGCTAAACAATGTCGTACTTAATTACAGAAAATTAAATACTAGCCTCGTCAACCCCGAGGATTCAAATAATATTACAATTACACACATGCAATCACATACATACACATATGGCCATAATAGTTGGATCCGATGCTTGCAAATAAAAAGTTAGCCTATGCATATCCTACTATTATCCAACACATATAATATATAAAAAGTGCATAAAAGTAACTGAATCCTAAACACACAAAACCGGAAACCGTGGCTCTGATATCACTTGAAAGGGAGTCAAAAAGCTTTGCTTCTCGCTTTGCTTCACTTCAGTCGCTTGTACATGGTGATTCTCTCAAGCGTCCCCGGATAAAATAAATTAATCCCGGACGATGACAGATTACCCAAGCAACCGATCCATTATCGTGATATTCGATTAGAGTGGTCGCTTGAACAAACTTATTGTTCAAGTAACCTTTCTCTTTTCCTCGATTAGACGCGGAATAGATGATGTACAGATCGTCGGTTTTTGCATTTATCTTCGGGGTCCATGATCATACAATTACAAACAAATTGCATAGAACAAGAAAGAAACTTAAACAAGAATTATACCTCTTGTTTACCTCTTGATCTTCTATCGTATGACCTATCCTCTTCTTGAACGTTGTGAAGGTAGGAAACTTCGCTTCCTACTTCAACTCGGTCGCTTGTTCATGACGATCCCATCGACATCCCTAGATTAAAAAAAATTAATCCTAGACAAAAGGGATCACCAAAGCAAACGTTTCATCATCGTGCTATTCGATTAGAGTAGTCACTTGAACAAACTTGTTGTTCAAGCAATCAATCTATATTCTACGAATAGCCGCGGAATAGACGATGTATGGATCGCCGGCTTTTGTGTTTATGTTCGGGGTCCAAGTATATTTAACCATAAAAACAGAATATATAACATGTATATGATTGAAAAACAATTATAGACATGTTACAAAAGAAAATAGAATCGTTATACCTCTCAATCTTCTATTGTATGTCCTTCCTCCTTTTGGACATCGTGTGGGCGACGATCTTCCAAAAGTCGAAGCTCCTAGATCACCAATCTTCCTATCCTTGTTCCCTCCGAACAAAGGAAGATCAATAAAAAAACTCTTCCTCTCTTTGCTTGCGCCAACCACCAAGCACCAACTTGGTGTGCGCCGGCCAAAGGAATGGATGAAGGAGATGGATGATGGCCAAGAGCTCCAAGGGAAGACCCTAAGCTTTGTTTCCACCAGCCAAGGAGAGGACAAGGATGAGGTTTGGACGCCGACCAAGGGAAGGGAGAAGAAGATGGGCGCCAACCACCAAGGAAGAGGAAGAAAAAAGGAAACAAAATCCTTATTTGTGGCCGCCCAAGCCTCCAAACCCTAATCCTATCTCTTTTCTAATTCATCTTGCCGCCCACCCTAAAGCCCCTTTTTATAGAGTTAGGGATAAGCCTTGTTTTAATCTCCACCATTGGTTCTAGGGATTTAATCTCAATCGTCGAATCCAGAGATTTAATCTCAACCGTCGGATCTAGAGATTTAATCTCTACCATTGGATCAAGAGTTTTGTTTTCAACCATTGGATCTAGGCTTCATGAGGTTTTAATAGGCTACCATAGGGACCATGAGGAGGAGTTAAATCTTGGCCATCCAATGGATCAAGCCCACATAAAGTTCGATCCATTAATGATAATCCAATCCACTAAAGGATTATCATTGATCTACCTCACCAACCCCCATAAGTTAATATGGGCTCCATATATTATTGGTACATTTATCTCCCCATATTTAAGATCTTGAATGTCCGTCGATTAATTAATTTACTGATCATTAATTAATCAACATCTAACTCCATGAGTAGTACCACTCAACCTTTTCATCATGCCGGACAAAGTCCACCTATAGGGTTTACATGATGAATCTTATGAGCTCCTCAAGGGGACATCATCGTCCTAATATATAGGACACAATTTCCTCCTATAATCAATGACACACCATATAAGTAATATCATTTCCCAACTTACCGAGCCTATCGATTTACTCTATAAATCTCGCCCATTGGTAAATCAAAGAAATGAATACTAAGTATATATGCCCGTTATTATATCGGGATAAAGAGCATGTACAATATAATATCTAAGGTCCGATTCGATTATGTAGTCAGCAATAAATCGAATCACCTCTAAGTCGGTCCTGCTCAATACACACAAAATGCACTAGTGTGATTCTATGGTCAAGACAAACCAATACCAAATCACACTACAACCATATCAATGGTTTGTCCAAAGTCATCTCGGTTGTGAGCCTTTACTTATACTTTACAAGGAGCCGATAACATGATCTCCCGTGTGACACCACACACCATGTTACCTACAATGTAATGTATTAGATAATATGCATAACCATAAATATACAAACAATGATTATGTGATTCTTATTTCAAAATAAAGATGTTCATACAAAAGATAAATTTTTCAGTATACATCCCAACAATCTCCCACTCATACTTAAAGACTATGCTATCCTCAAATAGCCATACATCTGATTCTCATTCCCTCCACATGCCTATCAAAAGTTCTCGCTGGAAGAGCCTTAGTGAAAGGATCTGTCAGGTTATCCTCCGATGCAATCTTGGCCACAACAACTTCTCTCTTTTTGATTTCTCGTATCAGGTGGTACTTGCGCTCTATGTGTTTACTTGCCTTATGGGCTCGTGGTTCCTTCGAGTTTGCAACTGCACCACTATTATCACAATAAATTGTGATAGTTCTGGGCAAACCAGAAATCACATCCAAGTCCATTAAGAAGTTCCTGAGCCACACAGCTTCTTTGGCCGCCTCAGAGGCTGCCACATACTCAGCTTCCATGGTGGAGTCCGCCATGCATTTCTGCTTAACACTCCTCCATACAATGGCTCCACCTCCCAAAGTAAACACAAAACCTGAGGTAGACATACTGTTATCCCTGTCTGATTGGAAGTCGAAATCTATATAACCTACAGGGAGGAATTGTTAGTGAAAGCCCTAGAGCCAATCATGTGATGATTGTTGTATGGACTTTATTGTATCATATTCCTATTTATAAAGGCATAATTATTATATTTACTAGTATTGGTGCCAAATAACTAAATATAATAATGTCCTTGAGTAGTAGGTTCTTATCTATATCAGTCAATTGGTTGAATCGATAATGAGATGATATAGAGAACACTACTCTTAATCATTCTTAGTCGAGTATTAACATTCAGGGACAACGTTAATGTGTAGATACTAGCATGTAGGTCAACATGATGACTTGATCTCACAAGTCATGGATATGAGATATCAAGTTGACACATGGGTATGCATTGGAGAATGAATACTGAATGACCCGCCATGAGAAAGTATCATGGATCGTTATATGAGTGTCATATACTTTCTCATGTGGCTATTAGTATGACTATTAGTCCTTAGACCTGAAGTCACCATGGTTCCCTACATAAGGCGTTGCATACTATGGCTTCGTCAAACGTCACCCGTAAATGGGTGGACTATAAAGGCGATTACTGGGTATGTAACAAATTATGCGGAGGGATGTGAGTGATGTAGATGGAATCTATCCCTCCTATATGACGGGAGAGACATCGATATTCTTGATAGAGTGAGACCACAAAGTGCATGGCCATGCCCAAATGAATCAATATGAGATATTGAGCTTATTTGATTAGAGTGAGTCTAGTTAGAGTTCAAGATTTAGATTGTACCGAGGATGACACGGTCTATGCCTCGATTGGTAAATCTAGATGTCAAGGATAGAGGGACATTGCCACATATTGTGAGAGTCACAATTAGTAGTCACAAAGGTGATGTTGGAGCTCAACATTCTTGTAACTTTGGTAGCAATGATGTGTTGCTAGATACCGCTCATTGCTTATGTTCCTAAATCGGTTTAGGGGCATTGCCAATGTTACAAGAACCTATAGGGTCACACAAATAAGGGCAATTAGATGGAGATTAGGTTCATATGATGAACCATGAGGATTAGGTTCATGGGATGAACCAAATTGGATTAAGAGTAATCCAAATTAGACTAATTGAGTTAGACTCAAGTTGATTCAAGTGTCGAATGAGTCTAATTTAGATTTGATTCATCAAATCAATTTAAATTAAATGAATAGAGATTCATTAAATTAAATTGACTTGAATCAAATGGTTGGATTTGATCAACCATGGGAGATAAGAGGTCAAGTTTGACTTGACATGAGAGGGAAGATGAAAGGTCAAGTTTGACTTGACCAAATGCCATGTCATGATGATGACTTGGCATGGCCGGCCAATGATGATGTTCCACATCATCATGGACACATCATGGGGTTCCACCTCATGAGGGAGACCAAGAGCCATTGGCTCTTGGAGTTACATGCATGCATGTAACCCCCTTATAGTGGGTTATGGATGATGTGAAGTTAAGTTGTGTAACTTCATCTTCTTCCTCTTCTCTTCCCTCATGCTCTCTCTTCCTCATCTAGCCATGAACGTCCAAGGGGTGCTAGCACACTCTAAGGTGTTTTTCTCCACCATTTGTCCATGTGGATACTTGTAGAGGAGTGTACACTTGACACTCTTGAGTTTCGACAAAGCATTTGGACGAGCGGGATAAGCGAAGGGCGTCACTACGAGGGTAATGCTCTCACCTTCTAGATCTAAGGTAGATCTAGGTTTACTTAAGCACAAACATATTTTTATTTTTATATACCTTCGCACAGATCCGTGGTCGGGCTTCCGAGGTTTTCCTAACGCAAAAAGCGGCTTTTGCGGCTCGGAAAGTCCAATAGTGGTATCAGAGCTACGTGTGAAGCATGTATGTGTTTCGTTTTTGTAATTTTTGTATTAGATATAAAAAATTACAGATTTATATGTTTCTGTAAATTTCCTATTTTTATAGAATTTTTGGGTATATTTTCTCGAAGAATCGAAGCAACGAGTGTTGGGACACTTGTAGGCTTCAACCGTTGAGAAAAACTCTCCGAAACGGCGAGTTCTCGCTTTAGGTTTTTGGGACAGTGACTTAAGTCGCTGTAAGATCATTGTAGAGACACTCACAAAGTTTATTTTGCGAGTAGGGGCGCTGCCCCTATCCCCGAAAGGGGCCTTGTCCCGCGATCGTGCCCAGAAACCTCTTAGCGGGACCATTACGGAGAGGTGACTCATAAAATTGAAAAAAAAATAGGAAAAATTATAGAAATTTTCTGTAAAAATACATAATTTAGAATTATGTATAATTCTGTGATTTTCATGGCCCAATAACCCCAATATGATTGGATGTGATGTGTTACAATTCATAATACGGCCTGAGTGCCGTTTTGTGGTTGTGCGTGTTGTATAGTATATGCGACCTGCGCGTCGTATCTTTTCTTTTGATATTCTAGTTGTAAATAATTTTAGACTCAAATGTAACTCGAGTTTCATATTTATAATGTACAAAATGAAGCGGTGGAAAGTCCACTTGAAGACAAGGTTACGAGAAAGGTGACGATGACACATGACGGTCAAAGGAAGCCCTTGGAGAAGCCGCTAGCCTTAGGTTGACCATCTGATCTTCTCATTGGCTTGAGGAGATCGTAGTAGGGCCATGACTACATCACATTTAATTATATATATATATATATATATATATATATATATATATATGTTGATATATATATATATATATATATATATATATATATATATATATATATATATATATATATATATTTTGCTTGTATGTATGTGATGCATGCTAGTAGAATAATGCTTGTATGTATATGATGCATGCTAGAATAATTTTCTTGTATGTATATGATGCATGCTAGATGCATGCTAGAATAATTTTCTTGTATGTATATGATGCATGCTAGAATAATGATTGTATGTATGTGATGCATGCTAATATAGGATAATAAAGGCCTAAATGCGTATAAGATACACATTTCGATTAGATTAGATCATAATCGAATCAACTCGAAAATGCCTACCGAGCCTTGATACCCATCACTACCTCGATCATTTGTTGTTGTTGAATCTGCCAAAGCAGAGCAATGCATATTATATTGGTAGGGTGCGGAGGGACAATCTTGGTCCCGCCTATCACGCTTGGGTTAGAGTAAGCTCAATTAGATTGAGCAAAACTAGTTAACTCAATTGGATCGAGTAGAACTATAGGCATATTCCAAAAGTTGGAAAGATAGGTTAAGATCGCATTTACACTAAATCTTGGGCGATTTAGCCAAAGCTAACTCAAGGTCTTTTGTAAATATGGGTCTTGATCCTATAAACAAGAGTTGCATAGAGATGTAATCGGTAATGTGTTACCCACCGATTGTACTAAGTCTTGGGCGATTTAGCCAAAGCTAACTCAAGGATTAGTATGATGTGGATCTTGTCCCGCAAGAATTATAGCTAGTTTGTATGAATCTAGTAAACTGGTTTGAACACATCCATAACTCGATTCAACAAAATTCCTATAATTCAGTGGGAGCATCATTTGATTAAAGGCCTAATTAAATGATAAAAGGAATATGATATTAATTCTCTGCATTGTATGTTGTAGATAACTATGTCGACAAACACAAACACTCTCTCTCTGCGTTCTGTCCTTGAGAAGGACAATCTCAATGGAGCAAATTTCCTGGACTGGTACAGGAACCTGAGAATTGTTCTCACCAAAGAAAGGAAGTTGTACGTCCTGGAGCAGCCCATTCCGGAGGCACCTCCTGCCACTGCCTCGCGAGCTGACAAAGATGCTTACAAGAAGCATCAAGATGATGCATTAGATGTGTCATGTCTAATGCTCGCGACCATGAACTCTGAGCTTCAGAAGCAACACGAGTTCATGAATGCTTATGATATGGTTGGACATCTTCGTCAACTATATCAAGGACAAGCAAGGTATGAGAGATATGAAGTCTCTAAGGCATTGTTTGGGTCCAAAATGCAAGATGGGACTCCCGTAGGTCCATATGTACTCAAGATGATTGGGTACGTAGAAAACCTACAAAGACTTGGATTCCCACTTGGCCAAGAGCTGACCACTGACCTAATCTTGCAATCTTTGCCGCAAAGCTACAATCAATTTGTCATGAATTACAACATGAATGAAATTGATAAGCCACTGCCTGAGATGCTCAGCATGTTGAGAACTGCTGAGCTCAACCTTAAGAAGGGAAAATCTGATGCCATTTTGATGGTGCAAAAGAAGAAAGGCAAGGGCAAGCCTAAAGGTAAGGTAAAGTCCCAAGCCAAGGGCAAAGGCAAGGAATTGAAACCAAAAGGAGGGGTACCCAAGGAAGGGGTTGGCTTCCACTGCAAGGAAGCTGGACACTGGAAGCGTAGCTACAAAGCATACCTGGAAGATCTTAAGAAGAAGAGAAGTGAGACTTCTACTTCAGGTATAAATGTTATAAAAGTCAATCTATCTATTTCTTCATCATGGGTATTAGATACCAGATGTACATCTCACATTTGTACCAATGTGCAGGCGCTGAGAAATAGCAGGGCATTGACAAAGGGCGAGGTGGACCTACAAGTAGGCAATGGAGCAAGAGTTACTTCTGTTGCTGTAGGAACTTATGATCTATCTTTGCCCTCTGGGCTTGTACTAGAATTAGATGAATGTTGTTATATGTCTGCCTTAACCAAGAACATCATTTCAGTTTCTTGTTTGGATAAGAAAAGATTTGCATTTATAATAAAGAACAAATGGTGTTCAGTTTATTTAAATGATATGTTCTATTGTAGTGCACCTCTAATGAACGGACTCTATTTTCTAGACTTAGAGAGCCCTATCTATAACATAAGTACTAAAAGGTTCAAGTCAAATGAATTGAACCAAACCTATCTCTGGCACTGTCGCTTAGGTCACATAAATGAGAGTCGCTTATCTCAGCTCCATAAGGATGGGCTGCTAGACTCATTTGATTTTGAATCATATGAGACATGCGAGTCTTGCCTTTGAGGCAAGATGACCAAGACTCCCTTTAGTGGACACAGCGGAAGAGCAACAGATTTCTTAGGACTTATACATAGTGATGTATATGACCCTTTCAATGTTGCAGTTAGAGGTGGTTATAGGTACTTCATTACATTTACTGATGACTTCAGTAGATATGGTTATGTGTATCTCATGATACATAAATCAGAATCCTTTGAAAAGTTCAAAGAATTCAAGAATGAAGTACAAAACCAGCTTGGCAAGAGTATTAAGATACTTCGATCAGATCGAGGTGGTGAATACCTTAGCCATGAGTTTCGTGACTATCTAGCTGAGTGTGGGATTCTATCCCAACTCACTCCTCCTGGAACACCACAGTGGAATGGTGTATCCGAAAGGAGGAATCGTACCCTATTAGATATGGTATGATCTATGATGAGTCACACAGATCTTCCTATATCCTTTTGGGGATATGCTCTAGATACAGCAGCCTTTACCCTTAATTGTGTACCATCCAAGGTTGTGATAAAGACACCATATACGATATGGATAGGGAGAAATCCCAAGATGTCTTTCATGAGGATTTGGGGTTGTGAGGCTTACGTTCAACGTCAAGTCTCCGACAAACTGGGACCCAAATCTGATAGGTGCTATTTTGTTGGATATACCAAGGATACAAAGGGATATTACTTCTACATTCCCAGTCAGTACAAAGTGTTTGTAGCAAAGACTGGGATTTTTCTAGAAAGGGATTTTGTTTCTAGAAAAACTAGTGGGAGTACGTTCGATCTTGAAGAAATTCAAGATAAGGACCATAGCACTGAGGCCTTGATGGAGGTTGAACAGGAACCACAAAGTGTTGTGGATGATGAGGTTGTTGCACAAAGGGTTATGGAACAACCACCTGTTCAGGTAGACCTATCTCTTCACAGATCTGATAGGGTACGTCGTCAGCCTGAGAGATACTCATTTCTCTTGTCTGACCATGATGACGTAATGCTCATTGAGAATGATCCTACCTCCTATCAGGAAGCTGTGATGAGCCCAGATTCTAAGAAATGGCTAGAGGCCATGAGATTCGAGATGGAATCCATGTACACCAACCAAGTAATGGCTTTGGTTGATCCACCTGAAGGGGTCAAACCCATTGGGTGTAAGTGGGTCTTTAGGAGAAAGACTGACATGGATGGACTTACGCATACCTATAAGGGTCGATTGGTGGCTAAAGATTTCAAGCAAATTCATGGTATTTACTATGATGAAACCTTTTCTCCAGTGGCGATGTTTAAGTCCATTCGGATCTTGCTTGCTATTGCAGCATACCATGATTATGAGATCTGGCATATGGATGTCAAAATCGCATTTCTGAATGGAAACTTACTCGAGGATGTGTACATGACACAACCTGAGGGTTTTGAAGATCCACAGCATACTGGGAAAGTATGCAAGCTGCAAAGGTCCATTTATGGGCTAAAGAAAGCTTCTCGGAGCTGGAATCTTCAATTCGATGATGCGATCAAACAATTTGATTTCATTAAGAATGAAGATGAACCCTGTGTCTACAAGAGGGTTAATGGGAACACAGTTATCTTCCTTGTATTGTATGTGGATGACATACTGCTCATTGGGAAAGACATCCCTTCGCTACAGTCTGTGAAGACTTGGCTGGGGATGTGCTTCTCAATAAAGGACTTAGGTGAAGCAGCCTGTATTCTAGGCATCAAGATCTATAGAGATAGATCTAAGAGATTGCATGGCCTTAGTCAGAGTACATACAATGACACAGTATTACTACGGTTTGCCATGCAGAATTCCAAGAAGGGACTTCTGCCGATGTTACATGGTGTGAGTCTTTCGAAGACTCAAAGTCCCTCTTCTAGAGAGGAGAGAGACCTCACGGATAAGATCCCTTACGCATCTGCTATAGGATCTATCATGTATGTCATGTTGTGTACTTGTCCTGATGTCTCGTATGCTTTGAGCATGACGAGTAGGTACCAATCAGATCCAGGTGAGCGTCACTAGATAGCAGTCAAGAATATTCTTAAGTACTTGAGAAGAACTAAAGAATATTTCTTGATATTTGGAGGCGATGAGGAGCTAGCTGTAAAGGGTTACAACGATGCCAACTTCCAAACTGACCAGGAAGATTATAGATCGCAGTCAGGGTTCGTGTTTTGCTTGAATGGTGGTGCTGTGAGCTGGAAGAGTTCCAAGCAGGACACAGTTACTGATTCTACAACAGAGGCAGAATATATATCGGTGCTTCCATCTCATTCGAGAGATTATCGATAGAGGAGATGTGAAGATTTGCAGAGTACCCACAGAGGCTAACATCGTAGATCCCTTGACCAAGGCTTTGGCACAGAAAAAACATGATGGTCACACTAGGTCATTGGGTATTAGATACTATGGTGATTGGCTCTTGTGCTAGTGGGAGATTGTTAGTGAAAGCCCTAGAGTCAATCATGTGATGATTGTTGTATGAACTTTATTTTATCATATTCCTATTTATAAAGGCATGGTTATTATATTTACTTGTATTTGTGCCAAAAAACTAAATATAATAATGTCCTTGAGTAGTAGGTTCTTATCTATATCAGTCAATTGGTTGAATCGATAATGAGATGATATAGAGAACACTACTCTTAATCATTCATAGTCGAGTATTAACATTCAGGGACAACGTTAATGCGTAGAGACTAGCATGTAGGTCAACATGATGACTTGATCTCACAAGTCATGGATATGAGATATCAAGTTGACATATGGGTATGCATTGGAGAATGAATACTGAATGACCCGCCATGAGAAAGTATCATGGATCGTTATATGAGAGTCATATACTTTCTCATGTGGCTATTAGTATGACTATTAGTCACTAGACCTGAAGTCACCATGGTTCCCTACATAAGGCGTTGCATGCTTTGGCTTCGTAAAACATCACCCGTAAATGGGTGGACTATAAAGGTGATTACTGGGTATGTAACAAATTATGCGGAGGAATGTGGGTGATGTAGATGGAATCTATCCCTCCTATATGACAGGAGAGACATCGATATTCTTGATAGAGTGAGACCACGAAGTGCATGGTCATGCCCAAATGAATCAATATGAGATATTGAGCTCATTTGATTAGAGTGAGCCTACTTGGAGTTCAAGATTTAGATTGTACCGAGGATGACACGGTCTATGCCTCAATTGGTCAATCTAGATGTCAAGGATAGAGGGACATTGTCACATATTGTGAGAGTCACAATTAGTAGTCACAAAGGTGATGTTGGAGCTCAACATTCTTGTAACTTGGGTAGCAATGATGTGTTGCTAGATACTGCTCATTACTTATGTTCCTAAATCAGTTTAGGGACATTGCCAATGTTACAAGAACCTATAGGGTCACACACATAAGGGCAATTAGATGGAGATTAGGTTCATATGATGAACCATGAGGATTAGGTTCATGGGATGAACCAAATTGGATTAAGAGTAATCCAAATTAGACTAATTGAGTTAGACTCAAGTTGATTCAAGTGTTGAATGAGTCTAATTTAGATTTGATTCATCAAATCAATTTAAATTAAATGAATAGAGATTCATTAAATTAAATTGACTTGAATCAAATGGTTGGATTTGATCAACCATGGGAGATAAGAGGTCAAGTTTGACTTGACTTGAGAGGGAAGATGAAATGTCAAGTTTGACTTGACCAAATGCCATGTCATGATGATGACTTGGCATGGCCGGCCAATGATGATGTTCCACATCATCATGGACACATCATGGGGTGCCACCTCATGAGGGAGACCAAGAGTCATTGGCTCTTGGAGTTACATGCATGCATGTAACCCCCTTATAGTGGGTTATGGATGATGTGAAGTTAAGTTGTGTAACTTCATCTTCTTCCTCTTCTCTTCCCTCAAGCTCTCTCTTCCTCATCTAGCCATGAACGTCCAAGGGGTGCTAGCACACTCTAAGGTGTTTTTCTCCACCATTTGTCCGTGTGGATACTTGTAGAGGAGTGTACACTTGACACTCTTGAGTTCCGACAAAGCATTTGGACGAGCGGGATAAGCGAAGGGCGTCGCTACGAGGGTAATGCTCTCACCTTCTAGATCTAAGGTAGATCTAGGTTTACTTAAGCACATACATGTTTTTATTTTTATATACCTTCGCACGGATCTGTGGCCGGGCTTCCGAGGTTTTCGCAACGCAAAAAGCGGTTTTTACGGCTTGGAAAGTCCAACAGTAATTGGTTTGCCTTGTAAACTACCATATAATCCCTAGTCCTTCTCAGGTACTTCAATATATGCTTTATCGCAGTCTAATGTCCCTGTCCTGGATTACTCTGATATCTACTGACCATGCCCACGGCAAAGCAGATATCTGGTCTAGTATATAGCATCGCATACATGAGGCTTCCTACTGCCGAAGCATAAGGAACCACCTTCATCTCCTCTATCTCCTTAGTTGTTCTAGGATACATCTCCTTAGATAAAGGAACTCCATGCCTGAAAGGTAGAAAACCCTTCTTGGAGTTCTGCATGCTAAAATGATCCATAATGGTGTCTATGTATGAAGCTTGAGACTATTACAACATCCTTTTCTTGCGATCCCTTATAACCTTGATCCCAAGGATGTGTCCAACTTTTCCCAAGTCTTTCATATCAAACTATTTGGACAACCATACCCTTACGTCCGATAACACCTTGACATTGTTGCCAATTAATAAAATGTTATCTATGTATAGTACAAGAAATACTACTGCGATTCCGTCACATCTCTTGTATACACAAGACTCATCCGGACTTTGAATAAATCCATAAGACTGGATCACCTCATCAAAGTGGATGTTCCAAGACCTCGAAGCTTGCTTCAATTCATAAATGGACCGATTAAGCTTGCACACAAGATGCTCTTTGCCATTTGCAATGAATCCCTCTGGTTGCTTCATATAGATGTTTTCCTCAATACTTCCATTAAGGAAAGCTATCTTGACATCCATATGTCATACCTCATAATCCATATGAGTAGCAATACATAAGAGATTCTGGATAGACTTAAGCATGGCTACCGGCGAAAAGGTCTCCTTATAATCAATACCCTCTTTCTGAGTATACGCCTTCGCAACAAGCCTCGGTTTGAAGGTCTCAACCTTCCCGTCTATTCCTCTCTTTCTTTTGTAGATTCACTTGCATCCAATGGTTTTTACACCAACGGGTGGTTCTACAAGCTCCCAGACCTAATTTGAATCCATAGATTCAATCTCAGTATTCATTGCACTTTGCCAAGATACTGCATCTTTATCTTGGATAGCCTCGTCATATGTCCAGGGATCAGGTTCATTTTCACCAGGGACCAAATTAGAAGATTCTCCCAAGAACATGAATCTATCAAGCTATCTCACAACCCTCCCACTATGACGAGGTATCACCTGTGTATCCTCTATGACATGCGGTGCAGTGACTTATGGTATATCCTCTTGTACCAGTGGTACTGAAGAAGTGACTTCCCCTTTAAATTCCTCCAAAACAATCTTACTCATGGGCTTGTGGTTCATCACATAGTCTTCCTCTAGAAATCTAGCATTCGTGCTAATGATCACCTTCTAATCTCTAGGACTATATAACAAACCACCTTTCATTCGTCTAGGATAGCCAACGAACATGCGTACTTCTGTACGAGGTTCCAAATTACCAGCATCTGCCTTTAGCACATGTGCTGGACTCCTCCAAATCTGAATATGTCTTAGACTAGGCTTTCGTCCAGTCCATAATTCTGTGGGAGTAGAAGACACTGATTTAGATGGAAGCAAGTTCAGAATGTACACTACCGTATCTAGAGCATATCTCCAGAACGAATCTTGCAACTCAGAATAACTCATCATCAATCTAACCATCTCCATAAGAGTCTTATTCCTTCACTCTGCTACACCATTCTGCTAGGGTGTTCCAGGTGTAGACAATTGAGATTGAATCCCAGCCTCTGATAAGTAATTCCTAAACTCTCCCAAGAGGTACTCACCACCATGATCAGATCGTAGTGTCTAGATACTTTTACCTTGACGTTTCTCCACATCAGCCTTGAATTCTTTGAACTTGTCAAAGCATTTAGACTTGCGCCGCATCAAGTAAATGTATCCATATCTCGAATAATCATCTATAAAAGAGACGAAATACTCAAAACCACCTCTAGCCTGGATAGACATAGGACCACACAAATCAGAATGAACCAATTCTAACACATCTTTGGCTCTATACCCCTTGGCCTTAAAAGGTCTCTTGGTCATTTTACCCTCCAAGTATGATTCGCAGGTTGGGAAATCTTCCACAACTAATGAACCCATAGGTCCATCAGCTATCAACCTTTGAATTTTGCTTAGGTTAATATGACCAAGCCTAAGATGCCAAAGATTTGTTTGGTTCATCTTCAAAGGTTCTTCTCTCTTATTGGAATTAGAAGATGAGCTATTAACTTTTATTTGCATCGTGGGAGCTTTTGGTTCAAGTGTATACAAATTTCCTATCAATGCACCAGAACAGATAATCTTCCTATTCCTTTTTATAACAATTCTGTCATTAAAAGAAATAGAATATCCATCCATAAATAATTTATAAATCGAAATTAAATTTTTTCTAAAAAAAAGTACATAGAGGCAATTTTTAAGAACCAAAACTTTATTTTTCTCAAAAGACAAATAAACATCTCCCACTGAAATAGCCGCCACCTTCTTGGCATCACCCAAGTATACGGTAATCTCACCCTCAACCAGTCGTCTGGTTTCCTGGAACCCCTACAAAGTATTCCAGACATGATCAGTAACTCTCGTATCTACACACCAGGCGCCGGTAGATAACATCGCTAAACATGTTTCAACGACTAAACCAAAAGATATACCTTTGTTCTGCTTGCGGTTGGGGCAGTCCTTCTTCCAGTGTCCAGTCTGCTTACAAGTGAAGCACTTGCCTTTCGGCTTCTTCACTCCTCCCTAAGTTCCTCCCACCGCCTTTGCCCCAACTTGTTTCTTCTTCTTCTTGCCTTTCGGCTTAGAAGTAGAAACCTTTTGGGCAACAATGGCTTCTTTGAGCACTACTGAAAAAGCCCCTCTGGAGTTACATCTTGTTCATGTTGTAGTTCAGGGGAAACTACTCAAAACTCCTAGGTAGAGACTAGAGAATGATATCGACCTGGGTTTCCCCATCGATCTCAGCTCTGAGGACTTCCAGCTTATTCAAATGAGCGATCATCTTGAGAACATGATCCCTCACGGGTGTTCCCTCGATCATGGTGGTCATCATCAAGTTCCTCATGGCTTCCTGCCTGGCAGCCTGATTCTAGTGTCCGAAAAGCTTTTTGAGATTGAGCATCATGTCATAAGCAGTGGGCATGGCTTGATGCTGATGTTGCAGTACATTTGACATAGATGCCAAAATGTAACACCGCGCCATCTCATCAGCCTTGATCCACTTCTTATAACTCACCTTCTCCTTTTTCCACAGAATCATCTGCGGGCTTAGGAGGGCACTCTTCGAGGAGTACATATTTGTATTCCTCAGCAGTCAAGACAATGTCAAGATTCCTCTTCCAATAAACATAGTTAGGTCCAGTAAGTTTATTTTCATTCAGTATCACAGCAAGCGGGTTGAAAGTCATTTTGAAAGAAAACCTAAGAATCACATAGATCAAAACATTAGATTTTAAAAATTATTGATTTCTCAAACAATAAAATTTTAAAATCAACCAGCACCTCAAAACACCGAGAATATCGTATGCCACGATAGTGTCGACGTATACGAATTCTACATTTGTATGAGGAGGTTTTACCCATTAATTTTACTATCTTGTCAACCTAACTTTTTCACAAGTAAAATTAATAGTTGGTTCCTCTTTGGCCCTATAAATAAAAGCAGTGACTCCGATGGGGAGGATACTTATATCTGTATCTAAGTGTTCACCATTACTCGGTACCAAGGTAATTATCTCGGGTTATGTGCCTTCCGATGGGGAAGTACACATGCTCCATAATATTCATCTTTGTGATCCATAAAAAAACTCATTCGATGGGGAGGAAGGCACTCAGAGCCAATGCACAAGTTTGTTTGCATCACATGTCAAATCGTAATGGAGGCCATGAGAATTTATAAAAAATATTCCTCTCCCACTTAATAATTTAAAATTGAGGAATTTTCTAGCCTACAACATGCATATCAAACAATAATCAATAAATATAAAAAATAAATATTTTCCAACTATTATGACTTTTGTCTTCAATATGTCTCCCGTCGTATCGCCATCTCGTCCGCTCCTCCCTACGCCATGTACGAGCCATCCGGAGATCCGATCCGAGACTAAAAACTATTTTAATTTACATCCATCGATCCTATACTCCACGAGGGAGTGTACATGAAATCTAGATCGAAAGTAAACTAAAATAAAAAGAGTGGCTAAACAATGTCGTATCTAATTACAAAAATTAAATACTAGCCACGTCAACCCCGAGGATTCAATAAAATATACAATTACACACATACAATCACATACACACATAAGACCATAATAGTTGGATCCTTTCCTGCAACCAAAAAGTTAACCTACGCACATCCTACTATTATCTGGCACATATAATATATGAAAAGTGCATAAAAGTAACCGAATCCTAAACACACAAAACCAGAAACCATGGCTCTGATACCACTTGAAGGTAGGAAACTTCGCTTCCCACTTCAACTCGGTTGCTTGTTCATGGCGATCCCATCGACGTCCCCGGATTAAAAAAAATTTAATCCTAGACAAAAGGGATCACCCAAGCAACCGTTTCATCATCGTGCTATTCGATTAGAGTAGTCACTTGAACAAACTTGTTGTTCAAGCAATCAACCTCTATTCTACGAATAGCCGCGGAATAGACGATGTACGGATCGCCAGCTTTTGTGTTTATATTTGGAGTCCAACTATATTTAACCATAAAAACAGAATATATAACATGTATATGATTGAAAAACAATTATAGACATGTTACAAAAGAAAATAGACAATTGTTATACCTCTCGATCTTCTATTGTATGTCCTTCCTCCTTTTGGACGTCGTGTGGGCGATGATCTTCCAAAAGTCGAAGATCCTAGATCACCAATCTTCCTATCCTTATTCTCTCCGAACAAAGGAAGATCAATAACAAAACTCTTCCTCTCCTTTCTTGCGCCAACCACCAAGCACCAACTTGGTGTGCGTCGGAGATGGATGCCGGCCAAGAGCTCCAAGGGAAGACCCTAACCTTTGTTTCCACCGGCCAAGGAGAGGAGAAGGATGAGGTTTGGACACCGGCCAAGGGAAGGGAGAAGAAGATGGGCGTCGGCCACTAAGGAAGAGGAAGAAGAAAGGAAACAAATTCCTTATTTGTGGCCGCCCAAGCCTCCAAACCCTAATCCTATCTCTTTTCTAATTCATCTTGTCGCCCACCCTAAAGCCCCTTTTTATAGAGTTAGGGATAATCCTTGTTTTAATCTCCACCATTGGTTCTAGGGATTTAATCTCAACCGTCGGTTCTAGAGATTTAATCTCAACCGTCGAATCTAGAGATTTAATCTCTACCGTTGGATCTAGAGTTTTGTTTTCAACCATTGGATCAAGGCTTCATGAGGTTTTAATAGGCTACAATAGGGACCGTGAGAAGGAGTTGGATCTTGGCGACCCAATGGATCAAGCCCACATAAAGTCCGATCCATTAATGATAATCCAATCCACTAAAGGATTATCATTGATCTACCTCACCAACCCCCATAAGTTAATATGGGCTCCATATATTATTTGTACATTTATCTCCCCATGTTTAAGATCTCGAATGTCCATCAATTAATTAATTTACTGACCATTAATTAATCAACATCTAACTCCATGAGTAGTACCACTCAACCTTTTCATCATGCCGAACCAAGTCCACCTGCAGGGTTTACATGATGAACCTTATAAGCTCCTTAAGGGGACATCATCATCCTAATATATAGGACACGGTTTCCTCCCATAATCAATGGCACACCATATAAGTAATATCATTTCACAACTTACCGAGCCTATCGATTTACTTTATAAATCTCGCCTATTAGTAAATCAAAGAAATGAATACTAAGTATATGTGCCCATTATTATATTGGGATTAATAACATGTACAATATAATATCTGAGGTCCGATTCGATTATGTAGTCAGCAATAAATCGAATCACCTCTAAGTCGGTCCTGCTCAATACACACAAAGTGCACTAGTGTGATTCTATGGTCAAGATAAAACAATACCAAATCACACTACAACCATACCAATGGTTTGTCCAAAGTCATCTCGGTTGTGAGCCTTTACTTATACTTTATAAGGAGTCGATAACATGATCTCCCGTGTGACACCACACACCATGTTACCTACAATGTAATGTATTAGACAATATGCATAACAATAAATATGCAAACAATGATCATGTGATTCTTATTTTAAAATAAAGATGTTCATACAAAAGATAGACTTTTCAGTATACATCCCAACACGTTGTGTGGGCAATGATCCTCCAAGAATTGAAGTCTTCTAGATCTCGTTCTTCCCTTCCTTGCTCACTAAGAACAAAGGGAAGAATACTTCACCCTTCTTCTCCTTACGTGTGACAACCACCAAATGCTATACCCTTGGTGTTTGCCGGCCCTAATGAGAGGGAGAAGAAGAACCGGCTAAGGCAATGTAAGAAAGGACCCTCACCTCCTTGCTTTGCCACCGGCCCTTGAAGTGGAAGAAGAAAGGGGCGCTGACCTTGGTGATGAAGAAGAGGAGGGGCGCTGGCTATACCTTAGGAAGAGAGGAAAATAAAACCCAAGCCCTTCGACTTATTGCCTCCTAAACCTTCTCCAAACCTAGCACAACCCCAATCTTTTCTTGCCGCCCAAGCCTTGGACTCAAAACCCTAGAATCCAATTCTCTTTTTTTTTGGCCGCCCAAGCCTTGGGGCCTTATTTTTAGATTTTGCCCAATCCTCCTTTTAATCATGTCCGTTGGATCTAGCCTTCATGAGGGTTTTAATAGGCTACAATAGGTACCATGAGGAGGAGTTGGATCTTGGCCACCTAATGGATCTGACCCACATAAATCTGATCCATTAATGATAATCCATTCCACTAGAGTAATATTATTGATCTACCTCACCAACCTCTATAAATAAATATGGGATCCACATATTAATTGTACAAATATCTCTTCGTGTTTAAGATATCTAGAGTCCATTAATTAATTAATTTACTAATAATTAATTAATTAACATCTAACTCCATGAGTAGTACCACTCAACCTTATCATCATGCCAGACCAAGTCCACCTGCAGGATTTACATGATGATCCTGTTAGTGAAAGCCCTAGAGCCAATCATGTGATGATTGTTGTATGAACTTTATTCTATCATATTCCTATTCATAAAGGCATGGTTATTATGTTTACTTGTATTGGTGCTAAATAAACTAAGTATAATAACGTCCTTGAGTAGTAGGTTCTTATCTATATCAATCGATTGGTTGAATCGATAATGAGATGATATAGAGAACACTACTCTTAATCATTCCGAGTCAAGTATTAACATTCAGGGACAATGTTAATGCGTAGAGACTAGCATGTAGGTCAACACGATGACTTGATCTCACAAGTCATGGATATGAGATATCAAGTTGACACATGGGTATTCATTGGAGAATATATACTGAATGACCCGCCATGAGAAAGTATCATGGATCGTTATATGAGTGTCATATACTTTCTCATGTGGCTATTAGTATGACTATTAGTTCTTAGACCTGAAGTCACCATGGTTCCCTACATAAGGAGTTGCATACTTTGGCTTCGTCAAACGTCACCCGTAAATGGGTGGACTATAAAGGCGATTATTGGGTGTGTAACAAATTATGCGGAAGGATGTGAGTGATGTAGATGAGACCTATCCCTCCTATATGACGGGGGTGACATCGATATTCTTGATAGAGTGAGACCACGAAGTGCATGGCCATGCCCAAATGAGTCAATATGAGATATTGAGCTCATTTGATTAGAGTGAGTCTACTTGGAGTTCAAGATATAGATTGTACCGAGGATGACACGGTCTATGCCTCGATTGGTCAATCTAGATGTCAAGGATAGAGGGACATTGTCACATATTGTGAGAGTCACAATTAGTAGTCACAAAAGTGATGTTGGAGCTCAACATTCTTTTAACTTGGGTAGCAATGATATGTTGCTAGATACCGCTCATTGCTTATGTTCTTAAATCAGTTTAGGGACATTGCTAATGTTATAAGAACCTATAGGGTCACACACAAAGGGCAATTAGATGGAGATTAGGTTCATATGATGAACCATGAGGATTAGGTTCATGGGATGAACCAAATTGGAATAAGAGTAATCCTAATTAGACTAATTGAGTTGAACTCAATTTGATTCAAGTGTTGAATGAGTCTAATTTAGATTTGATTCATCAAATCAATTTAAATTAATGAATAGAGATTGATTAAATTAAAATTGACTTGAATCAAATGGTTGGATTTGATCAACCATGGGAGATAAGAGGTGAAGTTTGACTTGACATGAGAGGGAAGATGAAAGGTCAAGTTTGACTTGACCAAATGCCATGTCATGATGATGACTTGGGATGGCCAGCCAATGATGATGCTCCACATCATCATTGACTTAGCATGTGGTGCCACCACATGAGGGAGACCAAGAGCCATTGGCTCTTGGAGGAGTTACATGCATGCATGTAACCTCCCAAGCCTTGAAGTGGTCGGCCACTCCATTAGATGAAAAATATTCATTTTTGTGAGTTACACAACTTCATCTTCCTCCTTGGAGCATCCTCTCAAGCTCCCTCTCCTCGTTGGCCGAACCATCCATAGGGTGCTTGCACACTCAAGGGTGTGTTTTCTCCACCTATTGCTTGTGTGGATACCAATAGAGGAGTGTACACTTGACACTCTAGAGTTCCGGCAAGCTATTTGGACGAGCGGGATTTGCGAAGGGCATCACATCAAGGGTAACTTCTTATCATGTAGATCTAGAGTAGATATAAAGGTATTAAACACATACATGTTAGTTTTATTTTTTATACTTCGCACGGATCCGTGGACGGGGCTTCCGAGGTTTCCACAACGCAAAAAGCGGTTTTTGTGGCTCGGAAAACCCAACAGTGGTATTAGAGCCATGTGCGAAGCATGTATGTGTTTCGTTTTTGTAGTTTTTATATTATATATAAAAATTACATATTTTTATGTTTATGTAAATTTCTTATTTTTATAGAATTGTTTGGAATTTTTCTCGAAGAGTCGAAGCAACGAGTGTTGGGACACTTGTAGGCTTCAACCATCGAGAAAAACTCTCAAGCATGAGTTCTCGCTTTTGGTTTTTGGGACAGAGACTTAAGTCACTATAAGATCATAGTAGAGACACTCACAAAGTTTATTTTGCGAATAGGGGCGCTGCCCCTATCCCCAAAAGGGGCCTTGTCTCGCGATCGCGCCCGGAAACCGCTTAGCGGGGCCGTTACGGAGAGGTGACTCATAAAATTGAAAAAAATAGGAAAAATTATAGAAATTTTCTGTAAAAATACATAATTTAGAATTATGTATAATTCTGTGATTGTCATGGCCCAAGAACCCCAATTTTATTGGACGTTAATGTGTTATAATTCATAATACGGCCTACGTGCCGTTTTTGTGGTTGTGCATGTTGTATAGTGTATGCGACCTGCGCGTCATGCCTCTTTTTTTTAAATTCTAGTTGTAAATAGTTTTAGACTCGAATGTAACTCGAGTTTTATATTTGTAATGTACAAAATAGAGCGGTGGAAAGTCCACTTGAAGGCGAGATTACGAGAAAGGGTGCGGCGACACATGGCGGTAAGAAAGCGCTTGGAGAAAGCGCTAGCCTAGGTTGACCGTCCGATCTTCTCATTGGCTTGAGAAGATCGTAGTAGAAACCATGACCACATCACATTGATTATATATTATATATATATATATATATATATATATATATATATATATATATTATATTATATATATATTTGATTTTGCTAGTATGTATGTGATGCATGCTAGTAGAATAATGCTTGTATATATATGATGCATGCTAGGATATTTTTCTTGTATGTATATGATGCATGCTAGAATAATGCTTGTATGTATGTGATGCATGCTAATATAGGATAATAAAGGCCTTACTGCGTATATGATACACATTACGATTAGATTAGATCTTAATCGAATCAACTCATAAATGCCTACCAGGTCCTTGATACCCATCACTGCCTCAATCATTTGTAATTGTTGAATGCACAAGCGAGAGCGCATATTATCTTGGTAGGGTGCGGAGGGACAGTCTTGGTCCCGCCTATCACGACATGGGTTAGAGTAAGCTCAATTAGATTGAGTAAAACTAGATAACTCAATTGGATCGAGTAGAACTCTAGGCATATTCCAATCGTTGGAAAGATAGGATAAGATCACATTTACACTAAATCTTGGGCGATTTAGCCAAAGCTAACTCACGGTCTTTTGTAAATGTGGGTCTTGATCCTATAAACAAGAGTTGCATAGAGATGTAATCGGTAATGTGTTACCCACGTCGTACTAAGTCTTTGGCGATTTAGCAAAAGCTCACTCAAGGCTTAGTATGATTTGGTTCTTGTCCTACAAGAATTATAGCTATTGAGTATGAATCTAGTACTGTGGTTTTACCACATCCATAAATCAATTCTACAAAATTCCTATAATTCAGTGGGAGCATCATTTGATTAAAGGCCTAATTAAATGATAAAAGTAATATGATATTAATTCTCTGCATTGTATGTTGTAGATAACTATGTCGACAAACACGAACACTCTCTCTCTGTGTTCTGTCCTTGAGAAGGACAAGCTCGATGGAGCAAATTTCTAGTGATACGGGAACACTCAGAATTATTCTCACCCAAGAAAGGAAGTTGTCGTCTGGAACAGCCCATTCGGAGGCACCTCCTGCCGCTGCCTCGCGAGCTGACAAAGATGCTTACAAGAAGCATCAAGATGATGCATTAGATGTGTCATGTCTAATGCTCGCGACCATGAACTCTGAGCTTCAGAAGCAACACGAGTTCATGAATGCTTATGATATGGTTGGACATCTTCGTCAACTATATCAAGGACAAGAAAGGCATGAGAGATATGAAGTCTCTAAGGCATTGTTTGGGTCCAAAATGCAAGATTGGACTCCCGTAGGTCCATATGTACTCAAGATGATTGAGTACGTAGAAAACCTACAAAGTTGGGATTCCCCACTTGGCTAAGAGAGCGCCTGACTTGATCTTGCAATCTTTGCCACAAGCCTACAATCAATTTGTCATGAATTATAACATGAATGAAATTGATAAGCCACTGCCTGAGATGCTCAGCATGTTGAGAACTGAGCTTAACCTTAAGAAGGAAAATCTGACACCATTTTGATGGTGCAGAAGAAGAAAGGCAGGGCAAACCTAAAGGTAAGGGAAAGTCCCAAGCCAAGGGCAAAGGCAAGAACTTAAACCCAAAGGAGGGTAGCCAAGGAAGGGGCTTGCTTCCCTGCAAGGAAGCATTTGGACTGGAGCGTAGCTGAGCTTATGCGGAAGATCTTAAGAAGAAGAGAAGTGAGACTTCTACTTGGTATAAATGTTATAGAAGTCAATCTATCTATTTCTTCATCATGGGTATTAGATCTCAGGATGTGCATCTCACATTTGTACCAATGTGTATTTGAGAAATAGCGAGGCATTGACAAAGGCGAGTGGACCTACGAGTAGGCAATGGAGCAAGAGTTCTTGCTTATTCTTTGTAGGAACTTATGATCTATCTCTACGCCCGGCTTGTACTAGAATTAGATGAATGTTGTTATGTGCGCCTTAACTAAAAACATCATTTCGATTTCTTGGTTGGACAAGACAGGATTTACAGTTATAATAAAGAACAAATGTTGTTCAGTTTATTTAAATGATATGTTCTATTGTAGTGCACCTCTCATGAACGGACTCTACTTTCTAGACTTAGAGAGCCCTCTCTCTAACATCAGTACCAAAAGGTTCAAGTCAAATGAGTTGAACCAAACCTATCTCTGGCATTGTCGCTTAGGTCACATAAATGAGAGTCACTTATCTCAGCTCTATAAGGATGGTGCTGGACTCATTTGATTTTGAATCATATGAGACATGCGAGTCTTGCCTTTTAGGCAAGATGACCAAGACTCCCTTTAGTGGACACAGCGAAAGAGCAATAGATTTGTTAGGACTTATACATAGTGATGTATGTGGCCCTTTCAATGTTGCTGCTAGAGGTGGTTACAGGTACTTCATTACATTTATTGATGACTTCAGTAGATATGGTTATGTGTATCTTATGACACATAAATCAGAATCCTTTGAAAAGTTCAAAGAATTCAAGAATGAAGTACAAAACCAGCTTGGCAAGAGTATTAAGATACTTCGATCAGATCGAGGTGGTGAATACCTTAGCCATGAGTTTCGTGACTATCTAGCTGAGTGTGGGATTCTATCCCAACTCACTCCTCCTGGAACACCACAGTGGAATGGTGTATCCGAAAGGAGGAATCGTACCCTATTAGATATGATACGATCTATGATGAGTCACACAGATCTTCCTATATCCTTTTGGGGATATGCTCTAGACACAGCAGCCTTTACCCTTATCAGTGTATCATCCAAGGCTGTCATAAAGACACCATATACGATATGGACAGGGAGAAATCCCAAGATGTCTTTCATGAGGATTTGGGGTTGTGAGGCTTATGTTCGACGTCAAGTCTCAGACAAACTGGGACCCAAATCCGATAGGTGCTATTTTGTTGGATATCCCAAGGATACAAAGGGATATTACTTCTACATTCCCAGTCAGCACAAAGTGTTTGTGGCAAAGACTGGGGTTTTTCTAGAAAGGGATTTTGTTTCTAGAAAAACTAGTGAGAATCGTTCGATCTTGAAGAAATTCAAGATAAGGACCATATGCTTGAGGCCTTGATGGAGGTTGAGCAGGAACCACAAAGTGTTGTGGGTGATGAGGTTGTTGCACAAGAGTTGTGGAACAACCACTGTTCATGTAGACCTACCTCTTAGCGAGTCTCGATAGGTATCTCGTCGGCTGAGAGATATTCATTTCTCTTATCTGACCATGATGGCATTATGCTCATTGAGAATGAGCCTACCTCCTATCAGGAAGCTGTGATGAGCCCAGATTCTGAGAAATGGCTAGAGGCCATGAGATCCGAGATGGAATCCATTTACACCAACCAAGTATGGACTTTGGTTGATCCACGAAGAGTCAAACCCATTGGGTGTAAGTGGGTCTTTAGGAGAAAGACTGACATGGATGGACTTACGCATACCTATAAAGGTCGATTGGTGGCTAAAGGTTTCAAGCAAATTCATGGTATTGACTATGATGAAACTTTTTCTCCAGTGGCGATGTTTAAGTCCATTCGGATCTTGCTTGCTATTGCAGTATACCACGATTATGAGATTTGGCAGATGGATCTCAAAACCGCCTTTCTGAATGGAAACTAACTCAAGGATGTGTACATGACACAACCTGAGGGTTTTGAAGATCCACAACATACTGGAAAAGTATGCAAGTTGCAAAGGTCCATTTATGGGCTAAAGCAAGCCTCTCGGAGCTGGAATCTTCGATTCAATGATGCGATCAAACAGTTTGGTTTCATCAAGAATGAAGATGAACCCTGTGTCTACAAGAGGGTTAATGGGAACACAGTTGTCTTCCTTGTATTGTATGTGGATGACATACTACTCATTGGGAATGACATCCCTTCGCTACAGTCTGAGAAGACTTGGCTAGGGATGTGCTTCTCAATGAAGGACTTAGGTGAAGCAGCCTGTATTCTAGCCATCAAGATCTATAGAGATAGATCTAAGAGATTGCTTGGCCTAAGTCAGAGTACATACATTGACACGGTATTACTACGATTTGCCATGCATAATTCCAAGAAGGAACTTTTGTCGATGTCACATGGTGTGAGTCTTTCGAAGACTCAAAGTCCCTCTTCTAGAGAGGAGAGAGACCGCATGGATAAGATCCCTTACGCATCTGCTATAGGATCTATCATGTATGCCATGCTGTGTACTCGTCCTGATGTCTCGTATGCTTTGAGCATGACGAGTAGATACCAGTCAGATCAAGGTGAGCATCAATGGATAGCAGTCAAGAATATTGTTAAGTACTTGAGAAGGACTAAAGAATATTTCTTGATATTTGGAGGCGATGAGGAGCTAGCTGTAAAGAGTTACAGCGATGCTAGCTTCCAAACTGACCAGGATGATTATAGATCACAGTCAGGGTTCGTGTTTTGCTTGAATGGTGGCGTTGTGAGTTGGAAGAGTTCCAAGCAGAACACAATTGTTGATTCTACAACATAGGCCAAATATATCGGTGCTTCCATCTCATTCGAGAGATTATCGATAGAGGAGATGTGAAGATTTCTAGAGTACCCACAGAGGCTAACATCGCAGATCCCTTGACCAAGGCTTTGGCACAGAAAAAGCATGATGGTCACATTAGGTCATTGGGTATTAGATACTACGGTGATTGGCACTTGTGCTAGTGGGAGATTGTTAGTGAAAGCCCTAGAGCCAATCATGTGATGATTGTTGTATGAACTTTATTGTATCATATTCCTATTCACAAAGGCATGGTTATTATATTTACTTGTATTGGTGCCAAATAAACTAAGTATAATAATGTCCTTGAGTAGTAGGTTCTTATCTATATCAATCGATTGGTTGAATCGATAATGAGATGATATAGAGAACACTACTCTTAATCATTCCTAGTCAAGTATTAACATTCGGGGACAATGTTAATGCATAGAGACTAACATGTAGGTCAACGATGACTTGATCTCACAAGTCATGGATATGAGATATCAAGTTGACACATGGGTATGCATTGGAGAATGTAAATCTTGAATGACCCATGAGAAGTATCATGGATCATTATATGAGTGTCATATACTTTCTCATGTGGCTATTAGTATGACTATTAGTCCTTAGACCTGAAGTCACCATGGTTCCCTACATAAGGAGTTGCATACTTTGGCTTCGTTAAACGTCACCCGTAAATGGGTGGACTATAAAGGCGATTACTGGGTATGTAACAAATTATGCGGAGGATGTGAGTGATGTAGATGGGATCTATCCCTCCTATATGTGAGGGGTGACATCGATATTCTTGATAGAGTGAGACCACGAAGTGCATGGCCATGCCCAAAATGAGTCGATATGAGATATTGAGCTCATTTGATTAGAGTGAGTCTACTTGGAGTTCAAGATATAGATTGTACCGAGGATGACACGGTCTATGCCTCGATTGGTCAATCTAGATGTCAAGGATAGAGGGACATTGTCACATATTGTGAGAGTCACAATTAGTAGTCACAAAGGTGATGTTGGAGCTCAACCTTCTTGTAACTTGGGTAGCAATGATGTGTTGCTAGATACCGCTCATTGCTTATGTTCCTAAATCGGTTTAGGGACATTGCCAACGTTACAAGAACCTATAAGTCACACAAAGGGCAATTAGATGGAGATTAGGTTCATATGATGAACCATGAGGATTAGGTTCATGGGATGAACCAAATTGGATTAAGAGTAATCCTAATTAGACTAATTGAGTTGGACTCAATTTGATTCAAGTGTTGAATGAGTCTAATTTAGATTTGATTCATCAAATCAATTTAAATTAATGAATAGAGATTCATTAAATTAAAATTGACTTGAATCAAATGGTTGGATTTGATCAACCATGGGAGATAAGAGGTCAAGTTTGACTTGACTTGAGAGGGAAGATGAAAGGTCAAGTTTGACTTGACCAAATGCCATGTCATGATGATGACTTGGCATGATGATGATTCTCCACATCATCATTGACTTAGCATGTGGTGCCACCTCATGAGGAGACCAAGAGCAATTGGCTCTTGTTGGATTTACATGCATACATGTAACCTCCCAAGCCTAAGTGGTAGCCACTCCATTAGATGAAAAATATTCATTTTTGTGAGTTACACAACTTCATCTTCCTCCTTGGATCATCCTCTCAAGCTCCCTCTCCTCCTTGGCGACCATCCATAGGGTGCTAGCACTCTAAAGGGTGTGTTTTCTCCACCTATTGCTTGTGTGGATACCAATAGAGGAGTGTACACTTGACACTCTAGAGTTCCGGCAAGCTATTTGGACGAGCGGGATTTGCGAAGGGCGTCACATCAAGGGTAACTTCTTATCATGTAGATCTAGAGTAGATATAAAGGTATTAAACACATACATGTTAGTTTTATTTTTTATACTTCGCACGGATCCGTGGACGGGGCTTCCGAGGTTTCCACAACGCAAAAAGCGGTTTTTGTGGCTCGGAAAACCCAACAGTGGTATTAGAGCCATGTGCGAAGCATGTATGTGTTTCGTTTTTGTAGTTTTTATATTATATATAAAAATTACATATTTTTATGTTTATGTAAATTTCTTATTTTTATAGAATTTTTTGGAATTTTTCTCGAAGAGTCGAAGCAACGAGTGTTGGGACACTTGTAGGCTTCAACCATCGAGAAAAACTCTCTGAAACGGCGAGTTCTCGCTTTTGGTTTTTGGGACAGAGACTTAAGTCACTATAAGATCATAGTAGAGACACTCACAAAGTTTATTTTGCGAATAGGGGCGCTGCCCCTATCCCCAAAAGGGGCCTTGTCTCATGATCGCAAACCGCTTAAGCGGGCCGTTAGGTGACTCATAAAATTGAAAAAAATAGGAAAAATTATAGAAATTTTCTGTAAAAATACATAATTTAGAATTATGTATAATTCTGTGATTGTCATGGCCCAAGAACCCCAATTTTATTGGACGTTAATGTGTTATAATTCATAATACGGCCTGCGTGCCGTTTTTGTGGTTGTGCATGTTGTATAGTGTATGCGACCTGCGCGTCATGCCTCTTTTTTTGAAATTCTAGTTGTAAATAGTTTTAGACTCGAATGTAACTCGAGTTTTATATTTGTAATGTACAAAATAGAGCGGTGGAAAGTCCAATTGTAGACGAAGTTACGAGAAGGGTGCCGACGACACATGGCTGTCAAAGAAAGCGCTTGGAGAAGCCGCTAGCCCTAGGTTGACCGTCCGATCTTCTCATTGGCTTGAGAAGATCGTAGTAGGGCCATGACCACATCACAGTTGATTATATATATATATATATATATATATGTTGATATATATATATATATATATATATATATATATATATATATTATATTATATATATATTTGATTTTGCTAGTATGTATGTGATGCATGCTAGTAGAATAATGCTTGTATGTATATGATGCATGCTAGGATATTTTTCTTGTATGTATATGATGCATGCTAGAATAATGCTTGTATGTATGTGATGCATGCTAATATAGGATAATAAAGGCCTTACTGCGTATATGATACACATTACGATTAGATTAGATCTTAATCGAATCAACTCATAAATGCCTACCAGGTCCTTGATACCCATCACTGCCTCGATCATTTGTAATTGTTGAATCTGCCAAAGCAGAGCAACGCATATTATCTTGGTAGGGTGCGGAGGGACAGTCTTGGTCCCGCCTATCACGACATGGGTTAGAGTAAGCTCAATTAGATTGAGTAAAACTAGATAACTCAATTGGATCGAGTAGAACTCTAGGCATATTCCAATCGTTGGAAAGATAGGATAAGATCACATTTACACTAAATCTTGGGCGATTTAGCCAAAGCTAACTCACGGTCTTTTGTAAATGTGGGTCTTGATCCTATAAACAAGAGTTGCATAGAGATGTAATCGGTAATGTGTTACCCACCGATCGTACTAAGTCTTGGGCGATTTAGCCAAAGTTAACTCAAGGCTTAGTATGATTTGGATCTTGTCCCGCAAGAATTATAGCTAGTTTGTATGAATCTAGTAATGTTATTTGGCCACATCCATAACTCGATTCTACAAAATTCCTATAATTCAGTGGGAGCATCATTTGATTAAAGGCCTAATTAAATGAAAAAAAAGGAATATGATATTAATTCTCTGCATTGTATGTTATAGATTACTATGTCGACAAACACAAACACTCTCTCTCTGTGTTTTGTCCTTGAGAAGGACAAGCTCAATGGAGCAAATTTCTAGGACTGGTACAGGAACCTGAGAATTATTCTCACCCAAGAAAGGAAGTTGTACGTCCTGGAACAACCCATTCCAGAGGCACCTCCTGCCACTGCCTCGCAAGCTGACAAAGATGCTTACAAGAAGCATCAAGATGATGCATTAGATGTGTCATGTCTAATGCTCACAACCATGAACTCTGAGCTTCAGAAGCAACACGAGTTCATGAATGCTTATGATATAGTTGGACATCTTCATCAACTATATCAAGGAAAAGAAAGGCATGAGAGATATGAAGTCTCTAAGCCATTGTTTGGGTCCAAAATGCAAGATGGGACTCCCGTAGGTCCATATGTACTCAAGATGATTGGGTACGTAGAAAACTTACAAAGGCTGGGATTCCCACTTGGCCAAGAGCTGGCTACTGACATGATCTTGCAATCTTTGCCACAAGCCTACAATTAATTTGTCATGAATTATAACATGAATGAAATTGATAAGCCACTACCTGAGATGCTCAGCATGTTGAGAACTGCTGAGCTTAACCTTAAGAAGGGAAAATCTGACACCATTTTGATGGTGCAAAAGAAGAAAGGCAAGGGCAAACCTAAAGGTAAGGGAAAGTCCCAAGCCAAGGGCAAAGGCAAGAAACTTAAACCAAAAGGAGGGGTGGCCAAGGAAGGGGCTTGCTTCCACTGCAAGGAAGCTGGACACTGGAAGCGTAACTGCAAAGCTTACCTCGAAGAGCTTAAGAAGAAGAGAAGTGAGACTTCTACTTCAGGTATAAATGTTATAGAAGTCAATCTATCTATTTCTTCATCATGGGTATTAGATACCGGATGTGCATCTCACATTTGTACCAATGTGTAGGCGCTGAGAAATAGCAGGGCATTGACAAAGGGCGAGGTGGACCTACGAGTAGACAATGGAGCAAGAGTTGCTGCTGTTGCTGTAGGAACTTATGATCTATCTCTGCCCACTGGGCTTGTACTAGAATTAGATGAATGTTGTTATGTTCCTGCTTTAAACATAATTTCAGTTTCTTGTTTGGACAAGAAAGGATTTATAATTATAATAAAGAACAAATGTTGTTCAGTTTATTTAAATGATATGTTCTATTGTAGTGCACCTCTAATGAACGGACTCTACTTTCTAGACTTAGAGAGCCCTATCTATAACATAAGTACTAAAAGGTTCAAGTCAAATGAGTTGAACCAAACCTATCTCTGGCATTGTCGCTTAGGTCACATAAATGAGAGTCACTTATCTCAGCTCTATAAGGATGGGCTGCTGGACTCATTTGATTTTGAATCATATGAGACATGCGAGTCTTGCCTTTTAGGCAAGATAACCAAGACTCCCTTTAGTGGACACAGCGAAAGAGCAATAGATTTGTTAGGACTTATACATAGTGATGTATGTGGCCCTTTCAATGTTGCTGCTAGAGGTGGTTACAGGTACTTCATTACATTTATTGATGACTTCAGTAGATATGGTTATGTGTATCTTATGACACATAAATCAGAATCCTTTAAAAAGTTCAAAGAATTCAAGAATGAAGTACAAAACCAGCTTGGCAAGAGTATTAAGATACTTCGATCAGATTGAAGTGGTGAATACCTTAGCCATGAGTTTCGTGACTATCTAGCTGAGTGTGGGATTCTATCTCAACTCACTCCTCCTGGAACATCACAGTGGAATGGTGTATCCGAAAGGAGGAATCGTACCCTATTAGATATGGTACGATCTATTATGAGTCACACAGATCTTCCTATATCCTTTTGGCGATATGCTCTAGACACAACAACGTTTACCCTTAACCGTGTATCATCCAAGGCTGTGATAAAGACACCATATACAATATAGACAGGGAGAAATCCCAAGATGTCTTTCATGAGGATTTGGGGTTGTGAGGCTTATGTTCGACGTCAAGTCTCAGACAAACTGGGACCCAAATCCGATAGGTACTATTTTGTTGGATATCCCAAGGATACAAAGGGATATTACTTCTATATTCCCAGTCAGCACAAAGTGTTTGTGGCAAAGACTGGGGTTTTTCTAGAAATGGATTTTGTTTCTAGAAAAACTAGTGGGAGTGCGTTCGATCTTGAAGAAATTCAAGATAAGGACCATAGCACTGAGGCCTTGATGGAGGTTGAACAGGAACCACAAAGTGTTGTGGGTGATGAGATTGTTGCACAAAGAGTTGTGGAACAACCACCTGTTCATGTAGACCTACCTCTTCGCAGGTCTGATAGGGTATCTCGTCAGCCTAAGAGATATTCATTTCTCTTATCTGACCATGATGACGTTATGCTCATTGAGAATGAGCCTACCTCCTATCAGGAAGCTGTGATGAGCCCAGATTCTGAGAAATGGCTAGAGGCCATGAGATCCGAGATGGAATCCATTTACACCAACCAAGTATGGACTTTGGTTGATCCACCTGAAGGGGTCAAACCCATTGGGTGTAAGTGGGTCTTTAAGAGAAAGACTGACATGGATGGACTTACGCATACCAATAAGGGACGATTGGTGGCTAAAGGTTTCAAGCAAATTCATAGTATTGACTATGATGAAATCTTTTCTCCAGTGGCGATGTTTAAGTCCATTCGGATCTTGCTTTCTATTGCAGCATACCACGATTATGAGATCTAGCAGATGGATGTCAAAACCACATTTCTAAATGGAAACTTACTTGAGAATATGTACATGACACAACCTGAGGGTTTTGAATATCCACGGCATACTGGGAAAGTATGCAAGCTGCAAAGGTCCATTTATAGGCTAAAACAAGCCTCTCGGAGCTAGAATCTTCGATTCAATGATGCGATCAAACAGTTTGGTTTCATCAAGAATGAAGATGAACCCTGTGTCTACAAGAGGGTTAATGGGAACACAGTTGTCTTTCTTGTATTGTATGTGGATGACATACTACTCATTGGGAATGACATCCCTTCGCTACAGTCTGAGAAGACTTGGCTAGGGATGTGCTTCTCAATGAAGGACTTAGGTGAAGCAGCCTGTATTCTAGCCATCAAGATCTATAGAGATAGATCTAAGAGATTGCTTGGCCTAAGTCAGAGTACATACATTGACACGGTATTACTACGATTTGCCATGCATAATTCCAAGAAGGAACTTTTGTCGATGTCACATGGTGTGAGTCTTTCGAAGACTCAAAGTCCCTCTTCTAGAGAGGAGAGAGACCGCATGGATAAGATCCCTTACGCATCTGCTATAGGATCTATCATGTACGCCATACTATGTACTCTCACGATGTCTCGTATGCTTTGAGCATGACGAGTAGATACCCGGTCGGATCGGTGAGCATCACTGGATAGCGATCAGAATATTCTTAAGTACTTGAGAAGGACTAAAGAATATTTCTTGATATTTGGAAGCGATGAGGAGCTAGGCTAAAGAGTTCTGTGATGCGCTTCCAAAGCGACCGAGGATGATTATAGATCACAGTCAGGGTTCGTGTTTTACTTGAATGGTGGCGTTGTGAGTTGGAAGAGTTCCAAGCAGAACACAATTGTTGATTCTACAACATAGGCTGAATATATCGGTGCTTCCATCTTATTCGAGAGATTATCGATAGAGGAGATGTGAAGATTTCTAGAGTACCCACAGAGGCTAACATCGCAGATCCCTTGACCAAGGCTTTGGCACAGAAAAAGCATGATGGTCACATTAGGTCATTGGGTATTAGATACTACGGTGATTGGCACTTGTGCTAGTGGGAGATTGTTAGTGAAAGCTCTAGAGCCAATCATGTGATGATTGTTGTATGAACTTTATTGTATCATATTCCTATTCACAAAGGCATGGTTATTATATTTACTTGTATTGGTGCCAAATAAACTAAGTATAATAATGTCCTTGAGTAGTAGGTTCTTATCTATATCAATCGATTGGTTGAATCGATAATGAGATGATATAGAGAACACTACTCTTAATCATTCCTAGTCAAGTATTAACATTCAGGGACAATGTTAATGCATAGAGACTAGCATGTAGGTCAACACGATGACTTGATCTCACAAGTCATGGATATGAGATATCAAGTTGACACATGGATATGCATTGGAGAATGTAAACTGAATGACCCGCCATGAGAATGTATCATGGATCATTATATGAGTGTCATATACTTTCTCATGTGGCTATTAGTATGACTATTAGTCCTTAGACCTGAAGTCACCATGGTTCCCTACATAAGGAGTTGCATACTTTGGCCGTCGGCGTCACCCGTAAATGGGTGGACTATAAAGGCGATTACTGGGTATGTAACAAATTATGCGGAGGGATGTGAGTGATGTAGATGGGATCTATCCCTCCTATATGACGGGGGTGACATCGATATTCTGGATAGAGTGAGACCACGAAGTGCATGGCCATGCCAAAATGAGTCAATATGAGATATTGAGTTCATTTGATTAGAGTGAGTCTACTTGGAGTTCAAGATATAGATTGTACCGAGGATGACATGGTCTAAGCCCCGATTGGTCAATCTAGATGTCAAGGATAGAGGGACATTGTCACATATTGTGAGAGTCACAATTAGTAGTCACAAAGGTGATGTTGGAGCTCAACATTCTTGTAACTTGGGTAGCAATGATGTGTTGCTAGATATCGCTCATTGCTTATGTTCCTAAATCGGTTTAGGGACATTGCCAATGTTACAAGAACCTATAGGGTCACACACAAAGGGCAATTAGATGGAGATTAGGTTCATATGATGAACCATGAGGATTAGGTTCATGGGATGAACCAAATTGGAATAAGAGTAATCCTAATTAGACTAATTGAGTTGGACTCAATTTGATTCAAGTGTTGAATGAGTCTAATTTAGATTTGATTCATCAAATCAATTTAAATTAATGAATATAGATTCATTAAATTAAAATTAACTTGAATCAAATGATTGGATTTGATCAACCATGGGAGATAAGAGGTCAAGTTTGACTTGACTTGAGAGGGAAGATGGAAGGTCAAGTTTGACTTGACCAAATGCCATGTCATGATGATGACTTGGCATGGCCGGCCAATGATGATTCTCCACATCATCATTGACTTAGCATGTGGTGCCACCTCATGAGGGAGACCAAGAGCAATTGGCTCTTGGAGGAGTTACATGCATGCATGTAACCTCCCAAGCCTTGAAGTGGCCGGCCACTCCATTAGATGAAAAATATTCATTTTTGTGAGTTACACAACTTCATCTTCCTCCTTGGATCATCCTCTCAAGATCCCTCTCCTCCTTGGCCGAACCATCCATAGGGTGCTAGCGCACTCTAGGGTGTGTTTTCTCCACCTATTGCTTATGTGGATACCAATAGAGGAGTGTACACTTGACACTCTAGAGTTATGGCAAGCTATTTGGACGAGCGGGATATGCGAAGGGCGTCGCATCGAGGGTAACTTCTTATCATGTAGATCTAGAGTAGATCTAAAGGTAGTAAACACATACATGTTAGTTTTATTTTTTATACTTCGCACGGATCCGTGGCCGGGGCTTCCGAGGTTTCCGCAATGCAAAAAGCGGTTTTTGCGGCTCGAAAAACCCAACAGATCCTTATGAGCTCCTCAAGGGGAAATCATCATCCCAATACATAGGACACAGTTTCCTCCTATAATCAATGACACACCATGTAAATAATATTATTTCTCAACATACCGAGCCTATCGATTTAATCCATAAATCTCACCCATTCATAAATCAAAGCAATAAATACTAAGTAAATGTACCCATTATTATATCAGGATTAAGAGCATGTACACCATAATATCCGAGGTCTGATTCAATTATGTAATCAGCAATAAATTGAATCACCTCTAAATTGGTCCCGCTCAATACACACAAAGTGTACTAATGTAATTATATTGTCAAGATAAACCAATACCAAATTACACTAAAACCATGCCAATGGTTTGTCCAAAACCATCTTGGTTGTGAGCCTCTACTTATACTCTACAAGGAACTGATAACATTATCTTCTGTGTGACACCACACACCATGTTATATACAATGTAAAGTATTAGACAAGATGCATACATATAATAAATATAAAATAGAAACAATGATCATGTGATTCTTATTTCAAAATAATGATGTCCATACAAAAGCTAGGCTTTTAGTATACATCCCAACAGAAGGAAGAAGACGAGTACGAGTCATAGGTAGATGCCGAGATGGAAGCTGAACTAGTAAATCTAGTTCAGAAGATGATCAAAAGCTGAAGATGACCCATCAATCAATCCAAAGAAGGTAAGTCTAAAGTGAATTCTAATTTTAGATGCTATGAATGTAATAGGTTCTGACACATCAAGTCGGAATGTCTGAAACTCAAGAACAAAGCACTTAAGTTCAAGAAAGCACTTAACACCACATGGGAGGAATCATCGGAGGAGGAAGATGACAACCTCATCTTCTTGGCCAAGCCGACCAAGCCCGAACAAGAGTCCGAATTAGAGGAAGAGTCCGATTCCAAATCCGATGACGAGTCACTATTCAAGAAAAGCCACGGATCTACATCTAGTTAAAAAGGTTCACTTAAGGTAAGTCGGTCCTTAATTAGTATGTTGTATAATGCAATCAAATTCTTAACTAGAAAATTAGCTAAGCCTGAGTCCAAGGTCGAGAATTTAGTTAAGGAAGTCAAACTCCTTAAACACAATATCTCCCTAACCTCTTCTACTAGTCAAGTTCAAGAGGAGGACTCAACTCGAGTTGAAAAGCTCGAAGTTGAGAACTCACTTTTGAAAGGACAAGTCAAAGATCTCAGGCATATGTTGGAAAGGTTTACTTTGGGATCCAAGGGACTTGACCTTTTACTTGGATTGCAAAGGGTCGTGTACAATAAGGCCGGACTTGTATTTAGACCAAATACAACTAACAAGTCATATATGTCAATTGTAAATCATAATAAAAAACAAATCCAAGCTTGGGTCCCTAAGACCACTTTGATTTCTCAACTAGGATCTAATAAATACTGGGTACCCAAGAACCAAATCCAATACGTGGAAAGACCCAATTGATTCAATGGTCCAGGGGAGCCGGTACAAAATTTGTTTTGTGTAATTCCTTGAAATTCGACTTTGCATGCTTCGATATTTTGTTTTAATTTTTAGAACAGTTAGATAGGATCTATAACTAGTCAATTCTTGACAACATAGTACTAGGACACGGCGAGATGATAGTACGTTAGGGAAATAAAGTCCTGTGTGTCCAAGTTAGATAAGTCATATCTAGCTCAGTGCACTCGACTAAGTTGAACTAGTTGAAGCTACCTCACTGTATCCTTAACTAGTTAGACCAGGAAGTAATCCTAAGTGAATCAAGTTATCATTTTCCTGAACTTGGCTTTGTCTAAGTGGTCGTTGTTCCGATCAAAGAAGGCCTCTATGCCTCGCCACAACCTGGAAGCCAACTTCTTGAAAAGGTTATTTGACAAGCTAAGGGTTAAATTTGAATCTAACCCAAGGTTGACTAGTTTCAATTCATTAAATTTAATCAAGTAAAATTGAAGTCATCTCACAAAAACAGTTAAGGATAACGTGTTTGATCATGTAGAAAAGGGTGAGATGATTCTAGGACTAATAATCTTCAACCAAACTTTACAATTCTAATATCTGATCCAACTACTGTATGTGTAGGATCAATAGATGTTGGACAGTGGGTACTCCCGACATATGATCGGAGACCAACTGAAGTTTTCAAAGCTTAGATTCAAATGATAAGGATTGGTAGCTTTCGAAAACAAAGGCAAGCTCAAAATTATCGGATCATGTGATATTGAGCTAAATTCCAATTTTACGATTCAAAATATTTTATTAGTCGAAGATTTTGAATATAATTTACTTAGTGTAAGCCAATTGTGTGATAATAACTATAAGGTTATATTCCTAGAAAATGAATGCTTAATTAAAACTAATGAAAGCTCTAAAATAATACTTAAAGGAACAAGGAATAGCAACATCTACACAATTAACTTACCCAATTCCTCAACCAAGTGTCTTATGACACAGCAAGAGGAATCTTGGTTGTGGCACCGACGACTCGGTCACTCGCACCCAAGACTCGTTCACAAGATGAGTCAGAGTGCTTACTCAGAGGATTGCCTAACCTTAATAACTTGGACAATAAAATCTGTAATGCTTGTCAACAAGGTAAACAACTTAGGGCACAACATCAACTAACTAACCAATAATGAACCAAAAGTGTTCTTGATCTCCTACATTTGGATCTATTCGATTCTCATGGAGCCAAGTCACTAAATGGTAGTTAATTTTGCTTAGTCATAATTGACGACTATTCTAGGTTTACCTGGGTTAGGTTCCTTATACACAAAAGTGATACCTTAGACCAACTCACCAACTTGTGTAAGCTAATTTAAAACCAAAAGAACCATAAGATTAAAATACTTAAAAGCGATCATGGTGGTGAATTCGAAAATCATAGGTTTACCAACATCTGTAACCTAAACGGATACCACCATGAATTCTCCTATCCTAGAACCCCACAACAAAATGGTCTAATTGAGCGGAAAATATAACCCTACAAGAAGTCGCTAGAACCATGTTGAACGAGTATAAACTACCCGATAGGTTTTGGCTAGAAGCCGTTAGTACAACTTGTTATGTCCAAAATAGAATCTTAATGGTTAAGATGCACCTTATGTAAAATACAAAAAAAAAATTAATATGGATTAACCCTTTAATTAATTGGATTTAATTAGTGGGCTAATGAGGTTGATTAGCTAGTTGGATTGAGTCCATTGGGCTGGTTTCGGATTGGGCTGGAATTTGGCTTGAATCGGATTGGGCTGGAATTGAGCTTGAACTGGATTGGGTTAAATCAGATTTGGCTTGGGCTGGTTCACCTGAGCCGAATCGCTCGAATGATATTTAAAAGCCCACAATCGATCGTGACATTCACCATCGTGATCTTCGTTTCCTTCCTTCTTCCTGTCGTTGTTTCTTCCACTCCGCGCGATCGCGTCGTCGGGTTCGGATCATTGGCGTCATGAGGGCTCAGCGATCTTGCCTCGATGGTGATCTGATCGGAGGTCGATGAGTGCTTCGCCTTAGAAGTGTCGACGTTTCCTTAAGCTCGATGGGTCGGTGGCCTGTGCCACGCGTGGCTCGAAGTGATTTGGGGATGATTTCGCCGGTGAAAAGAGAGGCTGCTGGTGGAGTGCGGAGCTCGGTGAGTAGGCGATTTCCTTTCCTTGATGTGGATTAAATCTATCTGGTTGTGCGTCTCACTGCCGGTAGCTTGAATCGTGTTAGGAACTGGAGTTCCTTCGGTGAGCAGAGGTCGAGAAGGAGTGGGATGTCGGAGGAGATCTGAGGTCGGTAAGTTGTGTGTATTACGATTGTTTCATCTGTGGTTGCTATGCGTGGGGTGTGTCGATGTGATTTTGGATGTAGATGAAATCAACAGATTCTTGTCATCTGTTATGAGTGTTCAATCGGGAATTTGGGTTGCTTGTGATAAATAATGATTTGGTTAGGAATTTCAGCTGTGATTTGGAAGTTTCATCTGTGATTTCTATGCATTGTGGTGTCGGTGTGATTCTTGGATGTCGATGGATCTATTATTTCTGTTGATTTTAGAGTGTCGATCATGGTTGTTATGTTGTTGTGGCTATATTGATCTGGGTGATGGGTAGGGCAGAAGCTGGATCTGAATTGAGATTAGTGAGGTAGGTGAATTTGGATTTGATATGGATGAATGTGGTAGATTGATTAATATATGAGTTCCTTCATCTTATAGCAACAGATTGTTGATGCAGCCTATATGTTATTGTCTTTATGGTAGATTGACAGTGGGTTTATCTTCCAGATAGGTTGTGAGCTGGTGAAAGCTAGATGAATATGATCTATTGTAAGAGAGCGTATTGTGGTTAAATATATTCACCTAAATCAATCTTGAGGATGTCGGTGAATTATTGTGAGTGGGTTATGGTGGATCAGATTGGAATAACCGGGGTTTTTTAATTCGTAAACGAGGAAAGGATACGAGTATAGGAATGATGTAGTGTTTAGTTCCTACGTTTGCTGGATACTTGTTGTAACGCCCGCAAAATTCTAAGCTAGGGAAAGTAATTATATAGGTTTTAAGACCATAAAAGGGTTTAAAATAAAATAAAATAAAAGATGGTTATAGGTATGATTTGAACCATGAACCTCCTAATAGGGAGGTAGCCTTGACACCACTAGACCCTAGGATAATTTATGAATAAGATATATAAAGAATATACAAAGAATATAGGTGGGAAGATGAGGAGTTGGTTCATCCCCCCCCCCCATGAAAGGATGATGGGTGTTCATTCCCTAGGTATTAAAGAAGAGAATTAAGAGAAGAGTGGAAGTAAAACCCCACTTTCCTTCTTCATTCTCCTTCTTCCTCATCCTTGGCCAAATTCCCCATTTCCCTTCCTTCCTTTTTCATCCCAAACTCTAGAAATTTTATAAGAAATTTGGTATGATTATAGGGACTTTATGTGGGCCTTTTCAAAAATAAAAGAAAATAAGCCAAAAAAGGATGCAAGGCCTAGGAATTGAACCCCAAACCTCTAGAGATAGCTAAGCCCTATAGATGCACCCACTAACCATAAGCCCAATAGGATATTATCATTAGAGGAATATGGGAAATTATGGTTAAGTGTAAGGGAGATCAAGGGACTCTTTAAGTGAATAAATAGGGGAAATGAGGGGGCATGAGTTAGCAAATTTGTTTTCTCCTCTTCTCTTCTTCTTCCTCACCGAATCCTAGAGCTCTCCCTCTCCATTTTCACCCCTTGGTCGAAACTCATCCAAGCAAGAAGCAAGGGCTAGGTTTTGTGTCCTTAGGTTATCTTCACACTACAAGCAAAGTGAAAGATGTGAGTATCCCTCACCTGCATACGAGTAGCTTCGATTGATGGTTGTAAAAGAGATCTATATGTTATATTCGGCCAAGCTATGTTTTTGGTTTATCAATGAAGTTATATGCTATGTTTAGTAAGTATATGATAATGTTAAGATGGAAAAAGGGATTAGGACAAAAGCTAACCCTAATAGCCACCAAGATCCATTCGGCCAAGCCATGTTTTAAGGTTTCAATGAAGTTCTATGCTATGTTTTTGTAACTATATGATGATGTTAGGATTTAAGATGGATTAGGACAAAAGCTAACCCTAATAGCCACCAAGGTCCATTCGGCCAAGCCATGTTTTTAAGGTTTCAATGAAGTTCTATGCTATGTTTTTGTAACTATATGATGATGTTAGGATTTAAGATAGATTAGGACAAAAGCTAACCCTAATAGCAACCAAGGTCCATTCGGCCAAGCCATGTTTTTAAGGTTTCAATGAAGTTCCATGCTATGTTTTTGTAACTATATGATGATGTTAGGATTTAAAATGGATTAGGACAAAAGCTAACCCTAATAGCCACCAAGGTCCATTCGGCCAAGCCATGTTTTTAAGGTTTCAATGAAGTTCCATGCTATGTTTTTGTAACTATATGATGATGTTAGGATTTAAAATGGATTAGGACAAAAGCTAACCCTAATAGCCACCAAGGTCCATTCGGCCAAGCCATGTTTTTAAGGTTCCAATGAAGTTCCATGCTATGTTTTGTAACTATATGATGATGCTAGGATTTAAAATGGATTAGGTCAAAAGTTAACCCCAAAAGCCAACAAGGACCATTCGGCCACCCCTATATTTTGATGATTCAATGAAGCTTTATTCCATGTTTGTATGCTTATGATGTTGTTAGTATGTTAATCGAATTAGGGTAAAGGACTAGCCCTAAAAACCTATAAAGACATTCGGCCACCCCTATATTGTGGTGATTCAATGAAGCTTTTGCATGCTTATGATGTGGTTAGTATGTTAAATGAATTAGGTTAAAAGATAACCCTAGAAACCCCTATGGACCATTCGGCCATCATGTATTTTTGGGTGATTAAATTAAGTTTTGATTCAAGTTTTATATGCTTATGAAGTTGTTGTTATGTTAGATGAATTAGGATAACATGTGTTTTATGTTGGGTGAATTCATGTTGACTTGTGATATTAAATGATGCTAGATGAAGATAACATGCCTTAGGTTAGTATTTACTTACTTTTGATGCCATGCCTTATGCCATGCCTATGTGTATGTGATATTTAAGATATGTTATGAAATGGAAAACAATAAGATTATGAAATGAAACAAAACGATATGTTCACGACATGAGTATGATATGATGATGAAATGAAGAATGATATGTTATGAAATGAAGTATGATATGTTTATGAAATGAAAGATGATATGTTCACGAAGTGAAGCATGATGTGTTATGAAATGAAGTATGCTATGTTTGCAAAATGAAATAAGCTATGTTATAAAATAAGCATATAAGTATTTTACCTTCTGCATGGCTTGTACTAAGACCTTAACAAGGTCCAAGAAGGGATGGGCTCCTAAGATGCCCTAGGTCGATGGAATAAGACTCGGGCCTAGGACGGACTTCTACGTATGATTTCCCCTAGGTCGATGGAATAAGACTCGGGCTTAGTACGGGATGGGCTCCAAGATGCCTTAGGTCGATGGAGTAAGACTCGGGCCTAGGATGGGCTTCTACGCTATGACGATTGCCCTAGGTCGACGGACTAAGATCGGGCCTAGTAACCTATTAGGTTCGAGACTTGTTACCTCGGGCCTATTTAGGCATGCGCGCTATGATAATGAAGAAGTGGTATAATGTCGGGCCCAAATATGTTGAGATTTATGTTTACGTACCTAAAATATATGTTTTCAAAAGCATCCTGCATATGTTTACCTGATTGATTGTTATGTTCACATGTTATGATTGAAATGACATGTTTACGCCATTATTGTTACATAGGTTTTATGTTATGTTGATATGTCAGGTACATGTTGCTATGTTACATATGATGCATGTTATGTTTGATTAAGTATATATTCATGTTATGGATGATACATGTTATGTTTACTCATCTTATTTATGCTATATGTTAAGTTGATGACGCAATGTATGTTACATGTTATATTGCAGTCATGTATATATTCATGTTATGCTGCTAAGTTGTGGATTATGCATGTTATGTTTACTCATGTTACTTATGCTACATGTTAAGTTGATTACGCTATATATGTTACATGTTATATTGCTTATATGTTATGAATGTTACATGCCATGATTAATGCTGATGTATGGTTTTTGTGAGTAGGACAGGATCTTACTAAGCCTATGTGCTTATAGTTTATCTTTCCCTCGTACTACAGATAAGGGTAAGGGATGGATAAACTAAAGGGAGCAGCAGGAGGGGCCAATGTGTGTGGTAGTGGCATGGTGGAGAGGATCCGTTAGGTCTATATATATATATGTTTACCTATGATGATGATGTCTATGGATGTCCTTACTTATGTCTCCTTATGACGATGATGTTTATGAACCTGAACTAAGCACTAAGTATCTATATATATGATGCATGCTCTATGTTGATAAGAAGAAGTAAGAAGAAGTATCTATACATGTTATGAAACATACTCTATGTTAAAAAGAAGAAGTATATATATATATATATATGTATATATATATGTCAATGCATGTTTATGTTTTAAAAGAAAAAAAAATAGGTCTAAAGTCTTCCGCTATAAGAATTAAGAAGTATGTACAAAGTCTTCCACTGTATGTATGTACGGTCGCGTCACGCGCCGCCCCTCCGGGTTCTGGGTCCGAAAAGGGCGGGCGTAACACTTGTACTTAATCATTGTTGCTATTATGTGCAGGTTTGGGATACGAAGCAGGTCCACCATCGTGAGGATTATTCGAGCTTTGTATCAGGTGGGTAATATCTACCTGGTCCGGTAGTTTTGATCAAATTCTAGTGCATGATTTTGGATATATGTTTATACCTGTTTACCTTAAATCCACTCATGTTTAATCATATGCTTGTACTGCCTTTGACCTTTTAGATATATACTCTGTTACTTCATTGATTATCTAGCACGGATAGGAACTATAAACCCTATTATGTGTTAGCTAATGGATGTTCAGTAAATACAAGTGGTTAGGGTTATCTTTGTGACCTCAGATTGGGTTACTATGTTACATCACTAGGGTTAGGTGATGGATTGGATTATGGAGTCGATTGTTATATCATATCCATATTAGTGGTGCATCTATGGTGGATCTAGTTGTTTGTGCATAGATAAGTGTGTGCCTGTGTATGGTTATATGGACGGTCGATAGTATATCGCTACTGACTAGAGGTCTTAGCGTGGTTGACTGTTAGATGAGTATGACTCTTTGTGCGATAGAGAGAGTCTTGTGGATTGTAGTCCTTGCATAGTTGACTTTTGGTTGACCAGGACTCCCCGTGGGATAGGGAGTGTTACGAGGATACTTGTGTGGAGCTATGCATCATTACATTGCATGCATGCTGTTGACTGGGTCTCCCTTGTGGTTGTGACGAGTCGTCAGTCATCCTGCCTCCCTAGCCACTCGGGGTAGTGGTAGTAGGGTTGAGGGCAGAGCATTAGATGTGTCACGCTCGGCCACTATAGACAGTGGTAGCTAGAGTGGCGTGAAGTTTGTCTTGACGTGTAGCCCTCGGCCACTCATGGATAGTGGTAGCTAGTGTTGCTTGCAGCAGGGGCCCCTAGGGTAGCATATAGCTCTATGGCGGCAAGCTACTAGTCATACTACCCAACTCGGCCACTTGAGAGTATTGGTAGCTGGAGTCAAGATAGTTGTCATTGTCGTGCCACCCTGTCCACTCTGGGGTCGTGGTTGGACGCGTCCGCAGACAATGGCCATGCATATGCATTGCTGATATATATGTATGCATGTATTTGATATATGTTTTACATATGCCTGTGAGATGCTACATTTGTTTGTTGCATATGTTTGTTCATCATGATACATGTCATTTGCATATTATATACTGCTGTGTGTTGAGCATTATATGTGTATTGGTCCAGACTGTTGTATGCATTTGATTAGCATCATGTTATAGTGTGGTATGGACCGGGATGTTATTACAGGTGATTATATACTATTCATATGTCTGAGTATTGGTCAGGTATGGGAATGACTTGGTACGTTATATGGGTTATGTTATTGTAAATCTGTTCAGGATGATATAGCTTATGGTGTTGCAGACCGTCAAGTACGTTGGTACAATACTTTATGTTCAGTTGATCAGTTTAGTATATACATTGAGTATGACTATACTGTGGTTACTTGCTATTAGATTTGGATAGGACTATATGTCTATTAGACTCATGTTGTATACCTGTAGATCTTCACAAGTATACTTGTAGATCTCTTTATCCTATATGTTCATGCACTTTCTACATATTGCCCCTGAGTTTCTACTCACCACCCCGGGACCCTGGGTTTCCTGTCGCCCAGGTAACAGGTAGAAGATTCCTTGGACGTTCGGAGCTCCGCCAGCTGACCCCATCTCACACCGAACAGATGGAGGTTTATTTACGATTTATTGTATTCTTGTGGATTGATGTATTCCATATTGTTGTTTTGGGTTTTAGCCTATATTATTTCCGTATTTGTGATTTACGGACGTATTGAATGTATTTGGTCGTTGTTGTGGTTTCTGTTATGATTCTTGTTGTGTCAAGTCACTTCGGATTGTACAGTTGGGTCTTTGTATCTTGTTTTATCTGTAGTATGTTTTCGATGTGTTTGGTATGTTGATATCTTCATATTATATTGTTGTTGTGGGCCTACGGGCCTTGTATTAACCCGATATATTACCACATACAGGGGAGATGTCGTCCGTTTGTTTTTTGGTACGACATACTCTCGGGGCGTGACAATTTTATTTGTATCAAAGCCATGGTCCATGTCAAGCCATGAACCTCGAACGAAGGAAGTTTAGCTCCCATGTTCGAATCAAGAGATCCAGACACCAAGCAGGAAGTCCAGTTGGGTCGGGAGGACTTAACAACTGGCAGAAAGTCCAATTGGGTCAGAAGGGATGGACAACTAGCAGGAAGTCTAGCTAGGTCAGGACGACTAGACAGTTGGCATGAAGTCCTGGTGGGTTGAGGATCGAACATCAAGCAGAGGATGTCCTTCGAGTAAGGATAGGCTTGAGAGGGGGTCAATGTGGTCCTTTGTTTGAGGGGGGGAATGTTGGAGTATTGGGAATACAATCAAAGTCCCACATTGATAAGACATGGAAAAGATCATGTGCTTATAAGATGAAAGGATATCTCCATTGGTATGAGGCCTTTTGGGTAAAGCTCAAAAACAAAACCATGAGGGCTTAGGCCCAAAGTGGACAATATCATGTCATTGTGGAGAAATGTGAATCTTATAGGCACTAACAATCAGACAGTTGGCATGAATTCCTGGTGGGTTGAGGATCGAACATCAAGCAGAGGATGTCCTTCGAGTAAGGATAGGCTTGAGAGGGGGTCAATGTGGTCCTTTGTTTGAGGGGGAGATTGTTGGAGTATTGGGAATACAATCAAAGTCCCACATTGATAAGACATGGAAAAGATCATGTGCTTCTAAGATAAAAGGATATCTCCATTAGTATGAGGCCTTTTGGGTAAAGTCCAAAAACAAAACCATGAGGGCTTAGGCCCAAAGTGGACAATATCATATCATTGTGGAGATATGTGAATCTTATAGGCACTGACAATTTTATTGGTATCAGAGCCCTAGGTTTGCGAAGTCCATTTTCAAATTTTATTTCGTTCGGACATCGAGTTTTGCTTTACTCGATTTTGGTTTTGTGAGTTCTGGGATCTGGCTGTTGCGGGACATCTCCGAGCTACAAGGTTTAAGGTATGTTAGCTGTTATTACATATCCTTCTGTTAGCTATGCATTTAGTTGCTTATAACAGGGATGACTTGTAGGGTGTTGGTTAGTATTCGTAACCGTGGTTTGAGTTGACCACGGTAATGACATATTGAGATTATTAGACATGTACCTGCTATCGAAAAGGTAATTACCTTTGAGAGCTGACTGATACCGAGTCGGATAGTAGGGGTTAGTAGTTACATCTCTTATGGAGATCAAGGATTATAGTCTTAAGATTTTCACTAATTATGTTAGTCAGATCATTACCTATGGGGGAATGGACAAGCGAGTATACTATTGCTGATGCAGATAGTAGAAAATTACTGGATGATATTCATCGGGATTTTGATCCCTGGGTTGGTCATTCTAGGTTGTATAACTTTGGGAGTACTTTTGGACTACTTGACTCGGGTTATACAAAGATAGTACTGTTAGTTGAATACCATTAACCGCATTTAGCCGGTATTTGGTGGAAGATATAGGAAATAACCTTCGGGAAATCACACATCACTTGGGCACGGTGTAGTAATGTTGTGAGAGAGTATTTTTCCACGTCATCTTCTTTGAATTGCCATCAGGGAATTCTTGAGCTTTAGGTTGGGTGATCATTTGGTAATGGGAGTACCATGCAGAGTCGTTAGACTTGCGAAGGTGTAGGAATGTATACTGAAAGCCTAGCTCTTTTTGTTTGAACATTTTATTTTGAAATAAGAATCACATGATCATTATTTGAATTTTATATATTCATTATATATGTGTACATATTGTCTAATATTTTACATTGTAGATAACATGGTGCTTGGTGTGGCACAGAAGATCATGTTATCAGTACCTTGTAAAATATAAGTAAAGGCTCACAACCAAGATGGTTTTGGACAAACCATTAGCATGGTTGTAGTGTAGCTTGGTATTGTTTTATCTTGAACATAGAGTTACACTAGTACACTTAGGTGTATTGAGTAGGACCGACATAGAGGTGATTCAATTTAGTACTTACTACATAATTGAATCGGACCTCGGATATTATGTTGTACATGCTCTTAATCCCGATATAATAACATGCACATGTACTTAGTATTTATTTCTTTGATTTACCAGAGGGTGAGATTTAGATGGATTAAATCAATATGCCCGGTAAGTTGGGAAATAATATTATTTACATGGTGTGTCGTTGATTATAGAAGGAAACCGTGTCCTATATATTAGGTTGATGATGTCCCCTTGAGGAGCTCATAAGGTTCATCATGTAAACCCAGCTGGTTGACTTAGTCAACATGATGATAAGGTTGAGGGGTACTACTCGAGGAATTAGATGTTAATTAATTGATGGTCAGTGAATCAATTAATTGACGGACATTCGATATCTTAAACACGGGGAGATTAATGTACAAATAATATATGGAGCCCATATTGATTTATGGGGGTTGGTGAGGTAGTTCAATGATGATCCTCTAGTGGAATGGAACATCATTGATGGATCAAGTTTGTGTGGTTCCGATCCATCGGGTGGCCAAGACCCAACTCCTCCTTATGGTCCCTATCGTAGCCTAATATAATCCTTGTGAAGTCTAGATCCAAGAATGTAAAACAAAACCTAGAACCACCGGTTGGGATTAAATCCCTAGATCCGATGGTTGGATGAAACCCTAGAACCAACGGTTGGGATTAAATCCCTAGATCCGATGGTTAGGATGAAATCCTAGAATCGACGGTTGGGATTAAATCCCTAGATCCGACGGTTGGGATAAAATCCTAGATCAAACGATTGGGATTAAACCCTAGATCCGACGGTTGGGATAAAACCCTAGATCCGACGGTGGAGATTAAATCCCTAGATCCGACAGTGGAGATTAAAGGAGGCTTAAGCCCTATTCTATAAATAGATGCTTAGGGTTGGGCGGCATCAAGGATCAAGGAATTGGAGTTAGGGTTTGGTTCATCCACAAGTGGGCGGCTAGGGTTCATTGGGCGGCTAGGGTTTTGGAGCAAAGTTTGGGCGGCAAGCTTCTTCCTTCAAGTTGATTGCCGGCGCCCATCCTCCTCTCTCATTCCTTGGCCGGAGCCCATCTTAGAGCCCTCTACCTTCTTCTTTGTCCGGCGGTTCTCCTCCCATTGGTGGCCGGTTCTCTTCCTCCTCCCCATTCTCCAAAGTGGCCTGCGGCAACACTTATCAAGTTAAGTTGCAGATCATCCAATAGTTCCTTGGCCGGCGGTTACACCAAGTTCCATAATTTGGTGGCCGGTTCTAGATAGGAAGGTATTTGTGGTTTCTTCTCTTTGTTTGCAGCGGACAAGGTAGAGAAGAAAGTGATCTAGAAGGCTTCTACTCGTGGAGGATCTTCGTCCACACGTCCGTCCCACGAAGGATAGGACATACGGTAGAAGATCGTAAGGTATAAAGTTATTTTAACTTTATGTACAGATCTGAGCATGTTCTTATTTGTTTTGATTATGCATGTGTGTGTATGAATATATATTGTATAATCATGGACCCCGAAGACAAACACAAAAACCGGCGATCCGTCCGTCGTCTCTTCCGCGGCTAACCTACGGAAGAGTTGTGTTGCTTGAACAACTATTTTGTTCAAGTGACCACTCAAGTTGTTAGCACGACGACGAATTGGTTGTGCTAAGGAAGCTCATCCCATCTGGATTAATTCTTTCATTAGTGAAAATTTTAATCCGGGGACATGGGAGCCAATGAGCCTCCGAAGCAACTCCCTTCAAATGGTATCAGAGCCACGGTTTCCGGTTTTGTGTGTTTTGGATTCGGTTAATTTTTTTTATGCACTTTTTCATATATTATATGTGCCGGATAATAGTAGGATATGCGTAGTTTAACTCTTTGATTGCAGGCATAAGATCCGACTATTATGGCCATGTGTGTGTATGTGAATGGATGTGTGTAAAAATTTATTATTTGAATCCTCGGGGTTGACGAGGCTAGATTAGTATTTAATTTTTGTAATTAAATACGGCATTGTTTAGCCGCTCATTTTAGTTTACTTTCGATCTAGATGATTTGTACACTCCTTCGTGGAGTATAGGATCGATGGATGTAAATTAAAATGTTTTATCTCGGCTCGGAACTCTTTGGTGACTTGCGCACGGGAAAAGATGGAGCGGACGAGGTGGCGACACGACGGGATGCATATTGGAGGACAATACCATAATAGTTGGAAAAATTCTGTTTTTTCCATATTTATTGCTTATTTGTTTTATATGCATGTTGTGTATGTTTAAAATTCCTCGATTGCAATTTACTAAGTGGGAGAGGGATATTTTAATTAATTCCCGTGGCCTCCATTATAATTTGACGTGTGATGCAACAAACTTGCGCGTTGGCTTTGAGTGCCTTCCTCCCCATCGGATGGGTTTGTTTGCGGATCACTAGGTCAAATAATGGTTATAGGAAATTATTTAGGAGCGTGTGTACTTCCCCATCGGTAAGGCACATAATCCGAAATAATTCCCTTAGTATCGTGTAATGGTACACACTTAGATGCAAATAAAAGTATCCTCCCCATCGGAGTCACTGTTTTTATTTGTAGGGCTAAAGAGGAACCAACTATTAATTTTATTTGTCAAAAAGTAAGGTTGACAAGATAATAAAATTAATGGATAAAACCTCCTCTTACAAATATGGAATTCGTATACGTCCACACTATCGTGGCATGCGATATTCTCGGTGTTTTGAGGTGTTGGTTGATTTCGGGATTTTATTGTTTTGAGGAATCAATAATATTTAAAATCTAATATTTTGATCATTGTGATTTTTAGGATTTTCAAATGGCTTTCAACCCACTTGCTGTGATTTTAAAAGAAAACAAACTTACTGGTCCAAACTACATTGATTGGAAAAGAAACCTGGATATTGTCTTAACTGCGGAAGAGTACAAATTTGTACTCTTCGAGGTCTGTCCTCCTAAGCCCTCAGATGACTCGAAAAAGGAGATAGAACGTTATAAGAAATGGGTTAAGGCAGATGAGATGGCGCGGTGTTACATTTTGGCATCTATGTCAAATGTGCTGCAACATCAGCATCAGGCCATAGCCACAGCTTATGACATGATGTTCAATCTCAAGGAACTTTTCGGACATCGAGTAGGCGGCAGGAGGCAATGAGAAACTTGATGGCGACCACCATGGTCGAGGAACACCGTTAGGGATCATGTTCTCAAGATGATGGCTCATCTTAATGAGATGGAAGTCCTCGGGTGAGATCGATGGGGAAACCCAGGTCGATATCATTCTCAGTCTACGCTTAGGAGTTTTGGCGATTCTGCCTCAACTACAACATGAACAAGAGGTTGTATTCATTGGCGGAGCTTCTGACAGAACTCCAGGCGGCAGAGGGGCTTTTTCGTCAGAGTTCTCAAGCCATGGTCGCTCAGAAGGTTTCTTCCTCTAAACCGAAAGGTAAGAAGAAGAAGAAGCAAGGTGGAGCGAAGAAGGTGGCAACAGGACCTCAGGCAGGAGTGAAGAAGCCGAAAGGCAAGTGCTTCACTTGCAAGCAGACTGGACATTGGAAGGCGGACTGTCCTCGCCGAAAGAACAAAGGTATATCTTCTTGTTTAGTTGTTGAAACATGTTTAGTAGTGTTATCTACGGTTCGGTGTGTAGATACAGGAGCCACTGATCATGTCTGCAATACCTTGCAGGGGTTCCAGGAAACCCGACGACTAGCTGAGGGAGAGATTACCGTCTTCATGGGCAATGCTTCAAAGGTGGCGGCTATTGCAGTGGGAGACGTTTATTTATCTTTTGATAGGAATAAATTTTTGGTTTTAAGAAATTGTCTTTATGTACCTACTTTTAGAAAGAATTTAATTTCAGTTTCTAAATTGTTTATGGATGGATATTCTGTTTCTTTTAATGACAAGGTGGTTATAAAAAGGAATAGGGAGATTATCTGTTCTGGTACATTGGTTGGCAATTTATATACTCTTGAACCAAAAACTCCCACGATGCAAATAGAAGTAAATAGCTAATCTTCTAAATCTAATAAGAGAAAAGAACCTTCGCAAATGAACCAAACATATCTTTGGCACCTAAGGCTTGGTCATATTAACCTAAGTAGAATTCAAAGGTTGATAGCTGATGGACCTTTGGGTTCATTAGTGGTGGAGGATCTTCCAACCTGCGAATCTTGCTTGGAAGGTAAAATGACCAAGAGGCCTTTCAAGGCCAAGGGGTATAGAGCCAAAGATGTGTTAGAATTGGTTCATTCTGATTTGTGCGGTCCTATGTCTATCCAGGCAAGAGGTGGTTTTGAATATTTCGTCTCTTTTATAGACGATTATTCAAGATATGGATACATTTACCTGATGCGCCGCAAGTCTGAATGCTTTGACAGGTTTAAAGAATTCAAGGCTGATGTGGAGAACCGTCAAGGTAAAAGTATCAAGACATTACGATCTGATCGTGGTGGCGAGTACCTCTTGGGAGAGTTTAGGAGCTACTTATCAGAGGCTGGGATCCAATCCCAATTGACCGCACCTGGCACACCCCAGCAGAATGGTGTGGCGGAGCGAAGGAACAGGACTCTTATGGAGATGGTCAGATCTATGATGAGTTATTCTGAGTTACCTGATTCGTTCTGGGGGTTTGCTCTGGAAACAGCAGCACACATTCTGAACTTGGTTCCATCTAAGTCAGTACCCTCTACTCCCACAGAGTTGTGGACTGGGCGAAAGCCTAGTCTAAGACATATTCAGATTTGGGGTAGTCCAGCACATCTGCTGAAAGGAGATGCTGGTAAGTTGGAATCTCGTACTGAAGTGCGCTTGTTTGTTGGCTACCCTAAGGGAATGAAGGGTGGTTTATTCTATAGTCCTAGAGATCAGAAGGTGATCGTGAGTACGAATGCCAAATTTCTAGAGGAGGACTATGTGATGAACCACAAGCCCACGAGTAGGATTGTTCTTGAGGAAATGACAGGGGAAGTCCCGACTTCAGTACCACCGGTACAAGAGGAGACACCACAAGTCACTGCACCGCGTGTCACAGAGCATACACAGGAGGTACCTCGTCGTAGTGGGAGGGTTGTTAGACAACCCGACAGATTCATGTTTTTGGGAGAGTCTTCGGACTTAGTCCCTGGTGAACATGAACCTGATCCCTGGACATATGACGAGGAAATCCAAGATAGAGATGCAGCATCTTGGCAAAGAGCGATGAATTCAGAGATAGAATCTATGGATTCTAATCAGGTCTGGGAGCTAGTAGAGCCACCCGATGGTGTAAAAACCATTGGATGCAAGTGGATCTACAAGAGAAAGAGAGGAGTAGACGGGAAGGTTGAGACCTTCAAAGCTAGGCTTGTTGCGAAAGGGTATACTCAGAAAGAGGGTATCGATTATGAGGAGACCTTTTCGCCGGTAGCTATGCTTAAGTCTATCCGGATTCTCTTATCTATAGCAGCTCATATGGATTATGAGATATGGCAGATGGATGTCAAGACAGCTTTCCTTAACGGAAGTCTTGAGGAGAACATCTATATGCGGCAACCAGAGGGATTCATTGCTAAAGGCAAAGAGCATCTTGTATGTAAGCTTAATCGGTCCATTTATGGATTGAAGCAAGCTTCTAGATCTTGGAACATCCGCTTTGATGAGGTAATCCAATCATATGGATTTATTCAAAGTCCGGATGAGCCTTGTGTATACAAGAGATGTGACGAAAACGTAGTGGTGTTTCTTGTACTATACGTAGATGACATTTTGTTAGTTGGCAACAATATCAAAGTGTTATCAAATGTAAGGGTATGGTTGTCCAAACAGTTTGATATGAAGGACTTGGGAGAAGTTGGACACATCCTTGGGATCAAAGTTATAAGGGATCGCAAGAAAAGGATGTTGTGCTTATCTCAAGCTTCATACATTGACACTATCCTTGCTCGTTTTAGCATGCAGAACTCCAAGAAAGGTTTTCTACCTTTTAGGCATGGAGTTCCTTTATCTAAAGAGATGTGTCCCAAAACATCAAAGGAGATAGAGGACATGAAGGCGGTTCCTTATGCTTCGGCAGTAGCAAGCCTTATGTATGCTATGCTATGTACGAGACCGGATATCTGCTTTGTCGTGAGCATGGTTAGCAGATATCAGAGTAATCCTGGACAGGGACATTGGACTGCGGTAAATCATATATTGAAGTACCTGAGAAGGACTAGGGATTATATGCTGGTTTACCGGGCAGATCAATTAGTCCCTGTGGGTTACACGGATTCGGATTTCCAATCAGATAGGGACAAGAGTAAGTCTACCTCGGGGTTTGTGTTTACTTTTGGAGGTGGAGCCATAGTATGGAGGAGTGTCAAGCAGAAATGCGTGGCGGACTCTACCATGGAAGCTGAGTATGTGGCAGCTTCTGAGGCAGCCAAGGAAGCTATATGGCTCAGGAACTTCTTGATGGACATGGATGTGATTCCTGGTTTGCCCAGAACTATCACAATTTATTGTGATAACAGTGGTGCAGTTGCAAACTCGAAGGAACCACGAGCCCATAAGGCGAGTAAACACATAGAGCGCAAGTACCACCTCATACGAGAGATCGTAAAGCGAGGAGAAGTTGCTGTCACCAAGATTGCATCAGAGGATAACCTGGAAGATCCATTCACTAAGGCCCTTCCAGCGAAAGCGTTTGATAGGCATGTGGAGGACATGGGGATCAGATGTATGGCAGAGTGATGACAGCATAATCTTTTAGTATAAGTGGGAGATTGTTGGAATGTATACTGAAAGCCTAGCTCTTTTTGTATGAACATTTTATTTTGAAATAAGAATCATATGATCATTATTTGCATTTTATATATTCATTATATATGTGTGCATATTGTCTAATATTTTACATTATAGATAACATGGTGCTTGGTGTGGCACAGAAGATCATGTTATCAGTACCTTGTAAAATATAAGTAAAGGCTCACAACCAAGATGGTTTTGGACAAACCATTGGCATGGTTGTAGTGTAGCTTGGTATTGTTTTATCTTGAACATAGAGTTACACTAGTACACTTAGGTGTATTGAGTAGGACCGACATAGAGGTGATTCAATTTAGTACTTACTACATAATTGAATCGGACCTCGGATATTATGTTGTACATGCTCTTAATCCCGATATAATAATGGGCACATGTACTTAGTATTTATTTCTTTGATTTACCAGAGGGTGAGATTTAGATGGATTAAATCAATATGCCCGGTAAGTTGGGAAATAATATTAATTACATGGTGTGTCGTTGATTATAGGAGGAAACCGTGTCCTATATATTAGGTTGATGATGTCCCCTTGAGGAGCTCATAAGGTTCATCATGTAAACCCAGCTGGTTGACTTAGTCAACATGATGATAAGGTTGAGTGGTACTACTGAGGAATTAGATGTTAATTAATCGATGGTCAAGAATCAATTAATTGACGGACATTCGATATCTTAAACACGGGGAGATTAATGTACAAATAATATATGGAGCCCATATTGATTTATGGGGTTGGTGAGGTAGTTCAATGATGATCCTCTAGTGGAATGGAACATCATTGATGGATCAAGTTTGTGTGGTTCCGATCCATCGGGTGGCCAAGACCCAACTCCTCCTTATGGTCCCTATCGTAGCCTAATATAATCCTTGTGATGTCTAGATCCAAGAATGTAAAACAAAACCTAGAACCAACGGTTGGGATTAAATCCCTAGACCCGATGGTTGGATGAAACCCTAGAACCAATGGTTGGGATTAAATCCCTAGATCCGATGGTTAGGATGAAATCGTAGAATCGACGGTTGGGATTAAATTCCTAGATCCGACGGTTGGGATAAAATCCTAGATTCGACGGTTGGGATTAAACCCTAGATCCGACGGTTGGGATAAAACCCTAGATCCGACGGTGGAGATTAAATCCCTAGATCTGACGGTGGAGATTAAAGGAGGCTTAAGCCCTATTCTATAAATAGATGCTTAGGGTTGGGCGACATCAAGGATCAAGGAATTGGAGTTAGGGTTTGGTTCATCCACAAGTGGGCGGCTAGGGTTCATTGGGCGGCTAGGGTTTTGGAGCAAAGTTTGGGCGGCAAGCTTCTTCCTTCAAGTTGATTGCCGGCGCCCATCCTCCTCTCTCATTCCTTGGCCGGCGCCCATCTTAGAGCCCTCTACCTTCTTCCTTGGCCGGCGGTTCTCCTCCCATTTGTGGCCGGTTCTCTTCCTCCTCCCCATTCTCCAAAGTGGCTGGCGGCAACACTTATTGAAGTTGGCCGGCGCATCATCCAATAGTTCCTTGGCCGGCGGTTACACCAAGTTCCATAATTTGGTGGCCGGTTCTAGATAGGAAGGTATTTGTGGTTTCTTCTCTTTGTTCGCAGCGGAAAAGGTAGAGAAGAAAGTGATCTAGAAGGCTTCTACTCGTGGAGGATCTTCGTCCACACATCGTCCACGAGAAGGATAGGACATACGGTAGAAGATCATAAGGTATAAAGTTATTTTAACTTTATGTACAGATCTGAGCATGTTCTTATTTGTTTTGATTATGCATGTGTGTGTATGAATATATATTGTATAATCATGGACCCTGAAGACAAACACAAAAACCGGCGATCCGTCCGTCGTCTCTTCCGCGGCTAACCAATGGAAGAGTTGTGTTGCTTGAACAACTAGTTTGTTCAAGCGACCACTCAAGTTGTTAGCATGACGACGAATTGGTTGTGCTAAGGAAGCTCATCCCATCCGGATTAATTCTTTCATTAGTGAAATTTTTAATCCGGGGACATGGGAGCCAATGAGCCTCCGAAGCAACTCCCTTCAGAAGGTTATGACCATTTAATAGCCCAAGAATGTGATTGGGTTGGTTTTGGCCACCCATGAGTTATCGGTTGACATCTTGATCAGGATGTTTGGATTTTTCTACTAGATCCTACCGGAAGTCCTTAGACCGAGTCATGTGTATAGAAATGACTCCGTAGCAAGTGTTTTAAGAGTTGGGGATTTGATAAGCAGATATTGCAAGTCAAATTATTGGAATTAGAAGTCTTTGAATGTTGGACAAAAGGAGCGAGATTGGAGTTATGTGTCATGAGCTACTATGGGAGAGTTTTCCGATCATAGAAGACCGATTGCTCATCAGATCGTCAGCATCTTCTCATGTTTATCAGTGAAATCAGAAGAAAGACTCCAAAGGGAGATTATGTGCGTGAAGTGCGGGTCACGACGACACCAGAGACAGATTGTCCGACGGATCATTTTATCTGTTTCTACTATAAGCTGTCAATATCTACAAGGAGAGTATGTACTTTGAAGACTCAGTTGAAGACTATGGATGATGCTTTCGAGCGGGCGATCCACAACCTCGAAAGCTGAGATCATTATAGAAGATTGGGTTATCACATCAGCAATGATATACTACCTCAGATATAGTTAGAGCTCTTTGATACTTTCATCCGGAAGAAGCAAGTTACTTAGCAATATCAGCCGAAGACATCTTAGAAGATTCAAACATCCAGACGACAACAACTGTTACCTTTCCAAGCGTGGTTATGATTTGTATAGAGGAGAGAGAGTATACGACGATGGTCATATCTATGCTGTATTCTTCAGACGCAGTTATACTATTTGCAGAGTTGGAGCGTGCTACGATGTTGACAATTCTTCAGTATTGTACAGTCGGATATGTACCCTTTGCCAGTACAACAGTGTTTACCATCTCCATTGCAGACATTTTGAGCATTACATCTCAGTTCAGCAATTATTTTCAGTTCTTCCATGGTAGTCTTTTGCAGCTACTTGAGCTCAACCGTCAAGAACATATGTTGGGCGAGTTTACATGATTACTCGAGAAAAGATATAGTAGACCGAAGAATTGATCATTTGGGGGTATTACCTTAGTTTACCCTGTGTGGATATATTGAGAGATATTGATAGTTACAGGTAGCCATGTCTAGAACATTCTTAGATATGATTAGATGGGTTCCTATCGACTTGTGGGTTGGTGATTTTTCTCTACCGTCAGGTGAGATGTTGATCAACAACTGAGAAGTCAAGGGATATCCTTAAACTTTGCTAGACATACCTCTACTATAGACATATCCTTATGGATAATTAAATGATTAAGATTATGATATAATCTGAGAGTACTCGGATGTAGTTTAAGATAAACTCCCGGGCTTGCCACTGCATAGGCAAGAGGAGTATGCGATCGGAGTGATTTCAGGAACAGTTTCGATATTGAGGACCTCATACCGAGAGATGATTTTATTGATATCAGTGTTGCTAAACACTATGGGAGATTTATCTGGCTCAGTGTTTCTTCTTGAGAAGACTTGTAACTCTTTGTTAGAATAGAGATGAACCTTTGAGGTTATGCATCGATTATTGATGATGGAATGCAGTAGTTGCTGTGAATGAATATCCTTCGTTGAGGCTAAAGGATATGTTTAGATCAGTTAAAGGATACTTGTGTATACTCTAGGGTTGATTTTTAATTGGTGTGTTGATATTGTAGTGACTTAGTGTCATACAATTATCATTGTTGGTGTGATGATTGATATATCATCAGCTTAGAGTAAAAGGATACGGGTGTGTAGAAGATGATACTTCATACTTGGTATGAATTTTATGAGTTGTTGATAATGTTGTTAGACTTATCGACGATTTAGTCATTCATAAAGTGATGGGACTAGTTGATGGTTGTCATCTAAGACGATATTTTTGGATATATTCACAATCTTAAGGGAAGTTATATTTCCCTAGATTGATTTGGTATTTACCATAGATGTGGATAGGATGTTACTAGCGATACTATACCGTCGACTTATGGGACCCAGAAGGTGATGGAAATCACCTAGTCGGAAGTTTGTGAAGCTAGGTTTTAGAGCCTAGGCGGTGACTGACTTTTGCATTAGTATTAGTTAGTCCTTCTGTTGGGGATGGAAGGGTATTTTACGTAGATGTATCATTTTAGGGATTAGGAGCGATCCCTATGCAGTTGAATGAGAAGTATATTATGTGTATGCTAGTTGAGAAACTAGCGAGATTAGTCATTATAATCTTCCAGTTACTTTTAGTTCTGTGTGACAGAGTGAATTTTGGACAGTTGATTAATTTCTCTTGCGAGAAAGCAATTCTCTGTCTCTGAGGAGGATAGGGGTTTACGGAGTTGCATGGGATTCAGGACGAGTTGATTTAGAAGGCTCGCCATTCGAGAGTGGTGATGTATTCGGAGTGTATCCGAAGTTTGAGACATTCCTATGGGTGGAACGATATATGGGACACGGTTGATTTCGTAGTTTGATGTTGGGTATGCCAACAAGCAAAGCTAGAATATTATGATCGGTAGGATTACGTACCGTGATGAAGTGGGAGCCTAGTACGTTAGATGGTGTTGGGAGATTATCTAGAATTCAGAAAGGACTTGATAGGATTTGGGTAGTCGATGATCGATTAGCTTGGTCCGCTCATTTCCTTCTGAGCCGTAAGATGAATTTCGTTGGATCGCTTGACGGAATTATATTTATGGAGTATCCTTGAGTATCATTTCTGATAGTGATTCATGATTTACCTTACGATTCTGGCAAAGTCTCCCATCGGTTACAGGTATAGAGCTCCACTTTGGTACAGTTATTTACCTTTTAATAGGTCGGTTGAGAGTGTATATAAGAGCTGGAAATATAATATTCGAGCTCAGTACCCCACTTAGTATTTGATGTGTGTGACTTTCTTCGAATACTTGAGATGGTTATTGTGACATCTTGTACTCGTACATAAATCGGAAATTTGGGGACCAAATTTTTATTAGTGGGGGAGAATGTAAAATACGAAAAAAAAATTAATATGGATTAACCCTTTAATTAATTTGGTTTAATTAGTGGATTAATTGGGCTTAATTAGTGGGCTAATGAGGTTGATTAGCTAGTTGGATTGAGTCCATTGGGCTGGTTTTGGATTGGGCTGGAATTGGGCTTGAATTGGATTGGGCTGGAATTGAGCTTGAAATGGATTGGGTTAAATCAGATTTGGCTTGGACTGGTTCACCTAAGCCGAATCGCTCGAACGACATTTAAAAGCCCACAACCGATCGTGACATTCACCATCACGATCTCCGTTTCCTTCCTTCTTCCTGTCGTTGTTTCTTCCGCTCCGCAAGATCACGTCGTCGGGTTCCAGATCATCGGCGTCCGGTGAGAGCCGCTCGATAGTCGCCTCGATGGTGATCTCGATCGAAGGTCGATGAGTGCTTGCCTTAGGGAGTGTCGGCGTTTCCTTCGCAGCCGGTGGCTGCTGCCGCGGCGGTGAGCTGCCCTGGAAGTGATTTGGGGTTGTTTTCGCCTATGAAAAGGGAGGATGCTGGTGGAGTGCGGAGATCGGTGAGTAGGCGATTTCCTTTCCTTGATGTGGATTAAATCTGTCTGGTTGTGTGTCTCACTGTCGGTAGATTGAATCGTGTTAGGAGATGGAGTTCCTTCGCTGAGCAGAGGTCGAGCAGGAGTGGGCTGCCGGAGGAGATTTGAGGTCGGTAAGTTGTGTGTATTACGATTGTTTCATATGTGGTTGCTATGCATGGGGTGTGTCGATGTGATTTTGGATGTAGATGAAATCAACAAATTCTTGTCATCTGTGATGAGTGTTCAATCGGGAATTTGGGTTGCTTTGTGATAAACAGTGATTTGGTTAGGAATTTCAGCTGTGATTTGGAAGTTTCATCTGTGATTGCTATGCGTTGTGGTGTTGGTGTGATTCTTTGATGTCGATGGATCTGTTATTTCTGTTGATTTTAGAGTGTCGATCATGGTTGTTGTGTTGTTGTGGCAATATTGATCTGGGTAATGGTTAGGGCAGAAGCTGGATCTGAATTGAGATTAGTGATGTAGGTAAATTTGGATTTGATATGGATGAATGTGGTAGTTGATTGATATATGAGTTCCTTCATCTTATAGCAACAGATTGTTGATGCAGCCTATATGTTATTGGGTTTATGGTAGATTGACAGTGGGTTTATCTTCCAGATAGGTTGTGAGCTGGTGAAAGCTAGATGAATATGATCTATTGTAAGATAGCATATTGTGGTTAAATATATTCACCTAAATCAATCTTGAGGATGTCATTGAATTATTGTGAGTGGGTTATGGTGGATCGGATTGGGATAACCGGGGTTTTTTAATTCGTAAACGAGGAAAGGATGCGAGTATAGGAACGATGTAGTGTTTAGTTCCTACGTTTGTTGGATACTTGTACTTAATCATTGTTGCTATTATGTGCAGGTTTGGGATACGAAGCAGGTCCACGATCGTGAGGATTATTCGAGGTTTGTATCAGGTGGGTAATATCTACCTGGTCCGGTAGTTTTGATCAAATTCTAGTGCATGAATTTGGATATATGTTTATACCTGTTTACCTTAAATCCACTCATGTTTAATCATATGCTTGTACTGCCTTTAATCTTTGAGATATATACTCTGTTACTTCATTGATTATCTAGCACGGATAGGAACTATAAACCCTTTTATGTGTTAGCTGATGGATGTTCAGTAAGTACAGGTAGTTAGGGTTATCTTTGTGACCTCAGATTGGGTTACTGTGTTACATCACTAGGGTTAGGTGATGGATTGGATTATGGAGTCGATTGTTATATCATATTCGTAATAGTGGTGCATCGATGGTGGATCTAGTTGTCTGTGCATAGATAAGTGTGTGGTTGTCAGTATGTGACCATGGACTAGAGGTCCTAGCGTGATGGTATATCCATTATGGATTGTGTGCCTGTGTATGGTTATATGGACGGTCGATAGTATATCGCTACTGACTAGAGGTCTTAGCGTGGTTGACTGTCAGATGAGTATGACTCTTTGTGCGATAGAGAGAGTCTTGTGGATTGTAGTCCTTGCATAGTTGACTTTTGGTTGACCAGGACTCCCTGTGGGATAGGGAGTGTTACGAGGATACTTGTGTGGAGCTATGCATCATTACATTGCATGCATGCTGTTGACTGGGTCTCCCTTGTGGTTGAGATGGGTTGTCAGTCATTCTGCCTCCCCGCCCACTCGGGGTAGTGGTAGCACGGTTGAGGGCAGAGCATTAGATGTGTCGCGCTCGGCCACTATAGACAGTGGTAGCTAGAGTGGTGTGTAGTTTGTCCTGACGTGCAGCACTCGGCCACTCATGGGTAGTGGTAGCTAGAGTCGCTTGCAGCAGGGGCCCCTAGGGTAGCATATAGCTCTATGGCAGCTAGCTACCAGTCATACTACCCAACTCGGCCACTCGAGAGTAGTGGTAGCTGGAGTCGGGATAGTTGTCATTGTCGTGCCACCCTGGCCACTCTGGGGTCGTGGTTGGACAAGTCCGTAGACAGTGGTCATGCATATGCATTGCTGATATATATGTATGCATGTATTCGATATATGTTTTACATATGCTTGTGAGATGCTGCATTTGTTTGTTGCATATGTTTGTTCATCATGATACATGTGATTTGCATATTATATACTGCTGTGTGTTGAGCATGATATGTGTATTGGTCCAGACTGTTGTATGCATTTGATTAGCATCATGTTATAGTGTGGTATGGACTGGGATGTTATTACAGGTGAATATATACTATTCATATGTCTGAGTATTGGTTAGGTATGGGATTGGCTTGGTACGTTAAATGGGTTATGTTATTGTAAATCTGTTCAGGATGATATAGCTTATGGTGTTGCAGACCGTCAGGTACGTTGGTACATTACTTCATATTTAGTTGATCAGTTTAGTTTATACATTGAGTATGACTATACTGTGGTTACTTGCTATTAGATTTGGATAGGACTGTATGTCTATTGGACTCATGTTGTATACCTGTAGATCTTCACATGTATATTTGTAGATCTCTTTATCCTATATATTCATACACTTTCTATATATTACCCGTGAGTTTATACTTACCACTCCGGGAACCTGGATTTCCTGTCGCCCAGGTAACAAGTAGAAGATTCCTTGGATGTTTTGAGCTCCGCCAGCTGATCCCATCTCACACCGAACGGATGGAGGTTTATTTATGATTTATTGTATTCTTGTGGATTAATGTATTCCGTATTGTTGTTTTGGGTTTTAGCCTATATTGTTTCCGTATTTGTGATATACGGACGTATTGTATGTATTTGGCCGTTGTTGTGGTTTCTATTATGATTCTTGTTGTGTCAAGTCACTCTGGAGTGCACAGTTGGGTCTTTGTATCTTGTTTTATCTGTAGTATGTTTCCTCTGTGTTTGGTATGTTGATATCTTCATATTATATTGTTGTTGTGGGCCTACGGGCCTTGTATTAACCCGATATGTTACCACGTACAGGGGAGATGCTGTCTGTTTGCTTTTCGGTACGGCATACTCTCGGGGCGTGACACCTTAAGACCTCATACGAAATCTACCATGATAAAGTTCCTAACATTAAATACTTTAGGGTATTTAGATGTAAGGTACATATCCTAAACACTGTTGGTGCAATCGGCCCAGGTCACGATTGTCTAGACTCGAGTTGGACTCGAGTAGTATTTTGATGTTTGACATTAATGTTTATACAATTTGTTGGGGAGATTCTTGGTGCAATTGACCCAGGTCATGATTAACTATTTGACGATGGTTTAACCATTTTCATGGGAAAAGTCCAAGGTTGAGTCTTGGCATGGAAAGTCCAACATAGGTTGGCAAGGGAAATTCCAAGCTTGAGTCTTGGGAATTGGAAAGTCCAAGGGGAATATTGGCAGCATAAAGTCCAAGGGTGGAGTCTTGGCAGCATAAGTCTAATGGTTGGCAGCGTAAAGTCCAAGCGAGAGTCTTGGCAGCATAAGCCCAATGTGCCTTGGCGGTGTAGACCACAATAGCATGACAATAGCTAACGAAAGCACATGAAGGCTAGCGTATAGATGAACAAGTCATAAATGACTTAGAGGGATCTGATAGGCGTGAGGCTGATGGAAGTGGCTAGAAGGCTTAGGTCTAGGATAAGGGTGGTCTAGCAAGTATGAAGGCATCATACTTGAAGTAAAACCTTATGTTTGAGGTGTATCAGTCGACTGGGACTATGGCCAGTCGACTGATGTGAATCGATCGAAGTTCGACTATAGGAAATGGCTTGGAAGTCAAGCGCCAGAGCGATCATTGCTGGCAAGCGATCGTGATCTGGAGATCGATCTCTTTGGTCTAGATTTCGAGCATAGAAGGTTCCCGAGTCGACTGTTAGGGTTTGGCAGTCGAGTAAAGGCTCGATCAGTCGACTGATGGGTATGATCAGTCGACTGATGCTCTATCCGTTGGAACTTATCCAATGTGACTCATGTCATTGTGCGACAACAACTACAGGAGCAGTCGACTGATGGTCCCAATCATTCGACTGCTAGGTGGAATCCAGCCTAAGGAGAAGCTTTAAAGGGAGCTCGTGGAGGAGGTTTTCGCCATCGGTTTTTGGACGATTTGATGCGATTTGCTGGTGCAAATCTGGGTCTTCAAGTGAAGTTCAAGCAAACACAAAGCAATCATCCAAGTTCAAAATTGTAAAGTGTTTCTTTACTTGTATTTGTGTAGTTTACTTGTATTCGCTTATAGTTGTTTTTATTATTGTTGTAATTCATTGTACGAGGTTTCTCCACCTCTGACTTGTTGTCGAGGAGTGTTATTGATTAGTGGTTGTGTGTGCATCACTAGAGCTCGTTTGAGCTCAATTTGTGGATTAGGAATCATATGGTTTTGAACCACGTTATATCTCGCGTTGTGATTGTGTTTATACATTTTATATTGTAATATTTCTATTTCCGCTGCGCTAACACAATTTGTAGAAACGAACGATCAAATTCCATCAAGCAATGCTGAATCGCTATTCACCCCCCCCCCTCTAGAGGGCGCACAGGTCCTAACAAGTGGTATCAGAGCTTGGAGCTCTTCTACGGACAACACCCCGGAGCAAATGCTAGAGGGAAAGAAGATGGAATTTCAAGAGAAACTAGGATGTGACATCAACACACCGCCACCATACGACCAAGATGATTTTCTGACATGGAGGCCGAGAATGGAGACATTCTTGATGATGGACATAGAAGATTGGTTCATCATCATGGAAGGTTTTGAACCCCCTAGGAATAAGAAGGGAGATGTTTTGAAATTGAAGAAGTGGACCCAAGAGCAACGCCTAAAGTTCAAAACCGAAGTCAAGGGAACAAAACATTTAGAAGATTTGATACCTAATGATGTTTTGTCTAGACTAGGTGAATATCAAGATGCCAAGGAGCTTTGGAGCAAATTAGCAAAGTTCCATGAAGGTCCATCACTGGTCCAAGAAGAAGGGGAAGAAGAGGAATGCTCATCGACTCAATCGGAGGAGACCGAAGAAGCAAGCACATCATCCTCACAAGCAAGTGAGAATTTAGAAGTTGATAGGGAATGAACATCCAGATCAGAATCAATGGAAGAGGTAGAAGTAGAAGAGGCCTCCACCTCTAGGATTGAGGAAGAGGAGAGATCACCTTCCATGTTGGAGCAAGAAGAAGAGCCATCTACCTCCGGTCGAGGAGATGAAGAATGAACTCCAGCTCCCATAATTGACCAAGGTAACTCAAGCAATCTTGGTAAAATTAAAAATCACATAATTTTCTTTGAGTGTAGAGAACAAGGGCATTATAAGAGTAAGTGCCCTAAGAATGTCAAGAAAAATCAACCGGCCCCAAAACCTCAAGAAAAGACCAAGGATGTCGGTCCCCCAACACATAAAAGTAAGGAGCACATCATTTGCTTCAAGTGCCAACAACCGGGGCATTTTAGAAGTTAATGCCCTAGGGGGAAGAAAAAGAGCCAAGAAGGAGCATCACAAGTAGAGGGAGCTTCTAAAGCAATCCCTAAGGTAAAATTTAATAATGCACCTTCTAAATTTTATAGGAAAAAGCATGCTAGAGGTAATCTCAATACACTTGCTATTCATCAAGAAAAGCATGCTAGTAGGAATAATAGGTTTTATTGTTTAGGAGCGAAACATGTCAACCTTAGGAATAAGGAGAAATTTAGGACTAATGTCCCTAAAATAATTTTACCTAAGGAAAAACCTAGATCAAACAATTCTAGACCTATCCTTCCTAGGGAGACCATTAGGAAGATAGAGGATCACCTAGGTTTTAACCCTAAATGGACTAGGCATATGCCTAGGAAAAATAATTCCCAAAAAACATATGAAAATTCAAAATTGGGAAGATTAGAATTAGAGAATCAAGCCTTGAGGTCAAGGTTTGAAAAACTAGAAAAGACCCTTGCAAAAATGCAAAATCAAGTACAAGGGTCAAAGGATCAAAAATCTAGGTCTAAGAGTCAAAACCTAGGTTTTAGGAAGCAAGGTCCAACCAAGGGCAAGAAAGGTTTGGGTCACAAACTTAAGCCCAAGGAGACCTATCATAATGTTCCATTCGACTATGGAACTCAAGTTAGGTCTAGGAAAACCAAGGTCAATAGGGAAGTCATCCCTAAGGTTGACCAAGGTAGGTTCCTAGTGGCTAGGGTTTCAAGGAAACCTAGGGAAGCCATTAAGATGGTTACAAGGGGAGTTACCCCTAAAGTCAACCTAGGTAAGACCCAAATGACCAAGGCTACCAAGTCTAGAAGGGTCATTAGGAGGGTATCTAGGGAAGTTATCCCTAGCAAATACCTAGTAAACCGAAGGAGCTCTAATAGGTATTGGGTTCCTAAGAGCGTGATCGATTCACGCTAAATGGGTTAAGGTGTGCCAACCTTGAATGGATAGGTAGTTAACCTAACCATGGTAAAGGTGGCACTTTAGGGCATTTTCAAGGTAATGGGGTACTTTGGAAATAAGGATGACTTTTAATCCTAAAGGTTTTTAGGATGTGCCAATATAATTTATGGGAATTGAAAAATCAATCAAATTGGCACAATTAGGGTTAAAGGTCATAGTGTATCATTTTGGGTTTTTGGCACACTTGGGAGAAAAGTGATAATATGGAAAAATAGATTTAACCTTAACAAATGGCAATTGATATTAAAATTTAGATATTATATACCTTTACTTTTTATTTGCCATGCTTGATTTTCCATATACCATGTCATGACATCATATATACTTTTAATTCATGATCATGCTTAGGATTAAGGTTAAATGTCATGTATGCTTGGATTCCATTTTATGCCATGACATTATGATTATGAGCACATGCGTATTTATATCATCATTAATATCATAATCATTCATGCATTAATAAAAATTGAGTTAAAGACAATTGGCATGACTTGAAGTCCCAAGTGTAAGAGAATCAAGTAGTGTTGCCTTAGAAAAATGCATGAAACCCTAGATTTGGATGAACAAAACCCACATCTCACATTACATTGACATGTGTATATTTTTATACACCCTAGATACATGTGAGATGCTAAGATATGAGTTAAGATCAAGGTGCATAGTTTTTGCATCTAGATGAACTCAAACTCATCTTATATTATTTATGGATCATTGGGAAAGCTTATGTTCAAGTCATGTACATTGAGCCCAAAGAACATGATTCAATATAAGGTTTTAAAAACATTTTAAAATCATTTTGAAAAACCTTGGTGAAGTCTATCTTTTGATAGCAATCACCATTAATGATGTTGATACAAAGTGAGCTCAAACATTGAAGTTTTTCTTCACTTTTGAACTTTGTATCAATTTTACTATTTTGTGGGTAAATTATTTTTCACATATTTTTCACCCATTGTATTGCTTATAAGTAATGTACATAAGAATTTTCATGATTTTTCAAAATATGTAGAATTACTTATGAATTTCCAAAGTTCATTTCTGATAATTGAAATTTAGAAATTTCAGTTATCAGTCGACTGATGAGCAAGACAGTCGACTGATTACTGGAAGAGTCGACTGATAGGCTGATTTCGGGTAAACAAGGATGTTTAGACCATGTTTCAGCCATGTTAGGTTCCCTAACTGCTCCTAACCCTTGAATATGCTTTGGAAAGAAATAGAAAAGGTGAAAATCCATTGGATATGGATTAGAAGAGTTATTTAGGGTGTGTATCAATTTAAGGTGTGTGAAAGTTCAATGTTGAACTTTTAACCTTATTTTTTATGGTTTAGTTTTCCTATTGACTTAAAGACTCTCCAAGGACATTCTTGGTGCAATGGTCAAGGGGGAGCAAGCCTTTAGGGGGAGGTATCCATCATGGGATGATAGATGTGTTCATCCTCATGAGGTGGAGAATTTTGGGAGAATTTGAGTATCCCAATTTGGAAATTGGGAGAGTTTATAGGAAGCCTCTCTTGAGTGATATGGGACTTATCACTTGGAAGAGTGAAGGCATCCTAGGTGTTTTAAGACAAAGGGGGAGATTGTAAGATCTCATTTGGATATGAGACATTGACCTCCTTGGAGAGAACCTTTTTTATGTATGTCAAAAAGGGGGAGAAAGTGAAACTACCAATTTGGGATAATTGGTAAGGAGAGTTGAGTTAGGGTTTAGGCCTAACTCAAGGGTGTTTTTGTCAAACATAAAAAAGGGGGAGATTATTGGTGCAATAGACCAAGGTCACGATTTACCAAACTCGAGTTGGACTCGAGTAGTATTTTGATGTTTCACATTGATGTTTTGACAATATGTTGGGGAGAAAGCAATGTCGAATCGCTATTCACCCCCCCCTCTAGCAGGCGCACAGGTCCTAACAAACACTAAAGACTACCTAGGAAAGTTCACATCCAAAACGTCCACTGGAATCTTCCTAGGATACTCAAGTACAAGTAGAGCCTATAGGGTCTACAATAATGAAACCCTTAAGATTAAGGAAACCATTAATGTAGTATTCGACAAAAGACATGAACCCACAAAATCCATAGTAAAACCAACTAATGAACCGACTCATACCAGACTCGACTCTGACCATGAAATCGAGTCTAGTATTAATCCTAACCCGAGTTAGTCTAGGATTCAATCAAATCATCCTATTGACCAAGTGATAGATGACCCTAAACCAAGTCAGTCAAGGTTAAAATCAAATCATCCTATCGACTAAGTGATAGGTGATCCTAACCTAGGGGTTCGAATTAGAGTGTCATATCGAAGCCTTAGTCAAATCTCATTGATTTCGAAATCGAACCCAAGTCAATTGGACAAACTCTTCTTGATCCCGATTGGATTATTGCAATGCAAGAAGAGCTAGCTCAATTCACTACGAACAAATTTTGGAAATTAGTACCACCACCTAAAGATAAATCAATTATTGGAACAAAGTGGGTCTTCCGAACAAACTCGATGACAAAGGTGAAGTAGTTAGAAACAAAGTAAGGTTAGTCGCGAAAGGATTTAGTCAAGTAGAGGGGTTAGATTATAATAAAAACTATGCCCCCGTAGCTAGATTAGAATCCATTCAAATGTTATTAACATACGCTTCACATCGAGGATTTAAACTATTTCAAATGGATGTCAAGTCAGCATTCTTGAATGAAATTATTAAGGAAGAAGTGTACGTTAGTCAACTCCTAGGATTCGAAAGCTTAGATAAACCCGACCACGTGTTTAAACTCAAGAAAACCTTATATGGACTACAACAAGCTCCTAGAGCTTGGTATGAGAGGTTTTCAGTATACTTTAAGTCTAAAGCATTTAGCCAAGGCTTAGTCGACCTAACCCTTTTTGCAAAATCCGTAGGCAAATAAATTTTTGTTAGGGCAATTAACCCATGTGATATGCTTTTGATGTGTGTGGCAAAGGGTTTAAGTTAGGATTGATATGGATTTAATGTGTGCGTTGAAGTCATACAAGACTTAGTAATACGCACAAGGAGCATTGGCAAGTTTCACCTCTCATGACTCGATCTTTGAGTCGATGAAAGATGCATTGCGGAAGTTGTGCACTTGGTGCATCCGAGGGACTGTCGGACGAGGAGCATTGGAGTGAAGCCAGAGGAAGTAGACTTCAGGGTGAGATGCAAAGGATGGTGCGGCGAAGCCATGCGCTTGGCACATCTGAGGGATGTGGCCGGATGAAGACAACTTCAAAGGCAAGGGACTCCAAGGGAATGAGAGTGAGTGATTGTAACCCGGGACGGGGTAACTTTGGCTATGTGTCGGATGGGATTTCCCGACATCAGTCGACTACATGTCATGGCAGTCGACTGCTCCAAGTAGACTGTTGACTCGATTGGTGTTCGAGTCAAGTCTGTGTCCCATTGCACCAAAATGCCACATTGCATGCATCCATGTTCTCATGTTGCTTCTAAAGCTCATAATAAATGCCACATTGGTAGTCGACTGACGAAACCACCAGTCGACTGATGATGGAATCAGTAGACTGGTTGCAAGGGTTTCGAGCACAGAATGTTGATCAGTCAAGTGCTCGCTTCTGGCACTTGACTGTGTCTCCATAAGTCGACTGATAGGAAGTTCAATTGACTGATGTGGGAGCCGTTGGATGAAATCCAACGTGGAAAAAGTCATTATAGGGCAACGGCTACAGCGACAGTCGACTGATCGAGGCATTAGTCGACTGATCGAAGCATCAGTCAACTACCAGATGCCCAACGGGAAGAATGAGCTCTTCCCTATAAGAAGGGGACATTGAACACTTGGGGAGGCATATGCTTAACTCCTAAACATCCTCACAAGTGCACAAACAATTTCCACTCTTCTTACTTGCATTTATTCCAATCTTATTGTAAGAAGAGAGATCTTGTAAGAAAAGGTTACCTCCACCTTGCTTGGTGCCAAGGAGAGAATAGTGAAGCTTATAGTGTGATTTACCTTGGACAAATTGTTAGTAATATATGAGAGATGTCCTAAGGCAATCGCCTTATGTATGAACCATTTATATGATAAATGAAGATTCACTATTTGAGTATACATGTTTAATGTATTTGATTGGATCTTAAACTCATTTACTGAATGTCCACGATACGATTCACAGCATGAGAGAATTTGTGATTGGATCACAACTAGTGAGTATCTCTACATGTGTAATTGTGATGTATCGGAATTATCCCTAGTCGATGAATTGATGGATTTGGACACCATCAATTCTGTCGAGACTAGCATGAGGTATACTCCTTGGTGTATCCAAGCAGCTGATTCTCACTGGCTGGAGACATAGTGATGTCCGGAGTTGATCGTGGATGCTAGTTATGGTAACTAGTTCATTGGAGTGACCAGCCGTAAGACTTCATATGGTTCTCTGCATATATAGATATGTCAATGAAGATCTTACTGTGGCTTAAGTGCGATGTTCCTTTGACTTGCGGTATTCAAGTCATCTTGATCATGGAGACTTATGCTTTGACATCTTAAGCAAACATCTCTAAGGAGATGTGGACCCGGGATGATTGGGTATAAGTCGAAGTGATCGAAGGTGTTTGAATAGCCTATAAAGGATTCACCACTCCTTGCAAGGAGATGTATACCCATGGCCTCTCGTCGGATTGTTACTAAAGTCTTTGGCCAAAGCATTACATGTTTAGAGTAAGGTACTCTTCGATACATGTGGAGTAACTAGAATCCGTAGGACGAGGAAATGATACTTGGGCTAGGTGTGGCGTGAGTCGACCTTAGTGGGGTGACACAATAGACCATGTCCTGAACCAAGTGGGTATAAGATGAGTGAAGGGAATGGGGCACGATTCATTCGAGCCATCAAGGGTTTCAGAAATAGTTCTGGATCAACTGTTGATCTTTTCGGTTAATTGGGGATCATGATGTACTACTAGGTGCCACTCATGATCGTTCTATAATTAATGGTTAATTATAGACGGCCAACATAAACCGAGAACCTATTTGGTCACACGCACAACGAGTGTAATCCAAAGGATTTAAAACGAGCTTGAGAATGGGATTCTCAGACCGAGAGAAACTATGTTTGGTTGGACCAAACATAAAGCGAGCATGAAATTGTTTCAGTTGCAATGGAAGCGTGGATGGGCCGTGTCTTATGAAGACATAATGGATGGACCAAAATGGTTTGGTTCTAATCCAATGGATGAGAATAAACCAAAGGGTTTGGTTTATATTAAACGAATGAACCAAAGGTTGGTTCGGTTCGTTTTAACTTAAAATAAACCATCATGGTTTGGTTTATTTTAACTTATCTTAATGGAGCGGGTTAACGGGCTTTATGGATATGATCCATTAACCATTAAGAGAATTAGTTCTCTATAAAAGTGGGCTTAAGGGATTGTTAAACCCTAACTAATCCAATCATCCAAACCCTAGCCGCCCAACACAAAGTTGCCGCCCAGCTTGTGTTGCCGCCCAGCCCATAGCTCCTCCAACCGGCGTCCAGAAGGCGGCTTCCTTCCTCCTCGCCGGCGTCGAGCTGCTGCCGGAAGAGTTCCGGCGATCCTCCTTAGGTTTGGCATCAAGGTAAGCACTTGGCTTCCTTTGTTGGCCGGCGCCTATCTCCTCCACCAAGCTGTCCAGTTTTCTGGACAGCTTCTTCTCCTCTCGTCGGAGCGTCATTTGGACGACGGTTAGTGCTCCGACAGCGGCTAACTTACCGGGGATTTGATCTCCGGTAATCCTCTGAGGTGGAGGACGAAGGATTCGTCAAACGGTTGACGCATACCTCTCCGGAGAAGCGAGTTTTGAGAACTCGTTTTGGATCCGAATTTGGATTCGGATCGTGATCATCTCTCGATCACGTCGTCTTCAACACGAGGCTAGTAACCCGTACGAAGACGAAGCTCGTGACTTAGCGAAGTCATCCCGAGGAGCTCGGCGTGGATACGGATAGAGACGATTCTTACGAGGATCGTTCCGGTTGATGCCGTTCCCGCTACACGTCATACGGAAGGTATAACGTAGTTTAATTTCCTTTTATCGCAATTTTAATTTACGGTTATGTCTACACTTGTTGTAATAGCATGCGTGTGTTGTGTGTGTTGTAATAAATAGGAGTATTTATTATTTTTATTGCTTCCGCTGTGCTCATGTTTACGAAACATGATCGAACACACACACGTCGCGGTGCCGGAAACCCAACAGTGGTATCAGAGCCCAGGTTGTGTTTCGACATAATCGTAAAATGGTTTTGCGATAGTCATAATGTATTTCTGGAAGTTTTCTAAATTTTGGAAATTTAGAAGTATTTATGGAAATTTTTTAATTTTGGAAAGTCTAGAAGTATTTATGGAAATCTTCCACTTTTGGAAAGTTGGAAGTATTTATGGAAATTTATATTTTCCATAAATAAAATATTTGATTAGATTCTGGAAATTTGTTTCCTAATTTAATCATGATTTGATTTGGGAAATCAAATCTTAAAATATTTTATTTCCATAAGTAGTTTTAAAGATTTAGGAAATTGGTTTCCTAAATAGATTTTCCTTAATCAAATAATTCCATGAATAAAATATGTGATTAGATTTGGAAATTTGTTTCCTAATTTAATTATGATTTGATTTGGAGAATCAAATCTTAAACATATTTTATTTCCATAAATAGTTATGACATGTAAGGAAATATAGACATGACATAATTGTATGCCATGTAATTGCATTAGATGCATAACATTATGCCATGCGTGTCGTGACATGTAGATGTATGCCATGTATGTCATGCCATGTAGATAATAGTTATTTGCATGCAAAGAGGATGAGACATTAAAAACCCTTAATCAATATTAAAGCCTACACCTTCCATTAATATGGTTAGAACCAGAGTTCTATTTCTTGTTTGGGTTGTTGGACTCTCTCCAAGCCCGGCTCGAACCTGAATATGTTCAAACCATGGAATAGTTTAATACTAATATGGTAAGAGTCAGAGGTCAATCGTTAGCTTTGGTTGTTGGACTCTCTCCAAGCTGGGCTAATTGGTTGAATGCGCTCTAACCATATTAAAACTATGTCCCGATTAATGGGTTGGCTTAACCTGGAGCATCGGCTTGTTGGACTCTCTCCAAGGTCGATGTAAAGGGAGGTGAAGTTGGGTGCTATGCATATGATGCATACTTGTTAATGTGTTAACAACCCGATGTATGTGTGAACATTCAATTAGTTGATAGCACATTGTGATAGTTGCATATACGTGATATGCAATCGGTATAGATGATACCTACCGTCGTAGTTATGAATGGCTTGTTGGACTCTCTCCAAGGTTGTTCATAACTATGATGGATATCAGCCCATTCGGAGATGGACCTACAATCTCCCGAAGTGATTTTGGGGTTTTTGAAATTCGAAAAATGAATGGGATTTATAAATGTATATTGATGCATTTTAAAATCATTTTCTCATATATGCTCGTTTTGTATTTCTAGGTCAATAAATTGATCATGACGTCTTTGAATTTGCGCACTATTTTGGATTCAAACAAACTGACTGGGCCTAACTTCCTGGACTGGCTTAGAAACCTGAGAATTGTTCTCAAGGCGGAAAAGCTTGCATATGTCCTTGAAGAGCCTCTTCCTGACCGTCCTAAGGACGATGCAACCTGCATCAAATGTTGGTCTATCGAAGCATGTGATTCGAAATGGCGGCGAGTTGCATCATGCTAGCGGCGATGGTACCTGAGCTGCAGAAGCAGCATGAGCATATGGATGCTAACACTATGGTCTTCCATCTTCATGAGTTGTTCGATGAGCAAGCGAGATCCGAAAGGTTCGAGGTCTCTAGGCTCCTCTTCACCACGAAGATGCAAGAAGGTTGAGTACGCTTTGCAGGCTAAAGATGAACGGGTACATCGAGCTGCTAGCTACCCTCGGTTTTGTGATGGATCATGAGTTAAGTATTGACTTAATTCTGCATTGTTTGCCCAAGAGTTTCTAATTTGTGATGAACTATCGGATGAACAAATTGGAATCCACCATTCCCGAGCTCCTCAATATGCGAAGATGGAGCCTTCTCTGAAGCATGAGGAGAAGGCGGTTCATAGTTGATTCCTCAAAGAAAGGTTCTAAGAGGAAGGCAAAAGAATGTAAGAAAGGAAAGAAAAAGGCAAAGAAGGCGGAATCAAAAAGGGCACTTGCCATCATGTGGCAAGGAAGGCCAGCGAAGAAACGCAAGATTTATCTTGAGTCCATGAAGAAGAAGAAGGCATCCGATGCCCCATCCTCTTCGTATCTTCGTTATTGATTGTCATTCTATTTCCTTAGACACTTGGGTATTGGATAATCGGGTGTAGCTCACATATATGTAATGACATACAGGCTAAGGAATAGAAGAAGACTTGTCGAGGGGAGTCAAATTTGCGAGTTGGCAATGGAGCAAAGGTTCTGGCCGCCATCGGAACTTATTTGTTGAAGCTCCTAGTGGACTAGTCTTGAATCGACAATTGCTATTATGTTCCTTCTCTAATAAAGAACATTGTTTCTATTTCGCTTAAATAGAAATGGTTTCCATTTAACGCTTAGTAACAATTGTTGTTATATAACTTTGAATGGCGTACTTTATGGAACCGAACTTTGAGTAATGGCATTTATACGCTGGACGATCCAAAGGACATTTTCAATATCGGCGAGCAACACGTGCTCGGCGATAATCAAATAGACTCCTATATGTGGCATTGTCATCTTGGCCATATAAGCAAGAAACGCATGTCCGAATTACACCGATGTGGAATTCTGGAATCGTTTGAATTGGATTCATACGATACATGCGAATCATGCTTAAAAGGCAAGATGACTAAGTTACCTTTACCGGAAAAGGTGAACGAAAGGGAGAGTTACTAGGTTTAGTACATACCGATGTATGTGGACCTATGTCAACTCAAGCATTAGGAGGCTATAGCTACTTCATTACCTTCACCGATGATCACTCACGGTTTGGGTATGTGTTCTTGATGAAACACAAGTCCAAGCCTTTGAAAGGTTCAAAGAATTCAGAAATGAAGTAGAGAAACAACATGACAAGAGTATTAAAATACTTGATCGGATCGAGGTGGTGAATACTTAAGTCAAGAGTTTCTTGATTATCTAAGAGACAATGGCATATTGTCTCAATGGACTCCGCCTATACACCACAAAGATAATGGTGTATCCGAGAGGCGAATCGACCTTGTTGGACATGGTCGTCAATGATGAATCATGCAACTCTTCCCAAGTCCTTTGGGGTTATGCACTGCATATTGCTTACTTTGTTAAAATGTAATGCCTACTAAGGTAGTCTCAACTACTCCATATGAGATATGGAATGGTAAGAAACCTCATGTATCTTACTTGAAGATATGGGGTTGTCTCGCTTATGTGAATTGATCAGACGTACAAACCGATGCTAAGTCTGATAAATGTCTATTTATTGGATACCCTAAGGAAACAATGGGTTACCAATTCTATCATCCTGTGGAACAAAAGGTGTTTGTTTCAAGGAATGCTGAGTATCTAGAGAAAGATTTTCTCTTGCAAGAAAACAGTGGGAGTGTCGCCGAGCTTGAGGAGGCTCGAGAGACTCAAATAGACATTAATGAGATACAGTGAAGCCTGACGGTACAACTCATAGTGATGAGCAATCTTGGACCTATTGTAACACCACATCTTCGTAGATCCGTAGAACACGCAATATTCCTGAGAGATATGGATTTCTCATAAGTGAATCGAACGACGTGTTACTCATTGATGATGAGGAGCCTACCAGTTATGAAGAAGTGCTGACAAGTTCAGAAAGGGATAAGTGGCTTGGTGCCATGAAGTCGGAAATGGATTCCATGTACGTAAACCAAGTTTGGAACTTGGTTGACCCACCTGAAGGCATAAAGCCTATAGGGTGCAAGTGGGTTTTCAAGAAGAAAACCGACATGGATGGTAATGTGATTACCTATAAGGCTAGATTGGTGGCGAAAGGATATCGTCAAAAACAAGGTGTTGATTATGACGAAACCTATTCGCCTGTAGCTATGCTTAAATCCATTCGGATGCTCCTGACCATAGCGGCTCATTATGATTATGAGATATGGCAGATGGATGTGAAAACAGCTTTCCTTAATGGAAACCTGCTCGAGGACTTGTATATGATACAGCCTGAGGGTTTCACATCGGTTGATAAAACCAAGGTATGCAAATTGCGACGATCCATTTATGGATTGAAGCAAGCATCCAGGAGCTGGAATATCCGTTTTGATGAGACGATCAAAAAGTTTGATTTCTCACAAAATCCAGACGAACCTTGTGTGTACAAGAAGGTTAGTGGGAGTGCAGTCGTGTTCCTAGTATTGTATGTCGATGACATATTACTTATAGGAAACGATGTGTCCATCTTACAGTCAGTTAAGGTTTGGTTATCCAAGACATTCTCCATGAAAGACCTGGGAGAAGCAACCTACATCCTTGGGATTAAGATCTATAGAGATAGATCGAAACGGTTGCTTGGTCTTTCGCAGTCTACATATATAGAAAGCAAAGAGGTTTAGCATGTCGGAATCCAAGAAAGGTTATCTGCCCATCAGGCATGGGGTACACCTTTCGAAGTCTATGTGTCCGCGCACAGAAGACGAGAGGATTTGCATGAGTGAGATTCCCTATGCATCCGCAATAGGATCTATCATGTATGCTATGTTATGTACGAGGCCCGATGTATCGTACGCTCTGAGTGTCACGAGCAGATACTCACCGATCCAGAATGGATCATTGGGCGATCATAAGACGATCCTTAAGTACTTGAGAAGAACTAAGGATGTGTTCCTAATATATGGAGAAGGGACATGGTGATACGTATACTCTGATGCGGCTTCCAGACAGACAAGGATGATTCCGTGTCTCACCGGATACGTGTTCACCTTGAATGGGGCGCGATGAGTTGGAAAAGTTCCAAACAAGAGATCAGCGGATTCTACCACTCGAGGCAGTAATATATTGCGGCTTCGAAGCAAAGAAAGGAAGCGGTTTGGATCAAGAAGTTCGCTCATGAACTTGGTGTGATTCCGCCATGTTGAAGCAATAGCGCTCTCATCGCGACAACAATGGAGCAATCAGACAGCGAAAAGAGCCAAGGTCTCATCAACGATCCAAACATGTGCCGCTATCATCTTATCGAGAGATCATCGAGGAATGAAATACAAATCGAGAAAATTCCCGAAAGGAACTTAGCGGATCCTTTGACTAAAGCATTACCTCAAAGTAAGTTTGAGGGTCATGTTGGTGCTTATGGTATTGGATACCGTAGCGATTGGCATTAGGCCAAGTGGGAGTCTGTTAGTAATATATGAGAGATGTCCTAAGGCAATCGCCTTATGTATGAACCATTTATATGATAAATGAAGATTCACTATTTGAGTATACATGTTTAATGTATTTGATTGGATCTTAAACTCATTTATCAATGTCCACGATACGATTCACAAGATGAGAGAATTTGTGATTGGATCACAACTAGTGAGTATCTCTACATGTGTAATTGTGATGTATCGAATTATCCCTAGTCGATGAATTGATGGATTTGGACACCATCAATTCTGTCGAGACTAGCACGAGGTATACTCCTTGGTGTATCCAAGCAGCTGATTCTCACTGGCTGGAGACATAGTGATGTCCGGAGTTGATCGTGGATGCTAGTTATGGTAACTAGTTCATTGGAGTGACCAGCCGTAAGACTTCATATGGTTCTCTGCATATATAGATATGTCAATGAAGTTCTTACTGTGGCTTAAGTGCGATGTTCCTTTGACTTGCGGTATTCAAGTCATCTTGATCATGGAGACTTATGCTTTGACATCTTAAGCAAACATCTCTAAGGAGATGTGGACCCGGGATGATTGGGTATAAGTCGAAGTGATCGAAGGTGTTTGAATAGCCTATAAAGGATTCACCACTCCTTGCGAGATGTATACCCATGGCCTCTCGTCAGATTGTTACTAAAGTCTTTGGCCAAAGCATTACATGTTTAGAGTAAAGTACTCTTCGATACATGTGGAGTAACTAGAATCCGTAGGACGAGGAAATGATACTTGGGCTAGGTGTGACGTAGTCAGCCTAGTGGGGACTGACACAATAGACCATGTCCTGAACCAAGTGGGTATAAGATGAGTGAAGGGAATGGGGCACGATTCATTCGAGCTACTGAAGGGTTTCAGAAATAGTTCTGGATCAACCGTTGATCTTTTCGGTTAATTAGGGATCATGATGTACTACTAGGTGCCACTCATGATCGTTCTATAATTAATGGTTAATTATAGACGGCCAACATAAACCGAGAACCTATTTGGTCACACGCACAACGAGTGTAATCCAAAGGATTTAAAACGAGCTTGAGAATGGGATTCTCAGACCGAGAGAAACTATGTTTGGTTGGACCAAACATAAAGCGAGCATGAAATTATTTCAGTCGCAATGGAAGCGTGGATGGGCCGTGTCTTATGAAGACATAATGGATGGACCAAAATGGTTTGGTTCTAATCCAATGGATGAGAATAAACCAAAGGGTTTGGTTTATATTAAACGAATGAACCAAAGGTTGGTTGGTTCGTTTTTAACTTAAAATAAACCATCATGGTTTGGTTTATTTTAACTTATCTTAATGGAGCGGGTTAACGGGCTTTATGGATATGATCCATTAACCATTAAGAGAATTAGTTCTCTATAAAAGTGGGCTTAAGGGATTGTTAAACCCTAACTAATCCAATCATCCAAACCCTAGCCGCCCAACACAAAGTTGCCGCCCAGCTTGTGTTGCCGCCCAGCCCATAGCTCCTCCAACCGGCGTCCAGAAGGCGGCTTCCTTCCTCCTCGCCGGCGTCGAGCTGCTGCCGGAAGAGTTCCGGCGATCCTCCTTAGGTTTGGCATCAAGGTAAGCACTTGGCTTCCTTTGTTGGCCGGCGCCTATCTCCTCCACCAAGCTGTCCAGTTTTCTGGACAGCTTCTTCTCCTCTCGTCGGAGCGTCGTTTGGACGACGGTTAGTGCTCCGACAGCGGCTAACATACCGGGGATTTGATCTCCGGTAATCCTCTGAGGTGGAGGACGAAGGATTCGTCAAACGGTTGACGAATACCTCTCCGGAGAAGCGAGTTTTGAGAACTCGTTTTGGATCCGAATTTGGATTCGGATCGTGATCATCTCTCGATCACGTCGTCTTCAACACGAGGCTAGTAATCCGTACGAAGACGAAGCTCGTGACTTAGCGAAGTCATCCCGAGGAGCTCGGCGTGGATACGGATAGAGACGATTCTTACGAGGATCGTTCCGGTTGATGCCGTTCCCGCTACACGTCATACGGAAGGTATAACGTAGTTTAATTTCCTTTTATCGCAATTTTAATTTACGGTTATGTCTACACTTGTTGTAATAGCATGCGTGTGTTGTGTGTGTTGTAATAAATAGGAGTATTTATTATTTTTATTGCTTCCGCTGTGCTCATGTTTACGAAACATGATCAAACACACACACGCCGCGGTGCCGGAAACCCAACACAAATCGGTCCACGCATTAGCGGCAAGGCCATGAACCACATTACATCTTGGTGTTAGCATTTGATTTCCTTTACTTATTGCTTTGTCTTTATTTTTTATATTTCCGCTTACGCTAATGAATTTGTAGACGAGCAATCAACGAGTAAATTCCACCGTATATGCAAAAGAGGGCTATTCACCCCCCTCTAGCCTGCCATCGATGGTCCAACAAGAGGTATCAGAGCTAAGTCGCTTGTCACCGGACTAACCACCGTAACAAGCACAATCAAGAGATGGTCGGCTCCAACATTCATCCACCTAAGTTTGAAGGAGAATTTGCTTGGTGGAAAAAGCGAATGGAAGTATTTTTTGAAATCGACTTCGATATTATGTTGATAATGGAAAACGATTTTGAGATGCCTAGGGATGAAGAGGGGAGAGTACTAGAGAAATCGCGGTGGACTAAGAAGCAAAGGGAGGAGCACCTTGCAAATTCAAAGGCCAAGCACCACCTCTTCAACGTGCCCCCCTCCCCCAATAAGAGATCAACCGGATTGGAGAGTGTGCAAGCGCCAAAGAGATGTGGGAAAGATTGGTAGAGCTTCATGAAGGCACTTCCAAGGCAAATCTTGCAAGAAGAGACCTTCTCCGTTCCCAACTCAACAACATCAAACTCGATAAAGGAGAGAACGTATTATCACTATACTCTAGATTCAAAGAAATAATTAATGGATTGTCTAGTGTAGATGAAAAGCTCTCCAACCAGGATATGGTAATGAAGGCTATAGATGCCTTTCCCCGGTCCTCAAAGTGGAGCTCCATGGTGGACTCCTACATTTCGAAGAATTTATAAGTGAGCACCCTAGAAGAATTCTTCTCCACCATGGAGTTACATGAAACAAGGCTTGAAGGAGTAATTGAAGAACCAAGTATCAAGCCATCAAGGGGAGTGGCACTAGTAGCCAACAAGGGGAAGAAGAAGAAGGAGACTCCCTCCTCATCCGATGAAGACTCCTCCTCCTCCTCCATGGATAGCACTGAAGAAGCCTACATGGTAAGGAAGGTAAGACGTGCTTTGAAAAATTTTAAATTTAACAAATCTAATGATAGGAGGAGAAGGTCAAGGAGAAAGATAATATGCTACAATTGCCAAGGAGAGGGACATATAAGAGATGATTGTCCTCTCTTGAACAAGAGCAAAGAAGAGAGGAGGAGGAAAGAAAAGAAGAAGAAAGGGAGCAAGAAAAAGGAAGAAGAGAAGAAAACCAAGGAGAAAGGGAAGGAAAAGGCACATAAGCCCACATGGGATGATCCATCATCCTCATCATCCGAAGAAGAAGCCTTCACAAATCTTGCCCTAATGGGTATAGACGACTTGGACTCCACCTCCTCTGAGGAAGAAAAAAGAAGCACTAGCAAGGAGGAGAGCTTAGGTGAAGGGGGAGCGTCCTCATGTTCATCCTCATCATCGGAAGGGGATTTGGTAAGTGAGGTAACGAATCTTCATCTCAAGAAAATTATGTCCATGATTTCTAGCTTAAGTAAGGAATTATTTAGGGCTAAAAGGGAAAACAAAAGAATGAAAAATGAAATTAAAGCCCTAGAAGAAAAGCTAGAAAAATCATGTTTAAATATTAATGATAATGTTTCCTCTAGTATCAATAATGCATGCTCACATGATGATTACATGTCTTTTAATGTTAGTGATGCATGTATGGAGGAAAATAGGGTTTTAAGGGAAAAGGTAGACCATTTGACTAAGGCCCTAGAGAAATTCACTATAGGCTCCAACATATTGAATATGATCATAGGGAGCCAAAGGGAAAGCTTCAATAGGAAAGGCCTAGATTACAAGGGGAATAAAAATGAAAAGGTCTATCAATGCCTAATTGCTAGGGGTCAAGCCAAAAATAAAACAATAGCTAAAAAATGGATCCCTAAGGAATTTTATTGGACCCCAGAGGAAAGAATTTATATTGGGTTCCTAAATCCATCCTCAAGGGTTAGGAAAACCCTAGGATATTAAACCATAGTGGACCTTATCTATATCATATTGAATGGTTGACTTAGGATGGTGTGGGTTATAAATTTTTAACATAGTGTTGGGTGATGATAATGCATAACCCATAAATTGAGTGGTTAAATCATGATTCATGCTTAAATTTATAATTTATAAACATGATATGCAATGATTGATGATTTATTATCATGATTGATAATTCTTGATGCATGTTCATGATCGGGTTTTTAGGATGATACTTAACCATGGGTAGAAATGCATGAAATTTTTCGTTAAGTGTAAATACCATTAGCAAAATCTCACATCCCACTATAAGGCTAACTTGATTGAGAACATAGCAATGGGTGAGATGATAGGATGATACAAATGGTTCACTAATACTTATGGTATTTAGATGGGTCATTAAGTGTATCAATAGAGCAATAATAGACCAATCATGGGGAAAGAATATCTTTAATTCATAGACATAGTACACAAAGATCATGGTTGAATATTTTAAATATTTTAAAACCATTTTATGCTTTTCAAACAGTGAGTTCATGTTTTAAAAAGTTTCAAGACAAAAATAGGCTTTAAAATGGATACAAACTTTAGACATTTTTGCAACTTTTGAGTTTTTGCCAAATATTCAAAAATTAAATGAATTTTCATTAAAAATTATTTTTCACTGATAAAGGAACTCACTAAAAATATGTACTCAAAATTTCATGATTTTTTTAATTTCCTAGAATTTTTAATTCAATTCTGAAATTGGAGTTCGAAAATCAGAAAACTCAAAATCTGTGTGCCAGTCGACTGATCATCTGATTCAGTCGACTGATGTACTGTGCACGAGCACAGTAACCTATTTTTATCAGGTTTTGAGTGGATTTTGGTATATTCTTCCATTAGAGTTGATGTCATACGTATATAACATTTGCATAATGTTTTTGATGGTGCCTAAGTGGGAGAATTGATAGGTTTAAGTTAATCATGCTAAAGGAGAAATTTTAGCATGTCTTAAGGGGGAGTTGCATGTTTAAGGGGAAGTTTGATACTCATATTTTTACTTACATGCTTTCTTGCCTTATGTTTTATGTTATTGTTTTTACCTAACTTAAACAGATTGCCACACATCAAAAATGGGGAGATTGTTAGGACAATCAACCCATTTGATATGGTTTTGATGTGTGTGGCAAAAGGATTAAGTTAGGATTGATATGGATTTAATGTGTGCGTTGAAGTCATCCAGGACTTAGTAATTTGCACATGGAGCATTGGCAAGTTTCACCTCTCATGACTATTGGTGCAGGGGCACTAGATAATTAAACCATGGTTTTGATGATGGCAAAGATTCAAAGTTAAGTTATTTTATTATCTCATGTGATATGCTAAGTGTGCAGGAAGTGTTTAAGCTAAGCCAAAGGTCGAGCGACATCCGGAGAATCTCAAGTTGAGAAACCGTGGTGGTCGGGCGACACCAGGAGAACCTCGGGGAGTCGAGGAACCTCAGTGGTGACCGAAAGCTAAGCGACAGGTCAAGAGGACCAAAGGTAAGCTCCATGTGTGAAGCGGTGATAAGGACACGCCCTCGGTTAGAGGACAATCCTAGGCGTCGATCCGACTAAGGCTTCCAGAGGAATGCTGAAGTTGAGATCGAACAGTCAAAGGACTGTCACACTGCATGGCATTATGCATCTATTGTGCTAATCTTGTATTGGAGATGTAAGGGTCAATCGATCGGTGAAGGCGATCGATCGCTAAGAGGATCGATCGATGTCGCATTTAATCACCTTGCACAAGGTTAAAGAGATAGAGATTGATGCCACCACCTCAGGATAAGATAAGCCACCACCTCAGGATAAGATAAGCTGCCACCTCAAGATAAGATCCACGAGTTTTGGATCTGGATCGGGACAAATTCCAAGGCGCAAATCTATAAAAGGAGGGGAGGACTCACACCCAAATTCAAGAATCTCCCAAGTGCTCGTGTTTTACAACGCCATCTGACCACCGCGCCATCTTCTAATTAATTGTCGGTATTATTATTATCTTTCTGTACTTAATTTGTATAAGGACCGGTAAGGTTGTTACGGGCCTTATAATCATTGTAATCGTCTTGTCTCTTACCTCCAACGAGGAAGAGACTTTTGGTGATTGCCCTTCGGAAGCGATCAAGGATCGCAGGGCCTTGGATTAGCAGCCGGTGGGTTGTGAACCAAGTAAAAAAGCTTTGTGTCTTTCTTGTGTTTGTCTTTTAGTTTTCCTCTGTGTACTTGGTTTTAATCGTCGAAAAAGAAAAGTTTTTACGAATGCTATTCACCCCCCCTCTAGCGCTCATATCGATTCAACAATTGGTATCAGAGCGGGGGCGCTCAGATTCGGTGCAACCACCAGTCGAGCATTTTCTTTTATTTATTTTTATTTTTATTTTTAAATATCTCCCGCACTACTAATCTAAGACCAAGTCTTGGGACTTTTTGGTTTGTGTTTTTTTTTGTGTGTTTTAGAAAATCGTTGACCGAGCCAACCATGGAAGAGTCTCCCACAAGGCATAAAGGTAACAATGTCAATTTAAATTTTAAATTTCATATTATTTGCTTTAAGTGCAGGGAGAGAGGACACTATAAAAATAAGTGTCATACACGTAAGACTCGAACGACGCAACTGACGATAAAGGAGACACCATTGCCAGGAATCCGGAAGAACAAGGAGCACATCAAGTGCTTTGGGTGTGGAAGATTCGGTCACTACAAGAATCGGTGTCCGAAAAAAAAGGTTAGTAAATTTAATAATTTTTAAAAGTTGAGTTTTAGAATATTTGATAATTTAGATAAATTGTGTAATCGTTGTCAATTAATTAATACAATTAATAATTCAACTAATAAAAAATTAATTAATTCAAATTTAATTAGTTTAAATAATAATAATAATATCATGGAAGAAAATGATCAAATTAATCTAACATTTGATAAAATTAACAAAGAGATTAATCAAATATTTAGTTTAATCAACATAGATCTAGATCAAGTCAAAGATAAAACCAACCTAGGACTTAATCAGATTAATCAAACCCTTGATCAGAATAATCAAACAATAGGACAGAATCATCAAATCCTAGATCTAATTAATCTAGATAATTCCGAATTAAAAAATTCTGTTTTGAAAAATTCAACCATAAAAAAATCAAAATCAACTTTTTAAAATTCCAAAGATAATCTAAATGATTCTAATAATAATTCTACCTTTAAAAACTCTAACAATTTTATCTTAAATAATTCTAATAATAATTATACCTTTAAAAACTCTAACAATCTTATCTTAAATAATTCTAATAATAATTCTACCTTTAAAAACTCTAACAATCTTATCTTAAATAATTCTAATAATAATTCTACCTTTAAAAATTCTAATAATCTTATCTTGAATAATTCTAATAATTCTACCTTAAAAAATTCTAATAATTTTAATAATTCTATTTTTAAAAAGTCTAATAATCTTATCTTAAAAAATTCTAATAATTCTACTTTTAAAAAGTCTAATAATCTTATCTTGAAAAAGTCTAATAATATTATTTTAACAAATTCTAATAATTCTATTTTAAATAATTCACAATCTAACTTAATTAAAAATTCAAAATTAGATAATCAAACCAATAAAATTAATTATAATAGAGTACCATTTGATTATACACAAATTAATAATCTAGTAATTAAACCTTCAACTTTTAAAAATTCAACTAATAAATATGTAGACTTGGGTTACAAGTCTAAGCTAACCAAAAATCAAGACACTAACATTTTTAAACCTAATTATAATAAAGTATCTTATAATTATAGAACAAATAAAAGTCTACCCAAGAAAATAATCATTTCTTTAAATTGATTGAATGTAGCTTGCTCATGCATACATATCATTATCATGCTTATTTTGTCATGTCATACATACTAATTTTAAATTCACTCTCATAGAATGGTTAGATAGGAAATAATTAATTAATCTTGACAACATAGTATCAGGATGCGGTGAGATGATAGTACATTAAGGAAACGAAGTCAAGTGTATCCGAGTTGGATAAGGAGTATCTAGCTTGGTGCATTTAACTAAGTGGAACTAACTGAAGCTACCTCACCACATCCTAAACTAGTTAGACCAGGGCGTAATCCTAAGTGAATTAAGTGTGTAATTTCCTAAGTTGGCTTTGTCTAAGGAAGTGGTCGTTGTTCCGATCAAAGAAGGCCCCTGTGCCTCGCCACGACCTGTAAGCCCTCTTTTGAAATGTTCACTTAACTAACTAAAGGTGAAATCAGAATCTAACCCAAGATTAATTAATCTCTAAGGCATTAAATTAAATTCATCTCACAATACCTATAAGAATAACTTGGTTGATCATGTAGAATGGGTGAGATGGTAAGGACAACAAATTAAAAATGATTTTGAAAACGATTTCAAAATTTATATACACATAAATAGATTCTTAAAACTATTTTTATTGGTTGCCATGATTATTGTGTGTAGTTATACGTAGTTTTCAAAACAACTATGCTTCTTAAAATGATGGTTAGTTGCAACGTATAAATCCTTAGGTCAACTTTAGATACCTAGACCCTCTGGACACTTAGGTGAGCCTTCCTTATGGCCAACAAGGATGTCCTAAGAGTTTGTCAGATAAAAGGGGAGACCCTCTAAATATGCCTTCCTTGTGGCTAACAAGGATGTTAGGTTAAGGGGGAGGTTCTAATTGGATAATCATCATAGAAGTTGTTAAAAAATATTTTTTAAAAAAAAATCACCAATACTTTCTAAATTTAAATCCTTCTTTTGATAATATGCCAAGGGGGAGAGAAGACTTAAGTTGGACAAACTTAGTATCTAGCTACCTCCAGTTTGACATAAAAACCAATAGACATGAGCCTTTAAAATGTTTTTTTTAATTCTTTCTCAAAATTTTATAACAATGTTAAAGGTTAGGGGGTCACATTCTAACCTAGGATATACATTGTTGGTGCAGGATCTAGAAACCTAAACTCCTAAACTCTTAAGTATTAAAGGGAGTTGAACATATTAAATCAACTTGATTAGCATGTTTAAAAATTCTATTTCTTGGCAATGTACCCAATATAAAGTTATTTTTGATATATGTCAAAGGGGGAGAGAGAATAAAGTTAAGAGGTTACTTACATTTTCTTTCCCAAAAAGTAATTGTTTTTAAAAACTCACCTAGGGTTAAGGGGGAGGTACCCTTAAGGGGGAGGTTTTGAAAAATGATTGTTCAATGCTTACTGCTTATTTTCTCTTAACTTTGAATTGGTTTGCCATAGATCAAAAAGGGGGAGATTGTTGGTGCAGGGCCACTAGATAATCAAACCATGGTTTTGATGATGGCAAAGATTCAAAGTTAAGTTATTTTATTATCTCATGTGATATGCTAAGTGTGTAGGAAGTGTTTAAGCTAAGCCAAAGGTCGAGCGACACTCGGAGAATCTCAAGTTGAGAAACCATGGTGGTCGGGCGACACCAGAAGAACCTCGGGGAGTCGAGGAACCTTAGTGGTGACCGAAAGCTAAGCGATAGGTCAAGAAGACCAAAGGTAAGCTCCGTGTGTGGAGTGATGGTAAGGGCGCGCCCTTGGTTAGAGGACAATCCTAGGTGTCGATCCGACTAAGGCTTCCGGTGGAATGCTGAAGTCTAGATCGGACAGTCAAAGGACTATCACACTGCATGGAATTATGCATCTATTGTGCTAATCTTTTATTGTAGGAATTCTTAAGCAGCAACAATCGAGATGGATGTGGTGAAAGGCGATCGCTAAGAGGATCCGATCGATGTCGATGTAATCACCAAAGATGCACAAGGTTAAAGAGATGGAGATTGATGCCACCACCTCAGGATAAGATAAGCCGCCACCTCATGATAAGATAAGCTACCACCTCAAGATAAGATCTACGAGTTTTGGATCTGGATCGGGACAAATTCCAAGGTGCAAATCTATAAAAGGAGGGGAGGACTCACACCCAAATTCAAGAATCTCCCAAGTGCTCGTGCTCTCTACAACGCTACTCCTTTTGGTGCAATCGGCCTAGGTTGACTCGAGTTTGACTCGAGCAGTACCTTGATAGTATTTTGATGATAGACAAAACTCATGACATCGGATTGTCATGGGAAAGTACAACATGGGGTTGGCATGGAAAATCCAAGCATGGAGCTTGGTGTGGAAGTCCAAGGGGGAAGCCTTGGCATGGGAAAGTCCAAAGCATTGCAAAGCCGTGCGCTTGGTGCTTGGTGAGAAATGCATTGCAAAGCCGTGCGCTTGGTGCTTTTGGGTAGTATTTAGAACTTGGCAAGTTCACTAGGCTCGGGTCCTTGAGTCGGTGAAGGATGGCATCGGCGCTCGGCATCCGGTGCCGGACGGGAGCGAATGGAGTGAGCCCAAAGGGAAGCATGAGGCATGAGACAGGATGACATTGGCGAGTCGCGGCGCATCCGAGGGACGAGGAGGGAAGAGAGCTTCGGTGGAACTCCATGAGGGATATGGTGGACTTGGCCATGTGGCTAAGAGCGTGCGGACGCCAAATAACTTTGTGTTTGAGGTTTTAACATCACGATCCGCATAGGTTCGCGTTCCGATCGATCTAGGTCGTATGGGTTCGACTAGTGTTCGATCAACCAAGTTCGCCGAGGTCGATCATCGGAGGAGGACAGATCACATCGCATCGATCGCCGAGGGATAGCGATTAATGACATGCGTGCACAGTAGGAATCGGAGTCAAGCTCGCCAAAGACTGACGATGGATGATCACGATCGATGGGTGCCATCATCGGATCGATGTGATCCGTTGAAACTTAGCCAACGTGGATCTGGCCGTTGTGAGACAACGGCTACAGGACCAGTCGAGTGATGTGCGCGAGATCAGCTTGATGCAGGTTATTAATGGAGCTCATGTGGGAGGATTTCGCCAAGACTTTAAGGGAGCTATTGGAGGGGAATTGTTGTTGCATTCCAGTCCTTCAAGAGCCAACCAAAGCAAGCAACAAACAAGTGATCAAAAGCAATCGGTGAAAAGAGTTTCTTTTGTATTGTATTTGTATTCTTATTTGTATTTGTATATTACTGTTGTAATTGCTTGTGAGAGGTTTCTCCACCTCCGACGTGTTGTCGAGAAGCAGTTTGAGTATTGTCGTGTGCATCTCTAGAGCTCGTTGAGCTCGCCACGTGGAGTAGGAACCCTAAGGTTCCGAACCACGTATATGCTTGCGTATTTTGTGTACTTGTATTGTTGTTATCATTATTATTGTTATTCCATTACGCTAACGACAATCGTAGACAAGCGACACAACGAGACGATCGTTATCCACCATCCAACGAACGAGGGCTATTCACCCCCCCCTCTAGCTGGCCAATCGATTCACCAACAAGTGGTATCTGAGCCGAGGTCGCTCTTCAAGGACTAACCGCCGCGAGAGCACTACAAAATGGCCGGCTTCATCCATCCACCGAAATTCGATGGAGATTTTGATTGGTGGAGGAAACGGATGGAGGTATATCTCGAAACCAATTTTGATTATATGATTATTGTAGAAAATGGTTTTGAGATGCCTAGGGACAAATACAACAAGCCAATTGAAAAGTCAAGGTGGACCCAAGACCAAATTAAGGACTTCAAGATAAATCTCGAGGTAATAAAATTATTTAGTGATTTGTTACCTAACAAAATTTGGTCTAGTTTGGGTGACTATAGGGATGAAAAGGAATTATGGGAGAAGGTAAAGAAATTTCAAGAAAACTCCCAACCGGCACAAGTAGAGGAAAATGCCGTGGAAGAATTGACACCCACATTCGAAGATGTGGATGATTTGGTGGAGACCTCCACCTCTAGCATTGAGGGGGAGGAAAGGGTTTCTACTCCGGAGAAAGATCAAGATGAAGCTTCTACCTCCGGAAGAAGTGAAGAGGCCTCCACCACCTCCCTAGGTAACTCAAGTGTTCTTATTTTAAATAAAAATCACATAATATGTTTTGAGTGTAGGGAGAAAGGGCATTACAAGAGCAAATGCCCTAAGTTGGCTAAGGAAAAGGCATCAACACCAAAAGTCAACTCAAAGTCAAAGAATGCAGGTGTTCCCAAAATTAAAAGCAAAGAGCACATTGTGTGCTTCAAGTGCAACCAACGGGGACACTACCGAAGCCAATGCCCTAGCGGGAGGAAGAAAGGGCAAGAAGGTGTATCTCATGTAGGGGGAGCTTCTCAAGCTAACCCTAAGGTATATTTAAATAATGCACCTTTAATTCCTAAAGTCAAAAAGCATGTTAAGAATTATTTTAGTTCTCTTGCTATTATCAATGAAAAGCATGCTAAGAGAAATAATAAGGTTTATTGCTTAGGTTCCAAGCATGTTCATATAACTAAGGACAAACCTAGGACTCAAAACACTAGACCTATTTTACCTAAAGAGTCCATTAGGAGAGTTGAAAACCATCTAGGCATTAACCCTAAGAAGGGTAGACACATGCCTAAGAAGAAAAACAATTTCCAAAAATCAAATGATAAATTAAAATTGGAAAGATTGGAGATGGAGAATCAAGCCTTGAGGTCAAGGCTAGAAAAATTGGAAAAGACCCTAGCATTAATATCAAATTCGGTTAAAGGGTCTAATGCCCAAAAGTCAAAACCTAGAAGGCAAGAACGGTCTAAGGCCAAGGAAGGTTTGGGTCAAAAACCTAAGCCCAAGAAGACTTATCTGTTGGATCGAAAGTGTCGCTAGAGGGGGGGGTGAATAGCGATACGGTGTCGTTAAAAAAAACTTTTGCAATAAGTAAAAAGCAAGTAGAGAGTGCACAGCGGAAATATAAAGTAGACAAGATATTTTTACGTGGTTCACAATCTTTCGATTGCTAATCCACGGCCCTAGTGATCCTTGATCACGTACGGAGGGCAATTCACTAAAACCACTCCTCCTCGTTGGAAGTAGGAGCAACGATCACAAAAAGAAATCAAGGCAAAGGGACACTCCCCCTTTCCTTGTTACGATTAAAGCACAAAGACAATTTAAAGAAGTAGAACTTAAATAAATATACCGACAACTCTTATAAGTAGAAGATGTAGCTTTCGTTGTCGGCGGCACTTCGTCGTAGCAAATGTGAGTAGTAGTAGCGGCGTTACGACGGCGTGTTGAGAGCTCTTGATTTCTTATTTTTTGCTTGGCGTGAACATGTCTATTTATGGATATTGATCTATGAATTTAGACATAGGTAGTGTCCAAGGTGAGGTTCTTATCCCCCAAGTCTTGCTCATCCACATCCTTTGCGCCAACTCAAGGATGAGGTGCTTCATCCAACCACCTTGTGCCACAACTCAAGGATGAGGTGCTCATCCAACCACCTTGTGCCACCTCAAGGAGGCCTTCACGCCAACTTGTTGGAGCCATCCAACTTGTGCCACATCATGGGAGCCAACCATCTTGTGCCAACTCTCCTCATTTTGATGGTGGTTTGCCAACCATCTTGTGCCAACTCACCTCATTTTGGGCGCCCAACTTGATGATGGTTTTGGATGTCCACCTTGATGCCACATCACCTAATTTTGGGGTCCAAGCTTGGTGATGGTTTGGATGTCCACCTTGATGCCACATCACCCTTTGTACCAAAACACGAGTCAAGTCCAAATTCACCCTTGAAATTCGAGCTCTTCTCGAGGGAACTAGACCATGACGTAGTAGACGATCGGTCAAAGGGTTTTGGACCGCAGATACAAGTTAAAAAATATAAAAGTACGATGGTTCTAACCAATGATCTCGACCTAGACCTTCCATTGGAGGTATTGGGCGGATCTACGCTTAACGCCCTGCTTTCGCCACACGAGCTTACCTTGTAGCCTCGCTTCCGGTCTTCACCCGAGTACCTCGGCTTCCTCCGAAGTCCCTCTGGCGTTGCCCGACCACCTCGGTTCCCACCGGGTGTCGCAGACCTTCCGCTCAACTTTAGCATTTCTGCACACTTAATTGAGCTCGTAAGATAACAAATATACCCTTAACTATTGAGCCTTTTGCCATAATCAAAATACCGGTTCGACTTTGGTGCCCACTGCACCAACAATCTCCTTTGATTCATGGCAAACCGACAAAAGTTAAGGAAAAATTAAGCTAGCATAAAGATTAAATATGAATGAGCTAGCATAAAGATTAAATATGAATGAGCTAGCATAATGATTAAATATGAATGAGAAATATTATTGTTTCAAGTTCTCCCCTTTGAGGTAACCTCCCCCTTGACCGAAGGTGAGTTCTTGAAAAATAATTTTTACTCCCCCTTAATAGTTGCTTAAGTAATCGGAATTACTTAATATAAAAGGTAATAATTTTGTTTACTTTCTTCCCCTTTAATTTTGGTTAATATAAAAGGTAATAATTTTGTTTACTTTCTTCCCCTTTAATTTTGGTTAATTTTGGTTACTTTTGTGACTTTCTCCCCCTTTTGCCTTAACTCAAAAAAGTTTGTAAATATATTTTAGGGTTTGTAAGTCCAAGCAAGTTCCCAATATATATATATATATATATATATATATTTTTAAAAAAATAATAATAAGCTTGAAAATATGTTCATCTAAAATGTACAACTCCGGTTGGACTTGATTGATATAGAATGATCAATAAGTCTTGAAGGAGTTGATTAATTTTAAATAATTATACTCCATGGTTCATATCGATGCACTGAATCTACATCTGGAACCAGGAGTAAGGTCCTAACATCTCACGCCCGTCTACGTGGCTAAGTACACAAACACATTAGTCCTATGTGTTGTGAGATGTGTTGGCTCCTTAAATCTATAGGTATATGATTTCTAAGGTAAGACTTAGGCTAATTTCATAAAAAGAAGCAAAAATAGAGTACATATATAGAGAAATTTAAATCCTACTCTATTACGCACATACCTAACTTTCGTCTTAATAAACTAAATTCGGCTTCGGGTAGTGGTTTGGTGAAGATGTCCGCTAGGTTTGATTTGGACTCAACATACTCTAGTTGTATAGTTCCATTAGTTACATGTTCCCTAATGAAGTGGTGTTTAACTTCTATATGTTTTGTCCTAGAATGACATATTGGATTTTTAGTTAAGTTAATTGAACTGATGTTATCTATGTAGGTTTTAATGTTGTTAAAGATTAAGCTAAAGTCTTGGAGAGTGTGCTTCATCCACAGGAGCTGAGAGACACACTCACCCATCGCAACGTATTCGGCTTCGGTGGTAGATAAGGCAACGCAATGCTGCTTCCTACTGCACCAACTCACTAGACTCGAGCCGAGGATTTGACAACAACCACTCGTGCTCTTTCTATCGAGTTTACTACCGGCATAGTCGGAGTCGGAGTAGCCGATTAGATTAAACTCGGTAGATCTAGGGTACCAAATACCTACGTTTAGCGTGCCCTTTAGATATCTAAGGATACGCTTGACTAGGGTTAGGTGAGACTCCTTGGCACAGGTTTGTAACCTTGCGCACATACTTACCGCGAATAAAATGTCTGCCTTTCGCGGTTAAGTATAGGAGACTTCCTATTGCGCTCCTATAGTATTTTAGGTCAACGGGTTTTCCTTCTACATCTTCGTTTATATTAACATTAGTTGCTATAGGTGTATTAATTATTTTAGCATCTTGCATTCCAAATCGATTTATTAAGTCCTTAGTATATTTTTGTTGATGTAAATATATTCCATCTTTAGTTTGTTTAATTTGTAAACCTAAGAAGAAACTTAACTCTCCTACTAAATTCATTTCAAATTCACTTTCCATAAGTGAGATGAATTCGTTTAGCAGGATCGAGTTGGTAGTTCCAAAAATTATATCATCTACATAGATTTGGGCTATAAAGATTTCTTTTCCTATGGTTTTTACGAATAAGGTTGGGTCGACTAAACCTTGGTTGAATCCTTTGGACTTAAGATAGATCGAAAGCCTTTCGTACCAAGCTCTTGGGGCTTGTTTGAGTCCATATAGGGCTTTCTTAAGTCTAAGGACATGGTCAGTTTATCTAGATTTTCAATCCGGAGGTTGACTGACGTAAACTTTTTCTTAATGTATCCATTCAAAAATGCTGACTTGACATCCATTTGAAACAATTTAAAACCTCGATGTGATATGCTAACAACATTCGGATGGACTCTAGTCTTGCTACGGGCGAGGTCTAATCGTAATCTAAACCTTTGACTTGACTAAACCCTTTTGCGACTAACCTAGCTTTATTTCTAACTACTTCACCTTTATCATCAAGTTTATTTCGAAATACCCACCTTGTTCCAATAATTGATTTTTCTTTAGGTGGTGGTACTAATTCCCAGACTTCATTTCTAGTGAATTGAGCTAGCTCTTCTTGCATAGCAATAATCCAGTTGGGATCAAGAAGTGCTTGTTCAATAGTTTTGGGTTCGATTTTGGAAATTAACGAGATTTGACTAATGTTTCGGTATGAAGCTCTAGTTCGAACCCCTAAATTTGGATCACCTATAACTTGATTGATAGGATGACTTGGGTTAGGGTCATCTATCACTTGGTCGATAGGATGACTTGGGTTAGGACGAGATTCAAGTTCAAGATCAGAGTCGGGTTTGCTATAAGTTGATTTGCTAGTTGGTTTTGTTAAGGATTGAACGGGTTCGTGTCCTTCGTCGAAAACTATATTAATGGTTTCTTCGACTCTAAGAGTGTCGTGATTGTATACCCTATAAGCTCTACTGGTGGTTGAGTATCCTAGAAAGGTTCCAGTAGAGGTTTTGGATTTGAATTTCCCTAGGTAATCCTTAGTGTTTAAGATATGTACCTTGCATCCAAATACCCTAAAGTATTTGATGTTCGGTATTTTATCGTGATAAATCTCGTACGAGGACTTTTGGTGCCTCTTACCATAAGGATCCTATTTTGGACATAGCAAGTCGTACTAACGGCCTCGCCAAAATCTATCGGAGTAGGTTATACTGCTTAACATTGTCCTAGCGGCTTCTTGTAGGGTTCTATTTTTCCGTTCGACTAACCCATTTTGTTGTGGGGTTCTAGGACATGAAAACTCATGGTGGTATCCGTTTAGGTTACAGAAATCTATAAACCTGTGGTTTTCGAATTCACCACCATGATCGCTTCTAAGTCTTTTAATCTTAAGGTTCTTTTGATTTTCGATTAACCTACAAAGATTGATTAGTTGGTCTAGAGTATCATTTTTATGTTTGATAAACCTAACCCAAGTAAATCTAGAATAGTCGTCAATTATGACTAAGCAAAATTGACTACCATTGAGTGACTTAGCTCCATGTGAATCAAATAGATCCATGTGTAGGAGCTCAAGAACACTTTTGGTTCGTTCTTGATTAGTTAATTGATGTTGTGTCCTAGATTGTTTACCTTGTTGACAAGCATTACATATTTTATTATCCAAGTTGTTTAGTTTAGGCAAACCTATAACCAAGCCACTCTGACTCATCTTGTGGACGAGTCTTGAGTGCGAGTGTCCGAGTCTTCGGTGCCATAACCAAGATTCCTCTTGCTGTGTCATAAGACACTTGGTTGAGGAGTTGGGTAAATTTATTGTGTAGATGTTGCTATTCCTAGTTCCTTTAAGTATTATTTTAGATGTTGCATTTATCTTGATTACGCATTCATTTTCTAGAAATATGACCTTATAATTGTTATCACACAATTGGCTTACACTAAGTAAATTATATTGAAAGTTTTCTACTAATAAGACATTTTGAATTGTAAAGTTAGAGTTGAGCTCAATATCACCCGATCCGATGATTTTGAGCTTGCCGCTATTTCCAAGGCTACCGATCCTTGTCGCTTGAATCGTGAACTCAAAAATCTGAGTCGATCCTGGTCATGTGTCGAGTAATCGTCAACATCCATTGATCCTACATATAAGGTAGTTGGATCGGATATTGGAATTACTAAAGGGTTGTTTGTAAGTTTTAAACCTAAATCATCTCACCAATATCTACATGATCAAAACATGTTATTCCTATGTGTTATTGTGAGATGACTTTCAATTTTACTTGATTAATTTTAATGAATTTAAATTAACCAACATTAGGTTAGATTCGATTTAGTCTAAGCTCATCAAGTAATCTTTTCAAGAGATTAGCTTCGTGTCGTGGCGAGGCACACAGAGGCCTTCTTTGATCGGAACAACGACCACTTCCTTAGACAAAGCTAATTTCAAGAAATTGATAACTCGACTTACTTGAGACTACATCTTGGTCTAACTAGTTATTTTTGAAAAGAGGCTCCCGAGGCTCAATCTTTTCGTAGGATTTTAGTTGATTATGAGTCCTATCTAACCATTCTAAAAATAAAGGAAAAACTAAGCATGCAATTTCTAAGACTTAACAAAATACATTTTGTATTGGCTCCTCGACCATTGAATCGAGTGGGTCTATTCACATAGTGAATTTGGTCCTTGGGAACCCAATACATGTTAGATCCTAAAGTTGAAATCAAAGTGATCTTAGGGACCCATGCTTGACATTTTTCTTATGTTGGTTTACTATAGACATATATGACTTATTGGTTGTATTTGAGTTAAACCCGAGTCCGCCTTGTTGTACACGGCCCTTTGTGATCCAAGTAAGAGGTCAAGTCCCTTGATCCCAAAGTGAACCTTTCCAACGCAGCCTAAGGTCTTCGACTTGTGTTTTCAAAGCGAGTTCTCAACTTCAAGCTTTTCAACTTGAGTTGAGTCCTCCTCTTGAATACGAGTAGTCGAAGAGGTTAGGAGACCTCATGTTTGAGGAGGTTAACCTCCTCAATTAGGGTCTCGACCTTGGACTCGGACTTAGCTAGTTTCTTATTTAAAAATTTAATTGCACCATACAAAGTATTAAGTAACGACCGACTTACCCTTAATGATTCTTTTGAACCGGATACGGATCCGTGACTTGTCTTGAATGGAAGCTCATCATCGGATTCGACTCGGACTCTTCTTCTTTCGAGTCGTGCTCGGTCGGCTTGGCCATTAGAGCTTGGATATCGCCTTCTTCCTCCGACAACTCCTCCCAAGTAGCGCTTAGCGCTTGGTCTTTGATGCGTTATTCTTTAGCTTTGGGCACTCGGACTTGATGTGACCGAACTCTGCACTCATAGCATCTAAAATTAGAAGTGTTTGAATTAGGTTTAGGCTTACCTTGAGTTGTCGTGGTCGTCTCTTGATCATCTTCCAACTAGATTGACTAGTTCGGATTCTATTTCGAGTCTACTCCCGATTCGACTCGCCTTCTTCCTTCTGGGGGTGGCTTGCTTGCGGCTTCTTCTTCTTGGAACCTCGCAACTAATGCAATACTCTTCTCTACCTGACCACGTTAGTTTGCTCATGTAATTCAAGTTCAAAACAATTCGCCTAACCTAATTTTAGAAAGGTCTTGGAGACCTTGTAGGCATCGACCATGGATGCCCACAAGGTGGTCCTAGGAAACGAAAGTTAAGAGAATACCGATAAGGTCGCGATTCTCGACCTTTGTCCGATGGCATGGAGTTGGTTGACGATGTCTTGGATACGAGCATGTAGTTGAGTTGCGGTCTCGTTTTCCTGCATTTTCAAGTTATACAATTTATTTAAAAGTAAATCTCTTTTACATACCTTCGTGTCGTCGGTGCCTTCGTGTAGTTCCACTAGCTTGGTCCATAAGTCCTTTGCACTAATGAAGGGGCCGACGCGGATGAGCTCTTCCTTGGACAACCCACATTGCAAGATTTGAGTTGCCTTGGCATCGGCTTCTACTTGTTTTTTCATGGAATTTGACCATTGATCGTAACCCAAAGATTCACCATCTTCATTAATAGGAAGTGTGAAACCGGTTTGGATTACGATCCACATCTCGATTTGGGTTTTAAGAAAGCATTCCATCCGACCCTTCCAATAATGAAAGTCATTACGTTGTAAAACGGGGTCAAGGTGCTAAACCCTTCGAGATGGGCCATTTAAAAACAAGAAGAAGAACGCATTTAAAAGAATCTTGCAAAACACACACGAAGAATATTCCAAGACTTTCGCCTTGGATTAGTAGTGCAGAAGTAAAAAAATATATATAAAATGTAACTTGCAAAAGAAATAAACAATCAAATGCGAATGTCGTTGAAGTTCCGGAGGACAACCTTACTCGGGATCTAACCCGAAGGACAACCTTATCCGGATCCTAAAGCCTCTAATGCAATTCTATATGTAGGAGAAGATAAGCAAGTGAAATAATTATATGAAAACAGAAATAAATAAATAAAAATCTGTGAAAAAAGAAAACAAAGCTAGATTGGTGGTTTCACGAATCTTAGCGCCCGATACCAATTGTTGGATCGAAGTGTCGCTAGAGGGGGTGAATAGCGATACTGTCGTTAAAAACTTTTGCAATAAGTAAAAGCAAGTAGAGAGTGCAGTGAAATATAAAGTAGACAAGATATTTTTACGTGGTTCACAATCTTTCGATTGCTAATCCACGGCCCTAGTGATCCTTGATCACGTACGGAGGGCAATTCACTAAAACCACTCCTCCTCGTTGGAAGTAGGAGCAACGACATAAAGAAATCAAGGCAAAGGGACACTCTTTCCTTGTTACGATTAAAGCACAAAGACAATTTAAAGAAGTAGAACTTAAATAAATATACCGACAACTCTTATAAGTAGAAGATGTAGCTTTCGTTGTCACGCACTTCGTCAGAGCAAATGTGAGTAGTAGTAGGGCGCTATTTACGGCGTGTTGAGAGCTCTTGATTTCTTATTTTTGCTTGGCGTGAACATGTCTATTTATGGATATTGATCTATGAATTTAGACATAGGTAGTGTCCAAGGTGAGGTCCACATCAACTCAAGGATGAGGTGCTTCATCCAACCACCTTGTGCCACAACTCAAGGATGAGGTGCTCATCCAACCACCTTGTGCCACCTCAAGGAGGCCTTCACGCCAACTTGTTGGAGCCATCCAACTTGTGCCACATCATGGGAGCCAACCATCTTGTGCCAACTCTCCTCATTTTGGCCAAGCTTGATGGTGGTTTGCCAACCATCTTGTGCCAACTCACCTCATTTTGGGCGCCAACTTGATGATGGTTTTGGATGTCCACCTTGATGCCACATCACCTAATTTTGGGGTCCAAGCTTGGTGATGGTTTGATGTCCACCTTGATGCCACATCACCCTTTGTACCAAAACACGAGTCAAGTCCAAATTCACCCCTTGAAATTCGAGCTCTTCTCGAGGTCGAACTAGACCAGTGATTGATCAGAGCAGACGTCAAAGGGTTTTGGACTGCAGTACAAGTTAGCTTAAAATATAAAGTACGATGGTTCTAACCAACTGATCTCGACCTAGACCTTCCATTGGAGGTATTGGGTCGGATCTACGCTTAACGTCCTTGCTTCGCTTTCACACGAGCTTACCTTGTAGCCTCGCTTCCGGTCTTCACCCGAGTACCTCGGCTTCCTCCGAAATCCCTCTGGCGTTGCCCGACCACCTCGATTCCCATCGGGTGTCGCAGACCTTCCGCTCAACTTTAGCATTTCTGCACACTTAATTGAGCTCGTAAGATAACAAATATACCCTTAACTATTGAGCCTTTTGCCATAATCAAAATACCGGTTCGACTTTGGTGCCCACTGCACCAACATTATCATAATATTCCATTTGATTATGGAACAATTTCTAGGTCTAGGAAAACCAAGGCTAATAGGGAAGTCATCCCTAAGTCTAGCCATGGTATGTGTTTAGTGGCCAAGGACTTAAGGAAAACAAAAAAGGCCACTAAGAAGGTCATTAAGGGAATTACCTCTAGAGTTGACCCAAGTAAGACCCATTTGACTAAGGCTTCAAAGCCAAAAAGGGTCATTAGAAAGGTATCTAGGGAAGTTATCCCTAGGGAATATCTTGTTAACCCAAGGAGCTCCAATAGGTATTGGGTTCCTAAAAGCGTAATTGATTCACGCTAGACGGGTTAGGGTGTGTCAACCCTAAATGGATGGGTAGTTAACCTAACCATAGTAGAGTTGACATATTGGGATGTGCCAATGTGTTTGAGAAGTTTAAAATGATTTAAATTGGCACAATTAGGTCATAGAGGTCATGGTGTGCCATTTTTGGTTTTTGGTACACTAGGGAGAAAATGACATTAAGGCAAAATGAATTTAATCTAGAAATGCACAATTGATTTTAACACTTAGGTATTCTATACCTTAGTACACTTTACTTGTCATTCTTTGTTTGCCTTGCCATGTCATGACATCATTTTCATTTTTATCTCTAAAAATGCCATGATCATGTTTAGATTTATCCTTATATGTCATGTATGCTAAAACATCTTTCACATGCCATGACATCATGATTGTGGCATATGCTTTTATTTATATCATATCTATGCCATAATCATATCATGCATATAAATAAAATAAAATTAAGGACTATGGCATGATTTGATGGGAATCAAATAATATTGCCTAGAAATATGCATGAGATCATTAAAAGAACAAAAAACCCTTATCTCACTAGATTAATTGCCTTGAATGTGTTTTACACATCTAGATATAAGTGAGATGTTTAAGGAAAAGAAATTAAAGGTTTTGAAAACATTTTGAAAAACCTTGGTGAAGTCTATCTTTTTATAGCTATCACCATTGAATGGGATGATACAAAGAGGGCTCCTTATTGAAGCTTTTCTTAAATTTTGGACTTTGTATCAATCTCCTAATTTAATGGGTAAAATAATTTTCCAATATTTTTCACCCATAGTGTTTAGGATAAGTATTATACGTATGCATTTTCAAGATTTTTAAAATTACGTATATTTACTTATGGATTTTGAAAATCCATTTCTGAAACTAAAAAAATGCAGAAGCTATGATCGCCTGTAATGGCAAATAAATCGATAAAGTCCACCGACCGCATAAGCAATACGTAACCGAAACGGTTTAGCCATGTTTTGGTCCCCTAACCACTCCTAACCCTAGGATATGCTTGGGAAAGCATTAGAGAGGGTGGAAATCCATTGGATATGGATTAGGAGAAGGGTTGAGAGTGAGTATCAATTTTAAGGTGGATGAGAGTTCATTGTTGAACTTTGCCTTAATTTTGATTGGTTTAATGTTCCTACTGGCTTAGGGATTCTCCAAGGACATTGTTGGTACAATGGTCAAGGGGGAGCAAGCCTCTAAGGGGAGGTATCCATCATGGGAAGATGGATGTGTGTTTCCTCATGGGAGGAAAATTGGGTTGCCTCTCTTTAAGTGATATGGGATCACTAGAAAGATTGTAGGCATGTGTTCCTCCTAGGGAGAGATTGTAAGATCTCATTGGGATATGAGACATTCATACCCTTGGGGAGGACCTTTTTGATGTAATGTCAAAAACGGGGAGAAGTTACCAAGTTACCAATTAGGGTTCGTTGGAATTCTCATTGGGATATGAGAATTGCCAATATGGGAGAATTGGTAGACTTGAGATGGTAGTTTTGTCAATCATCAAAAAGGGGGAGATTGTTGGTGCAATCGGCCCAGGTTGACTCGAGTTTGACTCGAGCAGTACCTTGATAGTATTTTGATGATAGACAAAACTCATGACATGGGATTGTCATGGGAAAGTCCAACATGGGGTTGGCATGGAAAATCCAAGCATGGAGCTTGGTGTGGAAGTCCAAGGGGGAAGCCTTGGCATGGGAAAGTCCAAAGCATTGCGAAGCCGTGCGCTTGGTGCTTGGCATGGGAAATCCAAAGCATTGCGAAGCCGTGCGCTTGGTGCTTGGTGAGAAATGCATTGCGAAGCCGTGCGCTTGGTGCATTTGGGAAGTCTTGAGAACTTGGCAAGTTCACTAGGCTCGGGTCCTTGAGTCGGTGAAGGATGGCATTGCGAAGCCATGCGCTTGGTGCATCCGAGGGACCGCCGGACGGGGAGCGAATGGAGTGATCCCAAAGGGAAGCATACTTCTAGGGCATGAGACGCGAAGGATGGCGTTTGCGAAGCTGTGCGCTTGGCGCATCCGAGGGACGTAGCCCGAGGGAAGAGAGCTTCGGTGGGGAACTCCATGAGGGATAAGATGCGAGGTTCTAGGTCGATGGGTTCAAGTTCAGCCGATCACCGAGAGGGAGGGCAATCGTTGGGAGAATCAACCGCCGAGGGATGGCAATGATCGATGACACCGCGGCAACACGTATCGGAGTCGAGCTCGCCAAAGACTCGATCGATGGATGATCACCGATCGATGGGTGCCATCACGACGATCGATGTGATCCGAACTTAACCAACGTGATCCGCCGCTGTGAGACAACTACGGGACTGGGACCGATCGATGGTCACGATCAATGACCGATGGGCGAAATCAGCTTGATGCAGTTATAAATGGAGCTCAAGTGGAGGATTTCGCCAAGACTTTTGTGAAGCTATTGAGGGGAATTGTCATTCCAAATTCTTCAAGAGCCAACCAAAGCAAGCAACAAACAAGTGATCAAAAGCAATCGGTGAAAAGAGTTTCTTTTGTATTGTATTTGTATTCTTGTTTGTATTTGTATATTACTGTTGTAATTGCTTGTGAGAGGTTTCTCCACCTCCGACGTGTTGTCGAGAAGGAGTTTGAGTATTGTCGTGTGCATCTCTAGAGCTCGTTGAGCTCGCCCCGTGGAGTAGGAACCCTAAGGTTCCGAACCACATATATGCTTGCATATTTTGTGTACTTGTATTATTGTTATCATTATTATTGTTATTCCGCTGCGCTAATGAAAATCGTAGACAAGAGACACAACGAGACGATCGTTATCCACCATCCAACGAACGAGGGCTATTCACCCCCCTCTAGCCGGCCAATCGATCCACCAACAACATCGATCGTGCGTCATCTTCTAATTAATTATCGGTATTATTATTATATTTCTATACTTAATTTGTATAAGGACCGGTAAGGTTGTTACCGGCCTTATAATCATTGTAATTGTTTTGTCTCTTACCTCCAACGAGGAAGAGACTTTTAGTTATTGCCCTTCGGAAGCGATCAAGGATCGCAGGGCCTTGGATTAGCAGCCGGTGGGCTATGAACCAAATAAAAAAGCTCTGTGTCTTTCTTGTGTTTGTCTTTTAGTTTTCCGCTGTGTACTTGGTTTTAATCGTCGAAAAAAAAAAGTTTTTACGAATGCTATTCACCCCCCCCCTCTAGCGCTCATATCGATCCAACAATGACTTGGTCTTTGAGTCAGTGAAAGATACATTGCGGAAGTCGTGTGCTTGGTGCATCCGAGGGACCGCCGGACGAGGAGCATTGGTGTGAAGCCGGAGGAAGTAGACTTCAAAGTGAGACGCGAAGGATGGCGCTGCGAAGCCTTGCACTTGGCACATTCGAGGGACGTGGCCGAACGAAGACAACTTCAAAGGCGAGGGACTCCAAAGGAATGAGAGTGAGCGATTCTAACCCGGGATGGGGTAGCTCCTAGGTGATCTTGGCCAATTTGGGTAAGTGTCGGATGGGATTTCCCCACATCAGTCGACTACCATGTCATGGCAGTCGACTATTCCAAGTCGACTGTTGACTCAACTGATGTTCGAGTCAGGTCTGTATCCCATCATTCGACTACCAAGGATTGGAAGTCGACTGATGAAACCACTAGTTGACTGATGATGGAATCAGTCGACTGTTTGCAAGGGTTTCGAGCACAGAATGTTGATCAGTCGAGTGCTCACTTCCAACACTCGACTGTTGGCTCCATTAGTCGACTGATGTGGAAATCCAATGTGGAAGAAGTCGTTATAGGGCAACGGCTACATGGGCAGTCGACTGATCGAGGCATCAGTCGACTGCTAGGCGCCCAACGGGAAGAATGAGCTCTTCCCTATAAGAAGGGGCCATTGGACACTTGGGGAGGCATATGCTTAACTCCTAAACATCCTCACAAGTGCCCAAATGATTTCCAGTCTTCTTACTTGCATTTATTCCAATCTTATTGTAAGAAAAGAGATCTTGTAAGAAAAGGTTACTTCCACCTTGCTTAGTGCCAAGGAGAGAATAGCGAAGCTTAAGGCGTGATTCACCTTGGACGAATCGGTCTATGGATTAGCGACAAGGCCGTGAACCACGTTACATCTTAGTGTTAGTGTTTGATTTCCTTTACTTATTATTTTGTCTTTATTGTTTATATTTCCGCTTGCACTAATGAATTTGTAGACGAGAAATCAACGAGTAAATTCCACCATATACGCGAAAGAGTGCTATTCACCCCCCCCCTCTAGCCAACCACCGACGGTCAAACAATTTTTATAGCCCAAATTTACGTAGATGACATAATATTTGAACAACTAACTCAATCCTACTAAACGAGTTCATTTTACTAATGGAAAGTGAATTTGAAATAAACTTAGTAGGAGAATTAAATTTCTTCCTAGGATTACAAATTAAACAAACTAAAGAAAGAATCTATCTGCATCAACAAAAATACGCTAAGGAATTAATTAACTGATTCGGGATGCAAAATGCTAAAATAATTAATACACCTATGGCAACAAATGTTAATATAGGAGAAGACTCAGATGGAAAACCAATAGACCTATAATACTATAGGAGCGCGATAGGGAGACTCCTTTACTTAACTACAAGTCGACCCGATATATTATTCGCAGTAAGTATGTGTGCAAGGTTTCAAACTTGTGCCAAGGAGTCACACCTAACATTAGTTAAGCGTATCCTCAGATATCTAAAAGGCACGCTAAGCGTAGGTATTTGGTAACCTAGATCTACCGAGTTCGAACTAATCGGCTACTTCGACTCAGATTATGCCGGTAGTAAACTCGATAGAAAGAGCACGAGTGGTTGTTGTCAAGTTCTCGACTTGAGTCTAGTGATTTGGTGCAGTAGGAAGCAACACTGTGTTGCCTTATCTACCACCGAAGATGAATACGTCGCAATGGATGAGTGTGTAGCTCAGCTTCTTTAGATGAAGCACACTCTCCAAGACTTTAAATTAAACTTCAACAATACTAAAATTCACATAGATAATATTAGTTCAATTAACTTGACCAAGAATCCCATATGTCATTCTAGGACCAAACATATAGAGGTCAAACACCACTTTATTCGACAACATGTAGCTAACAGAACCATACAACTGGAATACGTGGAGTCCAAATCGAACCTAGCATACCTTTTTACCAAACCTTTGCCCAAAGCTAAATTTAGTCTACTAAGATGTAAATTAGGCATGTGCGTAATAGAGTAGGACTTAAACTTATATTTTCGCTATACTCTATTATTTACTTTTCATGCAAAATGAAACTAGCTTAGGCTTACCCTAGAAATCATGCACCTATAGAGTTAAGGAGCTAACACATCTAACAACACATATGACTAATGTATTTGTGTACTTAGCCACTGTTGGAATGTATATTGAAAGTCTAGTTCTTTTTGTATGAACATTTTATTTTGGAATAAGAATCACATGATCATTGTTTGCACTTTATATATTTATTATATATATGTGCATATTGTCTAATATTTTACATTGTAGATAACATGGTGTTTGGTGTGGCACAGAAGATCATGTGATCAGTCCCTTGTAAAATATAAGTAGAGGCTCACGACCAAGATGGTTTTGGACAAACCATTGGCATGGTTGTAGTGTAGCTTGGTATTGTTTTGTCTTGAACATAAAGTTACACTAGTACACTTAGGTGTATTGAGCAGGACCGAGATAGAGGTGATTCAATTTAGTACTGACTACATAATTGAATCGGACCTCAGATATTATGTTGTGCATGCTCTTAATCCCGATATAATAACGGGTACATGTACTTAGTATTTATTTCTTTGATTTACCAGAGGGTGAGATTTAGATGGATTAAATCAATATGCCCGGTAAGTTGGGAAATGATATTATTTACATGGTGTGTCGTTGATTATAGGAGGAAACCGTGTCCTATATATTAGGTTGATGATGTCCCCTTGAGGAGCTCATAAGGTTCATCATGTAAACCCAGCTGGTTGACTTAGTCAACATGATGATAAGGTTGAGTGGTACTACTTGAGGAATTAGATGTTAATTAATTGATGGTCAGTAAATCAATTAATTGACGGACATTCGATATCTTAAACACGGAGAGATTAATGTACAAATAATATATGGAGCCCATATTAATTTATGGGGGTTGGTGAGGTAGTTCAATGATGATCCTCTAGTGGAATGGAACATCATTGATGGATCAAGTTTGTGTGGTTCCGATCCATCGGGTGGCCAAGATCCAACTCCTCCTTATGGTCCCTATCGTAGCCTAATATAATCCTTGTGAAGTCTAGATCCAAGAATGTAAAACAAAACCTAGAACCAACAGTTGAGATTAAATCCCTAGATCCGATGGTTAGGATGAAACCCTAGAACCAACGGTTGGGATTAAATCCCTAGATCCGATGGTTAGATGAAACCCTAGAATCGACGGTTGGGATTAAATCCCTAGATCCGACGGTTGGGATAAAACCCTAGATCCGACGGATGGGATGAAACCCTAGATCCGACGGTTGGGATGAAATCCTAGATCCGACGGTTGGGATGAAACCCTAGATCCGACGGTTGGGATAAAATCCTAGATCCGACGGTGGAGATTAAATCCCTAGATCTGACGGTGGAGATTAAAGGAGGCTTAAGCCCAATTATATAAATAGAAGGCTTAAGCTTGGGTGGCAAGAATAATTGAATTTGGAGTTAGGGTTTGGCTCTTCCAAAAGTGAGCGGCTAGGGTTTTGGAGCAAAGGCTTGGGCGGCAACCATCTTCCTTCTCCTTGTTGCCGGCGCCCATCTTCCTCCATCAAGACTTGGCCAGCGCCCACCCTCTAGGCCACTCTCTTATTCCTTGGCCGGTGGTTCTCCTTCCATTGGTGGCCGGCGTTCACTCCTTCAATCTCTCCAAGGTGGCCGGCGGTTCTCCTTCCATTGGTGGCCGGCGCTTCATCCACTTGTTCCTTGGCCGGCGGTTGCATCAAATTCCCTAATTTGGTGGCCGGTTCTAGAAAGGATAGGTATTTGTTGGTTCTTCTCTTTGTTCACAGCGGACAAGGAAGGGAAGAACGCGATCTAGAAGGCTTCGACTCGTGGAGGATCTTCGTCCACACATCGTCCACGTGAAGGATAGGACATACGGTAGAAGATCGTAAGGTATAAAGTTTTATAACTTTATTTTCAGATCTGAGCATGTTCCTTTTAGTGTTGATTATACATGTGTGCGTATGTATATATATTGTATAATCATGGACCCCGAAGACAAACACAAAAACCGGCGATCCGTCCGTCGTCTCTTCCGCGGCTAATCAACTAGAAGAGTTGTGTTGCTTGAACAACTAGTTTGTTCAAGCGATCACTCAAGTTGTTAGCACGACGACGAATAGATTGTGCTAAGGAAACTCATCCCATCCGGATTAATTCTTTCATTAGTGAAAATTTTAATCCGGGGATATGGGAGCCAATGAGCCTCCGAAGCAACTACCCTACAGCCACGTAGATGGGCGTGAGATGGGCGTGAGATGTTAGGACCTTACTCCTGTTTCCAGATGTAGATCTAGTGCATCGACATGAACCACGGAGTATAATTACATAAATTAACAAACTCTAATCAGGACATGGTGATTATTCCATATCAATCAATGAAGGGTTTTGCTTATCGAGTCCGTGAGGGGAAACTTCGCTTCCCATTTCACCTCGGTAGCTTGTCCATGGCGATCCCTTCGATGTCCTCAGATTAAACAAATTTAATCCTAGACAAAAGGGATTGCCAAAGCAACCATGTCATTGTCATGTTATTCATTTAGAGAGGTCACTTGAACAAACTAGTTGTTCAAGCGACCATCCTCTATTCTACGAGTAGCCGCGGAATAGACGATGTCCAGATCGCCGGTTTTTGTATTTATGCTCGGGATCCAAGTATTATTTAGCCATTTACAGATTTATAACATGCTTATAATTGAAAAACAAAAACAAGCAACAAACAAAAGAAGAAAGTAGAATAGGTATACCTCTCGATCTTCTAATGTATGACCTTCCTCCTTTTGGACGTCGTGTGGGCGACGATCCACCAAAAGTCGAAGCTCCTAGATGCCAAATCTTCCTTCCTTGCTCTTTTAAAGTGAGAAAAAGAATAGAAACAAGGTTTTTCTCCTCACTAGAAACAACCAACAAGGAACCAAACTTATCCTTGCCGCCGGCCAACTAGATGAAGGAGAAGATGGTGGAAAACAACCAAGACACCAAGGGAAGCCCTATATCTTGTTTCCACCAGCTAAGGAGAGGGAAAAGGATGTTTTTGGGTGCCGGCCAAGGCTGGAAAAGAGATGGGAAGGGTGCTGGACGTTGGCCAAAAGAGGAAGAAGAAGAGAGAAAGAACTTTCCTTATTTGGTGCCACCCTTGCCTCCAAACCCTAATCCTAATCCTATCTCAAATAGGATTCCTTCTTGCCGCCCAAACCCTAGCACTCCTATCATGTAGTTCACGCCAAATCCCTTTGCCATCCTTTTATAGAGTTAGGGATAAGTCATGAATTAATCTCCTCCATTGGTTCTAGGGATTTAATCTCAACCATCGGATCTAGAGATTTAATCTCAACTGTCGGTTCTTAGAGATTTAATCTCTACCAATGGCTCTTTGAGTTTTGTTTCTATCCTTTGGATCTAAGCATTATGAGGTGTTAATAGGCTACATTAGGGACCATGAGGAGGAGTTGGGTCTTGGCCACCCATGGATCAAGCCCACATAAAGTCCGATCCACTAATGATGATCCAATCCACTAAAGGTTCATCATTGATCTACCTCACCAACCCCCATATGATAATATGGGCTCCATATATTATTTGTACATTTTCTCCCCGTGTTTAAGATCTCGAATGTCCGTCGATTAATTAATTTACCGACCATTAATTAATCAACATCTAACTCCTTGAGTAGTACCACTCAACCTTTTCATCTTTTCATCATGCCGGACCAAGTCCACCTGCAGGGTTTACATGATGAACCTTATGAGCTCCTAAAGGGGACATCATCATCCTAATATATAGGACATGGTTTCCTCCTATAATCAACGACACACCATATAAATAATATCATCTCCCAACTTACCGAGCCTATCGATTTAATCTATAAATCTCGCCCATTAGTAAATCAAAGAGATGAGTACTAAGTATATGTGCCCGTTATTATATCGGGATTAAGAGCATGTACTAAATAATATCTGAGGTCCGATTCGATTTTGTAGTCAGCAATAAATCGAATCACCTCTAAGTCAGTCCTGCTCAATACACACAAAGTGCACTAGTGTGATTCTATGGTCAAGACAAACCAATACCAAACCACACTACAACAATTCCGATGGTTTGTCCAAAGCCATCTCGGTTGTGAGCCTTTGCTTATACTTTTCAAGGGGAAGATAACATGGTCTCCTGTGTGACACCACACATCATGTTATCTACAATGTAAAGTATTAGACAATATTTCATAACCATAAAAATATGCAAACAATGATCATGTGACTCTTATTTCAAAAATAAAGATGTTCATAGAAAAGATAGACTTTTCAGTATACATCCCTACAATCTCCCACTTATACTAAAAGACTATGCTATCCTTATACTGCCATACATCTGATTCCCCTTCCCTCCACATGCCTATCAAAGCTCTCACTAGAAGGGCCTTAGTGAAAGGGTCTACCAGGTCATCCTCTGATGCAATCTAGGCGACAACAACTTCTACCTCCTTTATGATTTCTCGTATCAGGTAGTACTTGCGCTCTATGTGTTTACTAGCCTTATGGGCTCGTGGTTCCTTCGAGTTTGCAACTGCACCACTATTATCACAATAAATTGTGATAGTTCTGGGCAAACCAGGAATCACATCCAAGTCCATCAGGAAGTTCCTGAGCCATTCAGCTTCTTTGGCCGCCTCAGAGGCCGCCACATACTCAGCTTCCATGGTGGAGTCTGCCACGCACTTTTTCTTGACACTCCTCCATACAATGTCTCCACCTCCCAAAGTAAACACAAAACCTGAGGTAGACTTACTATTATCGCTATCAGATTGGAAGTCGGAATCCGTGTAACCCACAGGGAGTAATTGGTCTGCCCGGTAAACCAACATATAATCCCTAGTCCTTCTCAGGTACTTCAATATATGCTTTACCGCAGTCCAATGTCCCTGTCTTGGATTACTCTGATATCTACTGACCATGCCCACAGTAAAGAAGATATCTGATCTTGTACAGAGCATCGCATACATGAGGCTTCCTACTGCCGAAGCATAAGGAACCACCTTCATCTCCTCTATCTCCTCAGATGATCTAGGACACATCTCCTTAGATAAAGGAACTCCATGCCTGAAAGGTAGAAAACCCTTCTTGAAGTTCTGCATACTAAAATGCTCCATAATCATGTCTATGTATGAAACTTGGGATAAGCACAACATCCTTTTCTTGCGATCCCTTATAACCTTGATCCCAAGGATGTGCCCTACCTCTCCCAAGTCTTTCTATCAAACTGTTTGGACAACCATACCCTTACGTCCGATAACACCTTGATATTGTTGCCAATCAACAAAATGTCATCTACGTATAGTACAAGAAATACCACTACGTTTCCGTCATATCTCTTGTATACACAAGACTCATCCGGACTTTGAATAAATCTATAAGACTGGATCACCTCATCAAACCGGATGTTCCAAGACCTCGAAGCTTGTTTCAATCCATAAATGGACCGATTAAGCTTACATACAAGATGCTCTTTTCTCTTAGCAATGAATCCCTCTAGTTGCTTCATGTAGATGTTTTCCTCAAGACTTCCATTAAGGAAAGCTGTCTTGACATTCATCTGCCACACCTCATAATCCATATGAGCTGCTATGCATAAGAGAATCCGGATAGACTTAAGCATGGCTACCGACGAAAAGGTCTCCTCATAATCGAGACCCCCTTTCTGAGTATACCCCTTCGCAATAAGGCTCGCTTTGAAGGTCTCAACCTTCCCATCTATTCCTCTCTTTCTCTTGTAGATCCACTTGCATTCAATGGTTTTTGTACCATCGGGTAGTTCTACTAGCTCCTAGACCTGATTTGAATCCATAGATTCAATCTCAGCATTCATTGCACTTTGCCAAGATACTGCATCTTTATCTTGGATTGCCTCGTCATATGTCCAGGGATCAGGTTCATGTTCGCCAAGAACCAAATCAGAAGATTCTCCAAAGAACATGAATCTATCAGGCTGTCTCACAACCCTCCCACTACGACGAGGTATCACTTGTGTATCCTCTGTGACATGCAGTGCAGTGACATGTGGTATATCCTCTTGTACCGGTGGTACTAAAGAAGTGACTTCCCCTTTTAACTCCTCCAGAACAATTTTACTCTTGGGCTTGTGGCTCATCACATAGTCTTCCTCTAGAAATCTGGCGTTCGTGCTAATGATCACCCTCTGATCTCTAGGACTACAAAACAATCCACCCTTTGTTCCCCTGGGATAGCCAATGAACAAGCGTACTTCTGTATGAGGTTCCAACTTACCAGCATCTGCCTTCAGCACATGTGTTGGACTCCCCCATATCCTAATATGTCTTAGACTAGGCTTTCGCCCAGTCCACAACTCTGTGGGAGTAGAAGGCATTGATTTAGATGGTACCAAGTTTGAAATGTACACCACCGTATCTAGAGCATATCCCCAGAACGAATCTGGCAACTCAGAATAACTCATCATCGATCGAACCATCTCCGTAAGAGCCCTATTCCTTCGCTCTGCTACACCGTTCTGCTGGCGTGTGCCAGGTGCAGTCAATTGGGATTGAATCCCAGCCTCTGATAAGTAGTTCCTAAACTCTCCCAAGAGATACTCACCGCCACGATCAGAACGTAGTGTCTTGATACTTTTACCTTGACGTTTCTCCACATCAGCCTTGAATTCTTTGAACTTGTCAGAGCATTCAGACTTGCGGCGCATCAGGTAAATGTATCCATATCTTGAGTAATCGTCTATAAAAGAGACGAAATACTCAAAACCACCTCTAGCCTAGATAGACATAGGAGCACACAAATCAGAATGAACCAATTCTAACACATCTTTGGCTTTATACCCCTTGGCCTTAAAAGGCCTCTTGGTCATCTTACCCTCCAAGCAAGATTCGCAGGTTGGGAGATCCTCCACCACTAATGAACCCAAAGGTCCATCAGCTATCAACCTTTGAATTCTGCTTAGGTTAATATGACCAAGCCTAAGATTCCAAAGATATGTTTGGTTCATCTTCGAAGGTTCTTTTCTCTTATTGGAATTAGAAGATGAGTTATTAACTTCAATTTGCATCGTGGGAGGTTTTGTATACAAATTTCTTTTCAATGTACCTAAACAGATATTCTCCCTATTTCTTTTTATAACAACTCTGTCATTAAAAGAAATAGAATATCCATCCACAAATAATTTAGAAACTGAAACTAAGTTCTTTCTAAATAAAGGTACATAAAGGGAATTTTCCAAAACCTAAGTTTTATTTTTTCTTAAGAGATAAATAAAACTTCTCCCACTGCAATAGCAGCCATTTTCATGGCATTTTCCAAGTAAATGGTAATCTCCCCTTTAGCTAGTCGTCGGGTTTCCTGGAACCCCTGCAAAGTGTTGCAGACATGATTAGTGGCTCCCGTATCTACACACCAGGTGCCGGTAGATCACACCACTAATCATGTTTCAACGACTAGTCCAAAGGATATATCTTTATTCTGCTTTGGATTGGGACAGTCCTTCTTCCAATGTCCATCCTGCTTGTAAGTGAAGTATTTGCCTTTCGACTTCTTCACTCCTCTCTGAGATCCTCCTACCACCTTTGCTCCACCTTGTTTCTTCTTCTTCTTGCCTTTCGGCTTAGAAGTAGAAACCTTTTTGAGCAATCATGGCTTGAGGACACTCTTCGAAGAGTGCATACTACTCCTTAGCAGATAAGACAATATCTAGATTCTTTTCCAATCATCATAGTTGGGTACAGTAAGTTTATTTTCCTTTAGTATCATAGTAAGTGGACTAAAATTCATTTTTGAAAATCCTAAGAATCACATAGATTATTACTGTAGATTTCAAAAATTATTGATTCCTTAAACAATAAAATTTAAAATCAACCAACACCGCAAACACCGAGAATATCGTATGCCACGATTGTGTGGACATATACGAATTCTATATTTGTAAGAGGAGGTTTTACCCATTAATTTTACTATCTTATCAACCTAACTTTTTGACAAGTAAAATTAATAGTTGGTTTCTCTTCGGCCCTACAAATAAAAGCAGTGACTCCGATGGGGAGGATAATTATATTTGTATCTAAGTGTTCACCATTACTCGGTACCAAGGTAATTATCTCGGGTTATGTGCCTTACGATGGGCAAGTACACACTCTCCTTAATAATTTCCTATAACCATATTCGACCCTGTGATCCACAAACAAACTCATCCGATGGGGAGGAAGGCACTCAGAGTCGATGCGTAAGTTTACTTGCATCACATGTCAAATCGTAATGGAGGCCATGGGAATTTATAAAAATATCCCTCTCCCACTTAGTAATTTGAAATTGAGAAATTTTCCTAGCCTACGACATGCATATCAAACAAAAAGCAATAAATATGAAAAATAAATTATTTTCCAACTATTATGGCTTTTGTCTTCAATATGACTCCCGTCGCATCACCATCTCATCCGCTCCTCCTACGCCATGTACGAGCCATCTGGAGATCCGAGCCGAGACTAAAACCTATTTTAATTTACATCCATCGATCCTATACTCCACGAGGGAGTGTACATGAAATCTAGATTGAAAGTAAAATAAAATAAAGAGTGGCTAAACAATGCCATATTTAATTTACAAAAAACTAAATACTAGCCTCGTCAACCCCGAGGATTCAACAAAGTAAATATTTACACACATACAATCACATACACACACATATGGCCATAATAGTCGGATCTTATGCCTGCAACCAAAGAGATAAACTACGCATATCCTACTATTATACGACACATATAATATATGAAAAAGTGCATAAAAATTAACCGAATCCTAAACACATAAAACCGGAAACCTTGGCTCTGATACCAATTGTAGGGTTTTGCTTATCGAGTCCGTGAGGGGAAACTTCGCTTCCCACTTCACCTCGATAGCTTGTCCATAGCGATCCCTTCGATGTCCTCGGATTAAAAAAATTTAATCCTATACAAAAGGGATTGCCAAAGCAACCAAGTCATCGTCGTGCTATTCGTTTAGAGAGGTCACTTGAACAAACTAGTTGTTCAAGCGACCATCCTCTATTCTACGAGTAGCCGTGGAATAGACGATGTCCAGATCGCCGGTTTTTGTGTTTATACTCGGGATCCAAGTATTATTTAGCCATTTACAGATTTATAACATGCTTATAATTGAAAAACAAAAACAAGCAACAAACAAAAGAAGAAAGTAGAATAGGTATACCTCTCGATCTTCTAATGTATGACCTTCCTCCTTTTGGACGTCGTGTGGGCGACGATCCACCAAAAGTCGAAGCTCCTAGATGCCAAATCTTCCTTCCTTGCTCTTTTAAAGCAAGAGGAAGAATAGAAACAAGGTTTTTCTCCTCACTAGAAACAACCAACAAGGAATCAAACTTATCCTTGCCGCCGGCCAACTAGATGAAGGAGAAGATGGTGGAAAACAACCAAGACACCAAGGGAAGCCCTATATCTTGTTTCCACCACCTAAGGAGAGGGAAAAGGATGCTTTTGGGCACTGGCCAAGGCTGGAAAAGAGCTGGGAAGGGTGCTGGACGTTGGCCAAAAGAGGAAGAAGAAGAGAGAAAGAACCTTCCTTATTTGGTGCCACCCTTGCCTCCAAACCCTAATCCTAATCCTATCTCAAATAGGATTCCTTCTTGCCGCCCAAACCCTAGCTCTCCTATCATGTAGTTCACGCCAAATCCCTTTGCCATCCTTTTATAGAGTTAGGGATAAGTCATGAATTAATCTCCTCCATTGGTTCTAGGGATTTAATCTCAACTGTCGGATCTAGAGATTTAATTTCAACTGTCGGTTCTTAGAGATTTAATCTCTACCAATGGCTCTTTGAGTTTTGTTTCTATACTTTGGATCTAAGCATCATGAGGTGTTAATAGGCTACATTAGGGACCATGAGGAGGAGTTGGGTCTTGGCCACCCATGGATCAAGCCCACATAAAGTCCGATCCACTAATGATGATCCAATCCACTAAAGGTTCATCATTGATCTACCTCACCAACCCACATATGATAATATGGGCTCCATATATTATTTATACATTTTCTCCGCGTGTTTATGATCTCGAATGTCCGTCGATTAATTAATTTACCGACCATTAATTAATCAACATCTAACTTCTTGAGTAGTACCACTCAACCTTTTAATCATGCCGGACTAATTCCACCTGCAGGGTTTACATGATGAACCTTATGAGCTCCTCAAGGAGACATCATCATCCTAATATATAGGACACGGTTTCCTCCTATAATCAACGACACACCATATAAATAATATCATCTCCCAACTTACCGAGCCTATCGATTTAATCTATAAATCTCACCCATTGGTAAATCAAAGAGATGAGTACTAAGTATATGTGCCCGTTATTATATCGGGATTAAGAGCATGTACTAAATAATATCTGAGGTCCAATTCAATTTTGTATTTAGCAATAAATCGAATCACCTCTAAGTCGGTCCTGCTCAATAGACACAAAGTGCACTAGTGTTATTCTATGGTCAAGACAAACCAATACCAAACCATACTACAACCATTCCGGTGGTTTGTCCAAAGCCATCTCGGTTGTGAGCCTTTGCTTATACTTTTCAAGGGGCAGATAACATGGTCTCCTGTGTGACACCACACACCATGTTATCTACAATGTAAAGTATTAGACAATATTGCATAACCATAAAAATATGCAAACAATGATCATGTGATTCTTATTTCAAAAATAAAGATGTTCATAGAAAAGATAGACTTTTCAGTATACACCCCTACAATCAAGTCAAATAGAGTTGAACATCCAAATATATGAGTTTTTGTTTAAACTATAATTTTCAAAATTTATTTTGAACATACTTGGACTTAAAACTTAATTTACAACAAAATTTAAAAACTATGTTTTTCAAACCCCCCCCCCCACCCCCCGCTCTTTTCGATTTATGGCAAAAGGGGGAGAAAAGGTCACAGTTAAGGGATCGATTTTTTTATAACTTAACTTAATTTTTAAAACTTAATCATTATGGTTGAACCTTCACACAGTTAAGGGATTAATTTTTTTTGATAACTTAACTTAATTTTTAAAACTTAACCTTTATGGTTAAACCTTCTTAATTGAGAAAGGGGGAGAAAGGCCAAGGTTAAGAAATCATAAATTAGTTTTTGATTACTTAACTTGAACTTATTTTAAACACTAAGGCCAATGTTAAGTAATTTTGATTACTTAAACTCTTCTTAAGTAGCAAACATCAAAGGGGAGGGTTAAGACCCTTTTTCAAGTACTCACCCTCGGTCAAGGGGGAGGTTACCTCATGGGGGAGGACGTGAAAAAGAGTTTTTTTTTTCATACTCCTACTTAACTTATTAAGTTAAGTATACTCTTTCATATTTCATATCCATGCTTCATGATATTCAATTCACTTAATGCATTTAATTTATTTACTTAACTTTATATTGGTTTGTCATAGATCAAAAAGGGGGAGATTGTTGGTGCAGTAGGCACCAGAATCAAACCTAAGTTTTGATTATAGCAAAGACACAAAGTTAAGCTCATATTGTTATCTCATGAGCTGAATCAAGTGTGCAGGAATGCTAAGCTAAGATGAAGGATAACAACACCTGGAGGCTCTCTTGTTGAGAAACCATGGTGGTCGAGTGACACCAAGAGGACTTTGGAGGGAGCCAAAGAAATTAGGTGGAGACCGGGAGCAAAAGCTACAAAGGTAAAGCTTAAGGTAAGCTCGTGTGAGTAAGTGTAAGGTCAAGTCCTTGGTGTGGAGACATCCTTAGGCAACGATCTGACTAAGACATTCCATGGAAGGTCTATGTCGTGATCTGGCGGTTAGTGGTAATCGAAAACACTTATTTGAGTATCATTTTCAAGCTAACTCTTGATGCAGTCGAAAACCCTAGCCAACAGTCGATTGATCGCTATTAGCAGTCGACTGATCTTTCATCAGTTGACTAATGAGGGTTTACAGTCGACTGTCATTTGAATTTTCAGCTTCGAGGAGAGTCAAACTTTATCCCCTTATCTTAGGGTGAGGTGGCCTTTGGTGATAAAACTTGAGCTCAATGTTTAGGGTTCTCAAAGGCTATAAAAGAAGGAGTGTTCTTCACCATTATCAACAATTCAAAAGCTTCTAAAGTGCTTCCACAATGTTGCAACTCTCCGAGGATCCTACAACGATGAAGCGCTGCCGAAATGACTACAACCCGAGCTCAAAACTCAAATCTTCAGAGTTGTCATATTAGCTAAAACTTAAGTTTAATTTCTAAAGCTTTGTAATTTCTTTTTCAAGCTTTTATCGTAACGAGGAGAGAGGGGTTGTCTCTCTACCTCAAGTTTTCTCGAGCTTTGTAATCGTTAACTCCTATCTCCAACGAGGAGGAGTGTTTTTAGTGAATTTCCCTCCGTACGTGGTCTCGGACCATTAGGGCCTTGGATTAGCAACTGGTAGGCTGTGAACCAAGTAAAAAAATGAACTTGTGTCTCTCTATTTCAGCTGCATTTTACTCTATTTACTTGTGTTTTATTCGAACGAAAAGAAATATTCTTGTGCATTATTCCCCCCCCCACCCCTCTAGCGCTCATTTCGATCCAATAAATACTTGTGTCAAGAGTTTCTGGATTATCTAAAGGACAATGGTATATTATCTCAATGGACTTTGCCGTATACACCACAGCTTAATGGTGTGTTTTAGAGGTGAAACCGAACCTTGTTGGACATGGTTAGGTTAATGATGAATCACACGAATCTTCCCAAGTTCTTTTGGGGCTATGCCCTTCAGACAGTTGTTTACTTGCTAAACAGAGTTTCGACCAAGGTAGTCTCTACTACTCCATATGTGATATGGAATAGTAAGAAATCTCATTTATCTTACTTAAAGATATGGGGTTGTGCTGGTTATGTGAAGTGGATTGTGTCAGACAAATTGGACGCTAAGTCTGATAAATATCTATTTATTAGATAATCTAAGGAAACAAGGGGTTACCAATTCTATCATCCTGTGGAACAAAAGGTGTTTGTTTCATGGCATGTTGTGTTTCTAGAGAAAGAGTTTCTCTTGCTAGAAAACAGTGGGAGCGTCGTGGAGCTTGAGGAGGCTTGAGAGACTCAAATAGACATTGATGAGATACCTAGTGAAGCACAATAGCCAATAACGCATAGTGATGAGCAATCGGCAGGACCTATTGAGACACCACATCTTCATAGATCTAGTAGAACACGCAATATTCCTGAGAGATATGGATTTCTCGTAAGTGAATCGAATGACGTGTTACTCATTGATGATGTGGAGCCTACCAGTTATGAAGAAGTTCTTAAAAGTTCACAAAGGGACAAATAGCTTGAAGCCATGAAGTTGAAAATGGATTCCATGTATGAAAATCAAGTTTGGAACTTAGTGGACCCACCTAAAGGCATTAAGCCTATAGGGTGTAAGTGGGTTTTAAAGAATAAGACCGACATAAATGGTAATGTGATTACCTTTAAGGCTAGATTAGTGATGAAAGGCTATAGTCAAAAGCAAGGTGTTGATTATGATGAGACTTATTCACCGATATCTATGCTTAAATCCATTCGGATGCTCCTGGCCATAGCGGGTCATTATGACTATGATGTTGGTGCAGGGACACAAGATAATCGAACCCAAGATTTGATTATGGCAAAGATCCAAAGTTAAGGTCAATATCATTATCTCATGAGCTGAATTAAGTGTGTAGGAAAATGGTTAAGCTAAGCTGAAGGTCAGCGACACACAGAGAATCTCGAGTTGGGAAATTGTTGTTGTCGGGTGACACCAAGAGAACTTCGTGAGAGTCAAAGAATCTAGGTGAAGACTGGAAGCAAAGCGACAGGTCATAAAGGACTAAAGGTAAGCATGAGTGCAAAAGGATATGGTAAGGTTGTGTCCTCTGTACGGACTCGACCCTAGACGGCGATCCGACTAAGACTTCCAGTGGAAGGTCTAGGTCGAGATCGGACAGTAAGAACCCGTCTCATTTACTATTTTCCATGCTAACTCTTTGCTGCAAGGAAGTGACCAGGCTGGTAGTTGACTGATGTCAGTCGATTGATGGAAACTAATCAGCCTTGTACACTAGGTCAAAAATGAAAACGTTAGACGCTACCACTTTGCGATAAGATAAGGTGCCACCTCATGATAAGTTCCACAAATTGAGGATCTGGATCCGGACTAATTCCAAGGCACGAGTCTATAAAAGGAGGCGAGGACTCGAACCCTACTTCATCAATTCTTTGCTCCCAAGTGCTCCAATAATGCTACGCTTCGATGACGACACTACGACGCCAACATGCCGACGACAAGCTCTTCATCTCAAATTCATATTCGTCGATAATTTCTTATTTAGTTTAATTTGTAATCGGAGTTTTCATCGTAACGAGGTGAGATAGGCTTGTTGCCGCATCCTCGAGTTTTTGTCTCTCGAATTTTGTGATCGTTGTCTCCTACCTCCTACAAGGAGGAGACTCTATAGTGGACTGCCCCTTCGTACATGGTCAAGGATCGCGGGGTCTTGGAGTAGCAACCATTGGGTTGTGAACCAAGTAAAAATAAAGTGTCTATTTATTTTCTACTATTTTACTTTCCACTATACTGCTCGTATTTTGAAACGAAAATAAAGTTTTTAAAGCTCGCTATCCACCCCCCCCCCACCCTCTCCCTTTAGCGATGCTTCTCGATCCAACAAATGGTATTAGAGCGGGGGCGCTAAGATTTGGTGCAACAACCAATCTAGCACTCTTTGGCTTTCTTTTCATATTTTTTGATTCGTGAATTATTCCTATTATTTCTCCCACACTACTAATCCAAGACGAAGTCTTGGTACCCTTTTTTGGTTGTGTATTTGCAAGTATCGATCGAACTATTCACTTTTGGAGTAGCCGACGATAAAACAGTCATAACTTTTCATACAAGTGGACCAACAAAACGTGCTACCCACCAAATTGTAGCTCTCTCAGAGATCTACATTCTTATGAGGGTTATCCTCATAACAAGATTTTTTTGTCCCCAAAAATCAACATTTAGTACCCTTTTGGGGACATCGAAGGTCGTAAGTGCATAGTTTTTTTTTAGCCTTTTATCTCTCATTTATTCCTTATTATTTCCTGCATTACTAATCCAAGACGAAGTCTTGGAATTCCTTTTTGTTTTTATTCGTGTTTTGCAAGATAATTAATGACCCACATTGAGGGGTATAGCACCACCCGACCTCCATTCTTTAACGGAAATTATTTCCGTTATTGGAGAGGTCGGATGGAGTGTTTCTTGAAAACACAAGTCGAGACTTGGATAATAATCCAAATCGGCTTTTCTCAACCCACCAATGATCAAGGGGAGCCTTTGGATATCGACAAATGGACCAACGCAACCAAGAGGCAAATTGAAGCCGATGCAAAAGCAACCCAAATGTTGCAATGAGGCTTGTCCAAGGAGGAGCTCAACCGAATTGGACCATTCATTACCGCCAAAGACCTCTGGACCAAGTTAATCGAGCTACACGAAGGGACATCTGATGCTAAGGTATGCAAAAGAGACTTACTATTGAATAAATTATATAATCTAAAGATGCAGGATCACGAGACCGCTTCACAATTCCATGCGCGGATCCAAGACATCTTGAATGACCTACACGCCATCAGACAAAAGGTAGACAATCGAGACATAATAAGGTACACACTCGATGTATTTCCTAGAACCACCTTGTGGGCATCCATGGTTGATGCCTACAAGGTACCTTAAGATTTGTCTAAGATTAGGTTAGACGAATTCTTTTCAGAATTTGAGTTACATTAACAAACTAACGTGGTTTCGGTCGAGAAAGGTGTAGCGTTGTTTGCAGGACGAAGACGAAAAGCAAAGAGCAAGATACCTCCCGAAGAAGAAGAATCCGAATCGGAAGGTGAATCCGAATCGGAAGGTGAATCTAAATCAGAATCTGAAGAGGAGATGGAGGCTGAACTAGTCGATCTAGTTCAGAGAATCATCAAAAAGAAAAGGGAGCAATTGAAGAGCAAGAAACCCCCACAAACATTCACATGCTATTGGTGCAACAAGAAGGGGAATTACAAGTTAGATTGCTCAAAAGTGAAGCCAAAACACAAGCAACCAAAGCAAGCATTTCAAGCGATGTGGGATAAAGAAAAATATCAAGACGATGACTTAGCATTCATGGAAAAGCCAGGAGAGTTTGAGTCCGAGTCTAAAGCCGACTAAGAATCCAACTACGACTCCGACTTCGAGGATGAATTCGAGTCAAGACTCAAAGTCGGATCAAAAGAAAAGATTAAGGTAAGTCGTGAAGGTCGAAGCTTCGCTTCCCTTTTCAACTTGGTCAGTTGTGCATGGCGATCCTATCTGCGTCCCCGGATTAAAAAAATTAATCCTTGATGAAGACGGATTACCCAAACAACCGATCCATCATCATGTTATTCGATTCGAGTGGTCTCTTGAACAAACTTATTGTTCAAGCAACATAACTCTTTTCCACGATTAGCCGCGGAATAGATGATGTATGGATTGCCGGTTTTTGTGTTTATCTTCGGGGTCAAAGTAAATTAGCCACATACAATTACATACAAATTGCATAGAACAAGAAAGAAACTTAAACAAGAATTATACCTCTTGGTCTTCTATTGTATGACCTATCCTCCTCTTGAACGTTGTGTGGATAACGATCCTCCAAGAGTTGAAACTTCCTAGATCTCGTTCTTCCCTTCCTTGTTCGCTCCGAACAAAGGGAAGAATACTCAACACTTCTTCTCCTATCTAATGCCGACCACCAAACCACTAAACTTGTTGTTGCCGCCGGCAAAGGAGAGGATGAAAGAATTGGCGCCGTCCCTCTCCAATGGAAAGGAACCGTCGACTCTAAGAAAAGGAAGAGGAGGTGGAAGCACCGGCCAAAGCTTGAGGGAAGAAGTTGCTGGCCAAGTTAGGAAAATGGAGAATAAAACCTAAGCTTCCAACGTTGTTGCCGCCGGCCCTAGGAGGAGCAAACCCTAGCAACCAATGCTTTCCGCCCCAAACCCTAGCACAACTCCAAAACCCTAGAAGCCTTGCCGCCCAACTCCAAAAACCCTAGCACTTGCATATCTCGCCCAAGCCTCTTCCAACCTCTATTTATAGATCTAGGCCAAACCTCCATTTAATTGTGTACGTTGGATCTAGGTTTCAAGAGGATTTTAATAAGCTACAATAGGGACCATTAGGAGGAGTTGGATCTTGACCACCCAATGGATTCGACCCACATAAAATCTGATCCATTAATGATAATCCATTCCACTAGAGGATTATCATTGATCTACCTCACCAACCCCCATATATAAATATGGGCTCCATATATTAATTGTACAAATGTCTCCCCGTGTTTAATATATCGAATGTCCATCAATTAATTAATTTACTGATAATTAATTAATCAACATCTAACTCCATTAGTAGTAGCACTCAACCTTATTATCATGCCAGACCAAGTCCACCTGTAGGATTTACATGATGATCCTTATGAGCTCCTCAAGGGGACATCATCATCCTAATACATAGGACATGGTTATCTTCTATAATCAACGGCACACCATGTAAATAATATCATTTCCCAACTTACCAAGCCTATCGATTTAATCTATAAATCTCACCCATAGGTAAATCAAAGAAAAAAAATACTAAGTACATGTGCCCATTATTATATCGGGATTAAGAGCATGTACACCATAATATCCGAGGTCTGATTCAATTATATAGTCAGCAATAAATTAAATCATCTCTAAGTCGGTCCTGCTCAATACACACAAAGTGTACTAGTGTAATTCTATGGTCAAGACAAACCAATATCAAATTACACTACAACCATACCAATGGTTTGTCCAAAATCATTTCAGTTGTGAGCCTCTACTTATACTCTACAAGGAACTAGTAACATGATCTTCTGTGTGACACCACACACCATGTTATCTACAATGTAATGTATCAGACAATATGTATAACCATAAATATGCCAGTAATGATCAAGTGATTCTTATTTCAAAAATAATGATGTTCATACAAAGAATAGACTTTTCAATATACATCCCAACAATCTCCCACTTATACTAAAAGACTATACTGTCCTCATACTGCCATACATCTAATTCTCATTCCCTCCACATGCCTATCAAAAGCTCTCGCTGGAAGGGCCTTAGTGAAAGGATCTGTCAGGATATCCTCTGATGCAATCTTGCCTACAACAACTTCTCCTCGCTTTACGATCTCTCATATCAGGTGGTTACTTGTGCTCTATGTGTTTACTTGCCTTATGGGCTCGTGGTTCCTTCGAGTTTGCAACTGCACCATTGTTATCACAATAAACTATGATAGTTCTGGGCAAATCATGAATCACATCCGAGTCCATCAAGAAGTTCCTGAGCCATACAGTTTCTTTGGCTGCCTCAGAGGTTGTCACATACTCAGCTTCCATGGTAGAGTCTGCCATGCATTTCTACTTGACACTCCTCCATACAATGGCTCCACCTCCCAAAGTAAACACAAAACCCGAGGTAGACTTACTGTTGTCCCTATCTGATTGGAAGTCAGAATTTGTGTAACCTACAGGGAGTAATTGATCTGCCTGGTATACCGGCATATAATCCCTAGCCCTTCTCAGGTACTTTAATATATGCTTTACCACAGTCCAATGTCTCTGTCCTGGATTACTCTGATATATGCTAACCATGCCCACGACAAAATAGATATCCAGCCTCATACATAACATAGCATACATGAGGCTTCCTACTACCAAAGCATAAGGAATCGCCTTCATCTCCTCTATCTCCTTTGATGTTCTAGGACACATCTCTTTAGATAAAGGTACTCCATGCCTAAAAGGTAGAAAACCTTTCTTGGAGTTTTGCATGCTAAAATGAGCCAAAATGGTGTCTATGTATGAAGCTTGAGATAAGCACAATATCTTTTTCCTGCCATCCCTTATAACCTTGATCCCAAGGATATGTCCCACTTCTCCCAAGTCCTTCATATCAAACTGTTTGGACAACCATACCCTTACGTCTGATAACACTTTGACATTGTTGCCAATTAACAAAATGACATCTACGTATAGTACAAAAAATACCACTACGTTTCCGTCACATCTCTTGTATACAAAAGACTCATCCAGACTTTGAATAAATCCATAAGACTAGATTACCTCATTAAAGCGAATATTCCAAGACCTCGAAGCTTGCTTCCATCCATAAATGGACCGATTAAGCTTGCACACAAGATGCTCTTTGCCCTTTGCAATGAATCCCTCTGGTTGCTCCATATAGATATTTTTCCTCAAGACTTCCATTAAGGAAAGCTATCTTGACATCCATCTGCCACACCTTATAATCCATATGAGCAGCAATAGATAAGTGAATCCGGATAAACTTGAGCATGACTACCGGCGAAAAGGTCTCCTCATAATCGATAACCTCTCTCTGAGTATACCCTTTCACAACAAGCCTTACTTTGAAGGTCTCAACCTTCCTGTCTATTCCTCTCTTTCTTTTGTAGATCCACTTGCATCCAATGGTTTTTACACAATTAGGTGGTTCTACTAGCTCCCATACCTGATTTGAATCCATAGATTCTATCTAAGAATTCATTGCACTTTGCCAAGATACCGCATCTTTATCTTGGATTTTCTCGTCATATGTCCAGGGAGCAGGTTCATGTTCGCCAGGGACAAAATCAGAAGATTCTCCCAAGAACATAAATCTATCAGGCTATCTAACAAGCCTCCCACTACAATGGGGTATCACCTGTGTATCCTCTGTGACATGCGGTGCAGTCACTTGTGGTATATCCTCTTGTACCGGTGGTACTGAAGTAGTGACTTTCCCTCTCAATTCTTCCAGAACAACCTTACTCATGGGCTTGTGGTTCATCACATAGTCTTCCTCTAAAAATATGGCATTCGTTCTAACGATCACCCTCTGATCTCTAAGACTATAGAACAAACCATCTTTCGTTCCTCTAGGATAGCCTACGAACATGCGCACTTTTGTACGAGGATCCAACTTACCAGCATCTACCTTCATCACATGTGCTGGACTCCCCCAAATTCGAATATATCTCAGACTAGACTTTTGCCCAGTCCACAATTTTGTGGGAGTAGAAGGCACTGATTTAGATGGTATCAAGTTCAAAATATACACTACCGTATCCAGAGCATCCCCCCAGAACGAATCTGGTAACTCAAGATAACTCATCATCGATCTAACCATCTCCATAAGAGTCCTATTCCTTCGCTCTGCTACACCATTCTGCTGGGGTGTGCCAGGTGTAGAAAATTGGGATTGAATCGCAACCTCTTATAAGTAATTCCTAAACTCTCCCAAGAGGTACTCACCACCACTAATAGATCATAGTGTCTTGATACTTTTACCTTGACGTTTCTCCAGATCAGCCTTGCATTCTTTGAACCTGTCAAAGCATTCAGACTTGTGGCGCATCAATTAAATGTATCCATATCTTGAATAATCATCTATAAAAGAGATGAAATATTCAAAACCAACTCTAGCCTGGATAGTCATAGGACCACACAAATCAGAATGAACCAATTCCAACACATCTTTGGCTCTTTACTCGTTGGCCTTAAAAGGCCTCTTGGTCATTTTACCTTCCAAGCAAGATTTGCAGGTTGGGAAATCTTCCACCACTAATGAACCCAAAGGTCCATCAGCTATCAACCTTTGAATTTTACTCAGGTTAATATGACCTAACCTTAGATATCAAAGATACGTTTGGTTCATTTTTGAAGGTTCTTTTCTCTTATTAGATTTAGAAGATGAGTTATTTACTTCTATTTACATCGTGGGAGCTTATGGTTCAAGTGTATATAAATTGCCTACCAATTCACCAGAACAGATAATCTCCCTATTCCTTTTTATAACAACTCTGTCATTAAAAGAAATAGAATATCCATCCAAAAACAATTTAGAAACTAAATTTAAATTCTTTCTAAATAAAGGTACATAAAGGCAATTTCTCAAAACCAAAGTTTTATTCCTATCAAAAGATAAATAAACATCTCCCACTGCAATAGTCGCTACCTTAGTAGCATCGCCCAAGTAAACGGTAATCTTCCCCTCAACTAGTCTTCTGGTTTCTTGGAACCCCTGCAAAGTATTATAAACATGATCAGTGGCTCCCATATCTACACACCAGGTGCCGGTAGATAACACCGCTAAACATGTTTCAACGACCAGACCAAAAGTTATACCTTTGTTCTGCTTCCGGTTGGGACAGTCCTTTTTCCAATGTCTAGTCTGTTAGGGCAATCAACTCGTGATATGGTTTTGAGTTGTATGGCAAAGGGTTTAAGTTAGGATGATTGGATTTGATATGTGCATTGGAGTCTTGCTGGACATAGTAATTCGCACATGGAGTATTGGCTAGTTTCACCTCTCATGAATCGTTCCTTGAGTCAGTGAAGGATAGCTTTGCGGAAGCCATGCGCTTGGGGCATATGAGGGACCGCCGGACGAGGAGCATTTGAGTGAAGCCGAAGGAAGTAGACTTCAAGGCGAGATGCGAAGGATGGCACTGCAGAGTCGTGCACTTGACGCATCCAAGGGACATGGTCGGATGAAGACAACTTCAAAGGCAAGGGACTCCAAGGGATGAGAGTGAGTGAATGTAACCCAGGACGGGGTAGTGCGCTTAGGTTAAACTTGCCCAATTGGCTAAGTGTCGGATGGGATTTTCCAACATCAGTCGATTGCCATGGAATGGCAGTCGACTGCTCCAAGTCGAATGAGTTCGACTGGTGTTCGACTAGTGGATTCGGCGAGTCGACCGCCATGGAATGGCGATCATTGCCGACCATCGATCCAACTACCGAGGATTGCGAATCGACGAAGGCGTCGTGGGCCTGAGAACCTCCCATAGCCGACTAATCGATTTGGCATGGAGGTCGATCAGCCCGATGGATACATCACCAATCGCCAAGGTTCCCGTTGGACTACAATGGTAAGGATCTGACGTGTTCAGAGGTCGTTATAACGGTGGCAGTCGACTGCCAAGAGCAACAGTCGACTGATGGCGGCCAACGGGAATAAATCAGCTCTCTCTATAAAAAGAGGGGGTATGGGCTTTTGGATGGCTAATGCTTATGCTCTAAGTGATCATCCAAGTGCCTCACAAAGTTTAAACTCCTTCTTCTAGTTTTCTTTCACATCTATTGTAAAAGAAGGAGTGCTCACATTGTTGTAAAGGTTTACCTCCACCTTGCTTGGGCTAAAGGGAGAGACCAATAGTGAATTGGCTTCAGAGTGATTCACCGGAGACGAATCGGACCGTGGATTAGCGGCGAGGTCGTGAACCACGTTATATCGTTTGTTAGCATTGATTTTGTTTTTTCTTATCTTTATTGTTGTATTGTCTTTACTTTTCCGCTTGCACTAATAGAATTTGGAGACAATCAATGAAGCAATTCCATCGTAAGAAGAAGAGGGCTATTCACCCCCCTCTTGCCGGCCACCGACGTTCCTACAAGTGGTATCAGAGCCAAGGCGCTTGTCAATGGACTAACTGCCACAACAAGCACTACATCAAGGATGACCAGCTCTAATATTCATCCACCGAAGTTTGAAGAGGAATTTGCGTGGTGGAAGAAACGCATGAAGGGATTCTTCGAAACTGACTTTGAAATTCTATTAATAATGGAAAATGGGTTCGAAATACTTAGCGATGAAGAAGGGAAGCCAATCGAGAAGTCTAGATGGACTAAAAGGCAAAGGGAGGAGTACTTGGCCAACTCAAAGGCAAAGCATCATCTCTACAACGTACTCCCCCAACAAGAAGTTAATCGGTTAAGGGAGTGTGCAAGTGCCAAAGAAATGTGGGAGAGGTTGGTGGAACTCTATGAAGGCACTTCTGAGGCCAAGCTTGCGAGAAGAGATCTCCTTCGTGTTGGGATGTATACTGAAAAGTCTATCTTTTGTATGAACATCTTTATTTTGAAATAAGAATCACATGATCATTGTTTGCATATTTATGGTGATGCATATTGTCTAATACATTACATTGTAGATAACATGGTGTGTGGTGTCACATGGGAGATCATGTTATCGGCTCCTTGTAAAGTATAAGTAAAGGCTCACAACTGAGATGGCTTTGAACAAACCATTGGTATGGTTGTAGTGTGATTTGGTATTGGTTTGTCTTGACCATAGAATCACACTAGTACACTTTGTGTGTATTGAGCAGGACCGACTTAGAGGTGATTCGATTTATTGCTGACTATATAATCGAATCAGACCTCAGATATTATATTATACATACTCTTAATCCAGATATAATAACGGGGACATATACTTAGTATTCATTTCTTTGATTTACCAATGGGCAAGATTTATAGATTAAATCGATAGACTCGGTAAGTTGGGAAATAATATTATTTATATGGTGTGCCATTGATTATATGAGGAAACCGTGTCCTATATATTAGGATGATGATGTCGCCTTGAGGAGCTCATAAGGTTCATCATGTAAACCCTACAGGTAGACTTGGTCTGGCATGATGAAAAGGTTGAGTGGTACTACTCATGGAGTTAGATGTTGATTAATTAATGGTCAGTAAATTAATTAATCGACGGAGATTCGAGATCCTAAACACGGGGAGAAAAATATACAAATAATATATGGAGCCCATATTAACTTATGGGGGTTGGTGAGGTAGATCAATGATAATCCTTTAGTGGATTGGATTATCATTAATGGATCGGACTTTATGTGGGCTTGATCCAATAGGTGGCCAAGATCCAACTCCTCCTCATGGTCCCTATTGTAGCCTATTAATACCTCATGAAGCTTAGATCCAATGGTTGAAAACAAAACTCTAGATCCAAAGGTAGAGATTAAATCTCTAGATCTGACGGTTGAGATTAAATCTCTAGATTCGACGGTTGAGATTAAATCCCTAGAACCAATGGTGGAGATTAAAACAAGGCATATCCCTAACTCTATAAAAGGAGAGCATGGGGTGGGCGGCAAAGAGAATTCCAATAGAGATAGGATTAGGGTTAGTGGGCAGCAAGATTTGGTGATTAGGGTTTGGGGTGTTGGCGGCACCAAATAAGGAAAGTTCTTCCTTTTCATCTTCTTCCTCCTTGGTGGCCGGTGCCCAAACCATCCCTTCCCTCCCTTGGCCGGCATCCAAACCTACTCCTTCTCCTCTCCTTGGCCGATGGATACAAGGCTTAGGGTCTTCCCTTGGAGCTCTTGGCCGGCAACTATCTCCATCATCTTCTCCTTTTTGGCTGGCGGCAAGCACCTAGCTTGGTGTTTGTTAGTTGGCTAAAGGAAGGAGAAGGGTTTTGTTTCTTAGTCTTCCTCTTTTTTGAAGCGAGCAAGGAAGGAAGATTGGTGATCTAGGAGCTTCGACTTTTGGTAGATCGTCGCCCATACGACGTCCAAAAGGAGGAAGGACATACGATAGAAGATCGAGAGGTACAATACTTGTCTATTTTCTTATGTAACATGTTTATAATTGTTTTCAATTATATATGCATGATATATTCTATTTTTTAGCTAATATAACTTGGACCCCGAACATAAACATAAAAGTCGACGATCCGTACATCGTCTATTCAACGGCTATTCGTAGAATAGAGGTTGGTTGCTTGAACAACAAGTTTGTTCAAGTGACTACTCTAATCAAATATCACGACAATGAAACGGTTGCTTGGGTAATCCCTTTCATCTAGGATTAAATTTTTTTATCCGGGGACGTAGAAGGGATCGCCATGAACAAGCGACCGAGTTGAAGTGGGAAGCAAAGTTTCCTACCTTCAAGTGGTATCAGAGCTTCAGTTCTGGGAAAAACCCTTCAAATTGTATCAGAGCCACGGTTTCCAGTTTTGTGTGTTTAGGATTTGGTTACTTTTATGCACTTTTCATATATTATTTGTGCCGGATAATAGTAGGATATGCGTAGGTTAACTTTTTGGTTGCAGGCATAGGATCCAACTATTATGGCCATATGTGTGTATGTGATTGTATGTGTGTAATTGTATATTTTGTTGAATCCTCGAGGTTGACAAGGCTAGTATTTAATTTTTGTAATTAGATACGGCATTGTTTAGCCACTCTTTTTATTTTAGTTTACTTTCGATCTAGATTTCATGTACACTCCCTCGTAGAGTATAGGAACGATGGATGTAAATTAAAATATTTTTTCTCAGCTTGGATCTCCGGATGGCTTGTACATGGCGTAGGGAGGAGCGGACAAGATGGCGATACTATGGGAGACATATTAAAGACAAAAGCCATAATAGTTGAAAAAATTTTATTTTTCATATTTATTGATTATTGTTTGATATGCATGTCATAGGCTAGAAAATTCCTCAATTTTAAATTACTAAGTGGGAGAGGGATATTTTTTTAAATTCCCATGGCCTCCATTACGATTTGACATGTGATGCAAACAAACTTGCGCATCGGCTCTGAGTGCCTTCCTCCCAATCGGATGAGTTTGTTTGCAGATCACAAGGTCGAATATGGTTATAGAAAATTATTAAGGAGTGTGTGTACTTCCCCATCGGAAGGTACATAACCCGAGATAATTACCTTGGTACCGGGTAATGGTGAACACTTAGATACAAATATAAGTATCCTCCCCATCGGAGTCATTGCTTTTATTTGTAGGGCCAAAGAGGAACCAACTATTAATTTTACTTGTCAAAAAGTTAGGTTGACAAGATAGTAAAATTAATGGGTAAAACCTCATCTTACAAATGTAGAATTTGTATATGTCCACACTATCGTGGCATACGATATTCTCGGTGTTTTGAGGTGTTAGTTGATTTTAAAATTTTATTGAGAAATCAATAATTTTTTGAAATCTAATATTTTGATCTATGTGATTCTTAGATTTTCTTTCAAAATGACTTTCAACTCGCTTGCTATGATACTGAATGAAAATAAACTTACTGGACCCAACTATGTTGATTGGAAGAGGAATCTTGACATTGTCTTGATTGCTGAGGAATACAAATATGTACTCCTCGAAGAGTGCCCTCCTAAACCTACGGATGATTCTGAGGAAAAGGAGAAGGAGAGTTATAAGAAGTGGATTAAGGCCGATGAGATGGTGCGGTGTTACATTTTGGCATCTATGTCAAATGTACTGCAACATCAGCATCAAGCCATGCCCACTGCTTATGACATGATGCTCAATCTCAAAGAGCTTTTCGGACACCAGAATCGGGCTGCTAGGCAGGAAGCCATGAGGAACTTGATGACGACCACCATGATCGAGGGAACACCCGTGAGGGATCATGTTCTCAAGATGATGGCTCATTTGAATGAGTTGGAAGTCCTCGGAGCTGAGATCGATGGGGAAACCCAGGTCGATATCATTCTCCAGTCTCTACCTAGGAGTTTTGAGCAGTTTCGTCTGAACTACAACATGAACAAGAGGTTGTATTCGTTGGTGGAGCTTCTGACAGAACTCCAGGCGACAGAGGGGCTAATTCATCAGAGTGCTCAGGCGCAAGCCATGGTTGCCCAAAAGGTTTCTACTTCTAAGCCGAAAGGCAAGAAGAAGAAATAAGCTGGGGCAAAGGCAGTGGGAGGAACTCAGGGAGGAGTGAAGAAGCCGAAAGGCAAGTGCTTCACTTGTAAGCAGACTGGACACTGGAAGAAGGACTTCCCCAACCGCAAGCAGAACAAAGGTATATATTTTTGTCTAGTCATTGAAACATGTTTAGCGGTGTTATCTACCGGCACCTAGTGTGTAGATACGGGAGCCACTGATCATGTCTGCAATACTTTGCAGGGGTTCAAAAAAACTAGACGACTGGCTTAGGGGGAGATTACCGTATACTTGGGCGATACCACGAAGGTGGCAGTTGTTGCAGTGGGAGATGTTTATTTATCTTTTGAGAAAAATAAAGTTTTGGTTCTTAAGAATTGCCTTTATGTACCTTTATTTAGAAAGAATTTAATTTCGGTTTGTAAAATGTTTATGGATGGATATTTTATTTCTTTTAATGACAGAGTTGTTATAAAAAGGAATAGGGAGAATATCTGTTCGGGTGCATTGATAGGAAATTTATACACACTTGAACCAAAAGCTCCCACGATGCAAATTGAAGTTAATAACTCATCTTCTAATTCCAATTAGAGAAAAAAACCTTCGAAGATGAACCAAACATATCTTTGGCATCTTAGGCTTGGTCATATTAATCTAAGAAGAATTCAAAGGTTGATAGCTGATGGACCTTTTGGTTCATTAGTGGTGGAAGATTTTCCAACCTACGAATCTTGCTTGGAGGGTAAAATGTCCAAGAGGCCTTTTATGGCCAAGGGGTATAGAGCCAAAGAAGTGTTGGAATTGGTTCATTCTGATTTGTGTGGTCCTATGTCTATCCAGGCTAGAGGTGGTTTTGAGTATTTCGTCTCTTTTATAGACGATTATTCGAGATATGGATACATTTACTTGATGCGCTGCAAGTCTGAATGCTTTAACAAGTTCAAAGAATTCAAGGTTGATGTGGAGAAACGTCAAGGTAAAAGTATCAAGACACTATGATCTAATCGTGGTGGTGAGTACCTCTTGGGAGAGTTTAGGAATTTCTTATTAGAGGCTGGGATTCAATCCCAATTGTCTGTACCTGGCACACCCTAGCAGAATGGTATAGCAGAGCGAAGGAATAGGACTCTTATGGAGATGGTTAGATCCATGATGAGTTATTCTGAGTTGCCAGATTCATTCTGGGGATATGCTCTAGATACGACAGTGTACATTCTGAACTTGGTTCCATCTAATTCAGTGCCTTCTACTCCCACAGAATTGTGGACTGGGCGAAAGCCTAGTCTAAGACATATTCGGATTTGGGGGAGTCCAGCACATGTGCTGAAGGCAGATACTAGTAAGTTGCAACCTCATACAGAATTACGCATGTTCGTTGGCTATCCTAGAGGAACGAAAGGTGGTTTGTTTTATAGTCCTAGAGATTAGAGGGTGATCGTTAGCACGAACGCCAGATTTTTAGAGGAAGACTATGTGATGAACCACAAGCCCATGAGTAAGATTGTTCTAGAGGAATTGAAAGGGGAAGTCACTTCTTTAGTACCACCGGTACAAGAGGATATATCACAAGTCACTGCACCGCATGTCACAGAGGATACACAGATGATACCTCATCGTAGTGGGAGGGTTGTGAGGCAGCCTGATAGATTCATGTTCTTGGGAGAATCTTCTGATTTGGTCCCTGGCAAACATGAACCTGATCCCTAGACATATGACGAGGAAATCCAAGATAAAGATGCGGTATCTTGGCAAAATGCAATGAATACTGAGATTGAATCTATGGATTCAAATTAGGTCTGGAAGCTAGTAGAACCACCCGATGGTGTAAAAACCATTGGATGCAAGTGGATCTACTAAAGAAAGAGAGGAATAGACAGGAAGGTTGAGACCTTTAAAGCGAGGCTTGTTGCGAAGGGGTATACTCAGAAAGAGGGTATCGATTATGAGGAGACCTTTTCGTCGGTAGACATGCTTAAGTCTATCCGAATTCTCTTATGCATTGCAGCTCATATGGATTATGAGGTGTGGCAGATGGATGTCAATACAGCTTTCCTGAATGGATGTCTTGAGGAAAACATCTATATAAAGCAACCAGAGGGATTCATTGCAAAGGGCAAAGAGCATCTTGTGTCTAAGCTTAATCGGTCCATTTATGGATTGAAGCAAGCTTCGAGGTCTTGGAACATCCGCTTTGATGAGGTAATCCAGTCTTATGGATTTATTCAATGTCTGGATGAGTCTTGTGTATACAAGATATGTGACGGAAACATAGTGGTATTTCTTGTACTATACGTAGATGACATTTTGTTAATTGGCAACAATGTCAAGGTGTTATCGGACGTAAGGGTATGATTGTCCAAACAGTTTGATATGAAGAACTTGGGAGAAGTGGGACACATCCTTGGGATAAAGGTTATAAGGGATCGTACAAAAAGGATGTTGTGCTTATCTCAAGCTTCATACATAGATACTATTATGGCTCTTTTTAGCATGCAAAACTCCAAGAAAGGATTTCTACATTTCAGGCATGGAGTTCCTTTATCTAAGGAGATGTGTCCTAGAACATCTGAGGGGATAGAGAAGATGAAGGTGGTTCCTTATGCTTTGGCAGTAGGAAGCCTCATGTATGCGATGCTATGTACGAGACTAGATATCTGCTTTGCCGTGGGCATGGTCAGCAGATATCAGAGTAATCTAGGATAGGGACATTGGACTATGGTAAAGCATATATTGAAGTACTTGAGAAGGACTAGCGATTATATGCTAGTTTACTTGGCAGACCAATTACTCCCTGTGAGTTACACTGATTCCGACTTCCAATCAGAAAAGGATAATAGTAAGTCTACCTCAAGTTTTGTGTTTACTTTGGGAGGTGGAGCCATTGTATGGAGGAGTGTCAAGCAGAAATGCATGGCAGACTCTACCATGGAAGCTGAGTATGTGGCGGCCTCTGAGGCGGCCAAAGAAGTTGTGTGACTCAAGAACTTCCTGATGGACTTGGATGTGATTCCTGGTTTGCCCAGAACTATCACAATTTATTGTGATAATAGTGGTGCAGTTGCAAACTCGAAGGAACCACGAGTCCCTAAGGCAAGTAAACACATAGAGCGCAAGTACCACCTGATATGAGAAATCATAAAGAGAGGAGAAGTTGTTGTGGCCAAGATTACATCAGAGGATAACCCGGCAGATCCTTTCACTAAGGCCCTTCCGACGAGAGCTTTTGATAGGCATGTGGAGGGAATGGGAATCATATGTATGGCAGTTTGAGGACAGCATAGTCTTTTAGTATAAGTGGGAGATTGTTGGGATGTATACTGAAAAGTCTATCTTTTGTATGAACATCTTTATTTTGAAATAAGAATCACATGATCATTGTTTGCATATTTATGGTGATGCATATTGTCTAATACATTACATTGTAGATAACATGGTGTGTGGTGTCATACGGGAGATCATGTTATCGGCTCCTTGTAAAGTATAAGTAAAGGCTCACAACCGAGATGGCTTTGGACAAACCATTGGTATGGTTGTAGTGTGATTTGGTATTGGTTTATCTTGACCATAGAATCACACTAGTACACTTTGTGTATATTGAGCAGGACCAACTTAGAGGTGATTCGATTTATTGCTGACTATATAATCGAATCAGACCTTAGATATTTTATTATATATACTCTTAATCCTGATATAATAATAGGCACATATACTTAGTATTCATTTCTTTGATTTGCCAATAGGCGAGATTTATAGATTAAATTGATAGGCTCGGTAAGTTGGGAAATGATATTATTTTTATGGTGTGTCATTGATTATAGGAGGAAACTGTACCTATATATTAGGATGATGATGTCCCCTTGACGAGCTCATAAGGTTCATCATGTAAACCCTGCAGGTGGACTTGGTTCGGCATGATGAAAAGGTTGAGTAGTACTACTAATGGAGTTAGATGTTGATTAATTAATGGTTAGTAAATTAATTAATCGATGGATATTCGAGATCTTAAACACGGGGAGAAAAATGTACAAATAATATATGGAGCCCATATTAACTTATGGGGGTTGGTGAGGTAGATCAATGATAATCCTTTATTGGATTGGATTATCATTAATAGATCGGACTTTTTGTGGGCTTAATTCATTGGGTGGCCAAGATCCAACTCCTCCTCATGGTCCCTATTGTAGCCTATTAATACCTCATGAAGCTTAGATCCAATGGTTGAAAACAAAACTCTAGATCCAAAGGTAGAGATTAAATCTCTAGATCCGATGGTTGATATTAAATCTCTAGATCCGACGGTTGAGATTAAATCCCTAGAACCAATGGTGGAGATTAAAACAAGGCATATCCCTAACTCTATAAAAGGAAAGCATGGGTGGGCGGCAAAGAGAATTCCAATAGAGATAGGATTAGGGTTAGTGGGTGGCAAGATTGGGTGATTAGGGTTTGGGGTGTTGGCGGCACCAAATAAGGAAAGTTCTTCCTTTTCTTCTTCTTCCTCCTTGGTGGTCGGCGCAAAAACCAGCCCTTCCCTCCCTTGGCTAGCATCAAAACCTACTCCTTCTCCTCTCCTTTTCCGGTGGAAACAAGGCTTAGGGTCTTCCCTTGGAGCTCTTGGCCAGTAACTATCTCCATCATCTTCTCCTTGTTGGCCAGTGGCAAGCACCTAGCTTGGTGTTTGTTAGTTGGCTAAAGGAAGGAGAGGAGTTTTGTTTCTTAGTCTTCCTCTTGTTCGGAGTGAGCAAGGAAGGATGATTGGTGATCTAGGAGCTTCGACTTTTGGTAGATCGTCGCCCACACGACGTCCAAAAGGAGGAAGGACATACAATAGAAGATCGAGAGGTATAATACTTGTCTATTTTCTTATGTAACATGTTTATAATTATTTTCAATTATATATGCATGATATATTCTATTTTGTGGCTAATATAACTTGGACCCCGAACATAAACACAAAAGTCGGCGATCCGTACATCATCTATTCCGCGGCTATTCGTAGAATAGAGGTTGGTTACTTGAACAACAAGTTTGTTCAAGTGACTACTCTAATCAAATAGCACGACGATGAAATGGTTGTAATCCCTTTCGTCTAGGATTAAATTTTTTTATCCGGGGACGTAGAAGGGATCGCCATTAACAAGCGACCGAGTTGAAGTGGGAAGCGAAGTTTCCTACCTTCAACTGGTATCAGAGCTTCGGTTCCGGGAAAAACCCTTCACTTCACTCTCAATTAAGCAACATCAAACTGAAAAGGGAGAAAAGGTAAATTCTTTACATTCTATGTTTAAAGAAATTTTAATTGGACTAAGAAGTGTAGGAGAAAAACTTTCGAACTGGGATATGGTAATGAAGGCTATAGATGCCTTTCCCGGTCATCGAAATGTAGCTCAATGGTGGACTCTTTCTACATCTCAAAGAACCTAGAAGTTAGCACCTTAGAGGAGTTCTTCTCAACCATGGAGCTCCACGAGACAAGGCTTGAAGGAATAAGTGAAGAACCAAGCATCAAGCCATCAAGGGGAGTGGCACTAATGGCCAACAAGGGGAAGAAGAAGAAGATAGAGACACCTTCCTCCTCTGATGAAGCATCCCCCTCATCCTCCATGAATAGCAATGAAGATGCTTATATGGTAAGAAAGGTAAGGCGTGCTTTGAAAAATTTAAAATTTAACAAATCTTATGATAGGAGAAGGCACAAGAGGAAGATAATTTGCTATAATTGTCAACAAGAGGGGCATATAAGAGATAATTGTCCCCTCTTGAACAAGAGCAAAGAATAAAGGAGGAGAAAAGAAGAAAAGAAGAAGGGGAGCAAGAAGAAGGAAGAGGAGAAGAAGGCCAAAGAAAAGGGGAAGGCCAAGGCACTCAAGGCAAGGACATGGGATGATCCTTCCTCATCATCATCATTGGAGGAAGAAAATGCCTTTGTCACAAACTTAGCTCTAATGACATTTGATGATCTAGACACCTTCTCCTCTGAGCAAGAAAAATTAAGCACAAGTGAGGAGAGCTCTAGTGAAGGGGGAGGTTCATCATCATCCTCTTCATCCGAAGAAGAAGACATGGTAACTATGGTAAAACATCTTCCCACTCAAGAAGTAGTTGCCATGATTTCTAGCTTAACTAGGGATTTATTTAGGGCCAAAAAGAAAAATAAGAGCATGTTAGATCAAATTAAGGCCTTAGAAAATAAATTAGAGCAAGCATGTTTAAATGTTAATAATGATGATGCATGCTCACATGACTATATGCCTTTTGATGTTAATGATGCATGCATTGAGGAAAATAGGATGTTAAGGGAAAAGGTAGACCATTTGACTAAAGCCCTAGAAAAATTCACCATTGGCTCCAACACCCTTAATATGATTATAGGGAGCCAAAGGGCAAGCTTCAATAGAAAAGGCCTAGGTTATAAGGGAAAGGCAAATGTAAAGGCCTATAAATGTTTGATTGCTAGAGGTCAAGCCAAGAATAAGACAATTGCTAGAAAATGGATCCCTAAGGAATATTTAGTGAACCCTATAGGAAAGAACTTGTATTGGGTTTCTAAATCCATCCTTAAGGGTTAGGAAAACCCTAGATTAGTCAACCATAGTGGACTTAACTTATATCATATTATTTGGTTGACTTAGGATGATCGGGACTAAATTTTTGAAATAGTGTTGGGTGATAATAATGCACCCATAAATAGTTTAAATCATGCTTGACTTATTATCATGGTTTTATACCTAATGCATGATTAAAAGTTGATTGATACATTTGTTTCATGATCATAATGTGAAATCAATGCATATATGCCTTTATGATCATGTGGTATGTTAGTGTGATACTTAACCATGGGTAGAATTGCATGAATTTGAAGGTTAAGTACATAAATACCTTTAGGAACATCTCACATTCACTATAAGGATAACTTTGATTAAAAACATAGTATGGGTGAGATGATAGAATGATACAAATGGTCCACTAATGCCTATGGCATTTAGATGGTCATTTTGAGTATCAAAATAGCAATAATAGATCAATCATGGGAAAGACTTATGTTTAATTCAAAGACATAATGCCTAAAGATCATGGTTGGATATTTTAAATGTTTTCAAAATAATTTCTTACTTTACAATCTGTGTTTTCATGTTTTAAAATAATCTAATGCAAAACTAGATGTTAAAATTGATACAAACTTGATCAAAATACTAGTTGTTTTTGAAGCTTTTGGATTTTTGACAAATCATTGAAAATATAAGTAATTTTCATGAAAAATCATTTTTCACTGATAAAGGACCTTAAAAGAAAAGTTTTTTCAAAATTTCATGATTTTTTTAATTTTTTGGAATTTCTGGTGCATTTTAGAATTTCGATCCGAAAATCAGAAATGGCTGAAATGTTTGTGTTGGGTTTCCGGCACCGCGGCGAGTGTGTGTTCGAACATGTTTCGTAAACATGTGCACAGCGAAAGGAATAAAAATAATAAATATAATTTATTACAACACACACATCACACGCATGCATAGTACAACATGTGTAGACATAACCGTGAATTTAAATTTTTCAATAAAAGGAAATTTAACTACGTATACCTTACGTATCACGTGTAGCGGGAAAGACATCAACCGGAATGATCCTCGCTAGAATCGTCTCTATCCATATCCACGCCGAGTATCTTCGGGATGACTTCGCTAAGTCATGAGCCTCGTCTTCGTACGGGTTACTAGCCTCGTGTTGAAGACGATGTGATCGAGAGAAGATCACGATCCGAATCCAAATTCGGATCCAAAGACGAGTCCTCAAAACTCGCTTCTCCGGAGAGGTATTCGTCAACCGTTTGACGAATCCTTCGTCCTCCACCTATGAGGATTACCGGAGATCGAATCCCTGGTAAGTAAGGTGCTGTCGGAGCTCCAAACGTCGTCCAAACGACGCTCCGATGAGAAGGAAACAAGCTGTCCAAAAAACTGGACAGCTTTGGTGGAGACCTTGCGCCGGCCAAATAAGGAAAGCGACTTGCTCACCTTGTCGCCGGAGCCAAGGAAGATCACCGGAGCTCCTCCGGCAGCAGCTCGACGCCGGCAATGGGAGAAGACGGCAGCAGCTGGTCGCCGGTTGGAAAAGGTGGGCGGCGGCAACAATGTTGGCGCCGACTTGAAGGAGAGGAGGGAGAGGTTGGGCGGAAACTCTAGGTTAGGGATTTTGGATTAGGGCTTAACAAACCCTTAAGCCCTCTATTATAGAGAACTAATTCTCTTAATGGTTATTAGATCATAACCATAAGGCCCGTTAACCCGCTCCATTAATATAAGTTAAAATAAACCAAACCATGATGGTTTATTTTAAGTTAAAACGAACCGAACCAACTTTGGTTCATTCGTTTAAAATAAACCAAACTCTTTGGTTTATTCTCCTCCATTGGATTAGAACTAAACCATTTTGGTTCATCCATTATGTCTTCATAAGACACAACCGATCCACGCTTCCATTGCGACTGAAACAATTTCATGCTCGCTTCTTGTTTGGTCCAACCAAACCTAGTTTCTCTCGGTCTGAGAATCACATTCTCAAGCTCGTTTTAAATCCTTCAGATTACGCTCGTTGTGCGTGTGACCAAATAGGTTCTCGGTTTATGTTGGCCGTCTATAATTAACCATTAATTATAGAATGATCATGAGTGGCACCTAGTAGTACATCATGATCCCCAATTAATCGAAAAGATCAACGGTTGATCCATAACTATTTCTAAAACCCTTTAGCAGCTCGAATGAATCGTGCCTCATTCCCTTCACTCACCTTATACCCACTTGGTTCAGGACATGGTCTTTAGTGTCAGTCCCCACTAGACTGACTACGTCACACCTAGCCCAAGTATTATTTCCTCATCCTACGGATTCTAGTTATTGCACATGTATCGAAGAGTACCTTACTCTAAACATGTAATTCTTTGGCCAAAGACTTTAGTAACAATCTGACGATAGGCCATGGGTATACATCTCCTCGCAAGGAGAGGTGAATCCTTTATAGGCTATTCAAACACCTTCGATCACTTCGACTTATACCCAATCATCCCGGGTCTACATCTCCACAGAGATGCTTGCTTAAGATGTCAAAGCATAAGTCTTTATGATCAAGATGACTTGAATACCGCAAGTCAAAGGAACATCGCACTTAAGATACAGTAAGAATTTCATTGACATATCTATATATGCAGAGAACCATATGAAGTCTTACGGCTGGTCACTCCAATGAACTAGTTACCATAACTAGCATCCACGATTAACTCCGGACATCACAATGTCTCCATCCAGTGAGAATCAGCTGCTTGGATACACCAAGGAGTATACCTCGTGCTAGTATCGACAGAATTGATGGTGTCCAAATCCATCAATTCATCGACTAGGGATATTTCCGATACATCACAATTACACATGTAGAGATACTCACTAGTTGTGATCCAATCACAAATTCTCTCATGCTGTGAGTCGTATCGCGGACATTCAGTAAATGAGTTTAAGATCCAATCAAATATATGAAACCATGTATACTCAAATAGTGAATCTTCATTTATCATATAAATGGTTCATACATAAGACGATTGCCTTAGGACATCTCTCATATATTACTAACAGACTCCCACTTGGCCTAATGCCAATCGCTACGGTATCCAATACCATAAGCTGTAACATGACCCTCAAACTTACTTTGAGGTAATGCCTTAGTCAAAGGATCTGCTAAGTTCCTTTCAGTGGGGATTTTCTCGATTTGTATTTCTTTCCTACTGATGATCTCTCTGATAAGATGATAGCGGCGAAGCACATGTTTGGATCGTTGATGAGACCTTGGCCCTTTCGCCTGTGCAATTGCTCCATTGTTGTCGCAGTAGACCGGTATTGCTTCAACAATGGCAGGAATCACACCAAGTTCATAAATGAACTTCTTGATCCAAACCGCTTCTTTTGCTGCTTCCGAAGCTGCAATGTATTCTTCCTCAGTGGTAGAATCCGCTACAGTGTCTTATTTGAAACTTTTCCAACTCACTGCGCCCCCATTCAAGGTGAACACGTATCCAGACTGAGACCTGGAATCATCCTTGTCTGTCTAGAAGCTGGCATCTGTATACCCGCGTATCACCATGTCCCCTTCTCCATATATTAAGAACACATCCTTAGTTCTTCTTAAGTACTTAAGGATCGTCCTAACAGCCACCCAATGATCCATTCCTGGATCAGACTGGTATCTGCTCGTGACACTCAGAGCATATGATACATCGGGCCTCGTACATATCATAGCATACATGATAGATCCTATTGCGGATGCATAGGGAATCTTACTCATGCAAATCCTCTCGTCTTCTGTGCGCGGACACATAGACTTCGAAAGGTGTACCCCATGCCTGATGGGTAGGAAACCTTTCTTGGATTTCGACATGCTAAACCTCTTTAGCACTCGGTCTATATATGTAGACTGCGAAAGACCAAGCAACCGTTTCGATCGATCTCTAAAGATCTTAATCCCGAGGATGTAGGTTGCTTCTCCCAGGTCTTTCATGGAGAATATCTTGGATAACCAAACCTTAACTGACTGTAAGATTGAAACATCGTTTCCTATAACTAATATGTCATCGACATACAATACTAGGAACACGACTGCACTCCCACTAACCTTCTTGTACACACAAGGTTCGTCTGGATTTTGTGAGAAATCAAACTTTTTGATCGTCTCATCAAAACGGATATTCCAGCTCCTGGATGCTTGCTTCAATCCATATATGGACCGTCGCAATTTGCATACCTTGGTTTTATCAACCGATGTGAAACCCTCAGGTTGTATCATATACACGTCCTCGAGCATATTTCCATTAAGGAAAGATGTTTTCACATCCATCTGCCATATCTCATAATCATAATGAGCCGCTATGGCCAGGAGCATCCGAATGGATTTAAGCATAGCTACAGGCGAATAGGTTTCGTCATAATCATCATCTTGTTTTTGACGATATCCTTTCGCCACTAATCTAGCTTTATAGGTAATCACATTACCATCCATGTCGGTTTTCTTCTTGAAAACCCACTTGCACCCTATAGGCTTGATGCATTCAGGTGGGTCAACCAAGTTCCAAACTTGGTTTTCATATATGGAATCCATTTCCGACTTCATGGCTTCAAGCCACTTATCCCTTTCTGAACGTGTCAGCACTTCTTCATAACTAGTAGGCTCCTCATCATCAATGAGTAACACGTCGTTCGATTCACTTACGAGAAATCCATATCTCTCAGGAATGTTGTGTGTTCTACCAGATCTACGAAGATGTGGTGTTACAGTAGGTCCAGCCGATTGCTCATCACTATGAGTTATCGGCTATTGTGCTTCATCAGGTATCTCATCAATGTCTATTTGAGTCTCTCGAGCCTCCTCAAGCTCGACGACACTCCCACTGTTTTCTTGCAAGAGAAACTCTTTCTCTAGAAACACAGCATGCCTTGAAACAAACACCTTTTGTTCCACAGGATGATAGAATTGGTAACCCCTTGTTTCCTTAGGGTATCCAATAAATAGACATTTATCAAACTTAGCATTCAATTTGTCTGATACAGTCCGCTTCACATAAGCTGGACAACCCCATATCTTCAAGTAAGATACATGAGGTTTCTTACCATTCCATATCTCATATGGAGTAGTAGAGACCATCCTAAGTCAACCAAAAAAAAATATGATATAGATGAAATCCTTATGTTTGACTATCCTAGGGTTTTCCTAACCCTTAAGGATGGATTTTGGAACCCAAAATAAGTTCTTTCCTATTGGGTTCACTAAAAATTCCTTAGGGATCTATTTTCTAGCAATTACCTTCTTCTTGTCTTGACCCCTAGCTATTAGGCATTTATAGGCCTTTTCATTTTTCTTTTCCTTATATCCTAGACCTTTTTTGTTAAAACTTGCCCTTTGGCTCCCTATGATCATGTTGATGATGTCACCTGACTGTTGATGTTGCAACACATTCGGCGAGATCTCACTTCTGTAACATTGCACTGCATTCTACTCCAAATCTAATTCAGCAACATGCCGTAACTGAACGAAGCACAATGTGAGCATGCATCATCATTATCATTATTAAAACATGTTTTTTCTAATTTTTGTTCTAAATCATTAATTTGCTCAAGCATGCATTTATTTTTCTTTTTAGCTCTAAATAAATCCTTAGTGAGGCTAGAAATCATAGACATAATTTGCTTAGGGGGTAGATTCGTTACCTCACTTACTAAATCCTCTTCCGATGATGAGGATGTAGAGGAGGCTCCCCCTTCACTTGAGCTCTCCTCACTTGAGCTTGCTTTATTTTCGGAGGAGGAGCAATCCAAGTCGTCAAAGGCCATTAGGGCAAGGTTGGAGTAGACATGTTCTTCCTCTTCAGATGATGATGAGGAAGAAGGATCATCCCATGTCTTGGCTTTGAGTGCCTTGGCCTTTCCTTTTTCTTTGACCTTCTTTTCTTCTTCTTTCTTCTTCTTGCTCCCTTTCTTCTTCTTTTCTTCCTTCTTTCTCTTCTCCTCCTTGCTTTTGTTCAAGAGGGGACAATTGTCCCTTATGTGTCCCTCTCCTTGGCAATTGTAACAAATGACCTTTCCCCTTGGTCTTCTCCTCCTATCATTAGATTTATTAAATTGAAAACCTTTTAAAGCACGCCTTACCCTCCTTACCATATAGGCTTCTTCCGTGCTATCCATGTAGGAGGAGGAGAATGCGTCATCATCGGAGGAAGAGGGGATCTCCAACTTCTTCTTCCCCTTGTGTGCCATCAAGGCTACTCCTCTTGAAGGTTGAAACTTTGGCTCTTCTTGTATTCCTTCAAGCCTCGTTTCGTTGAGCTCCATTGTTGAGAAGAACTCCTCCAAGGTGCTCACTTCTAAGTTCTTGGAGATGTAAAATGAGTCCACCAAAGAGCTCCATCTTGAGGACCGGGGAAAGGCATCTATGGCCTTCATTACCATATCCTGGTTGGAGAGCCTTTCACCTACACTTGTCAAGCCGGTTAGAATTTCCTTAAATCTAGAGTGTAGGGATTTTACCTTCTCTCCCTTTTCGAGTTTGATGTTGGATAATTGGGAGCGAAGGACATCTCTCCTTGCTAGTTTCGCCTCGGATGTGCCTTCATGAATTTCTATTAATTTCTCCCACATTTCCTTGGCGCTAGCACACTCCCCTATCCTATTTACTTCTTGTTGGGGGAGTACATTGTAGAGGTGGTGCTTGGCCTTTGAATTTGCCAAGTATTCTTCCCTTTGCCTCTTGCTCCACCTTGCTTTCTCCAATGGCTCCCCATCTTCATTCCTAGACAATTCGAAACCGTTTTCCATAATCAAAAGAATTTCAAAATCGGTCTCGAAAAATACCTCCATTCTCTTTTTCCACCAAGAGAATTTCCCCTCGAACTTTGGCAGATGAATGTTTGAGTCGGCCATCCTTGAATGTGCTTGTTGTGGCGGTTAGTCCTCGACAAGCTTTCATTGGCTCTGATACCACTTGTAGGGGATCGATCGGCCGGCTAGAGGGGGGTGAATAGCTCTTTGTCATTGGATGGTGGAATTTGCTCGTCTATACAATTGTTAGCGCAAGTGGAATACTAATAAAGATAAGCAAATAAACAAAGAAGAATACAAACAATGCTAACACGAAATATAACGTGGTTCATGGCTACACCGCTAATCCACGGTCCCCGATTCATCCTCGGTGAATCACTCCGCAACCAAATCACTATCGGTCTCTCCTTTGCACTAAGCTAGGTGGAGGTAACCCTCACAACTCAAAGACACTCCTTTTACAATAGATGTGAAAGAGATCTAGAAGAAGGAGTTTATCACTTGTGGAGCACTTGGATGATGGTTTGGAATATGAGCATTAGACATCCAAAAGCCCACACCCTCTCTTTTTATAGAGAGGGTTGATTTCTTCCTGTTGGCAGCCACCAGTCGATTGCTACCCTTGGCAGTCGACTGCCACCACTACAATGGCCTCCGAACATGTCGGATCCCGACCGTTGTAGTCCAACATAACACTTGGCAATCGACTGATGGACCTCATCAGTCGACTGTTGCCTCCGTAGTCGACTGCCCAGTCGGCTACGAGCGGTTCTGTGCCCGCGACATCCTCTGGCAGTCGACTGTCATTCCATGGTAGTCGACTGCTGGGCATAAACCCATCAGTCGGATACCAGTCAAACTCATTTGACTCAGAGCAGTCGACTGCCATTCCATGGCAGTCGACTGATGTCGAGAAAACTCATCCGACACTTAGCCATTCAGCCAAGTTCACCTAATGAGCTACTTACAATTCACTCATTCTCTCATTTCACTCGAAGTCCCTCGCCGAAGCTCTCTTCGTTCGCGACCACGTCCCTCGGTAGCATCAGGCGCACGACTCTGCAATGCTTCTTCGCGTCTCTTAACTCCGAAGTCTGCTTCCTTGGCTTCGCTTCAAGTCATCTCGTCCGGCGGTCCCTCGACAGCATCAAGCGCATGACTCTGCAATGCTCCTTCTCCAACTCAAGCACGAGGTAGTGAGTGGTGAACCCGCCAAGACTCCATGTGCGAATTACTAAGCCCTGCAAGACTCCAACGCACATATCAAATCATAATCACAACCTAACTTAAACCCTTTGCCACACACATCAAAACCTTATCATAGCAAGAGATTGCCCTAACAAAGTGCATAAAAATTAACAGAATCCTAAACACACAAAACTGAAAACCTTGGCTCTGATACCATTTGAAGGGTTTTGCTTATCGAGTCCGTGAGGGGAAACTTTGCTTCCCACTTCACCTTGGTTGTTTGTTCATGGCGATCCCATCGATGTCCCCGGATTAAAAAATTTAATCCTAGACAAAAGGGATTGCTCAAACAACCAAGTCATCATCGTGCAATTCGTTTAGAGAGGTCACTTGAACAAACTCGTTGTTCAAGCGACCATCCTCTATTCTACGAGTAGTCGCGGAATAGATGATGTCTGGATCGCCGATTTTTGTGTTTATGTTCGGGATCCAAGTATTATTTAGCCACAAACAGAATTTATCATGCTCATAATTGGAAAAATAAATACAAGCAAGTAACAAAAGAGAATAAAGAATAGGTATACCTCTCGATCTTCTAATGTATGACCTTCCTCCTTTCGGTCGTCGTGTGGGCGACGATCTACCAAAAGTTGAAGCTCCTAGATCGCAAATCTTCTTTCCTTGCTCTTCCAAAGAAAGAGGAAGAATAGAAACAAATCTCTATTCCTTCTTTCAACCAACCAATAACTTCCAAGGAGGAAGCTTGCCGCCGGCCAAGAAAGAAGAGAAGATTGAGAGTGGTCGGCCAAAAGCTTCAAGGGAGGACCCTAAACCTTTGTTCCACCGGCCAAGGAGAAGGAGAGGACCTGTTTTGGATTCTGGCCAAGGGAAGGAAGGAACTCCAAGGGCGCCGGCAGCTTGGGGAAGAAGAACAACACAAGGAAAATATTTCCTTATTAGGTGCCGCCCAAGCACAAACCCTAGCTCTTATGCCTTGCCGCCAACTTCCAAAACCCTAGCTTCTCTTGAATTGTCCTCCATTCCAACCCCTTGCCCTCCTTTTATAGAGTTAGGGATAAGCCTCCTTTTAATCTCCACCATTGGTTCTAGGGATTAAATCTCAACCGTCGGATCTAGAGATTTAATCTCAACCGTCAGATCTAGAGATTTAATCTCTACCTTTGGATCTAGAGTTTTGTTTCTATCCATTGGATCTAAGCTTCATGAGGTGTTAATAGGATACATTAGGGACCATGATAAGATGTTGGATCTTGGCCACCCATGGATCAAGCCCGCATAAAGTCTGATCCATTAATGATAATCCAATCCACTAAAGGATTATCATTGATCTACCTCACCAACCCCCATATGATAATATGGGCTCCATATATTATATGTACATTTTCTCTCCGTGTTTAAGATCTCGAATGTCCGTCGATTAATTAATTTACTTACCATTAATTAATCAACATCTAACTCCATGAGTAGTACCACTCAACCTTTTCATCATGTCGGACCAAGTCCACCTGTAGGGTTTACATGATGAACCTTATGAGCTCCTCAAGGGGACATCATCATCCTAATATGTAGGACACGGTTTCCTCTTATAATCAATGGCACACCATATAAATAATATCATCTCCCAACTTACCGAGTCTGTCGATTTAATCTATAAATCTCGCCCATTGGTAAATCAAAGAGATGAATACCAAGTATATGTGTCCATTGTTATATCGGGATTAAAAGTATGTACAATATAATATCTAAGGTCTGATTCAATTATGTAGTCAGCAATAAATCGAATCACCTCTAATTCGGTCCTGTTCAATACACACAATGTGCACTAGTGTGATTTTATGGTCAAGACAAACTAATACCAAATCACACTACAACCATTCCGATGGTTTGTCCAAAGTCATCTTAGTTGTGAGCCTTTACTTATACTTTTCAAGGAGCCGATAACATGATCTCCCGTGTGACACCACACACCATGTTATCTACAATGTAAAGTATTAGACAATATGCATAACCATAAAAATATGCAAACAATGATCATGTGATTCTTATTTCAAAAATAAAGATGTTCATACAAAAGATAGACTTTTCAGTATACATCCTAACACATATCCATCTGGAAACTTCACAGAATTTAAGAATTGACAAAATTCACGCCTTTCTTCCAATGTCAACGTGCATCTTACATACGGTTTACTAAATTTTTCTCCCACTATCAGTAAATGTAATTCACTCATTATTCCCATGTCCTGCAAGTCTAATCTTGCTTTAAATGTATCCTTCAGCTTTCCATCTATATTTAATAATGTGTCAATCAAAGCATCACAGATATTCTTTTCAATATGTATCACATCTAAATTGTGTCTCAACTTTAAATCTGACCACTATGGAAACTCAAAAAATATAGTCTTTTTTACCCAATTTTTATCATCCAAAGATCGTTGTTATTTTTTACTGAATGAAGGATGCTTACTAAATGTCACTTGGGGTAACGCATCTAACTACGCTAAAATCTCATATCCATTAATTATCTATGGTGGTCCTTCTTTTTCAACCTTTCCATTGATATCTTTATTTCTACATCATGGGTATTGCACATTAAAGAATCGACGGTGACATGTGTAGCATATTTTACTTGTAATATATCGGGGAAAAAATTTAAAATAATATAATAATATAATAATATAATTTTAAAAAGAGATAAATAAAATATTTTTTTTATTTTTTTATTAAAAGGAAATTAGTTAATTATTAGTATTTATTTGATAATTCTGGGATAAAATTTTATTAGATTTAGCTAAGTCTAATTATTTTATCTGACTCGTTGATTAAGTCAATTATTATAAGGTTATATTAATTAAATATTTATTAGAAATTTCGGGATAAAATTTTATTAGATTTGGTTAAGTCTAATTAAATATTATCCAAGATATTAATTAAGTAAAGTAACCTAGTGTTATATAAATTAAAGCCTAGGTTAGGATTTTAATGATAAATCTAGCCTAAGTTGGAAAATTAGGGATTTAACTTTCCTTTCCTTATTTTCGTTTCATTTTCTCGTGACGCCCATTAACGCGTCGTCGTTTCTCTTCCTCACTTCCGCCGTCACTTTCTTCTCCGCGCCCCATCTCCGCACACCGACCACCGCCTGCAAACAACCGCGTCCACAACTTCTCCACGCCTTTAGCCCACGACCTCTTGTGTGGGTATACCAAAGCAATATCCCCTCCTCTGCTCCGCCACTACCTTTACATCCCTGCATTCTAACGACTGCGAAAGTGGAAGCACCATATTGATGAATAGGTCATTGTCTTGGACTCGTGGAACTGGAACGTGAGAGGTTCAGACTAAGATGACCAATCCCCTACTTCAATCGACAGAGTCCATCTCAAGCCTATGCTTTACTATCATACGCTAAACCCGTTCGGTCATGTTGACGTCGGAAATTAAAGCGCCGCTAACAAATTGCTCAAGCTCTTACTACTGAAGTCTCTATTGTACTACCTTCTCGACTGATGGCATGGATTGGCCAATCTCTGAAGTGGCAGCAACATCAAGGATTGTTACCCCTAGGCACTCAATTTAACTTGTTTCGAGCTACAACTACAATGAAGCAAGATGAAGACGATATGTATCTGACTGCCCTTGCAAACCTAATAAAGTTTGGAAAGAGAAGTCACCCTGAGTGCGCTCGATTTTCACCGAATGGTCAGTACCTAGTTTCATGCTCAGTTGATGGATTTGTAGAGGTTTGGGATTATATAAGTGGGAAGCTTAAGAAGGATCTACAATATCAAGCTGATAGTTGATAACTGAAGCAAATCATCGGATTGAAAGATAACTAAGGATATTCTACAGTTTAGGTGGGTGGTTCTATGATCTCTTTAGAATTTAGTGCATAGTTATATTGGTTACGTTATTTACTTAGGTTATATTATAGTTACACTTTACATTCTTTCTAGAATTTCTTTAACTCTATATCTATTGGACTATTGAATTCTAGGTTGCTTGCTCATCATTAACATGTAGTTATTGATTGATATTACTGTTATACGTGCCTATTTATTGCTGCGATATAAATTGATAGATATTACTGGTATATATTTACCTATTATTTGTTGGATTGGTATTATGATTGGACTAGTGGGGTAGTATGAATAAGATGAGATAAATTCTTAGAAGGTATATATAGGTTCTATGACCTTTTTAGATTTTAGTGCATGATTATTGTGGTTACATTGCTTACTTAGCTTATATCATATTTGTACTTGATGCTCTTTCTAGTATAGCCTTGACCTTGTACTTGCTTGACCCCTTTTTATACCCTATTTGACTTCGGGCTATTGGTTTCCATTAGTATGTTTATGTTGTTGTTTATTGAATATCACTGTTATATACTTATTTGGTTATGTATTGTTGCGATTGATACCATGATTGAGACTAGTAGAGATAATATAACTTAAATGAGGTTATTCCTTAATGTTGGAGGATCGATGGCTGGATAGAGGGGGTGAATAAATCGCTTGTACGGTGGAAATCGTCTATTCGTCGTGTGCTCGTCTACAATACTCGTTAATATGTAGCGGAAATAATAGTAATATGAATACAAAAGACACAAGAACAAATACGCACACGATATAAGTGGTTCGGAACCTTAGGATTCCTACTCCACGGGTGAGCTCAATGAGCTCGTGTTATGCGCACGACACTAACAAAACTCCTTCTCGACAACACGTCAGAGGTGGAGAAACCTCGTACAAGCAATTACACGGTAATACAAAAGTACAAGAAAATACAAAGACAATACGAAAAAAACTTTATACAAATGGCTTTGATCGCTTTTTCTTGTTGCTTGATTTGGTTTGGCTCTTGAAGGACTGGAATGCAGCAGCAATTCCCCTCTAAAATTTCTCCAAAAGTCTTGGCGAATTTTTCCATCTCGAGCTCCATTTATAACCTACATCGAGCTGATTCCGTGCCCATTAGTTGACTGATCGTGACCATCAGTCGATTGGTCCTGTAGTCGTTGTCTCACAACGACTTGATCCACGCTGGCTAAATTCCAACGGATCCATCATCAGTCGACTGATCATACCCATCAATCGACTGGTAACCCCATTAGTCGAGTGTTCGGTATGATCACTCGATTGGAAAGTATTCTGTGCTCGAATTCACCACGATCAGTCGAATGATGATGTCGTCAGTTGACTATCATCCCTCTGCAGTCGACTTTTCGGTCAGAACTCAATCAGTTGAACCCAGTCGACTTAGAGTAGTCGACTGACACCTATGCCAGTCGACTGATGTCGAGTAAAATTTCAAACACCAAGTTGTTTGAGCATCCGACTGTCGGGTAAACCCTCAAACACCAAGTTTGAGCATCTGACACTCAGGCTTAGCTATTTGGCCAAGTCCACCTCATCCTCTCATGGAGTTTCCCACCGAAGCTCTCTTCCCTCGGCCTACATCCCTCGGATGCACTAAGCGCACGCCTTCATAATGCCATCCTTCGCATCTCTATCCCTCGAAGTTTGCTTCCCTTGGGCTCCACTCCATTCACTCCCCGTCCGGCGGTCCCTCGGATGCACCAAGCGCACAGCTTCACAGTGTCATCCTTCACCGACTCAAGGACCCCGAGCCTACAAGACTAGTGACTTGCCAAGTCCTCAAGACTTCCCAACACCAAACCTAATGCTTGGATTTCCCATGCAAAGCCCCATGCTTGGACTTTCCCAACACCAAGCCTCATGCTTGGACTTTTCACCACCAAGGCTACACACTTGGATTTATGTGGCCAACCCATGTTGGACTTCCCATGACAAGCCCATGTCATATGTTTTGTCTAACATCAAAATACAGTTCGAGTCAAACTCGAGTCTGGTCAATCCCATGACCTAGGTCGATTGCACCAACAATCTCCCCCTTTTTGATGTTTGACAAAACCTCAAACTCAAGTCTACCAATTATCCCAAATTGGCAATTCTCACATCCCAATGAGAATTCCAACTACCCAATTGGTAACTTCTCCCCCTTTTTGACATACATCAAAAAGGTTATCCCCAAGGGTATGAATGTCTCATATCCTAATGAGATCTTACAATATCTCTCTTGGAGGAAAACACATGTCTTTAATCTTTCTAGTGATAAGTCCCATATCACTTAAGAGAGGCAATCCCTCAATTTTTCTCCAATGAGGAAAAATACACATCCATCTTCCCATTATGGATACCTCCCCATAAAGGCTTGCTCCCCCTTGACCATTGCACCAACAATGTCCTTGGAGAGTCTCTAAGCCAATAGGAACACTTAAACAATCAAAATTAAGGCACAAGTTCAACATTGAACTTCCATACACCTTAAAATTGATATCCACCCTAAACACTTCTCCTAATCCATATCCAATGGATTTCTATGTTGGGATGTATACTGAAAAGTCTATCTTTTATATGAACATCTCTATTTTGAAATAAGAATCACATGATCATTGTTTGCATATTTTTATGGTTATGCAATATTGTCTAATACATTACATTGTAGATAACATGGTGTGTGGTGTCACACAGGAGATCATGTTATCGGCTCCTTGTAAAGTATAAGTAAAGGCTCACAACCGAGATGGCTTTGGACAAACCATCGGAATGGTTGTAGTGTGATTTGGTATTGGTTTGTCTTGACTATAGAATCACACTAGAGCACTTTGTGTGTATTGAGCAGGACCGACTTAGAGGTGATTCGATTTATTGCTGACTACATAATCGAATCGGACCTCAAATATTATTTTGTACATGCTCTTAATCCCGATATAATAACGGGCGCATATACTTAGTATTCATCTTTTTGATTTACCAATGGGCGAGATTTATAGATTAAATCGATAGGCTCGGTAAGTTGGGAGATGATATTATTTATATGGTGTGTCATTGATTATAGGAGGAAACAGTGTCTTATATATTAGGATGATGATGTCCCCTTGAGGAGCTCATAAGGTTCATCATGTAAACCCTGCAGGTGGACTTGGTCCGGCATGATGAAAAGGTTGAGTGGTACTACTCATGGAGTTAGATATTGATTAATTAATGGTCAGTAAATTAATTAATCAACGGACATTCATGATCTTAAATACGGGGAGAAAATGTACAAATAATATATGGAGCCCATATTAACTTATGGAGGTTGGTGAGGTAGATCAATGATAATCCTTTAGTGAATTGGATTATCATTAATGGATCAGACTTTATGTGGGCTTGATCCATGGGTGGCCAAGATCCAACTCCTCCTCATGGTCTCTAATGTAGCCTATTAACACCTCATGAAGCTTAGATCCAATGGATAGAAACAAAACTCTTGATCCAAAGGTAGATATTAAATCTCTAAATCCGACGGATGAGAATAAAACTCTAGATCCAACGGTTGAGATTAAATCCCTAGAACCAATGGTGGAGATTAAAAGGAGGCTTATCCCTAACTCTATAAAAGGAGTAGAAGGGGTTGGCATGGACAATTAATCAAGAGGAGCTAGGGTTTTGGAGTTGGCGGCAAGAAGAGGAGATAGGGTTTGGGCTTGGGCGGCACCTAATAAGGAAAGTTTTCCTTGACTTCTCCTTCTTCCTCCAGCCGCCGGTGCCCTTTGAAGCTCTTCTAGCCCTTGGCCGGCATCCAAACTCCCTCTTCTCCTTCTCCTTGGCCGGTGGAACAAAGGTTTAGGGTCCTCCCTTGAACTTTTGGCCGGCAACCCTTAATCTATTCTTCCTTCTTGGCCGGCGGAAAGCTACAACATTGGATGTTGGTGGTTGGTTGAAAGAAGGAAAGGATCTTTGTTTCTATTCTTCCTCTTGCTCGAAATGAGCAAGGAAGGAAGATTGGAGATCTAGGAGCTTCAACTTTTGGTAGATCGTCGCCCACACGACGTCCGAAAGGAGGAAGGTCATACATTAGAAGATCGAGAGGTATATCGATTCTCTATTTTCATATGTTACATGTTTGTATTTGTTTTTCAATTATAAGCATGATATATTTTGTTTGTGGCTAAATAATACTTGGATCCCGAACATAAACAAGAAATTTGGCGATCCGGACATCGTCTATTCCGCGGCTACTCGTAGAATAGAGGTTGGTCGCTTAAACAACAAGTTTGTTCAAGTGACCTCTCTAAACTAATAGTGCGATGATGACTTGATTGTTTGGGCAATCCCTTTTGTCTAGGATTAAATTTTTTTTAATCCGGGGACATCGATGGGATTGCCATCAAAAAACAACCAAGGTGAAGTGGGAAGCGAAGTTTCCCCTCACGGATCAATGAAACCAAACCTACAGTTGGTATCAGAGCCAAGTTTTTCGGTTTTGTGTGTTTAGGATTCAGTTATGCACTTTTCATATATTATATGTGCCAGATAATAGTAGGATATGCGTAGGTTAACTCTTTGGTTGCAAGCATAAGATCCGACTATTATGGTCATATGTGTGTATGTGATTGTATGTGTATATTTTGTTGAATCCTCGAGGTTGACGAGGCTAGTATTTAATTTTTTGTAAATTAGATATGACATTGTTTAGCCACTCTTTTTTATTTTAGTTTACTTTAGATCTAGATTTCATGTAAACTCCCTCGTGGAGTATAGGATCGATGGATGTAAATTAAAATAGATTTTAGTCTCGGCTCGGATCTCCGGATGGCTCGTACATGGCGTAGGAGGAGTGGACGAGAAGGCGATGCGATGGGAGACATATTGAAGACAAAAGTCATAATAGTTGGAAAATAATTTATTTTTCATATTTATTGCTTTTTGTTTGATATGCATGTCGTAGGCTAGGAAAATTCCTCAATTTCAAATTACTAAGTGGGAGAGGGAAATTTTTATAAATTCCCACGGCCTCCATTACGATTTGACAAGTGATGCAAACAAACTTGCGCGTCGGCTCTGAGTGCCTTCCTCCCCATCAGATGAGTTTGTTTGCGGATCACAAGGTCAAATATGGTTATAGGAAATTATTATGGAGCATGTGCACTTCCCCATCGGAAGGCACATAACCCGAGATAATTACCTTAGTACCGAGTAATGGTGAACACTTAGATACAAATATAAGTATCCTCCCCATCGGAGTCACTGCTTTTATTTGTAGGGCCAAAGAGGAACCAACTATTAATTTTACTTGTCAAAAAGTTAGGTTTACAAGATAGTAAAATTAATGGGTAAAACCTCCTCTTACAAATGTAGAATTCGTATACATCCATACTATCATGGCATACGATATTCTCGGTGTTTTGAGGTGTTGGTTGATTTTAAAATTTTATTGTTTGAGGAATCATTATTTTTTTGAAATCTAATGTTTTGATTTATGTGATTCTTAGGTTTTCTTTCAAAATGACTTTCAACCCACTTGTTGTGATACTGAAAGAGAACAAACTTACTGGACCCAATTATGTTGATTGGAAGAGGAATCTAGACATTGTCTTGACTGCTGAGGAATACAAATATGTACTCCTCGAAGAGTGCCCTCCAAAGTCTGCAGATGATTCTGGGGAAAAGGAGAAAGAGAGTTATAAGAAGTGGATCAAGGCCGATGAGATGGCGCGGTATTACATTTTGGCATCTATGTCAAATGTACTGCAACATCAGCATCAAGCCATGCCCACAGCTTATGACATGATGCTCAATCTCAAAGAGCTTTTTGGACACGGAATCGGCCGAGGCGGTGAAGCCATGAGGAACTTGATGACGACCACCATGATCGAGGGAACACCCGTGAGGGATCATGTTCTCAAGATGATGGCTCATTTGAATGAGCTAGAGGTCCTTGGAGCTGAGATTGATGGGGAAACACAGGTCAATATCATACTCCAGTCTCTACCTAGGAGTTTTGAGCAGTTTCACCTGAACTACAACATGACAAGAGGTTGTATTCGTTGGCGGAACTTCTGACAGAACTCCAAGCGACAGAGGGGCTATTTCATCAGAGTGCTCAGGCACATGCCATGGTGACCCAAAAGGTTTCTACTTCTAAGCCAAAAGGCAAGAAGAAGAAGAAACAAACTGGGACGAAGGCGGTGGGAGGTACTCAGGGAGGAGTGAAGAAGACGAAAGCCAAGTGCTTCACTTGTAAGCAGACTGGACACTAGAAGAAGGACTGCCCCAACCACAAGAACAAAGGTATATATTTTGGTCTAGTCGTTGAAACATGTTTAGCGGTGTTATCTACCGGCACCTGGTGTGTAGATACGGGAGCCACTGATCATGTCTGCAATACTTTGCAGGGGTTCTAGGAAACCAGACGACTGGCTAAGGGGGAGATTACCGTGTACATAGGCAATGCCACGAAGGTGGCGGCTATTGCAGTGGGAGATGTTTATTTATCTTTTGAGAAAAATAAACTTTTGGTTCTTAAGAATTGCCTTTATGTACTCTTATTTAGAAAGAATTTAATTTCGGTTTCTAAATTGTTTATGGATGGATATTCTATTTCTTTTAATGATAGAGTTGTTATAAAAAGGAATAGGGACATTATCTGTTCAGGTGCATTGATAAGAAATTTATACACACTTGAAACAAAATCTCCCACGATGCAAATTGAAGTTAATAACTCATCTTCTAATTCCAATAAGAGAAAAGAACCTTCGAAGATGAACCAAACATATCTTTGGCATCTTAAGCTTGGTCATATTAACCTAAGCAAAATTCAAAGGTTGATAGCTGATGGACCTTTGGGTTCATTAGTGGTGGAAGATTTCCCAACCTGTGAATCTTGCTTAGAGGGTAAAATGACCAAGAGGTCTTTTAAGGCCAAGGGGTATAGAGCCAAAGATGTGTTAGAATTGGTTCATTCTGATTTGTGTGGTCCTATGTCTATCTAGGTAAGTGGTGGTTTTGAGTATTTCGTCTCTTTTATAGACGATTACTCGAGATATGGATACATTTACCTGATGCATCGCAAGTCTGAATGCTCTAACAAGTTCAAAGAATTCAAGGCTGATGTGGAGAAACGTCAAGGTAAAAGTATCAAGACACTACTATCTGATCGTGGTGGCGAGTACCTCTTGGGAGAGTTTAGGAATTACCTATCAGAGGCTGGGATTCAATCCCAATTGACTGCACCTGTCACACCCCAGCAGAATGGTGTAGCAGAGCGAAGGAATAGGACTCTTATGGAGATGGTTAGATTGATGATGAGTTATTCTGAGTTGCCAGATTCGTTTTAGGGATATGCTTTAGATACAACGGTGTACATTCTGAACTTGGTTCCATCTAAATCAGTGCCTTTTACTCCCATAGAGTTGTGGACTAGGAGAAAGCCTAATCTAAGACATATTCGGATATGGGGGAGTCTAGCACATGTGCTGAAGGCAGATGCTAGTAAGTTGGAACTTCGTACAAAAGTACGCATGTTCATTGGCTATCCTATAGGAACGAAGGGTGGTTTGTTTTATAGTCCTAGAGATCAGAGAGTGATCGTTAGCACGAACGCCAAATTTCTAGAGGAAGACTATGTGATGAGCCACAAGCCCAAGAGTAAAATTGTTCTGGAGGAATTAAAAGGGGAAGTCACTTCTTCAGTACCACCGGTACAAGAGGATATACCACAAGTCACTGCACCGCGTGTCACAGAGGATACATAGGAGATACCTCGTTGTAGTGGGAGGGTTATTAGACAGCCTGATAGATTCATGTTCTTGGGAGAATCTTCTGATTTGGTCCCTGGCAAACATGAACCTGATCCCTGGACATATGATGAGGCAATCCAAGATAAAGATGCAGCATCTTGGCAAAATGAGATGAATACTGAGATTGAATCTATGGATTCAAATCAGGTCTGGGACCTAGTAGAATCACCCGATGGTGTAAAAACCATTGGATGCAAGTGGATCTACAAAAGAAAGAGAGGAATAGATGGAAAGGTTGAGACCTTCAAAACAAGGCTTGTTGCGAAGGGGTATACTCAGAAAGAGGGTATCGATTATGAGGAGACCTTTTTGCCGGTAGACATGCTTAAGTCTATCCGGATTCTCTTATGCATAACAGCTCATATGGATTATGAGGTGTGGCAGATGGATGTCATGACAGCTTTCCTTAATGGAAGTCTTGAGGAAAACATCTATATGAAGCAACCAAGGGGATTCATTGCTAAGGGCAAAGAGCATCTTGTATGTAAGCTTAATCGGTCCATTTATGGATTGAAGCAAGCTTCGAGGTCTTGGAACATCCGCTTTGATGAGGTAATCCAGTCTTATGGATTTATTCAAAGTCCGGATGAATCTTGTGTATACAAGAGATGTGATGGAAACGTAGTGGTATTTCTTGTAATATACGTAGATGACATTTTGTTGATTGGCAACAATATCAAGGTGTTATCGAACGTAAGAGTATGGTTGTCCAAACAGTTTGATATGAAGGACTTGGGAGAGGTGGGACACATCCTTGGGATCAAAGTTATAAGGGATCGCAGGAAAAGGATGTTGTGCTTATCCTAAGCTTCATATGTTAGTTAAAGCCCTAGAACCAATCATGTGATGGTTGAATAGGGAACATTTTGTATCATATTCTATAAAGGCAAAGGATTGGTTATTATATTTACATCTTGCTTGTGCCAGCTAATTTAAATATAATAATGCCCTAGAAAAGTAGGTTCTTATCTACAGCACATCAATTGGCAGAATTGATTATGAGAGGCTGTAGAGAACACTTTCCTAAATGTTCCTAGTCGAGTATTAATATGCAAAGGCAATATTAATACATAAAGACTAGCATGTAGGTCAATTGATGACTTGATCTCACAAGTCATGGATATATGATATCAAGTTGACACATGGGTATATATTGGAGAATATATACTGAACTGACCCGCCATGAGAAAGTTTCATGGATCGTTATATAAGTGTCATAAACTTTCTCATGTGACTATTGGTATGAATAGTCCTTAGACCTGAAGTCACTATGGTTCCCTACATAAGGAGTTATGTACTTTGGTATCGTCAAACGCCGTCACGAGGTGGACCATAAAGGCGACATCGGGTATGTAACAAATTATGCGGAGGGATGTGAGTGATGTAGATGGGATCTATCCCTTCCATATGGACGAGTGATATCGGGGCCCCTTGATTGAGTAGAACTACTAAAACGCATGGCCATGCTCGAATGAGTCAATATGAGATATTGAGCTCATTTGTTTGAGTTAGTTTACTCAGGGATCAAGAAACACATAGATTGATCGAGGATGACACGGTCTATGCCTCATTGATCAATCTGATATCAAGGATAGAAGGACACGGTCATATATTATAGTAGTCACGGAAAGGTTAGTCGGATCTTGACTTATCTCGTAACTTGGGTAGCAATGATGTATTGCTAGATGCCGCTCATTGCTTGTGTATCTAAAAGAGTTTAGATCCACTGCCAACGTTATGAGAGCCTATAGGGTCACACACAAAGAGCATGATAATTAGAGGAATTAGAGTATTCTAGTTTGACTAGAATAATTTGGGAATAAGCTTAAGTACAAAATGGTTTTTGGACTTTAAGCTTAATGAGAATTTTAGCTAATTGATTTAATGAGATTAATTCAATATGTTACCTTATTGATTTAATAAGATTAATTCAATATGATAACATAAGCTTAATTGAATTAATAAGATTAATTCAATATGATAACATAAGCTTAATTGAATTAATAAGATTAATTCAACATGCATGAATGCCACATAAGAATGCCACATAAGCATGTCACATAAGCATGCCACCTAAGCATCCACCTAAGCTAGTTAAGGTGGAAGGAAACAAAATGGTTTTGTCTCCTTAAGTGGCCGACCAAACAAGGATATGTCTCAATGCAATGGATTGCATTGAATGTGTGGAGGTGAAAGGGTTTTTCCAACCCTATAAAAGACACCCTAAGTGGCCGGCCAAATGGGGGGATTGGCTTTTGTTGTTGGTGGAAGCTTTGGTTGTGTTAGTGGTGAGAAAGCTTGGTGGAAGCTTTAGTTGTGTGGGTTTGTGAGTGTAGGCTAGCAAGAAGAGGAGTCTTCTTCTTCCTTTCTCCTTTTCCCTCTCTTCCTCTCCTTTAGGGACTTCTCTAGCAAGAAGTAAAGGAGAGCTCTTCTAGTTTTCCTTTTGTGAGACAAGAGCGTGCTCGTGTGGATACGTATAGAGGCACGGACACTTGAACGTGCTAAAGATCCAACAAACCGAAAGGAAAAGCGGGATTGCAAAGGGCACGCAACAAAGGTAGAACTCTCCTATAAGATAGGCTTGGTTTAGAGAAATTTATTTTATACGAGTTTGCTTTCGCATGGATCACTTGGAAGGGATCCTAATTTTTCCGTTGCGCATATGCCATTTGGCATAAAGAATTCCCTACATCATACATAGACACGATTATGGATCGTTTTAGCATGTAGAACTCCAAGAAGGGTTTTCTACCTTTCAGGCATGGAGTTCCTTTATCTAAGGAGATGTGTCCTAGAACATCTGAGGAGATAGAGGAGATGAAGGCGGTTACTTATGCTTCGGTAGTAGGAAGCCTCATGTATGCGATGCTATATACGAGACCAAATATCTGCTTTGTCGTGGGCATGGTCAGCAAATATCAGAATAATCTAGGATAGGGACATTGGAATGCGGTAAAGCATATATTGAAGTACCTAAGAAGGACTAGGGATTATATGCTAGTTTACCAGGCCAACCAATTACTCCCTGTGGGTTACACGGATTCCGACTTCCAATCTGATAGGGATAACAGTAAGTCTACCTCAAGTTTTGTGTTTACTTTGGGAGGTGAAGCCATTGTATGGAGGAGTGTCAAGCAGAAATGCGTGGCGGACTCTACCATGGAAGCTGAGCATGTGGCAACCTCTGAGGCAGCCAAAGAAGTTGTGTGGCTCAGGAACTTCCTGATGGACTTGGATGTGATTCCTGGTTTGCCCAGAACTATCACAATTTATTATGATAATAGTGGTGCAGTTGCAAAATCGAAGGAACCACGAGCCCATAAGGCTAGTAAACACATAGAGCGCAAGTACCACCTGATACGAGAAATCGTAAAGAGAGGAGAAGTTGATGTGGCCAAGATTGCATCAGAGGATAACCTGGCAGATCCTTTCACTAAGGCCCTTCCGGTGAGAGCTTTTGATAGGCATGTGGAGGGAATGGGGATCAGATGTATGGCAGGTTAAGGACAACATAGTCTTTTAGTATAAGTGGGAGATTGTTGGGATGTATACTGAAAAGTCTATCTTTTGTATGAACATCTTTATTTTGAATTAAGAATCACATGATCATTGTTTGCATATTTTTATGGTTATGCAATATTGTCTAATACATTACATTGTAGATAACATGGTGTATGGTGTCACACGGGAGATCATGTTATCGGCTCCTTGTAAAGTATAAGTAAAGGCTCACAACTGAGATGACTTTGGACAAACCATCGGAATGGTTGTAGTGTGATTTGGTATTGGTTTGTCTTGACCATAGAATCACACCAGAGCACTTTGTGTGTATTGAGCAGGAACGACTTAGAGGTGATTCGATTTATTGCTGACTACATAATCGAATCGGACCTCAGATATTATTTTGTACATGCTCTTAATCCCGATATAATAACGAGCACATATACTTAGTATTCATTTTTTTGATTTACCAATGGGCGAGATTTATAGATTAAATCGATAGGCTCGGTAAGTTGGGAGATGATATTATTTATATGGTGTGCTGTTGATTATAGGAGGAAACCGTGTCCTATATATTAGGATGATGATGTTGTAACGCCCGCAAAATTCTAAACTATGCAAAGTAATTATATAGGTTTTAAGGCCATAAAAGGTTTAAAATAAAATAAATGGTTATAGGTAGGATTTGAACCCTGAACCTCCTAATAGGGAGGTAGCCTTGACACCCCTAGACCCTAGGATAATTTATGGATAAGATATATAAAGAATGTATGAGACCATAGGATGATTCATGGATAAGATATATAAAGAATATACAAAGAATATAGATGGGAAGGACGAAGAGTGTTCATTCCCTAGGTATTAAAGAGGAGAATTAAGAAAAGAGAGGAAGTAAAACCCCACTTTCCTTCTTCATTCTCCTTCTTCCTCATCCTTGGCCGAATTCCCCATTTCCCTTCCTTCCTTTTTCATCCCAAGCTCTAGAAATTTTATAAGAAATTTTGTATGATTATAGGGACTTTATGTTGGCTCTTTCAAAAAATAAAAGAAAATGAGCCAAAAAGGATGCAAGGCCTAGGAATTGAACCCCAAACCTCTAGAGATAGTCAAGCCCTATAGATGCATCCACTAACCAGAAGCCCAACAAGAATGTATTGTTAGAAGAACATGGGAAATTATAGTTAGAGGTAAAGGAGATGAAGGGACTCTTCAAGTGAATAAATAGGGGGAATGAGGGGGCATGAGTTACAAAATTTATTTTCTCCTCTTCTCTTCTTCTTCCTCACCGAATCCTAGAGCTCTCCCTCTCCATTTTCATCCCTTGGCCGAAACTCATCCAAGCAAGAAGCAAGGGCTAGGTTTGGTTCCTTAGGTCATCTTCCCTCTACAAGCAAAGCGAAGGAAGTAAGTATCCCTCACCTGCATACGAGTAGCTTCAATTGATGGTTGTAAAAGAGATCTATATGTTATATTCAGCCAAGCTTTGTTTTTGGTTTATCAATGAAGTTATATGCTATGTTTAGTAAGTATATGATGATGTTAAGATGGAAAAAGGGATTAGGACAAAAGCTAACCCTAATAGCCACCAAGATCCATTTGGCCAAGCCATGTTTTAAGGTTTCAATGAAGTTCTATGCTATGTTTTTGTAACTATATGATGATGTTAGGATTTAAGATGGATTAGGACAAAAGCTAACCCTAATAGCCACCAAGGTCCATTCGGCCAAGCCATGTTTTTAAGGTTTCAATGAAGTTCCATGCTATGTTTTTGTAACTATATGATGATGTTAGGATTTAAAATGGATTAGGACAAAAGCTAACCCTAATAGCCACCAAGGTCCATTCGGCCAAGCCATGTTTTTTAAGGTTTCAATGAAGTTCCATGCTATGTTTTTGTAACTATATGATGATGTTAGGATTTAAAATGGATTAGGACAAAAGCAAACCCTAATAGCCACCAAGGTCCATTCGGCCAAGCCATGTTTTTTAAGGTTTCAATGAAGTTCCATGCTATGTTTTTATAACTATATGATGATGTTAGGATTTAAAATGGATTAGGACAAAAGCTAACCCTAATAGCCACCAAGGTCCATTCGGCCAAGCCATGTTTTTTAAGGTTTCAATGAAGTTCCATGCTATGTTTTTGTAACTATATGATGATGTTGGGATTTAAAATGGATTAGGACAAAAGCTAACCCTAATAGCCACCAAGGTCCATTCGGCCAAGCCATGTTTTTTAAGGTTTCAATGAAGTTCCATGCTATGTTTTTGTAACTATATGATGATGTTAGGATTTAAAATGGATTAGGACAAAAGCTAACCCTAATAGCCACCAAGGTCCATTCGGCCAAGCCATGTTTTTAAGGTTCCAATGAAGTTCCATGTTATGTTTTGTAACTATATGATGATGCTAGGATTTAAAATGGATTAGGTCAAAAGTTAACCCCAAAAGCCAACAAGGACCATTCGGCCACCCCTATATTTTGATGATTCAATGAAGCTTTATTCCATGTTTGTATGCTTATGATGTTGTTAGTATGTTAATCGAATTAGGGTAAAGGACTAGCCCTAAAAACCTATAAAGACATTCGGCCACCCCTATATTGTGGTGATTCAATGAAGCTTTTGCATGCTTATGATGTGGTTAGTATTTTAGATGAATTAGGTTAACATGTGTTTATTGTTGGGTGAATTCATGTTGACTTGTGATATTAAATGATGCTAGATGAAGATAACATGCCTTAGGTTAGTGTTTACTTACTTTTGATGCCTTGCCTTATGCCATGCCTATGTGTATGTGATATTTAAGATATATTATGAAATAGAAAACGATAAGATTATGAAATGAAACAAAACGATATGTTCACGACATGAGTATGATATGATGATGAAATGAAGAATGATATGTTATGAAATGAAGTATGGTATGTTTATGAAATGAAAGATGATATGTTCACGAAGTGAAGCATGATGTGTTATGAAATGAAGTATGCTATGTTTGCAAAATGAAATAAGCTATGTTATAAAATAAGCATATAAGTATTTTACCTTCTGCATGGCTTGTACCGTGACCTTAACAAGGTCCAAGAAGGGATGGGCTCCTAAGATGCCCTAGGTCGATGGAATAAGACTCGGGCCTAGGACGGGCTTCTATGTATGATTGCCCCTAGGTCGATGGAATAAGACTCGGGCCTAGTACGGGATGGGCTCCAAGATGCCTTAGGTCGATGGAGTAAGACTCGGGCCTAGGATGGGCTTCTACGCTATGACGATTGCCCTAGGTCGACGGACTAAGATCGGGCCTAGTAACCTATTAGGTTCGAGACTTGCTACCTCGGGCCTATTTAGGGATGCGCGCTATGATAATGAAGAAGTGGTACAATGCCGGGCCCAAATATGTTGAGATTTATGTTTATGTACCTATAATATATGTTTTCAAAAGCATCCTGCATATGTTACATGATTAGATTGTTATGTTCACATGCTATGTTGAAATGTTACATATGATGTAGGTTATGTTTGATATGCCATGTTTATGCCACTATGTTACATATGATGTAGGTTATGTTTGATATGCCATGTTTATGCCACTATGTTACATATGATGTATGTTATGTTTGATATGTCATACATATATATTGTATGTTATGTTGATTTGCTATGTTGTGTATGTTATATGTTATGTTTGATTAAGTCATATATTTACATGATATGCTGCTATGTTATAGATGATACATGTTATGCTGCCATGTTATGGATGATACATGTTATGTTTACTCACGTTACTTATGCTACATGTTAAGTTGATTACGCCATATATGTTACATGTTATATTGCTTATATGTTATGAATATTACATGCCATGATTAATGTCGATGTATGATTTTTATGAGTAGGATAGGATCTTACTAAGCCTCTGTGCTTATAGTTTATCTTTCCCTCGTACTGCAGATAAGGGTAAGGGATGGATAAACTAAAGGGAGCAGCAGGAGGGGCCAAATGTGTGTGGTAGTGGCATGGTGGAGAAGATCCGTTAGGTCTATATATATATGTTTACCTATGATGATGATGTCTATGGATGTCCTTACTTATGTCTCCTTATGAGGATGATGTTTAAGAACTTTAACTAAGAAGAAGTATCTATATATGTTATGATGCACGCTCTATGTTAAGAAGAAGTATATATATATGTCAATGCATGTTTATGTTTTAAAAGAAAAAAAATATGTCTAAAGTCTTCCGCTGTAAGAAGTACGAAATATGTATAAAGTCTTCCGCTGTAAGTAATGTATGTATGTACGGTTGCGTCACGCGCCGCCCCTTCCGGATTCTGGGTCCGAAAAGGGCAGGCGTGACAGATGTCCCCTTGAGGAGCTCATAAGGTTCATCATGTAAACCCTGCAGGTGGACTTGGTCCGACATGATGAAAAGGTTGAGTGGTACTACTCATGGAGTTAGATGTTGATTAATTAATGGTCAGTAAATTAATTAATCGATGGACATTCGAGATCTTAAACACGGGGAGAAAATGTACAAATAATATATGGAGCTCATATTAACTTATGGGGGTTGATGAGGTAGGTCAATGATAATCCTTTAGTGGATTGGATTAACATTAATGGATCGGACTTTATGTGGGCTTGATCCATGGGTGGCCAAGATCCAACTCCTCCTCATGGTTCCTAATGTAGCCTATTAACACCTCATGAAGCTTAGATCCAATGGATAGAAACAAAACTCTTGATCCAAAGGTAGAGATTAAATCTCTAGATCCGACGATTGAGATTAAAACTCTAGATCAGACGGTTGAGATTAAATCCCTAGAACCAATGGTGGAGATTAAAAGGAGGCTTATCCCTAGCTCTATAAAAGGAGCACAAGGGGTTGGCATGGAGAATTAATCAAGAGGATCTAGGGTTTGGGCATGGGCGGCACCTAATAAGGAAAGTTTTCCTTGACTTCTCCTTCTTCCTCAAGCTGTCGGTGCCCCTTGAAGCTCTTCCAGCCCTTGGCTGGCATCCAAACTTTCTCTTCTCCTTCTCCTTGGCCGGTGGAACAAAGGTTTAGGGTCCTCCCTTGAAGCTTTTGGCCGACAACCCTTAATCTATTCTTCCTTCTTGGCCGGCGGCAAACTCCAACATTGGATGTTGGTGGTTGGTTGAAAGAAGGAAAGAAGCTTTGTTTCTATTCTTCCTCTTGCTTGGAACGAGCAAGGAAGAAAGATTGGCGATCTAGGAGCTTCAACTTTTGGTAGATCGTCGCCCACACGACGTCCGAAAGGAGGAAGGTCATACATTAGAAGATCGAGAGGTATATCGATTCTCTATTTTCATATGTTACATGTTTGTATTTGTTTTTCAATTATGAGCATGATATATTCTATTTGTGGTTAAATAATACTTGGATCCCGAACATAAACATGAAAGTCGGCGATCCGAACATCGTCTATTCCATGGCTACTCATAGAATAGAGGTTGGTCGCTTGAACAACAAGTTTGTTCAAGTGACCTCTCTAAACGAATAGTACGACGATGACTTGATTGTTTGGGCAATCTCTTTTGTCTAGGATTTAATTTTTTTAATCCGGAGACATCGATGGGATCGCCATCAACAAACAACCAAGGTGAAGTGGGAAGCGATGTTTCCCCTCACGGATCAATGAAACCAAACCAACATTCCACCCTTTCTAATGCTCTCCAAAGCATGTCCTAGGGTTAGGAGTGGTTAGGGTACCAAAACATAGCTGAACATGGGCCTAACAACCATTGTTTGCGAAATCACTGGCGATCGACTAAAGAAATCGATCACTACCACCCGATAATCATTGTCATTGGCGATCGTAACTAAAAAATCTGATTTTCAGTTATCAGAAGTGGTTTTAAAAAATTCATAAGTAATTACACATATGGTGAAAAATCATGAAAATTCTGTTGGTGCAATCGACCCAGGTCACGATTGACCAGACTCGAGTTTGACTCGAGTGATGTTTTGATGTTTGATAAAGTGGATTGACATAGTATGTTTGACATTAATTTTTGACATTGATGTCAATTAATGTGTTGGGGAGATTGTTTATACAATCAATCCAGGTTATAATTGACCGGACTCGAGTTTGACTCGAGGGAGACTTTGATGGTTGACTAGGGTTGACCATGTGATTATGGGAGAGTCCAAGCATGGGTCTTGGCAAGGTAAAGTCCATGTCATGGGTACTTGGCATGGAAAGTCCAAGTGAGACACTTGGCATTTGGGAAAGTCTAAGTCTTGAGTACTTGGCATGGAAAGTCCAACATGGGTTGGCAAGGAAAAGTCCAAGCATGAGTTCTTGGCATGTAAAGTCCAACATGGGTTGGCAAGGGAAAGTCCAACCATGGTCTTGGCATGGAAAGTCCAACATGGGTTGGCAAGGGAAAGTCCAAGCATGGTCTTGGCATGGAAAGTCCAAGCTTGAGTCTTGGCATTTGGAAAGTCCAAGGGGTTTGATATTGGCGGCGTAAAGTCCAAGGGTGAAGTCTTGGCAGCATAAGTCCAATGATTGACGGCGTAAAGTCCAAGCGGAGTCTTGGCGGCGTAAGTCCAATGTGTCTTGGCGGTGTAGACACCGTTAGCATGACATAGCCGAGGGAAGCACCTGGAGGCTAACACGATGGATGAACAAGTCATGGATGACTTGGAGGGATCCGAGAGGCGTGAGACTGATGGAGGTGGCTAGAAGGCTTAGGTCTAGGCTAAGGGTGGTCTAGCAAGTATGGGGGCACCATACTTGGGCTAAAACGTCATGTTTGAGGTGTTCCAGTCGACTGGTGCCATGTGGCAGTCGACTGGCGTGAGTCAACTAGGGTTTGACTGCGGGAAGTGACCTAGCTAGCAGTCGACTGCTAGAGGTGGGCAGTCAACTGCTGGCTCAAGCAGTCGACTGATCGTATGATTAGTCGACTAGTGCTCGAGAAATCGGCCACAGAATGGAGTCGAGACTCGACTGGTCGAGTAAAGGCTCCATCAGTCGACTACTAGGTATGATCAGTCGACTGATGATGGATCCGTTGGACTTATCCAGCGTGGATCTAGCCGTTGTCTCACGACAACAGTGGCATCAGTGGACTGATGGTCCCGATCAGTCGACTGATCGACTTTTTCTAGAATAGGTTGAAGCTTTATAAGGAGCTCATGATGGAGGAAAAACCAAGCGATTTCTTGGACGTCTTGAGGCGATTTGCTATTGCAAATCAGGGTCTTCAACCACGGTTCAAGCGATCAACAAGCAAGCAATCCAAAGGCATTTGTAAAGTTGTTTTCTTTACTAGTTTTGCATTGTATTATTGTATATTGCTTATATTCATCTCTTATTGTTGTAAGAGTAGTTTGTAAGAGGTTTCTCCGCCTTCGGATTGTTCCGAGAAGGATGTTTATTAGTGGTGTGTGATTGGCATCGCTAGGGCTCATTTGAGCCCGATCCGTGGAGTAGGAACCTTGAGGTTCCGAACCACGTTATATCATTGTGTTTGCATTGATGTTTATTTCGTTATTGCTTTCATTACTATTCCGCTGCGCGCTAACGAAATTGTAGAGACAAACACAACGAATTCCATCTACGTACGAGCACGACGCTATTCACCCCCCCCTCTAGCAGCCTCAAATCTCCTATAAATTCATATGCATAATACTTATTACAAACATTATGGGTGAAAAATATTTACCCACAAAATAGTGAGATTGATATAAAGTTCAAAAGTTGAGAAAAGCTTCAATATTGAGTCCTCTTTGTATCACCTCATTCAATGGTGATTGCTATCAAAAGATAGACTTCACCAAGGTTTTTCAAAATGATTTTGAAATATTTTTAAAACCTTTAATTTTATTTTCCTAAACATCTCACTTGTATCTAAATGTGTGAAACACATACAAGTCAAGTTTTCTTGTGAGATGTGGGTGTTGGTTATTTAGGGTCTCATGCATATGCTAGGCAACACTATTTGATTCCCTTATGTTGGATCGAGAAGCGTCGCTAGAGGGGGGTGAATAGCGATCGTAAATCTTTCGTTCAAATTCGTTCGTTGAGACACAAGTAAATGAGTAAGCACAACGGAAAATAAAGTGACACGTTTATTTTACTTGGTTCACAACCCAGCGGTTGCTACTCCAAGGCCCTATCGGTCCTAGACCGCGTACGGAGGGCAAAGCACTATAACGTCTCCTCCTCGTTGGAGGTAGGAGACAACGATCACAAAATCCGGAAGTACGAGGATGAGGCAACAAGCCTACCTCACCTCATTACGAATAAAAACAACGAATACAATATTAAAATATATTACTAGATGCTGCTACCGATGAAGAAGATCTGAGCTTGTTGTCGCGTCGGCGTTATGACGGTGTTGGAGCATTGGCGTTGTAGGAGCACTTGATGAATAAACTTGATGATGCTTGGAGTTGGAATCCACCCCTCCTTTTATAGATTTTGGCCTCTGAATTTGTCTCCTTTTTTTTTTGGAACAGATCACAAAGTTGTCCAAATTTTATCACGAAGTGGCCGCGTCAAACGTTATCCGTTTTGACCTAGCGTAAAGGTTGATTCGTCATCATCGATCGGTGATGAGCTCCCATCGATCGGCCCGATGAGCATCGATCGACTACCCAATGTCCGATGTGATCGTCAACGCCACTTCCCTGCAATAAGAGGTTAGCTCGGAAAATGATAAATGCGACGGTTTCTAACCGTCCGATCTCGACCTAGATCTTCCACAAGAAGTCTTAGTCGGATCACCGCCTACAGTCATCCCCGTAAAGAGGACACGACCTTACAATCTCTCACTCACACGAGCTTTCCTCGATACTTACCTTGTAGCTCTCAGCCTTCCACTCGATTCCTTCGGCTCCCTCCGAAGTTACTCGAGTGTCGCCCGACCACCGCAGCTTTCTCTGGGTGTCGCTAGCCTTCAGCTCCAGCTTTAGTACTTTTCTGCACACTCGACTTAGCTCGTGAGATAACGATGTAAACTTAACTTTGTGTCTTTGCCATAATCAAAACACAGGTTCGATTATCTAGTGCCCCTGCACCAACACCTTATGCATGGGACTCCAAATCATGTCATAGTCTTTAAATGCATTTTATTTATGCATGAATGATCAACATGGCATAATGATACAAGAATAAAAACATGTGCCAAAATCATGATGTAATTGCATGTGATTGAAATATAAGCATTCATGACATATAAAAATAACCCTAAAATGATCATGACATTTTATATGATAAAAATAAATATGATGTCATGACATGACAAGGAAAACAAAGCATGACAATTATAAAATACTAAGGTATAAGATACCTAAGTGTTAAGCCCAAATTTTTATTTCTAAAATTAAATCCATTTTGCCTTAATACCATTTATCTCCCTAGTGTGCCAAAATCTAAAATGACACACCATGACTTCTAAAACTTAATTGTGCCAATTTAATCAATTTTCAATTTCTCAAAGCACATTGGCATATCCTAAAGTGTTAACTCACCGTGGTTAGGTTAACTACCCATCCACTTAGGGTTGACACACCCTAACCCATCTAGCGTGAATCGATCATGCTCCTAGGAACCCAAAACCTCTTGGAGTTCCTTGGGTTGACAAGGTATTCACTAGGGATAACTTCCCTAGATACCTTCCTAATGACCATTTTTAGCTTTGAAGCCTTAGTCAATTGGGTCTTTGCTAGGTCAACTCTAGAGGTGACTCCTCCTTTGACCTTCTTAGTGGCTACTTTAGTTTTTCTTGAGTCCTTAGCCACTAAACACTTACCATGACTAATCTTAGGGATAACTTTCCTATTAGCCTTGATTTTTCTAGACCTAAAAGTAGTTCCATAATCAAATGGAACATTATGGTAGGACATAGGTTTGTGACCCAAACCTTTCTTGCCCTTGGACATTTCTTATTTCCTAGGCCTTAAATTTTGAACATTTGACTCTTTAATTGAATTTTTGATTCTTGCTAGGGTCTTCTCAAGTTTCTCAAGCCTTGACCTTAAGGCTTGGTTTTCCACCTCTAACCTTCCCAATTTTGATTTTTCATTTATCTTTTGGGAATTGTTTTTCTTCTTAGGCATGTGTCTACCCTTCTTAGGGTTTATGCCTAAGTTCTCTTCTATTCTCCTAATGGATGCCTTAGGTAGAATTGATCTAGAGTTATGATATCTAGGTTTGTCTTTAGGTAAATCAACATGCTTTGCACCTAAACAAAAATATTTGTTCCTACTAGCATGCTTTTCATTTATAATAGCAAGTGAATTAAAATAATTTCTAGCATGCTTCTTAGACCTAGAACTAGAAGGTGCATTAATTAAATTTACCTTAGGGTTAGCTTTGGAAGCTCCCCCTACATGAGATGCCCCTTCTTGCCCTTTCTTCTTCCCCCTAGGGCATTGGCTTCTATAATGTCTCCATTGATTGCATTTGAAGCACACAATGTGCTCCTTGCGTTTAATTGTGGGGACACCAGCATCTTTCATCTTTGGTACTGGTTGAGCCTTCTTCACCTTCTTGGGACACTTACTTTTATAGTGCCCTTGCTCCCTACACTCAAAGCATATTATGTGACTTTTATTTTTAATTATAATGCATGAGTTACCTAGGGAGGTGGAAGCCTCTTGATCTTCACTTCTCTCGGATGTAGATGCTTCGTCTTGATCTTGTTCCGGGATGGAAGACCTCTCCTCTCCCTCAATGCTAGAGGTGGAGGTTTCCTCCAAGTCATCCACATCTTTGAATGTTGATGGCAATTCTTCAACGTCCTTGGATCTGGATGTTGATGGAGATTCTTCCTCTTGAGCATGGGAGGAACATTCCTCTTCTTCCTTATCATGGACCAATGTTGGCTCTTCATGAAATTTGACCACCTTGTCCCATAGGTCCTTAGCATCCCTATAATTATCTAATATAGACCAAATATGGTTAGGAATCAAATCACTTAGCAATTTGATTACCTTGAGATTTGTCTTGAAATACTTGATTTGGTCCTTGTTCCATCTTGTCTTTTCAATTTTTCTATTTGCTTCATCCCTAGGCATTTCGAAACCATTTTCTAAAATTAGCATTAAATTGAAATCGGTTTCGAAGTATACCTCCATCCTTTTCTACCACCAAGAAAAGTTTCCATCAAATTTCGGTGGATGGATGTTCATGTTGGATCATGCGGATCGCTAGAGGGGGGGGGTGAATAGCGATAAAAACTTTCGTTCGTTTCGATACTTGAGTTACTCAGTGGAAAAAATAAAACAACAAAGAAGACAAGAGATTTTTTTTACTTGGTTCATAGCCTACGGCTACTACTCCAAGGCCCTAGTGGTCCTTGACCACGCACGGAGGCCAAATCACTAACGAACTCCTCCTCATTGGAGGTAGGAGTTAATCGAATACAAAAACCACGAAAAGGATCGAGATAGAGGGACACTCCCCCTCTTCTCGTTATGATAAAAACACAATAATGAACTTAAGTACAAATTTGAAATTATAAAAAACACTTTTATCGATGACTCGTAGATGAAGAAGATTGAGCTCTAGTTGTCGTGTCTGCAGTGCTTCGTCGTAGGGATGTCGGAGAGTCGTAGCGTATCGGAAGCACTTGGAGGCTTTTAGAATTGATGAAAAACCCTTATAGAAGCCCTCCTTTTATAGCTTTTGTGCCCCTCATCGAATGGGTCTTTAGCCAATCAAATTTAGGCACCAAGCTCCTTGGAATGAGGTGATAAGGCTTGACTCCTTGAAGCTGATCCTTGACCATCGATCGGTGATGGTTGCTAATCAGTCGCAACACTCGTGATCGACTAATTTAAGCGATCAGTGGCTCTTGTGGCGATCGTGATGCTCGAAATCACAAGTTAGCTTAACAAAAACATAATTTCTACGGTCGTCGACCATCCAATTTTTACCTAGACCATTCATGGGATGTCTTTGGTCGGATCTACGCTTAAGATCATCCCCGTAAGGAGGATACGACATCACTTATGCTCACACACACGAGCTTACCTCGATACTTACTTTGTAGCTCTTTCTTCCGGCCTTCCACTCGATTCCTTCGGCTCCCTCCGAAGTCACTCGAGTGTCACCCAACCACCGCGACTTCCTCCGGGTGTCACCAGCCTTCAGCTCCAGCTTTAGCACCTTTTTGCACACTCGATTCAGATTATGAGATGCTTAACTTTGTATCATTTGCTATAATCAAAACTCAAGTTTGACTTAGGTGCCCACTACACTAACAATCTCCCCCATTTTGATCTATGGCAAACCCACACAAAGTTAAGAAAATAATATGAAGAATAGTAATATGCATGAAGAATAATAATATGCATGAAAAATCAAAGATTAAGTAGGAGTAGTAGAGACTTTCTTCCAAGTACTCCCCCTTGAGGAAACCTCCCCCTTGACTGAGGGTGAGTCTTGAAAGAATATCTTGATCCTCCCCCTTGATGTTTTCTATTTAGGAAGAGTTTAAGTAATTAACAATTACTTAAAGTTGGCCTTAGTAAAAAAAATTTAAGTTAAGAAAATTTCTTAACTTGGCCCCTTCTCCCCCTTTCTTAAGTAAACATTAACGTTTGGCCATAGTATTAAAAATAAGTTTAAGAATTTTCTTAACTTGGCCTTTATCTCCCTTTTGTTAACTAAAACAAGTTAAGTTGCAAAAATTAAAGTTAAGTAAACATTTACTTAACTTTTGGCCATGAGAATAAGTATGGAGTACTAAGTTAAGTTATCAAAAAAAAGTATTGATCCCTTAACTTTGGCCTTTTTCTCCCCCTTTTGCCATATATCGGAAAGAGTGGGGGGTTTTGAAAAAATTATAAGTATTAAGTTTAGGTTCCAAGTCCAAGCATGTTCCATATTATTTTGAAAATAATATACTAAAAATAAGCTCATCTATATAATGTTCAACTCTCATTTAAGTTGATTGATATGAAAGATCAATAAGTATTCGTCAGAGTCGGTTAATATATATGATTATACTCTATGGTTCATGGCGATGCACTATCTCTACATCTGGAACCAGGAGTAAGGTCCTAACATCTCACACCTATCTACGTGGCTAAGTACACAAATACATTAGTCCTATGTGTTGTGAGATGTATTGGCTCCTTAAATCTATAGGTACATGATATCTAAGGTATGTCCTAAGCTAGTTCCATGAGCATGAAAAGTAAAAAAAAAATAGTAATAAGAAAATATAATTTGTAAATTCCTACTCTACTATGCGCATGTCTAATTTTCATCTTAATAGACTGAATTCGGCTTCGGGTAGGGGTTTAGTAAATAGATATGCCAAGTTGGACTTCGATTTAACGTATTCGAGTTTTATGGCTCCGTTGGCCACATGTTCTCGAATAAAATGGTGTTTGACCTCTATATGTTTGGTCCTAGAGTGACATATTGGATTTTTAGTTAGGTTAATTGAACTAATGTTATCTACGTGAATTTTAGTGTTTGTAAAGTCTAACTTTAAATCTTGGAGAGTGTGCTTCATCCAAAGAAGCTGAGGACACACTCACCCATCGCGATGTATTCGGCTTCGATGGTAGATAAGGCAACACAGTGTTGCTTCCTACTGCACCAACTTACTAGACTCGAGCTGAGAAGTTGACAACAACCACTCGTACTCTTTCTATTGAGCTTACTACCGGCATAGTCCGAGTCAGAGTAGTCGATTAGTTCAAACTCGGTAGATCTAGGGTACCAAATACCGACATTAAGTATACCATTTAGATATCTAAGGATACGTTTAACTAGAGTTAGGTGAGATTCCTTGGCACAGGTTTGAAACCTTGCACACATACTTACTACAAATAAGTTATCAGGTTGGCTCGCAGTTAAGTAATGGAGACTCCCTATCACGCTCCTATAGTATTTTAAGTCAACTGAATTTCAGATTACATCTTCTCCTATATTTACATTTGTTGCCATTGGGGTATTAATAATTTTAGCGTCTTTCATTCCAAAGCGTTTAATTAATTCTCTAGTATATTTGCGTTGGTGTAAGTATATTCCATATTTAGTTTGTTTAATTTGTAGACCTAAGAAGAAACTCAACTCACCTACTAAATTCATTTCAAATTCACTTTCCATAAGTGAAATGAATTCGTTTAGTAGGATCAAGTTGGTGGTTCCACAGATGATATCATCTATATAGATTTGGGCTATGAATATGTCTTTACCTACGGTTTTTACGAAGAGGGTTGGATCTACTAGGCTTTGATTAAATCCTTTGGACTTAAGATAAATCGAAAGCCTCTTGTACCAAGCTCGAGGAGCTTGTTTGAGTCCATAGAGAGCTTTCTTTAATCTAAGGACATGGTCAAGTTTATCTAGACTTTCGAAACCAGGAGGTTGACTAACATAAACCTCTTCCTTAATATATCCATTCAAGAATGTTGACTTTACATCCATTTGAAACAACTTAAATCCTCGATGTGCAGCATATGCTAATAACATTCATGTTGGTGCAATCGCCCCAGGTTGACTCGAGTTTGACTCGAGCAGTACTTTGATAGTATTTTAATGATAGACAAAACTCATGACATGGGATTGTCATGGGAAAGTCCAACATGGAGTTGGCATGGAAAATCCAAGCATGGAGCTTGGTGTGGGAAAGTCCAACATGGTGTTGGCATGGAAAATCCAAGCATGGGGTTTGGTGTGGGAAAATCCAAAGCATTGCGAAGTCGTGGGTTTGGTGCTTGGTGAGAAATGCATTGCGAAGTCGTGCACTTGGTGCATGTGGGAAGTCTTGAGGACTTGGCAAGTTCACTAGGCTCGGGGTCCTTGAGTCGGTGAAGGATGGCATTGCGAAGCCGTGCGCTTGGTGCATCGGAGGGACCGCCAGACAGGGAGCGAATGGAGTGAGACCAAAGGGAAGCATACTTCGAGGGCATGAGATGTGAAGGATGGCATTGCGAAGCTGTGCGCTTGGCACATCTAAGGGACGTAGGCCGAGGGAAGAGAGCTTCGGTGGGAAACTCCATGAGGGATGAGGTGGACTTGGCCAAGTGGCTAAGATTGGTTGTTGGATGCTCAAATAGCTTGATGTTTGAGGTTTTACCCGACATCAGTTGTAACGCCCGTAAAATTTCTAGCAATTTTACAAGAATTTTTGGTTGATTATGATGGGCTTTATGTGGGCTCTTTCAAAAATAAAAGAAAATAAGCCAAAAAGGATGCAAGGCCTAGGAATTGAACCCCAATCCTCTAGAGATAGCCAAGCCCTAAAGATGCATCCAATAACCAGAAGCCCAGCAGGGTTGTACTATTAGGGGAATATGAGAAGTGATAGTTAAGGGTAAGGGAGGCTAAGGGACACTTCAAGTGAATAAATAGGGGAATGAGGAGACATGAGGAAGAAAACTTGACATCTTCTCCTTCTCTTCTTCATCCTCACCGAACCCTAAAGCTCCCCCTTCTCATCCTTTGTCCGAAATTCATCCAAGCAAGAAGAAGGCTAGGTTTGCTTCCCTTAGGTTATCTTCCAAATAAAAAGCAAAGCGAAGGATGTAAGTATCCCCTCACCTGCATACAAGTAGCTTTTCGATTGAAGTTGTTATGTCAAATTCTCCATGAACCATTCGGCCAAGACCTTTACTTGAGTTTTCAATGAAGATCCAAGTAATAGCTTGTATGAATATGATGATGATAGGATGCTAGATGGATTAGGTTAAGAGTTTAACCCTAAAAGCCCCAAAGGACCATTCGGCCAAGACCATACCTAGGTCTCACCATGATGATCCATGCTATATCTTGTATTAATATGAAGGTGAGGGATTTCTAGATGAGTTTGGTTGAGTGGTTGACCTCAAAACCCCAAAGGACCATTCGGCCAAGACCATACCTTGGGCTCACCATGGTGATCCATGCTATATCTTGTATTAATATGAAGATGAGGGATTTCTAGATGAGTTTGGTTAAGTGGTTGACCTAAAAAACCCAAGGGACCATTCGTCCAAGACCATAACTTGGGCTCACCATGATGATCCATGCTATATCTTGTATTAATATGAAGATGAGGGATTCCTAGATGAGTTTGGTTGAGTGGTTGACCTCAAAAACCCAAGGGACCATTCGGCCAAGACCATAACTTGGGCTCACCATGAAGATCCATGCTATATCTTGTATTAATATGAAGATGAGAGATTTTTAGATGAGTTTGGTTAAGTGGTTGATCCATGAAACCCTTTTGAACCATTTGGACAAGACCCCTAATGTGTTCTTTATGTCATGTTTTAGGTGAGTTCATGATAACTTTTGAGGTTAAATGATGCTAGATGAAGATAACATGCTCTAGGTTAGGTTTGAAATGAGTTCATGCCATGTTTGATGTTAGAAAGAGATAACATGTCCCATGTCATGCTTTATACATTAAAGAATTAACATGTGGTTAGTTAGACCATACATATATATAAGTTGTTTGGTGTTTAAAAACTTTGATAGAGCTCCATGCAGTTTAGGTCACTCCATTTATACTTGCTCATGATGTTTATGCCTTATGCCATGCCCTATATGTGTCTGATATTTATGATATGTTTATGAAATGAAATATGATATGTTTATGAAGTGAAATATGATATGTTTATGAAGTGAAATATGATATGTTTATAAAATGAAATATGATAGGTTGATGAAATGAAATATGATATGTTTATGAAATGAAATATGATATGTTTATGAAATGAAATATGATATGTTTATGAAGTGAAATATGATATCTTTATGAAGTGAAATATGATATATTTATGAAATGAAATATGATAGGTTGATGAAATGAAATATGATATGTTTAGGAAATGAAATATGATAGGTTTATGAAATGAAATATGATATGTTTATGAAATGAAATATGATATGTTATGATAAGAAGCATGTATGTATTTTACCTTCTGCATGGCTTGTACCAGGACCCTAACAAGGTCCAAAGGGATTGGCTCCTAAGTTGCCCTAGGCCGACGGACTTAGATCGGGCCTAGGATGGGCTTCTATGTTATGATTGCCCCTAGGTCGACGGTCATAGTATGGACCTAGTACGGGATGGGCTCCCAGATGCCCTAGGCCGACGGACTAAGATCGGGCCTAGGATGGGCTTCTATGTTATGATGATGGCCCCTAGGTCGACGGACTAAGATCGGGCCTAGTAATCTTGTAGGTTTGAGACTTGCTACCTCGGGTCTATTTAGGGATGCGCGCTATGATGATGATGATGTGGTACAATGTCGGGCCCAATATGTTGAGATTTATGTTAAATACCTATGATATATGTTTTCGAAGAGCATTCTGCATATACCTTTATCTTATATATGTTTACATGCTATGTTTGTTATGTTATATATGTTTACATGCTATGTTTGTTATGTTATATATGTTTACATGTTATGATCATTATGTTATATATGTTTACATGTTATGATTGCTATGTTATATATGTGTTTACATGTTATATTCCTTCTTACGATGTTGTATGTCTACATGTTATTGCCAGCTTATGTCTATGCTGATATATTTATGTCATGTCTGCTTATGTTATGATGTTATGTCATGTTATGCTTGCGTATGGTTTTTTGAGTAGGACAGGACCTTACTAAGCCTATGTGCTTATAGTTTATGTTCCCTTGTACTGCAGATAAGGGTAAAGGGTCGATAAACTAAAGGGAGCAGCAGGAGGGGCAAAGTGTGTGTGGTAGTGGCATGGTGGAGGAGATCTGTTATGTCCTTTATGCATGTTTTCCCTAAGATGATTTAGCTTATGAATTTGAACTAAGTACTTATGAACTGATGATGCATGCCCTATGTTTAAGAAGAAGTGTCTATGAAATAATGATGCATGTTCTATGTTAAGAAGAAGTATCTATGAAATGACGATGCATGTTTATGTTTAAAAGAAGAAAAAAATAAGTCTAAAGTCTTCCGCTGTAAGAAGTACGAAATATGTATAAAGTCTTCCGCTGTAAATAGTACGATGTATGTATGTACGATCGCGTCGCGCCGCCCCTCCGGACCCTAGGAAAGGGAGGGCGTGACAGGTTGGTATCAGAGCAGATCTGCCTTTCCACTACACACACATTAATCTCCAAATCCTGCCGCTCCAAGTAAGAATTTCTATGCCTACTTTATTTCTTTCATGTATGATAACAAATGCCTCTAGCTTCAATATGCCTGAAAATATGTATGCCTGAAATATGTAAGATAACCTTATGCTAGCTTTTAGTTTAACCATGCATAGCTAAATGAACTAGCTTTTAGTTTAACCATGCATAGATAAATGAACGATAATCTTATACTAGCATTACTCTAATATATGAAGATAAACATGGCTGGGAGACATAGTAATAGAGTCGATAAGATAGTATTTCACTCTCCATGAGAGCTCCAGTACTGTTGGTAAAGAAGAAAGACTGGTCTATGCGAATGTGCATAAACTACCGAGCACTAAATAATGTGACAATCAAGAATAGGTACCCTTTACCACGGATTGACGACCTGTTCGACCAGCTAAAGGGTGCCACCGTCTTCCCTCAGATTGATCTGAGGTCTGGCTATCATCAAGTGAAAGTGAAACTAGATGATATACCGAAGACGGCTTTCTGAACAAGATACGGACATTATGAGTTCGTAGTTATGCCTTTCGGAGTGACGAATGCACCTGCTATGATCTGCTGAATCGGATTCTTTAGGAAAAGTAGCTATATGCAAAGTTCTCCAAACATGAGTTCTGGCTCGATCAAGTATCATTTTTGGGTCATGTTATATCCAAGCATGGAGTGATGGTAGACCCAATAAAGATTGAAGCTGTGAGTAATTGGAACCGACCAAAGAATGCCAGCGAGATCAGAAGCTTTCTTGGGCTAGCAAGCTACTATAGGAAGTTTGTAGAGAACTTTGTTAGGGCAATCTCTTGCCGTGATATGGTTTTGATGTGTGTGGCAAAGGGTTTATGTTAGGTTGTTAGTGTAATTTGATATGTGCGTTGGAGTCTTGCAGGACTTAGTAATTCGCACATGGAGCCTAGGCGAGTTTCACATCTCATGACTCGGTCCTCGAGTCAGTGAAGGATAGCTTTGCGGAAGCCGTGCGCTTGGAGCATCCGAGGGACTATCGGACGAGGAGCTTGGAGTAAAGCCGGAGGAAGTAGACTTCAGGGCGAGACGCGAAGGATGGCGCTGCAGAGCCATGCGCTTGGCGCATCCGAGGGACGTGGCCGGACGAATATAACTTCGAAGGTGAGGGACTCCGAGAGATGAGAGTGAGTAAATGTAACCCGGGAAGGGGTAGTAGCTCTTAGGTGAAACTTGGCCATTTGGCTAAGTGTCGGATAGGATTTCCCGACACCAGTCGACTGCCATGGAATGGAAGTCGACTACTCTGAGTCGAACGAGGTTCGACTGGTATTCGACTGGTTATTTTGAGGCCTGATGATCGCCATATGTGGGCGATCGGCCGCCAAGATATCGATTCGGTCGAAGCGGCGATCGTAGTCGAAAGGGTTTGGCCAGATCGCCGAGCCGTGAGCGCCTAGATGCGGCGAGCGATCGTCGATGAGGTCCATCAGTCGACTGCCAAGTGTTCCGTTGGACTACAACGGTCGGGATCCGACTGTTAGGGCAATCTCTTGTCGTGATATGGTTTTGATGGTGTGGCAAAGGGTTTAAGTTAGTTTGATATGTTGATGTGATATGTGCATTGAAGTCGTGCAGGACTTAGTAATTCGCACATGGAGCCGTGGCAAGTTTCACATCTCATGACTCGTGCCTTGAGTCGGTGAAGGATAGCTTTGCGGAAGCCGTGCGCTTGGAGCATCCGAGGGACCGCCGGACGAGAAGCTTGGAGTGAAGCCGGAGGAAGTAGACTTCTAGGCAAGAGACGCGAAGGAGCATTGCAGAGCGCGTCGATCGCAGGAGCGTGGCGAAAAGAGAAGAACGAAGGCGAGGGACTCCAGAAATGAGAGTGGCGATTGTAACCGGGAAGGGTAGTTTTAGGTGAAACTTGGCCATTTGGCCAAGTGTGATGGGTTTTTCGAGCACCGGTCATTGCCATGTCATGCGATCGCTCAGTCGAGTGAGTTCGGCGGTATCTGGCGGGGATTGGCCAGCTCGGCCATGGCGGTCGGCGCCGAAGATCGATCGGCTAGGCGGCGATCGGTAGATGAAGGAGCAGCCGTTCAGATCCGAAAGCGGTCGACTCTGGTCGGCGATCGGCCAGATGAGGTCCATCGACTGCCAAGAGTTCCGTTGGACTACAACGGTCGGGATCCGACGTGTTCGGAGGCCGTTGTAGTGACCGGCATCGGTGAGGCGGCGGTCGTGATGGCGGCAAACGGAAGAAGTTAGCCCTCTCTCGACCAAGAGAGGGTGTAAGCCTTTGAGAGGCTAATGCTCATACTCCAAACAATCTTCCTAGTGCCCCACAAGCTCTAAACTCTTCTTACTTGTCTTTACTTCCATCCTATTGTAAGAAGAGTGATCTTGGTTGTAAAGGTTACCTCCACCTAGCTTTGTGCAAAGGAGAGACCGATAGTGATTGGTTTTGGCGGAGTGATTCACCGATGAATCGGCCAGTGGATTTAGCCGGCGTTGAACCACGTTATATCTCTGTTTGTATTGCTTGTTTATATTTTGCTTGTCTTTACTTATAGTTATATATTCGCTTGCTTCTAACGCTTTTGTAGCAATTTACGACGTCCAACGTACGAGGGCTATTCACCCCCCTCTAGCCGGCCATACCGATCCCTTACATGTGGTATCAGAGCTGAGGTTGCTTGTCACCGGACTAACCGCCGCAACAAGCCCTACATCAAAAATGGCCGGCTCCAACATCCATCCCCAAGTTTGAAGGAGAATTCGCGGTGAAGAAGCGAATGAGGTATTTTTCAAAAGCGGATTTGATATAATGATTACAATGGAATCAGGGTTCGTTTGCGGATGAAGAAGGGAAGCCAATAGAGAAATCTAGGTGGACCAAGAGGCAAAGAGAGGAGCACCTTGCAAACTCCAAAGCCAAGCACCATCTCTACAATGTGCTCCCTCAACAAGAGATCAACCGGATCGGAGAATGTGCTAGCGCCAAAGAGATGTGGGAAAAGCTTATAGAACTCCATGAAGGCACATCCGAGGCCAAGCTAGCAAGGAGAGACCTCCTCCCAATTATCCAATATAAAACTAGAAAAGGGAGAAAAGGTAACCTCACTACACTCTAGGTTTAAAGAAATTTTAATTGGGCTAACAAGTGTAGGTGAGAAGCTATCAAACCGGGATATGGTAATGAAGGCCATAGATGCCTTTCCCCGGTCCTCAAAGTGGAGCTCCATGGTGGACTCATTCTATATCTCAAAGAATTTAGAAGTGAGCACCTTGGAGGAGTTCTTCTCAACGATGGAGCTTCACGAAACTAGGCTTGAGGGAATACAAGAGGAGCCTAGAATTCAACCCTCAAGAGGAGTAGCACTATTGGCAAGTAAGGGGAAGAAGAAGATGGAAATCCCCTCCTCCTCCGATGACGAAGCGTCTTCCTCCTCCTCCATGGATAGCACCGAAGAAGCCTACATGGTAAGGAGGGTAAGACGTGCATTTAAGAATTTTAGATTTGATAAATCTAATGATAGGATGAGAAGACCAAGGGGGAAGGTTATATGCTACAATTGCCAAGGAGAAGGGCACATAAGGGACAATTGTCCTCTCCTAAACAAAAGCAAAGAAGAGAAGAAAAAGAAAGAAGAGAAGAGGAAGAAGAAGAAGGAGAGCAAGAGAAAGGAAGAGGAGAAGAAAACAAAGGAGAAGGGAAAGGCTAAGGCTCTCAAGGCAAGGACTTGGGATGATCCATCCTCATCCTCCTCATCATCATCGGATGAGGAGAATGCCTTTGTCACCAATTTGGCCTTGATGGCCTTTGATGACTTGGATTGCTCTTCATCCGAAAATGAAGAATCAAGCTCAAATAGGGGAGAGCTCAAATGAAGGGGGAGCTTCTACATCCTCCTCATCCGAAGAAGAGGACATGGAAACTATGGTAACGAATCTCTCACCCCATAAGATAGTTTCCATGATTTCTAGTTTAACTAAGGATTTATTTAGGGCAAAGAAGAAAAATAAATGCATGCTTGAACAAATTAAGGAATTAGAACAAAAATTAGAAAAAGCATGCTTAAATGAAAATGATAATATTTCTTCTAGCTTAGATGATGCATGCTCACATGACCTTTATATGCCTTTGGATGTTAGTGATGCATGTATAAATGAAAATAGGGCTTTAAGGGAAAAGGTAGATTATTTAACAAAAGCCCTAGAAAAATTCACTATAGGCTCCAACACATTGAACATGATCTTAGGGAGCCAAAGAGCTAGTTTCAACAAGAAAGGCCTAGGCTACAAGGAAAAGAAAAATGAGAAGGCCTATAAATGCCTAATAGCTAGGGGACAAGATAAAAAGAAAGCAATAGCTAGAAAATGGATCCCCAAGGAATATTTAGTGAACCCAATAGGAAAGAATCTATTTTGGGTTCCAAAATCCATCCTTAAGGGTTAGAATAACCCCTAGGGTAGTCAACCATATGAACTTGACCTATATCATATTTTGGTTGACTTAGGATGACGGGACAACAATTTTTAGATAGTGTTGGGTGATGATAACGTACCCATAAATAGGTAATAATGCTTAAATCATGATGATTGTTGTAATTCCTATGTATATTTACAATCATGATTTATGATTTTGAAATTTGGCACGTTATCACTAGAAATAGGTTTAAATCATGCTTTAGGTGATAATTTGTTTATTATCATCGTATAATACCTAATGCATGACTATTATTTGATAGATACATGAGTTTCATGATCATAATGTAGAATTAATTGATATATGTCATTATGATCATGTAGGATGTTAGGTTGATACTTAACCATGATAGAATTGCATGAATATATGGGTTAAGTATATACAAATACCCCCTAGGATACATCTCACACTCACTATAGGCTAACTTGATTGCAAACTTAGCATGGGTGAGATATTAGGATGATACAAATGTCCACTAATGCCTATGGCATTTAGATGGTCATTTAAAGTATCAACATAGCAATAATAGACCAATCATGGGGAAGGCTTATGTTTAATTCATAGACATATTGCCCAAAGATCATGGTTGGATATTTCATATGTTTTCAAAACAATTTCTTATCCTAAAATACATGTATTCATGTTTTGAAACAATTGGATGCAAAACTAGGTGCTAAAATGGATACTAGAATGATCAAAAACCTAGTGGTTTTTAGAACTTTTGGATTTTTGGCAAAAACAAGAAAATATAATGAGTCTTCATGAAAAACTATTTTTCCTTAATAGATATACTTAAAAGAAATATGTTCCCCAAATTTCATGATTTTTCAAATTTTCTGGAATTTATAATGCATTTCTGAAATTCGTCCAGAAAATCAGAAATGTGGATTCATTTGTGCCAGTCGACTGCCATACTGATAGCAGTCGACTGGTGGCCTGTAAATCAGAATATTGAAGGCCGAATTCAGTTTGAAAACCTCCTACAAGTGGTAGAAATATACTTGATGCCACCAACAAGTGGTAGAAATATACTTGATGCCATCAACAAATGGTACCCAATTTTTAAATCAACTTGACATATTTTTCCTCCATTATACTTGATGCCATGAGCTTATAACTTAGTGTTAATCTTTTTGATGGTGTCAAAGGGGGAGAAATAAGTATGTTTAAGTTAATCACATTAGGGGGAGAAATATATTGTAGGGGGAGAAATATATGATAGGGGGAGAAAATTTGCATAGAGAGTTTCATGGATTAAGGGGGAGTTGCATGTTGCTATATCATGTTTATCTTTACATGCTTTCTTACCTTAGAATTTATATCAAATGTTTTTACCTAACTTAAACGGATTGCCACACATCAAAAAGGGGGAGATTGTTAGGGCAATCTCTTGCCGTGATATGGTTTTGATGGTGTGGCAAAGGGTTTAAGTTAGTTTGATATGTTGATGTGATATGTGCGTTGAAGTCGTGCAGGACTTAGTAATTCGCACATGGAGCCGTGGCAAGTTTCACATCTCATGACTCGTGCCTTGAGTCGGTGAAGGATAGCTTTGCGGAAGCCGTGCGCTTGGAGCATCCGAGGGACCGCCGGACGAGAAGCTTGGAGTGAAGCCGGAGGAAGTAGACTTCTAGGCAAGAGACGCGAAGGAGCATTGCAGAGCCGTCGCTGATCTTTAGGGGCGTGGCCAGAATGAAGAGAACTTAGCGAGGGACTCAGAAATGAGTGGCGATTGTAACCCGGGAAGGGTAGCTCTTAGGTGAAACTTGGCCATTTGGCCAAGTGTCGGATGGGTTTTTCGACACGGTCATTGCCATGTCATGGCGATCATTCGCTCAGTCGAGTGAGTTCGGCGGTATCGACCGGATTGTGGCGTGATCGGCGATCGTGGGCGATCATTGCCAAGACCATCGATCATTCTGGCGGGATCGGAGTAGATAAGGGTTCGCCACAGAACCGTTAAGCCGCGGGCGTCGACTACGGTCGTGATCGTGATGAGGTCCATCGATCGATCGCCAAGAGTTCCGTTGGACTACAGCGGTCGGGATCCGGCGTGTTCGGAGGCCGTTGTAGTAATGACGGTGAGTGAGGCGTGATCGGTGATGGCGGCAAACGGGAAGAAGTTAGCCCTCTCTATAAAAAGAGAGGGTGTAAGCCTTTGAGAGGCTAATGCTCATACTCCAAACAATCTTCCTAGTGCCCCACAAGCTCTAAACTCTTCTTACTTGTCTTTACTTCCATCCTATTGTAAGAAGAGTGATCTTGGTTGTAAAGGTTACCTCCACCTAGCTTTGTGCAAAGGAGAGACCGATAATGATTGGTTTTGGCGGAGTGATTCACCGTGGACGAATCGGACCGTGGATTAGCGGCGTAGCCGTGAACCACGTTATATCTCGGTGTTTGTATTGCTTGTTTATATTTTGCTTGTCTTTACTTATAGTTATATATTCCGCTTGCGCTAACGTTTTTGTAGACGAGCAATTTACGACGTCCAACGTACGAGGGCTATTCACCCCCCTCTAGCCGGCCATACCGATCCCTTACACCGACGTGTTCGGAGGCCGTTGGAGTAAGCGTGCATCGACTACCAAGCGTGATCGGTGGTGGCAACGGAAGAAATCAGCTCTCTCTATAAAAAGAGAGGGTTTGGGCCTTTGAGATGCTAATACTTATGCTCTAAGTGATCTTCCTAGTGCCCCACAAGCTCTAAACTCTTCTTACTTGTTTTTACTTCAATCTTATTGTAAGAAGAGTGATCTTGGTTGTAAAGGTTACCTCCACCTAGCTTGGTGCAAAGGAGAGACCAATAGTGATTGGCTTTGGAGGAGTGATTCACCTTGGACAAATCGGACCGTGGATTAGCGGCGTAGTCGTGAACCACGTTACATATTGTGTTAGCATTGTTCATCTCTTTGGTTTCAGTATTTCTATTTATATTTGCTTGTCTTGTTGTTTCCGTTGCGCTAATTAGTCTTGCAGACGAGCAAATTACTTCATCCAACGACAAAGGGCTATTCACCCCCCTCTAGCCGGCCATTCGATCTCCTACAAGTGGTATCAAAGCCAAGGAAAGCTTGTCGAGGACTAACCGCCACAACAAGCAACTTTCAAAATGGCCGGCTCCAACATCCATCCATCGAAGTTTGAAGGAGAATTCGCTTGGTGAAAGAAGCGAATGGTGGTATTTTTCGAAACGGATTTTGATATCATGATTACAATGGAATTCGGTTTCGTTTTGCCTAGGGATAAAGAAGGGAAGCCAATAGAGAAATCTAGGTGGACCAAAAAGCAAAGGGAAGAGCACCTTGCAAACTCAAAAGCCAAGCATCATCTCTTCAATGTGCTCCCCCAACAAGAGATCAACCGAATAGGAGAATGCCTAAGTGCCAAGGAGATGTGGGAGAAGCTAGTTGAGCTTCATGAAGGCACATCCGAGGCGAAACTAGCAAGGAGAGATCTCCTCCGCTCCCAACTCAACAACATTAAACTAGAAAAGGGAGAAAAGGTAATTTCCTTACATTCTCGTTTCAAGAAAATTATAACCGGCTTGTCAAGTGTAGGTGAGAAGCTATCAAACCGGGATATGGTTATGAATGCTATAGATGTCTTTCCGTGATCCTCAAAGTGGAGCTCCATGGTGGACTCCTTCTATATCTCGAATAATTTAGAAGTAAGCACCTTGGAGGAGTTCTTCTCAACCATGGAGCTTCATGAAACAAGACTTGAAGGAATACAAGAAGAGCCAAGACCTCAACCTTCAAGGGGAGTAGCATTGATGGCAAATAAGGGGAAAAAGAAGATAGAGATCCCCTCCTCCGATGACAAAGCTTCCTCCTCCTCCTCCATGGATAGCATGGAAGAAGCCTATATGGTAAGGAGGGTAAGACGTGCATTAAAAGGTTTTAGATTTAACAAATCAAATGATAGGAATAGGAGACCAAGAGGAAAGATCATATGCTACAATTGCCAAGGAGAGGGACACATAAGGGACAATTGTCCCCTCCTAAACAAGAGCAAGGAAGAAAGGAAAAATAAGGAAGAAAAGAAGAAGAAAAAGGGGAGCAAGAAGAAAAAGGAAGAGGAGAAGAAGGCAAAGTAAAAGGGAAAGGCCAAAGCTCTCAAGGCAAGAACTTGGGATGATCCCTCCTCATCTTCTTCATCATCGGAAGAAGATAATGCATTTGTCACCAACCTTGCATTGATGTCATTTGACGACTTGGATTGCTCCTCCACCAAAAATGAAGAATCAAGCTCAAGTGGAGAGAGCTCAAGTGAAGGGGGAGCATCCTCTACCTCCTCATCCGAAGAAGAAGAAGATATGGAAGCTATGGTAACAAATCTAACACCCAAGAAAATAGTTTCCATGGTTTCTAGCTTAACTAGAGATTTATTTAGAGCAAAGAAGAAAAATAAGAGCATGCTAGATCAAATTAAGGACTTAGAAAATAAACTAGAAAAAGCATGCTTAAATCAAAATGAAAATATTTCTTCTTGCCATGATGATGCATGCTCACATGAATATATGTCATTTAATGTTAGTGATGCATGTATGGATGAAAATAGGGCTTTAAGGGAAAAGGTAGACTATTTGACAAAAGCCCTAGAAAAGTTCACTATTGGCTCAAACACTTTGAACATGATCATAGGGAGCCAAAGAGCTAGTTTCAACAAGAAAGGCCTAGGTTATAAAGAAAAGAAAAATGAAAAGGCCTATAAATGCCTAATAGCTAGGTGTCAAGATAAGAAGAAGACAATTGCTAGGAAATGGATTCCTAAGGAATTTCTAGTGAACCCTATAGGAAAGAATTTGTATTGGGTTCCAAAATCCATCCTAAAGGGTTAGGATAACCCTAGGGGAGTCAACCATAAGGATTTCACCTATATCATATGTTGGTTGACTTAGGATGACGGGACAACATTTTTGAAATAGTGTTGGGTGATGATAACATGCCCATAAATAGATAATAATGCTTAAATCATGATGATTAATGTAATTGCTATGTATATTTGCAATCATGATTTATGTTATTGACATTTCACACATAATCATGAGAAATAGGATTTAAATCATGCCTTAGGTGATATTTGCTTATTATCATAATAGAATACCTAATGCATGACTAGAAATTGATTAATACATTTGTTTCATGATCATAATGTAAAATTAGTTCATATATGCCCTTATGATCATGAGGATTGTTAGGTTGATACTTAATCTTGAAAGAATTGCATGAATATAATGGTTAAGTATATATAAATACCTCTAGGATGCATCTCACACTCACCATAGGCTACCATGATTGAAAACTTAGCATGAGTGAGATGTTAGGATGATACAAATGCCCACTAGTACCTATGGCATTTAGATGGTCACTTAAGGTATCAAAATAGCAATAATAGACCAATCATGGGGAAGGCTTATATTTAATTCATAGACATATTGCCCAAAGATCATGGTTGGATATTTCACATGTTTTCAAAATAATTTCTTACTTTAAAATCTATGTGTTCATGTTTTGAAACAATTGGATGGAAAACTAGGTAGTAAACTTGATACTAGAATGATCAAAAACCTAGTGGTTTTTAAAGCTTTTGGATTTTTACCAAATATCGGAAAATATAATGATTTTTCATGAAAAATTATTTTTCATTGATAAATATACCTAAAAGAAATATGTTCCCCAAATTTCATGATTTTTTGAATTTTCTGGAATTTTTAGTGCATTTCTGAAATTCACCCGAAATTGGAATTTATCTGTATGTCGATCATTGCCATCGATAGCGATCATTTGGTATGGCTAATCAAAACAGTAAAGGCTGAATTCAGATTTTAAACCAATTTTTGGTACTTTCCTTCTATTAGACTTGATGCCATGAGTTTACAACTTAGTATTAATCTTTTTGATGGTGTCAAAGGGGGAGAAATAATTGTGTTTAAGTAAATTATGATAGGGGGAGAAATATGTATAGGAGTTTCATGGATTAAGGGGGAGTTGCATGTTGCTATATCATGTTTATGTTTACATGCTTTCTTACCTTATAAATTTCTATCAAATGTTTTTACCTAACTTAAACGGATTGCCACACATCAAAAAGGGGGAGATTGTTAGGGCAATCTCTTGTCGTGATATGATTTTGATGTGTGTGACAAAGGGTTTAAGTTAGGTTGTTAGTGTAATTTGATATGTGCGTTGGAGTCTTGCAGGACTTTGTAATTCGCACATGGAGCTTAGGCGAGTTTCACATCTCATGACTCGGTCCTCGAGTCAGTGAAGGATAGCTTTGCGGAAGTCGTGCGCTTGGAGCATCCGAGGGACTACCGGACGAGGAGCTTGGAGTGAAGTCGGAGGAAGTAGACTTCAGGGCGAAGGATGCAGCGCGAGCCGTCGCGTCGCGTCAGGGACGTGGCCGGACGAAGATAACTTCGAAGGCAAGGGACTCCGAGAGATGAGAGTGAGCGAATGTAACCCGGAAAGAGGTAGTAGCTCTTAGGTGAAACATGGCCATTTGGCTAAGTGTCGGATAGGATTTCCCGACACTAGTCGACTGCGATGGAATGCGGATCATTGCCTCGAGTCGAACGAGTTCGATTGGTATTCGATATTGATTGTTTTGAGGCGAGCGGTCATCGCCATATGTGGGCGATCAATGCCAAGACCATCGATCGCTAAAGCGGATCGATTGGTCGAAAGAGTTTATCGCCGCCAGTTGGCGGCGCGCCGACTGATGAGGTTCATCAGTCGACTGCCAAGTGTTCCATTGGACTACAACGGTCGGGATCCGACGTGTTCGGAGGCCGTTGGCGCGGTGATCGTGGCGTAACAAGAAATCAGCCCTCTCTATAAAAAGAGAGGGTGTGGGCCTTTGAGAGGCTAATACATACGCTCTAAGTGATCTTCCTAGTGCCCCACAAGCTCTAAACTCTTCTTACTTATTTTTACTTCAATCTTATTGTAAGAAGAGTGATCTTGGTTGTAAAGGTTACCTCCACCTAGCTTGGTGCAAAGGAGAGACCAATAGTGATTGGCTTTGGAGGAGTGATTCACCTTGGACGAATCGGACCGTGGATTAGTGGCGTAGCCGTGAACCACGTTACATATTGTGTTAGCATTGTTCATCTCTTTGGTTTCAATATTTCTATTTATATTTGCTTGTCTTGTTGTTTCCGTTGTTCTAATTAGTCTTGCAAACGAGCAAATTACTTCATCCAACGACAAAGGGCTATTCACCCCCCTTTAGCCGGCCATTCGATCTCCTACAAACTTCTCTAGGATTGCATCCCCTATGACAGTCCTCACCAGAAAGAACAAGAAATATGAATGGACGGACGCCTGCGAGAGGAGTTTCATAGAATTGAAAAGGAGACTAACCAGCGCCCCAATCCTTGCTCTTCCGGACAGTAACGAAGGCTTCGACATGTACAGTGATGCCTCCAAGTTGGGGCTCGGAATTGTACTCTTGCAGAATGGCAAGGTCATTGCCTACGCCTCTAGGCAACTCAAGGAACATGAAAGGAATTATCCCACCCACGATTTAGAGCTGGCGGTCGTGGTCTTTGCTCTCAAAACATGGAGGCATTATCTATATGGAGCTCAGTGTAGGATTTATATAGACCACCAGAGTCTGAAATATTTCTTCACACAGAAGGACCTGAACATGAGACAACGCAGATGGCTCGAGCTCGTCAAGGATTATGACTGCGAGATCTTCTACCATCCGGGAAAAGAAAACAAGGTGGCTGATGCACTCAGCAGGAAGTCCTGCGCCGCCTTGATGTCTCTATCAGTGTTATCTCGGCCCTTAGAAAAGGAGATTATACATTACGGGGTTGAAATCATTTCCGGACAGCTCTCGACCATGATGATAGCACCGACGCTGTTCGATGATATATTGGAAAAGCAAGCCCGTGACCCAAGCATTCAAAGGATCAAGCAAGAGGTTCTAGAAGGAAAAGATGATGGGTTCCGTATCTCTGATAGTGGAGTACTCTACCTCAGGGATCGCTTGTGCATTCCCGATGACCCAGCATTACGAAAGAAGATATTTGAGGAAGCTCACAGAACTCCTTATGCGATGCATCCTGGAACCACCAAGATGTACCAAGACCTTAAAAGAAAATTCTGGTGCTTCGGAATGAAAAGAGATGTGGCTCAGTATGTCAGTACCTGCTTGACCTGCCAGAGGGTTAAAGCAGAACACCAGAGACCTGGAGGGACACTGCAGCCAATCCAAATTCCAGAATGGAAATGGGAAGATATTTCTTTGGATTTCATCTCAGGATTACCCAAGATGACAAACGATTATGATGCTATATAGGTAATTGTGGACAGATTGATGAAGTCCGCCCACTTCTTAGCAATCAAGATGACCTATTCGACGGAGCAACTGGCTCAGTTATATGCTAGGGAAATTATCAGACTACATGGAATTCCTAAGACCATTATTTCTGACAGAAATGGTCGCTTTATTTCTCATTTCTGGGATTGTGTTCAGAAGGCCACAGGCACGCTATTGTTCAAGATCGCCTTCCATCCCAGACGACGATGAGACCGAAAGAGTAAATCAAGTACTGGAGGATATGTTACGAGCTTGTGTCCTAGATTTCAAAGGTAGCTGGTGCCGATACTTATGTTTGGCAAAATTCGCCTACAACAATAGCTACCAAGCTACTATCGGAATGGCACCATACGAGGCTCTATTCGGGAGGAAATGTAGATCTCCTATATGCTGGTACGAGGGTGGTGAAAAGAAAGGGATGGGACTCCAGACAGACTTCATTGACGACACCACCCGGGCTATCCAGAACATTCGTCAAAGAATTGAAACTGCTCAGAGCCGGCAAAAGAGCTATGCAGATATGCGGCGTAGACCATTGGAATTCAAAGTCGGGGACCTGGTATTCCTTAAGGTGGCCCCTATGAAGGGAGTGATGAGATTCGGAAGGAAGGGTAAGCTGAGTCCACGCTATGTGGGACCGTATCCGATATTGAAGAGAGTTGGCAAGGTAGCTTACGAGCTGGAGCTGCCTCAAGAGATGTCGGCTATCCACAACGTGTTCCATGTTTCGATGCTCAGAAAGTGCATTTCCAGTGCTGACCAAATGATCGAGCCACAAACAGTGCAAGTTCAAGAGGACCTGAGTTATGAAAGTCGGCCTATCCAGATACTCGATCGAGAAGTCAAGCGACTAAGGAACAAAGAGGTGCCCTTAGTAAAGGTCCTGTGGCAAAATCAATGGTACGAAGAAGCTACCTGGGAACACGAGGAGGACATGAAACAGAAGCACCCAGAATTGTTCTAAGTTTCGAGGATGAAACTTTTAAAAGGTATGAAAGATTGTAACGCCCGTAAAATTTCTAGCAATTTTACAAGAATTTTTGGTTGATTATGATGGGCTTTATGTGGGCTCTTTCAAAAATAAAAGAAAATAAGCCAAAAAGGATGCAAGGCCTAAGAATTGAACCCCAATCCTCTAGAGATAGCCAAGCCCTAAAGATGCATCCAATAACCAGAAGCCCAGCAGGGTTGTACTATTAGGGGAATATGAGAAGTGATAGTTAAGGGTAAGGGAGGCTAAGGGACACTTCAAGTGAATAAATAGGGGAATGAGGAGACATGAGGAAGAAAACTTGACATCTTCTCCTTCTCTTCTTCATCCTCACCGAACCCTAAAGCTCCCCCTTCTCATCCTTTGTCCGAAATTCATCCAAGCAAGAAGAAGGCTAGGTTTGCTTCCCTTAGGTTATCTTCCAAATAAAAAGCAAAGCGAAGGATGTAAGTATCCCCTCACCTGCATACAAGTAGCTTTTCGATTGAAGTTGTTATGTCAAATTCTCCATGAACCATTCGGCCAAGACCTTTACTTGAGTTTTCAAAGAAGATCCATGCCATACCTTGTATGAATATGATGACGATAGGATGCTAGATGGATTAGGTTAAGAGTTTAACCCTAAAAGCACCAAAGGACCATTCAGCCAAGACCATACCTAGGGATCACCATGATGATCCATGCTATATCTTGTATTAATATGAAGGTGAGGGATTTCTAGATGAGTTTGGTTGAGTGGTTGACCTCAAAAACCCAAAGGACCATTCGGCCAAGACCATACCTAGGGCTCACCATGGTGATCCATGCTATATCTTGTATTAATATGAAGATGAGGGATTCCTAGATGAGTTTAGTTAAGTGGTTGACCTCAAAAACCCAAGGGACCATTCAGCCAAGACCATAACTTGGGCTCGCCATGATGATCCATGCTATATCTTGTATTAATATGAAGATGAGGGATTCCTAGATGAGTTTAGTTGAGTGGTTGACCTCAAAAACCCAAGGGACCATTCGGCCAAGACCATAACTTGGGCTCACCATGATGATCCATGCTATATCTTGTATTAATATGAAGATGAGGGATTTTTAGATGAGTTTGGTTAAGTGGTTGATCCATGAAACCCTTTTGAACCATTCGGCCAAGACCCCTAATGTGTTCTTTATGCCATGTTTTAGGTGAGTTCATGATAACTTTTGATGATAAATGATGCTAGATGAAGATAACATGCTCTAGGTTAGGTTTGAAATGAGTTCATGCCATGTTTGATGTTAGAAGAAGATAACATGTCCCATGCCATGCTTTATACATTAAAGAATTAACATGTGGTTAGTTAGACCATACATATATATAAGTTGTTTGGTGTTTAAAAACTTTGATAGAGCTCCATGCAGTTTAGGTCACTTCATGTATACTTGCTCATGATGTTTATGCCTTATGTCATGCCCTATATGTGTGTGATATTTATGATATGTTTATGAAGTGAAATATGATATGTTTATGAAGTGAAATATGATATGTTTATGAAATGAAATATGATAGGTTGATGAAATGAAATATGATATGTTTATGAAATGAAATATGATATGTTTATGAAATGAAATATGATATGTTTATGAAGTGGAATATGATATGTTTATGAAATGAAATATGATATGTTTATGAAATGAAATATGATATGTTTATGAAGTGAAATATGATATGTTTATGAAGTGAAATATGATATGTTTATGAAATGAAATATAATAGGTTGATGAAATGAAATATGATATGTTTAGGAAATGAAATATGATAGGTTTATGAAATGAAATATGATATGTTTATGAAATGAAATATGATATGTTATGATAAGAAGCATGTATGTATTTTACCTTTTGCATGACTTGTACCAGGACCCTAACAAGGTCCAAAGGGATGGGCTCATAAGTTGCCCTAGGCCGACGGACTTAGATCGGGCCTAGGATGGGCTTCTATGTTATGATTGCCCCTAGGTCGACGGTCATAGTACGAACCTAGTACGGGATGGGCTCCCAGATGCCCTAGGCCGACGGACTAAGATCGGGCCTAGGATGGGCTTCTATGTTATGATGATGGCCCCTAGGTCGACGGACTAAGTTCGGGCCTAGCAACCTAGTAGGTTCGAGACTTGCTACCTCGGGTCTATTTAGGGATGCGCGCTATGATGATGATGATGTGGTACAATGTCAGGCCCAATATATTGAGATTTATGTTAAATACCTATGATATATATTTTCGAAGAGCATCCTGCATATACCTTTATCTTATATATGTTTACATGCTATGTTTGTTATGTTATATATGTTTACATGCTATGTTTGTTATGTTATATATGTTTACATGCTATGTTTGTTATGTTATATATGTTTACATGCTATGTTTGTTATGTTATATATATTTACATGCTATGTTTGTTATGTTATATATGTTTACATGTTATGATTGTTATGTTATATATGTTTACATGTTATGATTGCTATGTTATATATGTGTTTACATGTTATATGTCTGCTTACGATGTTGTATGTCTACATGTTATTGCCTACTTATGTCTATGATGATATATTTATGTCATGTCTACTTATGTTATGATGTTATGTCATGTTATGCTTACGTATGGTTTTGTGAGTAGGACAGGATCTTACTAAGCCTATGTGCTTATAGTTTATGTTCCCTTGTACTGCAGATAAGGGTAAAGGGTGGATAAACTAAAGGAAGCAGTAGGAGGGACAAAGTCTGTGTGGTAGTGGCATGGTGGAGAAGATCTGTTATTTCCTTTATGCATGTTTTCCCTAAGATGATTTAGCTTATGAATTTGAACTAAGTACTTGTGAACTGATGATGCATGCCCTATGTTTAAGAAGAAGTGCCTATGAAATAATGATGCTTGTTCTATGTTAAGAAGAAGTATCTATAAAATGACGATGCATGTTTATGTTTAAAAGAAAAAAAAATAAGTCTAAAGTCTTCTTCTATAAGAAGTATGAAATATGTATAAAGTCTTTCGCTGTAAGTAGTACGATGTATGTATGTACGATCGCGTCGCACCGCCCCTCTGGACCCTATGAAAGGGCGGGCGAGACATCAGTCGACTGGCATAGGTGCCAGTCAACTGCTCTAGGTCGTATGGGTTCGTCCATTGTTCGACTGAACAGAGTCTGGCTGATCAGTCGATTGTCATGGGAGGGCAGTCGACTGTTGACAACATCAGTCATCTGCTTAAGGGAAGTAGTCGACTGATCGCACTATGCACGGGCACAAAAGCTAGTCGAGCTCGCCAGCACTCGACTGATGGGTACCAGTCGACTGATGTGTGATCCGTTTGAACTTAACCGACGTGGATCTGGCCGTTGTGAGACAACGACCATAGGACCAGTCGACTGCTGATTGTCACGATCAGTCGACTGATGCACGCGAAATTAGGTTGATACAGGTTATAAATAGAGCTCAAGTGGGAGGATTTTGCCAAGACTTTATGGAAGCGATTGGAGGGGAATTGTTGTTGCATTTCAGTCCTTCAAGAGCCATCCAAAGCAAGCAACAAGAAAGGGTTAAAAGAAAAGAGTTGTAAAGCATTCTTTACTTCTATTTCTTATGTCTTTGTATTTCTTGTAGTATTACTATTGTAATAGCTTGTACGAGGTTTCTCCACCACCGACGTATAGTCGAGAAAGAGTTTAGTTAGTGTCGTGTGCATAACTAGATCTCGGAGAGCTCGCCCATGGAGTAGGAACCATTCGGTTCCGAACCACGTATATCGTGTGTGTTTGCATATGCTTGTATTGTTGTTAGAATTATTTTTGTTTCTATTGTTTCCGCTGCGCTAACAATAATTGTAGACGAGCACGCAACGAGAATGATCATATTCCACCGTACGACGAAAGAGGGCTATTCACCCCTCTCTAGCCGACCAACATACATCGATCCCCTACAAGTGGTATCAGAGCCAAGGAGCTTGTCAAGGACTAACCGCCGACACAAGCACTACAAGATGGCCAACTACAACATCCATCCACCAAAATTCAATGGAGATTTTGCTTGGTGGAAGAAACGGATGGAGGTATATATCGAAACCGATTTTGATTTTATGATTATTGTAGAAAATGGTTTTGAAATGCCTAGGGACAAAGACAACAATCCAATTGAGAAGTCAAGGTGGACCCAAGACCAAATTAAGGACTTCAAGATAAATCTCGAGGTAATAAAATTATTTTGTGATTTGTTACCTAATCATATTTGGTCTAGATTGGGTGACTATAGGGATGCAAGGGAGCTATGGAATAAGATAATAAAATTCCAAGAAAACTCCCAACTGGCACAAGTAGAGGAGAATGCTGAGGAAGAAGCACCCACAACATTTGAAGATATTGATGATTTGGTGGAGACCTCCACCTCTTGCATTGAGGGGGAGGAAAGAGTTTCTATTCCGGAGCAAAGTCAAAACGAAGCATCTACCTCCGGAAGATGTGATCAAGAAGAATCCTCCACCTCTCTAGGTAACTCAAGTATTGTCATTTTAAATAAAAATCACATAATATGCTTTGAGTGTAGGGAGAAAGGGCATTACAAGGGCAAATGCCCTAAATTGGCTAAGGAAAAGGCATCGGCACCAAAAGTCAACCCAAAGTCAAAGGATGCCGGAGTCCCTACAACTAGAAGCAAAGAGCACATTGTGTGCTTTAAATGCAATCAAAAGGGGCACTACCAAAGACAATGCCCTAGGGGGAGGAAGAAAGGGCAAGAGCGTGTATCTCATGTAGGGGGAGCTTCTAAAGCTAAGGTAAATTTAAATTATGCACCTTCAATTCCTAAAGTTAAAAAGCATGCTAAAAACTATTTTAGCTCTCTTGCTATTATTAATGAAAAGCATGCTAGTAGAAATAAATATTTTTGCCTAGGTGTCAAGCATGTTCATGTAACTAAGGACAAACCTAGGACTCATAATTCTAGAAATATTTTACCAGAGTCCATTAGGAGAATTGAAGAAAATTTTGGTGTTAATCCCAAGAAATCTAGGCACATGCCTAAGAAGAGGAACATTTCCCAAAAGATAAATGAAAATTCAAAATTGGGGAAATTAGAGCTAGAAAATCAAGTCTTGAGGTCAAGGCTAGAAAAACTTGAGAAGACCCTAGCAATAATCACAAATTCGGTTAAGGGGTCTAATGTACAAAAGTCAAGGCCTAGGAAACAAGAACGGTCTAAGGGTAAGAAAGGTTTAGGTCACAAACCTATGTCCTATCACAATGTTCCATTTAATTATGGAACAACATCTATGTCTAGAAAAACCAAGGCTAATAGGGAAGTCATCCCTAAGTCTAGCCATGGTATGTGTTTAGTGGCTAAAGACTTAAGAAAATCTAAGAAAGCCACTAGGAAGGTCATTGGGGGAGTTACCTCTAGAGTTGACCTAGAAAAGACCCAAAAGACTATGGCTTCAAAGCCTAAAAGGGTCATTAGGAAGGTATCTAGGGAAGTTATCCCTAGTGAATACCTTGTTAACCCAAGGAGCTCCAATAGGTATTGGGTTCCTAAGAGCGTGATCGATTCACGCTAGATGGGTTAGGGTGTGTCAACCCTAAGTGGATGGGTAGTTAACCTAGCCATTGTGAGTTGACACATTAGGGTGTGTCAATATGCCTTGAGAAGTTGAAAAATGATTAAATTGGTACATTTAGGTCTTAGAGGTATTGGTGTGCCATTTTGGGTTTATGACACACTTGGGAGATAATGGCTTTAAGGCAAAATGGAAATAATCCTAGAAATGGCAATTTGGATTTAACACTTAGGTATTCCATACCTTAGTATATTTTACTTTCCATGATTTATTTGCCTTGCCATGTCATGACATCATTTTCATTTTTATCTCTAAAAATGTCATGATCATGTTTAGACTTATTCTTTATATGTCATGTATGCTAAAATGCCATTCACATGCCATGACATCATGATTTTGACACATGCTTAGTTAAATCATATTTATGCCATAATCATCATCATGCATATAATTAAAAATGAATTAAGGACTATGGCATAATTTGATGGGAATCAAAGAATATTGCCTTAGAATATGCATGAAACCATTAAAGAACAAAAAACTCACATCTCACTAGATTAATTGCCTTGTATGTGTTTTACACATCTAGATACAATTGAGATGTTTAGGAAAAATGAATTAAAGGTTTCAAAAATATTTTGAAAACATTTTGAAAAACCTTGGTGAAATCTATCTTTTGATAGCTATCACCATTGAATGGGATGATACAAAGAGGGCTCAATATTGAAGCTTTTCTTAACTTTTGGACTTTGTATCAATCTCTTAATTTAGTGGGTAAAATAATTTTCAAATATTTTTCACCCATAGTGTTTATGAAAAGTATTATATGTATGAATTTTCAAGATTTTTAAAACTACGTATATTTACTTATGGATTTTAGAAATTCATTTCTGAAAATGATGAAAACTGCAAATGCAGTTATCAGTCGATTGGCATGAATATCAGTCGACTGATGCCAAGCCCAGTCGACTGGTAACTGACAGAGTCGACTGACACATGTTGATTTCGGGTAAACCTTATTGGTTAGGCCCATGTTCAGCTATGTTTTGGTCCCCTAACTACTTCTAACCCTAGGACATGCTTGGGAGAGCATAAGAAATGGTGGAAATCTATTGGATATGGATTAGGAGAAGTGTTTAGGGAGAGTATCAATTTTTAAGGTGGATGAAAGTTCATTGTTGAACTTTGCCTTAATTTTGAAGTTTTTATGTTCCTATTGGCTTAGGGACTCTCCAAGGACATTGTTGGCACAATGATCAAGGGGGAGCAAGCCTCTAGGGGGAGGTATCCATCATGGGAAGATGGATATGTATTTCCTCATGGGAGGAAAATTGGGTTGCCTCTCTTTAAGTGATATGGGATCACTAGAAAGATTATAGGCATGTGTTCCTCCAAGGGAGAGATTGTAAGATCTCATTGGGATATGAGACATTCATACCCTTGGGGAGGACCTTTTTGATGTAATGTCAAAAGGGGGAGAAGTTACCAAGTTTCCAATTAGGGTTCGTTGGAATTCTCATTGGGATATGAGAATTGCCAATATGGGAGAATTGGTAGACTTGAGATGGTAGTTTTGTCAATCATCAAAAAGGGGGAGATTGTTGGTGCAATCGGCCCAGGTTAACTCAAGTTTGACTCGAGCAGTACTTTGATAGTATTTTGATGATAGACAAAACTCATGACATGAGATTGTCATGGGAAAGTCCAACATGGAGTTGACATGGAAAATCCAAGCATGGAGCTTGGTGTGGGAAAGTCCAACATGGTGTTGGCATGGAAAATCCAAGCATGGGGCTTGGTGTGAGAAAATTCAAAGCATTGCGAAGTTGTGCACTTGGTGCTTGGTGAGAAATGCATTGCGAAGTCGTGCACTTGGTGCATGTGGGAAGTCTTGAGGACTTGGCAAGTTCACTAGGCTCGGGGTCCTTGAGTCGATGAAGGATGACATTGTAAAGTCGTTAAGCGGCAGTGCATCCAGAGTGGCCGTCGGACCCGAGAGCAGATGGAGTGAGACCAAGGAAGCATACTTCTCGAGCATGGGAGCGTGAAGGATGGCGTTGCGGCCGTGTACTTAAGTGCATCAGGGGCGTGGGTTGAGAGAAGAAGCGGTGGGAACTCCGCGGGGATGAGGTGGACTTAGCCAAGTGGCTAAGGCCGGGTTATCGAGATGCTAAACAACAGCGGCTTGATGTTTGAGGTTTTACAAACATCGGTCGGTAGCATAGGTGTCGATCATTGCTCGTCGTATGGGTTTGACGGTGTTCGGTGAGCAGTCTGGCCCCGTCATTTCGGCTATCATGGGAGAGCGATCGACTATTGACAACATCGGTATTTAGCCGGCTGGTCGAAGTAGTCAATTGATCACACTATGCACGGACACAGAAGCTAGTCGAGCTCACCAACACTCGACTGATGGGTACCAGTCGACTGATGGGTGCCATCAATGTTGATGTGATCCGTTGGAACCGGTCAGAAGCGTGGATCTGTAGTTGTGAGACAACGTCCCGCGGGACCCGATCGTGATGGTCGATCGATCGGCCGGTAAGTCTTGATGCAAAATCAGGTTGATGCAGGATATAAATAGAGCTCAAGTGGGAGGATTTCACCAAGACTTTAAGGAAGCGATTGGAGGGGAATTGTTGCTGCATTCCAATCCTTCAAGAGCCATCTAAAGCAAGCAACAAGAAAGGGTTCAAAGAAAAGAGTTGTAAAGCGTTCTTTACTTGTATTTCTTGTGTCTTTGTATTTCTTGTAGTATTACTATTGTAATAGCTTGTACGAGGTTTCTCCACCTCCGACGTGTAGTCGAGAAGGAGTTTAGTTAGTGTCTTGTGCATAACTAGAGCTCGCCCATGGAGTAGGAACCATTTGGTTCCGAACCACGTATATCGTGTGTGTTTGCGTATGCTTGTATTGTTGTTAGTATTATTATTGTTTCTATTGTTTCCGTTGCGCTGATTGATTGTGTCGAGCTTGTATGACAAGACGCGATCGTATTCCACTCGCTCTGACCTTAAAGAGGGCTATTCACCCCCCTCTATCCGGCCAACATACATCGATCTCCTACAATTCAAATGGACTCTAATCTAGCTACTGGGGAATAGGTCTCGTCATAATCTAAACCTTCTACTTGACTAAACCCTTTAGCGACTAATCTAGCTTTATTTCTAACTACACCTTTATCATCAAGTTTATTTTGAAACACCCACCTTGTTCCAACGATTGTTTTATCTTTAGGTGGTGGTACTAATTCCCATACTTCGTTCCTAGTGAATTGAGCTATCCCTTCTTGCATTGCAATAATCCAATCGGGATCAAGAAAAGCTTGGTAAATGGTTTCGGGTTCAATTTTGGAAATCAAAGAGATTTGACTAAGGTTTTGGTATGAAGCTCTAGTTCAAACTCCTAGGCTTGGATCACCTATCACTTGGTCCATAGGATGATTCGTTTGAGTCCTAGTTTGACTTGGGTTAGAGTCACCTATCGCTTGGTCGATAGGATGACTTGGTTGACTTAGGTTAGGATTAATACTAGACTCGATCTCAAGATCGGGTTAGTCTCAGTATGAATCGGCCCTATTAATTAGATGGTTTGCTAGGGGTTTTATAGGTTCATGTCCTTCATCAAACACTACATTAATAGTCTCTTCAACTCTAAGGGTGTCATGGTTATATACCCTATAGGCTCTACTCGTAGTCGAGTATCCTAGAAAGATTTCGATCGAGGTTTTGGATGTAAATTTCCCTAGGTGATCCTTAGTGTTTAGGATATGTACCTTACATCCAAATACCCTAAAGTACTTGATGTTAGGTATTTTATCATAATAAATCTCATACGAGGTCTTAAGGTGCCTCTTTACCAAAAGAATCCTATTTTGGACATAGCAAGCCGTACCAACGACTTCTGCCCAAAATCTATCGGGTAGGTTATACTCGTTTAACATTGTCCTAGTCGCTTCTTATAGGGTTCTATTTTTACCTTCCACTAGGCCATTCTGTTGTGGTGTTCTAGGGCATGAGAACTCATGGTGGTATCCATTTAGGTTACAGAATTCTATAAACCTGTGGTTCTCGAATGCACCACCATGATCATTCCTAAGTCTTTTGATTTTAAAGTTTTGTTGATTTTCTATTAGTTTAAATAGGTTGATTAATTGATCTAGGGTATCACTTTTGTATTTGATGAACCTAACCCAAGTAAATCTAGAATAGTCGTCAATTATGACTAAGCAAAATTGACTTCCATTAAGTGACTTAGCTCCGTGTGAATCAAATAGATCCATGTGTAGGAGCTCAAGAACACTTTTGGTTCGTTCTTGATTAATTAGTTGATGTTATGTCCTAGATTGTTTACCTTGTTGACAAGCATTACATATTTTATTATCCAAGTTGTTGAGGTTAGGCAAACCTCTGAATAAGTCACTCTGACTCATCTTGTGGATGAGTCTTGGGTGCGAGTAACCGAGTCGTCGGTGCCACAATCAAGATTCCTCTTGCCGTGTCATAATACACTTGGTTGAGGAGTTAGTTAAATTAATAGTATAAATATTTCTATTTCTGGTTCCTTTAAAAATTGTTTTAGAGGTTTCATTTGTATAAATTACGCATTCATTTTCTAGAAATATGACCTTATAGTTATTATCACACAATTGGCTTACACTAAGTAAATTATATTGGAAATTTTCTACCAATAAGATATTTTGAATAATAAAGTTTGAGTTGAGCTCAATATCACTTGACCCGATGATTTTGAGCTTGTCATTGTTTCCAAAGGCTACCGATCCTTGTCATTTGAATAGAAGCTTCGAAAACTTGAGTTGATCCCCGGTCATGTGTCGGGAGCAACCACTATCCAAAATCCATTGATCCTACACATAAGGTAGTTGGATCGGATATTGGAATTCCTAAAGGTTGGTTGTAAATTATTAAACCTAAATCATCTCACCCATGTCTACATGATCAAGCATGTTAACCTTATATGTTCTTGTGAGATGACTTCCAATTTTACTTGATTTAAATTTAATAATTTGAACACTTGTCAACCTTGCGTTAGATTCGGACTTGACCTTAAGCTCATCAAGTCACCTTTTCAAGATCATGGCTTCCAGGTCATGGCGAGGCACAGAGGCCTTCTTTGATCGAAAAAATGACCATTTCCTTAGACAATGCCATTTTTAAGAAAATAGAGACTTGAATCACCTAAGACCAATTCCTGGTCTAACTAGTCTAGGATACGGTGAGGTAGCTTCAACTAGTTCCACTCGATCAAGTGCACCGAACTAGATACGACTTATCTAGCCCGAATACACGAGACTCCATTTTTCTAGCATACTATCATCTCATCGCGTCCTGGTACTATGTTACCAAGTATTGATGAGTTATAGTCCTATCTAACCATTCTAAAAAAAATAAAGGACCTAATCATGCAATTTCTAAGTTAAAGCAAAAACAAGTTTTGTACTAGCTCCCCCTGGACCGTTGAATCAGTTCGATCTCTCCACACAATGGATTTGGTTCTTGGGAACTCAGTACTGGTTGGATCCTAGGTTTGAAATCAAAGTGGTCCTAGGGACCCATGCTTGGATGCATTTTTTATGTCGACTTACAATCGACATATACGACTTGTTGGTCATATTTGAGTTAAACCCTAGTCCGACCTTGTTATACACGGGCCTTTGCGATCCAAGTAGGAGGTCAAGTCCCTTGGATCCCAAAGTAAACCTTTCCAACGTGTTCCTAAGATCTTCGACTCGACCTTTCAAGAGTGAGTTCTCAACTTCGAGCTTTTCAGCCCGAGTTGAGTCCTCCTCTTGAACTTGACTAGTCGAAGAGGTTAGGGAGACCTCGTGCTTGAGGAGTTTAACCTCCTCAACCAGGGTCTCGACCTTGGACTCAGACTTGGCTAACTTCCTAGTTAAGAATTTAATCGCATTGTAAAGAGTACTAATAACAAATCGACTTACCTTAAGTGTATCTCTTGAACTGGATGCGGATCCCTGGATTGTCTTGAATAGAGCTTCGTAGTCCGATTCATCTTCGGGTTCAGACTCGTGCTCCGGTTCAGACTCTGTCTCTAATTCAGCTGGTTTAGCCATGAATACGTGATCATCGTCTTCTTCCTCTGACGTTTCTTCCCACGTAGCGTTGAGTACCTTCTTGAGTTTCGGTGATTTGCTCTTGAGCTTCGGACATTCGAACTTGATATGTCCAAACCTGTTGCATTCGTAACACCTAACATTAGAACTTTTAGGCTTACCTTCGTTGGGTCGAGTGACGGTTCACTTTCAGCCCTTGACCATCCTCCGAACTAGGTTGACTAGTTCGGTTTCCAATTCTGGGTCGACCTCCGAATCGGACTCATCTTCTTCCTCCTTCAGGGGTGGCTTGCTCGCGGTCTTCTTCTTCGATCCTGCAAAAAGTTCTATACCCTTCTCAGGTTCTGACTTAGACTGTTCATGGAGTTTGAAATCCAAAAATAATTCATCTAATCTAAGTTTTGAAAGATCCTTAGAGACCTTGTAGGCATCGACCATGGATGCCCACAAGGTGGTCCTAGGAAATCAGTTTAGTTCGTACCTGATAAGGTCACGATTTTCGACCTTTTGTCCGATTGCGTGTAGGTTGTTGACGATATCTTGACCCCGAGCATGCAATTGTGTCACCGTCTCATGTTTCTGTATTTTTAGATTATACAACCTATTGAAAAGGAGATCACGCTTACATACCTTGGCTTTATCGGTCCCTTCGTGTAGCTCCACTAGCTTTATCCAGAGTTCCTTTGCATTGATGAAGGGGCTGACGCGATTAAGCTCCTCCTTAGACAAGCTGCATTGGAGGATTTGAGTTGCCTTGGTGTCGGCTTCGACTTGTCTTTTTGTAGCATTGGTCCATTGGTCATAATCCAAAGATTCACCAACTTCGTTAGTCAGAAGTGTGAATCCCGTTTGGATTATGATCCACATCTCGATTTAGGTCTTAAGGAAGCACTTCATCTGACCCTTCCAATAACAGAAGTCATCTCCATTGTAAAACGAATGTTGGACGATGCTAAAATCCTCGAGATGGGCCTTTGACACAAAAAGAGCAAGAAATAAAGAGAGAAAAAAGAAAACCTAGCAACGACACAAACGAGCGAAATGTACCAAGACTCGTGTCTTGGATTAATAGTGCGGGAGAAAAACTCAATGAATGAAAGAGCTTTAAAAAAATGAAATAAAGAGAAATAAAAATAATAAAAAAATCTATAGAAAAGCTAGATTGGTGGTTTCACCAAATCTTAGCACCCCGGCTCTGATACCAATTGTTGGATCGTGCAGATCACTAGAGGGGGGTGAATAGCGATAAAAACTTTCGTTCGTTTTGATACTTGAGTTACGCAGCGGAAAGAATAAAACAATAAAGAAGACAAGAGAGTTTTTTTGTTGGTTCGTAGCCTACGGCTACTACTTCAAGGCCCTAGTGGTCCTTAACCACACATGGAGGGCAAATCACTAACGAACTCCTCCTCGTTGGAGGTAGGAGTTAATCGAATACAAAAACCATGAAAAGGATTGAGATAGAGGGACACTCCCCCTCTTCTCGTTACGATAAAAACACGATAATGAACTTAAGTACAGATTTGAAATTATAAAAACACTTTTACCTATAACTCATAGATGAAGAAGATTGAGCTCTAGTCGTTGTGTCTGCAGCGCTTTGTCATAGGGATGTCGGAGAGTTGTAGCATATTGGAAGCACTTGGAGGCTTTTAGAATTGATGAAAAACCCTTAGAGAAGCCCTCCTTTTATAGCTTTTGAGCCCCTCATCGAATGGGTCTTCAGCCAATCAAATTTAGGCAACAAACTCCTTGGAATGAGGTGATAAGGCTTGACTCCTCGAAGCTGATCCTTGACCATCAGTCGACTGATGGCCATCATCAGTCGACTGATGGCTACATCAGTCGAGTCGCAACACTCAACAGTTAACTGATTTAAGGCAGTCGAGTGGCTCTTGTGGGTAGTTGACTGATGCTTGCTGAAATCACAAGTTAGCTTAACAAAAATATAATTTCGATGGTCGCTGACCATTCGATCTCGACCTAGACCATCCATGAGATGTCTTTGGTCGGATCTATGCTTAAGACCATCCCCATAAGGAGGATACAACCTCACTTACGCTCACACACATGAGCTTACATCGATACTTACTTTGTAGCTCTTGCTTCCGGTCTTTTACTCGATTCCTTCGGCTCCCTCCGAAGTCACTCGAGTGTCGCCCAACCACTGCAAATTCCTCTGAGTATCGCCAGCCTTTAGCTCCAGCTTTAGCACTTTTTTGCACACTCGATTTAGCTCATGAGATAATGATATGAGCTTAACTTTGTATCGTTTGCTATAATCAAAACTCAGGCTCGACTTAGGGGCCCACTGCACCAACAGTTCAAGCCGGGCATCTTGTCATGCTTGTGTTGGCGACTAGTCTGTGATAAGCTCCTCGCTTTGATACCACTTGTTGGAGGATCGGTGGTCGGCTAGAGGAAGGTGAATAGCCCAAATCGTGTGTACGGTGGAAATCGTCTGTTCATCACATGCTCATCTACAATACTCATTAATACGCAGCATAAATAATAGTAATACAAATACAAAAGACACAAGCACAAATACACACATGATATACGTGGTTCAGAACCTTAGGGTTCCTACTCCACGGAGTGAGCTCAACGAGCTCGTGTTATGCGCACGACACTAACAAAACTCCTTCTCAACAACACGTCGGAGGAGGAGAAACCTCGTACAAGCAAATACAAAGACAATACAAAAGAAAACTTTACACAAATGGCTTTGATCGCTTTTGCTTGTTTCTTGCTTTGGTTTGGCTCTTGAAGGACTAAAATGCAGCAGGAATTCCCCTCCAAAATCTCCCCAAAAGTCTTGGCAAAATCATCCATCTCAAGTTCCATTTATAACCTGCATCGCGCTAATTCCGCGCCCATCAGTCGACTGATCATGACCATCAGTCGACTGGTCCTGTAGTTGTTGTCTCACAACGACTTGATCCATGCTAGCCAAATTCCAACGAATCTATCATTAGTCGACTGATCATACCCATCAGTCGAGTGTGTCGATTCACTGACCGAAAACATTTTGAGCCCGAATTCACCGCGATCGATCGATGGATGGCCCTTATCGCGATGGTGATGGTATCATCGATCATTATCATCCTTAGCACCGATCGTCATCCTCGATATCGTTTGGCCAGAACTCGATCAGTCGAACACCAGTCGAACCCAGTCTACATAGAGCAGTCGACTGGCACCTATGCCAGTCGACTGATGTCGGGTAAAACCTCAAACACCAAGTTGTTTGAGCATCCGACTGTCGGGTAAATGTTCAAACACCAAGTTTGAGCATCTGACACTCAATCTTAGCCATTTTGCCAAGTCCACCTCATCCTCTCATGGAGTTCCCCACCGAATCTCTCTTCCCTCGGCCTATGTCCCTCGGATGCACCAAGCGCACGACTTCGCAATGTCATCCTTCACATCTCTTGCCCTTGAAGTTTGCTTCCATTGGGCCCCACTCCATTCGCTCTCCATTCGATGGTCCCTCAGATGCACCAAGCGCACGGCTTCACAATGCCATCCTTCATCGACTCAAGGACCCCGAGCCTACGAGACTAGTGACTTGCCAAGTCCTCAATGTTGGTGCAATCAGCCCAGGTCACGATTTACCATACTCGAGTTTGACTCGAGTGATGTTTTGATGCTTGACAAAGTAAGTTGACATTGATGTTTGACATTAATGTCTGTTAATGTTTTGGAGAGATTGTTTATACAATCAACCCGGGTTATGTGTAACTGGACTCGAGTTTAACTCGAGGGAGACTTTGATGGTTGACTAGGGTTGACCATGTGATTATGGAAAGTCCAAGTCATGGGTACTTGGCATGGAAAGTCCAAGTGGGACACTTGGCATTTGGGAAAGTTCAAGCATGGGTCTTGGCATAGAAAGTCCAACATGGGTTGGCAAGGGAAAGTCCAAGCTCGAGTCTTGGCATTTGAGAAGTCCAAGGGGTTTGATATTTGCGGCGTAAAGTCCAAGCGGGAGTCTTGGCAGCATAAGTCCAATGGTTGGAAGCGTAAAGTCCAAGCGGAGTCTTGGCGGTGTAAGTCCAATGTACCTTGGCAGTGTAGACATCGTTAGCATGACATAGCCAATGGAAGCACCTGAAGGCTAGCGCGATGGATGAACAAGTCATGGATGACTTGGAGGGATCCGAGAGACGTGAGGCTAATGGAGGTGGCTAGAAGGCTTAGGTCTAGGCTAAGGGTGGTCTAGCAAGTATGGGGAAACCATACTCGAGCTAAAACCTCATGTTTGAGGTGTGCCAGTCGACTGGTGACATGTGGCAGTCGACTGGACTGAGTCAACTAGGGGTTGACTGTGGGAAGTGGCCTAGCAATCGACTTTCATAGGTAGGCAATCGACTGATTGGCTAAGCAGTCGACTGATCTTGTGATCAGTCGACTGGTGCTCATGAAATCGGGCATAGAATGGAGTCAAGACTCGACTGGTTGAGTGAAGGCTCCATCAGTCGACTAATGGGTATCATCAGTCGACTGATGATGGATCCGTTGGACTTATCCAGCGTGGATCTAGCCGTTGTCTCACGACAACAGTGGCATCAGTTGACTGATGGTCCCGACCAGTCGACTGATCGACTTTTTCCAGCACAGGTTGAAGCTTTATAAGGAGCTCGTGATGGAGGAAAAACCATCCGATTCTTGAGAGCTATTGGAGCAATTTGTTACTGCAAATCAGGTCTCCAAGTGCAAGCAAGCAACCAAGAATTCAAGCAATCAAAAACAAGTGTTGTAAAGTTTTTTTTTCTTTACTTGTCTTTCGTATTTGCATAGTATATTGCTTGTATTTCGTTATTGCTGTTGTAAGATCGTTTGTACGAGGTTTCTTCACCTCCGACTTGTGTCGAGGAGTTATTGTGATTAGAGTGCGTGTTTGCATTGCTAGGGCTTTTAGAGCTCGATCCGTGGAGTAGGAACCGTTCGATTCCGAACCACGTTAAATACTTGTGTATTTGTGTTTGTCTATTTTGTATTGCTTAATTATTATTCCGCTGCGGGCTAACGAAGTTTGTAGACGAACACGCGAAAGAATTCCATTATGCACTAGCTCGACGCTATTCACCCCCCTCTCTGGCGGCCTCAAATTCCTTACAATTGGTAACAGAGCCCGGGGCTCTTCTACGGATTAACCGCCGGGAGCAAAAGAAGCTAGAGGTGTTGGTGCAGTGGGCACCAAAGTCGAACCGGTATTTTGATTATGGCAAAAGGCTCAATAGTTAAGGGTATATTTGTTATCTTACGAGCTCAATTAAGTGTGCAGAAATGCTAAAGTTGAGCGGAAGGTCTGCGACACCCGGTGGGAACCGAGGTGGTCGGGCAACGCCAGAGGGATTTCGGAGGAAGCCGAGGTACTCGGGTGAAGACCGGAAGCGAGGCTACAAGGTAAGCTCGTGTGAAAGCGAAGCAAGGACGTTAAGCGTAGATCCGACCCAATACCTCCAATGGAAGGTCTAGGTCGAGATCAGTTGGTTAGAACCATCGTACTTTATATTTTAAGCTAACTTGTACTGCATCCAAAACCCTTTGACGATGCGTCTACTCAATCACTGGTCTAGTTCCACCTCGAGAAGAGCTCAATTTCAAGGGGTGAATTTGGACTTGACTCGTGTTTTGGTACAAAGGGTGATGTGGCATCAAGGTGGACATACAAACCATCACCAAGCTTGGAACCCCAAAATTAGGTGATGTGGCATCAAGGTGGACATCCAAAACCATCATCAAGTTGGACGCCCAAAATGAGGTGAGTTGGCACAAGATGGTTGGCAAACCACCATCAAGCTTGGACGCCCAAAATGAGGAGAGTTGGCACAAGATGGTTGGCTCCCATGATGTGGCACAAGTTGGATGGCTCCAACAAGTTGGCGTGAAGGCCTCCTTGAGGTGGCACAAGGTGGTTGGATGAGCACCTCATCCTTGAGTTGTGGCACAAGGTGGTTGGATGAAGCACCTCATCCTTGAGTTGGCGCAAAGGATGTGGATGAGCAAGACTTGGGGGATAAGAACCTCACCTTGGACACTACCTATGTCTAAATTCATAGATCAATATCCATAAATAGACATGTTCACGCCAAGCAAAAAAATACAAGAAATCAAGAGCTCTCAACACGCCGTCGTAACGCCGCTACTACTACTCACATTTGCTACGACGAAGTGCCGCCGACAACGAAAGCTACATCTTCTACTTATAAGAGTTGTCGGTATATTTATTTAAGTTCTACTTCTTTAAATTGTCTTTGTGCTTTAATCGTAACAAGGAAAGGGGGAGTGTCCCTTTGCCTTGATTTCTTTGTGATCGTTGCTCCTACTTCCAACGAGGAGGAGTGGTTTTAGTGAATTGCCCTCCGTACGTGATCAAGGATCACTAGGGCCGTGGATTAGCAATCGAAAGATTGTGAACCACGTAAAAATATCTTGTCTACTTTATATTTCCGCTGTGCACTCTCTACTTGCTTTTTACTTATTGCAAAAGTTTTTTAACGACACCGTATCGCTATTCACCCCCCCCTCTAGCGACACTTTCGATCCAACAATTGGTATCAGAGCCGGGGGCGCTAAGATTCGGTGAAACCACCAATCTAGCTTTGTTTTTCTTTTTTCACAGATTTTTTATTTATTTATTTCTGTTTTTGTATAATTATTTCACTTGCTTATCTTCTCCTACATATAGAATTGCATTAGAGGCTTTAGGATCCGGATAAGGTTGTCCTTCGGGTTAGATCCCGAGTAAGGTTGTCCTCCGGAACTTCAACGACATTCGCATTTGATTGTTTATTTCTTTTTGCAAGTTACATTTTATATATATCTTTTTTACTTCCCGCACTACTAATCCAAGACGAAAGTCTTGGAATATTCTTTTCGTGTGTGTTTTGCAAGATTCTTTTAAATCGTTCTTCTTCTTGTTTTTAAATGGCCCATCTCGAAGGGTTTAGCACCGCTTGAGCCCCCGTTTTACAACGGTAATGACTTTCGTTGTTGGAAGGGTCGGATGGAATGCTTTCTTAAAACCCAAATCGAGATGTGGATCGTAATCCAAACCGGTTTCACACTTCCTATCAATGAAGATGGTGAATCTTTGGGTTACGATCAATGGTCAAATTCCATGAAAAAACAAGTAGAAGCCGATGCCAAGGCAACTCAAATCTTGCAATGTGGGTTGTCCAAGGAAGAGCTCAGCGCGTCGGCCCCTTCATTAGTGCAAAGGACTTATGGACCAAGCTAGTGGAACTACACGAAGGCACCGACGACACGAAGGTATGTAAAAGAGATTTACTTTTAAATAAATTGTATAACTTGAAAATGCAGGAAAACGAGACCGCAACTCAACTACATGCTCGTATCCAAGACATTGTCAACCAACTCCATGCCATCGGACAAAAGGTCGAGAATCGCGACCTTATCAGGTATTCTCTTAACTCGTTTCCTAGGACCACCTTGTGGGCATCCATGGTCGATGCCTACAAGGTCTCCAAGGACCTTTCTAAAATTAGGTTAGGCAATTGTTTTGAACTTGAATTACATGAGCAAACTAACGTGGTCGGGCCGAGAAGAGTATTGCGTTAGTTGCGAGTTCCAAGAAGAAGAAGCCCAAGCAAGCCACCCCGAAGGAAGAAGGCGAGTCGAATCGGAAGTAGACTCCGAAATAGAATCCGAACTAGTCAATCTAGTTCGGAAGATGATCAAGAGGCGAAAGCGACCAACAACTCAAGGTAAGCCTAAACCTAATTCAAATACTTCTAATTTTAGATGCTATGAGTGCAGGTTCGGTCACATCAAGTCCGAGTGCCCAAAGCTAAAGAATAACGCATCAAAGACCAGAAAGCGCTAACGCTACTTGGGAGGAGTTGTCGGAGGAAGAAGACGATATCCAAGCTCTAATGGCCAAGCCGACCGAGCACGACTCGAAACCGAAGAAGAGTCCGAGTCGAATCCGATGATGAGCTTCCATTCAAGACAAGCCACGGATCCGTATCCGGTTCAAAAGAATCATTAAGGGTAAGTCGGTCGTTACTTAATACTTTGTATGGTGCAATTAAATTTTTAAATAAGAAACTAGCTAAGTCCGAGTCCAAGGTCGAGACCCTAATTGAGGAGGTTAACCTCCTCAAACATGAGGTCTCCTAACCTCTTCGACTACTCGTATTCAAGAGGAGGACTCAACTCAAGTTGAAAAGCTTGAAGTTGAGAACTTCGCTTTTGAAAACACAAGTCGAAGACCTTAGGAACACGTTGGAAAGGTTCACTTTGGGATCCAAGGGACTTGACCTCTTACTTGGATCACAAAGGGCCGTGTACAACAAGGCCGGACTCGGGTTTAACTCAAATACAACCAATAAGTCATATATGTCTATAGTAAACCAACATAAGAAAAATGTCCAAGCATGGGTCCCTAAGATCACTTTGATTTCAACTTTAGGATCTAACATGTATTGGGTTCCCAGGACCAAATTCACTATGTGAATAGACCCACTCGATTCAATGGTCCAGGGGGAGCCAATACAAAATGTATTTTTGTTAAGTCTTAGAAATTGCATGCTTAGTTTTTCCTTTATTTTTAGAATGGTTAGATAGGACTCATAATCAACTAAAATCCTACGAAAGATTGAGCCTCGGGAGCCTCTTTTCAAAAATAACTAGTTAGACCAAGATGTAGTCTCAAGTAAGTCGAGTTATCAATTTCTTGAAATTAGCTTTGTCTAAGGAAGTGGTCGTTGTTCCGATCAAAGAAGGCCTCAGTGCCTCGCCACGACACGGAAGCTAATCTCTTGAAAAGATTACTTGATGAGCTTAGACTAAATCGAATCTAACCTAATGTTGGTTAATTTAAATTCATTAAAATTAATCAAGTAAAATTGAAAGTCATCTCACAATAACACATAGGAATAACATGTTTTGATCATGTAGATATTGGTGAGATGATTTAGGTTTAAAACTTACAAACAACCCTTTAGTAATTCCAATATCCGATCCAACTACCTTATATGTAGGATCAATGGATGTTGGAGCTGGTTGCTCCCGACACATGAGGGGATCAACTCAAATTTTGAAGTTACGATTCAAGCGACAAGGATCGGTAGCCTTGAAATAACGGCAAGCTCAAAATCATCGGATCAGTGATATTGAGCTCAACTCTAACTTTACAATTCAAAATGTCTTATTAGTAGAAAACTTTCAATATAATTTACTTAGTGTAAGCCAATTGTGTGATAACAATTATAAGGTCATATTTCTAGAAAATGAATGCGTAATCAAGATAAATGCAACATCTAAAATAATACTTAAAGGAACTAGGAATAGCAACATCTACACAATAAATTTAACTCCTCAACCAAGTGTCTTATGACACAGAAGAGGAATCTTGGTTATGGCAACGAAGACTGACACTGCACCCAAGACTCGTCCACAAGATGAGTCAGAGTGGCTTGGTTATAGGTTTGCCTAAACTAAACAACTTGGATAATAAAATATGTAATGCTTGTCAAAAAGGTAAACAATCTAGGACACAACATCAATTAACTAATCAAGAACGAACCAAAAGTGTTCTTGAGCTCCTACACATGGATCTATTTGATTCACATGGAGCTAAGTCACTCAATGGTAGTCAATTTTGCTTAGTCATAATTGACGACTATTCTAGATTTACTTGGGTTAGGTTTATCAAACATAAAAATGATACTCTAGACCAACTAATCAATCTTTGTAGGTTAATCGAAAATCAAAAGAACCTTAAGATTAAAAGACTTAGAAGCGATCATGGTGGTGAATTCGAAAACCACAGGTTTACAGATTTCTGTAACCTAAACGGATACCACCATGAGTTTTCATGTCCTAGACCCCCACAACAAAATGGGTTAGTCGAACGGAAAAATAGAACCCTACAAGAAGCCGCTAGGACAATGTTAAACGAGTATAACCTACCCGATAGATTTTGGGCAGAGGCCGTTAGTACGGCTTGCTATGTCCAAAATAGGATCCTTATGGTAAAGAGGCACCAAAAGTCCTCGTACGAGATTTATCACGATAAAATACCGAACATCAAATACTTTAGGGTATTTGGATGCAAGGTACATATCTTAAACACTAAGGATTACCTAGGGAAATTCAAATCCAAAACCTCTACTGGAACCTTTCTAGGATACTCAACCACCAGTAGAGCTTATAGGGTATACAATCACGACACTCTTAGAGTCGAAGAAACCATTAATATAGTTTTCGACGAAGGACACGAACCCGTTCAATCCTTAACAAAACCAACTAGCAAATCAACTTATAGCAAACCCGACTCTGATCTTGAACTTGAATCTCGTCCTAACTCAAGTCATCCTATCGACCAAGTGATAGATGACCCTAACACAAGTCATCCTATCTATCAAGTTATAGGTGATCCAAATTTAGGGGTTCGAACTAGAGCTTCATATCGAAACATTAGTCAAATCTCGTTAATTTCCAAAATCGAACCCAAAACTATTGAACAAGCACTTCTTGATCCATTGGATTATTGCTATGCAAGAAGAGCTAGCTCAATTCACTAGAAATGAAAGTCCGGGAATTAGTACCACCACCTAAAGAAAAATCAATTATTGGAACAAGGTGGGTATTTGAAATAAACTTGATGATAAAGGTGAAGTAGTTAGAAATAAAGCTAGGTTAGGCAAAGGGTTTAGTCAAGTCGAAGGTTTAGATTACGATGAGACCTCGCTACGTGTAGCAAGACTAGAGTCCATCCGAATGTTGTTAGCATATCTGGACATCGAGGTTTTAAATTGTTTCAAATGGATGTCAAGTCAGCATTTTTGAATGGATACATTAAGGAAGAAGTTTCGTCAGTCAACCTCCGGATTGAAAATCTAGATAAACTGACCATGTCCTTAGACTTAAGAAAGCCCTATATGGACTCAAACAAGCCCCAAGAGCTTGATACGAAGGCTTCGATCTATCTTAAGTCCAAAGGATTCAACCAAGGTTTAGTCGACCCAACCTTATTCGTAAAAACCGTAGGAAAAGAAATCTTTATAGCCCAAATCTATGTAGATGATATAATTTTTGGAACTACCAACTCGATCCTGCTAAACGAATTCATCTCACTTATGGAAAGTGAATTTGAAATGAATTTAGTAGGAGAGTTAAGTTTCTTCTTAGGTTTACAAATTAAACAAACTAAAGATGGAATATATTTACATCAACAAAAATATACTAAGGACTTAATAAATCGATTTGGAATGCAAGATGCTAAAATAATCAATACACCTATGGCAACTAATGTTTATATAAACGAAGATGTAGAAGGTAAACGCGTTGACCTTTAATACTATAGTAGCGCAATAGGTAGTGTCCTATACTTTAGCGCGAGCGGACCCGACATTTTATTCGCGGTAAGTATGTGCGCAAGGTTACAAACCTGTGCCAAGGAGTCTCACCTAACCCTAGTCAAGCGTATCCTTAGATATCTAAAGGGCACGCTGAACATAGGTATTTGGTACCCTAGATCTACCGAGTTTAATCTAATCGGCTACTCCGACTCGACTATGCGGTAGTAAACTCGATAGAAAGAGCACAGTGGTTGTTGTCAAATCCTCGGCTCGAGTCTAGTGAGTTAGTGCGATGGAAGCGACATTGCGTTGCCTTATCTACCACCGGCGAATCGTTGCGATGGGTGAGTGTGTCTCTCGGCTCACGTGGATGAAGCACACTCTCCAAGACTTTAGCTTAATCTTTAACAACATTAAAACCTACATAGATAACATCAGTTCAATTAACTTAACTAAAAATCCAATATGTCATTCTAGGACAAAACATATAGAAGTTAAACACCACTTCATTAGGGAACATGTAACTAATGGAACTATACAACTAGAGTATGTTGAGTCCAAATCAAACCTAGCGGACATCTTCACCAAACCACTACCCGAAGCCGAATTTAGTTTATTAAGACGAAAGTTAGGTATGTGCATAATAGAGTAGGATTTAAATTTCTCTATATATGTACTCTATTTTTGCTTCTTTTTATGAAATTAGCCTAAGTCTTACCTTAGAAATCATATACCTATAGATTTAAGGAGCCAACACATCTCACAACACATAGGACTAATGTGTTTGTGTACTTAGCCAGAGCGGGCGTGAGATGTTAGGACCTTACTCTGGTTCCAGATGTATTGGTGCATCGATATGAACCATGGAGTATAATTATTTAAAATTAATCAACTCCTTCAAGACTTATTGATCATTCTATATCAATCAAGTCCAACCGGAGTTGTACATTTTAGATGAACATATTTTCAAGCTTATTATTATTTAAAAATATATATATATATATATATATATATATATATATATATATATATATATATATATATATATATATATATATATATATATATATATATATATATATATATATATATATATATATATATATATATATATATATATATATATATATATTGGGAACTTGCTTGGAGTTACAAACACTAAAATATATTGACAAACTTTTGAGTTAAGGCAAAGGGAGAAAGTCACAAAAGTAACCAAAATTAACCAAAATTAAAGGGAAGAAAGTAAACAAAATTATTACCTTTTATATTAAGTAATTCCGATTACTTAAGCAACTATTCAGGGGGAGTAAAAATTATTTTTCAAGAACTCACCTTCGGTCAAGGGGGAGGTTACCTCAAAGGGGAGAACTTGAAACAATAATAATCTTTATGCTTTCTCATTCATATTTAATCTTTATGCTAGCTCATTCATGCTTAATCATTATGCTAGCTTAATTTTTCCTTAACTTTTGTGTCGGTTTGCCATGAATCACAATAATTTTTCTCATTCATATTTAATCTTTATGCTAGCTCATTCATGCTTAATCATTATGCTAGCTTAATTTTTCCTTAACTTTTGTGTCGGTTTGCCATGAATCAAAAAGGGGGAGATTGTTGGTGCAGTGGGCACCAAAGTCGAACCGGTATTTTGATTATGGCAAAAGGCTCAATAGTTAAGGGTATATTTGTTATCTTACGAGCTCAATTAAGTGTGCAGAAATGCTAAAGTTGAGCGGAAGGTCTGCGACACCCGGTGGGAACCGAGGTGGTCGGGCAACGCCAGAGGGATTTCGGAGGAAGCCGAGGTACTCGGGTGAAGACCGGAAGCGAGGCTACAAGGTAAGCTCGTGTGAAAGCGAAGCAGCGTAGATCCGACCCAATACCTCCAATGGAAGGTCTAGGTCGAGATCGGTTAGTTAGAACCATCGTACTTTATATTTTAAGCTAACTTGTATGCAGTCCAAAACCCTTTGACGACCGCCTCACTACCAATCAGCGGTCTAGTTCCAGCCTCGAGAAGAGCTCGAATTTCAAGGGGGTGAATTTGGACTTGACTCGTGTTTTGGTACAAAGGGTGATGTGGCATCAAGGTGGACATCCAAACCATCACCAAGCTTGGACCCCCAAAATTAGGTGATGTGGCATCAAGGTGGACATCCAAAACCATCATCAAGTTGGACGCCCAAAATGAGGTGAGTTGGCACAAGATGGTTGGCAAACCACCATCAAGCTTGGACGCCCAAAATGAGGAGAGTTGGCACAAGATGGTTGGCTCCCATGATGTGGCACAAGTTGGATGGCTCCAACAAGTTGGCGTGAAGGCCTCCTTGAGGTGGCACAAGGTGGTTGGATGAGCACCTCATCCTTGAGTTGTGGCACAAGGTGGTTGGATGAAGCACCTCATCCTTGAGTTGGCGCAAAGGATGTGGATGAGCAAGACTTGGGGGATAAGAACCTCACCTTGGACACTACCTATGTCTAAATTCATAGATCAATATCCATAAATAGACATGTTCACGCCAAGCAAAAAAGATAAGAAATCAAGAGCTCTCAACACGCCGTCGTAACGCCGCTACTACTACTCACATTTGCTACGACGAAGTGCCGCCGACAACGAAAGCTACATCTTCTACTTATAAGAGTTGTCGGTATATTTATTTAAGTTCTACTTCTTTAAATTGTCTTTGTGCTTTAATCGTAACAAGGAAAGGGGGAGTGTCCCTTTGCCTTGATTTCTTTTTGTGATCGTTGCTCCTACTTCCAACGAGGAGGAGTGGTTTTAGTGAATTGCCCTCCGTACGTGATCAAGGATCACTAGGGCCGTGGATTAGCAATCGAAAGATTGTGAACCACGTAAAAATATCTTGTCTACTTTATATTTCCGCTGTGCACTCTCTACTTGCTTTTTACTTATTGCAAAAGTTTTTTTTAACGACACCGTATCGCTATTCACCCCCCCCCCTCTAGCGACACTTTCGATCCAACAAGAGGGAAGATGGAAGATGGAATTCCAAGACAAGCTTGGATGGGACATCAACACTCCACCGCCATATAATCGAGAAGACTTTTCGGTGTCGAGAGCAAGAATGGAGACATTCTTGATGATGGATATAGAGGATTGGTTCATCCTCGTAGAAGGCTTTGAACCTCCTCGGGATAAGAACGGAAATGTCTTGAAATTGAAAAAGTGGACACAAGAGCAACGTCTCAAGTTCAAGACCGAAGTCAAGGTAACAAAGCTTTTAGAAGATTTGATACCTAATGACATTTTGTCTAGTTTAGGTGAATTTCAAGATGCCGAGCTATGGGACAAATTGGCCAAGTTCCATGAGAAGCCTCACTTGGCACAAGTAGAAGAAGAAGAATCTTCATCGACTAAAGAAGAGGAAGAAGTCAAGGAAGAATCATCATCATCTTCGCAAGCGAGTGACGACTCGGAAGTTGAGAAGGAATCAACTTCCGGATTGGTGGAAGAAGAGGAGACCTCCACCTCTAGGATTGAGGGGGAGTAGATTAGAGCATCTACACCGGAGCAATCTCAAGAAGAATTATCTACATCCGGTAGAGAAGAAGAGCAAGCTCAAGAGAACCTCACCGCCACCCTAGGTAACTCAAGCATGTCAATTAATAACAAAATTCATATAATATGTTTTGAGTGTAGGGAATCCGGACACTACAAGAGTAATGTCGAAAAAGGGTTAAGAAAGCTCCTCCGGCACCAAAAGTCAATGAAAAAGTCAAGGATGCTGGCGTCCCCACAAAGAAGGGCAAGGAGCACGTGGTGTGCTTCAAATGCCAACAACCGGGACACTATAGGTGTTGGGATGTATACTGAAAGCCTAGCTCTTTTGTATGAACATTTTTATTTTGAAATAAGAATCACATGATCATTGTTTGCACTTTATATTTATTATATGTGTGCATATTGTCTAATACTTTACATTGTAGATAACATGGTGTTTGGTGTGGCACAGAAGATTATGTTATCAGTCTCTTGTAGAATATAAGTAGAGGCTCACAACCAAGATGGTTTTGGACAAACCATTGGCATGGTTGTAGTGTACCTTGGTATTTGTTTGTCTTGAACATAGAGTTACACTAGTACACTTAGGTGTATTGAGCAGGACCGACATAGAGGTGTTTCAATTTATTGTTGACTACATAATTAAATCGGACCTCGGATATTATGTTGTACATGCTCTTAATCCTGATATAATAACGGGCACATATACTTAGTATTTATTTCTTTGATTTACCAATGGGTGAGATTTAAATGGATTAAATCAATATGCTTGGTAAGTTGGGAAATGATATTATTTACATGGTGTGCCATTAATTATAGGAGGAAACCGTGTCCTATATATTAGGTTGATAATGTCCCCTTGAGGAGCTCATAAGTTTCATCATGTAAACCCTGCAGGTTGACTTACTCAACATGATGATAAGGTTGAGTGGTACTACTCGAGGAGTTAGATGTTAATTGATTGATGGTCAGTAAATCAATTAATTAACGGACATTCAATATCTTAAACACGGGGAGATGGATGTACAAATAATGTATGGAGCACATATTAATTTATGGGGGTTGGTGAGGTAATTCAATGATGATCCTCTAGTGGAATGGAACATCATTGATGGATCAAGTTTGTGTGGTTCCGATCCATCGGGTGGCCAAGATCCAACTCCTCTTCATGGTCCCTATCGTAGCCTAATATAAACCTCATGGAGCCTAGATCCAATGATGGAAAACAAAACTCTAGATCCGACGGTGGAGATTAAATCTCTAGATCCGACGGTTGAGATTAAATCTCTAGATCCGACGGTTGAGATTAAATCCCTAGATCCAACGGTGGAGATTAAATCTCTAGATCCGACGGTTGAGATTAAATCCCTAGATCCGACGGTGGAGATTAAATCTCTAGATCCGATGGTTGAGATTAAATCTCTAGATCCGACGGTTGAGATTAAATCCCTAGAACCAACGGTGGAGATTAAAACAAGGCTTAAGCCTAACTCTATAAAAGGGGGCTTAAGTTGGGCGGCAAGGAGGTTGGTTGTTTTTGGAGATTAGGGTTTTGCCTATCATTAGCTTGGGCGGCAAGAAATCCTAGGGAGGTTAGGGTTTGGTTGGGCGGCTAGGATTTGGGAAGTGGAGTGGGCGGCAACAATAGGAGAGGTTCTCTTCTTCTTCCTAAGGGGTTGCCGGCACCTATCTCTCTTCCTTCTACCTTGGTCAGCGCTCAACCTATTCCTCTTCTCCTCTTCACTCCATCTAGGGCCGGCAGCACAAAGGGGTTGTAGGGTCTTCTATTGCTCCCCTTTGGCCGGTCTTTCTCTCATCCTTTTCCTCTTGGCCGGCGGCACTAGGAGCTAGGGATTGTTCCCTTGTTTGGTTCCTTGGTTGGCCATCTTGTTCTCTCTTTTCTTAGGGCCGGCGGCATCAATCTTTTGTGGCTTGGTGGTTGACTCAAGCAAGAAGGGAAGGAGAGTTCTTCTTTCTTTTGATTGAAGAAGATCTAGGAAGCTTCAACTTGTGGAGGATCTTCGCCCACACGAAGTCTACAAGGAGGTTAGGACATACGATAGAAGATCGAGAGGTATAAAAGTTTTACAAGTTTTATTATTGATCTTTGCATGTTCTTATTAATATGTTTGTATGTGTTGATTATACATGTCTACATCCATATGTATTTGTATAATCATGGACCCCGAAGATAAACACAAAAACCGGCGATCCGTCCGTCGTCTCTTCCACGGCTAACCGACTAGAAGAGTTTTGTTGCTTGAACAACTAGTTTGTTCAAGCGATCGCTCAAGTCGTTAGCACGATGACAAATTGGTTGATCTTAGGAAACTCATCCCATCCGGATTAGTTTTCATTAGTGAAAATTTTAATCCGGGGACATGGGAGCCAACGAGCCTCCTAGCATGCCATCAATAGGAGGCAATGTCCTAGAAGAAAGGAGGGAGCTTCACAAGTAGGGGGAGTCTCTAAGACTAACCCTAAGGTATATTCTCATAATGCTCACTTTTTAAATTCTAAGCAAAAGCTTGATAGAAATAACTTAAACAATTTTTCTATTACTCATGAATCAAAGAATGCTAGAAATAATAATTATGGGTGTCTAGAAGCTAAACATGTTGGTTTTTGGTCTAAGAAGAAATCTAGAAATGATGACTCTAGACCTATTTCAAAGAAGGAGAAATTTGGGACTAATGTCCCTAGAAATGTCCTTCCTAAGGAAACAATTAAGAAAATCAAAAACCATTTAGGCATTAACTCTAATAAGGGTAGGCATATGCCTAAAGAGAATGGTAATGCCCAAAAACCTAATCAAAAATCAATTGGGCAATTAGAGTTAGAAAATCAAGCCTTGAGGTCAAGGCTTGAGAAATTGGAAAAGACCCTTGCAAGTATGCAAAATCAATGTAAAGGGTCAAATTGTCAAACTCTAGGATCTAGAAGTCAACAAAAAGGGTGTAAGAGGCAAGAATCATCTAGGAGACAAGGTTTGGGTCACAAGCCTATGTCTAAGAAAGTAATGTCTACTTATCACAATGTTCCATTTGATTATGGAACTAAACCTAAATCTAAGAAAACCAAAGTCTCTAGGGAAATTATCCCTAAGGCCAACCATAGTATGTGCCTAGTGGCTAGGGTTTCTAAGAAACCTAAGGAAGTCACTAAGAAGGTTACTAGGGAGGCAATCCCTAAGACTAACCATGGCAAGACAATAATGACCAAGGCTAACAAGCCTAGAAGGGTCATTAGAAAGGTATCTAGGGAAGTCATCCCTAAGGAATACCTAATTAATTCAATGAGCTCAAATAGATTTTGGATTCCAAGGAGCGTGATTGGCTCACGCTAAATGGGTTAGGATGTGTCGACTTTGATTGGATGGGTAGTTAACTCAACCATAGCAAAGTTGACATTTTAGGTTATTTTCAAGGTTATGGATACCTTGGAAATAGGTTTGATCTTATATCCTAAAAGGTTTTAGGATGTGTCATATATTTTTGGAATCATGAAAAATCAATAAAATTGGCACAATCTAGATTTAGAGGTCATGGTGTGTAATTTTAGGATTTTGATACACTTTAGGAATTAATGTATCAAGAGAAGTGCTTAAAGTTTATAAGTCACATCAAGAGTGATACTTAAGTGCCACACACCTTGATGTCTTACACTTACCATGCTTCATGTGTTTTACCATATGTTTGCATGGAAGGAATGTTTATGGTATATTGCATCTCACAAAATAGGTCATTCATCTTGATTGTGTATTTCCACACTTAGAAAGGGTGAGATGTTAGGATTTTAAAATCATTGGATGTTAATGATTGTTAAAATGAAATAAAATACCAAAATACATTAACAAATACATGAATATAAGAATAACATTAATATATTCGACATACAAGAGTAAACATGATAAAACGAAACAAATTGAGTTGAGAAATCAAAATTGATAATATCAGAGAGTCCAAAGGATGTTGCTTCCAGACTCGTACATCACGATCGATGTTACCGCTCATCGAGGCGTATGATCATCACCGAAAGTGGCTCACCGAGCGCCGATGGCTCGCTCGAGCAATGAGTGATGATCGTGATCATCGAATCGATGACCAACATCACCGACGATGTTACCGTAGAGACGATACGCAATGCTCAAGAATCGAGGCCGAGCCGCAGCAATGATCGCTTGCGTTCAAGAAACCGCCATAACATCACCGATCGATGTCACACATCACCGATCGACTCACAATTTTATAACGTCGAACCGCTAGGGTTCGGCATCTTCACTCTCTTTTCCCTCGTGATTTTCATCTCCGATCGGCGCTCATCGTCTCCGACCAGCCTTTCCTCGTCCACGCCGGCGACCAAAGCCCTAGGGTTAGTAGTCTTCTCTTCCGGTTGTGTCTTTGATCTCTCTATAACCCTAATGCCATCTCACAGCCCTAGTTTTTCTTCTCCAAACGATTAGGGTTCTGGCGAGACTTTATTCTCTGACGATCCTTCCGGCATTCCCCTCAGCAGCTGCCTTGTGCCTTCTCTTCATCACCTTCAAATGGCACCAAAGTATAATTTCTATACCCCTTAAACCCTAAATTTTTGTCTTTACAACTCATTGTGATCTAATCGTGTATTTGTATCATTGCATTCCATTCCACTGCATTGCATTCATATAGATGACAACGTAGGAACGACCCGACTGAGGTTGCATCACGATTGTACCAACCCATGTCGGTTAGGTACATCGATATCGACTTCTTTAGGCATTATTGTGGCGATATCATGGAGATTTTAGCATATTATCAACTCATGAAGGTAGTTCTTTGCACTCATGCCATAAATGATGATCTCCTTAAGGAGTTCTATCAAAACTTAAGGAAGGTAGACGATGGTCCTACCTACACTACTCGCATTGCAAAACGCGACTTAGAGTTCACTCCTGCGATATTGCAGGAGTTTCTTGAGTATAGGCCATCGGATGATACTTTCGTCTTCTATCCTATCTTCGATGCCACTCTTCTTGAGCCTTTTGATCATATTTCTTTAGACTCTATGCATGAGGACATTTTTCACCATCCTCGCCCACCAGCTCAGAACCTATTCTCTATCACTGAGTTATCTGCCCATGACAATATACTTTACAAAGTCATTGTTGGGTGTTTTCTCCCTATCGTGACTCGGGGTCTGGCCAAGATTCGGCCTCCCCATCTTTTTCTTATGTATGCCATGCATCATAGATTAGATATAAACATTACATTGAACATGTTTCATTGCATTGTACATTTCATATCCCCTATGCAAGGGAAAGTGCATATGCCTTTTGGTCATCTCATCACTACATGGCTAGAGTCTATAGGCATTAACATTAACAGGGGATCTCTGAGGACGCTTTCCGAGGTTTACGACTGTATATCAGTTCGTAACTTCTCATTGGTGAAGCTACGGATCAGACATGGGCAGATGGAGTTGGTACCTCGACCTCCACCCAGGCCACTTAGGGAGCCACCTCTAGTACCGGGAGAGCCTGCAGAACGACATGAGGATCCAGTTGCTGCTGACGAGGAGGACCAGATGCCAGCAGATGCATCAGTGGCAAGTCCTTCAGATCGGATTGCCTAGCTGGAGTCCAGCTTCCAGGATTATCAGCAGATGATGGACTCCCGACTAGTAGATATTATATCAAGGCAATCCTCCATGGGTGAGCATCTCAGTCGGATGGAGGAGCGCTACATTCGGATTGAGGAGTCACAGAGCTGCATTGAGCAGCGTCATCTCGACATGTACAAGATGATGCGAGCATGGACTTTGGGTCAGCAGCCACCTCCGCCTCCACCTTCCACAGAGGACTAGCGATATTAGGAAGTTTAGCGATATAGGATGTCTTTTTGTTTGAACATTTCATATTTTGGATGTAAAAACTTGAAGTTTTTAATGAAATATTTTGTTTCTAAAATTATTGTTGTCTGATTATATGTTTGGTTGAAATGTGTTTGTTTGTGTAAGCTTGCTATGTCATGGCATCTAATTCCGTTTTCTCATATACCATGTGATGCTGTTGATTAGGACTTTTGTAGATGTCATGTTCACTTTTTAAAAGCTTATTGATATATCATGACATCATGATCATTGCCATGCTTTATTATTGTTATCATTTATGCCATGATCATTCATGCATTTAACTTGATTAAAATTGAGTTAAGGACAATGGCATGACTTGGAGTCTCATTTATAAGGGAATCAAGTAGGGTTGCCTAGAAAATGCATGAGGCCATATTAATCCTAACTCCACATCTCACATCTAAATTGACATGTATGTGTGTGTATGCACCTTAGATAACATGTGAGATATTAGGATAATAAGTTAGGTTCAAGGTGCATAGGTAGTGCATCTAGATGAACTCAAACTTATTTCAATCATCACTAAGAATCATGAAGAAAGCTAATATACAAGTTATGTATATTTAGCCAATAATCCATGCTTCAAAATAGGTTTTTAAAAACATTTTAAAATCACTTTATAAAACCTTGGTGAAGTCTATCTTTTGATAGCCATCATCATTGTAGAAGTTGATACAAAGTAGATCAAAAACTTTAAAGTTTTAATAGTTTTTGAACTTTGTACCAATCTCCTATTTTAATGGTTAAAATATTTTTCCAAGATTTTTCACCGATTGTATGTGTGATAAGTATTATACATGTGAAATTTCATGATTTTTCAAGCTATGTATAATTAGTTATAATTTTTCAAAACTGGATTCTGATAATTGAAAAATAGGTTTTAGATTATCGATCGCTACAGGCTCATGATGGGTAGCACTAGAACTATCTCGGCGTAGTATCACTCGATCGCTGGTCGGTGTCTCGATCGATGGGCACATCGATGGTTTAGAGGACTCGACTGATAGTCTGATTTCAGGATAAATAAGATTGTTTAACCCGATTTCAGCTACGGTTAAGGTCCCTAATCACTCCTAACCCTAGGATATGCTTTGGGGAGCATTATAAAGGGTGAAAATCCATTGGATATGGATTAGGAGAGTTGTTTAGAGCTTGTATCAAATTTAAGGTGTTTGAAAGTTCAATATTAAATTTCTAACCTTATCTTTGATGGTTTAGAGTTCCTATTGGCTTAGGGACTTTCCAAAGACATTGTTGGTGCAATGGTCAAGGGGGAGCAAGCCTTTAGGGGGAGGTATCCATCATTGGATGATGGATGGTATTTTTCCTCATGGGAAGGAAAAATGAGATTTTGAGATACTAAATTTGGAAGTTGGAGAGTGAATAGGATTGCCTCTCTTGAGTGATATGGGACATATCACTAGGAAGATGGTAGGCATCCTAGGTATTTTTGGACCAAGGGGGAGATTGTAAGATCTCATTGGGACATGAGACATTGACCTCCTTGGAGTGAACCTTTTTGATGTATGTTAAAAAGGGGGAGAACATAAGATTACCAATTTTTGAAATTGGTAAGGGAATTTGAGTTAGGGGTCTAACTCAAGGTTGTTTTTGTCAAACATCAAAAGGGGGAGATTGTTGGTGCAATCGGCCCAGGTCTCGATTGACCAGACTCGAGTTTGACTCGAGTGATGTTTTGATGTTTGACAAAGTAAGTTGACATTGATGTTTGACATTAATGTCTGTTGATGTTTTGGAGAGATTGTTTATACAATCAACCCGGGTTATGTTTAATTGGACTCGAGTTTGACTCGAGGGAGACTTTGATGGTTGACTAGGGTTGACCATGTGATTATGGAAAGTCCAAGTCATGGGTACTTGGCATGGCAAGTCCAAGTGGGACACTTGGCATTTGGGAAAGTCCAAGCATGGGTCTTGGCATGGAAAGTCCAACATGGGTTGGCAAGGGAAAGTCCAAGCTTGAGTCTTGGCATTTGAGAAGTCCAAGGGGTTTGATATTGGCGGCGTAAAGTCCAAACGGGAGTCTTGGCAGCATAAGTCCAATGGTTGGTAGCGTAAAGTCCAAGCAGAGTCTTGGCGGCGTAAGTCCAATGTGCCTTGGCGGTGTAGACACCGTTAGCATGACATAGCCGATGGAAGCACCTGAAGGCTAGCGCGATGGATGAACAAGTCATGGATGACTTGGAGGGATCCAAGAGGCGTGAGGCTGATGGAGGTGGCTAGAAGGCTTAGGTCTAGGCTAAGGGTGGTCTAGCAAGTATGGGGGAACCATACTCGAGCTAAAACCTCATGTTTGAGGTGGTGATGATTAAATAGCCAATCGATCTGTGATGGCTGACTAGTGCTCGTGAAATCGGGCACAGAATGGAGTCGAGACTCGACTGGTCGAGTGAAGGCTCCATCAGTCGACTGATGGGTATCATTAGTCGACTGATAATGGATTCGTTGGACTTATCCAGCGTGGATCTAGCCGTTGTCTCACAACAATAGTGGCATCAGTCGACTGATGGTCCCGACCAGTCGACTGATCGACTTTTTCCAGCACTGGTTGAAGCTTTATAAGGAGCTCGTGATGGAGGAAAAACCATCCGGTTCTTGAGAGCTATTGGGGCGATTTGTTGCTGCAAATCAGGTCTCCAAGTGCAAGCAAGCAACCAAGCATTCAAGCAATCAAAAATAAGTGTTGTAAAGTTTTTTTTTCTTTACTTGTCTTTCGTATTTGCATTGTATATTGCTTGTATTTAGTTCTTTCTATATTAAGATCGTTTGTACGAGGTTTCTCCACCTCCTACTTATGTCGAGAAGGATTTATTGTGATTAGTAGTGCGTGTTTGCATTGCTAGGGCTTTTAGAGCCCGATCCGTGGAGTAGGAACCGTTCGGTTTCGAACCACGTTAAATACTTGCGTATTTGTGTTTGTCTATTTCGTATTGCTTAATTATTATTCCGCTGCAGGCTAACGAAGTTTGTAGATGAACACGGGAAAGAATTCCATCACGCACTAGCTCGACGCTATTCACCCCCCCCTCTAGCGGCCTCAAATTCCTTACACTCAAGACTTCCCAACACCAAGCCTCATGCTTGGATTTCCCATGCCAAGCCTCATGCTTGGACTTTCCCAACACCAAGCCTCATGCTTGGACTTTTCACCACCAAGTCTATTCACTTGGATTTATGTGGCCAACCCATGTTGGACTTCCCATGACAATCCCATGTCATATATTTTGTCTAACATTAAAATACAGTTCGAGTCAAACTCGAGTCCGGTCAATCCCATGACCTAGGTCGATTGCACCAACACTTAGGAGTGAATCTAAGGAATGAAACAACATTAATATAACCCTAGGTATTGGAACCCTAGGTGTAATAACCTGGGTGTGCTTATTGGTAGATGCTACTGGTATATGTTTATTTAGTTATTACCTCGGTTGATATTTTGATTGGACTAGTAGAAGTAGTATGATTAAGATGAGATTAATCCTTAGAGGGTATATACCATTTCTCATATCTCGGCTGCCAACTATATCTTTCAATTGTGGTTGAAAGATTCTGTAGTAGAGTTTCCCTATGGTTGCTTTGTATACCTGTGGTCGATTATGTCTCCCAATCATGGTTGAGATAATCTACCGTAAAGTTATACTCTTGCATTATCTGTTCGGAATTAGTGATAATTGGATTTTTATGTCGTCTGTAGCTAGATAGCTACCTTACATCTTAAGTACCCACAAGACCTGTTCGTGGTAGCATGTTGTTGCATGCATGATTGAACTGGTAGAAATGGTATAATTTAGGCTTAACTGTCTCGACGTGTTCATTAGTGGGTTTAGTATCTATATTGGCCTTGATAGGCGTTTTATGTTTTATGTGTTGGAATCCTAGACTTAACCACTCCAATGTATTTATTAGTAGATTTATTTTCTTTATTGGCCTTGAAAGGTGTTTCATGTTAGGAGGGTTGGAACCCTAGGCTTAACCACTTTGACGTGTTTATTAGTAGATTGATGATCTTTATCGACTTTGATAGACGTTTTATATTAGAGGTGTTGAAACCCTCACTTGACCGCCTCAATGGGCTTATTAATAGATTGATGATCTTTATCCACTTTAATAGAAGTTCCATGCTAGATGTTGTTGGTGCAATCGGCCCAGGTCACGATTGACCAAACTCGAGTTTGACTCGAGTGATATTTTGATGTTCGACAAAACGTATGACAATGTGATTGTCATGGAAAGTCCAAGTCTTGAGTACTTGGCATGAGAAGTCCAAGCATGGGTCTTGGCAATGGTAAAGTCCAAGTCATGGGTACTTAGTAAGGGAAAGTCCAACATGGGTTGGCAAGGAAAGTCCAAGTCGTGGGTACTTGGCAAGGGAAAGTCCAACATGGGTTGGCAAGGAAAGTTCAAGCATGGGTCTTAGCAAGGGAAAGTCCAAGCTTGAGTCTTGGCATGGAAAGTCCAACATGGGTTGGTAAGGAAAGTCCAAGAATGGGTCTTGGCAATTGGAAAGTCCAAGGGGAATATTGGCCGCGTAAAGTCCAAGAGTGGAGTCTTGGCAGCATAAGTCCAATGGTTAGCGGCGTAAAGTCCAAGCGGAGTCTTGGCAGCATAAGTCCAATGTGCCTTGGCGGTTTAGACCAAATTAGCATGACAATAGCTGATGGAAGCACCTGAAGACTAGCATATGGATGAACAAGTCATGGATGACTTGGAGGGATCCAATAAGCATGAGGTTGACGGAGGTGGCTAGAAGGCGTAGGTCTAGGATAAGGGTAGTCTAGCAAGTATGGGGGCACCATACTTGGGTTAAAATCTCATGTTTGAGGTGTATCAGTCGACTGGGACTATGGTCAGTCGACTAATGGGAGTCAACTAGAGTTTGACTGCTAAAATTGGCCTAGCAGTCGACTGTCAGCATTAGGTAGTCGACTGATGGCTTGAGCAATCGACTGATCTGGAGATCAGTCGACTGATGGTCGGGTATTCGGACACAGAATATTCCCGAGTCGACTGTTAGGGTTTGATAGTCGAGTGATGACTCGATCAGTCAACTGATGGGCATGATCAGTCGACTAATGGTCTATCCGTTGGAACTTATCCAATGTGGCTCATGCCGTTGTGAGACAACGGCTACAGGAGCAGTCGACTGATGGTCCCGATCGACTGACTGCTAGGCAAAAATCAGCCTGAATGCATATTATAAAAGTAGTTCTTAGGGAGGATTTTTGGCAAGGTTTCTTGAGGAGTTTTGGGGAGATTTGCTACTGCAATTCAGGGTCTCCAAGTGCAACTCAAGCAACAAAACAAGCAAGCATCAAAAAGTTCATTTGTAAAGTTTTCTTTACATAGATTGTTGTATTCATACTTGTATTTGCTTATTTTTGTTGTATTACTTTGTGTAATCATTTGTATGAGGTTTCTCCACCTCCGACGTGTTGTCGAGGAGTTTATTGGATTAGTGGTGTGTGTTTGCATCGCTAGGGCTTTTAGAGCCCGATCCATGTACTAGGAGTCATTCGACTTCGAACCACATTATATTGCGTGTCTTGTGCATTGTATTTGTGTTTGTTGTGTATTTCTATTATTTCTTCTATGCTAACAAACATCGTAGAAAATCAAGCACGCGAGAATGATCAAATTCCGTGAAGCGACAAACGACGCTATTCATCCCCCCTCCCTCTAACAGGCACATAGGTCCTAACAAGTGGTATCAGAGCAAAGAGATCTTCAATGGATTAACAACCGGGAGCAAGCGCGCTAGAGGGAAATATGGAATTTGAAGAACAATTAGGATATGACATCAACACACCAGTGCCTTGCAATTTCTATGGACAAGAAGGATTCAACCAATGGAATGCAAGAATTGAAGACTTCTTGATGATGAAGGACCTTGAGGAGTGGTCCGGCCTAATTGAAGGTTCAAATATCCAAGAGGGCCAAAGGGAGGATTCCTCAAGATGAAGAGATGGAATGAGGAACAACTCCAAGGATTCGAGAAAAACAAGAAGGTAGTAAAATTTATTATTGATTTGATCCCTAATGACATTTTGTGCAAGCTAAGGGATTACATGGATGCCAAGGAGCTATGGAGCAAGTTGGCAAGATTCCATGAGGAGTGCTCATCCTCTCAAGCTCAAGAAGAAGCAAGCACATCTTCATCCCAAGAGCTTGAGGATTTGGAGATTGATAGGGAATCAACATCTGGATCAGAAGAGGAAGAAGAGATAGAAGAAGCCTCCACCACTAGGATTGAGGGAGAGGAGAGATTACCTTCCATGCCGGAGCAAGAAGAAGAGCCATCTACCTCCGGTCGAGGAGATGAAGTATCAACTCCGGCACTGACCACCACCCTAGGTAACTGAAGCATTTCAACTAATATTAAAAATCATATTATATGCTTTGAGTGTAGGGAAGTAGGACACCACAAGAGCAAATATCCTAAGAAAGTCAAGAAGACTCCACCGGCGCCTAAAAGTCAAGAGAAAACTAAGGATGCCAGTGCCCCCACTAGAAAAAGCAAGGAGTATGTTATTTGCTTCAAATGTCAACAAAAGGGGAATTATAGGAGTCAATGCCCTAGGGGAAAGAAAAAGAGCCAAGAAGGAGCATCACAAGTAGGGGGAGCTTCTAAAGCAATCCCTAAGGTAAAATTTAATAATGCATCTTCTAAATTTTATAGTAAAAAGTATGCTAGAAATAATCTTAATACACTTGCTATTCATCATGAAAAGCATTCTAGTAGAAATAATAGGTTTTTTTGTTTAGGAGCTAAGCATGTCAATTTTAGTAATAAGGAGAAATTTGGGACTAATGCCCCTAAAAATATTCTACCAAAGGCAAGTATTAGAAAAATTGAAGATCGTCTAGGCTTTACTCCAAAGAAATCTAGACATATGCCTAAAATGAACAAATCAAGGCAAGATTCCATGAGGAGTGCTCATCCTCTCAAGCTCAAGAAGAAGCAAGCACATCTTCATCCCAAGAGCTTGAGGATTTGGAGATTGATAGGGAATCAACATCCGGATAGGAAGAGGAAGAAGAGATAAAAGAAGCCTCCACCACTAGGATTGAGGGGGAGGAGAGATTACCTTTCATGCCGGAGCAAGAAGAAGAGCCATCTACCTCCGGTCGAGGAGATGAAGTATCAACTCCGGCACTGACCACCACCCTAGGTAACTGAAGCATTTCAACTAATATTAAAAATCATATTATATGCTTTGAGTGTAGGGAAGTAGGACACCACAAGAGCAAATATCCTAAGAAAGTCAAGAAGACTCCACTTGCGCCTAAAAGTCAAGAGAAAACTAAGGATGTCGGTGCCCCCACTAGAAAAAGCAAGGAGTATGTTATTTGCTTCAAATGTCAACAAAAGGGGAATTATAGGAGTCAATGCCCTAGGGGAAAGAAAAAGAGCCAAGAAGGAGCATCACAAGTAGGGGGAGCTTCTAAAGCAATCCCTAAGGTAAAATTTAATAATGCATCTTCTAAATTTTATAGTAAAAAGTATGCTAGAAATAATCTTAATACACTTGCTATTCATCATGAAAAGCATGCTAGTAGAAATAATAGGTTTTTTTGTTTAGGAGCTAAGAATGTCAATTTTAGTAATAAGGAGAAATTTGGGACTAATGTCCCTAAAAATATTCTACCAAAGGCAAGTATTAGAAAAATTGAAGATCGTCTAGGCTTTACTCCAAAGAAATCTAGACATATGCCTAGAATGAACAAATCAAGTCAAAGAAATAATAGGCCCACCAAAATTGAAAAATTAGAGTTGGAAAACCAAGCCTTGAGGTCAAGGCTTGAGAAACTAGAAAAGACCCTTGCAAAAATGTAAAATCAAATACAAGGGTCAAAGAATCAAAAATCTGTTGGTGCAATCGGCCCAGGTTGACTCGAGTTTGACTCGAGCAGTACCTTGATAGTATTTTGATGATAGACAAAACTCATGACATGAGATTGTCATGGGAAAGTCCAACATGGGATTAGCATGGAAAATCCAAGCATGGAGCTTGGTGTGGAAAAGTCCAAAGCATTGCGAAGCCGTGCTCTTGGTGCTTGGTGAGAAATGCATTGCGAAGCAGCGCTTGGTGCATGTGGGAAGTCTTCAGGACTTGGCAATTTCACTAGGCTCGGGGTCCTTGAGTCGGTGAAGGATGACATTGCAAAGTCATGCGCTTGGTGCATCCGAGGGACCACCGGACGGGGAGCGAATGGAGTGAGGCCCAAGGGAAGCATACTTCGAGGGCATGAGACGCGAAGGATGGTGTTACGAAGTCATGCGCTTGGCGCATCCGAGGGACGTAGGCCGAGGGAAGAGAGCTTCAGTGGAGAACTCCATGAGGGATGAGGTGGACTTGGCCAAGTGGCTAAGACTGAGTGTCGGAGGCTCAAACTTGATGGTTGAGGGTTTACCCCAATGGTCGGATGCTCAAACAACTTGGTGTTTGAGGTTTTATCCGACACCAGTCAACTGGCATAGGTGTCGGTTTGACTGATCCAAGTCGACTGGTGTTAGACTGCGGTTTTATGCTTGGCAGTCGACTGATGTCGACAGCAGTTGACTACCGAGGGATGAATGATCGTGATGGGAATGTCGCTTACGTAACACTGTGAGACGATCGGGCAATCGACTATTATCACGATCGCCATGGACTGGCAATCGACTGGTAGGTGATCCGTTGGAACTTATCCAATGTGGATCTAGCCGTTGTGAGACAATGGCTACAGGAGCAGTCGACTGGTGCCTTTTGGCAGTTGACTGTTGGGCGCAAAAATAGTTTGATGTAGGTTATAAATGGAGCTCAAGTGGGAGGATTTCGTCAAGACTTTAAGGAAGCGATTGGAGGGGAATTGCTACTGCATTCCAGTCCTTCAAGAGTCATCCAAAGCAAGCAACAAGAAAGGGTTCAAAGCAAAGAGTTGTAAAGCGTTCTTTACTTGTATTTCTTGTGTTTTTGTATTTCTTGTAGTATTACTATTGTAATAGCTTGTACGAGGTTTCTCCACCTCCAACGTGTAGTCGAGAAGGAGTTTAGTTAGTGTCGTGTGCATAACTAGAGCTCGGTGAGCTCGCCCGTGGAGTAGGAACCATTTGGTTCTGAACCATGTATATCGTGTGTGTTTGCGTATGCTTATTTGTTGTTAGTATTATTATTGTTTCTATTATTTCCGCTACGCTAACGACAATTGTAGACGAGCACGCAACGAGAACGATCGTATTCCAACGTATGACGATTGAGGGCTATTCACCCCCCTCTAGCCAGCCAACCACAACCACATCGATGGATCCCCTACAAAATCTAGGTCTAAGGGTCAAAGCCTAGGGTCTAGGAGTCAAAGTCAAAGACCTAGGAAATAAGAACCATCCAAGGGCAAGCTTAAGCCCAAAAAGACCTATCACAATGTTCCATTCGATTATGGAACTCAATCTACGTCTAGGAAAACCAAGGTCAATAGGGAAGTCATCCCTAAAGTTGACCAAGGTAGCTGCCTAGTGGCTAGGATTTCAAGGAAACCTAGGGAAGCTACTAAGAAGGTTACAAGGGGAGTTACCCCTAGAGTTAACCTAGGCAAGACCCAAATGACTAAGGCTTCAAAGCCTAGGAGGGTCATTAGGAGGTATCTAGGGAAGTTATCCCTAAGGAGTAAACCCAAGGAGCTCTAATAGGTATTGGGTTCCTAGGAGTGTGATTTATTCACGCTAAATGGGTTAGGGTGTGCCCACTTTAAATGGATGGGTAGTTAACCTAACCATGGTAAAGGTGGCACTTTAGGTCATTTTCAAGGTTATGGATACCTTGGAAATAGGTTTGAATTTAAATCCTAAAAGATTTTAGGATGTGCCAATATATTTTGAAAATTATGAAAAATTAATCAAATTGGCACAACTTAGGTATAGAAGTCATAGTATGTCATTTTGGGTTTTGACACACTTGGTAATATGGCAAAATGGACTAAATAATAACAAATGATAATTAATATTAAAACTTAGGTATTATTATTATACCTTTACATTTTATTTGTCATGCTTAATTTGTCATATAACATGTCATGACATCATATCTTATTTTAATCATTTAATATGTCATGATATTACTTAGGTTTAAGGTTAAATGTCATGTATGCTTAGATTCCATTATATGTCATGACATCATGATCATTGGCCATGTTTATTTATATCATCATTTATACCATGATTATTCATACATTAATAAAATTGATTCAAGGACAATTGGCATGACTTGAAGTCCCATGTATAAGGGAATCAAGTAGTGTTGCCTTAGAAAAATGTATGAAATCCTATATTAGGATGGACCAAAACCCACATCTCACATTACATTGACATGTATGTATATTGATATACTCTAGATACATGTGAGATGCAAGGATATGAGTTACGTTCAAGGTGCATAGTTTTTGCATCTAGATGAACTCAAACTCATCTAAAATCATGTATGGATCATTGGGAAAGCTTATGTTCAAGCCATGTACATTGAGCCTAAAGAACATGATCCAATATAAGGTTTTAAAACAATTTGAAAATTATTTTGAAAAACCTTGGTGCAATCTATTTTTTGATAGAAATCACCATTGATGATGTTGATACAATGTGAGCTCAAATATTGAAGTTTTTCTTCATTTTTGAACTTTGTATCAATTTCACTATTTTATGGGAAAATTATTTTTTCAATATTTTTCACCCATTATATTTGGTATAAGTATTATACGTATGAAATTTCATAAATTTTCAAATTATGTATAATTACTTATGCATTTCAAAAATTCATTTCTGATAATTGAAATTTGATTATCGATGATCGCTTGATGGCGATCGGTGATAAATAATCGATCATCGATTCTGTCAGTCATGCCAGAGCTGATTTCGAGTAAACAAGAATGTTTAGCCCATGTTTTAGCTATGTTAGGGTTTCCTAACTGCTCTTAACCCTAGGATATGCTTTGGAAAGCATTAGAAAGGGTGAAAATCCATTAGATATGGATTAGGAGAGTTGTTAGGATGATGTATCAATTTTAAGGTGTGGGAAAGTTCAATGTTGAACTTTTAACCTTAATTTTGATGGTTTAGAGTTCTTATTGTCTTAGGGACTTCCCAAGGACATTGTTGGTATAATGGTCAAGGGGGAGCAAGCCTTTAGGGGGAGGTATCCATCATGGGATGATTGATGTGTTTCTTCCTCATGAGGGGGAGAAATGGGAATGAGAGATACCCAATTTGGAAATTGGGAGAGTTTATAGGAGTGCCTCTCTTGAGTGATATGGGACTTATCACTAGGAAGAGTGAAGGCATCCTAGGTATTTTTGGACAAAGGAGGAGAATATAAGATCTCATTGGGATATGAGACATTAACCTTCTTGGGGAAAACCTTTTTGATGTATGTCAAAAGGGGGAGAAGTTAAGATTCCCAATTTGGACAATTGGGATAATTGGATTGAGTTAGTGTTCTAACTCAAAGGTATGTGGTTTTGTCAAACATCAAAAAGGGGGAGATTGTTGGTGCAATCGGCTCAGGTCACGATTGACCAAACTCGAATTTGACTCGAGCGATATTTTGATGTTCGACAAAATGTATGACAATGTGATTGTCATGGAAAGTCCAAGTCTTGAGTACTTGGCATGAGAAGTCCAAACATAGGTCTTAGCAATGGTAAAGTCCAAGTCATGGATACTTGGCAAGGGAAAGTCCAACATGGGTTGGCAAGGAAAGTCCAAGCATGGGTCTTGGCAAGGGAAAGTCCAAGCTTGAGTCTTGGCATGGAAAGTCCAACATGGGTTAGCAAGGAATGTCCAAGCATGGGTCTTGGCAATTGGAAAGTCCAAGGGGAATATTGGCGGTGTAAAGTCCAAGGGTAGAGTTTTTGCAGCATAAGTCCAATGGTTGGCGGCGTAAAGTCCAAGTGTAGTCTTGGCAACGTAAGTCCAATATGCCTTGGCAGTGTATACCACATTAGCATGACAATAGCTGATGGAAGCACCTAAAGGCTAGCGTATGAATGAACAAGTCATGGATGACTTGGAGGGATCCAATAAGCGTAAGACTAACAGAGGTGGCTAGAAGGCTTAGGTCTAGACTAAAGGTGGTCTAGCAAGTATGAGGGCACCATACTTGGGTTAAAACCTCATGTTGAGGTGTATCAATCGACTGGGACTATGGGCAGTCGACTAATGGGAGTCGACTAGAGTTCGACTGCTAGAATTGTCCTAGTAGTTGTTGGTGCAATCGGCCCAGGTCACGATTGACCAGGACTCGAGTTTGGCTCGAGTGATGTTTTGATGTGTTTTGATGTTTCGACAAAAACATATGACAATATAATTGTCATGGAAAGTCCAAGTTGGACACTTGGCAGTTGGGAAAGTCCAAGTCCTGAGTACTTGGCAAATGGAAAGTCCAACATGTGTTGGCAAGGAAAGTCCAAGCATGGGTCTTGGCATGTAAAGTCCAAGCATGGTCTTGGCATGGAAAGTCCAACATGGGTTGGCATTTGAAGTCCAAGGGGATTGATATTGGTGGCGTAAAGTCCAAGCGGTAGTCTTGGCAGCATAAGTCCAATAGTTGGCGGCGTAAAGTCCAAGCGGAGTCTTGGCGGCGTAAGTCCAATGTGCCTTGGCGGTATAGACACCGTTAGCATGACATAGCCGATGGAAGCACCTGAAGGCTAGCGCGATGGATGAACAAGTCATGGATGACTTGGAGGGATCCGAGAGGCGTGAGGCTGATGGAGGTGGCTAGAAGGCTTAGGTCTAGGCTAAGGGTGGTCTAGCAAGTATGGGGGAACCATACTTGAGTTAAAACCTCATATTTGAGGTGTGCCAGTCGACTGATGCCATGTGGCAGTCGACTGGACCGAGTCAACTAGGGTTTGACTGCGGGTTATGGCCTGTGATCATTGCCATAGGTTAGCGTCGTCGATGGCTCAGCCGATCGGCCCGATCGTGTGATCAGTCGACTGGTGCTCGAGAATTCGGCCACAGAATGGAGTCGAGACTCGACTGGTCGAGTGAGGACTCCATCAGTCGACTGATGGTCACAATCAGTCGACTGATGGTAGTTCCGTTGGACTTATCCAACGTGGAACTAGTCGTTGTCTCACGACAACAGTGGCATCAGTCGACTGATAGACTTTTTCCAGCACAGGTTGAAGCTATATATGGAGCTCGTGATGGAGGAAAAAGCAACCGGTTCTTGAGGGCTATTGGGGCGATTTGTTGGTGCAAATCAGGTCTCCAAGTGCAAGCAAGCAACCAAGCATTCAAGCAATCAAAACAAGTGTTGTAAAGTCTTTTCTTTACTTGTATTTCATATTTACATTGTATATTGCTTGTATTTCGTTCTTACTGTTGTAAGATCTATTGTAAGGGGTTTCTCCACCTTCGACTTGTGTCAAGAAGGAGTGTTTATCATTAGTGAGTGCGTGTGCATCACTAGGGCTCTTTAGAGCTCGATCCGTGGAGTAGGAACCGTGCGGTTCCGAACCACGTTATATCATTGTGTTAGCTTGTTGTCTATTTCGTTATCGCTTTTATTATTTCTATTTCCGCTGCGCACTAACGAAATTGTAGACACAAACGCGAGCGAATTTCATCTACGCTATTCACCCCCCCTCTAGCTATTCCAACGATTCCTAACAAGTGGTATCAGAGCCCGGGGCTCTTCTACGGATTAACAACCGGGAGCTAAGGTGAAAGGCTAGAGGGTGAAGATGGAATTCCAAGACAAGCTTGGATGGGAAATCAACACTCCACCTCCATATGATCCAGAAGATTTTCCGGCATGGAGAGCAAGAATGGAAACATTCTTGATGATGAACATAGAGGATTGGTTCATCCTCATTGAAGGTCTTGAACCCCCTAGGGATAAGAAGGGGAATGTCCTAAAATTGAAAAAGTGGACCCAAGAGCAACGCCAAAAGCTCAAGACCGAAGTTAAGGTAACGAAACTTTTGGAAGATTTAATCCCTAATGATGTTTTGTGCAAGTTAGGGGATTACATGTATGCCAAGGAGCTATGGAGAAAATTGGCAAGATACCATGAGGAGAGTTCATCCTCAAGTGAAAGTGAGGAATCGGAAGTTGAGATGGAGTCAACTTCCGAATCGGAGAAAGAAGAAGTAGAAGAGGTGGAAGAAGCATCTACTTCTAGGATTGAGGAGGATAGACCATCCTCTACACCGGAGCAACCTCAAGAAGAGCTCTCAACATCCGATCAAGATGAGGAAGCTCAAAATTCAACTCCGGCACCTACCACCACCCTAGGTAACTCAAACACTTTATTTTCAAACAAAAATCATATTATGTGCTTTGAGTGTAGGGAGTATGGGCATTACAAGAGCAAATGTCCAAAGAGGATCAAGAAAACTCCTTCGGCGCCTAAAAGTCAACAAAAGTCAACGGACGCCGGTTCTCCAAGACAAAAGAGCAAGGAGCATGTCATTTGCTTCAAATGCCGACTACCGGGTCATTACCGGAGTCAATGCCCAAAGAAGAAGAAGAAGGGGCAAAGGGGAGCATCACAAGTAGGGGGAGCCACTAAGGCAAACCCTAAGGTATATTTAAATAATGCTCCGTCTAATTTAAAGCATGCTAGAACTAATTTTAGCAATTGTGGTATGTATCATAAAGAGCATGCTAGAAATAACAAACATATGTGTTTAGGAGCTAAGAATGTTCACCTTAAGAATAAGGAGAAATTTGGGACTAATGTCCTTAGAAAAACAATACCTAAGAAATCTATTAAGAAAATCCAAGAACATCTAGGTTTTAATCCAAAATGGACTAGGCATTCGCCAAGAAAGTCCAATGCCCAAGAGTTAAATAAAAATTCTAAAATTGGGCAATTAGAATTAGAAAACCAAGCCTTGAGGTCAAGGCTTGAGAAATTGGAAAAGACCCTAAACAAAATACAAAATCAATCTCAAGGGTCAAATTGTCAAACTCTTAGGTCAAGAAGTCAAAATCAACTTCTAGGACCTAAGAGTCAAAAGTCAACCAAGGGCAAGAATGGTTTGGGTCACAAACCTAAGTCAAAGGTGACTTACCATAGTGTTCCGTTTGACTATGGGACACTAACTAGGTCTAGGAAGACCAAGGTCAATGGGGAAGTCATTCCTAGAGTTGACCAAGGATTGTGCCTATTGGCCATGGTTTCGAAGCCACCTAGGATGACCACTAAGAAGGGTGTTAGGGAGGCAATCCCTAAGGTTAACCTAGGCAAGACCAAACTCACCAAGGCGAATAAGCCGAGGAGGGTCATGAGGAAGGTAGCTACGGAGGGTATCCCTAAGGAATCCCTAATGAACCCGAGGAGCTCAAATCGGTTTTGGGTGCCTAAGAGCGTGATTGATTCCCGCTAAGATGGGTTTAGGGTGTGCCAACCTTGATTGGATGGGTAGTTAACTCAACCATAATAAAGGTGGCACTTTAAGGTTACTTTCAAGGTTATGGTTACTTTGGAAATATCCTTGAGTCTTAATCTCAAATAATTTTAGGTTGTGTCAATATATATCTTGAAAACATGAAAATCAATAAAATTGACACGATCTAGATTTAGAGGTCATAGTGTGTACCTTTGATTATTGGCACACTTGGGAAGGTCATGTATCAAGAAATGTGTGGTTAAGATGTAAAGGTAATATCTAGAGTGATACTCAAGTGCCACACAACTTGATGTCTTGTATTCACCATGCTTCATATGTTTTACCATATGTTTGCATGGAAGGAATGTATAGGATAGATTACATCTCACAAAACAAGTCTTTTACCTTGATTGTGTATTTTAACACTTAGAAAGGGTGAGATGTTAGGTTTTGGAAATCATTGAATGTTAATGTTTGCAAAAATGAGATAAAACATTAAAATACATTAACAAATACATAAATAAAAGTATAACATCAATACATTCAAAATAAAAGATCTAACGTGATAAAATGGAATAATTAAGATGATAAAATTGAGATTTTCAGATTTTCAGAACTGGAAATCAGACATCAGTCGACTGATACAGTTATCAGTCGACTGATAACACTGTAGCGCGATACGATACGGCCATCAGTCGAGTGCTAGCTCCATGACTCGACTGATCGAACATCAGTCGACTGATGAGGTCCATCAGTCGACTGATGATACTGTTCACCGAGGCCGAAGGCCATCAGTCGAGTGCTCGACGAGCGATGAGTGATGATGCACATCACCGATCGATGGGCAACATCACGATCGATGCTATCAGAACACATTCACGAATGTTCGGCAGTCGATTGCCGAGCCGGATCAGTCGACTGCCGGCTCGGTAAACCCATTTTTAAACCGCCATCAGTCGACTGATGCTCCACATCAGTCGACTGAATCGCGTTTTTAAAACGCGAACCGCTAGGGTTCGGCGTTTCACGCGACGAACTCTTTCTTCTTCCTTCGGTCTCCGATCGCCGTCTCCCTCTCCGACCGACTATTCCGGCCGTGCCAACCTTCCAAAGTCCTAGGTTTGATAAACAAGCTTCTCCTCTTCCATTTTCCACCGATTTAGAGCCCTAGTTCACGCGATTTAGGGTTTATTTCTCTTGTTCCGTTTAGGGCTCCGGCGTCTAAAGCTTTCCGGTGATTTCTCCGGTGATCCTCAGCAACATTTGAGTCTTCCCTCCGGCACACACATGGCGCCTAAGTAACGATTTTTCTTTCCGAGCCCTAATTTTCATTTCCATTACAATTAAGGTTTATCTAATCGTGTATTGTTGTCATTGCATTGCATATCATCACATTACATTCATAATAGGAGAGCCCGTAGGAATGATCCATCCGAGAGTGAATCTCGATTGTACCAACCTATGTTGGTTAGGTACATCGATAGGAATTTTTTCAATAGGCATTGTAGTGACGTCATGGAACTAATTGCATACTACAATCTGATGAAAATCGTCTTGTGCACGCATCCAATCAATGATGACCTTATTAAGGAATTCTATCAAAACCTTAAAAAGGTGGATGACGGCCCTACATACACTACTCGCGTTGCAAAACGCGAGTTAGAGTTCACTCCTGCGATACTGCAGGAGTTTCTCGAGTGTAGGCCTTCAGATGACACCTTTATCTTTTACCATACCATGGACTTTCCTCTACCTGAGCCTTTTGCCCATATCTCTATGGAGTCCATGCATGAGCATATTTTTGGTTATCCTCGTCCACTAGCCCAGAATCTATTTCCTATCACCGAGTTATCTGCACCTGACAATGTCCTTTACAAGGTCATTATTGGGTGTTTTCTGCCCATTGTCACTCGGGGTCTGGCCAAGATTCGGCCTCCTCATCTCTTTCTTCTATATGCCATGCGTCATCAATTAGACATAAACTTTGCATTGAACATTTTCCACTGCATTGTGCATTTCACTTCGCATAAGGGAAAGTGCATATGCCATTTGGTCATATCATCACAGCATGGCTCGACTCCGTAGACGTCAACATCCATAGGGGCTCTCTGCGATAGCTATCGGAGGTGTACATCGATATCACCAGTAACTTCTCATTAGCGGCTATGGATGGGCGGCCGACAGATGGAGTTGGCGCCACGACCACCACCAGAAGACAGCAGCGGCCTCCTCACGCCCAAAGAGGCGCAGAGGACCACGAGGATGCAGAGACCATCGATACCAGGTCCATCGATTCATCGTCGTGGCCGACCGAGTCAGATTTGGGATTATCGATCGGTGGACTCTAGGTCGCCGAGATCGGCAGCCGTGCATCCTTCGCCGTACGACTTCGATAGGATGGAGGAGTCCTGTGGCGCATAGAGCGAAGATCACTCGATATTCTAGAGGGCTGGACTCGAGTCGAGCCTCCGCCGCCACCTCCTGCGGACGATTAGAGGATATTAGATTTTTTTGTGGTTGTCATTTTTGTAGTGAGATTGAGCATAGCCAATCTCCATTTTGAATGTAAAAGACAAATTTTAAGTTAAATGAAATCTTTGTTTCTGAAAAATCTTGTGTGTGTGAATGAATATTTATATAATTGTATTGCTATCATATACCATGTCATGACATTGTTTAGGGTTAACTTAGATGTCATGTGTTTTTAAATTTCATCATATGTCATGACATCATGATCATTGGCCATGTTTTAATAATGCTATTACTTATGCCATGATCATACATTCATGCATTAACTTGATTAAAATTGATTTAAGGACTATGGCATGACTTGGAGTCCCAGTAATAAGGGAATCAAGTAGAGTTGCTTTAGAAAATGCATGAAACCCTAGTTTAGGGAGAACAAAACCCACATCTCACATCTAATTGACATGTATGTGTATTTATACACCATAGATACATGTGAGATGCTAGGATATGAGTTAAGTTCAAGGTGCATAGTTTTTGCATCTAGATGAACTAAAACTCATCTAATTTTAGTTGTGGATCATTAGGAGAGCTCGTGTACAAGTCACATACATAGAGCCCAAGGAATATGATCCAAGATAAGGTTTTGAAAATATTTTAAAATCATTTTAGAAAACCTTGGTGAAGTCTATCTTTTGATAGCAATCACCATTGATGAAGTTGATACAAAATAGGGCCAAAACATTGAAAATTTCAATGGTTTTGAGTTTTGTATCAAATTCACTATTTTATGGGTAAAATATTTTTCAAACATTTTTCCCCCATTGTATGTGTCATAGGTATTATACGTATCCAATTTCATGATTTTTCGATATACGTATAATTATTTATGATTTTCTGAAACTCGATTCTGATAATCAAATTGAAATTTGACGTCGCCTGAGTGGCAATGATCGATGAGTGTGGCAATGATCGGTAATCGACAGAGTCATTGCCAAGGCTGATTTCGGGAAAACTAAGTTTGGTTAGTCCGTGTTCAGCCATGGCAAAGGTCCCTAACCACTCCTAATCCTAGGATATGCTTTGGGAAGTATTATAAAGGGTGAAAAGCTATTGGATATGGATTAGGAGAGTTGTTTAGGGTTTGTATCAATTTTAAGTTGTGGAAAGTTCAATGTTGAATTTCTAACCTTAATTTTGATGGTTTAGAGTTCCTATTGGCTTAGGGACTTCCCAAGGACATTGTTGGTGCAATGGTCAAGGGGGAGCAAGCCTTTAGGGGGAGATATCCATCTTGGGATGATGGATGTGTTTTTCTCCTTGAAGGGGAGAATGTTATCAATTTGGGAAATTGATGGATTTTTAGAAACCCAATTTGGAAGTTGGGAGAGTGAATAGGATTGCCTCTCCTTGAGTGATATGGGACTTATCATTAGGAAGATGGTAGGCATCCTAAGTATTGTTGGATCAAGGGGGAGATTGTAAGATCTCATTGAGACATGAGACATTGACCTCCTTGGAGAGAAAACCTTTTTGATGTTAGTCAAAAAGGGGGAGAATGTTTGGGGGAGAATATTTGGGATAATTGGTAAAGGATTTGAGTTAGTATTCTAACTCAATTATTTATTTGGTTTTTGCCAAACATCAAAAAGGGGGAGATTGTTGGTGCAATCGGCCCAGGTCACGATTGACCAGGACTCGAGTTTGGCTCGAGTGATGTTTTGATGTGTTTTGATGTTTCGATAAAAACATATGACAATATAATTGTCATGGAAAGTCCAAGTTGGACACTTGGCAGTTGGGAAAGTCCAAGTCCTGAGTACTTGGCAAATGGAAAGTCCAACATGTGTTGGCAAGGAAAGTCCAAGCATGGGTCTTGGCATGTAAAGTCCAAGCATGGTCTTGGCATGGAAAGTCCAACATGGGTTGGCATTTGAAGTCCAAGGGGATTGATATTGGCGGCGTAAAGTCCAAGCGGTAGTCTTGGCAGCATAAGTCCAATGGTTGGCGGCGTAAAGTCCAAGCGGAGTCTTGGCGGTGTAAGTCCAATGTGCCTTGGCGGTGTAGACACCGTTAGCATGACATAGCCGATGGAAGCACCTGAAGTCTAGCGCGATGGATGAACAAGTCATGGATGACTTGGAGGGATCCGAGAGGCGTGAGGCTGATGGAGGTGGCTAGAAGGCTTAGGTCTAGGCTAAGGGTGGTCTAGCAAGTATGGGGGAACCATACTTGAGTTAAAACCTCATATTTGGGTTATAGCCTGCGATCATTGCCATAGGGTTAGCGGTCGATCGATGCCAGCTGAGCGATCGTGATCGATGCGATCGGTGTGCTCGAATCCGCCAGAATCGGAGTCAAGACTCATCGGTCAGTGAGGACTCCATCAGTCGACAGATGGTCACAATCAGTCGACTGATGGTAGTTCAGTTGGACTTATCCAACGTGGAACTAGCCGTTGTCTCACGACAACAGTGGCATCAGTCGACTGATGGTCTCGATCAGTCGACTGATAGACTTTTTCCAGCACAGGTTGAAGCTATATATGGAGCTCGTGATGGAGGAAAAAGCAACCGGTTCTTGAGGGCTATTGGGGCAATTTGTTGGTGCAAATCAGGTCTCCAAGTGCAAGCAAGCAACCAAGCATTCAAGCAATCAAAATAAGTGTTGTAAAGTCTTTTCTTTACTTGTATTTCATATTTATATTGTATATTGCTTGTATTTCGTTCTTACTGTTGTAAGATCTATTGTAAGGGGTTTCTCCGCCTCCGACTTGTGTCGAGAAGGAGTGTTTATCATTAGTGAGTGTGTGTGCATCATTAGGGCTCTTTAGAGCTCGATCCGTGGAGTAGGAACCGTGCGGTTCCGAACCACGTTATATGATTGTGTTAGCTTGTTGTCTATTTCGTTATCGCTTTTATTATTTCTATTTCCGCTGCGCACTAACGAAATTGTAGACACAAATGCGAGCGAATTTCATCTACGCTATTCACCCCCCTCTAGCTATTCCAACGATTCCTAACAGTAGTCGACTGCCAGCATTGGCCAGTCGACTAATGGCTTGAGCAGTCGACTGATGTTCGGGTATTCGAGCACAGAATATTCTCGAGTTGACTGTTAGGGTTTAACAGTCGAGTGATGACTCGATCAGTCGACTGATGGGCATGATCAGTCGACTGATGGTATATCCGTTGAAACTTATCCAACATGGCTCATGTAGTTGTGAGACAACGGCTATAGGAGCAGTCGACTGATTGTCCCGATCAGTCGACTGCTAGGTGAAAATCAACCCAAATGCAAGTTATAAAAGTAGTTCATGGGGAGGTTTTTTGGCAAGGCTTCTTGAGGAGTTTTGGGGCGATTTGCTGCTGCAATTCAGGGTCTCCAAGTCCAACTCAAGCAACCAAACAAGCAAACATGATAAAGCTCATTTGTAAAGTTCTCTTTAAATTGATTGTTGTATTCATACTTGTATTTGCTTGTTTCTGTTGTATTACTTTATGTAATCATTTGTACGAGGTTTCTCCACCTCTGACGTGTTGTCGAGAAGAATTTTATTGGATTAATGGTGTGTGTTTGCATCGCTAGGGCTTTTAGAGCCGAATCCGTGGAGTAGGAACCATTCGGTTTCGAACCACATTATATCGCGTGTCTTGTGCATTGTATTTGTTTTTGTTGTGTATTTCTATTATTTCCGCTGCGCTAACAAATATCGTAGAAAATCAAGCACCCAAGAATGATCAAATTCCATGAAGCAACGAACGATGCTATTCACCCCACCCCACCCCCCCTCTAGTAGGCGCACAGGTCCTAACAGATGTGTTGGATAACCCTAGGCTTAACAAACTAGGATAATCGACTGCCCATGAGACCCATTCGTGGTAGCATATTATTGTGTGCAATTGATAACTAGATAGTCATTTACTCTAACTGCCCATGAGACCCATTTGTGGTTGCATGTTGTTGCGTGCAATCAATAGCTTGATAGCTACATACTCTATCTGCCCACGAGACCCATTTATGGTAGCATGTCATTGCCCGTAGACATTGAGTCTTTATATTGCCTATCTACCCACGAGTCTTGTTCATGATAGAATGTGGTTGCGTGTAGATAGTGCTTTGTATATTGCTTGTCAGCCCATGAGTCTCGTTCGTGGTAGCTCGCTGATAGTGCCCCTTAGTATTACCTCAAGAGCCATGAGGCTTTGTCGCGGTATCTTGATGTGTATTGCTTGTTGATTGAAGTTGGTTGTATATGTTATAGATGTATTTGTTATAATGCTGATCATTTTAGTTGCAGACTGATATCGGTACTCTGAGGTTTGGGTTACTCTATTTTATTTCCTTTGACTTCCATTACATCCATTATGTCCATTATGATTATGCACTATTTTCTATCCACCCACTGAGTGATTGTACTCACCCCCTCTTCTCATATCCTTCAGGTTAGCTGATAGAGGACATGTCCAGTTGACTTACCTTCACGTCGCTCAGAGAGTCCCTTGTCGTGTTGGTCCCACTACATCGTCGTGATGCCACTTTATTTTTTTTTTTTTTGTCGCATTTTATTTACATACTTGGATTTTGTCGCAATTGAATTTGGTGTCATAAATCTATTTTACTTTTAGTTTATTTATATTTTAGTCATGAATGCATGCAGTTAATATAATAACTCTATTATTATTTTGGAGTTTTCGTCATATATGGTTCCAGCGATGTATTTTGGAATATTGTCACTAAGGGGATCTTTCGTCATTTGGATGACGAATATGCTTCCGAGGCGTGGCATTACTCCTTAATCCTAAAGATTTGGTTTCATTAAGACATACTAGACATGCTTTATAACCCATTTTGCACCATCCAGAAACTACTTCATATGCTAGAAAGTCATGAAAGGTCCACATAACAGCAACATGTAATTGAAATACTTGTTCAGTCGATGCATCATATGCTTCCACCCCCTCATCCAATAGCTCCTTTAGTTTGTTTATCAGAGGTCGTAGATATACATCTTTCTCTTTGCGAGGTGATTTAGGCCCAGGAATTAAAAGAGACATAATCAAGTTTGGTGGCTTCATCATTTTCCATGGTGGCAAATTATAATTCACCAATATAACAGGTCACATACTATAAGCATTTGAAATGTTTCCAAAGGGATTAAAACCGTCAGTATCCAACCCTAATCAAATATTTCATGGATCACCTGTAAATATTTCATATGCATTGTCAAATTCTTTCCATGATTCACTATCAGTTGGGTGCCTTAATACACCATTTGTTTCAACTCGCTTTTCTTTATGTCATCTCATATCTTTTGATGTATGCTTCGAAATAAACAACCACTTAAGTCTCGATTTTAAAGGGAAATATCGAAGAATTTTTTGAGGATTCTTTTTCTTATTCATCTCGACGTACTTGTATCTGAGCTCTTTGCACATTGGACATGTATCTTTATTCTCGTGTTCATCCCAAAATAATATACAATCATTCTTACAGACATATATCTTCTCATATATCAATCCTAACTCTTTTAATAATCTTTTTTCTTCATAATGAGAGTTTCACATTCTGTTTGGGAAATGCCTCTTGCATTAACTGAAGTAACATATCAAAAGATTTTTTGCTCTAGCCATTTAACAGCTTCAAATGCATTACCTTCACCACAAAATTGAATACCGAAAAATTAGTACAATTGTGATATAGTTCTTTGTGTGCTTCTTCAAACATTGAAGTATAAGTTCGTCTAAAATCATAAGCATTCGTGTTTTCATTAATATCATCTGATTGAGCCTCATTGGTGTTTATATTTTCTGTATTTCGTAAATCAATAAACATGTCTTCAAAATTATCTACTTCAACATCAAAATCATTGATGGATGATGCAGAAGCTTCTCTATAAAAGTTTCATACTTCACATAATTTATCAAATTCTCACATATAAGATGTCCTCACACATAATCCAACTCATATTTAAATAAATTGGCACATCGATGATATGGATAATAAATTTTTGATAAATTCAGACTGATCATGTAATTCTCTGCTACATTTAAAAACTGATTCAACTCATTTATATATTCAGGACTAATATGATTCTAAATTATTATCCAACTTTTATCCATATTTTAAAACCTAGCAAAACATATATTAGATGTCAAATTATTTAATAAATAAGTCTTATAAATAAGTTTGATGGTAACTTTTAATACAATTATTTTAGCAACTTAAATATATTGATCACATCAAAATTAATCATAAAATTTATGATTTAAATATGAAAAATAACCATAAGAATCAATATATCTAACAAATTATAATCTGAGAATCAAAAAATCATACCATTATCCAATAAACTTCAAAATAATCCTAAAATGACCATCTAAATATCAAAATATCTCTAAATTTATCATCCAAGCAACAAATTAACTCTAAACAACCTTTTTATCGTAAGCATAAAAATAAATTATAATTCCTACTTCCTTAACCTTAACCCTAAAAATATCTATCAAACATATAGACAAATCAAGTAGGTCATACACAATGGGTGGGGCTAGATAATTAGACATTCTTGCAGACAAAATAGTACAATAAAATGTTAACGAACAAAATTTAAATGTTCCTAAAGTGTCATAGTACTTAATGTATTGTAAATCTCTTTTCATGGGGACTTAAAGCAAGGTAAAAATAGGTATTACATAAAATTTCTATAGATCGTTGATTTCATATTTATTTAGGTGCATGAATAGATATGAATAAATATATTACAAGATAAATTAACACACATCGTTTACCTAATAATTTCTATAATAATTATCTAAGTATAAAAAAAATCATAAATTCCTCATCTAAGTATCCAAACATCCCTAAATTTTAATCTAAAATTCATCGTCTAAGTATCCAAATATCTCTAAATTTATAATCTAATCATAACAATAGCATAAAAAAGATCATTAATTTTATTTTAAAACATAAGACAATTTCTACAATTTTTTTTTAAAGGCTCCAAAAAAACCTAAGTCGAAGGCCGAGCTGGAGATGGAGACAGGCAGGATGCCGGAGTCATAGATTGGAGTTGGAGACGAAGGTCGAGCAGGAGGCTGAAGCTAGCAACCAAGCTGGATAGCTAGGAGAATCGACGGAGTCGGGGTGGAGGACGGAGTTGGCGGACGAGAGGTGAGAGGCGGAAATGAGACGACTCGCAAGAGCAGGAGTCGGAGAGGAAGAATCGCTGGAGCAGGAGTCGGAGCGGAAGAATCGCCGGGAGTGGAAGAATCGCCGGATGAGAGGAGTTGTGCAGAAATTTGGGGGAATACGGCGGGTCAAGATTTTTTTTACTCGTATATTAATGATGAAAAAATTTATTTCGTCACTAACATTTATTACCTTAGCGATGAACTTTACATATCGTCGCACAAAATAAGTGCCATCAGTCAACTGGTGGTATACACCAGTCGACTGTCTATAATTTGGCCAGTCAGAGAATGTTTTTCAATCGACTATCATTATTCATGATGAATAGTAGGAATATTGTCGCTAAACATATATATATAAGTGATGAACTTTTAGTTTCGTCACTAATACTTATTTTGAATAAAGACTAGTGACGAATATTTTTAATTCATCTCTAATAGTTTTATATTAGCGACGAAAAATTACTATTTCATCACAAATATAATATTATTCCGACAATTAATATTTTTAATACGTCTATTTATGACCATCATAAAATTCATCATTAATTGTTACTGTTAGCGATGATTTATTAATTCGTCACTAATATCTCATCGCTATTTTATTAATTTCATATAGTGACATAGAATATTACTCAAATATAAAAATAATTTTAAACCTTTGCCAACTAGGTCAATATCCTAATGTCAAATTCAACCATTTGTTATCTGCTTGCACTAGTATATTCATGTTTTCAAAATAACCAAAACACTAAAAAATTATTATATATAAATTTTGATCAAAATAGTTACAATTATATATATAGTTATGTACCAATTGGATATTATAGTAGTGTTGACCTTTGGCTATCATAGTAGTATTGACCAAAATCATTTCAGGGATATATTAGGTTTGACCAAACTTATTATTATTTTATTTTTTATTTTTACAAATTATATCACTTTGATCTTCATTATTATTTTTACATTCTGTGATATTTTTCTTAAAATTTGTAAGTTTTTTTTAAATTTACATTTGATATTTTTATATTTATAATTCACGTAATATTTTTTTTTGAAAAAATGACATAATTGTTAGGGCAATCAACCCATGTGATATAGTTTTGATGTGTGTGGCAAATGATTTAAGTTAGGATTGATATGGATTTAATGTGTGCGTTGAAGTCATGCAGGACTTAGTAATTCGCACATGGAGCATTGGTAAGTTTCACCTCTCATGACTCAGTCTTTGAGTCAGTGAAAGATGCATTGCGGAAGCCATGCATTTGGTGCATCCGAGGGACCGTCGGATGAGGAGCATTGGAGTGAAGCCGGAGGAAGTAGACTTCAGGGCAAGACGCGAAGGATGGCACTGCGAAGCCATGTGCTTGGCGCATCCGAGGGACGTGGTCGGACGAAGACAACTTCAAAGGTGAGGGACTCCAAGGGAATGAGAGTGAGCGATTGTAACCCGGGATGAGGTAGCTCCTAGATGATCTTGGCCAATTTGGCTAACTGTCGGATGGGATTTCCCAACATCAGTCGACCGCCATGTCATGGCTGATCGGGTCGATCGGCTGACTCAATCGGTGTTCGAGTGCCGGTTCATGTCCCATCGATGATCGCCAAAGATTGATAGTCGATCGACAAAACCACCAATCGGTGATGATGGAATCGATCGGTAGTTGCAAGGTTTCGAGACGAGAATGTTGATCGATCGGTGCTCGCCGCACTCGGTGATGTGGGAGTCGTTGGATGAAATCCAATGTGGAAGAAGCTATTATAGGACAATGGCTACAGGATCAGTCGACTGATCGAGGCATCAGTTGACTGCCAGGCACCCAACGGGAAGAAAGACTTCTTCTCTATAAAAAGAAGCCTTGGGTGATCTTGGGAGAAAAATGGTTCATTGCTAAACATCTCCCAAGCGCTCAAAATGATTTTCCTCCTCTTCCTTGTGTTTATTTTCATCTTATTGTAAGAGGAGAGAATTCTTGTAAGGAAAGGTTACCTCCACCTAGCTTTGTGCAAAGGAAAGATTAGTGGAAGGTTTAAGGCGTGATTCACCTTGGACGAATTGGGTCGTGGATTAGCGGCAAGGTCGTGAACCACGTTACATCTTGGTGTTAGCGTTTGATTTCCTTTACTTATTACTTTGTCTTTATTGTTTATATTTTCACTTGCGCTAACAAATTTGTGGACGAGCCATCAACGAGTAAATTCCACCGTACAACGAAAGAGGACTATTCACCTCCCTCTAGTCGGCCACCGACATTCAAAAAAGTGGTATCAGAGCCAAGTTGCTTGTCACCGGACTAACCGTCGCAACAAGCACAATCAAGAGATGACCGACTCCAACATTCATCCGCCGAAGTTTGAAGGAGAATTCGCTTGGTGGAAAAAATGAATGGAGGTATTTTTTGAAACCGACTTTGATATTATGTTGATAATGAAAAATGGTTTCGAGATGCCTAGGGATGAAGAGGGGAGAGTACTAGAGAAGTCAAGGTGGACTAAAAAGCAAAGGGAGGAGCACCTTGCAAATTCAAAGGCCAACCACCACCTCTTCAACACGCTCCCCCAACAAGAGATCAACCGGACTGGAGAGTGTGCAAGCGCCAAGGAGATGTGGGAAAGATTGGTAGAGCTTCATGAAGGCACTTCCAAGGTGAAGCTTGCAAGAAGAGACCTTCTCCGCTCCCAACTCAACAACAGTAAACTCGATAAAGGGGAGAAGGTATTATCACTACACTCTTGATTCAAAAAAATAATTAATGGTTTGTCTAGTGTAGGTGAAAAGCTCTCCAACCGAGATATGATAATGAAGGTTATAGATGTCTTTCCTTGATCCTCAAAGTGGAGCTCCATGGTAGACTCCTTCTACATTTCGAAGAATCTAGAAGTGAGCACCCTAGAAGAATTCTTCTCCACCATAGAGTTACATGAAACAAGGCTTGAAGGAATAAGTGAAGAACCAAGCATCAAGCCATCAAGGGGAGTGGCACTAATGGTCAACAAGGGGAAGAAGAAGAAGGAAACGCCACCTTCATCATCGGATGAAAACTCCTCCTCCTCCTCCATGGATAGCACAGAAGAAGCATACATGGTAAGGAAGGTAAGACGTGCTTTGAAAATTTTTAAATTTAACAAATCTAATGATAGGAGGAGAAGGCCAAGGAGGAAGATAATTTGCTATAATTACCAAGGAGAGAGACATATAAGAGATGATTGTCCCCTCTTGAACAAGAGAAAAGAAGAGAGGAGGAAGAAAGAAGAAAAGAAGAAGGAGAGCAAGAAGAAGGAGGATGAAAAGAAAACCAAGGAGAAAGGGAAGGCAAAGGCACACAAGGCCACATGGGATGATCCTTCATCCTCATCATCCAAAGAAGAAGCCTTCACAAACCTTTCCCTAATGGCAATAGATGATTTGAACACCTCCTCCTCCGAGCAAGAAGAAAGAAGAACAAATGAGGAGAGCTCAAGTGAAGGGGGAGCTTCATCCTCATCCTCATCGGAATCGGAGGAAGAAGACATGGAAACTATGGTAATGAATCTTTCTCCTAAGAAAATAGTTTCCATTATTTCAAGTTTAACTAGGGACTTATTTAAGATGAAAAATAGAAATAAATGCATTCAAAATGAGATTAAGGCCCTAGAGAAAAAACTAGAAAATGCATGCATTAATGTTAATGATTATATTCCTTTTGATGTGAATGATGCATGCATTGAGGAAAATAAGGGTTTAAGGGAAAAGGTAGATCACCTAACTAAAGCCTTAGAAAAATTCACCATAGGCTCCAACACATTGAACATGATCATAGGAAACCAAATGGCAAGTTTCAATAGGAAAGGCCTAGGATATAAGGGAAACAAAAATGAAAAGGTCTATCATTGTTTAATTGCAAGGGGTCAAGCCAAAAATAAAACAATAGCTAGAAAATTGGGTTCCTAAATCCATCCTTAAGGGTTAGGAAAATCCTAGGATAGTCAACCATGTGGATTTTACTTATATCATATTGAATGGTTGACTTAGGATGGTATGGGTTATAAATTTTTAACATAGTGTTGAGTGATGATAATGCATAACCCATAAATTGAATGTTTAAATCATGATTCATTCTCAATTTTATAATTTATAATCATGATATGCAATGATTGATAATTTATGATCATTCTTGATGCATGTTCATGATTGGGTTTTTAGGATGATACTTAACCATGGGTAGAAATGCATAAAATTTTGGTTAAGTGTAAACACCATTAGGAACATCTCACATCCAACTATAAGGCTAACTTGATTGAGAACATAGCAATGGGTGAGATGATAGGATGATACAAATGGTCCATTAATGCTTATGGCATTTAGATGGGTCATTATGTGTATCAATAGAGAAATAATAGACCAATCATGGGGAAAGCATATGTTTAATTCATAGACATATTGCCCAAATATCATGGTTGGATATTTTAAATGTTTTAAAACCATTTTATGCCTTTCAAACAATGAGTTCATGTTTTAAAAAGTTTCAAGGCAAAGCTAGGCTTTAAAATGGATACAAACTTTAGACATTTTTATAACTTTTGAGTTTTTGCCAAACTTTCAAAAATAAAATGAATTTCATGAAAAATTATTTTTCACTAATAAAGGAACTCAATAGAAATATGTACTCAAAATTTAACGATTTTTTGAATTTCCTAGAATTTTTAATGTATTTCTGAAATTGGAGTTCGAAAATTAAAAAACCTGAAATCTGTGTGCCAGTCGATTGATCATCTGATTCAGTCGACTTATGTACTGTGCACAAGCATAGTAACCTATTTTTATCAGGTTTTGAGTGGATTTTGGTATATTCTTCCATTAGAGTTGATGTCATACATATATAACATTTGCATAATATTTTTGATGGTGTCAAAGGGGAAGAATTGATAGGTTTAAGTTAATCATGATAAAAGGAAAAAATTAGCATGTCTTAAGGGGGAGTTGCATGTTTAAGGGGGAGTTTGATACTCATGTTTTTACTTACATGCTATCTTGCCTTATGTTTATGTTATTGTTTTTACCTAACTTAAACAGATTGTCACACATCAAAAAGGGGGAGATTGTTAGGGCAATCAACCCATGTGATATGGGTTTGATGTGTGTGGCAAATGGTTTAAGTTAGGATTGATATGGATTTAATGTGTGCATTGAAGTCATGCAGGACTTAGTAATTTGCACATGAAGCATTGGCAAGTTTCACCTCTCATGACTCGATCTTTGAGTCGGTGAAAGATGCATTGCGGAAGTCATGCGCTTGGTGCATCAAAGGGACCGCCGGATGAGGAGAATTGGAGTGAAGCCGAAGGAAGTAGACTTCAGGGAGAGACGCGAAGGATAGCGCTGCAAAGCATGCGCTTGGTGCATCCGAGGGACGTGCCCGGATGAAGACAACTTCAAAGGCGAGGGACTCCAAGGGAATGAGAGTGAGCGATTGTAACCCTAGACGGGGTAGCTCCTAGGTGATCTTGGCCAATTTGGCTAAGTGTCGGATGGGATTTTCCAACATCAGTCGACTGCCATGTCATGGCAGTCGACTGCTCCAAGTCAATTGTTGACTCGACTGGTGTTCGAGTCTGGTCTGTGTCCCATCAGTCGACTGCTAAAGATTGTCAGTCGAATGATGAAACCACCAGTCGACTAATGATGGAATCAGTCGACTGGTTGCAAGGGATTCGAGCACAAAATGTTGATCAGTCGAGTGCTCGCTTCCGACACTCAACTGTTGGCTCCATCAGTCGACTGATGGGATGATTAGTCGATTGATGTGGGAGTTATTGGATGAAATCCAACGTGGAAGAAGCTGTTATAGGGCAATGGCTACAGGATCAATCGACTGATAGAGGTATCAATCGACTGTCAAGCACCCAACGGGAAGAAAGGCTTCTTCTCTATAAAAAGAAGCCTTGTGTCATCTTGGGAGAAAAATGGTTCATTGCTAAACATCTCCCAAGTGCTCAAAACGATTTTCCTCCTCTTCCTTGTGTTTATTTTCATCTTATTGTAAGAGGAGAGAATTCTTGTAAGGAAAGGTTACCTCCACCTAGCTTTGTGCAAAGGAGAGATTAGTGGAAGGTTTAAGGCATGATTCACCTTGGACGAATTAGGTCGTGGATTAGCGGCAAGGCTGTGAACCACGTTACATCTTGGTGTTAGCATTTGATTTCCTTTACTTATTGCTTTATCTTTATTGTTTATATTTCCTCTTGTGCTAACGAATTTGTAGACGAGCAATCAACGAGTAAATTCCACCGTATGATGAAAGAGGACTATTCACCCCCCTCTAGCTGGCCACCGACGTTCCAACAATAATTTGTATTATTTTTTTACTTTTTATTTTTAAAGAATTTTTTATTTGTATTTTTAAAATTTTATATTATCTTGTAGTTTTAATTAAAACTATCATATGATTTTGTTGGGTCTATTGAGATAGTCTATATTAGTATCTATTCGATTTGTCTTCTTCTTCGATAGAGACAATTGAGGGGGGTCATTAATGTGACGGTTCCATATTATTTTTATAATAGGATTTTGCTAAAGCAAGTATGGTAGATCAATTGGATAGTTAATTAGTATAATTTTTTTTTTAGACGAGTGGTTGGAAGTGTAATGAATCTAAAAGAATAATGGACAAAAATTGAGGACATTGTTGTCAAAAGTGTTTTTCATTTTGAAAAAAATTAAAAAAAAAAGCATCTCATCTTATTTTACATTATAAATATATCTTTATTCAAATATTATTGTACCAACTATAATCATAATTGTTACAACATAGAGCAAAATTGCTCCAACTTTATTAAAATAACTAGACATGAAACACTAATAAATTAAAATATTTTTTACTAATTTAGTTAAAATTATTCCAATTTTATCATAATCGCTCCAATATTATTGTAATAATTATATCCAAAGCTACTGCATGTTAAAGTAGTTATAGCTATAACTGCTACATTACATATGGAATTGTATTATGCCAAATTATTTTTTTACTAACTTTATCAAGTTGCTTTAATTTGATTGAAATTACTCTGTCAAATATATATATAACACTGCTCTTAATTATTCTAGTCAAGTATTAATATGCAAGGACAATATTAATGTATAGAGAATAGCATATAGGTCAATGATAATTTAATCTCACAAGTCATGGATATGTGATATCAAGTTAACACATGGGTACATATTAGAGACTATGTACTGAATTGATCCATCATGAAAATATTTCATGGATCATTATATGAGTGTCATAAACATTCTCATGTGACTATTAGTATGAATAATCCTTAGACCTGAAGTCACTACGGTTCCCTACATAATGAGTTGTATACTTTTGCTTCATCAAACATTACATGTAACAAGGTGACTACAAAGGCGATCACTGGATATACAATAAGTTATGCGGAGGGATGTGAGTAATATAGATGAGATCTATCCCTTTCATATGATGGAAGTGATATCTATGGGCCTCTTGATAGAGTAGGACTGCTAAAATGCATGGTCATGCTCAAATAAGTCAATATGAGATATTGAGCTTATTTGGTTGAGTAGTCTACTTGGAGATCAAGAAACTCATGATTGATAAGAGGATGATACAATCTATACCTCATTGATCAATCTAGATATCAAGGATAGAAGGACTAAGTCATACAAGATAGTAGTCACGGAAAGGTTATGTCGGATCTCGACATTCTCGTCACTTGGGTAGCAACGATGTATTGCTAGATATCGCTCATTGCTTATGTCTCTAAAAGAGTTTTAAAAATATTGTCAACGTTATGAGAACCTATTGGATCACACACTTAGGACATGTGAGTTGGAGATAACTCATGTGATGAGTCATTGGACCATCGGATTGAGTCTAATGTAGATTAGACTCATTGAGTGGGATTCAAAGTATACCCAATGAATTTGACTCGAGTTAGACTTAAGTCAAATTCGGATTGAGTAGGACTCAAGGTATACCCAATGAATCTGACTCGAGTTAGACTCAAGTCAAATTCGGATTGAATGATACTCACCATTAAGAAGGGTTGCATGCTAATTAAGATGGAATTAATGAGTTGTTAATTCCATGAAAACTAAGAGTCACAAACCTTTCATATTCAATGGTTGAATATAAAAGAGGATTTGATGAGACTTTTGGTTTCGTGGGTGTTGTTTTTTTCTTGAGTGTGATCTTCTTCACCTTGCTCTTCTACCTTCTTGGGCGAATCAACACCTTGTGGCTAGCACCACAGTTTGGTTCCTCCTCGTCTCACGGTTCGTGTGGATACCGTTGAGGCGCGGACATCCTGACTGCGCTGAGATCCGGACACCTTGCACGCAAGTGTTGCTAACGGGATTGCGAAGGGCTCGCATCGAAGGTAACTACGAATCTCATAGGATAGAATCGATCAGACGAATATGATTTTCGCTGGATCTCTAGAGGGATCCTATTTTTCCGCTACTATGTGCTTGTGTTTCCGAGCGCGCATGGATTCTCAACAGTTGAAGGGCAGAATCAATCCCTAAAAATACAAATGAGAGTCTCGTGATTAACCAACGTACCATTGCCCTGGGAGATGTAATAGTAATGTTCATAGCTACTACAATGTGTATCAACTATAAACATAGTTTTTATAACATGAAACAAGTTACAATAATTATACTCATAGTTGCTACAATTCTAATAGATATGACCATAATTGCTATAATCAATGAGATGATTTTGCCTAAATTGGAGTGACTAATCTTGGAAGTGAACTACACCTCCCAAATATAATCTCGACTGACTCTAGAGGTCCCTCGATTAGTTGGTCTATATGAGGACCTAAGTACCAGCTCTGGGTGAGGCGGACGATCCCCTTATAGACCTCACGATTGGACGTACTCCTGCTTTTAAATTTAATCCTCCACTAGCCCTATTTACATTGGTGTTTGCCTTGCTTTTCAACCTAAACTCTTGTCAAACCCAACCTAAGCTCTTATTGAACCTGACCTAACATCTTGGAAAACCCAGCCTAACTTCTTATTAAGGTAGTTACTTTTGAGGGTATTGAAAGTGTTATATTGGTTGATTTTGCATTGGTGTTTTCCTTATGAGGTTGGATTTGGCCAGAGGTCAGGTTGAGTTCGATAAGACATTAGATCGAATTCAATAAGAGGTCAAGTCAGCTTTGCAAAGCAAACATCAATGTAAGTACGTAGGTTCGAGGGGAGATTGATACTGCTGTTACCTCTTCTCTATGAACCGGATAAGAGGGCTCACATGTAAGACATTATCCGAACTAAATAATTGGTTCGGCGAAGAAAGAAGGGAAGAACGGTTCGAGCACAAGCACCTGGGACAATTGGAATGGGAGAGCCAGTTGAGGTATTGGCACGGCGAAGCGAAGGCGGAGGGCGCTTCGCTAGGAGATGAACGAAAATTGGTTCGGCTTAGTGAGCCTAGAAGCAGGGGGACGGATGAAAATTGACTCGACCTAGTTCGTCCGGATGTAGTTTGGTGCAGAAAGGAGAGGAGTTGGTTCGGGTCACTGAAGAACCCAAAGGCTATGCCGCACGTGAGCTATAGGTCTAGATTAGTTTCACCGAAGGCAAATGGTTGAAAGGGACAGACTAGCCTATTTTCCGAAATGTAGATGAGAAGATGTTATAAAACAAAAGGGAGGGTCCCCACACAATATTTCGAGGAGCCTTCGCTCCTCGTATCTGTAACAGAATTATTCTCCAGGTGGACGTGGTGGCCATGTGTACGATGGGGAAAGCTTGTGAGGCAACAACTGATGAGAGGAGGAGGATAAAAGGGAAGGAGATGACAGAAGGAAGGGGATCCGCATTATTCCAACCAGCAAAAAACAAAGACGCATTGGGAGAAGGAAAGCTATCACTTCGCTGGAGAAGGAGAGTAGTGATCTGGACCTTTCGTGTACTCTTTTTTATATCTTGATTTGACTGTAAGAGGTTTTCTCCTCCATCTTCAGAAGTTTCTTTTCCACGAAGGAGGACGTTCATAGTGAAAGTTCTTTGGCACTGCATCCGGTGAGAAAGCTCACCTCCATGGAGTAGGAATCCTTATTTCGAACCACGTTACATCCGATGTCTTGGTTTTGTTGTCTGTGTTGGTTTGTGCCTCTTTGCTTTACTCTTTCGTCTTTACTGTTGCGGCTAGAGAGAACCCCCAAAGCTTCCTTCATGCTTCATCGCATCGAAAGGAAGCGAACAGATCTTCTTCACCGCATCAGTTGGCACCGTCTGTGGGAAACATTTGAGCGAGATGTAGAGATGCAGCCAGAAGAGATACAACACCCAGTTGCCTCCGCAGCGGAGGAAACCCCCATTACAATACTACCATCACAACTGGGCCTTGGTGGACAACGCCGTGACTGAGGCCCTCGCCAGAGAAAGGAGAAGGATAGGATATCTTCATCCTCACTCTGGTGAACCTTCTTCTCGAGGACCACCACCAGAGGTGCCCCCTCCGCCTCCTACAACCATTAACATTGAAGTATCGCCTGGAGAGGGGACGAGAGGGCGAGAACACCAGAAAACTATACTATTAACCTAGAATCGACGAGAAGAACAAGGCGAAAGTAGGTCAACTAGGGCTCCGGAGGTTTACGAGCCCAGCCCTTTTACCATGGATATCCTTTCAGAAGTCCCACCATCATACTTTCGGAATCCCCAAGTAGAAAAGTATGATGGTTCAACAGATCTGTAAGAACACCTATCGCAATTTGCTGGAGTGTCCTCACTCCACTGCTATACCGACGCCCTCAAGTGCTGAGTCTTCCAGACCACCTTAACCGGTTCGGTACAAAAATAGTTCAACACCCTGCCCCCGGGGTCTATCACTTGTTTTGCTGATTTTCTGGGAATGTTCCGCTAGGAGTTCGCCAGCTGTAAGGCGTATAAGCATGACAACTCTATCCTGCTGCACATTATGCAGGGGCCCTCAAAATTACTCAGAGGGTATCTTTATCAGTTTACCTTCGCAGCCAGAAATATCCCTTCTGCAAGGTCGGAAGCTTTCAGAGTCGCCATCCCGCACGGGCTGAGGGAGGGCCCCTTCCTCAGTTCCCTTTTGAGAATTAACAGCTACGAGGAGCTGTTAAGTCGTGCGGAAAAATTCATCAACGAGGAAGAAGGACTGAAAGTGCAGAGGGTCGAGCACACTACCGCAGCAGTCCCAGCCGAAAGAAATCGCCCCGCCGCCCCTCAAGCGCCTCCCCGGCGGAGATATGTGTGACCTCTTCTATTGGAGGCTCCCAGGTCTCGGTTATTGCTACAGGGTGCTCGCCCTGCGCAGCCATTATAGATTATGGCTGCCGATGCAGTTCCTCCTGCGAGGACTTGGAAGGAGCGGGAGATGGAATTCTATGATCAACAGGGTCTACTACAGTGACCCTCAGGGTACCGGGGAATACCTCACAATCCTCCCACCCAATTTTTCTACCAATACCATATAGAGTACAGCCATGCCAGCGGTCGATGTTTCAAGCTGCAGGAGGAGTTGGAGTGCCTTCGTGCTGCCTACCCACAATTGAGGCCTCATACGGGGGGGCCGGCACGGCGAGGGCAACGACCCAATGTGGGTCATCCGGGGCCATATAACCAACCACCGCAAGTTACTCCCCCCCCCCCCCCCGGACCCCCAAACTCCATCCCAATAGGTTTTTCCCCAAGGAGGCCCATCAGGTGAGGGCCCATCATCCAATCCAAATAACGTCCCCACACAGGGGGTTATTCATGTCATTGCAGGAGGACCCACCGACGGAGACTCCAATCGGGCGCGGAAGTCGTACGCCCGCCTCATGAAAAGTTTGGCCATCATCACAGACCAGACTGTCCAAACTGCGCCGCCGATCTCATTCAGGCCAGAAGATCTCCGAGGCATCCTGATGCCCCACACAGATGCCTTAGTGATCCGTATTTCCCTGGCCAACTACAAAGTGGCCAGGGTATTGGTTGATTCACAAAGCTCTGTCAACATCCTCTTCCAAGAGGCCTTTGGACAGATGCAGCTGGGAAATGCTCAGCTAGAAGATGTGGTCACACCCCTCTTTGGGTTCGCGGGACATGTGGTCCACCCCATAGGGCAGATTTCATTGTCCCTGACTCTGGGCACAAAGCCCAGCCAAAAAACTAGTATAGTCCCCTTCCTCATTGTGGATGCTCCGTCCACTTATAATGCAATTCTTGGTCATCCCTTCCTTGCCATTTTTCAGGCGGTGGCTTCCCCGTACCACCAGAAGGTGAAATTCCCAGTCGGACAGTTGGTTGGTGGGAGAAGTCTGAGGCGAGTAGAAAGCCGCTAGGAGCTATTATGTGCAAATGGTCCGGGATGATCAGAAGAAGGCCCGAACTGATGACCCCAAAGGAAAGGCCATCGTCATTTCTGATGTCTGCGTCCTGGAAGAATTTCCTCCCAAGCCGGGCAAGATAGAGGAAGGGGAGCTGGTGGAGATAGCTTTGGGAAAGGCCACACGGGTGGCACAACAGCTGGAGGTCAATGAGGAGTTGGTGGCCTGCCTAAAGAAGAACGAAGACATCTTCATAGGAGACGTGCATGAACTTATGGGAATTGACCCTCGCATTGCTGAATACCATCTCAACATAACCAGAGGAGTACGACCCATCCAATAGAAGTGGTGACACTTTGGACCTGAGAAGGACAAGGTTATAGCTGAGGAAGTAGATAAATTATTAAAAGCGGGTCATGTGAACAAAATCTGATTCCCCGAGTGGGTCTCCAATGTAGTCTTGGTCCCCAAGCCTTCTGGGCAGTGGAGGATGTGTATTGACTTTCGCAATTTGAATAAAGCGTGCCCTAAAGACTGCTACCCCTTGTCTCGTATTGATTAGTTGGTGGATTCTACAGTAGGATATGAAGTGGTGTCCTTAATAGATGCATACCAGGGATATCATCAAATACCCTTTGCTAAAGAAGATCAGAAGAGGGTTAGTTTTGTGACAACAGGAGGGTTATATGTTTATGTGGTAATACCCTTCGGCCTAAAAAATGCTGGGGCCATGTACCAACGGCTCATGGATAAGATCTTCGCAGAGCAAAAAGGAAAAAATATGGAAGTTTATGTGGATGATATCCTAGTCAAATCAAAAACCACTCGAGATTTGGTTAAGGATCTAAATAAAACTTTTGCTACATTGAGACGGTATAATATGAAGTTGAACCCTAAAAAAATGCCTATTCGGGGTAAAAAGCGGTAAATTCTTGGGGTATATAGTAACTGAGAAGGGGCTGCAGGCTAACCCAGAGAAGGTGCAAGCACTGTGCAATATGAAGTCACCCACTAATTTGCGAGAGACTCAAAAGCTAGTGGAGAGGATTGTTTCCTTATCTCGATTTATAGCCAGATCGGCGGACAAAGGGCTACCTTTCTTCAAGATCCTACGCAAAGCTACCAAGTTTCAATGGGATGATCAGTGCAAGCAAGCTTTCCAAGAGTTGAAGAAGTATCTAGCTGGACTTCCGTTACTAGCTAAGCCAATGGCAGGAGAGCCATTGTGGATGTACTTGGTCATCTCAGAGGGAGCTATCAGTTTAGTTTTGTTGAAGCAAGAGGGTTCTCATCAACAGCCTATTTATTATACCAGCCATATTCTGAAGCGGGATGAATCCCGTTACACCGAGCTGGAGAAGTTGGCATATATTTTAGTCTTGACAGCCCGTAAATTGAGGCCATACTTTTTGGCTCATCCTATCACTGTTTTGACTCATAGTGAATTGGGTAAGGTGGCCACCAAGCCTAATTTTTCTGGAAGATTGGCTAAATGGGTGGTAGAACTAAGCGAATATGACATTTACTACCAACCCCGAACCATTATCAAGGCTCAAGCGCTTGCTGATTTTCTGGCTGAAGTACTTGTTGGTTCGGGGAGCAACCTGTCAACAAAAGTAGAAGAGTCAGATACATGGAATGTATTTGTGGATGGTTCTTCGGGATCCACGGGTAGTGGAGTTGGAGTCTTGTTAATTTCCCCTGATAAAGAGGAGACGTACATAGCCATGCGTCTGGAGTATCGGGCGTCTAATAACGAAGCAGAGTATGAAGCTACTAGCGGGGCTACAGGCTGCTAAAGTTGTAGGGTCCACCTCAATTATAATCCACTCTGATTCCCAGTTGGCGGTATCACAACTTCAAGGCTCTTTCACGGTTCGAGAAGAAAGACTGCACAAATACTTGAAGGCTTTTGAGAAAGAAAAGGCTTATTTTCGTCAAGTCCTTTGGAAGTAGATTCCAAGGGAGAACAATGGGAAGGCGGATGAATTGGCTCGGTTGGCTAGCGCGATGGAAGGGGCAAATCCATTTGAAATGGTTCGTGTGGAAATCCCTACTTCTCTGACGATATGCAATGTGGAGGAGATTATGCTCGAACTGTAGGGTTTTACTTATCGAGTCCGTGAGGGAAAACTTCGCTTCCCCTTCACCTCGGTTGCTTGACCATGGCGATCCCTTCTATGTCCCCAGATTAAAAAAAATTTAATCATAGACAAAAGGGATTGTCAAAGCAACCAAGTCATCGTCGTGCTATTCATTTAGAGAGGTCACTTGAACAAACTAGTTGTTCAAGCAACCATCCTCTATTCTATGAGTAGCCGTGGAATAGACGATGTCCGGATCACCGGTTTTTGTGTTTATGCTCAGGATCCAAGTATTATTTAGCCATTTATAGATTTATATCATGCTCATTGTTGAAAAACAAATACAAGCAAGTAACATATAAAGATTAGAGAATCGATATACCTCTCAATCTTCTAATATATGTCCTTCCTCCTTTTGGACGTCGTGTGGGCGACGCTCTACCAAAAGTCGAAGCTCCTAGATCGCAAATCTTCCTTCATTGCTCATCCAAAGCAAGAGGAAGAATAGAAACAAGGCTCATCTCCTTCCTATAGCCAACCAACAAGCAACAAAAGAAATGCTTGCCGCCGGCCAACAAGGAGAAGGAGATAATGGTGGAAACTGGCCAAGACACCAAGCGAAAGCCCTATATCTTGTTTCCACCACCTAAGGAGAAGGAGAAGGGGTCTTTGGATCATGTCCAAGGGCTGGGATAGGGTTGTGGGCGCCGGCCACCAAAGGATAGGAAGAAGAAACCAAACTACTTCCTTATTTGGTGCCACCCAAGCCTCCTAAACCCTAAGCTTCCAAACCCTAATGCTAGCTTTCCTTATTGCCGGCCATGGAAGAGGGGAAGAAGAATAGGATGAGCTCATGCCAAGGTAGAGAGGAGAAGAATAGGGGCCAGCTAACCTTTGGAAGAAGAAGGAACACCTCCTTGAGTTGCCGCCCACGCTAATCCCCAAAACCCTAACCCTAGCCACCACTCCCAATCCTAATCTAATTAGGATTGGTTGCCGCCCAAGGGAAAAACCCTAATCCCCTCATCCATTAGTTGTCGTCCAAGCCAATAAGCCTTATTTATAGAGTTGGGTTTATGCCTTGGATTAATCTCCACCATTGGTTCTAGAGATTTAATCTCAACCGTCGGATCTAGAGATTTAATCTCAACCGTCAGATCTAGAGATTTAATCTCTACCTATGGATCTAGAGTTTTGTTTCTATCCTTTGGATCTAAGCTTCATGAGGTGTTAATAGGCTACATTAGGGACCATGAGGAGGAGTTGGATCTTGGCCACCCATGGATCAAGCCCACATAAAGTCCGATCCACTAATGATGATCCAATCCACTAAAGGATCATCATTGATCTACCTCACCAACCCCCATATGATAATATGGGCTCCATATATTATTTGTACATTTTCTCCTCGTGTTTAAGATCTCGAATGTCCGTCGAATAATTAATTTACTAACCATTAATTAATCAACATCTAACTCCTTGAGTAGTACCACTCAACATTTTCATCATGCCGGAATAAGTCCACCTGCAGGGTTTACATGATGAACCTTATGAGCTCCTCAAGGGGACATCATCATCCTAATATATAGGACACGGTTTCCTCCTATAATCAACGGCACACCATATAAATAATATCATCTCCCAACTTACCGAGCCTATCGATTTAATCTATAAATCTCGCCCATTGGTAAATCAAAGAGATGAGTACTAAGTATATGTGCCCGTTATTATATCGAGATTAAGAGCATGTACTAAATAATATCTGAGGTCCGATTCGATTATGTAGTCAGCAATAAATCGAATCACCTCTAAGTCGGTCCTACTCAATACACACAAAGTGCACTAGTGTGATTCTATGGTCAAGACAAACCAACACCAAATCACACTACAACCATTCCGATGGTTTGTCCAAAGTCATCTCGGTTGTGAGCCTTTACTTATACTTTACAAGGAGCCGATAACATGATCTCCCGTGTGACACCACACACCATGTTATCTACAATGTAACGTATTAGACAATATGCATAAAAATATGCAAACAATGATCATGTGATTCTTATTTCAAAAATAAAGATGTTCATAGAAAAGATAGACTTTTCAGTATACATCCCTACAATCTCCCACTTATACTAAAAGATTATGCTGTCCTCTTACTGCCTTACATCTAATTCCCCTTCCCTCCACATGCCTATCAAAGCTCTCGCTAGAAGGGCCTTAGTGAAAGGGTCTACCAGGTGATCCTCTGATGCAATCTAGGCGACAACAATTTCTACCTCCTTTACGATTTCTCGTATCAGGTGGTACATGCGCTCTATGTGTTTACTAGCCTTATGGGCTCGTGGTTCCTTCGAGTTTGCAACTGCACCATTATCACAATAAATTGTGATAGTTCTGGGCAAACCAGGAATTACATCCAAGTCTATTAGGAAGTTTCTGAGCCACACAGCTTCTTTGGCCGCCTCATAGGCTGTCACATACTCAGCTTCCATGGCGGAGTCCGCCACGCATTTCTGCTGGACACTCCTCCATACAATGGCTCCACCTCCCAAAGTAAACACAAAACCTGAGGTAGACTTACTGTTATCCCTATCAGATTGGAAGTCGGAATCCGTGTAACCCACAGGGAGTAATTGGTCTGCCCGGTAAACCACCATATAATCCCTAGTCCTTCTCAGGTACTTCAATATATGCTTTACCGCAGTCCAATGTCCCTGTCCTAGATTACTCTGATATCTGCTTACCATGCCCACGGCAAAGCAGATATCTTGTCTCGTACAGAGCATCGCATACATGAGGCTTCCTACTGCCGAAGCATAAGAAACCGCCTTCATCTCCTCTATCTCCTCAGATGATCTAGGACACATCTCCTTAGATAAAGGAACTCCATGCCTGAAAGGTAGAAAACCCTTCTTGGAGTTCTGCATGCTAAAACACTCCATAATCGTGTCAATGTATGAAGCTTGGGATAAGCATAACATCTTTTTCCTACGATCCCTTATAACCGTGATCCCAAGGATGTGTCCTATCTCTCCTAAGTCCTTCATATCAAACTGTTTGGACAACCATACCCTTACGTTCGATAACACCTTGATATTGTCGTCAATCAACAAAATATCATCTACGTATAGTACAAAAAATACCACTACGTTTCCATCACATCTCTTGTATATACAAGACTCATCCGGACTTTGAATAAATCCATAAGACTGGATCACCTCATCAAAGCGGATGTTCCAAGACCTCGAAGCTTATTTTAATCCATAAATGGATCGATTAAGCTTACATACAAGATGCTCTTTGCCCTTAGCAATGAATCCCTCTGGTTGCTTCATATAGATGTTTTCCTCAAGACTTCCATTAAGGAAAGTTGTCTTGACATCCATCTGCCACACCTCATAATTTATATGAGCTGCTATGCATAAGAGAATTCGGATAGATTTAAGCATGGCTACCGGCGAAAAGGTATCCTCATAATTGATACCCTCTTTCTGAGTATACCCCTTCGCAACAAGCCTCGCTTTGAAGGTCTCAACCTTCCCATCTATTCCTCTCTTTCTCTTGTAGATCCACTTGCATCCAATGGTTTTTATACCATCGGGTGGTTCTACTAGCTCCCAGACCTGATGTGAATCTATAGATTCAATCTCAACATTCATTGCACTTTGCTAAGTGTAGGAGATTTGAGGCCGCTAGAGGGGGGGTGAAGAGCGTCGTGCTCGTATGTAGATGGAATTCTTTTGCGTTCGTCTCTACAAAACTCGTTATGTGCAGCGGAATAATAATGAAAGCAATAACGAAATAAATAACAATGCAAATGCACGGATATAACGTGGTTCGGAACCAAACGGTTCCTACTCCACGGATCGAGCTCTAGCGATGCCAATGCAATCACTAATCACAAATACTCCTTCTCGACACAAGTCGGAGGCGGAGAAACCTCTTACAAACTACTCTTGTAACAATAAGAGATTAATACAAGCAATATACAATAATACAATGCAAAACTAGTAAAGAAAACAACTTTACAAATGCCTTTGGATTGCTTGCTTGTTGATCGCTTGAACCGTGGTTAAAGACCCTGATTTGCAACAACAAATCGCCTCAAGACGTCCAAGAAATCGCTTGGTTTTTCCTCCATCACGAGCTCCTTATAAAGCTTTAACCTGTGCTGGAAAAAGTTGATCAGTCGACTGATGCCACTATTGTTGTGAGACAATGGCTAGATCCACGCTGGATAAGTCCAACGGATCCATCATCAGTCGACTGATCATAACCATCAGTCGACTGATGAAGTCCTTACTCGACCAGTCGAGTTTCGACTCCATTCTGTGGCTAATTTCTCGAGCACCAGTCGACTGATCACACGATCAGTCGACTGCTCGAGCCAGCAGTCGACTGCCCACCTCTGGCAGTCGACTGCTAGGCCACTTCCCGCAGTCAAACCCTAGTTGACTACGTCAATCGACTGCCACATGGCACCAGTCGACTGGCACACCTCAAAGATGAGATTTTAACCCAAGTATGGTGCCCCCATACTTGCTAGACCACCCTTAACCTAGACCTAAGCCTTCTAGCCACCTCCATCAGCCTCACGCCTCTCGGATCCCTCCAAGTCATCCATGACTTGTTCATCTATCGCGCTAGCCTCCAGGTGCTTCCCTCGGCTATGTCATGCTAACGGTGTCTACACCGCCAAGGCACATTGGACTTATGCCGCCAAGACTCCACTTCGACTTTACGCCGCCAACCATTGGACTTATGCTGCCAAGACTCCCGCTTGGATTTTATGCCGCCAATATCAAACCCCTGGGACTTCTCAAATGCCAAGACTCAAGCTTGGACTTTCCCTTGCAAACTCATGTTGGACTTTCCACGCCAAGACTCATGCTTGGACTTTCCCAAATGCCAAGTGTCCCACTTGGACTTTTCCTTGCCAAGACCCATGCTTGGACTTTACATGCCAAGACTCATGCTTGGACTTTTCCCAAATGCCAAGTGTCCCACTTGGGATTTCCATGCCAAGTACCCATGACTTGGACTTTCCCATGACAATCACATTGTCATATGTTTTTATCGAAACATCAAAACATCACTCGAGTCAAACTCGATTCCTGGTCAATCGTGACCTGGGCCGATTGCACCAACAATCTCCTCCTTTTTGATGTTTGACAAAAACAAACCTTGAGTTAGGCCCCTAACTCAAATTCCCTTACCAATTTTCCAAATTGGTAATTTAATGTTCTCCCCCTTTTTGACATACATCAAAAAGGTTATCTCTCCAAGGAGGTCAATGTCTCATGTCCCAATGAGATCTTACAATCTCCCCCTTGATCCAAAAATACCTAGGATGCCTACCATCTTCCTAGTGATAAGTCTCATATCACTCAAGAGAGGCAATCCTATATGCTCTCCCAATTTACAAATTGGGTCTCTCAAAATCCCATCAATTTTCCCAATTGATTTCATTCTCCCCATAACTTCTCCTCTTCAAGGAGAAAAACACATCCATCATCCCAAGATGGATACCTCCCCCTAAAGTCTTGCTCCCCCTTGACCATTGCACCAACAATGTCCTTGGGAAGTCCCTAAGCCAATAGGAACTCTAAACCATCAAAAATAAGGTTAAAAGTTCAAACATGAACTCTCCCCACCTTAAATTTGATATAAATCCTAAACAACTCTCCCAATCCATATCCAATGGATTTTAACCCTTTCGAATGCTTCCCAAAGCATATCCTAGGGTTAGGAGTGGTTAGGGACCTTAACCGCAGCTGAACACGGGCTAAACAAACCTAGTTTTCTCGAAATCAGCATTGGCAGTCGACTCCGTCATCTACCAGTCGACTGCCACTCACATCAATCGACTGCCACCCAAGGCAGTCGACTAATAACTGAAATTTCCAAATTTCAGTTATCAGATTTGAATTTCAGAAAGTCGTAAGTAATTCTATGTATATTGAAAAATCACGAAATTTGATACGTATATTATCTATGACCAATACAATGGGTGAAAAATATTTAAAAATTATTTTACCCATAAAATAATGAGTTTGATACAAAACTCAAAACCATTGAAATTTTCAATTGTTTTAACCCTATTTTGTATCAACTCTATCAATGGTGATTGCTATCAAAAGGTAGTCTTCACCAAAGTTTTTCAAAAATATTTTAAAACGTTTTCAAAACCTTATTTTGGATCATATTACTTGGGCTCTATGCACATGACTTGTACACAAGCTTTCCCAATGATCCACAATTAAAATTTGATGAGTTTTAGTTCATCTAGATGCAAAAACTATGCACCTTGAACTTAACTCATATCCTAGCATCTCACATGTATCTAGAGTGTATAAATACACATACATGTCAATGTGATGTGAGATGTGGGTTTGTTCTCCCTAAACTAGGGTTTCATGTATTTTTCTAAGGCAACTCTACTTGATTCCCTTATAAATGGGACTCCAAGTCATGCCATTGTCCTTAAATCAATTTTAGTCAATTTAAATGCATGAAATGATCATGACAAAATGATAGCAATAATTAAAGCATGGCCAATGATCATGATGTCATGGCATAATATGAAATCTAAAAACACATGACATTGATCCTTAATCCTAAACATGATCATGACATATAAATGATAAAAATAAACATGATGTCATGTCATGGCATATGGCAGATCAAGGCATGGCAAATGAAGAGTATAGGTATAATAATACCTAACTTTTAATATTATTTGTCATTTGATATGATTAAGTATATTTTGCCATATTACTACTAATCTCCCAAATGTGCCAAAAACTCAAAATGGCACACTAACCTCTAAAACCTAAATTGTGTCAATTTGATCATTTTGTCAAGCTTCTTAAGTAATATTGGCACATCCTAAAATCTTTTAGGATTTAAACTCAAATGTATTTCTAAGGTAACCATAACCTTGAAAATATCCTAAAGTGCCACCTTTACCATGGTTGAGTTAACTACCCATCCAATCAAGGTTGGCAGACCCTAAACCCATCTAGCGTGAATCAATCACACTCTTAGGAACCCAAAACCTATTTGAGCTCCTAGGGTTAATTAGGTATTCCTTAGGGATAACCTCCCTAGATACCCTCCTAATGACCCTTCTAGGCATGTTAGCCTTGGTCATTTGGGTCTTACCTAGGTTGACTCTAGGGGTAACTCCCCTTGCAACCTTCTTAGTGGCCACCCTAGGTTTCCTAGAAACCCTAGCCACTAGGCACACCCTTTGGTCAACCTTAGGGATGACTTCCCTATTGACCTTGGTCTTCCTAGACCTAGTTTGTGTTCCATAATCAAATGGAACACTATGGTAAGCCATCTTAGGCTTAGGTTTGTGACCCAAACCCTTCTTGCCCTTTGATGACTTTTGCTTCTTGGGTCCTAAGTGTTGACTTTGAGATTTTGACCTAGAAGTTTGACTATTTGACCCTTGCATTTGATTTTGCATAACCTTAAGGGTCTTTTCAAGTTTTTCAAGCCTTGACCTCAAGGCTTGGTTCTCTAATTCTAATTACCCAATTTTTAAATTTTTACTTAATCCTTGGGCATGGTTCTTTCTAGGCATATGCCTAGTCCATTTAGGATTGAAACCTAGGTGCTCTTGTATTTTCCTAATAGATTCCCTATGTATGGTTTTTCTAGGGACATTAGTCCCAAATTTTTACTTATTTCCTAAATGGACACTTTTAGCTCATAAGCAAAAATATTTATTCCTATTAGCATGCTTTTCATAAATTGCAAGAGAATTAAAATTCCTAGCATGCTTTTTAACATTTAAATTAGAAGATGCATTACTAAAATGTACCTTAGGGTTAGCCTTAGCTCCCCCTACTTGTGATGCTTCTTATTGGGTCTTTTTGCTCCCCCTAGGGCATTGGCTTCTATAGTGCCCCTTTTGATGGCACTTGAAGCATACTACCTGCACCTTGTTCTTTTGTCTTTGGGGACGGGCATCCTTGACTTTTGGTGCCGGAGGAGACTTCTTGATCCTTTTAGGATACTTATTCTTGTAGTGTCCTTGCTCCCTACACTCAAAACATATTATATGCATTTTATTATTAATTGATATGTTTGAGTTACCTAGGGTGGTGGTGGAAGGTGCCGGAATTGGAGCTTCTTCATCTTGACCGGATGTGGAAGGCTCTTCTTGGGGTTGCTCCAGTATAGATGTTCTAATCCCCTCCCCCTCAATCCTAGAGGTTGAGGTTTCTTCTAATTCTACCTCTTCCACCACTTCTTCCTCCTCGGATGTCGAACACTCCTCGACCTCCGAATCCTCACTTTCTTGTGAGGATGAGCTCTCTTCCTCATCCTCCTCATCTTCTTGGATTGAGTGAGGCTCTTCATGGAATTTTTCCAATTTGTTCCATACCTCCTTGGTATCTTTACAATCCCCTATCTTGATCAAAATATCATTAGGGATTATATTAAGCAAAATACCCATTACCTTATAGTTGATGTTATAGTATCGGAGTTGTTCTTGACTCCAATTCTTCTTCTTGATTTTTCTTCCTTCTTCGTCTTTTGGAGTGTCAAAACCGACTAAGACACTAATCCAATTATCAAAATCACACATTAGAAAATGCATCATTCTACCTTTCCAGTACGCGAAATCTTCGCGGTTGAAGGAAGGCGGAATGTTGATGTCGTCACCCAATCTATCCTTGAATTCTATCTTGTTCCTCTAGTGTCTTGACTCCGGGTTGTTAATCCGTAGAAGAGCCCCAAGCTCTGATACCACTTGTAGGACATTTGAGGCCACTAGAGGGGGGGTGAATAGCATCGTGCTCGTACGTAGATGGAATTCTTTCGCGTTCGTCTCTACAAAACTCGTTATGCGTAGTAGAATAATAATGAAAGAAATAACGAAATAAATAACAATGCAAACACACGGATATAATGTGGTTCGGAACCAAACGGTTCCTACTCCACGGATCGAGCTCTAGCGATGTCAATGCAATCACTAATCATAAATACTCCTTCTCGACACAAGTCGGAGGCGGAGAAACCTCTTACAAACTACTCTTGCAACAATAAGAGATGAATACAAGAAATATACAATAATACAATGCAAAACTAGTAAAGAAAACAACTTTACAAATGCCTTTGGATTGCTTGCTTGTTGATCGCTTGAACCGTGGTTGAAGACCCTGATTTGCAACAGCAAATCGCCTCAAGACGTCCAAGAAATCATTTGGTTTTTCCTCCATCACGAGCTCCTTATAAAGCTTCAACCTGTGCTGGAAAAAGTCGATTGATGCCACTATTATCGTGAGACTGTTGGGTTTCCGGCACCGCGGCGTGTGTGTGTTCGATCATGTTTCGTAAACATGAACACAACGGAAGCAATTAAAAATAATAAATACTCCTATTTATTACAACACACACAACACACGCATGCATTTTACAACAAGTGTAGACATAACCGTAAATTAAAATTTGCAATAAAAGAAATTATCTACGTTATACCTTTCGTATGACGTGTAGCGGGAACGGCATCAACCGGAACGATCCTCGTAAGAATCGTCTCTATCCGTATCCACGCCGAGCTCCTCGGGATGACTTCGCTAAGTCACGAGGTTCGTCTTCGTACGGGTTACTAGCCTCGTGTTGAAGACGACGTGATCGAGAGATGATCACGATCCGAATCCAAATTCGGATCCTAAAATGAGTTCTCAAAACTCGCTTCTCCGGAGAGGTATTCGTCAACCAATTGACGAATCCTTCGTCCTCCACCTCAGAGGATTACCGGAGATCAAATCCCCGGTAAGTTAGCCGCTGTCGGAGCACTAACCATCGTCCAAACGACGCTCCGACGAGAGGAGAAGAAGCTGTCCAGAAAACTGGACAGCTTGGTGGAGGAGATAGGCGCCGGCCAACAAAGGAAGCCAAGTGCTCACCTTGATGCCAAACCTAAGGAGGATCGCCGGAACTCTTCCGGCAGCAGCTCGACGCCGGCGAGGAGGAAGGAAGCAGCCTTCTGGACACCGGTTGGAGGAGCTATGGGCTGGGCGGCAAGAAAAGTTGGCGCCAACTCAAAAGGGGAGATGAGGTGGGCGGCCAAACTAGGGTTGCCTCTTCATTAGAGCTTAACAAACCCCAAAACCCCTTTTTATAGAGAACTAATTCTCTTAATGGTTATTGGATCATAACCATTAGGCCCGTTAACCCGCTCCATTAAGATAAGTTAAAATAAACCAAACCATGATGGTTTATTTTAAGTTAAAACAAACCGAACCAACCTTTGGTTCATTCGTTTAATATAAACCAAACCCTTTGGTTTATTCTCATCCATTGGATTAGAACCAAACCATTTTGGTCCATCCATTATATCTTCATAAGACACGGCCCATCCACGCTTCCATTGCGACTGAAACAATTTCATGCTCGCTTTATGTTTGGTCCAACCAAACATAGTCTCTCTCGGTCTGAGAATCCCATTCTCAAGCTCGTTTTAAATCCTTTGGATTACACTCGTTGTGCGTGTGACCAAATAGGTTCTCGGTTTATGTTGGCCGTCTATAATTAACCATTAATTATAGAACGATCATGAGTGGCACCTAGTAGTACATCATGATCCCCAATTAACCGAAAAAATCAACGGTTGATCCAGAACTATTTCTGAAACCCTTCAGTAGCTCGAATGAATCGTGCCCCATTCCCTTCACTCATCTTATACCCACTTGGTTCAGGACATGGTCTATTGTGTCAGTCCCCACTAGGCTGACTACGTCACACCTAGCCCAAGTATCATTTCCTCGTCCTACGGATTCTAGTTACTCCACATGTATCGAAGAGTACCTTACTCTAAAAATGTAATGCTTTGGCCAAAGACTTTAGTAACAATCCGACGAGAGGCCATGGGTATACATCTCCTCGCAAGGAGTGGTGAATCCTTTATAGGCTATTCAAACATCTTCGATCACTTCGACTTATACCCAATCATCCCGGGTCCACATCTCCTTAGAGATGTTTGCTTAAGATGTCAAAGCATAAGTCTCCATGATCAAGATGACTTGAATACCACAAGTCAAAGGAACATCGCACTTAAGCCACAGTAAGAACTTCATTGACATATCTATATATGCAGAGAACCATATGAAGTCTTACAGCTGGTCACTCCAATGAACTAGTTACCATAACTAGCATCCACGATTAACTCCGGACATCACAATGTCTCCAGCCAGTGAGAATCAGCTGCTTGGATACACCAAGGAGTATACCTCGTGCTAGTCTCGCGGAATTGATGGTGTCCAAATCCATCAATTCATCGACTAGGATAATTAGATACATCACAATTACACATGTAGAGATACTCACTAGTTGTGATCCAATCACAAATTCTCATCATGTGAATCGTATCGTGGACATTCAGTAAATGAGTTTAAGATCCAATCAAATACATAAAGCATGTATACTCAAATAGTGAATCTTCATTTATCATATAAATGGTTCATACATAAAGCGATTGCCTTAGGACATCTCTCATATATTACTAACAGACTCCCACTTGGCCTAATGCCAATCGCTACGGTATCGATACCATAAGCTCTAACATGACCCTCAAACTTACTTTGAGGTAATGCTTTAGTCAAAGGATCCGCTAAGTTCCTTTCAGTGGGAATTTTCTCGATTTGTATTTCGTTCCTACTGATGATCTCTCTGATAAGATGATAGCGGCGAAGCACATGTTTGTATCATTGATGAGACCACATCAAGTTCATAGATGAACTTCTTGATCCAAACCGCTTCCTTTGCTGCTTCCAAAGCTGCAACGTATTCTGCCTTAGTGGCAGAATCCGCTATAGTGTCAAGCTTGGAACCTTTCCAACTTATTGCGCCTCCATTCCCGGTGAATACATACTCAGACTGAGACATGGAATCATCCTTGTCTGTCTGGAGCTGGCATCTGTATACCCACGTATCACCATGTACCCTTCTCCATATATTAGGAACACATCCTTAGTTCTTCTTAAGTACTTAAGGATCGTCTTAACAGCCACCCAATGATCCATTCCTGGATCGGTGATCTGCCGTGACACTCGAGCATACGATACATCGGGCCTCGTACATAACATAGCATACATGATAGATCCTATTGCGGATGCATAGGAATCTTACTCATGCAAATCCTCTCGTCTTACGTGCGCGGACACATAGACTTGAAAGGTGTACCCCATGCACGATGGGTAGAAACCTTTCTTGGATTCCGACATGCTAAACCTCTTTAGCACTCGGTCTATATATGTAGACTGCGAAAGACCAAGCAACCGTTTCGATCTATCTCTATATATCTTAATCCCGAGGATGTAGGTTGCTTCTCCCAGGTCTTTCATGGAGAATGTCTTGGATAACCAAACCTTCACTGACTGTAAGATTGAAACATCGTTTCCTATAAGTAGTATGTCATCGACATATAATACTAGGAATACAATTGCCTCCCACTAACCTTCTTGTACACACAAGGTTAAATGCGGATTTTGTGAGAAATCAAACCTTTTGATTGTCTCATCAAAATGGATATTCCAGCTCTTGGATGCTTGCTTCAATCCATAAATGGACCGTCGCAATTTGCATACCTTGGTTTTATCAACCGATGTGAAACCCTCAGGCTGTATCATATACATGTCCTCGAGCAGGTTTCCATTAAGGAAAGTTGTTTTCACATCCATCTGCCATATCTCATAATCATAATGAGCCGCTATGGCCAGGAGCATCCGAATGGATTTAAGCATAGCTACAGGCGAATAGGTTTCGTCATAATCAACACCTTGTTTTTGACGATATCCTTTCGCCACCAATCTAGCCTTATAGGTAATCACATTACCATCCATGTCGGTTTTCTTCTTGAAAACCCACTTGCACCCTATAGGCTTTATCCCTTAAAGTGGGTCAACCAAGTTCCAAACTTGGTTTTCATACATGGAATCCATTTCCGACTTCATGGCACCAAGCCACTTATCCCTTTCTGAACTTGTCAGCACTTCTTCATAACTGGTAGGCTCCTCATCATCAATGAGTAACACGTCGTTCGATTCGCCTTACGAGAAATCCATATCTCTCGGGAATATTGCGTGTTCTACGGATCTACGAAGATGTGGTGTTACAATAGGTCCGACGATTGCTCATCATTATGAGTTGTCTGTTGTGCTTCACCGATTATCTCATCAATGTCTATTTGAGTCTCTCGAGCCTCCTCAAGCTCGACGACACTCCCATTATTTTCTTGCAAGAGAAACTCTTTCTCTAGAAACACAGCATGCCTTGAAACAAACACCTTTTGTTCCACAGGATGATAGAATTGGTAACTCCTTGTTTCCTTAGGGTATCCAATAAATAGACATTTATCAGACTTAGCATCCAATTTGTCTGATACAGTCCGCTTCACATAAGCAGGACAACCCCATATCTTCAAGTAAGATACATGAGGTTTCATACTATTCCATATCTCATATGGAGTAGTTGAGACTACCTTGGTAGGCATTCTGTTTAACAAGTAAACAGTTGTCTGAAGTGCATAGCCCCAAAAGGACTTGGGAAGAGTTGCATGATTCATCATTGACCTGACCATGTCCAACAAGGTCCGGTTACGCCTCTCAGATACACCATTATGCTGTGGTGTATAGGGCGAAGTCCATTGAGACAATATACCATTGTCTCTTAGATAATCAAGAAACTCTTGACTTAAGTATTCACCACCTCGATCCGATCGAAGTATTTTAATACTCTTATCATGTTGTTTCTCTACTTCATTTCTGAATTCTTTGAACCTTTCAAAGGCTTCAGACTTGTGTTTCATCAAGAACACATACCCAAACCGTGAGTGATCATCGGTGAAGGTAATGAAGTAGCTATAGCCTCCTAATGCTCGAGTTGACATAGGTCCACATACATCAGTATGTATTAGTCCTAGTAACTCTCCCACTCGTTCACCCTTTCCAGTAAAAGGTAACTTAGTCATCTTGCCTTTTAAGCATGATTCGCATGTATCGTATGAATCCAATTCAAACAATTCCAGAATTCCACATCGGTGTAATTCGGACATGCGTTTCTTGCTTATATGGCCAAGACGACAATGCCACATATAGGAGTCTATTTGATTATCCTTTCGAGCACCCTTGTTGCTCGTTTCGATATTGAAAATATCACTGGATACGTCCAACGTATAAACACCATTGCTTAAAGTTCCAGTCCCTTAAAGAACTCCATTCAAAGTTATGTAACAACAATTGTTACTAAAAGTCAAATGGTACCCATTTCTATTTAAACAAGAAATAGAAATGATGTTCTTTATCAACGAAGGAACATAAAAGCAATTGTCCAGTTCTAAGACAAGTCCTACAGTGAGTTCCAACAAATACGTTCGATGAGCGGCAACCGTTGCTCCATTCCCAACACGTAAATTTGACTCTCCCCTTGACGAGTCTTCTTCTATTCCTTAGCCCATGTATGTCATTACATATATGTGAGCCACACCCAGTATCAAATACCCAAGTGTCTGAGGAAATAGAATGACAATCAATAAAGAAGATTTCTGAAGAAGATGGGGCATCCGATGCCTTATCCTTCTTCACGGACTCAAGATAAATCTTGCACTTTCTTCGCAAATGGCTCTCCTTGCCATAATGATGGCAAGTTTCCTTTTGTGCTAGTTCTACCTTCTTAGCCCTTCTCTTCTTTCCCTTCTGCTGTTCCTTTGACTTCCTCTTAGAACCTTTCTTCGAGGAATCAACTAACAGCACCGTCCCCTGCTCATGCTTCTCAGAAGACTTCACAGTCTTCAGCATATTGAGCAGTACCACAGATGAACCTTCTAGCATCTCAGAGGTGAAGAGGAGCTTTAAGACTTCGAACCTTTCGAATCTCACTTGCTCATCAACCAACTCACAAAGATGAAGGACTACGATATGAGCATCCATATGCTCATGCTGCTTTCGTAGCTTGGGTTCCATCGCGGCTAACATGATGCAACTCATTTGTTCAGAATCACTCACATGTTTCTGATAGGCCAACAATTGGTCCAGAGTTGCATCGTCACTAGGACGGGCAGGAAGAGGCGCTTCGAGGACATTTGCAAGCTTTTCAACCTTGAGAACAATTCTCAAGCTTCTAAGCCAGTCCAAGAAGCTCGGCCCAGTCAATTTATTCGAATTCAAAATAGAGCGCAAATTCAAAGACATCATGATCAAGAGATTAACCTAGAAATACAAAACGAGCATATATGAGAAAGATGATTTAAAATGCATCCACATACATTTACAAAATCCCATTCATTTTTCGAATTTAAAACCCCTTAAAATCACTTCGGGAGATCGTAGGTCCATCTCCGAATGGGCTGATATCCATCATAGATAAGAACAACCTTGGAGTGAGTCCAACAAGTCATTCTTAGCTATGATGGTGGGTATCAAGTATACTGATTACATATCATGTATATGTAACTATCACAATGTGCTATCAACTAATTGAATGTTTACACATACATTGGGTTGTTAACACATTAACAAGTATGCATCATATGCATAGCACCCAACTTCACCTCTCTTCACATCGACCTTGGAGTGAGTCCAACAAATCGATGCTCCAAGTTAAAGCCGACCCATTAATCACGAAATAGTTTTAATATGGTTAGAGCGCATTCAACCAATTAGCCAGGCTTGGAGTGAGTCCAACAACCCAAACTAACGATTGACCTCTGACTCTTACCATATTAGAGTTAAACTATTCCAATGATTTGAACATGTTCAGGTTCGAGCCGGGCTTGGAGTGAGTCCAACAACCCAAACAAGAAACAGAACTCTGGTTCTAACCATATTAATGGAAGGTGTAGGCTTTAATATTGAGTTAGGGTTTTATGTCTCATCCTCTTTGCATGCAAATAACTATTATCTACATGGCACGGCATACATGGCATACATCTACATGTCACGACACGCATGGCATAATGTTATGCATCTAATGCAATTACATGGCATACAATTATGTCATGTATATAATTTCCTTATATGTCATAACTATTTATGGAAATAAAATATGTTTAAGATTTGATTCTCCAAATCAAATCATAATTAAATTAGGAAACAAATTTCCAAATCTAATCACATATTTTATTCATGGAATTATTTGATTAAGGAAAATCTATTTAGGAAACCAATTTCCTAAATCATTAAAACTACTTATGGAAATAAAATATTTTAAGATTTGATTTCCCAAATCAAATCATGATTAAATTAGGAAACAAATTTCGAGTCTAATCAAATATTTTATTTATGGAAAATATCAATTTCCATAAATACTTCCAACTTTCCAAAAGTGGAAGATTTCCATAAATACTTCTAGACTTTCCAAAATTGAAAAATTTCCATAAATACTTCTAAATTTCCAAAATTTAGAAAATTTCCAGAAATACATTATGACTATCGCAAAACCATTTTACGATTATGTCGAAACACAACCTGGGCTCTGATACCACTGTTGGGTTTCCGGCACCGCGGCGTGTGTGTGTTCAATCATGTTTCGTAAACATGAACACAGCGGAAGCAATTAAAAATAATAAATACTCCTATTTATTACAACACACACAACACACGCATGCATTTTACAACAAGTGTAGACATAACCGTAAATTAAAATTTGCAATAAAAGAAATTATCTACGTTATACCTTTCGTATGACGTGTAGCGGGAACGGCATCAACCGGAACGATCCTCGTAAGAATCGTCTCTATCCGTATCCACGCCGAGCTCCTCGGGATGACTTCGCTAAGTCACGAGCTTCGTCTTCGTACGGGTTACTAGCCTCGTGTTGAAGACGACGTGATCGAGAGATGATCACGATCCGAATCCAAATTCGGATCCTAAAACGAGTTCTCAAAACTCGCTTCTCCAGAGAGGTATTCGTCAACCAATTGACGAATCCTTCGTCCTCCACCTCAGAGGATTACCGAAGATCAAATCCCCGGTAAGTTAGCCGCTGTCGGAGCACTAACCGTCGTCCAAACGACGCTCCGACGAGAGGAGAAGAAGCTGTCCAGAAAACTGGACAGCTTGGTGGAGGAGATAGGCGCCGGCCAACAAAGGAAGCCAAGTGCTCACCTTGATGCCAAACCTAAGGAGGATTGCCGGAACTCTTCCGGCAGCAGCTCGACGCCGGTGAGGAGGAAGGAAGCAGCCTTCTGGACGCCAGTTGGAGGAGCTATGGGCTGGGCGGCAAGAAAAGTTGGCGCCAACTCAAAAGGGGAGATGAGGTGGGCGGCCAAACTAGGGTTGCCTCTTCATTAGAGCTTAACAAACCCTAAAACCCCTTTTTATAGAGAACTAATTCTCTTAATGGTTATTGGATCATAACCATTAGGCCCGTTAACCCGCTCCATTAAGATAAGTTAAAATAAACCAAACCATGATGGTTTATTTTAAGTTAAAACGAACCGAACCAACCTTTGGTTCATTCGTTTAATATAAACCAAACCCTTTGGTTTATTCTCATCCATTGGATTAGAAGCAAACCATTTTGGTCCATCCATTATGTCTTCATAAGACACGGCCCATCCACGCTTCCATTGCGACTGAAACAATTTCATGCTCGCTTTATGTTTGGTCCAACCAAACATAGTCTCTCTCGGTCTGAGAATCCCATTCTCAAGCTCGTTTTAAATCCTTTGGATTACACTCGTTGTGCGTGTGACCAAATAGGTTCTCGGTTTATGTTGGCCGTCTATAATTAACCATTAATTATAGAACGATCATGAGTGGCACCTAGTAGTACATCATGATCCCCAATTAACCGAAAAAATCAATGGTTGATCCAGAACTATTTCTGAAACCCTTCAGTAGCTCGAATGAATCGTGCCCCATTCCCTTCACTCATCTTATACCCACTTGGTTCAGGACATGGTCTATTGTGTCAGTCCTCACTAGGCTGACTACGTCACACCTAGCCCAAGTATCATTTCCTCGTCCTACGGATTCTAGTTACTCCACATGTATCGAAGAGTACCTTACTCTAAACATGTAATGCTTTGGCCAAAGACTTTAGTAACAATCCGACAAGAGGCCATGGGTATACATCTCCTCGCAAGGAGTGGTGAATCCTTTATAGGCTATTCAAACACCTTCGATCACTTCGACTTATACCCAATCATCCCGGGTCCACATCTCCTTAGAGATGCTTGCTTAAGATGTCAAAGCATAAGTCTCCATGATCAAGATGACTTGAATACCGCAAGTCAAAGGAACATCGCACTTAAGCCACGAAGAACTTCATTGACATATCTATATATGCAGAGAACCATATGAAGTCTTACGGCTGGTCACTCCAATGAACTAGTTACCATAACTAGCATCCACGATTAACTCCGGACATCACTATGTCTCCATCTAGTGAGAATCAGCTGCTTGGATACACCAAGGAGTATACCTCGTGCTAGTCTCGACGGAATTGATGGTGTCCAAATCCATCAATTCATCGACTAGGGATAATTCCGATACATCACAATTACACATGTAGAGATACTCACTAGTTGTGATCCAATCACAAATTCTCTCATGCTGTGAATCGTATCGTGGACATTCAGAAATGAGTTTAAGATCCAATCAAATACATGAAACATGTATACTCAAATAGTGAATCTTCATTTATCATATAAATGGTTCATACATAAGGCGATTGCCTTAGGACATCTCTCATATATTACTAACAGAGACAACGGCTAGATCCACACTGGATAAGTCCAACGGATCCATCATCAGTCGACTGATCATGACCATCAGTCGACTGATGGAGTCCATACTCGACCAGTCGAGTTTTGACTCCATTATTTGGCCAATTTCTCAAGCATCAGTCGACTGATCACACGATCAGTCGACTTCTCGAGCCAGCAATCGACTGCCCACCTCTGGCAGTCGACTGCTAGGCCACTTCCCGCAGTCAAACCCTAGTTGACTACGCCAGTCGACTGCCACATGACACCAGTCGACTGGCACACCTCAAACATGAGATTTTAACCCCAAGTATGGTGCCCCCATACTTGCTAGACCACCCTTAGCCTAGACCTAAGCCTTCTAGCCACCTCCATCAGCCTCACGCCTCTCGGATCCCTCCAAGTCATCCAAAACTTGTTCATCCATCGCGCTAGCCTCCAGGTGCTTCCCTCGGCTATGTCATGCTAACGGTGTCTACACCGCCAAGGCACATTGGACTTACGTCGCCAAGACTCTGCTTGGACTTTACGCCGCCAACCATTGGACTTATGCTGCCAAGACTCCCGCTTAGACTTTATGCCGCCAATATCAAACCCTTGGACTTCTCAAATGCCAAGACTCAAGCTTGGACTTTCCCTTGCCAACTCATGTTGGACTTTCCATGCCAAGACCCATGCTTGGACTTTCCCAAATGTCAAGTGTCCCACTTGGACTTTTCCTTGCCAAGACCCATGCTTGGACTTTACATGCCAAGACCCATGCTTGGACTTTTCCCAAATGTCAAGTGTCCCACTTGGGATTTCCATGCCAAGTACCCATGACTTGGACTTTCCCATGATAATCACATTGTCATATGTTTTTGTCGAAACATCAAAATATCACTCGAGTCAAACTCGAGTCCTGGTCAATCGTGACCTAGGCCGATTGCACCAACACCAAGATACTACATCTTTATCTTGGATTGTCTCGTTATATGTTCAGGGATCAGGTTCATGTTCGCTAGGGACCAAATCAGAAGATTCTCCCAAGAACATGAATCTATCAAGCTATCTCACAACCCTCCCACTATGACGAGGTATCACCTGTGTATCCTCTGTGACACGCGGTGCAGTGACATGTGGTATATCCTCCTGTACCAATGGTACTAAAGAAGTGACTTCCACTTTTTACTCCTCCAGAACAATTTTACTCTTGTGGCTCATCACATAGTCTTCCTCTAGAAATCTGACGTTCGTGCTAACGATCACCCTCTGATCTCTAGAACTATAAAACAAACCACCCTTCGTTCCTCTAGGATAGCCAACGAACAAGCGCACTTCTGTACGAGGTTCCAACTTACCAGCATCTGCCTTCGGCACATGTGCTGGACTCCCCCATATCCGAATATGTCTTAGACTAGGTTTTTGCCCAGTCCACAATTCTGTGGGAGTAGAAGTCACTAATTTAGATGGTACCAAGTTCAGAATGTACACCGCCGTATCTAGAGCATATCCCCAGAACGAATCTGGCAAGTCAGAATAACTCATCATCGATCTAACCATCTCCATAAGAGTCCTATTCCTTCGCTCTGCTACACCGTTCTGCTGGGGTGTGCCAGGTGCAGTTAATTGGGATTGAATCCTAGCCTCTGATAAGTAGTTCCTAAACTCTCCCAAGAGGTACTTACCACCACGATCAGATCGTAGTGTCTTGATACTTTTACCTTCACGTTTCTCCACATCAGCCTTGAATTCTTTGAACTTGTCAAAGCATTCAGACTTGCGGCGCATCAGGTAAATGTATCCATATTTTGAGTAATTGTCTATAAAAGAGACGAAATACTCAAAACCACCTCTAGCCTGGATAGACATAGGACCACACAAATCAGAATGAACCAATTCTAACACATCTTTGGCTCTATACCCCTTGGCCTTAAAAGGCCTCTTGGTCATCTTACCCTCCAAACAAGATTCACAGGTTGGGAGATCCTCCACCACTAATGAACCCAAAGGTCCATCAGCTATCAACCTTTGAATTCTGCTTAGGTTAATGTGACCAAGTCTAAGATGCCAAAGATATATTTGGTTCATCTTCGAAAGTTCTTTTCTCTTATTGGAATTAAAAGATGAGTTATTTACTTCAATTTGCATTGTGGGAGGTTTTGGTTCAAGTGTGTACAAATTTTCTATCAATGCACCCGAATAGATAATGTCCCTATTCCATCTTATAACAACTCTGTCATTAAAAGAAATAGAATATCCATCCATAAATAATTTTAAAACCGAAATTAAATTCTTTCTAAATAAGGGTACATAAAGGCAATTCTTAAGAACCAAAAGTTTATTTTTCTCAAAAGATAAATTAACACTTCTCCCACTGCAATAGTCGCCACCATTATGGCATTGCCCAAGTAAACGGTAATCTCTCCCTTAGCTCATCGTCGGGTTTCTTGGAACCCCTGCAAAGTATTACAGACATGATTAGTGGCTCTCGTATCTACACACCAGGTGCCGGTAGATAACACCGCTAATCATGTTTCAACGACTAGTCCAAAGGATACACCTTTGTTCTACTTTGGATTGGGACAGTCCTTCTTCCAATGTCCATCCTGCTTGCAAGTGAAGTACTTGCCTTTCGGCTTCTTCACTCCTCCCTGAGATCCTCCCACCACCTTTGCTCGACCTTATTTCTCCTTCTTCTTTCCTTTTGGCTTAGAAGTAGAAACCTTTTTGAGCAACCATGGCTTGAGGACACTCTTCGAAGAGTGCATACTTGTACTCCTTAGCAGATAAGATAATATCTAGATTCTTTTCCAATCAACATTATTTGGGTACAGTAAGTTTATTTCCTTTAGTATCATAGTAAGTGGACTGAAAGTCATTCTTGAAAATCCTAAGAATCACATTGATCATTACTGTAGATTTCAAAAAATTATTGATTCCTCAAACAATAAAATTTTAAAATCAACCAACACCTCAAAACACCGAGAATATGGTATGCCACGATAGTGTGGGCGTATACGAATTCTACATTTGTAAGAGGAGGTTTTACCCATTAATTTTACTATCTTGTCAACCTAACTTTTAGACAAGTAAAATTAATAGTTGGTTTCTCTTCGGCCCTACAAATAAAAGCAATGACTCCGATAGGGAGGATACTTATATTTGTATCTAAGTGTTCACCATTACTTGGTACCAAGGTAATGGGGAAGTACACGCGCTTCTTAATAATTTCCTATAACCATATTCGACCTTGTAATTTACAAACAAACCCATCCGATGGGGAGGAAGGCACTCAAAGCCGATGCGCAAGTTTATTTGCATCACTTGTCAAATCGTAATGGAGGCCGCGGGAATTTATAAAAATATCCCTCTCCCACTTAGTAATTTGAAATTGAGGAATTTTCCTAGCCTATGACATGCATATCAAACAAAAAGCAATAAATATGAAAAATAAATTATTTTCCAACTATTATGGCTTTTGTCTTCAATATAACTCCCGTCGCATCGCCATCTCATCCGCTCCTCCTACGCCATGTACGAGCCATCCAGAGATCCGAGCCGAGACTAAAACCTATTCTAATTTACATCCATCGATCCTATACTCCACGAGGGAGTGTACATGAAATCTAGATCGAAAGTAAAATAAAATAAAGAGTGGCTAAACAATGTCATATTTAATTTATAAAAACTAAATACTAGCCTCGTCAACCCCGAGGATTCAACAAAATAAATATTTACACACATACAATCACATACACACATATGGCCATAATAGTCGGATCTTATGCCTGCAACCAAAGAGTTAAACTACGCATATCCTACTATTATCTAGCACATATAATATATGAAAAAGTGCATAAAAATTAACCGAATCCTAAACACACAAAACCGGAAACCTTGGCTCTGATACCAATTGTAGGGTTTTGATTTATCGAGTCCGTGAGGGGAAACTTCGCTTCCCCTTCACCTCGGTTGCTTGACCATGGAGATCCCTTCTATGTCCCCGGATTAAAATAATAATAATCCTAGACAAAAGGGATTGCCATAGCAACCAAGTCATCGTCGTGCTATTCGTTTAGAGAGGTCACTTGAACAAACTAGTTGTTCAAGCGACCATCCTCTATTCTACGAGTAGCCACGGAATAGACGATGTCCGGATCGTCGGTTTTTATGTTTATGCTCGGGATCCAAGTATTATTTAGCCATTTACAGATTTATATCATGCTCATTGTTGAAAAACAAATACAAGCAAGTAACATATAAAGATTAGAGAATCGATATACCTCTCGATCTTCTAATGTATGTCCTTCCTCCTTTCGGACGTCGTGTGGGCGACGCTCTACCAAAAGTCGAAGCTCCTATATCACAAATCTTCCTTCCTTGCTCATCCAAAGCAAGAGGAAGAATAGAAACAAGGCTCATCTCCTTCCTATAGCCAACCAACAAGCAACTAAAGAAATGCTTGCCGCCAGCCAACAAGGAAAAGGAGATAATGGTGGAAATCGGCCAAGACACCAAGGGAAAGCCCTATATCTTGTTTCCACCACCTAAGGAGAAGGAGAAGGGGTCTTTGGATGCTGTCCAAGGGCTGGGATAGGGCTGTGGGCGCCGACCACCAAAGGATAGGAAGAAGAAACCAAACTACTTCCTTATTTGGTGCCACCCAAGCCTCCTAAACCCTAAGCTTCCAAACCCTAATCCTAGATTTCCTTATTGTAGGCCATGGAAGAGGGGAAGAAGAATAGGATGAGCTCATGCCAAGGTAGAGAGGAGAAGAATAGGGGTCGACCAACCTTTGGAAGAAGAAGGAACACCTCCTTGAGTTGCCGCCCACTCTAATCCCCAAAACCCTAACCCTAGCCACCACTCCCAATCCTAATCTAATTAGGATTGGTTGCTGCCCAAGGGACAAACCCTAATCCCCTCATCCATTAGTTGATTTCCAAGCCAATAAGCCATATTTATAGAGTTGGGTTTATGCCTTGGATTAATCTCCACCATTGGTTCTAGGGATTTAATCTCATCCCTCGGATCTAGAGATTTAATCTCAACCGTCGGATCTAGAGATTTAATCTCTACCTATGGATCTAGAGTTTTGTTTCTATCCTTTGGATCTAAGCTTCATGAGGTGTTAATAGGCTACATTAGGGACCATGAGGAGGAGTTGGATCTTTTCCACCCATGGATCAAGCCCACATAAAGTCCCATCCACTAATGATGATCCAATCTGTTAGTGAAAGCCCTAGAGCCAATCATGTGATGATTGTTGTATGGACTTTATTGTATCATATTCCTATTTATAAAGGCATGGTTATTATATTTACTTGTATTGGTGCCAAATAACTAAATATAATAATGTCCTTGAGTAGTAGGTTCTTATCTATATCAATCGATTGGTTGAATCGATAATGAGATGATATAGAGAACACTACTCTTAATCATTCCTAGTCGAGTATTAACATTCAGGTACAATGTTAATGCATAGAGACTAGCATGTAGGTCAACAAGATGACTTGATCTCACAAGTCATGGATATGAGATATCAAGTTGACACATGGGTATGCATTGGAGAATGTATACTGAATGACCCGCCATGAGAAAGTATCATGGATCGTTATATGAGTGTCATATACTTTCTCATGTGGCTATTAGTATGACTATTAGTCCTTAGACCTGAAGTCACCATGGTTCCCTACATAAGGAGTTGCATACTTTGGCTTCAACAAACGTCACCCGTAAATGGGTGGACTATAAAGGCGACATCGGGTATGTAACAAATTATGCGGAGGGATGTGAGTGATGTAGATGGGATCTATCCCTCCTATATGACGGGGGTGACATCGATATTCTTGATAGAGTGAGACCACGAAGTGCATGGCCATGCCCAAATGAGTCAATATGAGATATTGAGCTCATTTGATTAGAGTGAGTCTACTTGGAGTTCAAGATTTAGATTGTACCAAGGATGACACGGTCTATGCCTCGATTGGTCAATCTAGATGTCAAGGATAGAGGGACATTGTCACATATTGTGAGAGTCACAATTAGTAGTCACAAAGGTGATGTTGGAGCTCAACATTCTTGTAACTTGGGTAGCAATGATGTGTTGCTAGATACCGCTCATTGCTTATGTTCCTAAATCGGTTTAGGGACATTGCCAACGTTACAAGAACCTATAGGGTCACACACATGATAGCAATTAGATGGAGATTAGGTTCATATGATGAACCATGAGGATTAGGTTCATGGGATGAACCAAATTGGATTAAGAGTAATCCAAATTAGACTAATTGAGTTAGACTCAAGTTGATTCAAGTGTTGAATGAGTCTAATTGAGATTTGATTCATCAAATAAATTTAAATTAATGAATAGAGATTCATTATATTAAATTGACTTGAGTCAAGTGGTTAGATTTGATCAACCATGGGAGATTAGAGGTCAAGTTTGACTTGACTTGAGAGGGAAGTTGAAAGGTCAAGTTTGACTTGACCAAATGCCATGTCATGATGATGACTAGGCATGGCCGGCCAATGATGATGCTCCACATCATCATTGACTTGGTCAATTAGTGCCACATCATGAGGGAGACCAAGGGTCATGGGAGTTACATGCATGCATGTAACTCCCCCTCCATGAAGTGGCCGGCCACCACTTGGGGGTTATGTGAGTGAAAATTCATTTTGTGAGTTATCACTCATTACTTCATCTTCTTCCTTGGGAATTTTCCTCTCAAGCTCTCCCTCTCCTTCCTCTCTTTGGCCGAACCAACCAAGGAGTGCTAGCACACTCTAGGATGCTTTTCTCCACCTATTGCTTGTGTGGATACCGATAGAGGAGTGTACACTTGACACTCTCGAGTTCGTGACTTTCGATTTGAGCGGACGGCGAAGGGCATCGCATCAAGGGTAACATCCTTATCTCTTAGTTCTAAGGTAGATCTAGAGGATTTTGTAAGCACATACATGTAATTAGTTTTAATACTTCTTCGCACGGATCCGTGGCCGGGACTTCCGGGGTTTCCGCAACGCAAAAAGCGGTTTTGCGGAAAAGCCCAACAAAGGGTATCGTGAGCCACGTGCGAAGCATGTATGTGTTTCGGTTTTGTAGTTTTTATATTAGATATAAAAATTACAGCTTTATATGTCTCGGTAAATTTTCTTATTTTATAGAATTTTGGGTATTTTTCAGAGTAAGCAACGAGTGTTGGGACACTGTAGGCTTCAACTGAGAAAACTCTCCAATCGGCAGTTCTCGCTTAGGTTTTTGGGACAGCGACTTAAGTCGCTGTAGGATCGTTGTAGGGACACTCAAGTTTATTTTATGAGTAGGGCGCTGCCCTATCCCGAAAAGGGGCCATGTCCCGCGATCGCGCTTTAAACCGCTTTAGCGGACCGCTTTCGAGAGATGACTCATAAATTCGAAATAAATTAGGAAAAATTATAGAAATTTTCTGTAAAAATACATAATTTTGAATTATGTATGATTCTGTGATTGTCATGGCCCAATAACCCAATTGGATTGGATTATGTGTGTTGTAATTCATAATACGGCCGCGTCGCTTTTGTGGTCAGGCGTTGTAAAATGTTTATGATGCACTACAGACCTATTCTTTTAATATTCTAGTTGTAAATAGTTTTAGACTCGAATGTAACTCGAGTTTCAGATTTGTAATGTACAAAAATGGAGCGTGGAAAGTCCACTTGAAGACGAGCTTACGAGAAGGGTGACGACGACACATGGCGGCCAAAGGAAGCGCTTGGAGAAGCCGCTTAGCTCTTAGGTTGACCGTCTTTAGCAATACGTAATTGAGAAGATCGTAGTAGGGCCATGACTATATCACATTTAATTATATATATATATATGTTGATATATATATATAATTGATTTTGCTTGTATGTATGATGCATGCTAGGTTAATTTTGTATGTATATGATGCATGCTAGAATAATTAATGTATGTATATGATGCATGCTAATATAGGATAATAAAGGCCTAAATGCGATAAGATACACATTACGATTAGATTAGATCATAATCGAATCAACTCAAAATGCCTACTGAGCCTTGATACCCATCACTACCTCGATCATTTGTTGTTGTTGAATCCAAAGCAGAGCAACGCATATTATCTTGGTAGGTGCGTGAGGGACAATCTTGGTCCCGCCTATCACGACTCGGTTAGAGTAAGCTCAATTAGATTGAGCAAAACTAGTTAACTCAATTGGATCGAGTAGAACTATAGGCATATTCCAATCGTTGGAAAGATAGGTTAAGATCGCATTTACACTAAATCTTGGGCGAATTAGCCAAAGCTAACTCAAGGTCTTTTGTAAATGTGGGTCTTAATCCTATAAACAAGAGTTGCATAGAGATGTAATCGGTAATGTGTTACCCACCGATCGTACTAAGTCTTGGGCGATTTAGCCAAAGCTAACTCAAGGCTTAGTATGATGTGGATCTTGTCCACAAGAATTATAGCTAGTTTGTATGAATCTAGTAAATGTGGTTCACCACATCCATAACTCGATTCTACAAAATTCCTATAATTCAGGGGAGCATCATTTGATTAAAGGCCTAATTAAATGATAAAAGGAATATGATATTAATTCTCTGCATTGTATGTTGTAGATTACTATGTCGAACAACACGAACACTCTCTCTCGCGATCTTCGAGAAGGACAAGCTCAATGGAGCAAATTTCCGGATCGCACACAGAACTTGAGAATTGTTCTCACCTAAGAAAGGAAGTTGTACGCCCCGGAGCAGCCCATTCCGAGGCACTCCCGCCAATGCCTCATGAAATGGACAAAGATGCTTACAAGAAGCATCAAGATGATGCATTAGATGTGTCATGTCTAATGACCATGAACTCGAGCTTCGTATAACACGAGTTCATGAATGCTTATGATATGGTTGGACATCTTCGCCAACTATATCAAGGACAAGCTAAGCATGAGAGATATGAAGTCTCTAAGGCACTATTTGGGTCCAAAATGCAAGAAGGGACTCCCGTAGGTACATATGTACTCAAGATGATTGGGTACGTAGAAAACCTACAAAGGCTGGGATTCCCACTTGGCCAAGAGTCGCCACCGACCTAATCTTGCAATCTTTGCCAAGAGCCTTCAATCAATTTGTCATGAATTATAACATGAATGAAATTGATAAGCCATTTCAAATGCTCAAAGATGTTGAGAATCACGAGCTTAACCTTAAGAAGGGTAACTGACACCATTTTGATGGTGCGTAAAAGAAAGGCAAGGGCAAGCCTAAAGGTAAGGGAAAGTCCTAAGCCAAGGGCAAAGGCAAAGAACTTAAACCCAAAGGAGGGGTAGCTAAGGAAGGGGCTTGCTTCCAAGCAAGGAAGCAGACATCGGAAGCGAATCGCAAAGGCATACCCGAAGATCTTAAGAAGAAGAGAAGTGAGACTTCTGTATAAATGTTATAGAAGTCAATCTATCTATTTCTTCATCATGGGTATTAGATACGGATGTGCATCTCACATTTGTACCAATGTGCAGAAATAGCAGGCATTGATAAAGGGCGAGGTGGACCTACGAGTAGGCAATGGAGCAAGGGTGTTGCTGTCAGAGGAACTTATGATTCATCTCGCCTCCGGGCTTGTACTAGAATTAGATGAATGTTGTTATGTGCCCGCTTTAACTAAGAACATCATTTCAGCTTTCTTGTTTGGACAAGAAAGGTTTTCATTTATAATAAAGAACAAATGTTGTTCAGTTTATTTAAATGATATGTTCTATTGTAGTGCACCTCTAATAAACGGACTCTACTTTCTAGACTTAGAGAGCCCTATCTATAACATAAGTACCAAGAGGTTCAAGTCAAATGAGTTGAACCAAACCTATCTCTGGCATTGTCGATTAGGTCACATAAATGAGAGTCGCTTATCTAAGCTCCATAAGGATACCGCTAGACTCATTTGATTTTGAATCATATGAGATATAGTCTTGCCTTTAGGCAAGATGACCAAGACTCCTTTAGTGGACATAGAAAGAGCAACAGATTTGTTAGGACTTATACATAGTGATGTATGTGGTCCTTTCAATGTTGCCGCTAGAGGTGGTTATGTGTACTTCATTACATTTATCGATGACTTCAAGAGATATGGTTATGTGTATCTTATGACACATAAATCAATCCTTTGAAAAGTTCAAAGAATTCAAGAATGAAGTACAAAAACATCTTGTAAAGAGTATTAAGATAATTCTATCAGATCGAGGTGGTGAATACCTTAGCCATGATTTTCGTGAATATCTAGCTGAGTGTGAGATTCTATCCCTACTCACTCCTCCCGAACACCACAAAGGGAATGGTGTATCCTAAAGGAGGAATCGCACTATTAGATATGGTACGATCTATGATGAGTCACACAGATCTTCCTATATCCTTTGGGGATATGCTCTAGACACGCAGCCTTTACCCTTAACCTGTACCATCCAAGGTGTGATAAAGACACCATATACGATATGGACAGGAGAAATCCCAAGATGTCTTTTATGAGGATTTGGGGTTGTGAGGCTTACGCTCGACGCCAAGTCTCGCACAAACCGGACCCAACCGATAGGTGCTATTTTGTTGGATATCCCAAGGATACAAAGGGATATTACTTCTACATTCCCAAATCAAGACAAAGTGTTTGTGGTAAAGACTGGGTTTTTCTAGAAAGGGATTTTGTTTCTAGAAAAACTGGTGGGAAATACCGATCTTGAAGAAATTCAAGATAAGGACCATAGCATGCTGAGGCCTTGATGGAGGTTGAGCAGAACCACAAAGTGTTGTGGGTGATGAGGTTGTTGCACAAAGAGTTGTGGAACAACCACATTCAATAGACCTACCTCTTGGCGGTCATAGTGCGTCGTCGGCACGAGAGATACTCATTTCTCTTGTCGACCATGATGATGTTATGCTCATTGAGAATGAGCCTACCTCCTATCGAGGAAGGCTGTGATGAGCCCAGGTCGAGAAATGGCTAGACGCCATGAGATCGAGATGGAATCCATGTACACTAACCAAGTATGGACTTTGGTTGATCCACGAAGTCAAACCCATTGGGTGTAAGTGGGTCTTTAGGAAAAGGACATGGATGGACTTACACATTCCTATAAGGGTCGATTGGTGGCTAAAGGTTTCAAGAAAATTCATGGTATTGACTATGATGAAACCTTTTCTCCAGTGGCGATGTTTAAGTCCATTCGGATCTTGCTTGCTATTGCAGCATACCACGATTATGAGATCTGGCAGATGGATGTCAAAACCGCGTTTCTGATTGGAAACTTACTCGAGGATGTGTACATGACACAACCTGAGGGTTTTGTAGATCCACGACATCTTGGGAAGGTATCACAGTGCAAAGGTCCATTTATGGGCTAAAGCAAGCTTCTCGGAGCTGGAATCTTCGATTCGATGATGCGATCAAACAGTTTGGTTTCATCAAGAATGAAGATGAACCCTGTGTCTACAAGAGGGTTAATGGGAACACAGTTGTGTTCCTTGTATTGTATGTGGATGACATACTACTCATTGGGAATGACATCCCTTCGCTACAGTCTGTGAAGACTTGGCTGGGGACGTGCTTCTCAATGAAGAACTTAGGTGAAGCAGCCTGTATTCTAGGGAAAAAGATCTATAGAGATAGATCTAAGAGATTACTTGGCCTAAGTCAGAGTACATACATTGACACGGTATTACTTCGGTTTGCCATGCAGAATTCCAAGAAAGGACTTCTGCCGATGTCACATGGTGTGAGTCTTTCGAAGACTCAAAGTCCCTCTTCTAGAGAGGAGAGAGACCGCATGGATAAGATCCCTTATGCATCTGCTATAGGATATATCATGTACGCCATGCTGTGTACTCGTCCTGATGTCTCGTATGCTTTGAGCATGACGAGTAGATACCAGTCAGATCCAGGTGAGCGTCACTGGATAGCAGTCAAGAATATTCTTAAGTATTTGAGAAGGACTAAAGAATATTTCTTGATATTTGGAGGCGATTAGGAGCTAGCTGTAAAGGGTTACAGCGATGCCAGCTTCCAAACTGACCAGGATGATTATAGATCGCAGTCAAGGTTCGTGTTTTGCTTGAATAGGTAGCCTTGTGGTGGAAGAGTTCCAAGCGAGGACACGATTATTGATTCTACAGGAGGCCGAATATATCGGTGCTTCCATCTCATTCGTGAGATTGTCGATAGAGGAGATGTGAAGATTTGCAGAGTACCCACAGAGGCTAACATCGCAGATCCCTTGACCAAGGCTTTGGCACAGAAAAAGCATGATGGTCACACTAGGTCATTGGGTATTAGATACTACGGTGATTGGTACTAGTGCTAGTGGGAGATTGTTAGTGAAAGCCCTAGAGCCAATCATGTGATGATTGTTGTATGGACTTTATTGTATCATATTCCTATTTATAAAGGCATGGTTATTATATTTACTTGTATTGGTGCCAAATAACTAAATATAATAATGTCCTTGAGTAGTAGGTTCTTATCTATATCAATCGATTGGTTGAATCGATAATGAGATGATATAGAGAACACTACTCTTAATCATTCCTAGTCGAGTATTAACATTCAGGGACAATGTTAATGCATAGAGACTAGCATGTAGGTCAACAAGATGACTTGATCTCACAAATCATGGATATGAGATATCAAGTTGACACATGGGTATGCATTGGAGAATGTATACTGAATGACCCGCCATGAGAAAGTATCATGGATCGTTATATGAGTGTCATATACTTTCTCATGTGGCTATTAGTATGACTATTAGTCCTTAGACCTGAAGTCACCATGGTTCCCTACATAAGGAGTTGCATACTTTGGCTTCGTCAAACGTCACCCGTAAATGGGTGGACTATAAAGGCGATTACTGGGTATGTAACGAATTATGCGGAGGGATGTGAGTAATGTAGATGGGATCTATCCCTCCTATATGACGGGGGTGACATCGATATTCTTGATAGAGTGAGACCACGAAGTGCATGGCCATGCCCAAATGAGTCAATATGAGATATTGAGCTCATTTGATTAGAGTGAGTCTACTTGGAGATCAAGATTTAGATTGTACCAAGGATGACACGGTCTATGCCTCGATTGGTCAATCTAGATGTCAAGGATAGAGGGACATTGTCACATATTGTGAGAGTCACAATTAGTAGTCACAAAGGTGATGTTGGAGCTCAACATTCTTGTAACTTGGGTAGCAATGATGTGTTGCTAGATACCGCTCATTGCTTATGTTCCTAAATCGGTTTAGGGACATTGCCAGCGTTACAAGAACCTATAGGGTCACACACATAAGAGCAATTAGATGGAGATTAGGTTCATATGATGAACCATGAGGATTAGGTTCATGGGATGAACCAAATTGGATTAAGAGTAATCCAAATTAGACTAATTGAGTTAGACTCAAGTTGATTCAAGTGTTGAATGAGTCTAATTGAGATTTGATTCATCAAATCAATTTAAATTAATGAATAGAGATTCATTATATTAAATTGACTTGAGTCAAGTGGTTAGATTTGATCAACCATGGGAGATTAGAGGTCAAGTTTGACTTGACTTGAGAGGGAAGTTGAAAGGTCAAGTTTGACTTGACCAAATGCCATGTCATGATGATGACTAGGCATGGCCGGCCAATGATGATGCTCCACATCATCATTGACTTGGTCAATTAGTGCCACATCATGAGGGAGACCAAGGGTCATGGGAGTTACATGCATGCATGTAACCCCCCCTCCATGAAGTGGCCGGCCACCACTTGGGGGTTATGTGAGTGAAAATTGATTTTGTGAGTTATCACTCATTACTTCATCTTCTTCCTTGGGAATTTTCCTCTCAAGCTCTCCCTCTCCTTCCTCTCTTTGGCCGAACCAACCAAGGAGTGCTAGCACACTCAAGGTTGAGTTTTCTTCCACCTATTGCTTGTGTGGATACCATAGAGGAGTGTGCACTTGACACTCTCGAGTTCCGGCGGACTTTGGACGAGCGGGATTTGCGAAGGGCATCGCATCAAGGGTAACATCCTTATCTCTTAGTTCTAAGGTAGATCTAGAGGATTTTGTAAGCACATACATGTAATTAGTTTTAATACTTCTTCGCACGGATCCGTGGCCGGGACTTCCGGGGTTTCCGCAACGCAAAAAGCGGTTTTTGCGGCCCGGAAAAGCCCAACACAATCCACTAAAGGATCATCATTGATCTACCTCACCAACCCCCATATGATAATATGGGCTCCATATATTATTTGTGCATTTTCTCCCCGTGTTTAAGATCTCGAATGTTCATCGAATAATTAATTTACTAACCATTAATTAATCAACATCTATCTCCTTGAGTAGTACCACTCAACCTTTTCATCATGCCGGACCAAGTCCACCTGCAGGGTTTACATGATGAACCTTATGAGCTCCTCAAGGAGACATCATCATCCTAATATATAGGACACGGTTTCCTCCTATAATCAACGGCACACCATATAAATAATATTATCTCCCAACTTACCGAGCCTATCGATTTAATCTATAAATCTCGCCCATTGGTAAATCAAAGGGATGAGTACTAAGTATATGTGCCCGTTATTATATCGGGATTAAGAGCATGTACTAAATAATATCTGAGGTCCAATTCGATTATGTAGTCAGCAATAAATCGAATCACCTCTAAGTCGGTCCTGCTCAATACACAAAAGTGCACTAGTGTGATTCTATGGTCAAGACAAACTAACACCAAATCACACTACAACCATTCCGATGGTTTGTCCAAAGTCATCTCGGTTGTGAGCCTTTACTTATACTTTACAAGGAGCTGATAACATGATCTCCCGTGTGACACCACACACCATGTTATCTACAATGTAACGGATTAGACAATATGCATAAAAATATGCAAACAATGATCATGTGATTCTTATTTCAAAAATAAAGATGTTCATAGAAAAGATAGACTTTTCAATATACATCCCTACAATCTCCCAATTATACTAAAAGACTATGTTGTCCTCTTACTACCTTACATCTGATTCCCCTTCCCTCCACATGCCTATCAAAGCTCTCGCTAGAAGGGCCTTAGTGAAAGGGTCTACCAGGTCATCCTCTGATGCAATCTAGGCGAAAACAACTTCTACCTCCTTTACGATTTCTCGTATCAGGTGGTACTTGCGCTCTATGTGTTTACTAGCCTTATAGGCTCGTGGTTCCTTCGAGTTTGCAACTGCACCATTATCACAATAAATTGTGACAGTTCTGGGCAAATCAGGAATCACATCCAAGTCTATTAGGAAGTTCCTGAGCCACACAGCTTCTTTGGCCGCCTCATAGGCTGTCACATATTCTACTTCAATGGTGGAGTCTGCCACGCATTTCTGCTGGACACTCCTCCATACAATGGCTCCACCTCCCAAAGTAAACACAAAACCTGAGGTAGACTTACTATTATCCCTATCAGATTGGAAGTCGGAATCCGTGTAACCCACAAGGAGTAATTGGTCTGCCCAGTAAACCACCATATTGTTGGCAATCATGCTATTCCTCGGAATGCTCATCGGCTCCCATGTCCCTGGATTAAAATTTTCACTAATGAAAACTAATCTGGATGGGATGAGTTTCCTTAGCACAACCAATTCGTCGTCGTGCCAATGACTCGAGCGATCGCTTGAACAAACTTGTTGTTCAAGCAATCAACTCTTCTAGTCGGTTAGCCGCGGAAGAGACGACGGACGGATCGCCGGTTTTTGTGTTTCTTAATCGGGGTCCATGATTATACAAATACATGCAAATGTAAACTAGTATAATCAACATATACTAACATAAAGAACATAAGCTACCATATCAATTAGAACATGCAAAGAACAATAATAAAAGTTGTAAAACTTTTATACCTCTTGATCTTCTATCGTATGTCCTAACCTCCTTGTAGACTTTGTGTGGGCGAAGATCCTCCACAAGTTGAAGCTTCCTAGGTCTTCTTCAATCTAAAGAAAGAAGAACTCTCTTTCCCTTCTTGCTTGAGCCAACCACCAATCCACAAAGGATTGATGCCGCCAGCCCCAAGAATAGAGAGAATAATATGGAAACAACCAAGGAACCGAACTAGGGACAAACCCTAGCTTCTAGTGCCACCGGCCAAGATGGAGTGAAGAGGAGAAAGGGAATATGTTGGGCGCCAGCCACGGTGTAGGGAATAGAGGAAGGAGCCGGCCACACCCTAGGAAGAGGAAGAGCTCATCTCCTATAGTTGCCGCCCAACTTCCTTGCAATCCCTAGCCGTCCAACCATAGGAGCCAAACCCTAATTAGGGTTTCCTCCTTAGGCTTTCTTGCCTCCCAACCATGGTGGAGAGAAGAGATATAAGAGCTAGCCACCTTCAAGGAAGAAGAAGAGATCTTCCACAAGTTGCCGCCCACCCTTCTTTCCTAACCTTGGCCGCCCAACCAAAGGAGCCAAACCCTAATTAGGGTTTCCTCCTTAGGGTTTCTTGCCGCCCGAGCAAGGCTTGGCAAAACCCTAATCTCCTTAGCATCCATCATCCAACCAAAAAACTTAGTTGCCGCCCAACCCAATCTCCCATATATATAGAGTTAGGTTTAGGCCTTGGTTTAATCTCCACCGTCGGTTCTAGGGTTTTAATCTCAACCGTCGGATCTAGAGATTTAATCTCAACTGTCGGTTCTAGAGATTTAATCCCAACCGTCGGATCTAGAGATTTAATCTCAACCGTCGATTCTAGTGTTTTAATCCCAACCGTCGGATCTAGAGATTTAATCTCCACCATCGGTTCTAGGGATTTAATCCCAACCGTCGGATCTAGAGATTTGTTTTCCATCATTTGATCTAGACTTCATGAGGTTTATATTAGGCTACGATAGGGACCATGAGGAGGAGTTGGATCTTGGCCACCCGATGGATCGGAACCACACAAACTTTATCCATCAATGATGTTCCATTCCACTAGAGGATCATCATTGAGTTACCTCACCAACCCCCATAAATTAATATGGGCTTCATATATTATTTGTACATCCATCTCCCCGTGTTTAAGAAATCGAATGTCCGTCAATTAATTGATTTACTGACCATCAATTAATTAACATCTAACTCCTCGAGTAGTACCACTCAACCTTATCATCATGTTGACTAAGTCAACCTGCAGGGTTTACATGATGAACCTTTTGAGCTCCTCAAGGGGACATCATCAACCTAATACATAGGACACGGATTCCTCCTATAATCAACAGCACACCATGTAAATAATATCATTTCCCAACTTACCGGGTATATTGATTTAATCCATAGAAATCTCACCCTCTGGTAAATCAAAGAAATAAATACTAAGTACATGTGCCCATTATTATATCGGGATTAAGAGCATGTACAACATAATATCCGAGGTCCGATTCAATTATGTAGTCAGCAACAAATTGAATCACCTCTATGTCGGTCCTGCTCAATACACCTAAGTGTACTAGTGTAACTTTATGTTCAAGGAAAAACAATACCAAGCTACACTACAACCACGCCAATGGTTTGTCCAAAATCATCTTGGTTGTGAGCCTTTACTTATACTCTACAAGGGACTGATAACATAATCTTATGTGCCACACCCAAGCACCATGTTATCTACAATATAAAGTATTAGACAATTTTGCATAATCATAAAAATATGCAAACAATGATCATGTGATTCTTATTTCAAAATAAAGATGTTCATACAAAAGAGCTAGGCTTTCGGTATACATCCCAACAATCTCCCACTTATACTAAAAGACTATGCTGTCATCATACTGCCATACATCTGATTCCCCTTCCCTCCACATGCCTATCAAAGCTCTCGCTAGAAGGGCCTTAGTGAAAGGGTCTACCAGGTCATCCTCTGATGCAATCTAGGTGACATCATCTTCTACCTCCTTTACGATTTCTCGTATCAAGTGGTACTTGCACTCTATGTGTTTACTGGCCTTATGGGCTCGTGGTTCCTTCGAGTTTGCAACTGCACCATTATTATCACAATTAATTGTGATAGTTCTGGGCAAACCAGGAATCACATCCAAGTCCATCAGGAAGTTCCTGAGCCACACAGCTTCTTTGGCTGCCTCACAGGCTGCCACATACTCAGCTTCCATGGTGGAGTCCGCCACGCATTTCTGCTGGGCACTCCTCCATACAATGGCTCCACCTTCTAAAGTAAACACAAAACCTGAGGTAGACTTACTGTTATCCCTATCTGATTGGAAATCGCAATCCATGCAACCCACAGGGAGTAATTGGTCTGCCCGATAAACTAGCATATAATCCCTAGTCCTTCTCAGGCACTACAATATATGCTTTACCGCAGTCCAATGTCCCTGTCACTGGATTACTCTGATATCTGCTAACCATGCCCACAGCAAAGAAGATATCGTGTCTCATACATAGCATACATGAGGCTTCCATCGCAAGCATAAGGAACCGCCTTCAGCTCCTTTATCACCTCAGATGATCTAGGACACATCTCCTTAGATAAAGTAACTCCATACCTGAAAGGTAGAAAACCCTTCTTGGAGTTCTGCATGCTAAAACGATCCAAAATCATGTCTATGTTTGAAGCTTGGGATAAGCACAACAACCTTGATCCCAAGGTTGTGACCCACTTCTCCCAAGTCCTTCAAAACTGTTTGGACAACCATACCCTTACGTCTGATAACACTCTGATATTGTTGCCAACTACCAAAATATTATATACGTATAGTACAAGAAATACCACTACGTTTCCGTCACATCTCTTGTATACACAAGACTCATCCGGACTTTGAATAAATCCATAAGTCTGGATTTACCTCATCAAAGCGGATGTTCCAAGACCTCAAAGCTTGCTTCAGTCCATAAACGGACCGATTAAGCTTACATACAATACGCTCTTTGCCCTTAGCAATGAATCCCTCTGGTTGCTTCATATAGATGTTTTCCTCAAGACTTCCATTAAGGAAAGTTGTCTTGACATCCATCTGCCACACCTCATAATCCATATGGGCTGCAATGCATAAGAGCTCCCAGACCTGACTTGAATCCATAGATTCAATCTCATTATTCATTCCACTTTGCCAAGATGTTGTATTTATATCTTGGATTTCCTCGTCGTATGTCTAGGGATCAGGTTCATGTTTGCTAGGGACCAAACCAGAAGATTCATCCAAAAACATGAATCTAAGAGGTTGTCTAACAACCCTCCCACTACGACGAGGTATCATCTGTGTATCCTTTGTGACACGCGGTGCAGTGACATGTGGTATATCCTCTTGTACCGGTGGTACTAAAGAAGTGACTTCCCTTTTAACTCCTCCAGAACAATTTTACTCTTGGGCTTGTGGCTTATCACATAGTCTTGCTCTAGAAATTTAGCGTTCGTGTTAACGATCACTCTCTGATCTCTAGGACTATAAAACAAGTCAGAATAACTCATCATCGATCTAATCATCTCCATAAGAGTCCTATTCTTTCGCTATGCTACACCGTTCTGCTGGGGTGTGCCAGGTGCAGTCAATTGGGATTGAATCCCAACCTCTGATAAGTAGTTCCTAAACTCTCCCAAGAGGTTCTCACCACCACGATAAGATCGTAGTGCCATCCATATCTTGAATAATTGTCTATAAAAGAGACGAAATATTCAAGACCACCTCTTGCCTAGATAGTCATAGGACCACACAAATTAGAATGAACCATTTCTAACACATCTTTGGCTCTATACCCCTTGGCCTTAAAAAGGCCTCTTGGTCATCTTACCCTCCAAGCAAGATTCATAGGTTGGGAGATCCTCCACCACTAATAAACCCAAAGGTCCATCAACTATCAACCTTTGAATTCTGCTTAGGTTAATGTGACCAAGCCTAAGAAGCCAAAGATATGTTTGGTTCATCTTCGAAGGTTCTTTTCTCTTATTGGAATTAGAAGATGAGTTATTAACTTCAATTTGCATCGTGGGAGGTTTTGGTTCAAATTTCCTTTCAGTGTACCTGAATAGATATTCTCCCTATTCCTTTTATAACAACTTTGTCATTAAAAGAAATAGAATATCCATCCACAATAATTTAGAAACTGAAACTAAATTCTTTCTAAATAAAGGTACATAAAGGGAATTTTCCAGAACCAAAGTTTTATTATTCTCAAGAAATAAATAAAACTTCTCCCACTACAATAGCCGCCACCATCATGGCATTGCCCAAGTAAATGGTAATCTCCCCTTTAGCTAGTCATCGGGTTTCCTAGAACCCTCAAAATTGTTGCGACATGATTAGTGGCTCTGATCAACTCACCAGTGCCGTAGATATCACCGCTAATCATGTTTCAATGACTAGTCCAAAAGATATACCTTTGTTCTGTTTTGGATTGGGACAGTCCTTCTTCCAATGTCCATCCTGCTTGCAAGTGAAGTACTTGCCTTTTGTCTTCTTCACTCTTCCCTGAGATCCTCCCACCATCTTTGCTCCACCTTTTTTCTTCTTCTTCTTGCCTTTCGTCTTAGAAGTAGAAACTCTTTTTGAGCAACGATGGCTTGAGGACACTATTTGAAGAGCCCATACTTGTACTCCTTAGCAGATAAGACAATATCTAGAATCTTTTCCAATCAACATTATTTGGGTATGAAGTTTATTTCCTTTAGTATCATAGTAAGTGGACGAAAGTCAATTTTGAAAATCCTAATGCAAGTAGGCACTGAGTGAGGAGCTCAAACAATTCTTGTCCAACTGGGTAAAGAATGAGGGCCAAGAATAAAATCATTGCAATGTTCCTAAATCGTTGCTTTAATTAGCAACATGTAAATCTGAATTCTACATTTGTAAGAGGAGGTTTTACCCATTAATTTTATTATCTTGTCAACCTTACTTTTTGACAAATAAAATTAATAGTTGGTTCCTCTTTGGCCCTACAAATAAAAGCAGTGACTCCGATGGGGAGGATACTTTTTATTTGCATCTAAGTGTGCACCATTACACGGTACTAAGGGAATTATTTTGGATTATGTGCCTTACCGCTGTGGAAGTACACACGCTCCTAGATAATTTCCTATAACCATTATTTGACCTAGTGATCCGCAAACAAACTCATCCGATGGGGAGGAAGGCACTCAGAACCGACGCGCAAGTTTGTTGCATCACATGTCAAATTGTAATGGAGGTCGCGGGAATTAATTAAAATGTCCCTCTCTCACTTAGTAAATTGAAAATGAGGGATTTTCAAGCACACACAGCATGCTTATTATTACTGTAAATTTCAATAAAAATTATTGATTCCTCAAACAATAAAATTTCGAAATCAACCAACACCTCAAACACCGAGAATATCGCATGCCACGATAGTGTGGACGTATACGAATTCTACATTTGTAAGAGGAGGTTTAACCCATTAATTTTATTATCTTGTCAACCTTACTTTTTGACAAATAAAATTAATAGTTGGTTTCTCTTCGGCCCTACAAATAAAACTACTTTTTATTTGCATCTAAGTGTGCACCATTACACGGTACTAAGAGAATTATTTCGGATTATGTGCCTTACCGCTGTGGAAGTACACATGCTCCTAGATAATTTCCTATAACCATTATTTGACCTAGTGATCCGCAAACAAACTCATCCGATGGGGAGGAAGGCACTCAGAGCCGACGCGCAAGTTTGTTGCATCACATGTCAAATTGTAATGGAGGCCGCGGGAATTAATTAAAATGTCCCTCTCCCACTTAGTAAATTGAAAATGAGGAATTTTAAAGCACACACAACACGCATATAAAACAAATCAGCAATAAATATGGAAAAATCAGAATTTTTCCAACTATTATGGCATTGTTCTCCAATATGCGTCCCGTCGTGTAGCTACCTCGTCCGCTCCTCCTACGCCATGTACGAGCCATCCGGAGATCCGAGCCGAGAATAAAACCTATTTTATTTTACATCCATCGATCCTATACTCCACGAGGGAGTGTACATGAAATCTAGATCGAAAGTAAAATAAAATAAAGAGTGGCTAAACAATGCCGTATTCAATTACAAAAATTAAATACTAATTTAGCCTCGTCAACCCCGAGGATTCAAATAATATACAATCACACACACATGCAATCACATACACACATATATAGCCATAATAGTTGGATCTTATGCCTGCAACCAAAAAGTTAGCCTGCGCACATCCTACTATTATACGGCATACACAATATATGATAAGTGCGTGAAAGTAACCGAATCTAAAACACACAAAACTGGAAACCGTGGCTCTGATACCATTTGTTGGCAATCATGCTATTCCTCGGAGTGCTCATCAGCTCCCATGTCCCCGGATTAAAATTTTCACTAATGAAAACTAATCCGGATGGGATGAGTTTCCTTAGCACAACCAATTCGTCGTCGTGCCAACGACTCGAGCGATCGCTTGAACAAACTTGTTGTTCAAGCAATCAACTCTTCTAGTCGGTTAGCCGCGAAAGAGACGACGGACGGATCGCCGATTTTTGTGTTTCTTATTCGAGGTCCATGATTATACAAATACATGCAAATGTAAACTAGTATAATCAACATATACTAACATAAAGAACATAAGCTAGCATATCAATAAGAACATGCAAAGAACAATAATAAAAGTTGTAAAACTTTTATACCTCTTGATCTTCTATCGTATGTCCTAATCTCCTTGTAGACTTCGTGTGGGCGAAGATCCTCCACAAGTTGAAGCTTCCTAGGTCTTCTTCAATCCAAAGAAAGAAGAACTCTCTTTCCCTTCTTGCTTGAGCCAACCACCAATCCACAAAGGATTGATGCCGCCGGCCCCAAGAATAGAGAGAATAATATGGAAACAACCAAGGAACCGAACTAGGGACAAACCCTAGCTTCTAGTGCCGCCGGCCAAGATGGAGTGAAGAGGAGAAAGGGAATATGTTGGGCGCCGACCACGGTGTAGGGAATAGAGGAAGGAGCCGGCCACACCCTAGGAAGAGGAAGAGCTCATCTCCTATAGTTGCCGCCCAACTTCCTTGCAATCCCTAGCCGTCCAACCATAGGAGCCAAACCCTAATTAGGGTTTCCTCCTTAGGCTTTCTTGCCGCCCAACCATGGCGGAGAGAAGAGATCTAGGAGCTAGCCACCTTCAAGGAAGAAGAAGAGATCTTCCACAAGTTGCCGCCCACCCTTCTTTCCTAACCTTGGCCGCCCAACCAAAGGAGACAAACCCTAATTAGGGTTTCCTCCTTAGGGTTTCTTGCCGCCCAAGCAAGGCTTGGCAAAACCCTAATCTCCTTAGCATCCATCATCCAACAAAAAAACTTAGTTGCCGCCCAACCCAATCTCCCATATATATAGAGTTAGGTTTAGGCCTTGGTTTAATCTCCACCGTCGGTTCTAGGGTTTTAATCTCAACCGTCGGATCTAGAGATTTAATTTCAACCATCGGTTCTAGAGATTTAATCCCAACCGTCGGATCTAGAGATTTAATCTCAACCGTCGGTTCTAGGGTTTTAATCCCAACCGTCGGATCTAGAGATTTAATCTCCACCGTCGGTTCTAGGGATTTAATCCCAACCGTCGGATCTAGAGATTTGTTTTCCATCATTTGATCTAGACTTCATGAGGTTTATATTAGGCTACGATAGGAACCATGAGGAGGAGTTGGATCTTGGCCACCCGATGGATCGGAACCACACAAACTTGATCCATCAATGATGTTCCATTCCACTAGAGGATCATCATTGAATTACCTCACCAACCCCCATAAATTAATATGGGCTCCATATATTATTTGTACATCCATCTCCCTGTGTTTAAGATATCGAATGTCCTTCAATTAATTGATTTACTGACCATCAATTAATTAACATCTAACTCCTCGAGTAGTACCACTCAACCTTATCATCATGTTGACTAAGTCAACCTGCAGGGTTTACATGATGAACCTTATGAGCTCCTCAAGGGGACATAATCAACCTAATACATAGGACACGGATTCCTCCTATAATCAACGGCACACCATGTAAATAATATCATTTCCCAACTTACCGGGCATATAGATTTAATCCATAGAAATCTCACCCTCTGGTAAATCAAAGAAATAAATACTAAGTACATGTGCCCGTTATTATATCGGGATTAAGAGCATGTACAACATAATATCCGAGGTCCGATTCAATTATGTAGTCAGCAACAAATTGAATCACCTCTATGTCGGTCCTGCTCAATACACCTAAGTGTACTAGTGTAACTTTATGTTCAAGACAAAATTATTCCAAGCTACACTACAACCACGCCAATGGTTTGTCCAAAACTATCTTGGCTGTGAGCCTTTACTTATACTCTACAAGGGACTGATAACATGATCTTCTGTGCCACACCCAAGCACCATGTTATCTACAATATAAAGTATTAGACAATTTTGCATAATCATAAAAATATGCAAACAATGATCATGTGATTCTTATTTCAAAATAAAGATGTTCATACAGAAGAGATAGGCTTTCAGTATACATCCCAACACATATAATCCCTAGTCCTTCTCAGGTACTTCAATATATGCTTTACTGCAGTTCAATGTCCCTGTCCTGGATTACTCTGATATTTGCTTATTATGCCCACGGCAAAGCAGATATCTTGTCTCATACAGAGCATCGAATACATGAGGTTTCCTACTGCCGATGCATAAGGAACCGCCTTCATCTCCTCTATCTCCTCAGATGATCTAGGACACATCTCCTTAGGTAAAGGAACTCCATGCCTGAAAGGTAGAAAACCCTTCTTGGAGTTCTGCATGCTAAAATACTCCATAATCGTGTCAATGTATGAAACTTGGGATAAGCACAACATCCTTTTCCTGCGATCCTTTATAACCTTGATCCCAAGGATGTGTCCTACCTCTCCTAAGTCCTTCATATCAAACTGTTTGGACAACCATACCCTTACATCCGATAACACCTTGATATTGTTACCAATCAACAAAATGTCATCTACGTATAGTACAACAAATACCACTACATTTCCGTCACATCTCTTGTATATACAAGACTCATCAACACTTTGAATAAATCCATAAAATTGGATCACCTCATCAAAGCGGATGTTCCAAGACCTCGAAGCTTGTTTCAATCCATAAATGGATCGATTATGCTTACATACAAGATGCTCTTTGCCCTTAGCAATGAATCCCTATGGTTGCTTCATATAGATGTTTTCCTCAAGACTTCCATTAAGAAAAGTTGTCTTGACATCCATCTGCCACACCTCATAATCCATATGAGCTGCTATGCATAAGAGAATCCGTATAGATTTAAGCATGGCTACCGGCGAAAAGGTCTCCTCATAATTGATACCCTCTTTCTGAGTATACCCCTTTGCAACAAGCCTCGCTTTGAAGGTCTCAACCTTCCCATCTATTCCTCTCTTTCTCTTGTAGATCAACTTGCATCCAATGGTTTTTACACCATCGGGTGGTTCTACTATCTCCCAGACCTGATGTGAATCCATAGATTCAATCTCAGCATTCATTGCACTTTGCCAAGTGTAGGAGATTTGAAGCTGCTAGAGGGGGGGTGAATAGCGTAGTGCTCATACGTAGACGGAATTCTTTCGCGTTCGTCTCTACAAAACTCGTTATGCGCAGTGGAATAATAATGAAAGCAATAACGAAATAAATAACAATGGAAACACACGGATATAATGTGGTTCGGAACAAACCGTTCCTACTCTATGGATCATGCTCTAACGAGCTCTAGCGATGCCAATGCAATCACTAATCACAAATACTCCTTCTCGACACAAGTCGGAGGTGGAGAAACCTCTTACAAACTACTCTTGGAACAATAAGAGATGAATACAAGCAATATACAATAATACAATGCAAAACTAGTAAAGAAAACAACTTTACAAATGCCTTTGGATTGCTTGCTTGTTGATCGCTTGAACCGTGGTTGAAGACCCTGATTTGCAACAGCAAATCGCCTAAATATGTCAAAGAAATTGCTTGGTTTTTCCTCCATCACGAGCTCCTTATAAAGCTTTAACCTGTGCTAGAAAAAGTCGATCAGTCGACTAATCGGGACCACCAGTCGACTTACGCCACTATTGTCGTGAGACAACAGCTAGATCCACGCTGGATAAGTCCAACGAATCCATCATCAGTCGACTGATGGAGTCCTTACTCGACCAATCGAGTTTTGACTCCATTCTGTGGCTGATTTTTAACACCGATCGGGATCACATGATCGATCATTGCTCGAGCGTGATCAGCCCACCTCTGGCGATCAGCTAGGCCATTCCTTGATCGAAACCCTAGTTGACTACGCCAGTCGACTGCCACATGGCACCAGTTGACTGGCACACCTCAAACATGAGGTTTTAACCAAAGTATGGTGCCCCCATACTTGCTAGACCACCCTTAGCCTAGACCTAAGCCTTCTATCCACCTCCATCAGCCTCACGCCTCTCGGATCCCTCCAAGTCATCCATGACTTGTTCATCTATCGCGCTAGCCTCCAAGTGCTGCCTCGGCTATGTCATGCTAACGATGTCTACACCGCCAAGGCACATTGGACTTATGCCACCAGGACTCCGCTTGGACTTTACGCCGTCAACCATTGGACTTATGCTGCCAAGACTCCCGCTTGGACTTTATGCCGCCAATATCAAACCCCTTGGACTTCTCAAATGCCAAGACTCAAGCTTGGACTTTCCCTTGCCAACTCATGTTGAACTTTCCATGGCAAGACCCATGCTTGGACTTTCCCAAATGCCAAGTGTCCCACTTGGACTTTTCCTTGCCAAGACCCATGCTTGGACTTTACATGCCAAGACCCATGCTTGGACTTTTCCCAAATGCCAAGTGTCCCACTTGGGATTTCCATGCCAAGTACCCATGACTTGTACTTTACCATGACAATCACATTGTCATATGTTTTTGTCGAAACATCAAAACATCACTCGAGTCAAACTCGAGTCCTGGTCAATCGTGACCTGGGCCGATTGCACCAACAATCTCTCCCTTTTTTATGTTTGACAAAAACAAACCTTAACTTAGGCCCCTAACTCAAATTCCCTTACCAATTTTCCAAATTGGTAATTTAATGTTCTCCCCCTTTTTGACATACATCAAAAAGGTTATCTCTCAAAGGAGGTCAATGTCTCATGTCCCAATGAGATCTTACAATCTCCCCCTTGGTCCAAAAATACCTAGGATGCCTACCATCTTCCTAGTGATAAGTCTCATATCACTCAAGAGAGGCAATCCTATATGCTCTCCTAATTTCCAAATTGGGTCTCTCAAAATCCCATCAATTTTCCCAATTGATTTCATTCTCCCCATAACTTCTCCCCTTCAAGGAGAAAAACACATCCATTATCCCAAGATGGATACCTCCCCCTACAGGCTTGCTCCCCTTTGACCATTGCACCAACAATGTCCTTGGGAAGTCCCTAAGCCAATAGGAACTCTAAACCATCAAAAATAAGATTAAAAGTTCAAACATGAACTCTCCCCACCTTAAATTTGATACAAATCCTAAACAACTCTCCCAATCCATATCCAATGGATTTTCACCCTTTCTAATGCTTCCCAAAGCATATCCTAGGGTTAGGAGTGGTTAGGGACCTTAATCGCAGCTGAACACGGGCTAAACAAACCTAGTTTTCTCGAAATCAGCATTGACAATCGACTCTGTCAGCTACCAGTCGACTGCCACTCACATCAGTCGACTGCCACCCAAGGCAGTCAACTAATAACTAAAATTTCTGAATTTCAGTTATCAGATTTGAATTTCAAAAAATCGTAAGTAATTCTACGTATATCGAAAAATCACGAAATTTAATACGTATATTACCTATGACCAATACAATGGGTGAAAAATATTTAAAAATTAATTTACACATAAAATAATGAGTTTGATACAAAACTCAAAACCATTGAAATTTTCAATTGTTTTGACTCTATTTTGTATCAACTCTATCAATGGTGATTGCTATCAAAAGATAGTCTTCACCAAAGTTTTTCAAAAAGATTTTAAAATGTTTTCAAAACCTTATTTTGGATCATATTCCTTGAGCTCTATGCACATGACTTGTACACAAGCTTTCCCAATGATCCACAATTGAAATTTGATGAGTTTTAGTTCATTTAGATGCAAAAACTATGCACCTTAAACTTAACTCATATCCTAGCATCTCACATGTATCTAGAGTGTATAAATACACATACATGTCAATGTGATGTGAGATGTGGGTTTGTTCTCCCTAAACTAGGGTTTCATGCATTTTTCTAAGGCAACTCTACTTGATTCCCTTATAAATGGGACTCTAAGTCATGTCATTGTCCTTAAATCAATTTTAGTCAATTTAAATGCATGAAATGATCATGACATAATGATAGCAATAATTAAAGCATGGCCAATGATCATGATGTCATGGAATAATATGAAATCTAAAAACACATGACATTAATCCTTAATCCTAAACATGATCATGACATATAAATGATAAAAATAAACATGATGTCATGTCATGGCATATGGCAGATCAAGGCATGGCAAATGAAGAGTATAGGTATAATAATACCTAACTTCTAATATTAGTTGTCATTTGATATGATTAAGTATATTTTTCCATATTACTACTAATCTCCCAAATGTGCCAAAAACTCAAAATGGCACACTAACCTCTAAAACCTAAATTGTGCCAATTTGATCATTTTGTCAAGCTTCTCAAGTAATATTGGCACATCCTAAAATCTTTTAGGATTTAAACTCAAATGTATTTCCAAGGTAACCATAACCTTGAAAATATCCTAAAGTGTCACCTTTACCATGGTTGAGTTAACTACCCATCCAATCAAGGTTGGCACACCCTAAACCCATCTAGCGTGAATCAATCACGCTCTTAGGAACCCAAAACCTATTTGAGCTCCTAGGGTTAATTAGGTATTCCTTAGGGATAACCTCCCTAGATACCCTCCTAATGACCCTCCTAGGCTTGTTAGCCTTGGTCATTTGGGTCTTACCTAGGTTGACTCTAAGGGTAACTCCCCTTGCAACCTTCTTAGTGGCCACCCTAGGTTTCCTAGAAACCCTAGCCACTAGGCACACCCTTTGGTCAACCTTAGGGACGACTTCCCTATTGACCTTGGTCTTCCTAGACCTAGTTTGTGTTCCATAATCAAATGGAACACTATGGTAAGCCATCTTAGGCTTAGGTTTGTGACCCAAACCCTTCTTGCCCTTTGATGACTTTTGCTTCTTGGGTCCTAAGTGTTGACTTTGAGATTTTGACCTAGAAGTTTGACTATTTGACCCTTGCATTTGATTTTGCATAACCTTAAGGGTCTTTTCAAGTTTTTCAAGCCTTGACCTCAAGGCTTGGTTCTCTAATTCTAATTGCCCAATTTTTAAATTTTGACTTAATCCTTGGGCATGGTTCTTTCTAGGCATATGCCTAGTCCATTTAAGATTGAAACCTAGGTGCTCTTGTATTTTCCTAATAGATACCCTAGGTATGGTTTTTCTAGGGACATTAGTCCTAAATTTTTCCTTATTTCCTAAATGGACACTTTTAGCTCCTAAGAAAAATATTTATTCTTATTAGCATGCTTTTCATAAATTGCAAGAGAATTAAAATTCCTAGCATGCTTTTTAACATTTAAATTAGAAGATGCATTACTAAAATGTACCTTAGGGTTAGCCTTAGCTCCCCCTACTTGTGATGCTTCTTCTTGGGTCTTTTTGCTCCCCCTAGGGCATTTGCTTCTATAGTGCCCCTTTTGATGGCACTTGAAGCATACTACGTGCTCCTTGTTCTTTTGACTTTGGGGACCGGCATCCTTGACTTTTGGTGCCGGAGGAGACTTCTTGATCCTTTTAGGACACTTATTCTTGTAGTGTCCTTGCTCCCTACACTCAAAACATATTATATGTATTTTATTATTAATTGATATGTTTGAGTTACCTAGGGTGGTGGTGGAAGGTGCCGGAATTGGAGCTTCTTCATCTTGACCGGATGTGGAAGGCTCTTCTTGGGGTTGCTCCGGTGTAGATTTTCTAATCCCCTCCCCCTCAATCCTAGAGGTTGAGGTTTCTTCTAATTCTACCTCTTCCACCACTTCTTCCTCCTCGGATGTCGAACACTCCTCGACCTCCGAATCCTCACTTTCTTGTGAGGATGAGCTCTCTTCCTCATCCTCCTCATCTTCTTGGATTGAGTGAGGCTCTTCATGGAATTTTTCCAATTTGTTCCATACCTCCTTGGCATCTTTACAATCCCCTATCTTGATCAAAATATCATTAGGGATTATATTAAGCAAAATACCCATTACCTTATTGTTGATGTTATACTATCGGAGTTGTTCTTGACTCCAATTCTTCTTCTTGATTTTTCTTCCTTCTTCATCTTTTGGAGTGTCAAAACCTACTAAGACACTAATCCAATTATCAAAATCACACATTAGAAAATGCATCATTCTACCTTTCCAGTACGCGAAATCTTCACGGTCGAAGGAAGGCGGAACGTTGATGTCGTCACCCAATCTCTCCTTGAATTCCATCTTGTTCCTCTAGTGTCTTGACTCCGGGTTGTTAATCCGTAGAAGAACCCCAGGCTCTGATACCAATTGTACGAGATTTGAGGCCGCTAGAGGGGGGGTGAATAGCGTCGTGCTCGTACGTAGATGGAATTCTTTCGCGTTCGTCTCTACAAAACTCGTTATGCACAGCGGAATAATAATGAAAGCAATAACGAAATAAATAACAATGCAAACACACGGATATAACGTGGTTCGGAACCAATGGTTCCTACTCCACGGATCGAGCTCTAACGAGCTCTTGCGATGCTAATGCAATCACTAATCATAAATACTCCTTCTCGACACAAGTCGGAGGCGGAGAAACCTCTTACAAACTACTCTTACAACAATAAGAGATGAATACAAGCAATATACAATAATACAATGCAAAACTAGTAAAGAAAACAACTTTACAAATGCCTTTGGATTGCTTGCTTGTTGATCGCTTAAACCATGGTTGAAGACCTTGATTTGCAACAGCAAATTGCCTCAAGACGTCCAAGAAATCGCTTGGTTTTTCCTCCATCATGAGATTCATATAAAGCGTCAACCTGTGATGGAAAAAGTCGATCAGTCGACTGATCGGGACCATCAGTCGACTGATGCTACTATTTTCGTGAGACAACGGGTAGATCCACACTGGATAAGTCCAACAGATCCATCATCAGTCGATTGATCATGACCATCAGTCGACTGATGGAGTCCTTACTCGACCAGTGGAGGTCGACTCCATTCTGTGGCTGATTTCTCGAGCACCGATCGGTGATCACACACCGATCGTGCGCTCGAGCGATCGCGCCCACCTCTGGCGACGATTGCTAGGCCACTTCCATGATCAAACCCTAGTTGACTATGCCGATCAGCCACATGCACCATGGCCGATCATTGGCACACACCTCAAACATGAGTTTTTAACCCAAGTATGGTGCCCCCATACTTGCTAGACCACCCTTAGCCTAGACCTAAGCCTTCTAGCCACCTCCATCAGTCTCACGCCTCTCGGATCCCTCCAAGTAATCCATGACTTGTTCATCCATCGCGCTAGCCTCCTTCTCAAATGCCAAGACTCAAGCTTGGACTTTCCCTTGCCAAATCATGTTGGACTTTCCATGCCAAGACCCATGCTTGGACTTTCCCAAATGCCAAGTGTCCCACTTGGACTTTTCCTTGCCAAGACCCATGCTTGGACTTTACATGCCAAGACCCATGCTTAGACTTTTCCCAAATGCCAAGTGTCCCACTTGGGATTTCCATGCCAAGTACTCATGACTTGGACTTTCCCATGACAATCACATTGTCATATGTTTTTGTCGAAACATCAAAACATCACTCGAGTCAAACTCGAGTCCTGGTCAATCGTGACCTGGGCCGATTGCACCAACACCAAGATACTGCATCTTTATCTTAGATTGCCTCGTTATATATCCATGGATCAGGTTCATGTTCGGCAGGGACCAAATCAGAAGATTCTCACAAGAACATGAATCTATCAGGCTGTCTCACAACCCTCCCACTACGACGAGGTATCACCTGTGTATCCTCTGTGACAAGCGGTGCAGTGACATGTGGTATATCCTTATGTACCGGCGGTACTAAAGAAGTGACTTCCCCTTTTAACTCCTCCAGAACAATTTTACTCTTGTGGCTCATCACATAGTCTTCCTCTAGAAATCTGGCGTTCATGCTAACAATCACCCTCTGATCTCTAGGACTATAAAACAAACCACCCTTCGTTCCTCTAGGATAGCCAACTAACAAGCGCACTTCTGTACGAGGTTCCAACTTACCAGCATCTGCCTTCAGCACATGTGCTGGACTCCCCATATCCGAATATGTCTTAGACTAGGCTTTTGCCCAGTCCACAATTCTGTGGGAGTATAAGTCACTAATTTAGATGGTACCAAGTTCAGAATGTACACCGCCGTATCTAGAGCATATCCCCAGAACGAATCTGGCAAGTCAGAATAACTCATCATCAATCTAACCATCTCCATAAGAGTCCTATTCCTTCGCCTCTCGCTGCACATTCTGTACTGGGTGTGCAGTGCGATTAATTGGGATTGAATCCCAGCCTCTGATAAGTAGTTCCTAAACTCTCCCAAGAGGTACTTACCACCACGATCAGATCATAGTGCCTTGATACTTTTACCTTGATGTTTCTCCACATCAGTCTTGAATTCTTTGAACTTGTCAAAGCATTCAGACTTGCGGTGCATCAAGTAAATGTATCCATATCTTAAGTAATCATCTATAAAAGAGACGAAATACTCAAAACCACCTCTAGCCTGGATAGACATAGGACCACACAAATCAGAATGAACCAATTCTAACACATCTTTGTCTCTATACCCCTTGGCCTTAAAAGGCATCTTGGACATCTTACCCTCCAAGCAAGATTCACAGGTTGGGAGATTCTCCACCACTAATGAACCCAAAGGTCCACCAGCTATCAACCTTTGAATTCTGCTTTAGGTTAATGTGACCAAGCCTAAGATGCCAAAGATATGTTTGGTTCATCTTCGAAGGTTCTTTTCTCTTATTGGAATTAGAAGATGAGTTATTAACTTCAATTTGCATCGTGTGTGGTTTTGGTTCAAGTGTGTACAATTTTTCTATCAATGCACCCGAACAGATAATGTCCCTATTCCTTCTTATAACAACTCTGTCATTAAAAGAAATAGAATATTCATCCATAAACAATTTAGAAATCGAAATTAAATTCTTTCTAAATAAGGGTACATAAAGGCAATTATTAAGAAACAAAAGTTTATTTTTCTCAAAAGATAAATAAACATTTCTCCCACTGCAATAGCCGCCACCATTATGGCATTGCCCAAGTAAATGGTAATCTCTCCCTTAACTCGTTGTCGGGTTTCCTGGAACCCCTGCAAAGTATTGCAGACATGATTAGTGGCTCTCGTATCTACACAACAAGTGCCGGTAGATAACACCGCTAATCATGTTTCAACGACTAGTCCAAAGGATACACCTTTGTTTTGCTTTGGATTAGGACAGTCCTTCTTCCAATGTTCATCCTGCTTGCAAGTGAAGTACTTGCCTTTCGGCTTCTTCACTCCTCCCCGAGATCCTCCCACCACCTTTGCTCGACCTTGTTTCTCCTTCTTCTTTCCTTTCGGCTTAGAAGTAGAAACCTTTTGTAGCAACCATGGCTTGAGGACACTCTTCGAAAAGTGCATACTTGTACTCCTTAGCAGATAAGACAATATCTAGATTCTTTTCCAATCAACATTATTTGGGTACAGTAAGTTTGTTTTCTTTAGTATCATAGTAAGTGGACTGAAAGTCATTCTTGAAAATCCTAAGAATCACATAGATCATTACTGTAGATTTCAAAAAATTATTGATTCCTCAAATAATAAAATTTTAAAATCAACCAACACCTCAAAACACCGAGAATATCGTATGCCACGATAGTGTGGACGTATACGAATTCTACATTTGTAAAAGGAGGTTTTACCCATTAATTTTACTATCTTGTCAACCTAACTTTTTGACAAGTAAAATTAATAGTTGGTTTCTCTTCGGCCCTACAAATAAAAGCAATGACTCCGATGGGGAGGATACTTATATTTGTATCTAAGTGTTCACCATTACTTGGTACCAAGTTAATTATCTCGGGTTATGTGTCTTACGATGGGGAAGTACACGCACTCCTTAATAATTTCCTATAACCATATTCGACCTTGTGATTCGCAAACAAACCCATCCGATGGGGAGGAAGGCACTCAGAGCCGACGTGCAAGTTTGTTTACATCACTTGTCAAATCGTAATGGAGGCCGCGGGAATTTATAAAAATATCCCTCTCCCACTTAGTAATTTGAAATTGAGGAATTTTCCTAGCCTACGACATGCATATCAAACAAAAAGCAATAAATATGAAAAATAAATTATTTTCCAACTATTATGGCTTTTGTCTTCAATATGACTCCCGTCGCATCGCCATCTCGTTCGCTCCTCCTACGCCATGTACGAGCCATCCGGAGATCCGAGCCGAGACTAAAACCTATTTTAATTTACATCCATCGATCCTATACTCCACGAGGGAGTGTACATGAAATCTAGATCGAAAGTAAAATAAAATAAAAAGTTGCTAAACAATGTCATATTTAATTTATAAAAACTAAATACTAGCCTCGTCAACCACGAGGATTCAACAAAATAAATATTTACACACATACAATCACATACACACATATGGTCATAATAGTCGGATCTTATGCCTACAACCAAAGAGTTAAACTACGCATATCCTACTATTATCCGGCACATATAATATATGAAAAAGTGCATAAAAATTAACCGAATCCTAAACACACAAAATTGGAAACCTTGGCTCTGATACCAATTATAGGGGTTTGCTTATCGAGTCCGTGAGGGGAAACTTCGCTTCCCCTTCACCTCGGTTGCTTGACCATGGCGATCCCTTCTATGTCCCCGGATTAAAAAAAATTTAATCCTAGACAAAAGGGATTGCCAAAGCAACCAAGTCATCATCGTGCTATTCGTTTAGAGAGGTCACTTGAACAAACTAGTTGTTCAAGCGACCATCCTCTATTCTACGAGTAGCCGCGGAATAGACGATGTCCGGATTGTCGGTTTTTGTGTTTATGCTCGGGATCCAAGTATTATTTAGCCATTTAAAGATTTATATCATGCTCATTGTTGAAAAACAAATACAAGCAAGTAACATATAAAGATTAGAGAATCGATATACCTCTCGATCTTCTAATGTATGTCCTTCCTCCTTTCGGACGTCGTGTGGGCGACGCTCTACCAAAAGTCGAAGCTCTTAGATCGCAAATCTTCCTTCCTTGCTCATCCAAAGCAAGAGGAAGAATAGAAACAAGGCTCATCTCCTTCCTATAGCCAACCAACAAGCAACAAAAGAAATGCTTACCGCCGGCCAACAAGGAGAAGGAGATAATGGTGGAAACCGACCAAGACACCAAGGGAAAGCCCTATATCTTGTTTCCACCACCTAAGGAGAAGGAGAAGGGGTCTTTGGATGCTGTCCAAGGGCTGGGATAGGGCTGTGGGTGCCGACCACCAAAGGATAGGAAGAAGAAACCAAACTACTTCCTTATTTGGTGCCACCCAAGCCTCCTAAACCTTAAGCTTCCAAACCCTAATCCTAGCTTTCCTTATTGCCGGCCATGTAAGAGGGGAAGAAGAATAGGATGAGCTCATGCCAAGGTAGAGAGGAGAAGAATAGGGGTCGACCAACCTTTGGAAGAAGAAGGAACACCTCCTTGAGTTGCCGCCCACTCTAATCCCCAAAACCCTAACCCTAGCCACCACTCCCAATCCTAATCTAATTAGGATTGGTTGCCGCCCAAGGGACAAACCCTAATCCCCTCATCCATTAGTTGTTGTCCAAGCCAATAAGCCTTATTTATAGAGTTGGATTTATGCCTTGGAATAATCTCCACCATTGATTCTAGGGATTTAATCTCAACCGTCGGATCTAGAGATTTAATCTCAACCGTCGAATCTAGAGATTTAATCTCTACCTATGGATCTAGAGTTTTGTTTCTATCCTTTGGATCTAAGCTTCATGAGGTGTTAATAGGCTACATTAGGGACCATGAGGAGGAGTTGGATCTTGGCCACCCATGGATCAAGCCCACATAAAGTCCGATCCACTAATGATGATCTAATCCACTAAAGGATCATCATTGATCTACCTCACCAACCCCCATATGATAATATGGGCTCCATATATTATTTGTACATTTTCTCCCTGTGTTTAAGATCTCGAATGTCCGCCAAATAATTAATTTACTAACCATTAATTAATCAACATCTAACTCCTTGAGTAGTACCACTCAACCTTTTCATCATGCCGAACCAAGTCCACTTGCAGGGTTTACATGATGAACCTTATGAGCTACTCAAGGGGACATCATCATCCTAATATATAGGACACGGTTTCCTCCTATAATCAACAGCACACCATATAAATAATATCATCTCCCAACTTACTGAGCCCATCGATTTAATCTATAAATCTCGCCCATTGGTAAATCAAAGAGATGAGTACTAAGTATATGTGTCCGTTATTATATCGGGATTAAGAGCATGTACTAAATAATATCTGAGGTCCAATTTGATTATGTAGTCAGCAATAAATCGAATCACCTCTAAGTCGGTCCTGCTCAATACATACAAAGTGCACTAGTGTGATTCTATGGTCAAGACAAACCAACACCAAATCACACTACAACCATTCCGATGGTTTGTCCAAAGTCATCTCAGTTGTGAGCCTTTACTTATACTTTACAAGGAGCCGATAACATGATCTCCCGTGTGACACCACACACCATGTTATCTACAATGTAACGTATTAGACAATATGCATAAAAATATGCAAACAATGATCATGTGATTCTTATTTCAAAAATAAAGATGTTCATAGAAAAGATAGACTTTTCAGTATACATCTCTACACGAACCTGATCCAATCCCTGATTGGAGGACTGATGTTTTAGCTTATCTACAACATGGAAAGGTCCCCGAAGAAAAAGGGGCAGCATCTGCTTTAATGAGAAGAGCCAAGCGATTCACCCTCTTAAACGGAGACTTATACAAAACATCTTTTGGACGGCCCCTGCTGAAGTGTTTGGGAAAGGAAGATGTTGAATGGGTACTTTGAGAAATCCACAAAGGTTGTTGTAGTAATCATTTGGGAGGGAGAGCTTTGGCAAGAAAGACCTTGCTATCGGGATATTTTTGGCCTACCCTCCAACAAGATGCAGCTCATATAGTACAAACCTGCCCAGCCTGCCAAAAGCATAGTAATCGGTCCGAATGATCGACTGAATTAATGAGAGCGGTGGTTTCTTCGTGCCCTTTTGATCGGTGGGGAATGGATGTAGTGGGTCCTATGCCTGTGGCACCATTGCAGAAGAAATTCCTGTTGGTGGCTGTGGATTATTTCTCCAAGTGGGTGGAGGCAGAGCCCCTTGCCAAAATTACCGAGAATGCTATAATACAATTCCTATGGAAGAATATTGTCTGTCGGTACGGTATTCCCCGGAGGTTAGTTAGTGATAACTGAAGACAATTCCAGGGCAAGAAGATCAAAGAATGGTGTCAAAGTCTCAATATCCAGCAAGCTTTCACTTCGGTAGCCCACCCATAAGCTAACGGGTAAGTTGAAGTCACTAATAGAATTCTTATTCAAGGGTTGAAGACTAAATTGGGGGCTCAGAGGGGAAACTGGGTGGAAGAACTGCCTGGAATCTTGTGGGCCTATCGAACCACACCAAAAATTGCAATGGGAGAAACTCCTTTTAGCCTGGTATACGGGACGGAGGCCGTTATTCCGGTGGAAGCCCTTTTAAGTAGCGCCCGAGTGAAAGTTTACGAGCCAGAGCAGAACCAGATTATTCAAAGCACTGAGTTAGACTTAGTGGAAGAAAAGAGGGAGATGGCACGGAGGCGAGCGGAGTTTTACAAGCAGAGAGTGCAGCAAGCCTTTAACAAAAAGGTGATGCCCCGAAGATTTCAAGAGGGGGACTTGGTTCTGCGTAAAGTTAATCCTGCTGGAGATCCTGGAAAGTTAGCTCCAAACTGGGAGGGGCCCTATGAAGTGATGCGTCGCATAGCAGGGTCAGTATATTATCTGAAGGATGACTAGGGCAAGGAATTTCCTCGACCCTAGAACGCTATCCACTTGAAACCTTTTCACACTGTATAAGGAGTGATGGATAAAAGAAAAGGAGTTGAGGGGCTCCCAAAGGGATGTACTTGACAATTTGTTATATTGATTAGATGTATAGCGAATCCGAGTTTGATTGATGAGTTATTTACAGTAGTACTATAGTCCTTGTAGAGAACTATGAAAAAGAAAAGAAGATAAAAAGGGAGTCATGTCCCAAAGCAATACATCAAGTTATAACTTAAACCGATCGGGAGAATAACGTCGGAAGTCGACCTCCCAATTTAAGGAGAGAGTGGGATGGTTCACAAGGGGAAGTCCTTGATTAGCATACTGCCGAACCACCTCATTAAACCCATCTTGATAGGTGGCGCACATCAGAATGACTAACCGCTCCTGCCAATTCGGGCGGTCAGGACTCCAGTTCCGATGGAGCCTGTGACACTTCTCTTGTTGCTCCCGGAGGGCTCGGCGCATTTCACTATAGCGCCAAGATATTTCCATAATGGCGTCTGCCATGACCGAAATGTCATCAGCTCGAGAAGTTTGGTCCTGTTGGAGGAGGCTCTTATATCTACCATATTCTGGTGCATTGAAGCTGAAATTCCCTCTACCGCCTCGGTGTAGGATCTGGTGCGGACAAGCTAATTGCCCAACCTCTAGAGGGAAATTTCTTGCCTGCGTATACGGGCATGAGCATGCGCCCTAGAAGTTAAGAGGGAGGAGTTTTCTTGTACCTCCTTACACAGGCGAGTGCGGAGGTCCCCTATTTTGTCTTCTGCTTTCTGGTGCTGAACCCGTAGGTGGGCGATGATGTCAGAATCTCGTTGCTTCTCTTGAAGGTGTTACCTACTCTCGAAGGCTTATTAATTCTTGAGAAGGGGAGACCTCTTTGTCAAACTGTGTCAGCTGAACGTCCCGCCGGATGGATAGTGATTCTGTGTGAACCCATTGTTGTTCTCGCAATGCCGCTATAGTCTCGGCATCTTTTCGATGTTGGCAGCGAGCTTCTATCAGTTGCTCCTAGCACTGCTACAGTTGCTGCGAGAAGAGGCGCTCTCGATTCTGAGCGCCAACAGATCCTCCCGTTGTTGCTGTTCCCATTTCAGAGCTTGAGCTCGATATTGTTGGAGAGAGCGATCCAATTCTTGGTAATTGTTAAGGGCCTGTAAGCCATTTGTCGAAAGGAAGTCATTTAGTAAGGAAAGTTAAAGAATTTGATTTGAGAAACATACCAATTCTAAAGCATGGCACAGGCCTTCCATCTGGGGGACTAGTTCCTCCAAATTTAAGATCCGAAGGCCCCGGGGAGAAGAAGAAGAAGAAGGGACGAATGACACCAGCGGTGAAGGCTCACTCATGATGGGGGAAGGAAGGATGAGAAAAGGAGGTTGTGTCAGAGGTTCGAAGGGAAAAGAAGAAGGAGCACTGGTAAGGAGGATAAAAGGGATAGAGGCTGGGGGCAAAAAATCGAGAGCCTAAGGTGGAAGGTTCAATGTGGTTGGCTGTGAGATTGGCACGCAAGAATTTGCGGAAGGGGATTGGTTTGGCGAGGAATCTATGGAGGAAGATATAGAGAGCATCGGGATGGAGAACTCTTTGCTGGGAAGGCAAAAAGCGGAAGGACCTGGGCTAGTGCCCATAGAAGGTGAAGGGCTCTCCAAGTTATGAGCAGCGGGGGAAATAGGCAGTGGAGGAATATCAACTACCATGGGTTCAGGGGCGGTGGAATGTTTCAGGGAAAGAGAATACGGGGATACAGAAGCATCTGTAGTCGACTGGCATTGACGCACCACCTCTCTAGATTCATCTTCAGGTTGTGATGAAAGAGGGGTCGACTTCCAAATACCCAAGGCGAAGGGGGAGAAAATGGGAGAGTTAGGGTTTGTAAGTAACATGGGAGATGAGGATGTGTTGGCTACTCTAGTTTCATCTAGGGTGAATGGGACAAGGATTTTAGGCGAAAGCGGAGAAGAAGGAAGAGATGAGGCAGGTGGGATGGTAATAGACGAGGGTGAGGGCGAAGATGAGGCTGGCGGCTGACCCTCACCCTGTTTAATGTGTGAGTAACGACTTGCTATTTCTCAGTAGAAAGAGGAATGCATCCTGCTTGTTAGAGAAAGAAGATAAGTGTTGGGGTTAGTGACTGGGGCACTGGAGGAGGGCGGCGGAAAGAAGAACAGACAAAGAAGAAGGAGACGAAAAGGAGAAAGGAATGACAGTAACAGAAGAAAGGAAAGACGAAACTCCCCCTATAAAAGGAAGGGGGAATGGGCTTGTAATGGATATTGGGCTCTTAGTTTATAGAAAGGGGGGCCCTAAGAAGAAGGAAAATGACGATTTATTCCTTTGATGGCCCGTTATTTGTTAAAACCCTTGCTTTCATATGAGGGGATGGATGAATGTGTTCACCTTCAAGATGAAGGAAGAAAGAATAGCGGCACAGAAGCAGCACACTCTGTGTACAGAAGGCCTTGGCCGTTATTTTATCCCTGTGCGATGGTGGAACGGAAGAGTTGAGTTCATTCCTCAACTATATGTCATTTTATCCCCGTGCGGTGGTGGAATGGAAGAGTTGAGTTTATTTCTCAACTGCATATTATTTTTCCCCACGAAGCGGAAGAGTTGAGTTTATTCCTCAACTATATATTATTTTATCCCCGTGCGGTGGTGGAACGGAAGAGTTGAGTTTATTCCTCAATTATATATTATTTTTTCCCCGTGCGGTGGTGGAATGGAAGAGTTAAGTTCATTCCTCAACTATGTATTATTTTATCCCCGTGCGGTGGTGGAACGGAAGAGTTGAGTTTATTCCTCAATTATATATTATTTTATCCCTGTGCGGTGGTGGAACGGAAGAGTTGAGTTTATTTCTCAACTGCATATTATTTTTTCCCCGTGAAGCGGAAGAGGTGAGTTCATTTCTCAACTATATATTATTTTATCCCCGTGCGGTGGTGGAACGGAAGAGTTGAGTTTATTTCTCAGCTGCATATTATTTTTTCCTCGTTAAGCAGAAGAGTTGAGTTTATTTCTCAACTATATATTATTTTATTCCCGTGCGATGGTGGAATGGAAGAGTTAAGTTCATTCCTCAACTATGTATTATTTTATCCCCGTGTGATGGTTGAACGGAAGAGTTGAGTTTATTCTTCAATTATATATTATTTTATCCCCGTGCTGTGGTGGAACGGAAGAGTTGAGTTTATTTCTAAACTGCATATTATTTTTTTCCCGTGAAGCGGAAGAGTTGAGTTCATTTCTCAACTATATATTATTTTTTATTTTATCCCCGTGCGGTGGTGGAACGGAAGAGTTGAGTTTATTTCTCAGCTGCATATTATTTTCCCTGTAAAGTGGAAGAGTTGAGTTTATTTCTCAACTATATATTATTTTATCCCCGTGCGGTGGTAGAACGGTAAAGTTGAGTTTATTTCTCAACTGCATATTATTTTTTCCCCGTGAAGCGGAAGAGTTGTGTTCATTTCTCAACTATATATTATTTTATCCTCATACGGTGGCGGAATGAAAGAGCTGAGTATTCCCTCAGCTATATGTCATGTTATTTTCGTACAGGGAAGGTATATGTGTGATCCCTGCGCAATGAAAGGGGGAAGAGGCGGGGCATCTATTTGATTTTCATACGAAGAAGATAGAATTTGACATAGCTCGAGAAATGTTAGAAGAAGAAGATAAGCGGGAAAAGTAGAGGTGAAGGCTTATATTATAGAAAGTTCATTATTTCAGAAAGATTACATATTACAATTCCTTCACGAGAAGAAGATAGCAAAAGAAACCCTTATATATAGGGCATTATAGTTCTTTATTGGGAGGAACTGACGGAGCTTCTTTGCGTGGCTGGGGTTGGCACCATAGTTGCCGAAGGTAAGATTATTGCAGGAAGATGTGCTTAGATAGGTCCTCCTAGGACACTGCTAGTTGTTGGCGTAAAGAGTAGTTATCAGTAGAAGCTTCCCTTAATCGCCGCTGCAGGTATCTCACCTGTTCCTCCAAATTAGCGATATAGCGTTGTTCGTCAGCCTTTTCTTCGGAAGGAAAAGAACTGCTGCCCTATTCAGACGTTTTGTCCATGGCTAGGAGAAGAGAAAAGAGAAGATGGATGTTGCACAGTGATGGTTAGAGGTCCTTATAACGATGAAGGAGGAAGGTGCATTTATTCGCAGAAGAAATAAAGATAATGAATGCTAGTAAAGAAGGGGAAACGTAAAGACAGTAGGTGAAAAATCGCTGATACAGTAACTATGAGAGAAATGGTCCGAATTCCATGGAAACGGTAAGAGGAAGTATGTTCAGCTGAGATTGCATTTTTTTCTAATGGTGGAGGCTCTACCTTTACAGGAAAACGACAAGAATTGATATCAATTCCTTCCTTCCTTTTTATTAACATACTTGAGAGTGATTACATCATTTAAGCTACTTAGGCTTTTTATGACTATTCTTAATAGAAGAATTATTAGGAGGCTCCTCTGAGAGGGAAGGCGCCAAGATGACTCTGTAGAGATCGCCTTGAGCGGAAGGTATCGCTGGTGGAGCTTCATCAAAATAGGGTGGACGAATCCTCGCCGGAGAGACTGGAACGAAAGCTAGGGCCAGTGGAAGTGGAGGAAGTTCAGCAGAGGCCCGGGGATCTCCCATTGTGTATTCCCACATTAGAGGAGGGTTCCACACCCGATTGTGAAAGGAGGGGAAAGGCGCTCGGAAGGACCTCCCTGCCGAAGGGGATGGACCAGTGGTTAAAGACGAAAAAGGGAGGGGGCGAAAGGCTGAGGTAGCCGTCGAACGGGTCTCAGACTCTTCAGTGTCTTCAGTAGACCAGTCCTGTAGCTCAAAAGATTCAGAATCTGAGGAAATCTCAATAGGGTGTTCCGCCGAAGCCATGAGAATGAGATGAAAGGACGAAGACATGGGGGGTGATAATTTATAATTGAGGGAAGAGGAACTGCAATCGTTCTCGGGAAGGAGAAGAAGATGAAGAGACTAATATCATAATGGCAGCAGCATAGGTATTTGTCAAGATATCATTTTCGGAGCAGCAAGGTAGATGAAGAAGATCAAGAGACCGAAGTAATTTAATCTTTAACCAAACTAAAATTGGGTCGGACACGAATAAGATCATCCGGGACCTTCTGAGTGGGTTCCCAAGCAAAGGAAGTAATCGCTCCGGGCGAACGGAAAATGGAGCATAATTGTAAAGAGAAAAAAGCACAGAATCAATCTAGAATTCCCGACCCACGCTAAGGCGTACACGAAGAACCACAAAAAGCTGTGCCAATATAAACATTCTTCAACAACGAAAAAAGAGTCATTACAGGGAGCAAGATATTATGAATTACAATTCAAAGAGCTCTGGGGGACATTTAGATAACGCATCAACAGGGTTCAGATAACTAGTGTCTGTGTTGGGAGGTGGATATCCTCGCTCAGCATTTAAAGCCGAGGACCCATCGAAGCCAAGTATAAATAGGTCCACTCACTTCTTGACGTAACGTCCCTTCAAGTCAGCCTCCTGCTCCTTCAGTTGAGACTGACAACTAGCTAGTTGAGCTTGACACTCGGCCAGCTGGGCCTGACTTTCGGCTAGTTGGGCTGTCAGGGCATCTTTCTCGGTTGTTGCTTTTATGGCTCACTGACCCAGAGCCGAAAGAGCCTCGGAGTATTCTCAATGAAGATCTGTTTGCTGCCGAGCTGCTGCCGATAGGGCTTGAGGAAGGGTAGCCACCATTGAAGAAAGCTCTTGACACTTCTCTATACAAGACTTTTGAGGGGCTTCCCACGCCTGACATTCTAGCCGAAGCTGTTGACGTTCTTGTCGAAGCTGCTGAATTGTAGTTAAAGAATTAGTAGCTTGAATAATGGCATCCCCAAGCTATCTTTTATACCCTGTTAATTCATGGGTGAGAAGATCCACCTGCTAAAGCTCGCAGGATTGCAGGAAGAGTTGTTGTTCGAGGTCTTCATTTTTTTCGCTGAAGCTCCTCCTTTTCACTATGAACCAAGGCCAATTGTGTCATGGAGTCTTCACATTGGCCCCTTAGATCTGATTCCTTTAGCTCCTTCTCGCTCAATTGTTGAGTGAGTTGCTTTTGGTGCGCCAAGGAAGCAAAGTGGCGCGTCTCCACATTTGATTGAAATTGGGCTATTTGAGATATCATTTTGTTATGCTTGGCCAAGGCCTGAAGGAAAGAGAATGGAATCGTCAGGTGTTGACATATAGTTGTATATACATGTATATATATACGCTAAAGGTAAAAAGGGAAAGTAGTTACCTCAGCCAGCAATTTGCTCACTTGGTCGCAAGGGCCTTGTATGCCTGATTGGTTGAAAAACTTCACCTCTGAAAGGTGACGGATCTACAGCAGGGGCCCCAATGTAGCCATTAAAGGGCTCGGGAGGGGAAGATCTCCCCCCTCAAAAGGAAGAGTGGAACCGACACGCTGAAGAGGGGCGGGAGAGGTAAGTGTTTATGAGGGAATAGGAGCGGAGATGGATTCAGTTCGGGAAGGTAGGAAAGAATCACGAGGAAGGGAGGATGAAGCATGAGAATGGGAAAGGGAATCTCCTCCTTGGGAAGAAGAGGATGGGGCAGATAAGGTGGTATCCCTCATCCTTGGTTCATAGACAGTTCGAGGCAGGGATTCATGTTGATCGGAAGAGGAGGGAGGAGGAACTGACGAACTAGGAGCTCCTTCCTTAATTAGCCGCACTCTCTTCCGAGGGGAAGAAGGGGCTGCCATAGACTTACCTCTCTTTGTTGAGGTCTTCTTCTTCTTGGCAGCCTCAATCTCTTCTCCCTTTACTAGAGCGTCCTGCATTAAATTATCTGCAAAATGCGTTGATAAGAAAGATGGTTGATGCAAATAAGAAGTTATATTGAAGGGTGAATGTCATCCTACCTATTGCGGCCGGGGCCATTGAAGGGAAAGGGGACAACCCGAAGTGACTTAGGAGAGGGGTTTTCATTAGGTGGTTTGAACAATAGTGGGATTCTCCCAGTACTTTATAAACCTCCGAGAAAGGACATTGGGTCCTCATTTCACGGAAAGGAGGTAGTTCAGGGAGTTCTAGCTTCCAAGTGTCCGAGTAGGGTAGAGGTACAGGAAGCTGAACAAAGAAATACAATTCTTTCCATCCTTTATGGGAAGTAGGCATATTCATTAAAAATTGGCATCTGTGCGGCTAGAAAGGTAAAAAAGGTCTGCCTTGGAGGATTTTAACTGGAAGAAGCAGTGGAATATTTGAGGGGATAGAGGGAGATTTAGGTGTTGAAATACTATAGAGGCCCCCGATAAAATGCGAAAAAGAATTGGGGGTAAATTGGTTTAGAGGTAGTCCATAAAAATCTAAGATTTCTAGATAAGGGGAGGGCGCAGGTAGAAATAGGCCATTAAAGAACTGTTTGGAAAAGAACCAGGTCAGACCGAGGGGAGGACGGTGTGGTCGGTGAGTCTTGGTAGTGAAACAACATTTTATGGAAGGGTCTATGAACCGATCTTTAAGGTTAAAGAAGTAATGGTCGCAGTTTAGTTGTGTGACGGTGTGCTCATACCAAGGAGGAGAGGTAGTGGTCTTAGGGGTCATAGGTATAAAACAGGGTAGAACACTTACTTGAGAGTTGGAGGAGAAACGTGTGGAAAAGGAAGGGCTGGGTCACTGAAACGCCGCCGACGAAAACCGCTGGAGGGAAGAAGCGGAAAGGACGGAATTGTTGGGCACGCTCAGTCATGCATAAAAGGAAAAGGTGGAGATTTATATAGCTTTTTTTTTCGCGACGGTTCGACTATACAAGAGAAAAAGAGAAGCAGGGCCCATGGGCCTATTAGGCCGCCTCAAGTATATAGGGTGGGGTTGTAAGAGGAGAGTGAATTTGAATTAGTGAGCAAAGGATGGAGTAGAGACTTTATACATTTGGAAAGTCAAGCTTATAACTTCGCTTGACTATTTTTGGGGTTGACTAATGATACTGCTGTTACCTCTTCTCTATGAACCGGATAAGAGGGCTCGCATGTAAGACACTATCCGAACTAAATAATTGGTTCGGCGAAGAAAGAAGGGAAGAACGGTTCGGGCGCAAGCATCTGGGACAATTGGAATGGGAGAGTCAATTGCGGTATTGGCACGGCGAAGCAAAGGAGGAGGGTGCTTCGCTAGGAGATGAACGAAAATCGGTTCGGCTTAGTGAGCCTAGAAGCAGGGGGACGGATGAAAATCGACTCAACCCAATTCGTCCGGAAGTAGTTTGGTGCGGAAAGGAGGGGAGTTGGTTCGGGTCGCTGAAGAGCCCAAAGGCTATGCCGCACGTGAGCTATAGGTCTAGATTAGTTTCACCGAAGGCAAATAGTTGAAAGGGACAGGCTAGCCTATTTCCCAAAATGTAGATGAGAAGATGTTATAAAACAAAAGGGGGGGTCCCCACACAATATTCCGAGGAGTCTTCGCTCCTCGTATCTGTAATAGAATTATTCTCCAGGTGGACATGGTGGCTACGTGTACGATGGGGAAAGCTTGCGAGGCAACAACTGATGAGAGGAGGAGGATAAAAGGGAAGGAGAGGACAAAAGGAAGGGGATCCGCATTATTCCAACCAGCAAAAAATAAAGACGCATTGGGAGAAGGAGAGATATCACTTCGCCGGAGAAGGAGAGTAGTGATCTGGACCTTTCGTGTACTCTTTTTTATATCTTGATTCGACTGTAAGAGGTTTTCTTCTCCACCTCCGGAAGTTTCTTTTCCGCGAATGAGGGCATTCATAGTGAAAGTACTTTGGCACTGCATCCGGTGAGAAAGCTCACCTCCATGGAGTATAAATCCTTATTCTGAACTACGTTACATCCGGTGTCTTGGTTTTGTTGTCTGTGTTGGTTTGTGCCTCTCTGCTTTACTCTTTCATCTTTACTGTTGCGGCTGGAGAGAACTCTCAAAGCTTCCTTCGTACTTCATCGCATCGAAAGGAAACGAACAGATCTTCTTCACCGCATCATAGATGATATTTGAAGGCGAAAGCACACCTCCAAGATTGGTCACAACCTCCCTATTACATTGCCACATCTAATGCTCGAAGTTTGAGTAATATTAGCCAAACTAGTAAAAATATATTGATAATTTTTCATCTGTAGTAATTTTGAGTAAGTTGGAAAAAAAATTGTTAAGCCGATTTACTTTGAAACTGTTTATTATGTTACACCAAAATTAAAATAAAATATTTTAGAATAAAATAATATAATAAGGTGTTCTTTTGACTTTGATGAAAATAAAAAAAAAATGTCTTTTAATTTTTTATTAAAGAAAAGTTTGATAAAAAAAATATTGGATGATATTCCGGAGCAGTACTCTTTCAATAAAACAATGAAAAAAAAAACACCTTCTAATAATTCTGTTAAAAAAATGTGTTTTGTAATAAATAAAAAGGGTACGATTCTGTAACAAAAGGATGTCTTGATTTTTTTTTTTACTGAAATTTAAGTCACTTTGTCACAATGCTTAATTATAAAGGATAAAGTCGCGACATGAAGGTTGGTGTTAGTTGGATACGCGGATATAATAGGAACGTGAATGGAAGAGACTGCCATCATTGGAGTGAGACGGAGGCGAGGGATGATTTTGAAGTGGGACAAAATGTAGAGGGGCTCCATCCACAATTAAATTGACGCATGTTCATTGAACTAATCACGAACTAGAGACACATTTATATAGCTCCATATTTTCAACCCTTGGCACACTTTTATTGCGTAGCAAGGGGGCACTGTGTTATAGCAACTAAGGGTCAAAATGTTCTGCCATCCATACCTAAGCCATCCATGTCTCGGTCTGTCTTGACGTAGACTAGTTTTGCTCCCATTATGATAGTAATGGGCAACAGAGAGTTTCAGCTTGATCCTCATTCATGGATCAGGCCAGGCAACAGAGGCTTGACCTGGTGTGATTCATGTGCTATGACCCATGCTGAGTTGCCTCAAAAAATTTAAGAACGTAAAAATAAAAAAATAGGACAAAAAATAACAAACATATTAAAAACAAAAAAGATATAAAAGAAATTAACTATTCATAGAGGCATTAATCCAAGTTTTAATGACACATCATGAAAAAAAAATTTATATTGTATGATATAATTATAATACAAAAAGCCTTTGTTAAAATCACTGGCTCTGGACTATTTCAAGTCTCAATCGAAACTTAAATATCATAATTGATGAAGAAGATCTACGTGGGGGAATCAAAGTGTTTGATCACTTAAATATCACTGCCATTATTCATAAGAACTGATGAAGATCTTAATATATTGTGTATGAAGCGTTAAGGGAAGTATAAGAATAACTAAGCTCTAAGCATTAATATTTTTAATTAATTAATTTGAAAATTAATGAATTAATTATTCTACTTAATGGAGAATTAATTATTCATCAAATTAAGTTAAAAGGATAATTAATTTGGCAGGTAAATTTGAAAAATAATTAAAGGATTAATTAAATTTTAAATTTATGATTAATTAAAAATTTACGTGAATATAATCGTAACGTATTTTCTACTTAATTAGTTTTAACATCCAATGGATGAAGATTGAATCTTAAAGGATAAGATTTAAAATATATTCTGCAAGATCTGCTTAGCGTCTTCTAGACAAGAAATATTCTATTTAGTCGTGGATGAGCCCTCATGGGCATACTGAGTTATGGAAGCAAACTAACAGTATAAGCTTCACTCTCTCTCTCTCTCTCTCTAAACTATGATCTCGTTGTAATGTAGATTTATATATAAGTTCTTGCTCTCACACTCTCTCTGTTCTCTCCATCTAATGTGGTGGCTAAACTTAGTGGAAGATTCTTCCAACTCCCTCCCTCGTGATCTAAGAAATGTTAAGAGTTAGTGTAACAATGCTCTCGAGTGGGCAGATTCGACCAAATTACTCTGATATATTTGACAGAGTTTCGATTAGGTTTTCCTATGGTATTAATCTACGAATCAAATTTTAGGGAATTAGGAAGACTAGCGTATAAGGAACTCATAGATTTTGTGACTTATTGTGATGCGGGTCCGGATTTTTCACCTCCTTGAGAGGAAGACAATAACGTTAGGGAGGCTTAGGGTCCTCTCCGACCACAACAGTAAAAAGGTTGATGAATGATGAAGTAAATCACAGAAAACAATGACACAGGATTTAACATGGTTCGAAATTTCAATTCTTACTCGATGGAGTGAGCTCTAGAACGAGCTACGGTGTCAAACCATCTTCACTATGAAACCTCTCCTTCTTGGAAGTGTTTCTAGAGGTGAAGAAAACCCCTTCTAAGTCCAGATGTGTACAAGGTAAAGAGATGAGTTGAATTCAATTGGCTATCTGCCTTTTCCTCCACCTTACTAGCTGTCACCCCCTTCCTCCGTCGGTCAGTCTCCTCCGATGACGCTCCCCCTCGTCAGTTGGCTCCTGGCTGGAAGAAAAATGATTCGGATCGATCCCCCCGCCTTCCTTCCTTCTCCCCTTTTATATCGGTCCCCCTATGGCTAGTTGTGATGTAATAAAACTATCAGGATTGTTGTCCACGTGGAAGACCCTCTTTACTTGAGGAATAATTTTGTTAGGAGGATAAAGAAAGGAGACTCGTGGGAATATCATGTGGTGTCATAATTTGTTACATAATATGTACCCTTATAAGCCAACATATCAAGGAACGTCACACCCCTTTTCTTCACCCTCTCATTCTCCCCTGAAGGCCATTATTTTCCCTAATCATCTTCTCTGACTCCGACACTGACTCGGTCCCATTCTCGGTTGTATATTTTCGATTAATTTAAACAGGGTGTATATTACTCAACTCGGCTTTCTGGGTTCATATTTATGTTGGGTTTCCGGCACCGCGGTGTGTGTGTGTGTTCGATCATGTTTCGCAAACATGAGCACAGCGGAAGCAATTAAAAATAATAAATCTATATTTATTACAACACACGCATGCATATTACAACAAGTGTAGACATAACCGTAAATTAAAATTTGCAATAAAAGAAAATTATCTATGTTATACCTTTCGTATGACGTGTAGCGGGAACGACATCAACCGGAACGATCCTCGTAAGAATCGTCTCTATCCGTATCCACGCCGAGCTCCTCGGGATGACTTCGCTAAGCCACGAGCTTCGTCTTCGTACGGGTTACTAGCCTCGTGTTGAAGGCAGCGTGATCGAGAGATGATCACGATCCGAATCAAATTCGGATCCTAAACTAGTTCTCAAAACTTCGCTTCTCGGAGAGGTATTCGTCAGCGTTTGGCCAGATCGCCGTCCCCACCTCGAGAGGATTACGGAGATCAAATCTCCCGATAAGTTATCCTGTCGGAGCACTAACCGTCGTCTAAGCGGCGCTCGACAAAAAACAAGCTGTCCAGAAAACTGGACAGCTTTTGGTGGAGGAATAGAGGCGGCCAAAGGAGATGTGGAGCTCACCTTATCACCGAACCCACAAGAGATCACGGAGGTCGCGGAGTGTTCACGGCTGAAGCTTGGTTGCGGCAATGACAGGGCTTGGCGGCACAAAAGGCTGGCGGACACACCTAGGGTTGGCGCCGACTAGGAGAGAAGATGGAGGCGGCACAATTAGGTGCTTGGATTAGGGTTTAAGCCCTATTTTATAGAGAACTAATTCTCTTAATGGTTAATGGATCATATCCATAAAGCCCGTTAACCGCTCCATTAAGATAAGTTAAAATAAACCAAACCATGATGGTTTATTTTAAGTTAAAGCGAACCGAACCAACTTTTGGTTCATTCGTTTAAAATAAACCAAACCCTTTGGTTTATTCTCCTCCATTGGATTAGAACCAAACCATTTTGGTCCATCCATTATGTCTTCATAAGACACGGCCCATCCACGCTTCCATTGCGGTGAAACAATTTCATGCTCGCTTTATGTTTGGTCGACCAAACATAGTTTCTCTCGATGCGAGAATCTCATTCTCAAGCTCGTTTTAAATCCTTTGGATTACACTCGTTGTCGTGTGACCAAATAGGTTCTCGGTTTATGTTGGCGTCTATAATTAACCATTAATTATAGAGCGATCATGAGTGGCACCTAGTAGTACATCATGATCCCCAATTAGCAGAAAGATCAGCGGTTGATCGAACTATTTACGAAACCCTTGATGGCTCGAATTAATCGTGCCCCATTCCCTTCACTCATCTTATACCCACTTGGTTCAGGACATGGTCTATTGTGCCGGATCCCCACTAAGTGACTCGTCGCACCTAGCCCAGTATCATTTCCTCGTCTACAGTTCTAGTTACTCCACATGTATCGAAGAGTACCTTACTCTAAACATGTAATGCTTTGGCCAGACTTTAGTAACAATCAGCGAGAGGCCATGGGTATACATCTCCTGCAAGGAGTGGTGAATCCTTTATAGGCTATTGAAACACCTTGATCATTTAGACTTATACCCAATCATCCGGGTCTACATCTCCTCGGAGATGTTTGCTTAGATGTCAAAGCATAAGTCTCCATGATCGAAGATGACTTGAATCTGCAAGTCGAAGGAACATCGCACTTAAGCCCAGTAAGAACTTCATTGACATATCTATATATGCGAGAGAACCATATGAAGTCTTACGGTGGTCACTCGATGAACTAGTTACCATAACTAGCATCCACGATCAACTCGGACATCACTATGTCTCCGGCCCGGTGAGAATCAATTTGCTTGGATACACGAGGTATACCTCGTGCTAGTCTCGGCGAATTGATGGTGTCGAATCCATCGATTCATCGACTAGGGATAATTCGATACATCACAATTACACATGTAGAGATACTCACTAGTTGTGATCCAATCACAAATTCTCTCATCTTTGTGAATCGTATCGTGGACATTCAGTAAATGAGTTTAAGATCCAATCAAATACATAAAACATGTATACTCAAATAGTGAATCTTCATTTATCATATAAATGGTTCATACATAAAGCGATTGCCTTAGGACATCTCTCATATATTACTAACGGACTCCCACTTGGCTAATGCCAATCGCTACGGTATCCTATACCATAAGCACTAACATGACCCTCAGCTTACTTTGAGGTAATGCTTTAGTCAAAGGATCCGCTAAGTTCCTTTCGATTAGAATTTTCTCGATTTGTATTTCGTTCCTCGATGATCTCTCGATAAGATGATAGTGGCGAAGCACATGTTTGGATCGTTGATGAGACCTTGGCTCTTTCGCTTTGTCTGATTGCTCCGTTGTTGTCGCGATGAGCCGGTATTGCTTGACAATGATGGCGGAATCACCAAGTTCATGAGCGAACTTCTTGATCCAAACCGCTTCCTTTCTTTGTAGAAGGCTGCAATATATTACGCCTCGGTGGTAGAATCCGCTCTGATCTCTTGTTTGGAACTTTTCCAACTCATTGCGCCCCGTTCAAGGTGAACACGTATCGGTGAGACACGGAATCATCCTTGTCATGCGGAAGGCGGCATCCGTATACGCGTATCACCATGTCCCCTTCTCCGTATATTAGGAACACATCCTTAGTTCTTCTCAAGTACTTAAGGATCGTCTTAATGACCGATGATCCATTCTGGATCGGATTGGTATCTGCTCGTGACACTCGGAAGCGAGCGATACATCGGGCCTCGTACATAACATAGCATACATGATAGATCCTATTGCGGATGCATAGGGAATCTTACTCATGCAAATCCTCTCGTCTTACGTGCGCGGACACATAGACTTGAAAGGTGTACCCCATGCGATGGGCGGATAACCTTTCTTGGATTGACATGCTAAACCTCTTTAGCACTTTTCGGTCTATATATGTAGGCTGAAAGACCAAGCAACTTTGATCTATCTCTATAGATCTTAATCCCAAGGATGTAGGTTGCTTCTCCCGTCTTTCATGGAGAATGTCTTGGATAACCAAACCTTAGCGGTGTAAGATTGACACATCGTTTCCTATAAGTAATATGTCATCGACATACAATACTAGGAACACGACTGCACTCCCACTAACCTTCTTGTACACACAAGGTTCGTCTGGATTTTGTGAGAAATCAAACTTTTTGATCGCCTCATCAAAGCGGATATTCGACTCTGGATGCTTGCTTGATCCATAAATGGATCGTCGATTTGCATACCTTGGTTTTATCAGGATGTGAAACCCTCGGTGTATCATATACCGTCCTCGGCGAGTTTCCATTAAGGAAAGTTGTTTTCACATCCATCTGTCATATCTCATAATCATAATGAGCTATGGCGGGAGCATCGAATGGATTTAAGCATAGCTACTGAGCGAATAGGTTTCGTCATAATCAACACCTTGTTTTGGCGATATCCTTTTCGCCACCAATCTACCTTATAGGTAATCACATTACCATCCATGTCGGTTTTCTTCTTGAAAACCACTTGCACCCTATAGGCTTTATGCCTTGGTGGGTCGACGAGTTCAAACTTGGTTTTCATACATGGAATCCATTTTCGACTTCATGGCACCAAGCCACTTATCCCTTTCTGAACTTGTCAGCACTTCTTCATAACTGGTAGGCTCCTCATCATCAATGAGTAACACGTCGTTCGATTCACTTACGAGAAATCCATATCTCTCAGGAATATTGCGTGTTCTACGGATCTCTGAAGATGTGGTGTTACAATAAGTCGGCCGATTGCTCATCACTATGAGTTGTCGGTTGTTGTGCTTCACCGGGTATCTCATCAATGTCTATTTGAGTCTCTCGAGCCTCCTCAGCTCGGCGGCGACACTCCCCTTTATTTTCTTGCAAGAAACTCTTTCTCTAGAAACCACGGCATGCCTTGAAACAAACACCTTTTGTTCCACGGGATGATAGAATTGGTAACCCCTTGTTTCCTTAGGGTATCCAATAAATAGACATTTATCAGACTTAGCATCCAATTTGTCTGATACAGTCCGCTTCACATAAGCAGGACAACCCCATATCTTCGAGTAAGATACATGAGGTTTCTTACTATTCCATATCTCATATGGAGTAGTTGAGACTACCTTGGTAGGCATTCTGTTTAACAAGTAAACAAATGTCAAGTGCATAACCCCAAAAGGACTTGGGAAGAGTCGCATGATTCATCATTGACCGACCATGTCCAACAAGGTCCGACGCCTCCTCGGATACACCATTATGCTGGGTGTATAGGGCGGAGTCCATCGAGACAATATGCCATTGTCTCTTAGATAATCAAGAAACTCTTGACTTAAGTATTCACCACCTCGATCCGATCAAGTATTTTAATACTTTGTCATGTTGTTTCTCTACTTCATTCTGAATTCTTTGAACCTTTCAAAGGCTTAGACTTGTGTTTCATCAAGAACACATACCCAAACCGTGAGTGATCATCGGTGAAGGTAATGAAGTAGCTATAGCCTCCTAAAGCTTGAGTTGACATAGGTCCACATACATCGATGTACTAGACCTAGTAACTCTCCCACTGCTCACCTTTTCCAAAGAAAGGTAACTTAGTCATCTTGCCTTTTAAGCATGATTCGCATGTATCGTATGAATCCAATTCAAACGATTCCTTCCACATCGGTGTAATTCGGACATGCGTTTCTTGCTTATATGGCCAAGACGACAATGCCACATATAGAGTCTATTGATTATCCTTCGAGCACGCTGTTGCTCGCTCGATATTGAAAATGTCACCGGATACGCCCAACGATAAATGCCATTACTCAAGGTTCCATTCCATAAAGTACGCCATTTAAAGTTATATAACAACAATTGTTACTAAACGTCAATGGAAACCATTTCTATTTAAACAGAAATAGAAACAATGTTCTTTATTAGAGAAGGAACATAATAGCAATTGTCCGCTTCTAAGACTAGTCCACTAGGAGCTTCAACAAATAAGTTCGATGGCGAAAGAACCTTTGCTCCATTGCAACTCGCAAATTTGACTCTCCTCGACAAGTCTTCTTCTATTCCTTAGTCCCATGTATGTCATTACATATATGTGAGCTACACCTAAAGATCCAATACCCAAGTTTCCAAGGAAATAGAATGACAATCAATAACGAAGATAATTGAAGAGATGGGGCATCGGATGCCTTCTTCTTCTTCATGGACTCAAGATAAATCTTGCGCTTTCTTCGCGGCCTTCCTTGCTACAATGATGGCAAGTGCCCTTTATACCGGGTTCCGCCTTCTTTGCCTTTTTCTTTCCTTTCTTCTGTTCTTTTGCCTTCCTCTTAGAACCTTTCTTTGAGGAATCAACTAACAGAACCGCCTTCTCCTCATGCTTCACAGAAGGCTCCACAGTCTTCAGCATATCGAGGAGCTCGGGAATGGTGGATTCCAATTTGTTCATCCGATAGTTCATCACAAATTGCGAGAAACTCTTGGGCAAACAATGCAATTAAGTCAATACTTAACTCATGATCCATCACAAAACCGAGGGTAGCTAGCCGCTGATGTACCCGCTCATCTTTAGCACAAACGCAACTATGACGAACCTTCTTGCATCTTCGTGGTGAAGAGGAGCCTAGAGACCTCGAACCTTTCGGATCTCGCTTGCTCATCGAACAACTCATGAAGATGGAAGACCATAGTGTTAGCATCCATATGCTCATGCTGCTTCTGCAGCTCAGGTACCATCGCCGCTAGCATGATGCAACTCGCCAGCTCAGAATCTGCCACATGCTTCTGATAGACCAACATTTGTCCGAGTTGCATCGCCCTTAGACGGTCCGAAGAGGCTCTTCAAGGACATATGCAAGCTTTTCCGCTGAGAACAATTCTCGTGTTTCTAAGCCACCCAGAAGTTAGCCCTACTTGTTCAATCCAAAATAGTGCGCAATTCAAAGACGCTATGATCAATTTATCGACCTAGAAAATACAAAACGAGCATATATGAAAATGATTTTAAAATGCATCAATATACATTTATAAATCCCATTCATTTTTCGAATTTCAAAACCCCAAAATCACTTCGAGATTGTAGGTCCATCTCCGAATGGTCGATATCCATCATAGTTATGAACAACCTCGAGAGAGTCCAACAAGTCATTCATAACTACGACGGTAGGTATCATCTATACCGATTGCATATCCCGTATATGCAACTATCACAATGTGCTATCAACTAATTGAATGTTCACACATACATCGGGTTGTTAACACATTAACAAGTATGCATCATATGCATAGCACCCAACTTCACCTCCCTTTACATCGACCGAGAGAGTCCAACAAGTCGATGCTCCTGTTAAAGTCAACCCATTAATCAGGACATAGTTTTAATATGGTTAGAGCGCATTCAACCAATTAGCCCAGCTTGGAGAGAGTCCAACAACCAAAGCTAACGATTGACCTCTGACTCTTACCATATTAGTATTAAACTATTCCATGGTTTGAACATATTGTGTTCGAGCCAGGGCTTGGAGAGAGTCCAACAACCCAAACAAGAAATGTAACTGGGTTCTAACCATATTAATGGAAGGTGTAGGCTTTAATATTGATTAAGGGTTTTTATGTCTCATCCTCTTTGCATGCAAATAACTATTATCTACATGGCAAGGCATACATGGCATACATCTACATGTCACGACACGTATGGCATAATGTTATGCATCTAATGCAATTACATGGCATACAATTATGTCATGTATATAATTTCCTTATATGTCATAACTATTTATGGAAATAAAATATGTTTAAGATTTGATTTTTCAAATCAAATCATAATTAAATTAGGAAACAAATTTCCAAATCTAATCACATATTTTATTCATGGAATTATTTGATTAAGGAAAATCTATTTAGGAAACCAATTTCCTAAATCATTAAAACTACTTATGGAAATAAAATATTTTAAGATTTGATTTCCTAAATCAAATCATGATTAAATTAGGAAACAAATTTCCAGAATCTAATCAAATATTTTATTTATGGAAAATATCAATTTCCATAAATACTTCCAACTTTCCAAAAGTGAAAGATTTCCATAAATACTTCTAGACTTTCCAAAATTGAAAATTTCTATAAATACTTCTAAATTTCCAAAATTTAGAAAATTTCCAGAAATACATTATGACTATCGCAAAACCATTTTACGATTATGTCGAAACACAACCTGGGCTCTGATACCACTGTTGGGTTTCCGGCACCGCGGCGTGTGTGTGTTCGATCATGTTTCGTAAACACGAGCACAGCGGAAGCAATTAAAAATAATAAATCTATATTTATTACAACACACACAACACACGCATGCATATTACAACAAGTGTAGACATAACCGTAAATTAAAATTTGCAATAAAAGAAAATTATCTATGTTATACCTTTCGTATGACGTGTAGCGGGAACGGCATCAACCGGAACGATCCTCGTAAGAATCGTCTCTATCCGTATCCACGCCGAGCTCCTCGGGATGACTTCGCTAAGCCACGAGTTTCGTCTTCGTACGGGTTACTAGCCTCGTGTTGAAGACGACGTGATCGAGAGATGATCACGATCCGAATCCAAATTCGGATCCTAAAACGAGTTCTCAAAACTCGCTTCTCCGGAGAGGTATTAAACCGCGTTTGGCGAATCGCCGTCCCCCACCTCGGAGGATTACCGAGATCAAATCTCCGATAAGTTAGCCTGTCGGAGCACTAACCGTCGTCAAACGACGCTCAGGCAACAAAGAAACAAGCTGTCGGAAAAAGCTGGACAGCTTTTGGTGGAGGAATAGAGGCCCAAAGGAGATGTGGAGCTCACCTTATCACCGAACCCCACAAGAGATCAGGAGGGTCGCCGGAGTGTTCATAGGTGAAGCTTGTGGCAATGACTTGGGGCGGCACAAAAGGTGGCGGCGGCACACCTAGGGTTGGCGCCGACTAGGAGAGAAGATGGAGGGGGCGGCACAATTAGGTTGGGCGGCAACTCTAATTAGGGTGCTTGGATTAGGGTTTAAGCCCTATTTTATAGAGAACTAATTCTCTTAATGGTTAATGGATCATATCCATAAAGTCCGTTAACCCGCTCCATTAAGATAAGTTAAAATAAACCAAACCATGATGGTTTATTTTAAGTTAAAACGAACCGAACCAACCTTTGGTTCATTCGTTTAATATAAACCAAACCCTTTGGTTTATTCTCATCCATTGGATTAGAACCAAACCATTTTGGTCCATCCATTATGTCTTCATAAGACACGGCCCATCCACGCTTCCATTGCGACTGAAACAATTTCATGCTCGCTTTATGTTTGGTCCAACCAAACATAGTTTCTCTCGGTCTGAGAATCCCATTCTCAAGCTCGTTTTAAATCCTTTGGATTACACTCGTTGTGCGTGTAACCAAATAGGTTCTCGGTTTATGTTGGCCGTCTATAATTAACCATTAATTATAGAACGATCATGAGTGGCACCTAGTAGTACATCATGATCCCCCCAATTAGCGAAAAGATCAACGGTTGATCGAACTATTTGAAACCCTTGATGGCTCGAATTAATCGTGCCTCATTCCTTCACTCATCTTATACCCACTTGGTTGGGACATGGTCTATGTGTAGAGTCCCCACTAGTATCATTTCGTCGTAGCAGTTACTCACATGTATCGAAGAGTACCTTACTCTAAACATGTAATGCTTTGGCAAAGAATTTAGTAACAATCCGACGAGAGGCCATGGGTATACATCTCCTCGCAATGAGTGGTGAATCCTTTATAGGCTATTCAAACACCTTCGATCACTTCGACTTATACCCAATCATCCCGGGTCCACATCTCCTCGGAGATGTTTGCTTAAGATGTCAAAGCATAAGTCTCCATGATCAAGATGACTTGAATCTGCAAGTCGAAGGAACATCGCACTTAAGCCACGGTAGAACTTCGTTGACATATCTATATATAGAGAATCATATGAAGTCTTACGGTGGTCACTCGATGAACTAGTTACCATAACTAGCATCCACGATCAACTCGGACATCACTATGTCTCCGGCCCGGTGAGAATCACCGCTTGGATACACCAAGGAGTATACCTCGTGCTAGTCTCGGTGAATTGATGGTGTCCGAATCCATCGATTCATCGACTAGGGATAATTCCGATACATCACAATTACACATGTAGAGATACTCACTAGTTGTGATCCAATCACAAATTCTCTCATGCTGTGAATCGTATCGTGGACATCCAGTAAATGAGTTTAAGATCCAATCAAATACATTAAACATGTATACTCAAATAGTGAATCTTCATTTATCATATAAATGGTTCATACATAAGGCGATTGCCTTAGGACATCTTTCATATATTACTAACAATTTAGACTCACTCCAACCATAAGGCTTATTCATTAACACTTTCCCTAACTCCCCGAGTCAACCCCCCCCCCCCAACTCACGTCCCGAGTTACCTATCTGGCTTCCTTTTGGGCCCTCAGAATTCTCCGTCCTATTCTACGTTCCCACCTTATCAACCCGATCTACTTCCCTTGGTCAGGTCTGGCCGGTCAAGGCAATAGGTCACACACTACGTCTCTCATCTTTATCGTCGTTATTTCGATATCCAATTTTCAAATCAGGTTACAGCGGTATCATTAGCCCCCCCCTCCAAAATAGTCAAATGAATCTTTGAGTTTGATTTTTCGAGTGAAAAACTTTACTCCATATTCCCCCTTATCAATATCATTTTCCTCATTAAGCCTAGATTTTTCTCTCTCTAAGTTAGCTTACGCTACTTGAGCATCTTATTGGGCTTATGGGCCCCGCTTCTCCCCTTTGAGAGGGAAGTTTAAAAGCCGAAAAATCCTTGATAAGTTAATCTTCACGTGAAAACTTCGACTTCTCCAGTTTCGACTCTTCCCCTCCCCTCCCACTGACTTCTACCGACGATTGTCATTCACCCCAAACTCCTGGGACCTAGGAGTTACTTGCTTCCTGCAAGCGTCTCTCTTGAACCCTAAGTACCCCCCTTTCTTTTCTTTGCACCTATGGCTTCGAAAAATCCTAGACACATCCCCTAGTATGAAAAGATCGTCACACGCCTAAACAACCAACATCATTTCTTCAATGAGAAAGACCGATATATAGATCTTACTGCACTACAAAATGAACCTTTTAATGACGAAAAATCCCGTTGCTAAAGAGTCAATTCCCGTCGTCAATGAGTTTTAATAACGGTAATAAATACTGTAAAAAATTATCGCTAAAAGGCCCAGTCGAAAAAAGATTAACGACAAAAATAAAAACATCATCATTAATAGCATTTAACGATGGTATTCACTACCGTCGTTATTGATAGTAACGACGGATTTATATACCATCGTTAATGGCGACAACGACGGTAGTATGTACCGTGGTTAATAACAACATTGATGGTTATATGTACTGTCATTAATAACAACAACGATGGATATATGTACCATTATTAGTAATTTAATATCGTTTATTTTTTAACGACAGTTTAAGATACCGTCGTTAATGGCAACAACGACGATCTTTATATATATGTTATTTCGTTATTATTACCTATACACAATTCACAATATATATTAATGAATGCTAATAAAAATCAAAACACCATATATATTAAAATATCATCCAGTAGTTTACAATAATGAGTGTATGTACATCATTAAACTTATAAAATTAATATCCATTTACATCAAAAAAGAATATTTCTCTAAAGTCTTCATATGTAAAATGTTGACAATCCTCAAAAGCTCCAAATAATCAATTTCACTGCAAATCTTCAATACCTATAATAAATAGATTAAAAAAAATGAGTATTAAAATAAGATCTTTAAAAGAATTTAAAAATCTTGATATAAAAAAGAAGATTTATCTTAGTCGACTCTCTTGAGTGTTAAGGTATTACCTCAACAATGTTATACTCCTACGTCCTGCAAGAGGCATGAGAAATAAAACTAAAAAAATGTTTGTTGTATGCATTTTTTATATATTATAAATTATGAAGTCATACATGAAAAATCCAAATGACAACAAATACTACTCATCGGGCTTCGAATCTGAAAGGTACTATAAGGATAATGTTAATATATCTATACATCTAAGTCATCAGAATTAAGCCTCTTGTTATATGCCAAACTAAAATTATCCCTTTCTTCTTTAGGATTGAAATCAATGGTTCCCGACAGTACATATAGATGATAAATTTCAATAATGACAGTGATATATAGATAATAAATTAAATGAGATACAAATTCTAGAGCCTTATGCATAAGCAATTAAGCTGAAATCATGAAGGTGACTTCCTATGCTATGCAACATTGATTATCAACCATGCAACCATCATTAAATATGTAAGGAAAACAATTTCCAAATGGAGATAGATGTCATGTCAGAATTCTATTAATGACAGAACAAACTTTGAAGGATATACATGTTCAAGGTTTTTAAGTTACAAGCAGGTCGATCTGTATAGGAGCTCTACATTAACTGACCCAACAATATCCTACTGAATTTATTGGATTAAAATTTGTCATACCCAATTTTAGTACTACAATTTGAATTGTGGGTTAATAAATAAATTTTATAACTTTAGATAAGTGTGTTCCTATTAACTTGCCTAGTTGCCTTGACATTTTAAGCCAATGGTCATTGGTTCAGTTCTAACAAATGTGTCACTTCTCACATCTACACAATTAGCAATTAAATTCTGTGCCCTTACAAAGGAAAAGTAGATCTATAAAAGATGTGCAATATCTTTAAGATAACATTGATATGTATTATGATATAGCATTCACTTCAACTCATTACTTAAAATAATAGGCTATTTCTTGATGATACAGACTGGAGATGAAAGAAAGAGCAATGAAAGATCTAAATGCATCTACGCATATCAATTAGATTAAGAAATAATAAAGCCTCCTTGCTCACTAGGCCTACAAACAAACGTACTACAACTAGTCCAGTCCTCACAACATCATATTGCATCCACATCCTTCTAACAATCATTCTTTGTTTGAAATTATTTGCAGTTGAAAATATGCCAATAAAAAGAAAGACAATTTGGTGCATAGTTATAGGATTTGATTTCAGCAATTCTAAATCCATAACATGCTCAAAATACTCAGAAGTAGGTAATCCATTGGCAAGGATAAATATGAATTTTATGTCTCCTGAAATTCTTACTTCACTAACAAGACATGGCTCCAAGCTTTGACAAGCCAAAAAAATGATGATAGAAAAAGTTAGACAATTTCTAGAAGTTACATAAACAACTAAAAATTAATATACAAATTGATTCAAGGTAGAAATTACTTCTTTGAATGCAAACGAAGTTATATGCCTTCCGTCTACAGTCATCTGGAGTCCCTCAATTCCCACCCTAATAGTAGCATTGAAAAGAAATCCTTGCTTGAAGGGAAAATATTTTCTCAGTTTATCTCCCTCTTTATTGAGTGGAAATGGTTTAGAAATATTGTGATGTCCATTTGATGTGAAAACTTTTTTGTCATCATTACCAACCATTGAACTGCATTGTTCCAAATCATCAACTGCAATGAATAAAAAACCAGGAATACTTAGAAAAACGGAATGCAATTGAGTATATACAGCATTACTAGATCTCACAAATTTAAATCTCTCAGTATTTCAACCAACCCCAATAGGTACAATCATCAAAGTCGTAATACTGTCTATCACCAGTAACAGTAACAGGAAGATTGTAAAGAATATTTGCATGTCCTTAAAGCACAAATCCAAGATTCTCGAACAAATAAACGTGGCGTTTGGTGGTTGTAGTTGACTAGTACTCTAGAGTAATTTCTACAATCTAGCAAGGTCACTAATCAAAGTAAAGAGAAACTCAGCAATCTGCATATTTGAGTAATAATTTTTGTGGATTGAACAAATAGGAACAAGTATCGCCGAGGCTTACCATTTTTTTTGGCAAAATCAAGACACAACACCGGTTGAGGATGGCAACGACAGCTGTGCTACAAGTATTGTCTGAGGATGAATGACGATTGTCACAAATCTGCAATTATTGAGCATACCGATGGAGACTCAAGGTGTCAAGGCTATAATCTCAACAGAGATAGTTGCGAATCTGGCCAGGAACCACGAACTGACCGTCGATTGTGGGTCTGTCGACGGTCGCTTCCGATCTGGATGCGGGGTCATGGAAATGCTGGGGTTGCGATGAAGATCGTTGTTGGTGATGAAGTAGTTGGCTACGGCATAGAGGGACAGCGATTGCGCTCAAGGAAGAAATGGAGGAGAAGAAGAAATCGGGAGAGGAAATGGCCCAGCGGAGAAGGGTGCCTCACTGCTGGGGAACTGGCCAAGGTGTAGGTGGCCGCTGATAATGCGGATAGGGCACGGTGACAGCATCGCCGAGCTGGCCTTGCGCGAAGAGGGGCGACGACGAGCTGAGCTCGTAGGAGGGAAGAGGGCGGCGGAAGTGCCATCGCTCACGTCGGAGGCAGTGGTGATCGTAGCGTGAGCTACCTAGAGGAGTGGCGGCGACTGAAGGGGCGGCTGCGATGGTCAAGATGAGAGGGGTCGCGGAAAGATTGATGTGGAAGAGATCTAGGGCACGAGGAAATAAAGTCGGGTCAATATTAAGAGAGAAAATATCCGTTGTTAAAAGTGTTGTAATAACGACGAAAAAAAATATTATCGTTAAAAATATAACAATAACGACCAATATAAAAAAAAATCACCATTGATGATGTAATATTAACGACGGAATAAAATATCATCATTAATATGTATATATTAACGAAGGATATTAAATTTGGTCATTGTTGAACAATCAATAATGACGATATTTTGATACGGTTGTTAAATTTAGTCGTTAAAAATAACTTTTTTAGTAATGCTGTGAGCTGTTGTTTTGTTGTTGCTTCCTTCCAATCACATCGTCCTCCTCTTGGCTATCACTATTTTTTCTTCGACCAACTACTAAGTGGTCTATGCTTGCCTATGGCCTCTATCTATTTTGATCTATTAGATTTCTATAAATTACCCATCAACCAACTAGCCCCTAATGCTTCTGCATCTTAACAGGGGTTGTAATAGTTTTTAGGCACTCAGAGCTCACTTTGTCCTCACTACTATTCCACTGTCTCTTCAAATTAATGTCTTCTAAAGAAGATGTTTTCTATTTTGCTAGCTGGCCAGACTGTCAATTCCTTGTCAATATACCCTCCTCTTATAAAGGTTGGAATGACCTATACTTCTTCGCTCAACTTTCGGCCCCCCTTCCTTACTTTGCAAATTGGAAGATCACCCTCTCGGATATTCCCTCTTTACAGGATTGTAGAACTCAATGTCCTTTTCTAAAGGTTCATAAAGTGTTGAGGGAGTACCACTACAACTTTGACTATTTACTAAAAACCCCCATTTTGAGTCGTTATGGACTATCCCCTTTTCCCTTGGACGATCCGAACGTTATAGGTAGGATATTGCTCTCAATTTGACACATTATGTATAATACTTTTTACTGCTATCATCCATGGTTTTAAATGACTTGTATTGCAGGCGACATGATGCAGGGGGCCAGAGTCAGCGGAAAGAAAATTGTTGCTGCTAAGAAGAAGTCTTCGAAGAAACGGGGTAGGGGAAAATCCCCTATCCTCTCTTCTTTGCCCCGCAAGAGGCTCCGTTCTCACAAAGAGACTGCTCCAAGCTCCTCCACTCATCCAGTATCCTCTTCCTCCCCTTCCTCTACTCCTCCTTCTTCTCTTAAACTGAACAAACACCACCACCTCACTATTTCTGACCCAATAGGAGGGGACGTTCATCCTCCAATCCTTCCTCCATCTCCTTGCGAAGAGAATTCTACTTCGCTATCCATTCCTTCATCTCCTTCCCTCCTGGGTAGGGGAACTGACTCTTCTATATCTTCTCCTCCTCCACCTGCCCATATAAAGCCATTTCTTTCTTCTCCTCCTACCTCTAATTTTGATTCTTTTGTCTCCACCTTATCTATAGAAGAACCTTCTCTTATTTAGGGGGATATTCCCCCCCCCCCCCCCCTTAAATCTTTCAACTATCGCTTTAGGATCTACGCTTAAGATCTGTAGTACAGAAGAAGTAAGAGTTTTTAACCAATCAGATGTGCAGGACCCTTACGAGCGCCTATGCAAGCACTTATCAGAGGTATATTCCTACTCCCCTTATACTTATGATACCTTGGTACTTGCCTTCCTAATACATTTTCTTCTTCCTCAAGTAGTTGCGGATTATAACGAGACGACGCAACACCTAGTGGACTATCAATCTACAATGGTTGCACGCCACAGTGCCTCCCAATCTTAGCAAAAAAAAAAGCTCAATAATTAACTGAGAGCCAACAAAGAGAAGCTACCCTAGCTACGCGCTATGAAGACCTGATGACCCAAGCGGCAGTGGCTAGGAGTGAAAAGGAAGAGCTCCTTAAAAAGAATAATGACCTTCATCACCCGTTATTCCTGCAGTTTAAAAAGATCCAACATGTCAATGCATTAGCCTAGGAATTGGTAGAATACAAAGTTCAACTTAGAGAGGCAGAGGATAGGGCATCTCAATCTTCGGTTGCCCTTCTACAAGCTCAAAGGACGAACAAGGCTTTGGAGGCTTCTCTACTATTTTGTCGAACCCAAGTAAAAAACCTCTCTTCCAAAGTCTTTGTTTTTCCTGAAGCATTGAAAGAGATTATTAGACAACTACAGACGTTGCAGCAGGAGCAATCTGAAGCCATGACCTCCCTGGGCCAACATGCTATGACAATCACCAGAGACAGAGATGCTCTTACTACTCAAGTGGCTAACCATGAAGCCTAGTGGAAGGAGTGGGAGGCAGACCTACGACTACAATACATCGGTAAAGGGGCACAATTGTTTGTTTTAGGCTTTAATGAGTCCACTGCACAAAATGCCGCCCAGGGCTATCCTCCTCCGAGTGCAGATACTAGCCATTTGGATGTATAGGCCACTTTGGCAAAATACCCGGAGAATATCTTTGAGTTGTAACTCTTACTTTTTATGAAATGTACTACAAGATTCATAAATAGAAAGTATTTGATAAAATAATTTACATTTTTTCCTTTCTTCTAGAGTGAAACAAATATCCCTTCTTTACTATGTCTGACCACCTGGGATCAAAAACCTTCGTGGTGCCAGTCGACTACTACTCATTCTCACCCGGGGAGTCACCCGGGCCAGTTTGAGAAATAGAATATTTCCAGTTACCTTGAGCCATTTTTCGAGTGGGAGGGACCTACCACTGTCTAATTACCCCTCCTTATAGTCAGATCATGACTCTTGACTTAGTGAGATCATAGTTGCTTACCTCATGGTTAATATTCCCAACAACAACCCTTCGGTTAATACACTCAACCTTTCGCCTCCTTCTCCCTTTCCCAAGGAGAGATATGTTGGTGCAGTAGGCACCATAATCGAACATAAGTTTTGATTATAACAAAGACACAAAGTTAAGCTCATATTGTTATCTCATGAGCTGAATTAAGTGTGCAGGAATGCTAAGCTAAGCTGAAAGTTGACGACACTCGGAGGTTCTCGTGTTGAAAAACCGTGATGGTCGGGCGACACTGAGAGGACTTTGGAGGGAGCCGAAGAAATCAGGTGGAGACCGGAAGAAAAATCTACAAAGGTAAAGCTTAAGGTAAGCTCGTGTGAGTAAGTGTAAGTAAGGTCGAGTTCTCGGTACGGGGACGTCCTTAGGTGATGATCCAACTAAGACATCCCATGAAAGGTCTATGTCGAGATCGGACGGTTGGTGGCTATCGAAAACACTTAGTTTATTATCATTTTTGAGCTAACTCTTGATGCAGTCTAAAACCCTAGCCAACAGTCGATTGATGGCTTATATCAGTCGACTAATGGTGAATCAGTCAACTGATGAGGGTGAACAATCGACTGCAATTCAAATTCCAGCTTCGAGGAGAGTCAAACTTCATCCCCTTATCTTAGGGTGAGATGACCTTTGGTGATAAGGATTGAGCTCAATGTTTAGGGTTCTCAAAGGCTATAAAAGGAGTGTTCTTCACCATTTTCATCAATTCAAGCTCTCCAAACGCCTCCACAACACTGCTCTTCTACGATGATCCTATGACAATGAAGTGCTGCCGCAACTCCGATGATAAGAGCTCAAACCCTTTTTATTAGTCATCAGTATAACTTTATTAAGTTGTCCTTTTTAGTTGTTGTATTTACTTTGTTTTTCGAAGTTTTCATCGTAACGAGGAGAGAGAGTTTGTCTCTCTACCTCTAAGCTTTTCGAAGTTTTGTAATCATTGTCTTCTACCTCCAACGAGGAGAAGACTATTTTAGTGATTTGCCCTCCGTGCACGATCTCGGATTGCTAGGGCCTTGGATTAGTAGTCGGTAGGCTATAAACCAAGTAAAAAAATGAACTTGTGTCTGTCTATTTCCGTTGCATTTTACTCTATTTACTTGTATTTTATTCGAACGAAAAGAAAGATTCTTGTGTGCTATTCACCCCCCTCTAGTGCTCATTTCGATCTAATATAGTAAAAATTATTCTAAAGCAATATGAATTGATCTAAAATAATAAAAATTAATCTAAAGCAAAGAGAATTAATCTAAAATAATAAAAATCAATCTAAAGCAAAAAGAATTAATCTAAAGCAATAAGAATTAATCTAAAATAATAAAAATTAATCTTAAGAAAAAAGAATTAATCTAACTTAATCTAAAGCTCGTGATGGTAGTTTCACCAACTCGTAGCGCCCTTGCTCTGAAACCAATTGTAGGATCGAGTAAGTGGAGAGAGGGGGGTGAATCTCGGTGTTTAATAATTTTTGATTAATTTTAATACAAGTACATAGTGGAAATTAAATGCAGTTAAAGACACAGGCAATTTACTTGGTTCACAATCTTGACTGGGTTGTTACTCCAAGGCCCGTAGCTCTACCAAGAGCTACCTCGATGGGAAATCTCTATAATACCCTTCGACTAGAGAACTCTCGACTTCGAAGGGTTTCACTTTTTACAACAAATAGAGATGAGTAACAAACTACCCACTATTGAAGTTAAGTACAATAAGAGAAAATAAATTAATGAAATACAAGACTTTATACTGACACTTAAATAGATCAAAAGGTAGTTGCAGAGTGTCGGAAGATTGCCTTGTTATAGAAGGAGAATTTTTCGTGGATGAGTAAAAATTTCAGTAGCACTTTGACGTAGATTGAATTTTAATCCTTGGATCTTATCGAGTTATTTGTTTCCTTCAATTTCCCTCCTGTGTTATATCCCTGTCATTGATCTACTTACTGGGCTGTGAACTCATGATGTCACATAATAATTTCAGGTAGGGAACAGGATACCCCGATTGAGACGCATGAAGCGGAGGTGGTGTAACTGAGGGGATGATGATGAGCATGACACACATTGTCCGGGGCATCTATGGACCAGGGTTTCCAGATTGAGGGGAGATGATTTGATGTTTTATTTTTCTTCAGGTTTTGAGGGTTAAGTGTGCAGTTGAGACTGCTAATCGGGACGGAATAAAATAAATTGTTGCCTGGCGCTACGACCTTGTGTATAATGGATAATATTTACGTGTGACTAGGGATTTCGTATATGCATACTGGGTTAGGTCTTTTCATTACCACTCTTGACATCCGATCTGATCCACCAGAGCTTCCACCAGCTATCTGGTCTGCCTAACTCAGCTGGACTTTTTGCCGATTGTCAGGTTTTCTAACCCAACTGATCATCATGCCAAATGTCCAGTCCATGTGACCCATATGGACTTCATGCTTGGTGTCCGGTCCTCCTGATTTGTCAAGATACATGCCTAGTATCCGGTCAACACGATCTACTAGGACTTCTTGTTACACCTGCACACTTAATACTGATATTAGAACACAAGTGAATCCTAATATTTAACTATGGTTCATACATTAAAACTAAGGAGTGATGCTCACTGCATCAACATGAATCTGACTTGAGTCTAACTCGAGTCAGATTCATTGGGTATACCTTGAGTCCTACTCAATCTGAATTTGACTTGAGTCTAACTTGAGTCAGATTAATTTGGTATACCTTGTGTCCTACTCAATCCGAATTTGACTTGAGTCTAACTCGAGTCAGATTCATTGGGTAAACCTTGTGTCCCACTCATTGAGTCTAATCTATATTATACTCAACCCCATGGCCCAATGGCTCATTACATGAGTCATCTCCAACTCACATGTCCTAAGTGTGTGACCCAATAGGTTCTCGTAATGTTGGCAATGTTTCTAAACCCCTTTTAGAGACATAAGCAATGAGCGACATCTAACAATACATCATTGCTACCCAAGTGACGAGAATGTCGAGATCCGACATAACCTTTCTGTGACTACTATCGTGTATGACTCAGTCCTTCTATCCTTGATATCTTGATTGATCAATGAGGCATAGACTATGTCATCCTCTTATCAATCAAAAGTTTCTTGATCTCCAAGTAGACTACTCAACCAAATAAGCTCAATATCTCATATTGACTTATTAGAGCATGACCATACATTTTAGCAGTCCTACTCTATCAAGGGGCCCATAGATATCACTTCTGATATATGAAAGGGATAGATCTCATCTACATCACTCACATCCCTCCGCATAATTTATTGCATACCCAGTGATTGCCTTTATAGTCACCCTATTACGGGTGACGTTTGACGAAGCTAAAGTATACAACTCATTATGTAGGGAACTGTAGTGACTTCAGGTCTAAGGATTATTTATAAAAATATTCACATGAGAATGTTTATGACACTCATATAACGATCCATGAAACATTCTCATGGCGGGTCAATTCAGTACATAGTCTCTAATATGTACCCATGTGTCAACTTGATATCACATATCCATGACTTGTGAGATTAAGTCATCAATTGACCTACATGCTAGTCTCTACGCATTAATATTGTCCTTGCATATTAATACTCAACTAGGAATAGTTAAGAGTAGTGTTATATATATATATATATATGTCTACAGACTCTCACTATCAATTCAACTAATTGATATGTTGTAAACCTGAACCTACTATCTAAGGACACTATTATATTATTCATATAGCGCATATAAGAAATAATATAATAAGCAATCCTTGCCTATTATTAATGAAATAAGATACATATGATCCATAATCATTCATCTCATGATTGACACTAAAGGAGAGAGCTTAAATGTAGGGGGAGCAAAGGCACTACTAAGGTACATTTAAATAATGCTCCTTATTTACGTAATAATCAAAAGCATGCTAGTAATTTACTTGCAATAGTTCATAAAAAGCATGCTAGCAATAAGTACATTTGTTTAGGTGCTAAGAGTTATGAGAATAAATCTAAAGACAAATCTTGAACCAATAATCCTATAACTATTCTACCTAAGAAAACTATTAGGAAGATAGAGAATAATTTAGGCATTAACCCTAAGAAGGGTAGACATATGCCTAAAAGGTGTTAGTTATATATGAGAGGTGTCCTAAACCAATCGCCTTATGTTTAAACCATTTATATGATAAATGAAGATTCACTATTTGAGTATATATATTTTCATGTATTTGATTAGATCTTAAACCCATTTACTGAATGTCCACAATACGATTCACAGCATGAGAGAATTTGTGATTGGATCACAACTAGTGAGTATCTCTACATGTGTAATTGTGATGTATTAGAATTATCCCTAGTCGATGAATTGATGGATTTGGACACTATCAATTCTGTCGAGACTAGCACGAGGTATACTCTTTGGTTTATCCAAGCAACTATTTTTCACTGGCTGGTGACATTGTGATGTTCGGAGTTAATCGTGGATGCTAGTTATGGTAACTAGTTCATTGGAGTGACCAGCTGTAAGACTTCATATGGTTCTCTACATATATGGATATGTCAATGAAGTTCTTACTGCAACTTAAGTACGATGTTCCTTCGACTTGCGGTATTCAAGTCATCTTGGTCATGGAAGCTTATGCTTTGACATCTTAAGCAAGCATCTCCGAGGAGATGTTGACCGGGGATGATTGGGTATAAGTCGAAGTGGTCGAAGGTGTTTGAATAGCCTACAAAGGATTCACCACTCCTTGCGTGGAGATGTATACCCTTGGTCTCTTGTCAGATTGTTACTAATATTTTTGGCCAAAGAATTACATGTTTAGAGTAAGGTACTCTATGATACATGTGCAGTAACTAGAATCCGTAGGACAAGGAAATGATACTTGGGCTAGGTGTGATGTAGTCAACCTAGTGGGGACTAACACTATAGACCATGTCCTGAACCAAGTGAGTATAAGATGAGTGAAGGGAACAGGGCGAGATTCAATGTTGTTGTTGAAGGGTTTCAGAAATAGTTCTGAAATCAACCGTTGATTTTTCGATTAATTGGGGATCATGATGTACTACTAGGTGTCACTCATGATCGTTCTATAATTAATAGTTAATTATAGACAACCAAAATAAATCGAGAACATATTTAGTCACACACACAACGAGCATAATCCGAAGGATTTAAAACAAGCTTGAGAATGAGATTCTCAAATCGAGAGAAACTAGGTTTGGTTGGACCAAACAAGGAGCGAGCATGAAATCGTTTCAGTCGCAACGGAAGCATGGATGGGCCGAGTCTTATGAAGACATGATGGATGAACCAAATTGGTTTGGTTTTAATCTAATGGTGGAAAATAAACCAAAGTGGTTTGACTTGTTTTAAACGAATGAACCAAAGTTAGTTTGGTTCGTTTTAACTTAAAATAAACCAACTTGATTTGGTTTATTTTAACTTAAGTTATTGTAGCGGGTTAATGGGTTTTGGTTAGGAACCAATAACTCTAAGGAGAAGGTTTCTTGATGGTTAAGAAACACGTGCTCTATAAAAGCACAGCTAGAGGTCTGGAGAGCCCTAAGTTTTATTTTTGGAAACTTCTATTCCTCTCCTCTCCTCTTCTCCTTGCCGCCGCCCAAGGAAGCCACACCCAAGCTTGTGTCACCATCCAACCTTGTGCCACCGGCATCCAGCTGCTGTCGGCCACCCTCTAGCAACCCTCCTTGGCTCCGGTGACCAAGGACCAGTCGACGCTCTTTCTTTTGGCCAGCGTCAAGTCCTCCACCAAGCTGTCCAGTTTTTGGACAACTTGTTTCCTTCTTGTCGGAGTGTCATTTGGATGGAGTTTGGAGCTATGACAGCGACTTCTTTGCTGGGGATTGGATCTCTGGTAATCCTCATAGGTGACGAATACCTCTTCGGAGAAGCGAGTTTTGGGGACTCATTTTTGCTTCCGAATTTTGATTCGGATTGTGATCTTCTCTCGATCACATTGTCTTCGACACGAGGCTAGTGATTCCTAACAAGACGAGGCTCGTAGCTTGCCAAAGCTATCCCGACGGTACTCGACGTGGATACGGATAGAGGCAATTCTAGCATGAGTTGCTCCAGTTGATGCCATTCCCACTGCACATGATACGTTATAACTAGCGTAATTTTCTTTTATTGCAGAATTTGAAACTGTGATTATGTCTACACATATTGTATCTTGCATTCGTGTGGTGTGTGTTGTAATAAATTAGATTTATTGCTTTTAATTCTTTCGTTGTGCACATGTTTACGAAACATGTTCGAACACACACTCGCCGCGGTGTCGGAAAAACCCAATAAAAGGAAGAACAATGCCCAAAGAAGAAAACGACAATCAAAAATTGGGCAATTGGAATTAGAAAATCATGTCTTGAGGTTAGAAAATACCCTTAATAAGATGAAAAATTCAATTCAAGGGTCTAATGGAAAAAACTTAGGTTCTAATTGGCAAGGTGTATCTAAGGACAAGAAAGGCTTGGGTCATAAGCCTAAGTCCAAGGTAGATAGGCCTACCTACCACAATGTTTCATTTGACTATGAAACTAAGTCTAGGTCAAGAAAAACCAAGGTTACAAGGGAGGTCATCCCTAGAGTTGACCATGGTAAGTGTCTAGTGGCAAAGGTTTCAAAGAAATCTAGGAAAGTCACTAACAAAATTAAAGGGAGTTACCCCTAGAGTTAACCTTAAGGAGTCCCAAATGACCAAGGCTTCCATGCCTAGGAGGGTGATTAGGAAGGTATCTAGAGTGGTCATCCCTAGTGAATACATAGTTAACACAAGGAGCTCAAATAAGTTTTGGGTTCCTAGGAGTGTGATTCCATCATGCTAGATGGGTTTAGGGTATATTAACCCTAAGTGGATAGGTAGTTAACCTAACCATGGTAGAGTTGACATTTTAGGACATTTTCAAGGTTATGTGATACCTTGGAAATGAGGTTAGTTATTATCCTAAAATATTTTAGGATGTTTCAATAGATTTTATGAAAGTTAAAAAATTGATCGAAATTGTCACAATTTGGTTTAGAGTCAATGGTGTGTTATTTTGGATTTTTGGCACACTTAAGAGAAAATTGGTATTAAGGAAAAATTGATATAACTTTAGAAAATGACAATTTAATTTAAAACTTAGGTATTCCATGAAGGGAGGAAACTTCGCTTCCCACTTCAACTCGGTTGCTTGTTCATGGTGATCCCGTCTTCGTCTCCGGATTAAAAAAATTAATCCATGACAATTAGGGATTACCCAAGCTACCGTTCCATCATTGTGCTATCCGATTAGAGTGGTCACTTAGACAAACTTGTTGTTTAAACAACCTACCTCTATTCTTCGAATAGCCGCGGAATAGACGATGTTCGGATCGTCAGTTTTTATGTTTGTATTCGGGGTCCAAGTAAATTAGCCACATAATAAAAACATACAACATACAAAGAAACAAAAGGAAAGAAAAACAAGATTTATACCTCTTGTTTACCTTAAGGTCTTCTATCATATGTCTTATCCTCCTCTTGGACGTTGTGTGGGCAACGATCCTCTAAGAGATGAAGCCTCCTAGATCATGATCTTCCTTTCCTTGCTCGCTCCGAACAAGAGGAAGTATAGAAACGAAACTCTTCTCTTATCCAGGACCAACCATCAAGCTCTAAGCTTGATGCTTGCCGCCGACCCAAAGAGAGGTGTAAGGAGTGGGCGCCGGCCAAGAGCTCCAAGGAACAAGACCCTAGCTCTTGTTTCCACCGGACAAGAAGAAGAGGAGAAATAGGTTGAGCGCCGGCCAAGCTAGAGGGGAAGAAGGGATGGGCGCCGACTACACCTTAGGAAGAAGAAAGGAATCAAATCCTAATCTCCCACCTTGTTGCTGCCCAAGCCAAAACCCTAACCCTAGCTGCCCAAGCCTTGGCCTAGATCTCCGTTCAATTGTTCTTGTCGCCCACCCTTATACCTCCTTTTATAGAGCTAGGCTTAAGCCTTTTTTTAATCTCCACCGTCGGTTCTAGGGATTTAATCTCAACCGTCGGATCTAGAGATTTAATCTCAACCGTCGGACTTAGAGATTTAAACTCCACCGTCGGATCTAAAGATTTAATCTCTATCATCGAATCTAGTGATTTAATTTCCACCGTCGGATCTAGAGATTTATTCTCCACCATCGGATCTAGAGTTCCATTCTCAACCATCGGATCTAGACTTCATGAGGGTTTTAATAGGCTACGATAGGGACCATGAGGGGGAGTTGGATCTTGGACACCCAATGGATCAAGCCCACATAAAGTCCGATCCATTAATGATAATCCATTCAACTAGAGGATTATCATTGATCTACCTCACCAACCCCTATAAGTTAATATGGGCTCCATATATTATTTGTACATATATCTCCCCGTGTTTAAGATCTCGAATGTCCGTCGATTAATTAATTTACTGACAATTAATTAATCAACATCTAACTCCATGAGTAGTACCACTCAATCTTATCATCATGTCGGACCAAGTCCACCTACAGGGTTTACAAAATGAACCTTATGAGCTCCTCAAGGGGACATCATCATCCTAATATATAGGACACGATTTCCTCCTATAATCAATGGCACACCATATAAATAATATCATTTCCTAACTTACCGAGCCTATCGATTTACTCTATAAATCTCGTCCATTGGTAAATCAAAGAAATAAATACTAAGTATATGTGCCCATTATTATATCGGGATTAAGAGCATGTATAACATAATATCTGAGGTCCGATTCAATTATGTAGTCAGCAATAAATCGAATCACCTCTAAGTCGGTCCTGCTCAATACACACAAAGTGTACTAGTGTAATTCTATGGTCAAGACAAACCAATACCAAATCACACTACAACCATACCAATGGTTTGTCCAAAACCATCTCGGTTGTGAGCCTTTACTTATACTTTATAATGAACTGATAACATGATCTCCCGTGTGACACTACACACCATGTTATCTACAATGTAATGTATTAGACGATATGCATAACCATAAATATGCAAATAATGATCATGTGATTCTTATTTCAAAAGTAAAGATATTCATACAAAAGATAGACTTTTCAGTATACATCCGAACAATCTCCCACTTATACTAAAAGACTATGCTGTCCTCATACTGCCATACATCTGATTCCCATTCCCTCCACATGCCTATCAAAAGCTCTCGCTGGAAGGGTCTTAGTGAAAGGATCTGCTAGGTTATCCTCTGATGTAATCTTGGCCACAACAACTTCTCCTCGCTTTACGATTTCTTGTATCAGGTGGTACTTGCTCTCTATGTGTTTACTTGCCTTTTGGGCTTGTGGTTCCTTCAAGTTTGCAACTGCACCACTATTATCACAATAAATTTTGATAGTTCTGGGCAAACTAGAAATCACATCCAAGTCCATCAAGAAGTCCCTGAGCCACACAACTTCTTTGGCCGTCTCAGAGGCTGCCACATACTCAACTTCCATGGTAGAGTCCGCCATGCATTTCTGCTTGACACTCCTCCATACAATGGCTCCACCTCCCAAAGTAAATACAAAACCTGAGGTAGAATTATTGTTATCCCTATCTGATTGAAAGTCGGAATCTGTGTAACCCACAGGGAGTAATTGGTCTGCATGGTAAACTAGCATATAATCCCTAGTCCTTCTCAGGTACTTCAATGTATGCTTTACTGTAGTCCAATGTCCCTGTCCTGGATTACTCTGATATCTGCTGACCATGCTCACGGCAAAGCAGATATCTTGTCTCGTACATAGCATGACATACATGAGGCTTTCTACTGCCGAAGCATAAGAAATCGCCTTCATCTCCTCTATCTCCTTAGATGTTCTAGGACACATCTCCTTAGATAAAGGAACTCCATGCCTGAAAGGTAGAAAACCTTTCTTGGAGTTTTGCATGCTAAAATGATCCATAATGGTGTCTATGTATGAAGCTTGAGATAAGCACAACATCCTTTTCTTGCGATCCCTTATAACCTTGATCCCAAGGATGTGTCCCACTTCTCCCAAGTCCTTCATATCAAACTGTTTGGACAACCATACCCTTATGTCCGATAACACCTTAACATTGTTGCCAATTAACAAAATGTCATCTATGTATAGTATAAGAAATACCACTACATTTCTGACACATCTCTTGTATACACAAGACTCATCCGGACTTTGAATAAATCCATAAGACTGGATTACCTCATCAAAGTGGATGTTCCAAGACCTCGAAGCTTGCTTCAATCCATAAATGGATCGATTAAACTTGCACACAAGATGCTCTTTGCCCTTTGAAATGAATCCCTCTGGTTGCTTTATATAGATGTTCTCCTCAAGACTTCCATTAATGAAAGCTGTCTAGACATCCATCTGTCACACCTCATAATCCATATGAGCAGCAATACATAAGAGAATCCAGATAGACTTAAGCATGGCTACCGACGAAAAGGTCTCCTCATAATCGATGCCCTCTTTCTGAGTATACCCCTTCGCAACAAGCCTCACTTTGAAGGTCTCAACCTTCTCATCTATTCCTCTTTTTTTTTTATAGATCCACTTGCATCCAATGGCTTTTACATCATTGGGTGGTTCTACTAGCTCCCAGACCTGATTTGAATACATAGATTCTATCTCAGAATTCATCGTACTTTGCCAAGATATCGCATCTTTATCTTGGATCGCCTCGTCATATGTCCAGGGATCAGGTTCATGTTCGCCAGGGATCAAATCAGAAGATTCCCTCAAGAACATGAATCTATCAGGTTGTCTAACAACCCTCCCACTACGATGAGGTATCACCTGTGTATCCTCTGTGACATGCAGTGCAGTGACTTGTGATATATCCTCTTGTACCGGTGGTACTGAAGCAGTGACTTCCCCTTTCAATTCCTCCAGAACAATCTTACTCATGGGCTTGTGGTTCATCACATAGTCTTCCTCTAGAAATCTGGCGTTCGTGCTAACGATCACCCTCTGATCTCTAGGACTATAAAATAAACCACCTTTCATTCCTCTAGGATAGCCAACAAACATGCGCACTTCTGTACGAGGGTCCAACTTACCAGCATCTGCCTTCAACACATGTGCTGGACTCCCCCAAATCTGAATATGTCTCAGACTAGGCTTTCGCCCAGTCCACAATTCTGTGGGAGTAGAAGGTACTAATTTAAATGGTACCAAGTTCAGAATATACACTGTCGTATCAAGAGCATACCCTCAGAATGAATCTATAAACTCAAAATAACTCATCATCGATCTAACCATCTCTATAAAAGTCCTATTCCTTCTCTCTGCTACATCATTCTGTTGGGGGGGTGCCAGGTGCAAACAATTGGAATATAATTCCAGCCTCTGATAAGTAATTCCTAAACTCTCCCAAGAGGTACTCACCACCACTATCAGATCGTAGTGTCTTGATACTTTTACCTTGACGTTTCTCCACATCAGCCTTGAATTCTTTGAACTTGTCAAAGCATTCAGACTTGTGGCACATCAAGTAAATGTATCCATATATCGAATAATCATCTATAAAAGAGATGAAATATTCAAAATCACCTCTTTCCTTGATAGACATAGGACCACACAAATCAGAATGAACCAATTCCAACACATCTTTGGCTCTATACCCCTTGGCCTTAAAAGGTCTCTTGGTTATTTTACCTTCCAAGCAAGATTCGCAGGTTGAAAAATCTTCCACCACTAATGAACCCAAAGGTCCATCAACTATCAACCTTTGAATTTTGCTTAGGTTAATATGACCTAGTTTTAGATGCCAAAGATATGTTTGGTTCATCTTTGAAGGTTCTTTTCTCTTTTGGGAATTAGAAGATGAGTTATTCACTTCTATTTGCATCGTGGGAGCTTTTGGTTCAAATGTATATAAATTTCCTATCAATGCACCAGAACAGATAATCTCCCTATTCCTTTTTATAACAACTCTGTCATTAAAGGAAATAGAATATCCATCCATAAACAATTTAGAAATCGAAATCAAATTCTTTCTAAATAAAGGTACATAAAGACAATTTTTAAGAACCAAAACTTTATTCCTCTCAAAAGACAAATAAACATCTCCCACTGCAACAACCGCTACCTTTGTAACATCACCCAAGTAGATGGTAATCTCCCCTTCAGCCAGTCGTCTGGTTTCCTGGAACCCCTGCAAAGTATTGCAGACATGATCAGTGACTCTCGTATCTACACACCAGGTGCCGGTAGATAACACCGATAAACATATTTCAATGACTAGACCAAAAGATATACCTTTGTTCTACTTCCGATTGGGGGAGTCCTTCTTCTAGTGTCCAGTCTGCTTGCAAGTGAAGCACTTGCCTTTCGGCTTCTTCACTCCTCCCTGAGATCCTCGCGCCACCTTTGCCCCAACTTGTTTCTTCTTCTTCTTGCCTTTCAGCTTAGAAGTAGAAACCTTTTGGGCAAACATTGCCTGAGCCTGAGCACTCTGACGAAAAAGCCCCTCTATCGCCTGGAGTTCTATTAGAAGCTCCACCAACGAATACAACCTTTTATTCATGTTGTAGTTCAGGCGAAACTGCTCAAAACTCCTAGGTAGAGACTAGAGAATGATATCGACCTGGGTTTCCCCATCGATCTCAGCTCCAAGGACTTCCATCTCATTCAAATGAGCCATCATCTTGAGAACATGATCCCTCACGGGTGTTCCCTCGATCATGGTGGTCGTCATCAAGTTCCTCATGGCTTCCTGCCTTGCAGCCCGATTCTGGTGTCTGAAAAGCTCTTTGAGATTGAGCATCATGTCATAAATAGTGGGCATGGCTTGATGCTGATGTTGCAGTACATTTGACATAGATGCCAAAATGTAACATCGTGCCATCTCATCCGCCTTAATCCACTTCTTATAACTCTCCTTCTCCTTTTCCCTAGAATAATCCGCAGGCTTAGGAGGGCCCTCTTCGAGGAGTACATATTTGTATTCCTCAGTAGTCAAGACAATGTCAAGATTCCTCTTCCAATCAACATAATTGGGTCCAGTAAGTTTATTTTCTTTCAGTATCACAGCAAGCGGGTTGAAAGTCATTTTGAAAAACCTAAGAATCACATAGATACAAACATTAGATTTCAAAAAATTATTGATTCCTCAAACAATAAAATTTTAAAATCAACCAACACCTCAAAACACCGAGAATATCGTATGCCACGATAGTGTGGTCGTATACGAATTCTACATTTTTAAGAGGAGATTTTACCCATTAATTTTACTATCTTGTCAACCTATCTTTTTGACAAATAAAATTAATAGTTGGTTCCTCTTCGACCCTACAAATAAAAGCAGTGACTCCGATGGGGAGGATACTCCTATTTGCATCTAAGTGTTCACCATTACTCGGTACTAAGACAATTATCTCGGGTTATGTGCCTTCCAATGGGGAAGTACACACACTCCTTAATAATTCCCTATAACCATATTCGACCCTGTGCTCCGAAAACAAACTCATCCGATGGGGAGGAAGGCACTCAGAGCCGAAGCGCAAGTTTGTTTGCATCACATGTAAAATCGTAATGGAGGCCGTGGGAATTTATAAAAATATCCCTCTCCCACTTAGTAATTTAAAATTGAGGAATTTTCTTAGCCTACGACATGCATATCAAACAAGAAGCAATAAATAAAAAAAAAATATTTTCTAACTCTTATGACTTTTGTCTCCAATATGCCTCCCGTTGTATCGCCATCCGGAGATCCGAGCCGAAAAAAACTATTTCAATTTACATCCATCGATCCTATACTTCATGAAGGAGTGTACATGAAATCTAGATCGAAAGTAAACTAAAATAAATGAGTGGCTAAACAATGCCATACTTAATTACAAAAATTAAATACTAGCCTCGTCAACCCCGAGGATTCAAAAAATATACAATTACACACATACAATCACATACACACATATGACCATAATAGTTGGATCCTATGCCTGCAACCAAAAAGTTAACCTATGCACATCCTACTATTATCTGACACATATAATATATGAAAAGTGCATAAAAGTAACCGAATCCTAAACACACAAAATCGGAAACCATGGCTCTGATACCACTTGAAGGGAGGAAACTTCGCTTCCCACTTCAACTTGGTTGCTTGTTCATGGTGATCCCATCTTTGTCCAAGGATTAAAAAAATTAATCCATGACAATTAGAGATTACCCAAGCTATCGTTCCATCGTCGTGCTATCTGATTAGAGTGGTCAGTTGAACAAACTTGTTATTCAAGCAACCTACCTCTATTCTTCGAATAGCTGCGGAATAGACGATGTTCGGATTGCCAGTTTTTGTATTTGTATTCGGGGTCCAAGTAAATTAGCCACATAATAAAAATATACAACATACAAAGAAACAAAAGGAAAATAAAACAAGATTTATACCTCTTGTTTACCTCAAGGTCTTCTATCGTATGTCCTATCCTCCTCTTGGACGTTGTGTGGGCAATGATCCTCCAAGAGATGAAGCCTCCTAGATCACGATCTTCCTTTCCTTGCTTGCTCCGAACAAGAGGAAGTATAGAAACGAAACTCTTCTCTTATCTAGGACCAACCATCAAGCTCCAAGCTTGATGCTTGCCGCCGGCCCAAAGAGAGGTGTAAGGAGTGGGCGCCGGCCAAGAGCTCCAAGGAACAAGACCCTAGCTCTTGTTTCCACCGGCCAAGAAGAAGAGGAGAAATAGGTTGAGCACCGACCAAGCTAGAGGGGAAGAAGGGATGGGCGCCGACTACACCTTAGGAAGAAGAAAGGAATCAAACCCTAATCTCCCACCTTGTTGCTGCCCAAGCTAAAACCCTAACCCAAGCTGCCCAAGCCTTGGCCTTGATCTCCCTTCAATTGTTCTTGCCGCCCACCCTTATGCCTCCTTTTATAGAGCTAGGCTTAAGCCTTCTTTTAATCTTCACCGTCGGTTCTAGGGATTTAATCTCAACCGTCGGATCTAGATATTTAATCTCAACCGTCGAACTTAGAGATTTAATCTCCACCGTCGGATCTAAAGATTTAATCTCCACCGTCGGATCTAGTGATTTAATCTCCACCATCAGATCTAGAGATTTATTCTCCACCATCGTATCTAGAGTTCCATTCTTCACCATCGAATCTAGGCTTCATGAGGGTTTTAATAATCTACAATAGGGACCATGAGGAGGAGTTGGATCTTGGCCACCCAATGGATCAAGCCCACATAAAGTCCGATCCATTAATGATAATCCATTCCACTAGAGGATTATCATTGATCTACCTCACCAACCCCCATAAGTTAATATGAGCTCCATATATTATTTGTACATATATCTCTCCGTGTTTAATATCTCGAATGTCCGTCGATTAATTAATTTACTGACAATTAATTAATCAACATCTAACTTCATGAGTAGTACCACTCAACCTTATCATCATGCCGGACCAAGTCCACCTGTAGGATTTACATGATGAACCCTATGAGCTCCTCAAGAGGACATCATCATCCTAATATATAGGACACGGTTTCCTCCTATAATCAACGACACACCATATAAATAATATCATTTCCCAACTTACCGAGCCTATCGATTTACTCTATAAATCTTACCCATTGGTAAATCAAAGAAATAAATACTAAGTATATGTGCATGTTATTATATCGGGATTAAGAGCATGTACAACATTATATCTGAGGTCCTATTCAATTATATAGTCAGCAATAATTTGAATCACCTCTAAGTCGGTCTTACTCAATACACACAAAGTGTACTAGTATAATTCTATGGTCAAGACAAACCAATACCAAATCACACTACAACCATACCAATGGTTTGTCCAAAACCATCTCGGTTGTGAGCATTTACTTATACTTTACAATGAACTGATAACATGATCTCCCGTGCGACACTACACACCATGTTATCTACAATGTAATGTATTAGACGATATGCATAACCATAAATATGCAAACAATGATCATGTGATTCTTATTTCAAAAATAAAGATGTTCATATAAAAGATATGCTTTTTAGTATAAATCCCAACATTCTATTCCTTGGTATTTTATATATTTGTCATACTTTGTTTGCCTTACTATGTCATGACATCATGCTTCATATTAATTATTTAAAATGTCATAATAATGCTTAGGGTTAATTTGTCATGTTTGTACTTTTGTTTATATTTATGTCATGACATCATGATTATTGGAAAATGCTATCATTTATGCCATGATCATATTTCAAGCATTTAGGATAATTAAAATTGAATTAAGGACAATGGCATGATTTGAAGTCCCATGATAAGCGAATCAAATAGAGTTGCCTAGATAAAATGCATGAGACCCTAGATTAGGGAAGAACCTAAACCCACATCTCACAAGGACATTAAATTGACATGTACGTGTATTGATACACCCTAGACGCATTTGAGATGTCAGGAAAATGAGTTAAGTTCAAGGTGCATAGTTCTTGCATCTAGATAAACTCAAACTCATAATATGACATTGATGAATCAAGAGGAAAGCTAATGCACAAGTCATGTACATCAAGCCCATAGACTATGGTTTAATATAAAGTTTTAAAAATATTTCAAAATCATTTTGAAAAACCTTGGTGAAGACTATCTTTTGATAGTTATTGTTGGTGCAGTAGGCACCTAAGTCGAACCTGAGTTTTGATTATAGCAAACGATACAAAGTTAAGCTCATGTCGTTATCTCACGAGCTGAATCGAGTGTGCAGAAGATTGCTATAGCTGGAGTTGAAGGCTAGCGACACCCGGAGGAAGCCGCGGTGGTCGGGCGACACTCGAGTGACTTCGGAGGGAGACGAAGGAATCGAGTGGAAGGCCAGAAGCAAAAGCAACACTAAGTATCGAGGTAAGCTCATGTGTCCGAGCATAAGTGAGGTCGTATCCTCTTTACGGGGATGACCTTAAGCGTAGATCTGACCAAAGACATCCTATAGATGGTCTAGGTCAAGATCGGATGGTCGGAGACCGTCAAAATAATGTTTTTGTTAAGCTAACTTTGCCTTGCAGCTAGCATCACGATCAGCCACCTGAGGACTCGACCGATCAATCACCGATCCCTGGAGGTTAGCACTCGATCGATCCGCCATCGGGCCGATGATGATGGTCATCAGTCGACTGATGGCCAAAGGATCAGCTTCGAGGAGTCAAGGTTTATCACCAAATTTCAAGGGGAGTGGTGCTCAAATATGATTGGCTAGGGTTCCTCTCGAAAAGGGGCTCAAAGGCTATAAAAGGAGGTCCTAACCTAGGGGTTCTTCATCAATTCTAAGCTTCCAAGAGCCTCCGCAAAGCTACAACTCTCCGACAATGAAGTTCTTCTTCTCCAACACTAGGTTTAATTTTCTTTTAGTTTTTTGTACGTCGGTTTTAGATTTATTCATTGTTCATTTACTTTTTTGAAGCTCTCTTTCTATCATAACGAGGAGAGGGGGAGTGTCCCTCTACCTCAAGTTTTTGTTCTTGTATCGATTAACTCCTACCTCCAACGAGGAGGAGTTCATTTAGTGTTTTCCCTCCGTGCATGGTCAAGGACCACTAGGGCCTTGGAGTAGTAGCTGAAGGCTACGAACCAAGTAAAAAGAATTGTCTCTTTTATTTATTGTTTATATTTCCACTGCAAATTATCTACTCGACTTTCAAAGAACGATTTCGCAAAAAGCTTTTGTTTCACTATTCACCCCCCCTCTAGCGAACTGCCTCGATCCAACATTTATCACCATTAATGAGGTTGATACAAAGTAAGCTTAAAACATTAAAGTTATCAATGGTTTTGAATTTTGTATCAATCTCACAATTTAATGGGTAATTTCATATAAAATTATTTTTCACCCATTGTATTCCTAATAAGTAATGTATTTGTGAATTTTCAAGATTTTTCAAAATACATATATTTACTTATGAATTTTGAAAATCTGAATTCTGAATCTATATTTGGCACATTGTAGAAACCAGTCGACTGCTGCTTGGAGTAGTCGACTGGTTGTTGACCGAGTCGACTGTTGAAGATGATTTCAACAGAATAAGGTTTGTTTAGCCATTTATCAGCTATGTTATGGTACCCTAATGTCTCCTAAGCATAAAATATGCTTTGGAAAGCATGGGAAGGGTGAAATATTATTAAAAATGATTAGAAGAGGTGTTTAGGGTGGAGTTCGAGTTTTAAGGGAGGTTAAAGTTCATGTTTAAACTTTTACTCTTATTTTTGGTAGTTTAAGTTTCCTATAGGCTTAGGAATTCTCCAAGGACATTGTTGGTGCAATGGTCAAGGGGGAGCAAGCCTTTAGGGGGAGTGTGTCCATCTTGGGATGATGGATGTAATTTTGACCTTTGATTTCAAAGGGGGGGAGAAGTGAGGGTTTGATAAACCTTCATTATGGATTTCCTCTCATTTAATGATATGAGACTTATCACTAGGAAGAGTGAAGGCATCATAAATGACTTTGGACCAAGGGGGAGAGTGAAGGATCTAATTGGATATGAGACATGGATACCCTTGGTAAGCTTTTTTATGTATGCCAAAGAGGGAGAAGTGAAGTTTAAGTTAGGTAAACCTTCACTATGCTTTGGCATTGGAAGAATTAAGTTTGGGCTCATTAGTTATCCTAACTTAAAGGTATTGTCAAACATAAAAAAGGGGTAGATTGTTGGTGCAACAAGCCTCGGGTCAATGTTGACCAAACTCAAGTGAGACTCGAGTAGTATTTTAAAGTTTGACAATGGGTTTGACAAAATGATTTGACCATATGTTGATCATATGACTAGTGGATGATTAGGATATCCAAAGTCATATAGGAGAGATTATTTGGGGGAGATTGTTGGAGCAATCAACCTCGGAAGTCCAAGTTTAGGGCATGGAAAGTCCAAATATGGATATTTGGCAAGGGAAGTCCAAAATTATAGTCTTGGCATCATAAGTCTAAGTGTGTAGTATTGGCGGTGTAAAGTCCAAGTGAACTTTGGCAATTGGAAAGTCCAACATGGAGTTGGCAAGGGAAGTCCAAGCATGGTCTTGGCAATTGGAAAGTCCAAGTCATGGGTACTTGGCAATTGGAAAATCCAAGTCATGGGTACTTGGCAAAGGGAAAGTCAAGGGTAGGTTTGGTGACGTAAAGTCCACGCATGGGTCTTGGCGGTGTAAATCCAAATGGATTATGACAATGTTATAGTCCAAGGGTGTAGGTGTGGTGGCGTAAAGTCGAAGCATGGGTCTTGGTGATGTAAGTCCAAATGAACCTTGGCAAAGGACCCGATTAGCATGACATAGCCGATGGAAGCACTTGAAGGCTAACGCGAAGGATGAAGAGTCTTGGACTCGAGAGATCCGAGAGGCATGAGGATGATGGAGGTGGCTTGAAGGCTTAGGTCTAGGCTATGGGTGAGTATCAAGTATGAGGGGATCATACTTGTGACTAGAGTTAAACAATCGACTAGAGTTATAAACCAGTCAACTAGCCGAGTTTTTGACACTCGAAAGCCTAGTTGACTCTAAGCAATCGATTGAGATTATGACTAGTTGACTGGAGGATCGACTGCTACTGTGTACCATTGGCAGTTGATTGCCATGTATGGACAGTTCACTGGCCTTAAGCAGTCGACTACCATGGATGTAGTCGACTGGTAGTCGTGGACATGGGCACAGAATGTCCCATAGTCGATTAGCCAGTCGACTACTGGGTTGGCAGTCAACTGCTGGTAAGGGCAGTCGACTGCTAGGGTATATATTGGAGTAATCCAACATGGATTAAGTCCTTTGTAAGACAAGGACACTGTGGATAGTCGACTAGGGCCTTTTGGCAATCAACTGCTAGGTAGAAAATCAACCCGATGGAGGACTTAAAAGGAGCTCGATGGGGAGGTTTTCCACAGTAATATTTTGGTGATCTTGAAGGTGTTAGTGTCAACCCTTAGTGTCAATCATGAGATTATTGAGTCGGGATCATGTGTATCATATTTCATTAATAAAAGGCAAAGATTGTTTATTATATTTACTTTATGCATGTGCCGGCTAAAATAAATATAATAATGCCCTTGAATAGTAGGTTCTAATCTATGGTATATCAATTGGTAGAATTGATTATGAGAAGCTATAGAGAACATATTCTTAATATTCCTCGTAAAGTATTAATAGACAAGGGCAATATTAATACATTGAGACTAGCATGTAGGTCAATGGATGACTTAATTTCACAAGTCATGGATATGTGATATCACATTGACATGTGGGTATATATATTGGAAAATATATATACTGAATTGACCTGCCATGAGAAAGTGTCATGGATCGTTATATGAGTGTCATACACTTTCTTATGTGACTATTGGTATGAATAGTCCTTAGATCTGAAGTCACTACGGTTCCCTACATAAGGAGTTATGTACTTTGGTATCGTCTAATGTCACACCGTAACAGGGTGCAATATAACGATGATTATTGGATATGTAACGAATTATGGAGTGGGATGTGAGTGATGTAGATTGTTGGTACAATCGGCCCAGGTTGACACGAGTTTGACTCGAGCAGTACCTTGATAGTATTTTGATGATAGACAAAACTCATGACATGAGATTGTCATGGGAAAGTCCAACATGGGGTTGGCATGGAAAATCCAAGCATGGAGCTTGGTGTGAAAGACCAAGGGGGAAGCCTTGGCATGGGAAGTCCAAAGCATTGCGAAGCCGTGTGCTTGGTGCTTGGTGAGAAATGTATTGCAAAGTCGTGCGCTTGGTGCATTTGGGAAGTCTTGATAACTTGGCAAGTTCACTAGGCTCGGGGTCCTTGAGTCGGTGAAGGATGGCATTGAGAAGCTGTGCACTTGGTGCATCCGAGGGATCGCCGGACGGGGAGCAAATGGAGTGAGCCCAAAAGGAAGCATACTTCTAGGGCATGAGACGTGAAGGATGACATTGCGAAGTTGTGCACTTGGCGCATCCGAGGGACGTAGGCCGAGGGAAGAGAGCTTTGGTGGGGAACTCCATGAGGGATAAGGTGGACTTGGCCAAGTGGCTAAGACTGGTTGTCAGATGCTCAAACAGCTTGATGTTTGAGGTTTTACTCGACATCAGTCGACTGCCATAGGTGCCAGTCGACTGCTCTAGGTTGTATGGGTTCGACCAGTGTTCGGTGAGCAGTCGATGATCGATCGTGCCATTGGTGGGTAGTCATTGTTGACAACATCGATCGATTAAGGAAGCTGATCGTGATAACACTGTGCTGCAGTGCGAGAATGGAGTCGAGCTCGCCATCACTCGACTGATGAGGACCAGTCGACTGATGGGTGCCATCAGTCGACTGATGTGTGATCCGTTGGAACTTAACCAACGTGGATCTGGCCGTTGTGAGACAACGACTACAGGACTAGTCGACTGATGGTCATGATCAGTCGACTGATGCACGCGAAATCAGCTTGATGCAGGTTATAAATGGAGTTCAAGTGGGAGGATTTCGCCAAGGCTTTTGAGGTGACTTTGGAGGGGAATTGCTGTTGCATTCCAGACCTTCAAGAGCAAGCAAAAGCAAGCAACAAGAAAGCGATCAAAGCAATTGTGTAAAAGTTCTCTTTTGTATTGTCTTTATATTTCTTCTTGTATTTCATATTACTTGTTGTAATAGCTTGTGAGAGGTTTCTCCACTTCCGACGTGTAGTCGAAAAGGAGTATTATAGTTAGTGTCGTGCGCATAACTAGAGCTCGGTGAGCTTGCCCGTGGAGTAGGAACCATTCGGTTCCGAACCACGTATATGATTGTGTATTGCTTATGATTGTTATATGTTGTTAGTATTGTTATTATCATTGTTATTCCGCTGCGCTAACAACAATCGTAGACAAGCAACGCAACGAGAATGAACGAATTCCGTCATCCAACGAAAGAGGGCTATTCACCCCCTCTAGCCGGCCACATCCACACCACAACGGTCCTACAAGTTGTATCAGAGCCAAGATCGCTCTTCAAGGACTAACCGCCGCGAGAGTACTACAAAATGGCCGACTTCATCCATCCACCGAAATTCGAAGGAGATCTTCTATGGTGGAGAAGAAAAATGGAGGTATACCTAGAAACCAATTTTGATTTTATGCTAATCCTAGAAAATGGTTTCGAATTGCCTAGGGATGAAAGAAATAGGCAAATTGAGAAGTCAAAATGGACCCAAGACCAAATCAAGAACTTCAAGACAAATCTCGAGGTAATAAAATTGATTAGTGATTTGTTACCTAACACTATTTGGTCTAGATTGGGTGATTATAGGGATGCAAGGGAATTATGGAATAAGATAATGGAATTCCAAGAAAATTCCCAACCGGCACAAGTAGAGGATAATGCCGAAGAAGAAGCACCATCCACATTTGACGATGTTGATGATTTGGTGGAGACCTCCACCTCTAGCATTGAGGAGGAGGAAAGGGTTTCCATTCCGGAGCAAGATCAAAATGAAGCTTCTACCTCCAGAAGAAGTGAAGAGGCCTCCACCACCTTCCTAGGTAACTCAAGTATTATAATTTTGAATAAAGATCATATAATATGCTTTAAGTGTAGGGAGAAAGGGCATTACAAGAGTAAATGCCCTAAATTGGCTAAGAAGAAAACATCGGCACCAAAAGTCAACCCAAAGTCAAAGGATGCCGGAGTCCCCACAACTAGAAGCAAAGAGCACATTGTGTGTTTTAAATGCAATCAAAAGGGGCACTATCGAAGCCAATGCCCTAGGGGGAGGAAGAAAGGGCAAGAAGGTGTGACTCATGTAGGGGGAGCTCCTAAAGCTAACCCTAAGGTAAATTTAAATTATGCACCTTCAATTTCTAAAGTTAAAAAGCATGCTAAAAATTATTTTAGTTCTCTTGCTATTATCAATGAAAAGCATGTTAGGAGAAATAATAAGGTTTACTGCTTAGGTGCTAAGCATGTTAGTTTCTCTAAGGACAAACCTTGGACTCAAAACACTAGACCTATTTTACCTAAAGAGTCCATTAGAAGAGTTGAAAATCATCTAGGCATTAACCCTAAGAAGGGTAGACACATGCCTAAGAAGAAGAACATTTCCCAAAAGATAAATGAAAATTCAAAATTGGGAAAATTAGAGCTAGAAAACCAAGCCTTGAGGTCAAGGCTAGAAAAATTAGAGAAAACCCTAGCAATCATCTCAAATTCGGTTAAGGGGTCTAATGTAGAAAAGTCAAGACCTAGGAAACAAGAAATGCCTAAGGGCAAGAAGGATTTGGGTCACAAACCTATGTCCTACCATAATATTCCATTTAATTATGGAACTACATCTAGGTCTAGAAAAACCAAGGCTAATAGGGAAGTTATCCCTAAGACTAGCCATGGTGTATGTTTAGTGGCTAAGGACTTAAGGAAAACGAAGAAAGTCACTAAGAAGGTCAATGGAGGAGTCACCTCTAGAGTTGACCTAGGAAAGACCCAAAAGACTATGACTTCAAAGCCAAAAAGGGTCATTAGGAAGATATCTAGGGAAGTTATCCCTAGTGAATACCTTGTTAACCCAAGGAGCTCCAATAGGTATTGGGTTCCTAGAAGCATGATCGATTCATTCTAGATGGGTTAGGGTGTGTCAAACCTAAATGGATGGGTAGTTAACCTAGCCATGGTGAGTTGACACATTAGGATGTGCCAATATACTTTGAGAAGTTGAAAAATGATTAAATTGGCACAATTAGGTCTTAGAGGTATTGGTGTGTTATTTTGGGTTTATGGCACACTTAGGAGAAAATGGCTTTGAGGCAAAATGGAATTAATTCATAGGAATGGCAACTTGGATTTAACACTTAGGTATTCTATACCTTAGTATATTTTACTTGCCATGATTTGTTTGCCTTGCCATGTCATGACATCATTTTCATTTTTGTCTATAAAAATGTCATGATTATGTTTAGACTTATTTTTAGATGACATGTATGCTTAGATGTCTCTTACATGCCATGACATCATGATTTTGGCATATGCTTTTATCTATATCATATTTGTGCCATAATCATCTTCATGCATATAACTAAAATGAAATTAAGGACTATGGCATGATTTGATGGGAATCAAATAATATTGCCTAGAAATATGCATGAAACCATTAAAAGAAAAAAAACCCACATCTCACTAGAAACTTGACTTGTATGTGTTTTACACATCTAGATATAAATGAGATGTTTAGGAAAAAGAAATTAAAGGTTTCAAAAACATTTTGAAAAACCTTGGTGAAGCCTATCTTTTGATAGCTATCACCATTAAATGGGATGATACAAAGAAGGCTCTTTATTGAAGCTTTTCTTAAATTTTGGACTTTGTATCAATCTCCTAATTTAATGGGTAAAATAAACTTCCAATATTTTTCACCCATAGTGTTTAGAATAAGTATTATACGTATGCATTTTCAAGATTTTTAAAATTACGTATATTTACTTATGGATTTCAAAAATCCATTTCTGTAACTGAAAAACTGCAGAATGCAGTTATCAGTCGACTATCTGTAATGGCAGTCGACTGATGGAAAGTCCAGTCGACTGGCACAGGCTGATTTCGGGTAAACTTGATGGTTAGACCCATGTTCAGCCATGTTTTTGGTCTCCTAACCACTCCTAACCCTAGGATATGCTTGGGAGGGCATTAGAGAGGGTCGAAATCCATTGGATATGGATTAGGAGAAGGGTTGAGGGTGAGTATCAATTTTAAGGTGGAAGAGAGTTCATTGTTGAACTTTGCCTTAATTTTGATGTGGTTAATGTTCCTATTGGATTAGGGACTCTCCAAGGACATTGTTGGTGCAATGATCAAGGGGGAGCAAGCCTCTAGGGGGAGGTATCCATCATGGGAAGATGGATGTGTATTTCCTCATGGGAGGAAAATTGGGTTGTCTCTCTTAAGTGATATGGGATCACTAGAAAGATTGAGGGCATGCCAAGGGGAAGATTGTAAGATCTCATTGGGATTTGAGACATTGAAACCCTTGAGGACCTTTTTGATTTATTGTCAAAAAGGGGGAGAAATTACCAAGTTACTAATTAGGGTTCGTTGGAATTCTCATTGGGATATGAGAATTGCCAATATGGGAGAATTGGTAGACTTGAGATGGTAGTTTTGTCAATCATCAAAAAGGGGGAGATTGTTGGTACAATCGGCCCAGGTTGACTCGAGTTTGACTCGAGCAGTACCTTGATAGTATTTTGATGATAGAAAAAACTCATGACATGAGATTGTCATGGGAAAGTCTAACATGGGGTTGGCATGGAAAATCCAAGCATGGAGCTTGGTGTGGAAGTCCAAGGGGGAAGCCTTGGCATGGGAAGTCTAAAGCATTGCGAAGCCGTGCGCTTGGTGCATTTGGGAAGTCTTGAGAACTTGGCAAGTTCACTAGGCTTAGGGTCCTTGAGTCGGTGAAGGATGATATTGCAAAGCCGTGCGCTTGGTGCATCCGAGGGATCGCCGGACGGGGAGCGAATGAAGTGAGCCCAAATGGAAGTATACTTCTAGGGAATGAGACACGAAGGATGGCATTGCAAAGCCGTGCGCTTGGCGCATCCGAGGGACGTAGGCCGAGGGAAGAGAGCTTCGGTGGGGAACTCCATGAGGGATAAGGTGGACTTGGCCAAGTGGCTAAGACTGATTGTCGGATGCTCAAACAGCTTGATGTTTGAGGTTTTACCCGACATCAGTTGACTGGCATAGGTGTCAGTCGACTGCTCTAGGTCATATGGATTCGACCAGTGTTCGATCGACAGAAGTTCTGGTGATCGATCATTCGCCATTGGGTGAGCGATCGGTTGACAACATCGATCATTGCTTAAGGGAAGCAATGATCGATAACACTGCAGCACGCAGAATGGAGTCGAGCTCGCCGGACTCGATCGGATGAGGACCGATCGATCGATGGGTGCCATCACCGATCGATCGATGTGATCCGTTGGAACTTAACCAATGTGGATCTGGCCGTTGTGAGATAACGGCTACAGGACTAGTTGACTGATGGTCATGATCAGTCGACTGATGCGTGCGAAATCAGCTTGATGCAGGTTATAAATGGAGCTCAAGTGGGAGGATTTCTCCAAGGCTTTTGAGGTGACTTTGGAGGGGAATTGCTGTTGCATTCAAGACCTTCATGAGCAAGCAAAAGCAAGCAACAAGAAAGCGATCAAAGTAATTGTGTAAAAGTTCTCTTTTGTATTGTCTTTGTATTTCTTCTTGTATTTCATATGACTTGTTGTAATTGCTTGTGAGAGGTTTCTCCACCTCCGACGTGTAGTCGAAAAGGAGTGTTATAGTTAGTGTCGTGCGCATAACTAGAGCTCGGTGAGCTCGCCCGTGGAGTAGGAACCATTCGGTTCCGAACCACGTATATGCTTGTGTATTGCTTGTGATTGTTATGTGTTGTTAGTATTATTATTATCATTGTTATTCCGCTGCGCTAACAACAATCGTAGACAAGCAACGCAACGAGAATGAACGAATTCCATCTTCTAACGAAAGAGGGCTATTCACCCCCCTCTAGCCAGCCACATCCACACCACATCGGTCCTATATAGATGGGATCTATCCCTCCCATATGACGGGAGTGATATCTTTGGCCTCTTGATAGAGTAGGACCACAAAATACATGGCCATGCTCAAATGAGTCAATATGAGATATTGAACTCATTTGTTTGAGTGAGTCTACTTGGAGACCAAGAAACATAAAGATCGATAAGGGGATGACATGGTCTATGCCTCATTGATCGATCTAAGATATCAGAGATAGAAGGACACTGTCATACATGATAATAGTCACAGAAAGATTGTCGTATCTCGACGATCTTATAACTTGGGTAGCAATGATGTATTGCTAGATGCCGCTCATTGCTTATATATCTAAAATGGTTTTAGATACATTGCCAATGCTACAAGAGCCTATAGGGTCACACACAAATGACATTTTGTTTTGGAGATGGTTTCTTTTAGTTGGACTAAAAGGACAATTGGGCATATGGCCAAGACTTGAGTTAGACTCAAACTGGTTAAATATGAGTTAGACTCAAGTTGAACCATGGAAGATGATTCATCATCATGCATGATTAATTTGATTAATCATGTATAGTAATACCAAGGGCCTTGGTATTGATGATGAGAATTCATGAAGGAGAATACCAAGGGTCTTGGTATTCATGATGAGAATTCATGAAGGAGAATACCAAGGGTCTTGGTATTAAGATTCTCCTTAATGGGGAGATAATGGAATTAATGGCAATGGTTGCTATGGGATTAAAATGGCTTGAATGTGCAAAGCAAGTTGGTGGCTTTGGCTTTTGGCATTTTGGGCGTGCAAGCCAAAAAGAAGAGAAAGAGTTCTCTCATCTCCTCCTTCCTCTCCTTCTTCTTCCAAAGAATTCTTGGCGTTTTGCTAGGGGTTGCTAGCACAACGTGACTCCAAATCGGGTGGGTGTCAGTGTGGATACCATAGTGATACAATTATCCTTACCGTATTAAGATCCGACAGTATTTGGTAAAGCGGGATTGCGAAGGACACGCATCAAAGGTATATTCCTCTTCTAGATAAGTTCTAGACTAGAACAAAAAAAATGACTTATATAGTTTTACATTGATCTCTGGTAGGATCGGGACTTTATATATATATATATATATTATTTCTGCTACGGTTGTGCGAAGTATTCGCCCACGATGTTGTGAACATCAGATCCGGAGTTTTCCCAACAGAAGGGGAATTGATGCTGCATTCTAGACCTTCCAAGCTCATCAAAAGCAACCAAAGTACAACCAATCAAAATCTCTCTTTGAAAAGTGTTTTTTGCTTATGTTTACATTTTGGTTGTATTCTTATTGTTGTAAGACTTTGTAAAAGATTTCTCCACCTCCGGTGTCATATTGAGAAGGAGAAGTTTGTTAGTGGTAGAGTGCATCACTAGAGCATGACTTGTGGAGTAGGAACCCTAGTTCTGAACCATGTTAAATCTTCTTGTCTTGCGCTTTTCTTTTGTTTTCGTTTATGCTTTATTTCTATATTTCGTTGCGTACTAACGAATTGTAGATGACCACTCGATTGCAATCTATCGAACTAAGTGAAAATGCTATTTACCCCCTCTAGTGCGTCATTGATTCCTCTACAAAGTGAGAGTTAGATAAACCTTCATGATGGATTGCCTCTCATTTAGTGACATGGGATTTATCACTATGAAGAGTGAAGGCATCCTAGATGATTTTGGACCAAAGGGGAGAATGTAGGATCTAATTGGGAGATGAAAAATTGAAAACTTTGGTAGGCTTTTTGATATATGCCAAAGGGGGAGAAATGAATTGTTTAAGTTAGGTAAACCATCATTATGCTTTGGTATAAGAAAATGCATAGTTGAGCTTATTGGTTAGCCTAACTTACAGGTATTGTCAAACATAAAAAAGGGAGAGATTATTGGTGCAATAGACCTCGACTCAATGTTGACCAGATTCGAGTGGTACTCGAATAGTATTTTGATATTTGTCAGTACATTTGACGATATGATTTGACCATATGTTGACCATATAACTAGTAAATGATTGAGATATCCAAAGTCATATGGGGGAGATTATTTGAGGGAGATTGTTAGAGCAATCAAATCTCAGGTCAAGATTGACCAGACTCGAGTGAGACTTAAAGGGAAGTCGAAGTTTAGATACTTGGCATGGAAAGTCCAAGAATGGTCTTGGCATGAAAAGTCCAAGCATGGTCTTTGCATGGAAGTCCATGTTTGGATACTTGGCATGAAAAGTCCAAGAATGGTCTTGGCATGGAGAGTCCAAGAATGGTTTTGACATGGAAGTCCAAGTTTGGATACTTAGCATGGAAAGTCCAAGAATGACCTTGGCAAGGAAAGTCCAAGTTTGAAGTCTTGGACACGTAAGTCCAAGTTTGAAGTCTTGGACACGTAAGTCCAAGAATTGAGGCTTGGCGATTGAAAAGTCGAAGGATGAGGTAGCATAAAGTCCAAGCATGTAGTCTTAGCATCACAAGTCCAAATGAACCTTAGTAAAGGAGGCTCGGCTAGCATAACATCGCCGATGGAAGCATTTGAAGGCTAACGCAAAGGGTGAAGGGGTCGTGGATGTTGGACTATGCGAGTCGCAAAAATCGCTTTTTGCATTGCAGAAACCTCGAAAGTCGACCACGGATCCATGTGAAGATAAATTAAAAATATAATACATGTACATGTTTAGAAAACCTAGATCTACCTAAGATCTACATGAGAAGAGCCTTACCCTTGTAGCGACGCCCTTCGCTTATCCCGCTCATCTAAACGCTTTGCTGGATCTCGTAGAGTGTCAAGTGTACACTCCTCTACACATATCCACACGAACAAAAGGTGGAGAGAACAACTTAGAGTGTGCTAGCACTCATAGAAGCTCACGGCAAGGAAGATGAGGGAGAGAGCTAGAGAGGAGAGGAGGAAGAAGATAAAATCAATTCACCACACTAACTCCTTCATTAGTTTGGCCGGCCACTTAATGGGGATTAAAAACCTCCATGTAATACCAAGAGCCATGGCTCTTGGTCTCCCTCATGAGGTGGAACACCATGATGTGTCCATGACGATGTGGAACATCATCATTGGCCGACCCCTTTGCCAAGTCATCATGAAGTGGAATTTGGGCAAGTCAAACTTGACCTTTCATCTTCCCTCTCAAGTCAAGTCAAACTTGACCTCTTATCTCCCGTGGTTGATCAAATCCAACCATTTGATTCAAGTCAATTTAATTTAATGAATCTCTATTCATTAGTTTAAATTGACTCAATGAATCAAATCTAAATTAGACTCATTCAACACTTGAGTCCAACTCAATTAGTCTAATTTGGATTACTCTTAATCCAATTTGGTTCATCACATGAACCTAATCCTCTTGGTCCATCATATGAACCTAATCTTCATCTAATTGCCCTTTGTGTGTGACCCTATAGGTTCTTGTATCATTGGCAATGCTCCTAAACCGATTTAGAAACATAAGCAAAGAGCGGTATATAGCAACACATCATTGCTTCCCAAGTTACAAGAATGTCGAGATCCAACATCTCCTTTGTGACTATTAATTGTGACTCTCACAATATGTGACAATGTCCCTCTATCCTTGACATCTAGATTATTTAATTGAGGCATAGACCGTGTCATCCTCTGTACAATCTATATCTTGAATTCCAAGTAGACTCACTCTAATCAAAGGAGCTCAATATCTCAAATTGACTCATTTGGGCATGGCCATGCACTTAGTGGTCTCACTCTATCAAGAATCATGATGTCACTCCCATCATATAGGAGGGATAGATCTCATCAATATCACTCACATCCCTTCGCATAATTTATTATATACCCAGTAATCACCTTTATAGTCCACCCATTTACGGGTGACGTTTAACGAAGCCAAAGTATGCAACTCCTTATGTAGGGAACCATGGTGACTTCAAGTCCAAGGACTAATAGTCATACTAATAGTCACATGAGAAAGTATATGACACTCATATAATGATCCATGGTACTTTCTCATGGCGTGTCATTCAGTATACATTCTCCAATGCATACCCATGTGTCAACTTGATATCACATATCCATGACTTGTGAGATCAAGTCATCGAGTTGACCTACATACTAGTCTTTTTGCATTAACATTGTCCCTGAATGTTAATACTTGACTATGAATGATTAAGAGTAGTATTCTCTATATCATCTCATTATTGATTCAACCAATCGATTGATATAGATAAGAACCTTCTACTCAAGGACATTTTTATACTTAGTTATTTAGCACCAATACAAGTAAGTATAATAACCATAAAGAAATGTCTTTATTAATATTTATATAGAAATATGATACAACAAGTCCATACAACAATCATCATATGATTGACTCTAGGGCTTTCACTAATAATCTCCCACTAGCACTAGTGTTAATCACTGTAGTATCTAATACCCAATGACCTAGTGTGACCATCATGCTTTTTCTGTGCCAAAGCCTTGGTTAAGGGATCCGCGACGTTAGCCTTTGTGGGTACTCTACAAATCTTCACATCTCCTCTATCAATAATCTCTCGAATAAGATGGAAGCGCCGTAGTATGTGTTTGGTCCGTTGGTGTGAGCGAGGTTCCTTAGCCTGCGCAATCGCTCCATTGTTGTCAAAATAGAGATCTATAGGATCTACTATGCTAGGAACCACCCCAAGCTCAGTAATGAACTTGCGGATCCAAATTGCCTCCTTTGCTACCTCTGATGCAGCAATATACTCAATCTCTGTTGTAGAATCAACAATTGTGTCCTGCTTCGAACTCTTCTAGCTCACAGTGCCACCATTCAAGCAAAACACAAACCCTGACTGCGATCTATAATCATCTTGGTCAGTTTGGAAGCTGACATCCCTGTAACCCTTTACAGCTAGTTCCCCATTGCCTCCAAATATCAAGAAATATTCTTTAGTCCTTCTCCAGTATTTAAGAATATTCTTGACCACTATCCAGTGATGCTCACCTGGATCTGACTCGTATCTGCTCGTTATGCTCAAAGCATACGAGACATCAGGATGAGTACATAGCATGACGTACATGATAGATCCTCTGGCAGATGCATAAGGGATCTTATCCATGCGGTCTCTCTCCTCTCTAGAAGAGGGACTTTGAGTCTTCGAAAGACTCACACCATGTGACATTGGCAGATGTCCCTTCTTGGAATTCTGTATGACAAATCGTAGTAAAACCGTTTCAATATATATACTCTGACTTAGGCCAAGCAATCTCTTAGATCTATCTCTATAGATCTTGATGCCTAGAATACAGGCTGCTTCACCTAAGTCCTTCATTGATAAACACTTCCCCAGCCAAGTCTTCACAGACTGTAGCGAAGGGATGTCATTCCAAATGAGTAGTATGTCATCCACATACAATACAAGGAAGACAACTGTATTCCCATTAACCCTCTTGTAGACACAGGGTTCATCTTCATTCTTGATGAAACCAAACTGTTTGATCGTATCATCTAATCGAAGATTCCAGCTCCGAGAAGCTTAATTTAGCCCATAAATGGACCTTTACAGATTGCATACTTTGCTACTATGCTGTGGATCTACAAAACCCTCAGGATGTGTCATGTACACATTCTCAAGTAAGTTTCCAATCAGAAATGTGGTTTTGACATCCATCTGCCAGATCTCATAATCGTGGTACGCTGCAATAGCAAGCATGATCCTAATGGACTTAAACATCACAACTGGAGAAAAGGTTTCATCATAGTCAATACCATGAATTTGCTTGAAATCTTTAGCTACCAATCGACCCTTATAGGTATGTGTAAGTCCATCCATATTAGTCTTTCTCTTAAAGACCCACTTACACCCAATGGGTTTGACGCCTTCAGGTGGATCAACCAAAGTCCATACTTGGTTGGTGTACATGGATTCCATCTCGGATCTCATGACCTCTAGCCATTTCTCAGAATTCGGGCTCATCACAACTTCTTGATAGGAGGTAGGCTCATTCTCCACGAGCATAACATCATCATGGTCAGACAAGAGAAATGAGTATCTCTCATGCTAACGACGTACCCTATCAGACCTGTGAAGAGGTAGGTCTACCTGAATAAGTTGTTATTCCACAACTCTTTGTGCAACAATCTCATCATCCACAACACTTTGTGGTTCCTATTCAACCTCCATCTCGGCCTCAGTGCTATGGTCCATATCTTGAATTTCTTCAAGATCGAATGTACTCCCACTAGTTTTTCTAGAAACAAAGTCCCTTTCTAGAAATACCCCAGTCTTTGCCACAAACACTTTGTGCTGACTGGGAATATAAAAGTAATATCCCTTCGTCTCCTTGGGATATCCAACAAAATAACACTTATTGAATTTGAGTCCCAGTTTGTTTGAGACTTGACGTCGAACGTAAGCCTCACAATCCCAAATCCTCATGAAAGAGATCTTGGGATTTTTCCCTGTCCATATCGTATATGGTGTCTTTATCACAACTTTGGATGGAACACGGTTAAGTGTGAAGGATGCTGTGTCTAGAGCATATCCCAAAAAGGATATAGGAAGATCTGTGTGACTCATCATAGATCGTACCATATCTAATAGGGTATGATTCCTCCTTTCGGATATACCATTCCACTGTGGTGTTCCAGGAGTAGTGAGTTGGGATAGAATCCCATACTCAGCTAGATAGTCACGAAACTCATGGCTAAGGTATTCACCACCTCGATTTGATCAAAGTATCTTAATACTCTTGCCAAGCTGGTTTTATACTTCATTCTTGAATTCTTTGAACTTTTCAAAGGATTCTGACTTATGTGTCATCAGATACACAACCATATCTACTGAAGTCATCAATAAATGTAATGAAGTACCTATAACCACCTCTAGTAGCAACATTGAAAGGGCCACATACATCACTATGTATAAGTCCTAACAAGTCTGTTGCTCTCTCGCTGTATCCACTAAAGGGAGTCTTGGTCATCTTGCCTAGAAGGTAAGACTCGCATGTCTCATATAATTCAAAATCAAATGAGTCCAGCAACCCATCCTTATGGAGCTGGGATAAACAACTCTCATTTATGTGACCTAAGCGATAATGCCAGAGATAGGTTTGATTCAACTCATTTGACTTGAACCTTTTGGTACTTATGTTATAGATGGGGTTCTCTAAGTCTAGAATGTAGATTCCGTTCATCAGAGGTGCACTACAATAGAACATATCATTTAAATAAATTGAACAATATTTGTTCTTTATTATAAATGAAAAGCCTTTCTTGTCTAAATAAGAAATTGAAATTATGTTCTTCGTAAGAGAAGGCACATAACAACATTCATCTAATTCTAGTACAAGCCCAGAGGGTAGAGATAGAAAATAAGCTCCTACAGCAACAACAACAACCCTTGCTCCATTGCCTACTCATAGGTCTACCTCGCCCTTTGTCAATACCCTGCTATTTCTCAGCGCTTGCACATTAGTACCAATGTGAGATGCACATCCAGTATCAAATACCCACGATGAAGAAATAGATAGATTGACTTCTATAACATATATACTTGAAGTAGAAGTCTCACTTCTCTTCTTCTTAAGATCTTCCAGTTATCCTTTGCAGTTTTGCTTCCAGTGACCGGTCTGACCGTAGTGGTAGCATTCACCATCCTTGGCAACCCCTCCTTTAGGTTTCAGTGCCTTGCCTTTGCCCTTAGCTTGGGACTTTCCCTTACTTTTAGGCTTGCCCTTGACTTTCTTCTTTTGTACCATCAAAATGGAGTTGGGCTTTGCCTTCTTAAGGTTGAGCTCAGCAGTTCTCAACATGCTAAGCATCTCAGGCAATGACTTATCAATTTCATTCATATTGTAATTCATGAAAAATTGATTGTAGCTTTCTGGCAAGGATTGCAAGATCAAGTTAGTGGCCAATTCTTGGCCAAGTGGGAATCCCAACCTCTGTAGATTTTCTATGTAGCCAATCATCTTGAGTACATATGGACCTACGGGAGTTCCATCTTGCATCTTGCACTGAAATAGTGCCTTAGAGATCTCGTATCTCTCATGCCTTGCTTGTCCTTGATACAGTTAATGAAGATATTCAACCATATCAAAAGCATTCATGAACTCATGTTGCTTCTGAAGGTTTGAGTTCATTGTTGCAAGCATGAGGCATGACACAACTAATGCATCATCTTGGTGCTTCTTGTAAGAATCTAGGATGTATAGTTTTCTTTCTTATATGAGAACGATTCTCAGATTCCTGTACCAGTTCAGGAAATTAGCTCCATCGAGCTTGTCCTTCTCAAGGATAGAACACAGGAAGAGAGTGTTCGTGTTTGATGACATGACAATCTACAACATAAATAATACAGAAAGTAAATATCATATTCCATTTATCATTTAATTAGACCTTTAATTAAATGATGCTCCCACTGAATTATAGGACTTTTGTAGAATCGAGTCATGGATGTGGTCAAACCACATTACTAGATTCATACAAACTAGCTATAATTCTCGTGAGACAAGATCCACATCATATTATGCCTTGAGTTAGCTTTGGCTAAATCGCCCAAGGCTTATTATGATCGGTAGGTAACAAATTACCAATTACATCTCTATGCAACTCTTGTTTATAGGATCAAGGTTCACATTTGCAAAAGAACTTTAGTTAGCTTTGGCTAAATCGCCCAAGATTTAGTGTAAATGTAATCTTATCCTATCTTTCCAACTGTTGGAATATGCCTATAGTTTTATCTGATCCAATTGAGTTAACTAGTTTCACTCAATCTAATTGAGCTTATTCTCACCCAAGCTTTGATAGGCGGTGTTGGGTTTTCGGCACCGCGGCGAGTGTGTGTTCGAACATGTTTCGTAAACATGTGCAGAGTGGAAGAAATAAAAATAATAAATCTAATTTATTACAACACACACACCACATGCATGCATAGTACAACATGTGTAGACATAACCATAAATTTAAATTTTACAATAAAAGGAAATTTATACTATGTATACCTGACGTAGCACGTGTAGCGGGAAAGACATCAACCGGAACGATCCTCGCTAGAATCGTCTCTATCCGTATCCACGCCAAGTATCTTCAGGATGACTTCACAAAGTCGCGAGCCTCGTCTTCGTACGAGTTACTAGCCTCGTGTTGAAGACGATGTGATCGAGAGAAGATCACAATCCGAATAAAAAATTCGGATCCAAAACGAGTCCTCAAAAACTCGCTTCTCCGGAGAGGTATTCGTCAACCGTTTGACAAATCCTTCGTCCTCCACCTATGAGGATTACTGGAGATTGAATCCCCGGCAAGGAAGCCACTGTCGAAGCTTCAAACGTCGTCCAAATGATGCTCCGACATGAAATAAACAAGCTATTTAGAAAACTAGACAGCTTTGGTGGAGGAATAGGGGCCGGCCAAATAAGGAAGCTTGATGCTCACCTTGTCGCCGGACCCAAAGAAGATCACCGGAGGGTCACCGGAGGATCACTAGCTGAAGCTTGGACGCCGACAACTAGCTAGGACGGCGGCACAAAGCTAGGTGGCGGCTAGGGTTGGGCGCCGACCACTAGAGGAGAGGAGGGGTGGGTGGCAACTAGGGATTGCTTGGATTAGGGCTTAACAAAACCCTTAAGACCTATTTTATAGAGAACAAATTCTCTTAATGGTTATCGGATCATAACCAAAAGCCCATTAACCCACTCCATTAATTTAAGTTAAAATAAACCAAACCATGTTGGTCTATTTTAAGTTAAAACGAACCGAACCAACTTTGGTTCATTCGTTTAAAACAAACCAAACCCCTTTGGTTTATTCTTCTCCATTGGATTAGAACCAAACCAATTTGGTTCATCCATCATGTCTTCATAAGACACGGCCCATCCATGCTTCCATTGCGACTGAAACGATATCATACTCGCTCCTTGTTTGGTCCAACCAAACCTAGTTTCTCTCGGTCTGAGAATCTCATTCTCAAGCTTGTTTTAAATCCTTCGGATTACGCTCGTTGTGCGTGTGACCAAATAGGTTCTCGGTTTATGTTGGCCGTCTATAACTAACCATTAATTATAGAACGATCATGAGTGGCACCAAGTAGTACATCATGATCCCCAATTAACCGAAAAGATCAACGGTTGATCCAGAACTATTTCTGAAACCCTTCAGCAGCTACAATGAATCGTGCCCCATTCCCTTCACTCATCTTATACCCACTTGGTTCAGGACATGGTCTATAGTGTTAGTCCTCACTAGGTTGACTACGTCACACCTAGCACAAGTATCATTTCCTCGTCCTACAGATTCTAGTTACTGCACATGTATCCAAGAGTACCATACTCTAAACATGTAATTCTTTGGCCAAAGACTTTAGTAACAATTCGACGAGAGGCCATGGGTATACATCTCCTCGCAAGGAGTGGTGAATCCTTTATAGGCTATTCAAACACCTTCGATCACTTCGACTTATACCCAATCATCCCGGGTCCACATCTCCTCAGAGATGCTTACTTAAGATGTCAAAGCATAAGTCTTTATGATCAAGATGACTTGAATACCACAAGTCAAAGGAACATCACACTTAAGCTGCAGTAAGAACTTCATTGACATATCTATATATGCAGAGAACCATATGAAGTCTTACGGCTGGTCACTCCAATAAACTAGTTACCATAACTAGCATCCACGATTAACTCCGGACATCACAATATCTCCAGCCAGTGAGAATCAGCTGCTTGGATACACCAAGGAGTATACCTCGTGCTAGTCTCGACAGAATCGATGGTGTCCAAATCCATCAATTCATTGACTAGGGATAATTCCGATACATCACAATTACACATGTAGAGATACTCACTAGTTGTGATCCAATCATAAATTCTCTCATGCTGTGAATCGTATCGTGGACATTTAGTAAATGAGTTTAAGATCTAATCAAATACATGAAAATATGTATACTCAAATAGTGAATCTTCATTTATCATATAAATGGTTCAAACATAAGCCGATTGCCTTAGGACATCTCTCATATATTACTAACAAACTCCCACTTGGCCTAATGCCAATCGCTACGGTATCAAATACCATAAGATCTAACATGACCCTCAAACTTACTTTGAGGTAATGCCTTAGTCAAAGGATCCGCTAAGTTCCTTTCAGTGGAGATTTTCTCGATTTGTATTTCCTTCATACTAATGATCTCTCTGATCAGATGATAGCTGCGAAGCACATGTTTGGATCATTGATGAGACCTTTGTTAGTTATAGGCCTAGAACCAATCATGTGATGGTTGAATAGGGAACATTTTGTATCATATTCTATAAAGGAAAAGGATTGGTTATTATATTTACGTCTTGCTTGTGCCAGCTAAATTAAATATAATAATGCCCTAGAAAAGTAGGTTCTTATCTACAACACATCAATTGACAGAATTGATTATGAGAGGCTGTAGAGAACACTTTCCTAAATGTTCCTAGTCAAGTATTAATATGCAAGGGCAATATTAATACATAAAGACTAGCATGTAGGTCAATTGATGACTTGATCTCACAAGTCATGGATATATGATATCAAGTTGACACATGGGTATATATTAGAGAATATATACTGAACTGACCCACCATGAGAAAGTTTCATGGATCGTCATATGAGTGTCATAAACTTTCTCATGTGACTATTGGTATGAATAGTCCTCAAACCTGAAGTCACTATGGTTCCCTACATAAGGAGTTATGTACTTTGGTATCGTCAAACGTAACCCGTAACAGGGTGGACCATAAAGGCGATTACTGGGTATATAACAAATTATGCGGAGGGATGTGAGTGATGTAGATGAGATTTATCCCTCTCATATGACGGGAGTGATATCTGTGGGCCCCTTGATTGAGTAGAACTACTAAAATGCATGGCCATGCTCGAATGAGTCAATATGAGATATTGAGCTCATTTGTTTGAGTTAGTTTACTCAGGGATCAAGAAACACATAGATTGATCGAGGATGACACGGTCTATGCCTCATTGGTCAATCTGATATCAAGGATAGAAGGACACGGTCATACATTATAGTAGTCACGGAAAGGTTAGTCGGATTTTGACTTATTTCGTAACTTGGGTAGCAATGATGTATTGCTAGATGCCGCTCATTGCTTGTGTATCTAAAAGAGTTTAGATCCACTGCCAACGTTATGAGAGCCTATAGGGTCGCACACAAAGAGCATGATGATTAGAAGAAATAGTGCATTCTAGTTTGATTAGAATAATTTGGGAATAAGCTTAAGTACAAAATGGTTTTTGGACTTTAAGCTTAAAGAGAATTTTAGCATATTGATTTAATGAGATTAATTCAATATGCTAAGCTTATTAATTTAATAAGATTAAATAAATATGTTATCATGATAGCCTAAGCTTAATTGATTTAATAAGATTAATTCAATATGTTACCTTATTGATTTAATGAGATTAATTCAATATGATAACATAAGCATGTTGAATTAATAAGATTAATTCAACATGCATGAATGCTACATAAGCATGCCACCTAAGCATGCCCCATAAGCATGCCACATAAGCATGCCACCTAAGCTTGATGAGGTGGAAGGAGACAAAGGGTTTTGACCTTTGGAATTTCTCCACATGTGGCCGGCTATTCTTCAATGCAATTGATTGCATTGAATGTGATAGGAGGTGAAAGGTTTTTTCAATCCTATAAAACACTCCATGGGGTGGCCGGCTAAGTTGGTTGGAAGCTTGAGGCTTGGAGAGAGCTTGGTGGTGAGAGACTTTGGTTGTGTGGCTTTTGTGAGTGTAGGCTAGCAAGAAGAGTGGTCTTCTTCTTCCTTTCTCTTTTCCCCTACCTTCCTCTCCTTTAGGAACTTCTCTAGCAAGAAGTAAAGGAGAGCTCTTCTAGTTTCTTTTGTGAGACAAGAGCTTGCTCGTGTGGATACATATAGAGGCACGGACATTTGAACGTGCTAAAAGATCCAACAAACCCAAGGAGAAGCGGGATTAAAAAGGGCACGCAACAAAGGTAATATTCTCCTATAAGATAGGTTTTGAGAAATTTATTTTTTTGTACGAGGTTTTCTTTCGCAAGGATCACTTGGAAGGGATCCTATTTTTCTGTTGCGCATATGCTATTTTGCATAAAAATCCCTACAACCTTGGCTCTTTCGCCTGTGCAATTGCTCCATTGTTGTCACAGTAGACTGGTATTGCTTCAACAATGACTGGAACCACATCAAGTTCATAAATGAACTTCTTGATTCAAACCGCTTCCTTTGCTTCTTCCGAAGCTGCAATGTATTCTTCCTCAGTGGTAGAATCTGCTACAATGTCTTGTTTGAAACTTTTCAAACTCACTGCGCCCCCATTCAAGGTGAACACGTATCCAGACTGAGACTAGAATCATTCTTGTCTATCTGGAAGCTGGCATCCGTATACCCGTGTATCACCATGTCCCCTTCTCCATATATTAGGAACACATCCTTAGTTCTTCGTAAGTACTTAAGGATTGTCTTAACAACTGCCCAATGATCCATTCCTGGATCAGACTGATATCTACTCGTGACACTCAGAGCATACGATACATCAGGCCTCGTACATAACATAGCATACATGATAGATCCTATTGCGGATGCATAGGGAATCTTACTTATGCAAATCCTCTTGTCTTCTGTGCACGGACACATAGACTTCGAAAGGTGTATCCCATGCCTGATGGGTAGGAAACCTTTCTTGGATTCCGACATGCTAAACCTTTTTAGCACTCGGTCTATATATATATACTGTGAAAGACCAAGCAACCATTTCAATCTATCTCTATAGATCTTAATCTCGAGGATGCAGGTTGCTTCTCCCAGGTCTTTCATGGAGAATGTCTTGGACAACCAAATCTTAACTGACTGTAAGACTAAAACATCATTTCCTATAAGTAATATGTCATCGACATAAAATACTAGGAACACGACTACACTCCCACTAACCTTCTTGTACACACAAGGTTCGTCTGGATTTTGTGAGAAATCAAACCTTTTGATTGTCTCATCAAAATGGATATTCCAGCTCCTGGATGCTTGCTTCAATCCATATATGGACCGTCGCAATTTGCATACCTTGGTTTTATCAACCGATGTGAAACCCTCAGGCTATATCATATACACGTCCTCGAGCAGGTTTCCATTAAGGAAAGCTGTTTTCATATCCATCTGCCATATCTCATAATCATAATGAGCCGCTATAGCCAGAAGCATCCGAATGGATTTAAGCATAGCTAAAGGCGAATAGGTTTCGTCATAATCAACACCTTGTTTTTGACGATATTCTTTCGCCACTAATCTAGCCTTATAGGTAATCACTTTACCATCCATGTCGATTTTCTTCTTGAAAATCCACTTGCACCCTATAGGCTTGATGCCTTCAGGTGGGTCAACAAAGTTCCAAACTTGGTTTTCATACATGGAATCCATTTCTGACTTCATGGCTTCAAGCCACTTATCCCTTTCTGAACTTGTCAGCACTTCTTCATAATTGGTAGGCTCCTCATCATCAATGAGTAACACGTCATTCGATTCACTTATGAGAAATCCATATCTCTCAGGAATGTTACGTGTTCTACCAGATCTACGAAGATGTGGTGTTTCAATAGGTCCAGCCGATTGCTCATCACTATGAGTTATCGGCTGTTGTGCTTCACCATGTATCTCATCAATGTCTATTTGAGTCTCTCGAGCCTCCTCAAGCTCGACGATACTCCCACTATTTTCTTACAAGAGAAACTCTTTCTCTAGAAACACAGCATGCCTTGAAACAAACACCGTTTGTTCCACAGGATGATATAATTGGTAACCCCTTGTTTCCTTAGGGTATCCAATAAATAGACATTTTTCAGACTTAGCATCCAATTTGTCTGATACAGTCCGCTTCACATAAGCAGGATAACCCTATATCTTCAAGTAAGATACATGAGGTTTCTTACTATTCGATATCTCATATGGAGTAGTGGAGACTATCTTGGTTGGCATTCTATTTAACAAGTAAACAGCTGTCTGAAGTGCATAGCCCCAAAAGGACTTGGAAAGATTTGTATGATTCATCATTGTCCTGACCATGTCCAACAAGTGTTGGGATGTATACTGAAAGCCTAGCTCTTTTGTATGGACATCTTTATTTTGAAATAAGAATCACATGATCATTGTTTGCACGTTATATTTATATGTGTGCATATTGTCTAATATTTTACATTGTAGATAACATGGTGCCTGGGTGCGGCACAGAAGATCATGTTATCAGTCCCTTGTAGAATATAAGTAGAGGCTCACAACCAAGATGGTTTTGGACAAACCATTGGCTTGGTTGTAGTGTAGCTTGGTATTGTTTTATCTTGAACATAGAGTTACACTAGTACACCTCGGTGTATTGAGCAGGACCGACATAGAGGTGATTCAATTTATTGCTGACTACATAATTGAATCGGACCTCGGATATTATGTTGTACATGCTCTTAATCCCGATATAATAACGGGCACATGTACTTAGTATTTATTTCTTTGATTTACCAGAGGGTGAGATTTCTATGGATTAAATCAATATGCCCGGTAAGTTGGGAAGTGATATTATTTACATGGTGTGTCGTTGATTATAGGAGGAATCCGTGTCCTATATATTAGGTTGATGATGTCCCCTTGAGGAGCTCATAAGGTTCATCATGTAAACCCTGCAGGTTGACTTAGTCAACATGATGATAAGGTTGAGTGGTACTACTCGAGGAGTTAGATGTTAATTAATTGATGGTCAAGAATCAATTAATTGTGACGGACGACATTCGATATCTTAAACACGGGAGATGGATGTACAAATAATATATGGAGCCCATATTAATTTATGGGGTTGGTGAGGTAGTTCGATGATGATCCTCTAGTGGAATGGAACATCATTGATGGATCAAGTTTGTGTGGTTCCGATCCATCGGGTGGCCAAGACCCAACTCCTCCTCATGGTCCCTATCGTAGCCTTATATAAACCTCATGAAGTCTAGATCAAATGATGGAAAACAAATCTCTAGATCCGACGGTTAGGATTGAATCCCTAGAACCGACGGTGGAGATTAGATCTCTAGATCCGACGGTTGGGATTAAATTCCTAGAACCGACGGTTGTGATTAAATCTCTAGATCCGACGGTTGGGATTAAATTCCTAGAACCGACGGTTGAGATTAAATCTCTAGATCCGACGGTTGGGATTATTACCTAGAACCGACGGTTGAGATTAAATCTCTAAATCCGACGGTTGAGATTAAAACCCTAGAACCGACGGTGGAGATTAAACCAAGGCCTAAACCTAACTCTATATAAAAGGGAGAGGAAAGGTTGGATAAGGTGGGCGGCAAGAAAATTGGGAATTAGTTCCTATATTTTTGGCTACCTCATCAATAACCAATTTTCTCCTAAGTTCTATATAAGGACGCATGGGTTGGCGGCAACTAAGTTTTTGGATGGTTCATGATGGATGCTAAGGAAATTAGGGTTTTTCCTAGCATTACTTGGTCGGCAAGCAACCTCAAGGAGGAAACCCTAATTAGGGTTTTGGTTCCTTAGGTTGGGCGGCCAAGGTGGTGGAGCTAGAGGGGGCGGCAACCTATGGATGAGCTTGTCTTCTTCCTTGGAGGTGGCTAGCTCCTAGATCTCTCCTCTCCACCATGCTTAGGCGGCAAGAAACCTATGGAGGAAACCCTAATTAGATTAGGGTTTGGCTCTTTGGATTAGGCGGCTAGGTTTGGAAGTTATGGTTGGGCGGCAACTATAGGGGAAGGGCTCATCTTCTTCCTTCTAAGGGTTGGCCGGCCACTACCTTCTCTTCCTCTACCTTGGGCGGCAAGAAATCCAAAGGAAGCTTGGTTGGGTGGCTAGGGTTTGGAAGGTAAGGTAGGTGGCAACTATAGGGGAAGTGTTCTTCTTCTTCCTAGGGTGTTGGCCGGTTCCTATCCTTTTTCCTATACCTTTGGTGGTGCCCAACCTATTCCTCTTTTCCCTTTGTTTTCCTCTTGGCCGGTGGCACTAGGAGCTAGGGTTTGTCCCTAGTTCGGTTGCTTGTTTCCATTATGTTCTCTCTATTCTTGGGGCCGGCGGCATCAATCCTTTGTGGATTGGTGGTTGGCTCAAGCAAGAAGGGAAAGAGAGTTCTTCATTCTTTGGATTGAAGAAGATCTAAGAAGCTTCAACTTGTGGAGGATCTTCGCCCACACGAAGTCTACAAGGAGGTTAGGACATACGATAGAAGATCAAGAGGTATAAAAGTTTTATAACTTTTATTTATGATCTTTGCATGTTTCTATTCTTAATTGATATGCTAGCTTAAGTTCTTTAGGTTAGTATATGTTGATTATACTAGTTTACATTTGTATGTATTTGTATAATCATGGACCCCGATAAGAAACACAAAAACCGGCGATCCGTCCGTCGTCTCTTCCGCGGCTAATCGACTAGAAGAGTTTGGTTGCTTGAACAACTAGTTTGTTCAAGCGATCGCTCGAGTCGTTGGCACGACGACGAATTGGTTGTGCTTAGGAAACTCATCCCATCCGGATTAGTTTTCATTAGTGAAAATTTTAATCCGGGGACATGGGAGCCTATGAGCATTCCGAGAAATAGCACGGTTGCCAACAACAAGGTCCGGTTATGCCTCTCAGATACACCATTATACTGTGGTGTATATGGCGGAGTCCATTGAGACAATATACCATTGTCTCTTAGATAATCAAGAAACTCTTGACTTAAGTATTCACCACCTCGATCCGATCGAAGTATTTTAATACTCTTATCATGTTGTTTCTCTACTTCATTTCTAAATTCTTCGAACCTTTCAAAGGCTTCAAACTTGTGTTTCATCAAGAACACATACCCAAACCGTGAGTATTCATCGGTGAAGGTAATGAAGTAGCTATAACCTCCTAAAGCTTGAGTTGACATAGATCCACATACATCAGTATGTATTAGACCTAGCAACTCTCTCACTTGTTCACCTTTTCCTGTAAAAGGTAACTTAGTCATGTTGCCTTTTAAGCATGATACGCATGTATCGTATGAATCCAATTCAAACGATTCCAGAATTCCACATCGGTGTAATTCGGACATGCGTTTCTTGCTTGCATGGCCAAGACAACAATGCCACATGTAGGAGTCTAATTGATTATCCTTTCGAGCACGCTTGTTGCTCGCTTCGATATTGAAAATATCACTGGATACGTCCAACGTATAAATACTATTGCTTAAAGTTCCAGTCCCATAAAGAACTCGATTCAAAGTTATGTAACAACAATTGTTACTAAAAGTCAAATGGTACCCATTTCTATTTAAACAAGAAATAGAAATGATGTTCTATATCAACGAAGGAACATAAAAGCAATTGTCCAGTTCTAAGATAAGTCCTGTAGGGAGTCTCAACAAATACGTTCCGATGGCGAGTGCAACAACCTTTGCTCCATTCCCAACACGTAAATTTAACTCTCCCTTGACGAGTCTTCTTCTATTTCTTAGTCCATGTATGTCATTACATATATGTGAGCCACACCCAGTATCCAATACCCAAGTGTCTAAGGAAATAGAATGACAATCAATAACGAAGATATCTGAAGAAGATGGGGCATCTGATGCCTTATTCTTCTTTACGGACTCAAGATAAATCTTGCAGTTTCTTCGCCAATGACCCTCCTTGCCATAATGATGGCAAGTTCCCTTTTGAGTTGGTTCTGCCTTTTTAGTCTTTTTCTTCTTCCCCTTATGTTATTCCTTTGACTCCCTCTTAGAACCTTTCTTCGAGGAATCAACTAACAGCATCGTCCCCTACTCATGCTTCTCAGAAGGCTTCACAGTCTTCAACATGTTGAGCAGTACCACCGATGAACCTTCTTGCATCTCAGAGGTGAAGAGGAGCTTGGAGACTTCGAACCTTTCGAATCTCACTTGCTCATAAAAAAACTCATAAAGATGAAGGACTACGATATGAGCATCCATATGCTCATGCTACTTCCGCAGCTCGGGTACCATCGCGGCTAGCAAGATGCAACTCGCCATTTCAGAATCAGACATATGTTTCTGATAGGCCAACAATTGCATTGTTACTATGATGGGTGGGAAGAGGTGCTTCGAGGACAATCACAAGCTTTTCAACCTCGAGAATAATTCTCAGATTGAATCCAAAGCCAGTCCAAGAAGTTTGACCCAGTCAATTTATTTGAATCCAAAATAGAGTGCAAATTTCAAGACATCATGATCATGTGATTAATCTAGAAATACAAATCGAGCATATATGAGAAAGATGATTTAAAATGTATCAACATACATTCATAAATCCCATTCATTTTTCGAATTTCAAAAATCCCAAAATCACTTCAGAAGATCGTAGGTCCATCTCCGAATGGGCTGATATCCAACATAGATATAAACAACCTTGGAGAGAGTCCAACAAGCCATTCATAGCTACGATGGTAGGTATCAAATATACCGATTGCATATCACATATATGCAACTATCACAATGTGCTATCAACTAATTGAATGTTCACACATACATCGGGTTGTTAACTCATTAACAAGTATGCATCATATGCATAACACCCAACTTCACCTCCCTTCACATCGACCTTGGAGAGAGTCCAACAAGCTGATGCTTCAGGTTAAAGCCAACCCATTAATTGAGAAATAGTTTTAATATGGTTAGAGCGCATTCAACCAATTAGCCCGGCTTGGAGAGAGTCAAACAACCAAAGCTAATGATTGACCTCTGACTCTTACCATATTAGTATTAAACTATTCCATGTCTTGAACATGTTTGGGTTCGAGCCGGGCTTGGAGAGAGTCCAATAACCCAAACGAGAAACGAAACTCTGGTTCTAACCATATTAATGTAAGGTGTAGGCTTTAATATTGAGTAAGGGTTTTTTATGTCTCATCATCTTTGCATGCAAATAACTATTATCTACATGACATGTCATACATCTATATGTCACGACACGCATGACATAATGATATGTATCTAATGCAATTACATGGCATACAATTATGACATGTACAAAATTTCCTTATATGTCATAACTATTTATGGAAATAAAATATGTTTGAGATTTTATTCTCCAAATTAAATCATGATTAAATTAGGAAACAAATTTCCAAATCTAATCACATATTTTATTTGTGGAAAGTGTTGATTAAGGAAAGTCAATTTAGGAAACAAATTTCCTAAATCATCAAAACTACTTATGGAAATAAAATAATTTTAAGATTTGATTTCCCAAATCAAATCATGATTAAATTAGGAAACAAATTTCCAAATCTAATCAAATATTTTATTTATGGAAAATATCAATTTCCATAAATACTTCTAACTTTTCAAAAGTAGAAGATTTCCATAAATACTTCTAGACTTTCGAAAATTAAAAATTTCCATAAATACGTCTAACTTTCCAAAAGTAGAAAATTTTCATAAATACCATTATGACTATCGCAAAACAATTTTATGATTATGTCGAAATACAACCTGGGCTCTGATACCACTGTTGGGTTTCCGGCACCGCGGCAAGTGTGTGTTCGAACATATTTTGTAAACATGTGCACAGCGGAAGAAATAAAAATAATAAATCTAATTTATTACAACACACACACTACAAACATGCATAGTACAACATGTGTAGACATAACCATAAATTCAAATTTTGTAATAAAAGGAAATTTATACTATGTATACCTGACGTATCATGTGTAGCGGGAAAGACATCAATCGGAACGATCCTCGCTAGAATTGTCTCTATCCATATCCACGCCTAGTATCTTTAGGATGACTTCACAAAGTCACAAGCCTCGTCTTCGTACGAGTTACTAGCCTCGTGTTGAAGAGGATGTGATTGAGAGAAGATCACAATCCGAATCAAAAATTCGGATCCAAAACGAGTCCTCAAAAACTCGCTTCTCCGGAGAGGTATTCGTCAACCGTTTGATGAATCCTTCGTCCTCCACCTATGAGGATTACCGGAGATCGAATCCCCGGCAAGGAATCCACTGTCGGAGCTTCAAACGTCGTCCAAACGATGCTCCGACATGAAATAAACAAGCTGTCCAGAAAACTGGACAGCTTTGGTGGAGGAATAGGGGCCGGCCAAATAAGGAAGCTTGATGCTCACCTTGTCGCCGGACCCAAAGAAGATCACTGGAGGGTCGCCGGAGGATCACCGGTTGAAGCTTGGACGCCGACAACTAGCTAGGACGGCGGCACAAAGCTGGGCGGCGGCTAGGGTTGGGCGCCGACCACTAGAGGAGAGGAGGGGTGGGCGGCAACTAGGGATTGCTTGGATTTGGGCTTAACAAAACCCTTAAGCCCTATTTTATAGAGAACAAATTCTCTTAATGGTTATCGGATCATAACCAAAAGCTCGTTAACCCGCTCCATTAATTTAAGTTAAAATAAACCAAACCATATTGGTCTATTTTAAGTTAAAACGAACCGAACCTGTTGGGTTTCCGGCACCGCGGCGTGTGTGTGTTCGATCATGTTTCGTAAACATGAGCACAGCGGAAGCAATTAAAAATAATAAATCTATATTTATTACAACACACACAACACACGCATGCTATTACAACAAGTGTAGACATAACCGTAAATTAAAATTTGCAATAAAAGAAAATTATCTACGATATACCTTCCGTATGACGTGTAGCGGGAACGGCATCAACCGGAACGATCCTCGTAAGAATCGTCTCTATCCGTATCCACACCGAGCTCCTCGGGATGACTTCGCTAAGTCACGAGCTTCGTCTTCGTATGGGTTACTAGCCTCGTGTTGAAGACGACGTGATCGAGAGATGATCACGATCCGAATCCAAATTCGGATCCTAAAACGAGTTCTCAAAACTCGCTTCTCCGGAGAGGTATTCGTCAGCAATTGGCCGAATCGCCGTCCTCCACCTCAGAGGATTACGGAGATCAAATCCAGTAAGTTAGGCGCTATCGGGCACTAACCGTCGTCCAAGCGATGCTCGGCGAGAGGAGGAAGGCTGTCAGAAAAACTGGACAGCTTGGTGGAGAGATAAAGCGCCCGCCAACCAAGGAAAGAAAAGCCTCACCTTGATGCAAACCTATAGGGGATCACCGAGGGTCGCCGGAGTGTTCACCGGCTGAAGCTTGGTCGCCGCAATGACTTGACAGCGCACAAAACCTGGCGGCGCAATCCTAGGGTTGGCGCCGACTAGGAGGAGAGGGAGGGGCGGCAACACAAGGTTGGGCGGCAACTCTTGATTAGGATTTTGGATTAGGGTTTAAGCCCTATTTTATAGAGAACTAATTCTCTTAATGGTTAATGGATCATATCCATAAAGCCCGTTAACCCGCTCCATTAAGATAAGTTAAAATAAACCAAACCATGATGGTTTATTTTAAGTTAAAACGAACCGAACCAACCTTTGGTTCATTCGTTTAATATAAACCAAACCCTTTGGTTTATCCTCCTCCATTGGATTAGAACCAAACCATTTTGGTTCATCCATTACGACTTCATAAGACACGACCCATCCACGCTTCCATTGCGACTGAAACAATTTCATGCTCGCTTTATGTTTGGTCCAACCAAACATAGTTTCTCTCGGTCTGAGAATCCCATTCTCAAGCTCGTTTTAAATCCTTTGGATTACACTCGTTGTGCGTGTGACCAAATAGGTTCTCGGTTTATGTTGGCCATCTATAATTAACCATTAATTATAGATCGATCATGAGTGGCACCTAGTAGTACATCATGATCCCCAATTAACCGAAAAGATCAACGGTTGATCCAGAACTATTTCTGAAACCCTTCAGTAGCTCGAATGAATCGTGCCCCATTCTCTTCACTCATCTTTTACCCACTTTGTTCAGGACATGGTCTATTGTGTCAGTCCCCACTAGGCTGACTACGTCACACCTAGCCCAAGTATCATTTCCTTGTCCTACGGATTCTAGTTACTCCACATGTATCGAAGAGTACTTTACTCTAAACATGTAATGCTTTGGCCAAAGACTTTAGTAACAATCCGACGAGAGGCCATGGGTATACATCTCCTCGCAAGGAGTGGTGAATCCTTTATAGGCTATTCAAACACCTTCGATCACTTCGACTTATACCCAATCATCCCGGGTCCACATCTCCTTAGAGATGTTTGCTTAAGATGTCAAAGCATAAGTCTCCATGATCAAGATGACTTGAATATCGCAAGTCAAAGGAACATCGCACTTAAGCCACAGTAAGAACTTCATTGACATATCTATATATGCAGAGAACCATATGAAGTCTTACGGCTGGTCACTCCAATGAACTAGTTACCATAACTAGCATCCACGATTAACTCGACATCACAATGTCTCCACCAAGAAGAATCACCGCTTGGATACACCAAGGAGTATACTGTAAGCTCGGCTGTAATTGATGGTGTCCAAATCCATCAATTCATCGACTAGGGATAATTCCGATACATCACAATTACAAATGTAGAGATACTCACTAGTTGTGATCCAATCACAAATTCTCTCATGCTGTGAATCGTATCGTGGACATTCAGTAAATGAGTTTAAGATCCAATCAAATACATAAAACATGTATACTCAAATAGTGAATCTTCATTTATCATATAAATGGTTCATACATAAGGCGATTGCCTTAGGACATCTCTCATATATTACTAACAGACTCCCACTTGGCCTAATGCCAATCGCTACGGTATCCAATACCATAAGCTCTAACATGACCCTCAAACTTACTTTGAGGTAATGCTTTAGTCAAAGGATCCGCTATGTTCCTTTCAGTGGGAATTTTCTCGATTTGTATTTCGTTCCTACTTATGATCTCTCTGATAAGATGATAGCGGCGAAGCACATGTTTGGATCGTTGATGAGACCTTGGCTCTTTTGCCTGTGCAATTGCTCCATTGTTGTCGCAGTAGACCGGTATTGCTTCAACAATGGCCGGAATCACACCAAGTTCATGAACGAACTTCTTGATCCAAACCGCTTCCTTTGCTGCTTCCGAAGCTGCAATATATTCTGCCTCAGTGGTAGAATCCACTACAGTCTCTTGTTTGGAACTTTTCCAACTCACTGCGCCCCCATTCAAGGTGAACACGTATCCAGACTGAGACCTGGAATCATCCTTGTCTGTCTGGAAGCTGGCATCCGTATACCCGCGTATCACCATGTTCCCTTCTCCATATATTAGGAACACATCCTTAGTTCTTCTCAAGTACTTAAGGATCGTCTTAACAGCCGCCCAATGATCCATTCCTGGATCGGATTGGTATCTGCTCGTGACACTTAGAGCGTACGATACATCGGGCCTCGTACATAACATAGCATACATGATAGATCCTATTGCGGATGCATAGGGAATCTTACTCATGCAAATCCTCTCGTCTTCTGTGCGCGGACACATAGACTTCGAAAGGTGTTCCCCATGCCTGATGGGCAGATAACCTTTCTTGGATTCCGACATGCTAAACCTCTTTAGCACTCGGTCTATATATGTAGACTGCGAAAGACCAAGCAACCGTTTCGATCTATCTCTATAGATCTTAATCCCAAGGATGTAGGTTGCTTCTCCCAGGTCTTTCATGGAGAATGTCTTGGATAACCAAAACTTAACTGACTGTAAGATTGACACATCGTTTCCTATAAGTAATATGTCATCGACATACAATACTAGGAACACGACTGCACTCCCACTAACCTTCTTGTACACACAAGGTTCGTCTGGATTTTGTGAGAAATCAAACTTTTTGATTGTCTCATCAAAACGGATATTCCAGCTCCTGGATGCTTGTTTCAATCCATAAATGGACCGTCGCAATTTGCATACCTTGGTTTTATCAACCGATGTGAAACCCTCAGGCTGTATCATATACATGTCCTCGAGCAGGTTTCCTTTAAGGAAAGCTGTTTTCACATCCATCTGCCATATCTCATAATCATAATGAGCCGCTATGGCCAGGAGCATCCGAATGGATTTAAGCATAGCTACAGGCGAATAGGTTTCGTCATAATCAACACCTTGTTTTTGACGATATCCTTTCGCCACCAATCTTGCCTTATAGGTAATCACATTACCATCCATGTCGATTTTCTTCTTGAAAACCCACTTGCACCCTATAGGCTTTATGCCTTCAGGTGGGTCAACCAAGTTCCAAACTTGGTTTTCGTACATGGAATCCATTTCCGACTTCATGGCACCAAACCACTTATCCCTTTCTAAACTTGTCAGCACTTCTTCATAACTGGTAGGCTCCTCATCATCAATGAGTAACACGTCGTTCGATTCACTTACGAGAAATTCATATCTCTCAGGAATATTGCGTGTTCTACCAGATCTACGAAGATGTGGTGTTACAATAGGTCCAGCCGATTGCTCATCACTATGAGTTGTCGGCTGTTGTGCTTCACCAGGTATCTCATCAATGTCTATTTGAGTCTCTCGAGCCTCCTCAAGCTCGACGACACTCCCATCGCTTTCTTGCAAGAGAAACTCTTTCTCTAGAAACACAGCATGCCTTGAAACAAACACCTTTTGTTCCACAGGATGATAGAATTGGTAACCCCTTGTTTCCTTAGGGTATCCAATAAATAGACATTTATCAGACTTAGCATCCAGTTTGTCTGATACAGTCCGCTTCACATAAGCAGGACAACCCCATATCTTCAAGTAAGATACATGAGGTTTCTTACTAGCCCATATCTCATATGGAGTAGTAGAGACTACCTTGGTAGGCATTCTGTTTAACAAGTAAACAGCTGTCTGAAGTGCATAACCCCAAAAGGACTTGGGAAGAGTCGCATGATTCATCATTGACCTGACCATGTCCAACAAGGTCCGGTTACGCCTCTCAGATACACCATTATGCTGTGGTGTATAGGGCGGAGTCCATTGAGACAATATGCCATTGTCTCTTAGATAATCAAGAAACTCTTGACTTAAGTATTCACCACCTCGATCCGATCGAAGTATTTTAATACTTTTGTCATGTTGTTTCTCTACTTCATTTCTGAATTCTTTGAACTTTTCAAAGGCTTCAGACTTGTGTTTCATCAAGAACACATACCCAAACCGTGAGTGATCATCGGTGAAGGTAATGAAGTAGTTATAGCCTCCTAAAGCTTGAGTTGACATAGGTCCACATACATCAGTATGTACTAGACCTAGTAACTCTCCCACTCGTTCACCTTTTCCAGTAAAAGGTAACTTAGTCATCTTGCCTTTTAAGCATGATTCGCATGTATCGTATGAATCCAATTCAAACGATTCCAGAATTCCACATCGGTGTAATTCGGACATGCGTTTCTTGCTTATATGGCCAAGACGACAATGCCACATATAGGAGTCTATTTGATTATCCTTTCGAGCACGCGTGTTGCTCGCTTCGATATTGAAGATGTCACCGATCGTCAACGTATAAATGCCATTACTCAAAGTTCCAGTTCCATAAAGTACGCCATTCAAAGTTATATAACAACAATTGTTACTAAACGTTAAATGGAAACCATTTCTATTTAAGCAGGAAATAGAAACAATGTTCTTTATTAGAGAAGGAACATAATAGCAATTGTCCAGTTCTAAGACTAGTCCACTAGGGAGCTTCAGCAAATAAGTTCCGATGGCGACCGCAGCAACCTTTGCTCCATTGCCAACTCGCAAATTTGACTCCCCTCTGACAAGTCTTCTTCTATTCCTTAGCCCCTGTATGTCATTACATATATATGAGCTACACCCAGTATCCAATACCCAAGTGTCTAAGGAAATAGAATGACAATCAATAACGAAGATACCTGAAGAGGATGGGGCATCGGATGCCTTCTTCTTCTTCATGGACTCAAGATAAGTCTTGCAGTTTCTTCACCAGTGGCCTTCCTTGCCACAGTGATGGCAAGTGCCCTTTTGCGCTGGTTCCGCCTTCTTTGCCTTTTTCTTTCCTTTCTTCTGTTCTTTTGCCTTCCTCTTAGAACCTTTCTTTGAGGAATCAACTAACAGAACCGCCTTCTCCTCATGCTTTACAGAAGGCTCCACAGTCTTCAGCATATTAAGGAGCTCGGGAATGGTGGATTCCAATTTGTTCATCCGATAGTTCATCACAAATTGCGAGAAGCTCTTGGGCAAACAATGCAGAATTAAGTCAATACTTAACTCATGATCCATCACAAAACCGAGGGTAGCTAGCCGCTCGATGTACCCATTCATCTTTAGCACAAACTGCACTACAGACGAACCTTCTTGCATCTTCGTAGTGAAGAGGAGCCTAGAGACCTCGAACCTTTTGGATCTCGCTTGCTCATCGAACAACTCATGAAGATGGAAGACCATAGTATTAGCATCCATATGCTCATGCTGCTTTTGCAGCTCAGGTACCATCGCCGCTAGCATGATGCAACTCGCCACCGAATCTACCACATGGTTTTGATAGACCAACATTTGGTCTGGAGTTGCATCGTCCTTAGGACGGTCAGGAAGAGGCTCTTCAAGGACATATGCAAGCTTTTCCGCCTTGAGAACAATTCTCAGGTTTCTAAGCCAGTCCAGGAAGTTAGGCCCAGTCAGTTTGTTCGAATCCAAAATAGTGCGCAAATTCAAAGACGTCATGATCAATTTATTGACCTAGAAATACAAAACGAGCATATATGAGAAAATGATTTTAAAATGCATCAATATACATTTATAAATCCCATTCATTTTTTGAATTTCAAAACCCTTAAAATCACTTCTGGAGATCGTAGGTCCATCTCCGAATGGGCTGATATCCATCATAGATAAGAACAACCTTGGAGTGAGTCCAACAAGCCATTCTTAGCTATGATGGTGGGTATCAAGTATACCGATTACATATCATGTATATGTAACTATCACAATGTGCTATCAACTAATTGAATGTTTACACATACATTGGGTTGTTAACACATTAACAAGTATGCATCATATGCATAGCACCCAACTTCACCTCTCTTCACATCGACCTTGGAGTGAGTCCAACAAATCGATGCTCCAAGTTAAAGCCGACCCATTAATCGCGAAATAGTTTTAATATGGTTAGAGCGCATTCAACCAATTAGCCAGGCTTCGAGTGAGTCCAACAACCCAAACTAACGATTGACCTCTGACTCTTACCATATTAGAGTTAAACTATTCCAATGATTTGAACATGTTCAGGTTTGAGCCGGGCTTGGAGTGAGTCCAACAACCCAAACAGGAAACAAAACTCTGGTTCTAACCATATTAATGGAAGGTGTAGGCTTTAATATTGAGTTAGGGTTTTTATGTCTCATCCTCTTTGCATGCAAATAACTATTATCTACATGGCATGACATACATGGCATACATCTACATGTCACGACACGCATGACATAATGTTATGCATCTAATGCAATGACATGGCATACAATTATGTCATGTATATAATTTCCTTATATGTCATAACTATTTATGGAAATAAAATATGTTTAAGATTTGATTCTCCAAATCAAATCATAATTAAATTAGGAAACAAATTTCCAAATCTAATCACATATTTTATTCATGGAATTATTTGATTAAGGAAAATCTATTTAGGAAACTAATTTCCTAAATCATTAAAACTACTTATGGAAATAAAATATTTTAAGATTTGATTTCCCAAATCAAATCATGATTAAATTAGGAAACAAATTTCCAGAATCTAATCAAATATTTTATTTATGGAAAATATCAATTTCCATAAATACTTCCAACTTTCCAAAAGTGGAAGATTTCCATAAATACTTCTAGACTTTCCAAAATTGAAAAATTTCCATAAATACTTCTAAATTTCCAAAATTAGAAAATTTCCAGAAATACATTATGACTATCATGAAAACCATTTTACGATTATGTCGAAACACAACCGGCTCGATACCATCTGGGTTTGACTGCGCTGTGTGTTCGATCATGTTTCGTAAACATGAGCACAGCGGAAGCAATTAAAAATAATAAATCTATATTTATTACAACACACACAACACACGCATGCTATTACAACAAGTGTAGACATAACCGTAAATTAAAATTTGCAATAAAAGAAAATTATCTACGTTATACCTTCCGTATGACGTGTAGCGGGAACGGCATCAACCGGAACGATCCTCGTAAGAATCGTCTCTATCCGTATCCACGCCGAGCTCCTCGGGATGACTTCGCTAAGTCACGAGCTTCGTCTTCGTACGGGTTACTAGCCTCGTGTTGAAGACGACGTGATCGAGAGATGATCACGATCCGAATCCAAATTCGGATCCTAAAATGAGTTCTCAAAACTCGCTTCTCCGGAGAGGTATTCGTCAACCAATTGACGAATCCTTCGTCCTCCACCTCAGAGGATTACCGGAGATCAAATCCCCGGTAAGTTAGGCGCTATCGGAGCACTAACCGTCGTCCAAACGACGCTCCGACGAGAGGAGGAGAAGCTGTCCAGAAAAACTGGACAGCTTGGTGGAGGATATAGGCGCCGGCCAACCAAGGAAAGAAAAGCCTCACCTTGATGCCAAACCTATAGGGGATCACCGGAGGGTCGCCGGAGTGTTCACCGGCTGAAGCTTGGTCGCCGGCAATGACTTGGACGGCGGCACAAAACCTGGGCGGCGGCAATCCTAGGGTTGGCGCCGACTAGGGGAGGAGAGGGAGGGGCGGCAACACAAGGTTGGGCGGCAACTCTTGATTAGGGTTTTGGATTAGGGTTTAAGCCCTATTTTATAGAGAACTAATTCTCTTAATGGTTAATGGATCATATCCATAAAGCCCGTTAACCCGCTCCATTAAGATAAGTTAAAATAAACCAAACCATGATGGTTTATTTTAAGTTAAAACGAACCGAACCAACCTTTGATTCATTCGTTTAATATAAACCAAACCCTTTGGTTTATCCTCCTCCATTGGATTAGAACCAAACCATTTTGGTTCATCCATTACGTCTTCATAAGACATGGCCCATCCACGCTTCCATTGCGACTGAAACAATTTCATGCTCGCTTTATGTTTGGTCCAACCAAACATAGTTTCTCTCGGTCTGAGAATCCCATTCTCAAGCTTGTTTTAAATCCTTTGGATTACACTCGTTGTGCGTGTGACCAAATAGGTTCTCGATTTATGTTGGCCGTCTATAATTAACCATTAATTATAGAACGATCATGAGTGGCACCTAGTAGTACATCATGATCCCCAATTAACCGAAAAGATCAACGGTTGATCCAGAACTATTTCTGAAACCCTTCAGTAGCTCGAATGAATCGTGCCCCATTCTCTTCACTCATCTTATACCCACTTGGTTCAGGACATGGTCTATTGTGTCAGTCCCCACTAGGCTGACTACGTCACACCTAGCCCAAGTATCATTTCCTCATCCTACGGATTCTAGTTACTCCACATGTATCGAAGAGTACTTTACTCTAAACATGTAATGCTTTGGCCAAAGACTTTAGTAACAATCCGACGAGAGGCCATGGGTATACATCTCCTCGCAAGGAGTGGTGAATCCTTTATAGGCTATTCAAACACCTTCGATCACTTCGACTTATACCCAATCATCCCGGGTCCACATCTCCTGAGAGATGTTTGCTTAAGATGTCAAAGCATAAGTCTCCATGATCAAGATGACTTGAATACCGCAAGTCAAAGGAACATCGCACTTAAGCCACAGTAAGAACTTCATTGACATATCTATGCAGAGAACCATATGAAGTCTTACGGCTGGTCACTCCAATGAACTAGTTACCATAACTAGCATCCACGATTAACTCCGGACATCACTATGTCTCCACCGGTGAGAATCGGTGCTTGGATACCAAGGAGTATACCTCGTGCTAGTCTCGGTAATTGATGGTGTCCAAATCCATCAATTCATCGACTAGGGATAATTCCGATACATCACAATTACACATGTAGAGATACTCACTAGTTGTGATCCAATCACAAATTCTCTCATGCTGTGAATCGTATCGTGGACATTCAGTAAATGAGTTTAAGATCCAATCAAATACATAAAATATGTATACTCAAATAGTGAATCTTCATTTATCATATAAATGGTTCATACATAAGGCGATTGCCTTAGGACATCTCTCATATATTACTAACAGAACCAACTTTGGTTCATTCGTTTAAAACAAACCAAACCCCTTTGGTTTATTCTTCTCCATTGGATTAGAACCAAACCAATTTGGTTCATCCATCATGTCTTCATAAGACATGGCCCATCCATGCTTCCATTGCGACTGAAACGATTTCATGCTCACTCTTTGTTTGGTCCAACCAAACCTAGTTTCTCTCGGTCTGAGAATCTCATTCTCAAGCTTGTTTTAAATCCTTCGGATTACGCTCATTGTGCGTGTGACCAAATAGGTTCTCGATTTATGTTGGTCGTCTATAACTAACCATTAATTATAGAGCGATCATGAGTGGCACCTAGTAGTACATCATGATCCCCAATTAACCGAAAAGATCAACGGTTGATCCATAACTATTTCTGAAACCCTTCAGCAGCTACAATGAATCGTGCCCCATTCCCTTCACTCATCTTATACCCACTTGGTTCAGGACATGGTCTATAGTGTCAGTCCCCACTAGGTTGACTACATCACACCTAGCCCAAGTATCATTTCCTCGTCCTACGGATTCTAGTTACTGCACATGTATCCAAGAGTACCTTACTCTAAACATGAAATGCTTTGGTCAAAGACTTTAGTAACAATTCGACGAGAGGCCATGGGTATACATCTCCTCGCAAGGAGTGGTGAATCCTTTATAGGCTATTCAAACACCTTCGATCACTTCGACTTATACCCAATCATCCCGGGTCCACATCTCCTCAGAGATGCTTACTTAAGATGTCAAAGCATAAGTCTTTATGATCAAGATGACTTGAATACCGCAAGTCAAAGGAACATCGCACTTAAGCTGCAGTAAGAACTTCATTGACATATCTATATATGCAGAGAACCATATAAAGTCTTACGGGCTGGTCACTCCAATGAACTAGTTACCATAACTAGCATCCACGATTAACTCCGGACATCACAATGTCTCTAGCCAGTGAGAATCAGCTGCTTGGATACACCATGGAGTATACCTCGTGCTAGTCTCGACAGAATCGATAGTGTCCAAATCCATCAATTCATCGACTAGGGATAATTCCAATACATCACAATTACACATGTAGAGATACTCACTAGTTGTGATCCAATCATAAATTCTCTCATGTTGTGAATCGTATCGTGGACATTCAGTAAATGAGTTTAAGATCTAATCAAATACATGAAAACATGTATACTCAAATAGTGAATCTTCATTTATCATATAAATGGTTCAAACATAAGGCGATTGCCTTAGGACATCTCTCATATATTACTAATAGGCGGGACCAAGATTGTCCCTCCGCACCCTACCAAGATAATATGCATTGCTATGCTTTGGCAGATTCAACAACAACAAATGATTGAGGTGGTGATGGGTATCAAAACTTGGTAGGCATTTCGAGTTGACTCGATTAAGATCTAATCTAATCGTGAATGTGTATCATATATTCATTAAGGCATTAATTACCCTATACTAGCATGCATCACATACATATAAGCAAAATATACTAGCATGCATCATATACACACAAGCAAAAAACATACTAGCATGCATCACATACGTACAAGCAGAAACAAATATATATATATATATATATATACTATTTAATTAATTTGTGATGAGATCATGGCCCTACTATGATATTCTCAAGCCAATGAGAAGATCGGACGGTCAACCTAGGATTAGCGGCTTCTCCAAGCGCCTTCTTTGATCACCATGTGTTGTCGGCACCCTCCTCGTAACTCCGTCTACAAGTGGACATTCCATCGCTTCATTTTGTACATTACAAACATGAAACTCGAGTTACATTTGATTCTAAAATCTATTTACAGAAAGAATATAAAAAGGAGAGGTACAATGCGCAGGTCGCATATCATATATAACATGCACAACATAAAAAACGGCGCGCAAGCCGTATTATGAATTACAACACATTTTATCCAATCACATTGGGTTCTTGGGCCATGGCCATCACAATATCATACATATTATAAATTATGTTTTTTACATAAATTTCTATAATTTTCCTATTTTTATCAATTTTATGAGTCACATCTCTACAACGGTGCTGCTAAGCGATTTCCGGACGTGATCGTAGGACAATGCCCCTTGCGGAGTTAGGGACAGTGCCCCTTCTCACAAAATGAATCTCGTGAGTGTCCCATCTTGATCTTACAGTGCCTTAAGTCGCTGTCTCAAAAGACTAAAGTGAGACTTTTTCGTTTCGGAGAGTTTTTCTTAGTGGTTGAAGCCTACAAATGTCCAAACACTTGTTGCTTCGACTCTAGGAGAAAAATACTCACAAAAATATATAAAATTAGGAAAATTACAGAAACTTACAGATCTGTAATTTTTAATATCTAATACAAAAATTACAAAACCAAACACATACATGCTTCGCACGTGGCTCTGATACCACTGTTGGACTATCCGAGCAGCAAAAACTGCTTTTTGCATTGCGAAAACATCAGAAGTCGGCCACGGATCCGTGCGAAGATAAATTAAAAATATAATACATGTACATGTTTAGAAAACCTAGATCTACCTTAGATCTAGATGAGAAGAGCGTTACCCTTGTAGCAACGCCCTCCGCTTATCTCGCTCATCCAAACACTTTGTCGAATCTCGTAGAGTGTCAAGTGTACACTCCTCTACACATATCTGTTGGGTTTCCGGCACCGCGGCGTGTGTGTGTTCGATCATGTTTCGTAAATATGAGCACAGCGGAAGCAATTAAAAATAATAAATCTATATTTATTACAACACACACAACACACGCATGCTATTACAACAAGTGTAGACATAACCGTAAATTAAAATTTGCAATAAAAGAAAATTATCTACGTTATACCTTCCGTATGACGTGTAGCAGGAACGGCATCAACCGGAACGACCCTCGTAAGAATCGTCTCTATCCGTATCCACGCCGAGCTCCTCGGGATGACTTCGCTAAGTCACGAGCTTCGTCTTCGTACGGGTTACTAGCCTCGTGTTGAAGACGACGTGATCGAGAGATGATCACGATCCGAATCCAAATTCGGATCCAAAATGAGTTCTCAAAACTCGATTCTCCGGAGAGGTGTTCGTCAACCGTTTGACGAATCCTTCGTCCTCCACCTCAGAGGATTACCGGAGATCAAATCCCTGGTAAGTTAGCCGCTGTCGGAGCACTAACCGTCGTCCAAACGACGCTCCGACGAGAGGAGGAGAAGCTGTCCAGAAAACTGGACAGCTTGGTGGAGGATATAGGCGCTGGCCAACCAAGGAAAGAAAAGGCTCACCTTGATGCCAAACCTATAGGAGATCACCGGAGGGTCGTCGGAAGTTCACCGGTTGAAGCTTGGTCGCCGGCAACAAGTTGGAAGGCTGCACCACAAGCTGGGCGGCAACAAGATGTTGGGCGGCAACAATATGTTGGGCGGCAACTAGGTTTAGGGTTTTGGATGATTAGGGTTTAACAATCCCTTAAGCCCACTTTTATAGAGAACTAATTCTCTTAATGGTTAATGGATCATATCCATAAAGCCCGTTAACCCGCTCCATTAAGATAAGTTAAAATAAACCAAACCATGATGGTTTATTTTAAGTTAAAACGAACCGAACCAACTTTTGGTTCATTCGTTTAAAATAAACCAAACCCTTTGGTTTATTCTTATCCATTGGATTAGAACCAAACCATTTTGGTCCATCCATTACGTCTTCATAAGACGCAACCCATCCACGCTTCCATTGCGACTGAAACGATTTCATGCTCGCTTTATGTTTGGTCCAACCAAACATAGTTTCTCTCGGTCTGAGAATCCCATTCTCAAGCTCGTTTTAAATCTTTTGGATTACACTCGTTGTGCGTGTGACCAAATAGGTTCTCGGTTTATGTTGGCCGTCTATAATTAACCATTAATTATAGAACGATCATGAGTGGCACCTAGTAGTACATCATGATCCCCAATTAACCGAAAGATCAGCAGTTGATCGAACTATTTACGAAACCCTTGATGGCTCGAATGAATCGTGCCCCATTCCCTTCACTCATCTTATACCCACTTGGTTGAGGACATGGTCTATTGTAGCCGATCCCCACTAGTCGACTCGTCACACCTAGCCCAAGTATCATTTCCTCGTCCTCACAGTTCTAGTTACTCCACATGTATCGAAGAGTACTTTACTCTAAACATGTAATGCTTTGGCCAAAGACTTTAGTAACAATCCGACGAGAGGCCATGGGTATACATCTCCTCGCAAGGAGTGGTGAATCCTTTATAGGCTATTCAAACACCTTGATCACTTCGACTTATACCCAATCATCCCGGGTCCACATCTCCTCGGAGATGTTTGCTTAAGATGTCAAAGCATAAGTCTCCATGATCAAGATGACTTGAATACCGCAAGTCAAAGGAACATCGCACTTAAGCCCGGTAAAAACTTCATTGACATATCTATATATGCAGAGAACCATATGAAGTCTTACGGTGGTCACTCCAATGAACTAGTTACCATAACTAGCATCCACGATTAACTCGGACATCACAATGTCTCTCGGCCCGGTGAGAATCGGTGCTTGGATACACCAAGGAGTATACCTCGTGCTAGTCTCGCGAATTGATGGTGTCAAATCCATCAATTCATCGACTAGGGATAATTCCGATACATCACAATTACACATGTAGAGATACTCACTAGTTGTGATCCAATCACAAATTCTCTCATGCTGTGAATCGTATCGTGGACATTCAGTAAATGAGTTTAAGATCAAATCAAATACATTAAACATGTATACTCAAATAGTGAATCTTCATTTATCATATAAATGGTTCATACATAAGGCGATTGCCTTAGGACATCTCTCATATATTACTAACAGACTCCCACTTGGCCTAATGCCAATCGCTCACGGTATCAATACCATAAGCTCTAACATGACCCTCGAGCTTACTTTGAGGTAATGCTTTAGTCAAAGGATCGCTAAGTTCCTTTGGTTAGAATTTTCTCGATTTGTATTTCGTTCCTACTTATGATCTCTGATAAGATGATAGCGTGAAGCACATGTTTGGATCATTGATGAGACCACATCAAGTTCATAGATGAACTTCTTGATCCAAACCGCTTCCTTTCTTTGCTTCGAAGGCGCAATGTATTAGCCTTAGTGGCGAGAATCCGCTATAGTGTCAAGCTTGGAACCTTTCCAACTTATTGCGCCTCCATTCGGTGAATACATACCCGGTGAGACATGGAATCATCCTTATGCATGGGTGGCATCCGTATACCCACGTATCACCATGTACCCTTCTCCATATATTAGGAACACATCCTTAGTTCTTCTCAAGTACTTAAGGATCGTCTTATGATCACCCAATGATCCATTCTGGATCGGTGAGTATCTGCTCGTGACACTCAGCATACGATACATCGGGCCTCGTACATAACATAGCATACATGATAGATCCTATTGCGGATGCATAGGGAATCTTACTCATGCAAATCCTCTCGTCTTACGTGCGCGGACACATAGACTTGAAGAGTGTACCCCATGCACATTAGGTAAACCTTTCTTGGATTCCGACATGCTAAACCTCTTTGCTTTTCGGTCTATATATGTAGCGAAAGACCAAGCAACCATTTCGATCTATCTCTATAGATCTTAATCCAGGATGTAGGTTGCTTCTCCCGTCTTTCATGGAGAATGTCTTGGATAACCAAACCTTAGCGGCTGTAAGATTGACACATCGTTTCCTATAAGTAGTATGTCATCGACATACAATACTAGGAACACGACTGCACTCCCACTAACCTTCTTGTACACACAAGGTTCGTCTGGATTTTGTGAGAAATCAAACTTTTGATTGTCTCATCAACACGGATATTCGACTCTGGATGCTTGCTTCAATCCATAAATGGATCGTCGCAATTTGCATACCTTGGTTTTATCAACCGATGAAACCCTCGGGTTGTATCATATACACGTCCTCGGCGAGTTTCCATTAAGGAAAGTTGTTTTCACATCCATCCGCCATATCTCATAATCATAATGAGCCGCTATGGCGGGAGCATCCGAATGGATTTAAGCATAGCTACAAAGGCGAATAGGTTTCTCATAATCAACACCTTGTTTTTGGCGATATCCTTTCGCCACCAATCTAGCCTTATAGGTAATCACATTACCATCCATGTCGGTTTTCTTCTTGAAAACCCACTTGCACCCTATAGGCTTTATGCCTTGGTGGGTCGACCAAGTTCCAAACTTGGTTTTCGTACATGGAATCCATTTCGACTTCATGGCACCAAGCCACTTATCCCTTCTGAACTTGTCGGCACTTCTTCATAAGCTGGTAGGCTCCTCATCATCAATGAGTAACACGTCGTTCGATTCACTTACGAAATCCATATCTCTCGGGAATATTGCGTGTTCTACGGATCTCGAAGATGTGGTGTTACAATAGGTCCAAACCGATTGCTCATCACTATGAGTTGTCAGGTGTTGTGCTTCACCGTATCTCATCAATGTCTATTTGAGTCTCTCGAGCCTCCTCAAGCTCGGCGACACTCCCCCTTTCTTTTTCTTGCAAGAGAAACTCTTTCTCTAGAAACACATGCCTTGAAACAAACACCTTTTGTTCCAGATGATAGAATTGGTAACCCCTTGTTTCCTTAGGGTATCCAATAAATAGACATTTATCGGACTTAGCATCCAGTTTATCCGATCTGATAGCTTCACATAAGCGGACAACCCCATATCTTCAAGTAAGATACATGAGGTTTCTTACTAGCCCATATCTCATATGGAGTAGTAGAGACTACCTTGGTAGGCATTACATTTTAACAAGTAAATTGCAAGTGCATAACCCCAAAAGGACTTGGGAAGAGTCGCATGATTCATCATTGACTGACCATGTCCAACAAGATTCGTCTCGGATACACCTCGTTATCATTATGTGGTGTATAGGGCGAGTCCATTGAGACAATATGCCATTGTCTCTTAGATAATCAAGAAACTCTTGACTTAAGTATTCACCACCTCGATCCGATCAGTATTTTAATACTTTTGTCATGTTGTTTCTCTACTTCATTTCTGAATTCTTTGAACCTTTCAAAGGCTTGGACTTGTGTTTCATCAAGAACACATACCCAAACCGTAGTGATCATCGGTGAAGGTAATGAAGTAGTTATAGCCTCCTAAAGCTTGAGTTGACATAGGTCCACATACATCGGTATGTACTAGACCTAGTAACTCTCCCACTCGTTCACCTTTTCCGGTAAAGGTAACTTAGTCATCTTGCCTTTTAAGCATGATTCGCATGTATCGTATGAATCCAATTCAAGCGATTCTAGAATTCCACATCGGTGTAATTCGGACATGCGTTTCTTGCTTATATGGCCAAGCGACAATGCCACATATAGAGTCTATTTGATTATCCTTTTGAGCAGCGTGTTGCTCGCCCGATATTGAAGATGTCCTTTGGATCGTCCAGCGTATAAATGCCATTACTCAAAGTTCGGTTCCATAAAATCGCCATTCAAAGTTATATAACAACAATTGTTACTAAACGTTAAATGGAAACCATTTCTATTTAAGCAGAAATAGAAACAATGTTCTTTATTAGAGAAGGAACATAATAGCAATTGTCAGTTCAAGACTAGTCCACTAGGAGCTTTCAAAAATAAGTTCGATGGCGGCCATGCAACCTTTGCTCCATTGCCAACTCATGAAATTTGACTCTCCCGACGAAGTCTTCTTCTATTCCTTAGCCCCTGTATGTCATTACATATATGTGAGCCACACCCAGTATCCAATACCCAAGTGTCTAAGGAAATAGAATGACAATCAATACCGAAGATACCTGAAGAGGATGGGGCATCGGATGCCTTCTTCTTCTTCATGGACTCAAGATAAATCTTGCAGTTTCTTCGCCAGTGGCCTTCCTTGCCACAGTGATGGCAAGTGCCCTTTCGCTAGTTCCGCCTTCTTTGCCTTTTTCTTTCCTTTCTTACTTGCTTTTGCCTTCCTCTTAGAACCTTTCTTTGAGAATCAACTATGAACCGCCTTCTCCTCATGCTTCTGAAGGCTCCACAGTCTTTCATATTAAGGAGCTCGGGAATGGTGGATTCCAATTTGTTCATCGATAGTTCATCACAAATTGCGAAGCTCTTGGGCAAACAATGCAGAATTAAGTCAATACTTAACTCATGATCCATCACAAAACCGAGGGTAGCTAGCGCTCGATGTACCCGTTCATCTTTAGCACAAACCGCACTCTGACGAACCTTCTTGCATCTTCGTAGTGAAGAGGAGCCTAGAGACCTCGAACCTTCGGATCTCGCTTGCTCATCGAACAACTCATGAAGATGGAAGACCATAGTATTAACATCCATATGCTCATGCTGCTTTTGCAGCTCAGGTACCATCGCCGCTAGCATGATGCAACTCGCCAGCTCAGAATCTGCCACATGTTTCTGATAGACCAACATTTGGTCTGGAGTTGCATCGTCCTTAGGACGGTCGGGAAGAGGCTCTTCAAGGACATATGCAAGCTTTTCCGCCTTGAGAACAATTCTCAGGTTTCTAAGCCATGAAGTTAGGCCCGGTTTGTTGAATCCAAAATAGTAATTCAAAGCGTCATGATCAATTTATTGACCTAGAAATACAAAAGCGAGCATATATGAGAAAATGATTTTAAAATGCATCAATATACATTTATAAATCCCATTCATTTTTAATTTCAAAAACCCAAAATCACTTGGGAGATCGTAGGTCCATCTCGAATGGTGATATCCATCATAGATAAGAACAACCTTGGAGGAGTCCAACAAGCCATTCTTAGCTATGATGGTGGGTATCAAGTCTATACCGATTACATATCATGTATATGTAACTATCACAATGTGCTATCAACTAATTGAATGTTTACACATACATTGGGTTGTTAACACATTAACAAGTATGCATCATATGCATAGCACCCAACTTCACCTCTCTTCACATCGACCTTGGAGTGAGTCCAACAAATCGATGCTCAAGTTAAAGCCGACCCATTAATCGGAAATAGTTTTAATATGGTTAGGCGCATTCAACCAATTAGCCCAGCTTGGAGTAGTCCAACAACCAAAGCTAACGATTGACCTCGGCTCTTACCATATTAGAGTTAAACTATTCCATGGTTTGAACATGTTGAGGTTCGAGGGCTTGGAGTGAGTCCAACAACCCAAACAAGAAACAGAACTCTGGTTCTAACCATATTAATGGAAGGTGTAGGCTTTAATATTGAGTTAGGGTTTTTATGTCTCATCCTCTTTGCATGCAAATAACTATTATCTACATGGCATGGCATACATGGCATACATCTACATGTCACGACACGCATGGCATAATGTTATGCATCTAATGCAATTACATGGCATACAATTATGTCATGTATATATTTCCTTATATGTCATAACTATTTATGGAAATAAAATATGTTTAAGATTTGATTCTCCAAATCAAATCATAATTAAATTAGGAAACAAATTTCCAAATCTAATCACATATTTTATTCATGGAATTATTTGATTAAGGAAAATCTATTTAAGAAACCAATTTCCTAAATCATTAAAACTACTTATGGAAATAAAATATTTTAAGATTTGATTTCCCAAATAAAATCATGATTAAATTAGGAAACAAATTTTCAGAATCTAATCAAATATTTTATTTATGGAAAATATCAATTTCCATAAATACTTCCAACTTTCCAAAAGTGGAAGATTTCCATAAATACTTCTAGACTTTCCAAAATTGAAAAATTTCCATAAATACTTCTAAATTTCCAAAATTAGAAAATTTCCAGAAATACATTATGACTCTCGCAAAACCATTTTACGATTATGTCGAAACACAACCTGGGCTCTGATACCACTGTTGGGTTTCCGGCACCGCGGCGTGTGTGTGTTCGATCATGTTTCGTAAACATGAGCACAGCGGAAGCAATAAAAATAATAAATCTATATTTATTACAACACACACAACACACGCATGCATATTACAACAAGTGTAGACATAACCGTAAATTAAAATTTGCAATAAAAGGAAATTTATCTCGTTATACCTTTTAGTATGGCGTGTAGCGAAACGGCATCAGCGGGCGATCCTCGTAAGAATCGTCTCTATCCGTATCCACGCCGAGCTCCTCGGGATGACTTCGTTAAGTCACGAGCTTCGTCTTCGTACGGGTTACTAGCCTCGTGTTGAAGACGACGTGATCGAGAGATGATCACGATCCGAATCAAAATTCGGATCCAAAATGAGTTCTCAAAACTCGATTCTCCGGAGAGGTGTTCGTCAACCGTTTGACGAATCCTTCGTCCTCCACCTCAGAGGATTACCGGAGATCAAATCCCTGGTAAGTTAGCCGCTGTCGGAGCACTAACCGTCGTCCAAACGACGCTCCGACGAGAGGAGGAGAAGCTGTCCAGAAAACTGGACAGCTTGGTGGAGGATATAGGCGCTGGCCAACCAAGGAAAGAAAAGGCTCACCTTGATGCCAAACCTATAGGAGATCACCGGAGGGTCGCCGGAAGTTCACCGGCTGAAGCTTGGTCGCCGGCAACAAGTTGGAAGGCTGCACCACAAGCTGGGCGGCAACAAGATGTTGGGCGGCAACAATATGTTGGGCGGCAACTAGGTTTAGGGTTTTGGATGATTAGGGTTTAACAATCCCTTAAGCCCACTTTTATAGAGAACTAATTCTCTTAATGGTTAATGGATCATATCCATAAAGCCCGTTAACCCGCTCCATTAAGATAAGTTAAAATAAACCAAACCATGATGGTTTATTTTAAGTTAAAACGAACCGAACCAACTTTTGGTTCATTCGTTTAAAATAAACCAAACCCTTTGGTTTATTCTTATCCATTGGATTAGAACCAAACCAATATCCACATGGACAAAAGGTGGAGAGAACAACTTGGAGTGTGCTAGCACTCATAGAAGCTCACGGCAGGGAGGATGTGGGAGAGAGCTAGAGAGGAGAGGAGGAAGAAGATGAAATCAATTCACCACACTAACTCCTTCATTAGTTTGGCCGACCACTTAATGGGGATTAAAAACCTCCATGTAATACCAAGAGCCATGGCACTTGGTCTCCCTCATGAGGTGGTACAGCATGATGTGTCCATGATGATGTGGAACATCATCATTGGTTGGCCCCTTTGCCAAGTCATCATGAAGTGGCATTTGGTCAAGTCAAACTTGACCTTTCATCTTCCCTCTCAAGTCATGTCAAACTTGACCTCTTATCTCCCATGGTTGATCAAATCCAACCATTTGATTCAAGTCAATTTACTTTAATGAATCTCTATTCATTAGTTTAAATTGACTCAATGAATCAAATCTAAATTAGACTCATTCAACACTTGAGTCCAACTCAATTAGTCTAATTTGGATTACTCTTAATCCAATTTGGTTCATCACATGAACCTAATCCTCTTGGTCCATCATATGAACCTAATCTTCATCTAATTGCCCTTTGTGTGTGACCCTATAGGTTCTTGTAACGTTGGCAATGCTCTTAAACTGATTTAGAAACATAAGCAATGAGCGGTATCTAGCAACATATCATTGCTACCCAAGTTACAAGAATGTTGAGATCCAACATCACCTTTGTGACTACTAATTGTGACTCTCACAATATGTGACAATGTCCCTCTATCCTTGACATCTAGATTGTTCAATTGAGGCATAGACCGTGTCATCCTCTGTACAATCTATATCTTGAACTCTAAGTAGACTCACTCTAATCAAATGAGCTTAATATCTCATTTTGACTCATTTGGGCATGGCCATGCACTTAGTGGTCTCACTCTATCAAGAATCATGATGTCACTCCCGTCATATTGGAGGGATAGATCCCATCTACATCACTCACATCCCTCCACATAAATTATTACATATCCAGTAATCGCCTTTATAGTCCACCCATTTACGGGTGAAGTTTAACGAAGCCAAAGTATGCAACTCCTTATGTAGGGAACCATGGTGACTTCAGGTCAGAGGACTAATAGTCATACTAATAGTCACATGAGAAAGTATATAACACTCATATAACGATCCATGATACTTTCTCATGGCGGGTCATTCAATATACATTCTCCAATGCATACCCATGTGTCAACTTGATATCTCATATCCATGACTTGTGAGATCAAGTCATCGAGTTAACCTACATGCTAGTCTTTTTGCATTAACATTGTCTCTGAATGTTAATACTTGACTAGGAATGATTAAGAGTAGTATTCTCTATATCATCTCATTATCGATTCAACCAATCGATTGATATAGATAAGAACCTTCTACTCAAGAACATTTTTATACTTAGTTACTTAGTACAAATACAAGTAAGTATAATAACCATAAAGAAATGCCTTTATTAATATTTATATAGGAATATGATACAATAAGTCCATACAACAATCATCATATGGTTGACTCTAGGGCTTTCACTAGCAGTGGAGGACTCGGATGGACCCTGAGGGTGTGAGGCTGATTGAGGTAGCTAAAAGGCTTTAGTCTAGGCTATAGGTGGTTTATCAAGTATGATGGGGTCATACATGGGTTAAACCTCATGGTTGAGGTTTACTAGTTGACTTGGGATATGGACCAGTCGACTGGCTGAGTGTTTGACACTTGGAAGGCCTAGTTAACTCAAGCAGTCGATTGGGGTTATGACCCAGTCGACTTGTCGAGTAGTCGACTGAGGGTCGATTGTTTTTGTGGCTCTGGCAATCGACTGCTAGAGTTTAACAATCGACTAACCACTAGTAGTTGATTGTTAGGATTTAGCAGTCAACTTGAATTAAGTGGCTAGTGCACAGAATGATGGACAGTTAACTGATATCTTTAGCAGTCGATTTCTAGGTTAGTGGTAGTCGATTGGTTGACTTAATCCAACATGAATTAAGATGTTGTGAGACAACAGTACAGTGTGCAATCTGTTGGTGCAATCGACCCAGGTCACGATTGACCGGACTAGAGTTTGACTCGAGTAGTATTTTGATGTTAGACAAAACATATGACATGTGATTATCATGTGAAGTCCAAGTGTGTAGCCTTATCCATGTAAGTCCAAGTGTGTAGCCTTGGCGGTGAAAGTCCAAGCATGGGGCTTAGCAATTGGAAAGTCCAACATGGAGTTTGCAAAGGAAGTTCAAGTCATGCGTACTTGGCATTTGGAAAGTCCAAGGGGTAATTAGCGATGTAAGGCCAAGTGGTAGTCTTTTAAGAGTAAGTCCATATGTATCTTGGCAGTGTAGACACCGAGATCATGACAGTAGCCGAAGGAGGCACCTGGAGGCTAGTGTATGGATGAACAAGTAATGGATGACTTGGAGGGATCTGCGCATGGATGAACAAGTAAGTCATTGATGACTTTGAGGGATCCGATAGGCGCGGGGCTAGTAGAATTGGCTAGAAGGCTTAGGTCTAGACTGAGGGTGGTCTAGCAAGTATGAGGGTATCATACTTGGGTTAAACCTCATGGTGGAGGTTTACCAGTCGACTAGGGTGTTGTACCAATCAACTAGTGAAAGTTGACTGACGTTCAATTGTGTCTTGTGGCCTTGGCAGTCGACTGCCAGCTTTGGGCATTCGACTGCCCTTGGGTAGTCGATTGCCATGAAGGGCAGTCGACTGTTGGTCGAGGACACAAACACAGAATATTTTCGAGTCGACTACTAGGGTTTGGCAGTCGACTGGAGGCTATGAGCAGTCGACTGGTGGGTCTGATCAGTCGGCTGCTAGGTATCCGTTGGAACTTTTCCAGCATGAATTAAGTCATTGTCTCACAACATCTACAGGAGGAGTCAACTGATGGGTAATAGTAGTCGACTCCTAGGCATAGAATTAGCCCGAGACAAGCATAAAAGGAGGAGTTTGGGGAGGATTTCTACTGTGATTTTTGGTGAGATTTTGGAGGGGAATTGTTGTTGCATTCTAGACATTCAAGAGCAAACCAAAGCAAACAACAAGATAGCATTCAAAGCAAAGTGTTGTAAAGTGTTTCTTTACTTGTATTTCTTATTGTTATTGTTCTTGCTTGTATCTTGTATATTACTATTGTAATTGCATGTACTAGGTTTCTCCACCTCTGATGTGTTGTCAAGAAGGAGTTTTATTAGTGGTGTGTTCGTCACTAGAGCTCGTTGAGCTCGCCCCGTGGAGTAGGAACCCTAAGGTTCCAAACCATGTTATATTGGTTGTCTCTTGTGCTTGTATCCTTGTTGTGTCTTTTCATTATTGTATATTCCATTGCGCTAACAAGAATTGTAGAGATGAACGTACGAATTCCATCAAACAACGCACACAGGCTATTCAACCCCCCTTCTAGCCGGGCCATAATCCTCCAACACAGCCTACTGCTAGGTAAGAGCAGTCGAGTGGAAGGCAGAAATCAACCCAAGTTATAGCTTTATAAGGAGCTTGAAAGGGAGGATATCAAAGCTGGTTTTTTGAGTTATTGAAGGGGATTTGCTGTTGCTTCTAGTCCTTCCTAGAATCTCAAAGCAACCAAAAGATCAAACATTCAAAAGCCCTCATTTTAAAAGTGTTTTCACTTGTTTCTTGTATTGGTTTTTGTATATTTGTATTTCATTATATTCTTATTGTTGTAAGATTTTTGTAAGAAGTTTCTCCACCTACGGAGTGTTTTTGAGAAGGAGAAGAGGTTTTGTGGTGTAGACACTAAAGTCCGACTATGAAGTAAGAAATATAGGTTTCGAACCATGTAAAATTGTATTATTATGCTTGTGTTGTTTTCATTTATGCTATTTTGTATTTTCATCTATGCTAATGAATTATAGATATGTTGGGATGTATACTGAAAGTCTAGCTCTTTGTATGAACATCTTCATTTAGAAATAAGAATCATATGATCATTGTTTGCATTTTATATTTATGCATATTGTCTGATACTTTACATTGTAGATAACATGGTGTGTGATATCACACAGAAGATCATATTATCAGTTCCTTGTAGAGTATAAGTAGAGGCTCAAAACTAAGATGGTTGTAGACAAACCATTGGCATGGTTGCAGTGTAATTTGGTATTTGTTTATCTTGACCATAGAATTATACTAGTACACTTTGTGTGTATTAATTAGGACCATTTTAGAGGTGATTCAATTTATACTGACTATATAATTGAATCAGACCTCAGATATTATGGTGTACATGCTCTTGATCCCGATATAATAACGGGTACATGTACTTAGTATTTATTTATTTGATTTACCAATGGGCGAGACTTATGTGTTAAGTCAATATGCCTGATAAGTTGGGAAATAATATTATTTATATGGTGTGCCGTTGATTATAGGAGGAAACCGTGTCCTATATTAGGATGATGATGTCCCCTTGAGGAGCTCATAAAGTTCATCATGTAAATCCTGTAGGTGGACTTGGTCTAACATCATGATGAGGATGAGTGGTACTACTCATGGAGTTAGATATTAATTAATTAAATTGTTAGTAATTTAATAAATTAATGGACATTCGATATCTTAAACATGGGGAGATATTTTATAAAAATAATATGTGGAGCCCATATTTAATTATGGGGGTTGGTGAGGTAGATCAATGATGATCCCCTAGTAGAATGGATCATCATTAATGGATCGGGTTTTATGTGGTTCGGATCCATTGGGTGGCCAAGATCCAACTCCTCCTCATGGTCCCTATTGTAGCCTATTATAAATACCTCATGAATCCTAGACCTAAATGAGAATTGGAGTTGGCGTTGGAGAGGCTTGGGCGGTAAGAAGGTTTTTGGTTTTGCTTCCTAGGGCCGGCGACAACAAGTTGTGCTAGGGTTTGGCTCTTGCATCTCCTTGGCCGGTGCTACCCTCATCCTCTCCATCTCCTATAGTCGGCGCTTCCTCTCCCTCTCCTAGGGCCGGCGGCAACAAGACTCCCCTCCTCTCCTAGGGTCGGCGAACACCAACTCATGGAGTGGTGGTGGTCAGCACAAGCAAGGAGAAGAGGAGGCTTTGTGTTCGGCACGAGATAAGAGAAGAAGGGAGTGTTTTTCTTCCCTTGTTCGGAGCGAGCAATGAAGGGAAGATACGTAGTTTAGGAGCCTTTGATTCTTGGAAGATCATCCCCCACACGACGTCCAAGAAGAGGATAGAAATACAATAGAAGATCAAGAGGTAAAGCAAGAGGTATAATCTTGTTTAATATTGTTTCTAGTTCTTTTGTATTTTGCATATTATTGATTGACATGGACCCCGATGATAAACACAAAAATCGACAATTCGTTCATCATATATTCTGTGGCTAATCGAGGAAAAGGGTTAGGTTGCTTGAACAACAAGTTTGTTCGAGCGATCACTCAATCTGAAGAGCATGATGATGAATCGGTTGCTTGGGTAATCCATCTCCGGTGGGATTAGTTTTAAATAATGAAATTTTAATTCGAGGATGTAAGATAGGATTTCCATGCACAAGCCACCGAAGCGAAGAAGCAGGAAACATGACTTTTTCCCTTCAAGTGGTATTAGAGCCATGGTTTCTAGTTTTGTGTGTTTTGGATTCGGTTACTTTAATGCATTTATCATATATTATTTATGCTGGATAATAGTAGGATGTGCATAGGCTAACTTTTTGCTTGCAGACATAAGATCCAACTATTATGGCTATGTGGATGTATTTGATTGTGTAAAATACCGGAAAATAAAATAAATAAAATATTTCTTGATTAATTGATAAATTATCATGTGGAATTTTTCAGGAGTTTTTAGAAATTTTTTTGAAATTAATTGGAGTTCATATGATTGATTATGAGGAGGATTAAGGTTTAAATAGATGATTGAGTTAGACTTGAGCTAGCTCAATCATTTGATCGGTTTTTAACACTCGAACTCAAACCCGATTTCTGTTATTTTTCTCGGCCAGATCGACTTCTCCCTTATTTTTCCAGATCGCGACATTTCCTTCTCATTCATGATTTTCTTCCCCCCATTTCTCTCCTCTACTCGCCGATCGTGACATCTCCTCTACTCGTCGATCCTTAGGACAGCAGTGAAGTCTTGTCGCCGCCCTAGAGCCGCCGACTCAAGAAGCTTGCTGCCCCATCGCCGTCGCCGATCCAACTTGTCGTGCCCTAACTTATCACCGCTGCGAGTGTGAAGATGCTGGCATCGTAGCTCCTTCGGGCCTCTGTTCTGCCGAGCAGGAAGTCTCGCCGCCCTTCTCTTCCCTTTTTTGAGTCGACATGTCATCACGCCGGAGATACACGCTTGTGCTGCCGCCAGCCATTTCGTGTTGTCGTCGAATCTGGATCTTTTCTCCTCTAGTTCTTCAACGCGCGATCTCACGGTGGCATCGTCACTGTGGTCGGTGCTTCATCACCACCGATAGAGCTAGATCACGCGATGCCGCCGACCTCTTCGATTGTCGGCCTCCTCTGTTTCTCTTCGCCAACTCATCTTCCTCGATCGCTGCCCTTTTCTGCAGCTTCGTCGTCGGAGATCTCCAACTGAACACCTCTACCCAGCCGCTGCTGGGATTGTTGTTCTGTCGCTACCAGAGCTTCACTCACTATCGATGCATCACGGGAGACCTCCACTTGAGCAGTCGCTCGATCGACGCTGCCGTCAACCATTACTTGAGGCGTCGGTCGATTGCTGCCATCAACTGTCTTTGCCTTAGCCGCCGATCTTTCTTCTTCCTCCATCGCGGTTGCATGTCTGTAGCTCTCTGCTCACACCACTGCTTGACCAATCCAGATTTAGGATGCCACCGTTGGGCACAGTGGTGATTCTAGAGCGACGGATGCGAGGCTTAGGTTTGTGGGTCAATTAGCAGATTTTTAAATAACCTACACATCTCTTATTGTTGGTAAGATTATTGCCATTGATTTGTGGGTTGTATTAAGGAATCAAGTTTGGTAGGTTTGAGATAAATTTGAATGTTGTGTAATTTCAGGTTTAGGATTTTTGGAATTTGGGTTCTGCTTCGAATGTAATTGAGTTGTTGCAGTTCAACGAGTTGATTTGGATTGGCTGTTCGGACGTAGATATGATACTTTGAATTGAAGCAGGAAGATGTGCGAAGAAAGTTAAGCTTGGCAAGTTCATATCTGGATGAGTTATGCATGTTGCTGTATATGCACTTGTGGGTTGATTAAATAGTGTAAGATAATGGATAGATCAATTAAGTGGATAACTTAATCGATAGGTATTTGATAACACTGTTGGACTTATGAAGAACTTAGATATGCTCCTTGCTCTTTCTTGCAGGATTTTAATTGTGAGAAACTCTTGGATGTGGAGATTTATTTGGATATTCTACATATCAGGTGGGTAATTTCTACCCTAGTCAGGTAGTTTCAATGCATACAGATTTAGATGCATGATCATCTTATATGATCATGTTACCTTGACCCTGCTCTTATTATCTGATGCTTGAACTTATCGTTGGATGTATTTATGCTCAATTGTTGATATCACATATTCCCTATTATGATTTAGGAGTTATGGATGTGATGTAAATTGGCCTAGATGTTTAGTAGGGTGTAAATGTTAGTACGGGTGATGACCCAATTTATAAATTGGCAAAAAGGTCATATGTGGGTAGGTAATGCCCTAAATGTAGGATTTATTTCCAATACATGTATGTTGCATACTTGTTACCAACCATGTGTTGTGTAATGGTTAAGTGAAGGGTGATTAGTGTGTTGCTACGGACCGGTGGTCCCAGCTTGATATGATTAGTCGAGTACGACTCTCTATAGGATAGAGAGTGCATCGATCAGTTGAGTACGACTCTCTATTGGATAGAGAGATATGATCAGTCGAGTATGACTCTCTATAGGATAGAGAGTGCGTCGATCAGTTGAGTATGACTCTCTATTGGATAGAGAGTTATGATCAGTCGAGTACGACTCTCTACAGGATAGAGTACATCGATCAGTTGAGTACGACTCTCTATTGGATAGAGAGTTATGATCAGTTGAGTACGGTTCTCTACAGGATAGAGAGTCCGTCGATCAGTTGAGTACGACTTTCTACAGGATAGAGAGTGTATTGATCAGATGGGTACGACTCTTTGTTGAACAGAGAGTCTGTGGTAGATGACTGTACGTGTGACAACATACTCATGTCATTTGCATGCATTCTGACGACATAGTCTCCCTTAGGGTTGAGAGAGTCGTCAGTCATCTTGCCTCCCAGAGCACTCCCTGAGGAGTAACTGGTGTGAGGGCAGAGCATCTGTTGTGCCGCACTCTACCACTATAGACGATGGTAGTTGGAGTTGCGTGCAGTTATCCTAGGTGCGTGGTACTCGACCACTCATTAGTAGTGTCAGTCGGAGTGGCCAGCAGTAGGGACCCCCATTGTGTAGCGAACTCTTTACGCTCATATGCTACTTGATCATACTGCCCACTCGGCCACTCTATAACAGTGGTTGGTGTGAGTTGGGACAGTTGTCATGTCGTTCCACCTAGGCCACACTGAGGTCGTGGTAGCGAGTAGGGGTGAGCAGACATGACCACGCATGCTGCATTGTCGTATCTTATGGCGCTTTGCATATTACCATATATATACATATATGCATATATATATATATATATATATATATATATATATATATATATATATATATATATATATATATATATATATATATATATATATATGTATATATACATATATGCATATATATATATATATATATATATATATGGATGGTTGAGATTAATACATATATATATATATATATATATATATACATATATGCATGTATATATATATATATATATATATATATATATATATATATATATATATATATATATATAAATATATATATATAGTATATATATATATACTTATTGTGATGTTGCATTTGATTGTATTATGCTTGCTGCATTTGATTGTACATCATATTCATGCATGCTTCTTGTATATGTTATATGGTTGTGTCGGATACTGGTATATGTGTTGGACAGACCATTAGATACCTTGACTTGTAGCTTGAGTATATTGTGAGTTGATATTACTCTTCCTGTTATATATATGTTGGATATATGTTCAGGTTGGATTAGAGTAGCGTAGCAGACTCAGGTATATCTGCATTTTACGTTGTTCATTGGTTAGACGACATATGCTTGTATTTATATACTATGCTGATATACCTATTGTACTTCTAGATTATGTTGTTGAAATACATGTGATATTACATATATGCATGTTTTTCTATTACCTGCTGAGTTTTACTCACCACCCCCACGAACCCTGGGTTTTTTCTATCGCCCAGGTAACAAGTAGAAGTCTTCGTGACGGCTTGGAGCACCGCTGACTGACATCTCATCTCACCTCCGAGGCTCCCGTGTTTGTTTTGGGCTTTCTGTACATGATGTTATGTATTTGGAGTTTTCCTGATGTACTATGTTGTAGATTCGAATTTTGTCAAGATTTTGTATTGTTGTGATGTGTTAGTCATATCGATATGCATGTGTGTAGCTTGTTGTATTATGTTTCCGCTGTGTTTTGAGTAGTTGTATTTACTGTATATGTTATGTTGTTATTGTGGGCCTACAGGCCTTGTATTAACCCAAAATGTTACCACGTACAGGGGAGATGCTGTCTGTTTGATTTTCGGCTCGGCATGCTCTCGGGGCATGACAGATTGTGTGTATGTGATTGTAATTAATTGTTTGAATCCTCGGGGTTGACGAGGCAAATTAGTATTTAATTTTTGTAATTAAATATGACACTGTTTAGCTGCTCATTTTAATTTACTTTCGATCTAGATATGTTGTACACTCCTTTATGGAATATAGGATCGATGGATGTAAATTAAAATAGTTTATCTCGGCTCGGATCTCCTTGTGGCTTGAGCATGGTAAAGGGAGGAGCGAACGAGGTGGCGACACGATGGGAAGTATATTTGAAAACAAAATCCATAATAGTTGGAAAGTTTTTTTTCATCTTTATTGCTTATTATTTGATATGCATGTTGTGTGAAAATTCCTCAATTTTAAATTACTAAGTGGGAGAGGGGTATTTTTTTAATTCCCGCAACCTCCATTACAATTTGACATGTGATGCGAACAAACTTGCATGTTGGCTCTGAGTGCCTTCCTCCATATCGGATGAGTTTGTTTTGCGGATCACTAGGTCAAATATGGTTATAGGAAATTATTTAGGAGCGTGTGTACTTCCCCATCAGAAGGCACATAATCCGAGATAATGACCTTAGTATCGGGTAATGGTAAACACTTAGATGCAAATAAAAGTATCCTCCCCATCAGAGTCACTGCTTTTAATTGTAGGTCCAAAGAGGAACCAACTATTAATTTTATTTGTAAAAAAGAAAGTTTGTCAGGATAATAAAATTAATGGGTAAAATCTCCTCTTAAAAATATAGAATTCGTATACGTCCACACTATCGTGGCTTACGATATTCTCGGTGTTTTGAGGTGTTGGTTGATTTTAAAATTTTATTGTTTGAGGAATCAATAAATTTTTGAAATCTAATGTTTTGATCACTGTGATTCTTAGGTTTTTCAAAATGGCTTTCTACCCACTTGTTGTGATTCTGAAATAAAATAAACTTACTGGACCTAACTATGTTGATTGGAAACGGAATCTGGACATTGTCTTGACTGCTGAGGAGTACAAATATGTACTCTTCGAAGAGTGTCCTCCTAAGCCTATGGATGATTCTAGTGAAAAGAAGAAAGAGAGTTATAGGAAGTGGATCAAGGCTGATGATATGGTGCGGTGTAATATTTTGGCTTCTATGTCAAATGTATTGCAACATCAGTATCTGGCCATGACTACTGCCTATGACATGATGCTCAATCTCAAGGAACTTTTCGGACACCAGAATCGGGTTGCTAGGCATAAAGCTATGAGGAACTTGATGATGACCACCATGATTGAGGGAACACCCGTGAGGGATCAAGTTCTTAAGATGATGACTCATTTGAAAGAGCTGAAAGTCCTTGGAGCGGAGATCGATGGGGAACCCAGGTCGATATCATTCTCCAATATCTACCTAGAAGTTTTGAGAAATTTCACCTGAACTACAACATGAATAAGAGGTTGTATTCGTTGGTAGAGCTTCTGACAGAACTCCAAGCAGTACAGGGCCTTTTTCATCAGAGTGCTTAGGCAATGATTGCTCAAAAGGTTTCTACTTCTAAGCCGAAAGGCAAGAAGAAGAAGAAACAAGGTGTAGCAAAGGTGGGGGCAAGATCTCAGGCAGGAGTGAAGAAGCCGAAAGGCAAGTGTTTTACTTGCAAGCAGACTGGACATTGGAAGGCGGACTGTCACAACCACAAATAGAACAAAGGTATATCTTTTAGTTTAGTTGTTGAAACATGTTTAGCGGTGTTATCTATCAGTACTTGGTGTGTAGATACGGGAGCCACTGATCATGTTTGTAATTCATTGCAGGGCTTCTAGGAAACCAGACGACTAGCTAAGGGGGAGATTACCGTCTACATGGGCAATGCTATGAAGGTGACAGCTATTGCAGTGGGAGATGTTTATTTATCTTTTGATAGGAATAAAACTTTGGTTCTGAGAAATTGCCTTTATGTACCTACATTTAGAAAGAATTTGATTTCAGTTCCTAAATTGATTTTGGATGGATATTCTATTTTTTTAATGACAGAGTTGTTATAATAAGGTGTAAGGAGATTATCTGTTCTGGTGCATTGATAGGAAATTTATACACTCTTGAACCAAAAACTCTCACGATGCAAATATAAATAAATAACTCATCTTCTAAATCTAATAAGAGAAAAGAACCTTCAAAAATGAACCAAACATATCTTTGGCATCTAAGGTTAGGTCATATTAACCTGAGTAGAATTCAAAGGTTGATAGTTGATGAACCTTTGGGCTCATTGATGGTGGAAGATTTCCCAACCTACGAATCTTGCTTGGAAGGTAAAATGACCAAGAGGCCTTTTAAGGCCAAGGGGTATAGAACCAAAGATGTGTTGGAATTGGTTCATTCTGATTTGTGTGGTCCTTTGTCTATCCAGGCTAGAGGTGATTTTGTATATTTCGTCTCTTTTATAGATGATTATTCAAGATATGGATACATTTACTTGATGCGCTGCAAGTCTGAACGCTTTGACAAGTTCAAAGAATTCAAGGTTGATGTGAAGAAACGTCAAGGTAAAAGTAGTAAAACACTACGATTTGATCGTGGTGGTGAGTACATCTTGGGAGAGTTTAGGAGTTACATATCAGAGGCTAGGATTCAATCCCAACTGTCTGCACCTGGTACACCCCAACAAAATGGTGTGGCAGAGCAAAGGAATAAGACTCTTATGGAGATGGTTAGATAGATGATGAGTTATTCTGAGTTACCAGATTCGTTGTGGGGGTATGCTATGGAAACGACAGTCTATATTCTGAACTTGTACCATCTAAATCAGTACCTTCTATTCCCATAGAATTGTGGACTCGGCGAAAGCCTAGTCTGAGACATATTCGGATTTGGGGTAACTTGGTACCATCTATATGCTGAAGGGAGATGCTGGTAAGTTGGAAACTCGTACAGAAATACGCTTGTTCGTAGGATATCTTAGAGGAATGAAAGGTGATTTATTCCAAAGTCCTCGAAATCTGTGGGTGATCGTTAGTACGAACGCTCAATTTTTAGAGGAAGACTATGTGATGAACCACAAACCCATGAGCAAGATTATTCTGGAGGAATTAAGAGGGGAAGTCACTACTTCTGTACCAACGGTACAAGAGGACATACCACAAGTGAATGTACCATGTGTCACAGAGGATACATTGGTGATACCTCATCGTAGTGGAAGGGTTATTAGACAACTTGATAGATTTATGTTCTTGGAAGAATCTTCTGATTTGATCCCTGGCGAACATGAACCTGATCCCTGGACATATGACGAGGCGATCCAAGATAAAGATACGGTATCTTGGTAAAGGGCGATGAATTCTGAGATAGAATCTATGGATTCAAATCAGGTGTGGGAGCTAGTAGAACCACCAAATGGTATAAAAGCCATTGGATGCAAGTGGATCTACAAAAGAAAGAGAGGATCAGACAGGAAGGTAGAGACCTTCAAAGCAAGGCATGTTGCGAAAGGGTATACTCAAAAAGAGGGATCAATTATGAGGAGACTTTTTCGCAGGTAGACATGCTTAAGTCTATCCGGATTCTCTTGTCTATTGCTGCTCATATGGATTATGAGGTTTAGAAGATGGATGTCAAGATAGCTTTCCTTAATGGAAGTCTTGAAGAAAACATCTATATGGAGCAAACAAAGGGATTCATTGCAAAGGGCAAAGAGCATCTTTTGTGCAAGCTTAATCAGTCCATTTATGGATTGAAGCAAGCATCGAGATCTTGGAAAATCTACTTTGATGAGGTAATCCAGTCATATGGATTTATTCAAAGTCTGGATGAGTGTTGTGTATAAAAGAGATGTGACGGAAATGTAGTGGTATTTCATGTACTATACATAGATGACATTTTGCTCATTAGCAACAATGTCAAAGTGTTATCAGACGTAAGGGTATGGTTGTCCAAACAATTTGATATGAAGAACATGGGAGAAGTGGGACACATCCTTGGGATCAAGGTTATAAGGGATCGCAAGAAAAGGATGTTGTGCTTATCTCAAGCTTCATACATAGACACTATTCTAGCTCGTTTTAGCATGCAGAACTCCAAGAAAGGTTTTCTACCTTTTTGGCATGGAGTACCTTTATCTAAAGAGATGTGTCCTAAAACATCAAAGGAGATAGAGGAGATGATGGTGGTTCCTTATGCTTCGATGGTAGGAAGCCTCATGTATGCTATGTTATGTATGAGACAAGATATCTGCTTTGCCGTGGGCATGATTTGCAAATATCAGAGTAATCTAGTACAGGGACATTGGACTGCGGTAAAACATATATTGAAGTACTTGAGAAGGACTAGGGATTATATGCTGGTATACCAGGCAGATTAATTACTCCCTATGGGTTACACAGATTCTGACTTCCAATCAGATAGGGATAACAGTAAGTCTACCTCAGGTTGTTTGTTTACTTTGGGAGGTGGATCCATTATATGGAGGAGTGTCAAGCAGAAATGTGTGGCGAACTTTACCATGGAAGCTGTGTAGAAGATTCGGTGATCGGTAGAGGGGGGGGGGGGTGAATAGCGCGTTGGATGCGTAGATGGAATTTGTTAGCATTTGATCGTCTACGATCTTGTTAGCACAACGTAATGATAATAACAAATATAACCAACAAGATTCACAACCACAAAGCGAGATATAACGTGGTTCGGAACCGAACGGTTCCTACTCCACGGATCGAGTTCTAAAGAGCTCTAGTGATGCCACAAACACCACTAAATAATAAACTCCTTCTTAAAAACACGTCGAAGGCGGAGAAACCTCTTGCAAGTCATTACAAAAGAAATACACGAAAATACAAGAAAAATACAAAGAAATGTAAAGAGCACTTTACAATCTAGGGTTTTTGAGCGCTTGCTTGTCGATTGCTTGGATGAGCTTGAAGGACCCTGAAATGCACCTACAATTCGCCTTAAAATCGCATCACTAAAGCTACCAAAGAACCAATGTCGGAATCTCTACGAATAGCTTCCTTTTAACCTGCATAGGGCTGGATTTACGCATGACAGTCAACTGGCAACACTGTTGTCGTGAGACAACAACTCGATCCACGCTGGAAAAATTCCAACGGATCTCTTGGTAGTCGACTGATGATATCACCAGATTGCTAACGTCCATAGTCGACTGCCCAGTCGGCTACGAAGCGTTCTGTGGTCACAATTGAAAAATCCCGTCCAGTAGTCGATTGCCATCCATGGCAGTCGACTTCCATCAGTCGACTGTTAAGGCATTTTCAGCCCTTAACTGGCAGTCGAACTCTAGTCGACTTAGGGCAGTCGAACCGACCATATTGCCAATCGACTGCCAACCGCAAAACATGAGGTTTTAACCCAAGTATGGTGCCCCCATACTTGCTAAACCACTCTTAGCCTAGAACTAAGCCTTCTAGCCATCTTCGTCGGCCTCGCACCTATTGAATCCCTCCAAGTCATCAATAACTTGTTCATCTATATGCTAGCCTTCAGGTGCTTCCATTGGCTATGTCATGCTAAATGGTCTCTACACCGCCAAGGCATATTGGACTTACGCTGCCAAGACTCCGCTTGGACTTTACGCCACCAACCATTGGACTTATGCTGCCAAGACTCCCGCTTGGACTTTACGCCGCCAATATCAAACCCCTTGGACTTCTCAAATGCCAAGTACTCATGACTTGGACTTTCACCGCCAAGACTACACCCTTGGACCTACATGGCCAAGACTACACCCTCGGACTTTCCAAATGCCAAGACTCAAGCTTGGACTTTCCCTTGCCAACCCATGTTGGACTTTCCATGCCAAGACCCATGCTTGGACTTTCTTCATCACATGGTCAACCCTAGTCAACCATCAAAATCCCCTTGAGTCAAACTCGAGTCCGGTCAATCATGACCCGGGTCGAATGCTCCAACAATCTCCCTAAAACATTATCAGGCATCAATGTCAAACCTTCATGTCAAACATTAAAACTTCGCTTGAGTCAAACTCGAGTCCGGTCAATCGTGACATGGGTCGATTGCACCAACAATATCCCCCTTTTTGATGTTTGACAAAACCACATACCTTTGAGTTAGAACACTAACTCAAATCTTCTTACCAATTATCCCAAATTGGTAATCCCATAAATATTTTCCCAAACATTCTCCCCAAACATTCTCCCCCTTTTTGACTAACATAAAAAAGGTTCTCTCCAAGGAGGTCAATGTCTCATGTCCCAATGAGATCTTACAATCTCCCCCTTGGTCCAAAAATACCTAGGATGACTACAATCTTCCTAGTGATAAGTCCCATATCAATGAAGAAAGACAATCCTACACACTCTCCCAATTCTCAAATTGGGTATCTTAAAATCCCATTTTTCCCCCTCGAGAGGAAAAGTACCATCCATCATCCCAAGATTGATACCTCCCCCTAAAGGCTTGCTCCCCCTTGACCATTGCACCAACAATGTCCTTGGGAAGTCCCTAAGCCAATAGAAACTCTAAACCATCAAAAATAAGGTCTAAAGTTCAACATTGAGCTTTTCCATACCTTAAATTTGATACATCACCCTAACACCTTTCCTAATCCATATCCAATGGATTTTCACCCTTCATAATGCTTCCCAAAGCATATCCTAGGGTTAAGAGTGGTTAGGGAACTTTACCGTAGATGAAAACGGGCTAAAAAATCTTGTTTTCCCCAAAATCAGCCTGTAGTTGACTACTTACAATTATTAGTCGAACTGCCCTTCATCAGTCGACTGCCATCAAGCGGCAGTCGACTAATAACTAAAACTGCCCAAATTCAATTTCAGAAATCGAGTTTTGAAAAAGCATAAGTAATTCTACATATTTTAAAAAATCTTGAAAATTCATATGTATATTACTTATAAGCAATATAATGGGTGAAAAATATTTGAAAAAAATATTTTACCCATAAATTAATGAAATTGACACAAAGTTCAAAAGTGAAGAAAAATTTAAATGTTTTAGCTCACTTTGTATCAACTTTATCAATGGTGATTGCTATCAAAAGATAGACTTCACCAAGGTTTTCTAAAAGGATTTTAAAATAGTTTTAAAACCTTATATTAGATCATATTCTTTGGGCTTAATGTACATGACTTATACACTAGCTTTCCCAATGATCCACAATTACGATAAGATGAGTTTTAGTTCATCTAGATGCAAAAATTATGCACCTTGAACTTAACTCATATCCTAGCATCTCACATGTATATAGGGTGTACAAAACACACACAAGTCAATGTGATGTGAGATGTGAGTTTTGTGAAGGGGATCGATCGGTGTGTATTGGCCAACTAGAGGGGGGTGAATAACCCTCAATCGTTCGATGGTGGAATTCGTTCGTTTTCGTCGCGTTGCTTTCCTACGATTGTCGTTAGCGCAGCGGAATACTAATACAAATATGAATACTAATAACAAATAAGCATACACAAACATACACGATATACGTGGTTCGGAACCGAATGGTTCCTACTCCATGGGCGAGCTCTCCGAGCTCTAGTTATGAGCACGACACTAACTAATCTCCTTCTCGACTACACATCGGAGGTGGAGAAACCTCTCACAAGCTATTACAACAAGTAATATATGAAATACAAGCAATACAAAGACAAATATGAACTACACGTAAAGAACACTTTACAATGCTTGCTTTGAACCCTTTGCTTGTAGCTTGCTTTAGATGGCTCTTGAAGGTCTGGAATGCAGCAGCAATTCCCCTCCAATAGCTTCACAAAAGTCTTGGTGAAATCCTCCCACTTGAGCTCCATTTATAACCTGCATCAAGCTATTTTCGGATCAGCAATGACCGCCAAAAGGCCCCCGATCGCCTCAAGAATCGTTGTCTCACAACGTTGATCCACGCTGGACAAGTTCCAACGGATTCCTACCACCGATCGCCATAGTCGACCGCCCAAATACCACTGAGCGTTTTGTGCTAACGACATTCCCATCAGTCAACTGCCAAGCATAAAACTTGCAGTGTAACACCAGTCGAACCCTAGTCAACTTGGACCAGTTGACTGACACCTATGCCAGTCGACTACTTTCGGGCAAAACCTCAAACACCAAGTTATTTGAGCATTCGACCGTCGGGTAAACCCTCAAACATCAAGTTTGAGCCTCCGACACTCAGTCTTAGACACTTGGCCAAGTCCACATCATCCCTCATGGAGTTCCCCACCGAAGCTCTCTTCCCTCGGCCTACGTCCCTCGGATGCGCCAAGCGCACGGCTTCGCAACGCCATCCTTCGCGTCTCATGCCCTCGAAGTATGCTTCCCTTGGGCCTCACTCCATTCACTCCTTGTCCGGCAGTCTCTCGGATGCACCAAGCGTATGACTTCGCAATGCCATCCTTCACCGACTCAAGGACCCTGAGCCTAGTGAACTTACCAAGTCCTCAAGACTTCCCACATGCACCAAGCGCACGGTTTCGCAATGCATTTCTTACCAAGCACCAAGTGCACGGCTTCACAATGCTTTGGACTTTTCCCACACCAAGCTCTATGCTTGGATTTTCCATGCCAACCCCATGTTGGACTTTCCCATGACAATCCCATGTCATGAGTTTTGTCTATCATCAAAATACTATCAAGGTACTGCTCGAGTCAAACTTGAGTCAACCTTGGCTGATTGCACCAACAATCTCCCCTTTTTGATGATTGACAAAACTACCATCTCAAGTTTTCCAATTCTCACATCCCAAATGAGAATTCCAAACCTAATTGGTAACTTGGTAACTTCTCCCTCTTTTTGACACTAAATCAAAAAGGTCCTCCCCAAGGGTATGAATGTCTTATATCCCAATGAGATCTTACAATCTCTCCCTTGGAGGAACACATGCCTACAATCTTTCTAGTGATCCCATATCACTTAAAGAGAGGCAACCCAATTTTCCTCCCATGAGGAAATACACATCCATCTTCCCATGATGGATACCTCCCCCTAGAGGCTTGCTCCCCCTTGACCATTGCACCAATAATGTCCTTGGAGAGTCCCTAAGCCAATAGGAACATTTAACCAATCAAAATTAAGGCAAAGTTCAACAATGAACTCTCTTCCACCTTAAAATTGATACTCTTTCTAAACCCTTCTCCTAATCCATGTCCAATGGATTTCCACCCTTTCTAATGCTCTCCCAAGCATATCCTAGGCTTAGGAGTGGTTAGGGGACCTTAACCTAGCTGAACATGGGCCTAACCAACAAGATTTACTCAGATCATTGGGCAATGATCAAATTCAAAAAATCAACATTTGCCACACCATTAGTCGATCGCCACCATGGCAATGATCGATAATCTACATTTGTAGTTTTTTGAATTTCAAAAATGACTTTCCGAAATTCATAAGTAAATAAACATAGTTTTAAAAATCTTGAAATTTGGTATGTATATTACTTATCACAATCTTTATGGGTGAAGAATATTAGAAAATTATTTTACCCACTAAATTAAGAGATTGACCCAAAGTCCAAAAGTTAAGAAAAGCTTCAATAAAGAGCCCTCTTATTCAATGGTGATAGCTATCAAAAGATAGGCTTCACCAAGGTTTTTCAAAATATTTTTGAAACCTTTAATCCCTTTTTCCTAAACATCTCACTTGTATCTAGATGTGTAAAACACATACAAGTCAAGTTTTTAGTGAGATGTGTGTTTTTGTTCTTTTAATGGTTTCATGCATATTTCTAGGCAATATTATTTGATTCCCATCAAATCATGCTATAGTCCTTAATTTCATTTTAGTTATATGCATGAAGATGATTATGGCACAAATATAATATAGATAAAAGCATATGCCAAAATCATGATGTCATGACATGTAAGAGACATCTAAGCATACATGACATCTAAAAATAGTTCTAAACATGATAATGACATTTTTATAGATAAAAATGAAAATGATGTCATGACATGACAAGGCAAACAAATCATGGCAAATAAAAATATGCTAAGGTATAGAATACCTAAGTGTTGAATCCAAATTGCCATTTCTAGGGTTAAGTCTATTTTTGCCTTAATCCCATTTATCCCCCTAGTGTGCCATAAACCCAAAATTGCACACCAATACCTCTAAGACCTAATTGTGCCAATTTAATCATTTTTTAACTTCTCAAAGCATATTGGCACATCCTAATGTGTCAACTCACAATGGTTAGGTTAACTACCCATCCACTTAGGGTTGACACACCCTAACCCATTTAGCGTGAATCGATCACGCTCCTAGGAACCCAATACATATTGGAGCTCCTTGGGTTAACAAGGTATTCTCTAGGGATAACTTTCCTAGATACCTTTCTAATGACCCTTTTAGGCTTTAAAGCCATAGTCTTTTGGGTCTTTCCTAGGTCAACTCTAGAGGTGACTTCTCCTTTAACCTTCCTAGTGGTTACATTTGATTTCTTTGAGGTCTTAGCCACTAGACACATACCATGGCTAGACTTAGGGATGGATTCCCTATTAGCCTTGATTTTTCTAGACCTAGAAATAGTTCCATAATCAAATGGAACATTATGATAAGTCTTCTTGGGCTTAGGTTTGTGACCCAAACCTTCCTTGCCCTTAGACCGTTTTTCAACCTTAGGTCTTGACTTTTGGGCATTTGACCCTTTAACCGAATTTGTGATTATTGCTAGGGTCTTCTCAAGTTTTTCTAGCCTTGACCTCAAGGCTTGGTTTTCTAGCTCTAATTTTCCCAATTTTTAATTTTCACTTATCTTTTGGGAAATATTCTTCTTCTTAGGCATGTGTCTACCCTTCTTAGGGTTAATGCCTAGATTTTCTTCTATTCTCCTAATGGACTCCTTTGGTAAGATATTTCTAGAATTATGAGTCCTAGGTTTGTCCTTAGTTACATGAACATGCTTGGCGCCTAGGCAAAAATATTTATTTCTACTAGCATGCTTTTCATTAATAATAGCAAGAGAGCTAAAATAGTTTTTAGCATGCTTTTTAATTCTAGGAATTGAAGGTGCATTAACTAAATGTACCTTAGGGTTAGCTTTTGAGGCTCCCCCTACATGAGATACACCTTCTTGCCCTTTCTTCCTCCCCCTAGGGCATTGGCTTCGGTAGTGCCCCCTTTGGTTGCATTTGAAGTACACAATGTACTCTTTGCTCTTAATTGAGGGGACTCCGACATCCTTTGACTTTTGGTGCCGATGCCTTTTCCTTAGCCAATTTAGGGCATTTGCTCTTGTAATGCCCTTTCTCCCTACACTCAAAGCATATTATGTGATTTTTATTTAAAATAATAACACTTGAGTTACCTAGGGAGGTGGTGGAGGCCTCTTCACTTCTTCCGGAGGTAGAAGCTTCATTTTGATCTTGCTCCGGAATAGAAACTCTTTCCTCCCCCTCAATGCTAGAGGTGGAGGTCTCCACCAAATCATCCACATCTTCGAATGTAGATGCCAATTCTTCCACGACATTCTCCTCTACTTGTGTCAGTTGGGAATTTTCTTGGAATTTCATTACTTTATCCCATAATTCCTTTGCATTCCTAAAATTACCCAACCTAGACCAAATATTGTTAGGAATCAAATCACTAAGTAATTCGATTACCTTGATATTTGTCTCGAAGTCCTTGATTTGGTCTTGGGTCCACCTTGACTTCTCAATTTGCCTATTTCTTTCATCCCTAGGCAACTCGAAACCATTTTCTAAGATTAGCATAAAATCAAAATCGGTTTCTAGATATACCTCCATTTTTCTTCTCCACCATAGAAAATCTCCTTCGAACTTTGGTGGTTGAATGTTGTAGTGGTTAGTCCTCAACAAGCGCCATGGCTCTGATACCACTTGAAGGGGATCGATCGGTGTGTATTGGCTGGCTAGGGGGGATGAATAGCCCTCAATCGTTCGATGGTGGAATTCGTTCGTTCTTGTTGCATTGCTTTCCTACGATTGTCGTTAGCGCAGCGGAATACTAATACAAATATGAATACTAACAACAAATAAGCATACACAAACACAAACGATATACGTGGTTCGGAACCGAATGATTCCTACTCCACGGGCGAACTCTCCGAGCTCTAGTTATGCGCACGACACTAACTAATCTCCTTCTCGACTACACGTCGGAGGTGGAGAAACCTCTCAAAAGCTATTACAACAAGTAATATATGAAATACAAGCAATACAAAGACAAATACGAAATACACGTAAAGAACACTTTACAATGCTTGCTTTGAACCCTTTGCTTGTAGCTTGCTTTAGATGGCTCTTGAAGGTCTGGAATGCAGCAGCAATTCCCCTCCAATAGCTTCACAAAAGTCTTGGCAAAATCCTCCCACTTGAGCTCCATTTATAACCTGCATCAAGCTATTTTCGCAACCAGCAATCGACTGCCAAAAAGCCCCAGTCGACTGCCCCTGTAACCGTTGTCTCACAACGGCCAGATCAACGTTGGACAAGTTCCAACGGATCTGCTACCAGTCGACTTCTAGTCCATGGCAGTCGACTGGTGACCTAGTAGTCAACTGCCTAGTCGGCTATGGAGCGTTCTGTGCTCACGACATTCCCATTAGTCGACTGCCATGTTGGTGTAGGGGCACCATATAATCGAACCTGTGTTTTGATTATGACAAAGACACAAAGTTAAGTTTACATTGTTATCTCACGAGCTAAATCGAGTGTGCAGAAAAGTACTAAAGCTAGAGCTGAAGGCTAGCGACACCTGGAGGAAGCCGCGGTGGTCGAGCGACACTCGAGTGACTTCGGAGGGAGCTGAAGGAATTGAGTGGAAGGCCGGAAGCGAAAGCGACACAGTAAGAATCAAGGTAAGCTCGTGTGAGTGAGAGATGGTAATGTCGTGTCCTCTGTACGGGGACGATAGTAGGCGGCGATCCGACTAAGACTTCTTGTGAATGGTCTAGGTCGAGATCGGACGGTTAGAAACCGTCGTATTTATCATTTTTCGAGCTAATCTCTCACTGCAGGGAAGTGGTCAGCCGACAATGATCGCTGGACATGGGGCGGCCGATCGATGCTCATCGTCGATCGATGGGAGGCATCACCGATCCGATGGCGACGAATCAACCCTTGCGCTAGATCAAAACAGATAAGGTTTGACACGGCCACTTCACGATAAAATTTATACAACTTCGTGATCTGTTCCGAAATATGAGGAGACAAATTCAGAGGCCAAAATCTATAAAAGGAGGAGAGGATTTCAACTCCAAACAACATCAAGTTTATTCATCAAGTGCTCCTATAACGCCAATTCTCCAACACCGTCATAACGCCGAAGCGACAACAAGTTCAGATCTTCTTCGTCTGCAGCAGCATCTAGTAATATATTTTCATATTGTATTCGTTGTTTTTTCGTAATGAGGTGAGGTAGGCTTGTTGCCTCTCCCTCGTACATTCGGTTTTGTGATCGTTGTCTCCTACCTCCAATGAGGAGGAGACGTTATAGTGCTTTGCCCTCTGTACGCGGTCTAGGACCGATAGGGCCTTGGAGTAGCAACCGTTGGGTTGTGAACAAAGTAAAAATAAACTTGTCTTCTTATTTTTCCGTTGTGTCTACTCGTGTTTTAACAAACGTAAACGAACGAAAAGAAATTCTACACTTGCTATTCACCCCCCCTCTAGTGATGCTTCTCGATCCAACATGCCATCCCTCGGCAATTGACTGCTATCGACATCAGTCGACTGCCAAACACAAAACCTCCAGTCTAACACCAGTCGAACCCTAGTCGACTTGGACCAGTTGACTGACACCTATGTCAGTCGACTGCTGTCGGGCAAAACCTCAAACACCAAGTTGTTTGAGCATCCGACCGTCGGGTAAACCCTCAAACATCAAGTTTGAGCCTCCGACACTCAGTCTTAGCCACTTGGCCAAGTCCACATCATCCCTCATGGAGTTCCCCACCGAAGCTCTCTTCCCTCGGCCTACGTCCCTCGGATGCACCAAGCGCATGACTTTACAATGCTATCCTTCGCGTCTCATGCCCTCGAAGTATGCTTCCCTTGGGCCTCACTCCATTCACTCCCCGTCCGACGGTCCCTCAGATGTACCAAGCACACAACTTCGCAATGCCATCCTTCACCGACTCCAGGACCCCGAGCCTAGTGAACTTACAAAGTCCTCAAGACTTCCCACATGCACCAAGCGCACGACTTCGCAATGCATTTCTCACCAAGCATCAAGTGCACGGCTTCGCAATGCTTTGGACTTTTCCCACACCAAGCTCCATGCTTGGATTTTCCATGCCAACCCCATGTTGGACTTTCCCATGACAATCCCATGTCATGAGTTTTGTCTATCATCAAAATACTATCAAGGTACTGTTCGAGTCAAACTCGAGTCAACCTGGGCCGATTGCACCAACATTTTGTTCATCCTAATCTAGGGTTTCATGTATTTTTCTAAGGCAACCCTACTTGATTCCCTTATAAATGAGACTTCAAGTCATGCCATTGTCCTTGAGTCAATTTTAATCAAATTAAATGCATGAATGATCATGACATAAATGATAACATAAATAAAGCATGGCCAATTATCATGATGTTATGACATATGATATAATCTAAAAACACATGACATTAAACCTTAATCCTAAATATGATCATGACATATTAAATGATTAAAAATAAATATGATGTCATGGCATGTTATATGGCAAACAAGGCATGACAAACAAGATGTATAGGTATAACAATACCTAAAATTTAATATTAACTGCCATTTGATATAATTAAGTATATTTTGCCATATTATCCAAATTTCTCAAAATGTGCTAACAACCCAAAATGGCACACCAAGACCTCTAAACCTAAATTGTGCCAATTTAATTGATTTTTCATAATTCCCAAAATATATTAGCACACCGTAAAATATTTTAGGATTAAAAATCAAATCTATTTCCAAGATACCCATAACCTTGGAAATGACCTAAAGTGTCACTTTTACCATGGTTAGGTTAACTATCTATCCATTTAAAGTTGGCACACCTAAACCCATCTAGCGTGAATCAATCATGCTCTTAGGAACCCAAAACCTATTTGAGCTCCTAGGGTTTACTAGGTATTCTCCTAGGGTTTACTAGGTATTCTCCTAGGGTTTACTCGGTATTTCTTAGGGATAACCTCCCTAGATACCCTCCTAATGACTCTTCTAGGCTTGTTAGCCTTGGTCATTTGGGTCTTGCCATGGTAAACTTTAGGGGTGACTCCCTTTGTAACCTTCTTAATGGTCACCCTAGGTTTCTTCGAAACCCTAGCCACTAGGCACCTACCTTGGTCAACCTTAGAGATGACTTCCCTATTGACCTTGACTTTCCTAGACGTAGTTTGTGTTCCATAATCAAATGGAACACTATGATAAGTCACCTTAGGCCGAGGTTTGTGACCTAAACCTTTCTTGCCCTTGGTTGACTCTTGTCTCATATGCCCTAGGTTTTGACTTTGACTTCTAGACCCTAGAGTTTGACCATTTGCCCCTTTTATTTGGTTTTGTATAATCTTAAGGGTCTTCTCAAGTTTCTCAAGCCTTGTCCTCAAGGCTTGATTTTCAACCTCTAATTGCCCAATTTTTGAATTTTGATTTAATCCTTGGGCATGGTTCTTCCTAGGCATATGCCTAGTCCATTTGGGATTAAAACCTAGGTGCTCTTGTACCTTTTTAATTGTCTCCCTAGGTAGAATTGGTCTAGAATTATGTGACCTAGATTTTTCTTTAGATAAATTTGTTTTAGGGACATTAGTCCCAAATTTCTCCTTATTCCTAAGGTTGACCTTCTTAGCTCCTAAACAATATTCATTGTTCCTAGCATGCTTTTCATGTACAATAGCAAGATTGTTAAAATTATTCCTAGCATTCATTTTGACATTTAAGCTAGATGGTGCATTATTAAAATATATCTTAGGGTTAGCCTTAGCTCCCCCTACATGTGATGCTCCTTCTTGGGTCTTTTTCTTCCCCTTTTGACATTGACTCCGGAATGTCCCTTTTGATGGCATTTGAAGCACACCACGTGCTCCTTGCTCTTCTTGGTGGGGACTCTGGCTTCATTTGACTTCTCTTGACTTTTAGGTGCCGGTGGAGTCTTGTTTACTCTTTTTGGACACTTGCTTTTATAGTGGACATTTTCTCTACACTCAAAACATATTATATGCATTTTATTATTGACACATATGTTTGAGTTACCTAGGTCCATGGTAGAAGACTCTTGAGCTTGTTCATCTTCTCGACCGGAGGTTGATGATTCCTCTTGAGGTTGCTCCGGTGTAGATGCTCTAATCTCCTCCCCCTCAATTCTAGAGGTGAAGGCTTCTCCTACTTATTCCTCTTCTTCCACCGATCCCGATCCGGATGTTGATTCTCCATCAACTTCTGAATCATCACTTTCTTGTGATGAGGATGATGTGTTCTCTTCTTCGGTCTCCTCCTCCAACTGAGCCGATGAGCACTCTTGTTCGTTGGGCTCCTCATGGAATCTTGCCAACTTATTCCATAGCTCCTTGGCATCCATGTAATCTCCTAGCCTAGACAAAACATCATTAGGTATCAAATCTTCTAAAAGTTTTGTTACCTTGGCTTCGGTTTTGAACTTGAGACGTTGCTCTTGTGTCCACTTCTTCAACTTTAAGACATTTCCCTTCTTATCTCTAGGAGGTTCAAAGCCTTCCATTATGATGAACCAATCTTCTATGTCCATCATCAAAAAGATCTCCATTCTTGCCCTCCATGCCGAGAAATCTTCTTGGTCATATGGTGGCAGTGTGTTTATGTCCCATCCTAGTTTCTCTTGAAATTCTGTGTTCTTCCTCTAGCGGTTTGCTCCCGACGGTTAGTCCGTAGAAGAGCTCCTATCTCTGATACCAATTGTAGAAGATTCGGTGATCGCTAGAGGGGGGTGAATAGCGCGTTGGATGCGTAGATGGAATTTTTTGTGTTTGATCATCTACAATCTTGTTAGCGCAGCGGTTTGATAATAAAAAATATAAACAACCACAATGCGAGATATAATGTGGTTCAGAACCGAACAGTTCCTACTCTACGGATCGAGCTCTAGCGATGCCACAAACACCACTAAACAATAAACTCCTTCTCGACAACATGTCAGAGGCGGAGAAACCTCTTACAAGTGATTACAAAAGCAATACATGAAAATACAAGGAAAATACAAAGAAATGTAAAGAGCACTTTACAATCTAGGGTTTTTGAGCGCTTGTTTGTCGGTTGCTTGGATGAGCTTGAAGGACCCTGAAATGCACCTGCAATTCACCTTCAAATTGCCTCACCAAAGATCCCAAAGAATCAATGTCGGAATCTCTACGAATAGCTTCCTTTTAACCTACATAAGGATGATTTCCGCCTGGTAGTCGACTGCCAACACTATTTTCGTGAGACAACGGCTTGATCAATGCTGGAAAAATTCCAATGGATCTCTTGGCAGTCGACTTCTGACATCACCAGTCGACTGCTAACGTTCGTAGTCGACTGCCCAATCGGCTATGATGCGTTCTGTGGTCGCGGCCGAAAAACCCCATCCAGTAGTCGACTGCCATCCATGGCAGTCGACTCCCATCAGTTAACTGACCCAATGATCAGTCGACTGCTAAGGCATTTTCAGCTCTTAACTGGCAGTCAAACTCTAGTCGATTCAGGGAAGTCGAACTGACCATATTGCCAGTCGACTGCCAACCTCAAACATGAGGTTTTAACCCGAGTATGGTGCCCCCATACTTGCTAGACCACCACTAGCTTAGACCTAAGCCTTCTAGCCACCTCCGTCGGCCTCGCGCCTATCGAATCCCTCCAAGTCATCCATGACTTGTTCATCCATACGCTAGCCTTCAGGTGCTTCCATTGGCTATGTCATGCTAAACGGTGTCTACACCACCAAGGCACATTGGACTTATGTTGCCAAGACTCCGCTTGGACTTTACACCACCAACCATTGGACTTATGCTACCAAGACTCTCGCTTGGACTTTACGCCGCCAATATCAAACCCCTTGGACTTCTCAAATGCCAAGTACTCATGACTTGGACTTTCACCACCAAGACTACACCCTTGGACTTACGTGGCCAAGACTACACCCTTGGACTTTCCAAATGCCAAGACTCAAGCTTAGACTTTCCCTTGCCAACCCATGTTGGACTTTCCATGCCAAGACCCATGCTTGGACTTTCTTCATCACATGGTCAACCCTAGTCAACCTTCTAAATCCCCTCGAGTCAAACTCAAGTCTGGTCAATCATGACCCAGGTCGATTGCTCCAACAATCTCCCCAAAATATTATCAGACATCAATGTTAAACATCAATGTCAAACCTCAAAACATCGCTTGAGTCAAACTTGAGTCCAGTCAATTGTGACCTGGGTTGATTGCACCAACAAGCTGAGTATGTGGCAACCTCTGAGGCAACCAAAGAAGGTGTATGGCTCAGGATCTTCTTGATGGACTTGGATGTGATTTCTGGTTTGCCCAAAACTATCACAATTTATTGTGATAATAGTGGTGCAGTTGTAAACTCGAAGGAACCATGAGCCCATAAGTCAAGTAAACACATAGAGAACAAGTACCACCAGATACAAGAGATCGTAAAGTGAGGAGAAGTTGTTGTCGCCTAGATTGCATCAAAGGATAACCTAGCAGATACTTTCACTAAGGCCCTTCCAATGAGAGCTTTTGATAGGCATGTGGAGGGAATGGAAATTAGATGTATGCCAGTTTGATTATAACATAGTCTTTTAGTATAAGTGGGAGATTGTTGGGATATATACTGAAAGCCTAGCTCTTTGTATGAACATCTTCATTTTGAAATAAGAATCACATGATCATTGTTTGCATTTTATATTTAAGGATATTGTCTGATACTTTACATTGTAGATAACATGGTGTGTGGTGTCGCACAGAAGATCATGTTATCTGTATTTTGTAGAGTATAAGTGGAGGCTCACAACCAAGATGGTTTTGGACAAACCATTGGCATGGTTGTAGTGCAATTTTGTATTAGTTTATCTTGACCATAGAATTACACTACTACACTTTGTGTGTATTGAGTAGTACCATTTTAGAGGTGATTCAATTTATACTCACTATATAATTGAATCAGACCTCAGATATGTTAGTGCAATCAACCCTTGATATGGTTTTGATGTGTGTGGCAAAGGGTTTAAGTTAGGATGTGTGGATTTGATATGTGCGTTGGAGTCTTGCAGGACTTAGTAATTCACACATGGAGCCTTGGCGAGTTTCACATCTCATGACTCGGTCCTTGAGTCGGTGAAGGATGGTTTTGCGGAAGCCGTGCGCTTGGAGCATCCGAGGGACCGTCGGACGAGGAGCTTGGAGTGAAGCCGGAGGAAGTAGACTTCAGGGCGAGATGCGAAGGATGGCGCTGCAGAGCCGTGCGCTTGGCGCATCTGAGGGACGTGGCTGGACGAAGAGAACTTCGAAGGCGAGGGACTCCGAGGGATGAGAGTGAGCAAATGTAACCTCGGAAGGGGTAGTGCTCTTAGGTGAAACTTAGCCATTTGACAAAGTGTCGGATGGGATTTCCCAACATCAGTTGACTACCATGTTATGGTAGTCGACTACTCTAAGTCGACTGTGACTCGACTAGTGTTCGAGTCTAGTTCAAGTGCCAATAGTCGACTGCCATGGATTGGGAGTCGACTGCGAGACCACCAGTCGACTGATGAAGGTATCAATCGACTGGTCGCAAGTGTTCCGAGCACAGAATGGAGTCGAGCTTGCGAGCACTCGATTGATCGGAGCATCAATCGACTGATGGCAATATCAGTCGACTGATGATGGTGTCGTTGGATGAAATCCAATGTGGAAAGTAGGCGTTATTGGTAATCTGCAGGATCACCGATCGCTCAGTGGGGCATCAAGAAACCCTCTTCCTCTATAAAGAGGAAGGGTGTGGGGCTTTGGGGGCCTAATGCTTATGCTCTAACCTTCTCCCAAAGTGCCCTAAAGAATTCCTACTCTTCTTACTTGCTATTATTCCATTCTATTGTAAGAAGAGGGATTGTAAAGAGGTTACCTCCACCTAGCTTGGTACAAAGGAGAGAATAGTGAAAGCTTGAGGCGTGATTCACCTTGGACGAATCGGACCATGGATTAGCGGCGTAGCCGTGAACCATGTTACATGCGGTGTTAGCGTTTGTGTCTATTCTTCCTTTGTTTTGTCTTTAATTGTTTGTATTTGCATATTCCGCTTGTGCAAATAGTTTTGTAGATGAGCAACGAATGAACGAATTCCAACGTCTATGACAAAGGCTATTCACCCCCCTCTAGCTGGCCAACATACACATCGATCGATCCCCTACAAGTGGTATCAGAGCCAAGTCGTTTGTCGAGGACTAACCACCGCAACAAACACTTCATCAAGGAATGGCCGGCTCAAACATTCACCCACCAAAGTTTGAAGGAGAATTCTCTTGGTGGAAAAAGAGAATGGAGGTATTTTTTGAAACCAATTTCGAAATTCTTTTAATTATGGAAAACGATTTCGAAATGCCTAGGGATGAAGAAGGGGAGCCATTGGAAAAATCAAGGTGGAGCAAGAGGCAAAGGGAAGAGTACTTGGCGAACTCAAAAGCCAAACATCACCTTTACAACGTACTCCCCCAACAAGAAGTGAATATGATAGGGGAATGCTCTAGTGCCAAGGAGATGTGGGAGAAGCTAGTGGAGCTTCATGAAGGTACCTCGGAGGCCAAGCTTGCAAGGAGAGACCTCCTCCGCTCCCAATTATCAAACATCAAATTAGAAAAGGGAGAAAAGGTAACCTCACTACACTCTAGATTTAAAGAGATAATAATCGGTTTATCTAGTGTAGGAGAGAAGCTTTCAAATAGGGACATGCTCATGAAGGCTATAGATGCCTTTCCCCGGTCCTCAAGATGGAGCTCAATGGTGGACTCTTTTTACATCTCCAAGAACCTAGAAGTTAGCACCTTGGAGGAATTTTTCTCAACTATGGAGCTCCACGAAACAAGGCTCGAAGGAATAGTAGAAGAGCCAAAGTTTCAACCTTCAAGAGGAGTAGCCTTGATGGCTAACAAAGGGAAGAAAAAGATGGAGATTCTCTCCTCCTCCGATGAAGCTTCCTCCTCCTCCTCCATGGATAGCACGGAAGAAGCTTATATGGTAAGGAGGGTAAGGCGTGCATTAAAAGGTTTTAAATTTAATAAATCTAATGATAGGAATAGAAGACCAAGGGGGAAGGTGATTTGCTATAATTGCCAAGGAGAGGGACATATAAGGGATAATTGTCCCCTCCTAAACAAGAGTAAAGAGGAGAGGAGAAGGAAAGAAGAAAAGAAGAAGAAGGGGAGCAAGAAGAAAAAGGAAGATGAGAAGAAGGCCAAAGAAAAGGGAAAGACCAAAGCACTAAAGGCAAAGACATGGGATGATCCTTCTTCCTCATCCTCATCCGAAGAGGAAGAACATGTCTACTCAAACCATGCCCTAATGGCCTTTGACGACCTAGACTCCTCCTCCTCCGAAAATGAAGAATCAAGCACAAGTGAGGAGAGCTCTAGTGAAGGGGGAGCTTCTTCACCATCATCGGAATCGGAAGAAGAGGACATGGAGACTATGGTAACAAACCTCTCACCAAGTAAAATAGTTTCCATGATTTCTAGTCTTACTAAGGATCTATTTAGGGCCAAAAAGAAAAATAAGAGCATGCTAGATCAAATTAAGGATTTAGAAAATAAGCTAGAAAAAGCATGCTTAAATATTAATAATGATACTTCTTCGAGTCATGATAATGCATGCTCACATGAATATAAGTCATTTAATGTTAGTGATGCATGTATGGATGAAAATAGGGCTCTAAGGGAAAAGGTAGATTATTTGACCAAGGCCCTAGAAAAGTTTACAATTGGCTCCAACACTCTTAACATGATCATAGGGAGCCAAAGGGCAAGCTTCAACAAGAAAGGCCTAGGATATAAAGAAAACAAAAATGAAAAGGCCTATAAATGCTTAATTGCTAGGGGTCAAGACAAAAAGAAGGTAATAGCTAGAAAATGGATCCCTAAGGAATTTTTAGTGAACCCCATAGGAAAGAACTTATTTTGGGTTCCTAAATCCATCCTTAAGGGTTAGGAAAACCCTAGGGTAGTCAACCATATGCAATTTACCTATATCATATGTTGGTTGACTTAGGATGGCGGGACAATATTTTTGAAATAGTGTTAGGTGATCATAATGCACCTATAAATAGATAAATCATACTTTAGGTGATATTTGCCTTATTATCATGATGAAATACCTAATGCATGATTATTAATTGATGAATACATGTGTTTCATGGTCATAATATGAAATTCATCCATATATATCTTTATGATCATGTGAGATGTTAGGATGATACTTAACCTTGTATAGAATTGCATGAAAATAATGGTTAAGTATATACAAATACCTTTAGGATGCATCTCACACTCACCATAGGCTACCTTAATTGAAAACATAGCATGGGTGAGATGTTAGGATGATACTCATGGTCCACTAATGCCTATGACATCTAGATGGTCATTTAAGGTATCAAAATAGCAATAATAGACCAATCATGGGGAAGACTTATGTTTAATTCATAGACATATTGCCCAAAGATCATGGTTGGATATTTCATATGTTTTCAAAATAATTTCTTACTTTAAAATCTGTGTGTTCATGTTTTGAAACAATTTAAAGCAAAACTAGGTGTTAAACTTGATACTAACTTGATCCAAAACCTAGTTACTTTTGAAACTTTTGGATTTTTGGCAAATACTTGAAAATATAATGATTTTTCATGGACAACTATTTTTCATTGATAAATATACTTAAAAGAAATATGTTCCCCAAATTTCATGATTTTTTGAATTTTATAGATTTTCTAATGCATTTCTGAAATCCACCTTGAAAATTTGATAAACCCGAAATGCATGTGCTAGTCGACTGGTAGTCTGAACCAGTCGACTGGTCACCTAATAAAATGCCCAGTAACTTCTTTTATCCAATTTTAAGGCATGTTTTGGTTTTTGTTTCTCTCTAAACTTGATGCCATGCTTGTATAAACTTTGTTTAATATTTTTGATGGTGTCAAAGGGGGAGAAAGATATTTGTTTAAGTAAAGGGGGAATGTATTTAGGGGAAGTTTCATGTATTAAGGGGGAGAGTTGCTAATCATGTTATTCACATGCTTTCCTTCCTTAATATTTTATCAAATATTTTTACCTAACTTAAACGGATTGCCACACATCAAAAAGGGGGAGATTGTTAGTGCAATCAACCCTTGATATGGTTTTGATGTGTGTGGCAAAGGGTTTAAGTTAGGATGTGTGGATTTGATATGTGCATTGGAGTCTTGCAGGACTTAGTAATTCGCACATGGAGCCTTGGCGAGTTTCACATCTCATGACTCGGTCCTTGAGTTGGTGAAGGATGGCTTTGCGGAAGCCGTGCGCTTGGAGAATCCGAGGGACCGCCGGACAAGGAACTTGGAGTGAAGCCGGAGGAAGTAGACTTCAGGGAGAGACATGAAGGATGGCACTGCAGAGCCGTGTGCTTGGCGCATCCGAGGGATGTGGCCGGACAAAGACAACTTCGAAGGCGAGGGACTCCGAGGGATGAGAGTGAGCGAATGTAACCTGGGAAGAGGTAGTGCTCTTAGATGAAACTTGGTCATTTGGATAAGTGTCAGATAGAATTTCCCGACATCAATTGACTACCATGTTATGATAGTCGACTACTCTAAGTCGACTGTGACTCGACTAGTGTTCCAGTCCGGTTCAAGTGCCAACAGTCGACTGCCATGGATTGACAGTCGACTACGAGACCACTAGTCGACTGATGAAGGCATCAGTCGACTGATCGCAAGTGTTTCGGGCACAGAATGGAGTCGAGCTCGCGAGAACTCAACTGATTGGAGCATCAGTCGACTGATGGCAATATCAGTCGACTGATGATGGTGTCGTTGGATGAAATCCAATGTGGAAAACAGTCGTTATTGGGCAACGGCTACATGATCAGTCGACTGATCAGGGCATCAGGCGACTAGTCCTGTGTCAACGGGAAGAAACTCTCTTCCTCTATAAAGAGGAAGGGTATGGGGCTTTGGGGGCATAATGCTTATGCTCTAACCTTCTCCCAAAGTTCCCTAAAGAATTCCCACTCTTCTTACTTGTTATTATTCCATTCTATTGTAAGAAGAGGGATTGTAAAGAGGTTACCTCCACCTAGCTTGGTGCAAAGGAGAGAATAGTGAAAGCTTGAGGCGTGATTCACCTTGGACAAATCGGACCGTGGATTAGCGCCGTAGCCGTGAAACACGTTACATGCGGTGTTAGCATTTGTGTCTATTCTTCCTTTGTTTTGTCTTTAATTGTTTGTATTTGCATATTCCGCTTGCGCTAATAGTTTTGTAGACGAGCAACGAACGAACGAATTCCAACGTGTACGACAAAGGCTATTCACGCCCCTCTAGCCGGCCAACATACACATCGATCGATCCCCTACAAGATATTATGGTGCACATGCTCTTAATTATGATATAATAACGTGCACATGTACTTAGTATTTATTTTTTTGATTTACCAATGGACGGGACTTATGTGTTAAGTCGATAAGCCTGGTAAGTTGGGAAATAATATTATTTACATGGTGTGTCGTTGATTATAGGAAGAAACCATATCCTATATATTAGGATGATAATGTCCCCTTGAGGAGCTCATGAAGTTCATCATGTAAATCCTGCAGGTAGACTAGGTCACACATGATGATAAGGATGAGTGGTACTACTCATGGAGTTAGATATTAATTAATTAAATTGTCAGTAATTTAATTAATTAATGGACATTCGATATCTTAAACACGGGGAGATATTTTGTACAAATAATATGTGGAGCTCATATTTAATTATTGGGGTTGGTGAGGTAGATCAATGATGATCCTCTAGTTGAATGTATCATCAATAATGGATCGGGTTATATGTGGTTCGGATTCATTGGGTGGCCAAGATCCAACTCCTCCTCATGGTCCCTATTGTAGCCTATTATAAATACTCATGAAGCGTAGACCTAAATGAGAATTGGAGTTGGCATTGGTGAGGCTTGGGAGGCAAGAAGGTTTTTTGTTTTGCTTCCTAGGGCCAGCGGCAACAAGTTATGCTAGGGTTTGGTTCTTGCATCTCCTTGGCCAGCGCCACCGTCATCCTCTCCATCTCCAATAGCCAGCGCTTCCTCTCCCTCTCCTAGGTTCGACAACAACAAGACTCCCCTCTTCTCTTAGGGTCGGCGGACACCAACTCTTGGAGTTGTGGTGGTTGACACAAGCAAGGAGAAGAGGAGGCTTTGAGTTCGGCACGAGATAGGAGAAGAAGGGAGAGTTTTTCTTCCCTTGTTCGGAGCGAGAAAAGAAGGGAAGATATGTGGTCTAGGAGGCCTTGATTCGCGGAAGATCATCACCCACACGATGTCCAAGAAGAGGATAAAAATACAATAGAAGATCAAGAGGTAAAACAAGAGGTATAATCATGTTTAATATTGATTCTAGTTTTTTTATATTTGACATGTTATTGATTGACATGGACCTGTTAGTAATATATGAGAGATGTCCTAAGGCAATCGCCTTATGTTTGAACCATTTATATGATAAATGAAGATTCACTATTTGAGTATACATGTTTTCATATATTTGATTAGATCTTAAACTCATTTACTGAATGTCCACGATACGATTCACAGCATAAGAGAATTTGTGATTGGATCACAACTAGTGAGTATCTCTACATGTGTAATTGTGATGTATCGAAATTATCCCTAGTTGATGAATTGGTGGATTTGGACACCATTGATTCTGTCGAGACTAGCACGAGGTATACTCCTTGGTGTATCCAAGCAGCTGATTCTCACTGGCTGGAGACATTGTGATGTCCGGAGTTAATCGTGGATGCTAGTTATGGTAACTAGTTCATTGGAGTGACCAGCCGTAATACTTCATATGCTTCTCTGCATATATAGATATGTCAATAAAGTTCTTACTGCAACTTAAGTGCGATGTTCCTTTGACTTGCGGTATTCAAGTCATCTTGATCATAAAGACTTATGCTTTGACATCTTAAGCAAGCATCTCTGAGGAGATGTGGACCCGGGATGATTGGGTATAAGTCGAAGTGATCGAAGGTGTTTGAATAGCCTATAAAGGATTCACCACTCCTTGCGAGGAGATGTATACCCATGGCCTCTCGTCGGATTGTTACTAAAGTCTTTGGTCAAAGCATTACATGTTTAGAGAAAGGTACTCTTCGATACATGTGTAGTAACTAGAATCCGTAGGACAAGGAAATGATACTTGTGCTAGGTGTGATGTAGTCAACCTAGTGGGGACTGACACAATAGACCATGTCCTGAACCAAGTGGATATAAGATGAGTGAAGGGAAATATTTGATTAGATTTGGGAATTTGTTTCATAATTTAATCGTGATTTGATTTGGGAAATCAAATCTTAAAATATTTAATTTCCATAAGTAGTTTTGATGATTTAGGAAATTTGTTTCCTAAATTGACTTTCTTTAATCAACACTTTCCACAAATAAAATATATGATTAGATTTGGAAATTTGTTTCCTAATTTAATCATGATTTGATTTGGAGAATCAAAATTTAAACATATTTTATTTCCATAAATATTTATGACATATAAGGAAATTTTGTACATGTCATAATTGTAAGTCATGTAATTGCATTAGATGCATATCATTATGCCTTGCGTGTCATGATATGTAGATGTATGTCATGTATGCCATGCCAAGTAGATAATAGTTATTTGTATGCAAAGATGATGAGACATAAAAACCCTTACTCAATATTAAAGCCTACACCTTCCATTAATATGGTTAGAACCAGAGTTCCGTTTCTTGTTTGGGTTGTTGGACTCTCTCCAAGCCCGGCTCAAACCTGAACATGTTTAAACCATGAAATAGTTTTATACTAATATGGTAAGAGTCAGAGGTTAATCGTTAGCTTTGGTTGTTGGACTCTCTCCAAGCTGGGCTAATTGGTTGAATGCACTCTAATCATATTAAAACTATTTCTCGATTAATGGGTTGGCTTTAACCTGGAGCATCGGCTTGTTGGACTCTCTCCAAGGTCGATCTGAAGGGAGGTGAAGTTGGGTGCTATGCATATGATGCATACTTGTTAATGTGTTAACAACCCGATGTATGTGTGAACATTCAATTAGTTGATAGCACATTGTGATAGTTGCATATATGTGATATGCAATCGGTATATTTGATACCTACCTTCGTAGTTATGAATGACTTTTTGGACTCTCTTCAAGGTTGTTCATATCTATGTTGGATATCAGCCCATTCGGAGATGGACCTACGATTTCCCGAAGTGATTTTGGGGTTTTGGAAATTCGAAAAATGAATGTGATTTATGAATGTATATTGATGAATTTTAAATCATCTTTCTCATATATGTTTGTTTTGTATTTCTAAGTTAATCGATTGATCGTGATGTCTTTGAATTTGTGCTCAATTTTGAATTCAAATAAATTGACTTGGCCGATCTTCTTGGACTGGCTTAGAAGCTTGAGAATTGTTCTCAAGGCGAAAAAGCTTACGAATGTACTCGAAGTGCCTCTTCCCGCCTGTCCTAGTGACGATGCAACTCCGGACCAATTGTTGGCCTATCAGAAACATGTGATTGATTCTGAACTAGTGAGTTGCATAATGCTAGCCGCGATAGTACCAGAGCTGTGGAAGCAGCATAAGCATATGGATGCTTATACCTTAGTCTTTCATCTTTATGAGTTGTTTGATGAGTAAGTGAGATTCGAAAGGTTCGAAGTCTCCAAGCTCCTCTTCACCTCTAAGATGCAAGAGGGTTCATCTGTGGTACTACTCAACATGCTGAAGACTGTGGAGCCTTCTGAGAAGCATGAGTAGGGGACGGTGTTGTTAGTTGATTCCTCGAAACAAGGTTCTAAGAGGAAGTCAAAGGAATAGCAGAAGGGGAAGAAAAGGGCTAAAAAGGAAGAACCAGCTCAAAAGGGCACTTGCCATCATTATGGCAAGGAGAGCCATTGGTGAAGAAATTGCAAGATTTATCTTGAGTCTGTGAAGAAGAATAAGGCATCGGATGCCCCATCTTCTTCAGATATCTTCGTTATTGATTGTCATTCTATTTCCTCAAACACTTGGGTATTGGATACTGGGTGTGGCTCACATATATGTGTTGGAATGTATACTGAAAGATTAGCTCTTTTTGTATGAACATTTTATTTTGGAATAAGAATCACATGATCATTGTTTGCACTTTATATATTTATATGTGTGCATATTGTCTAATATTTTACATTGTAGATAACATGGTGCTTGGTGTGGCACAGAAGATCATGTTATCAGTCCCTTGTAAAATATAAGTAGAGGCTCACGACCAAGATGGTTTTGGACAAACCATTAGCATGGTTGTAGTGTAGCTTGGTATTGTTTTGTCTTGAACATAAAGTTACACTAGTACACTTAGGTGTATTGAGCAGGACCGACATAGAGGTGATTCAATTTATTGCTGACTGCATAATTGAATCGGACCTCGGATATTATGTTGTACGTGTTCTTAATCCTGATATAATAACGGGCACATGTACTTAGTATTTATTTCTTTGATTTACCAGAGGGTGAGATTTAGATGGATTAAATCAATATGCCCGGTAAGTTGGGAAATAATATTATTTACATGGTGTGCCGTTGATTATAGGAGGAAACCGTGTCCTATATATTAGGTTGATGATGTCCCCTTGAGGAGCTCATAAGGTTCATCATGTAAACCCAGCTGGTTGACTTAGTCAACATGATGATAAGGTTGAGTGGTACTACTCGAGGAATTAGATGTTAATTAATTGATGGTCAGTAAATCAATTAATTGACGGACATTCGATATCTTAAACATGAGGAGATTAATGTACGAATAATATATGGAGCTCATATTAAGTTATGGGGGTTGGTGAGGTAGTTCAATGATGATCCTCTAGTGGAATGGAACATCATTGATGGATCAAGTTTGTGTGGTTCCGATCCATCGGGTGGCCAAGACCCAACTCCTCCTTATGGTCCCTATCGTAGCCTAATATAATCCTTGTGAAGTCTAGATCCAAGAATGTAAAACAAAACCTAGAACCAACGGTTGGGATTAAATCCCTAGATCCAATGGTTAGGATGAAACATTAGAACCAACGGTTGGGATTAATTCCCTAGATCCGATGGTTAGGATGAAACCCTAGAATCGACATTTGAGATTAAATCCCTAGATCCGACGGTTGGGATAAAACCCTAGATCCGATGGTTGGGATGAAATCCTAGATCCGACGGTTGGGATGAAATCCTAGATCCGACGGTTGAGATGAAACCCTAGATCCGACGGTTGGGATAAAACCCTAGATCCGACGGTGGAGGTTAAATCCCTAGATCCGACGGTGGAGATTAAAGGAGTCCTAAGCCTAACTCTATAAAAGGAAAGCTTAGGGTTGGGCGGCAAAAAAAAAAAAGATATTTCGAATTGGGATTAGGGTTTGGAGCAAAGGTGGGCGGCTAGGGTTTGGAACAAAAGTGGGCGGCAACCATCTTCCATCAATTGTTGCCGGCGCCCACTTCCTTCCATCAACACTTGGCCGGCGCCCATCCTAGATCCCTCTCCCTCCTTCCTTGGCCGGCGGTTCTCCTCCCATTGGTGGCCGGTTCTCATCATCCTCCCTATTCTCCAAAGTGGCCGGCGGCAACACTTCTTGAAGTTGGCCGGCACATCATCCAATTGTTCCTTGGCCGGCGGTTGCACCAAATTCCCTAATTTGGTGGCCGGTTCTAGAGAGGAAGGTATTTGTTGTTTCTTCTCTTGGTTCGCAGCGGACAAGGTAGAGAAGAAAGCGATCTAGAAGTCTTCTACTCGTGGAGGATCTTCGTCCACACGTCATCCACGAGAAGGATAGGACATACGGTAGAAGATCGTGAGGTATAAAGTTATTTTAACTTTATTTACAGATCTGAGCATGTTCTTTTATGTTTTGATTATGCATGTATGAATTAGTAAATATATTGTATAATCATGGACCCCGAAGACAAACACAAAAACCGGCGATCCGTCCGTCGTCTCTTCCGTGGCTAACCAACTAGAAGAGTTGTGTTGCTTGAACAACTAGTTTGTTCAAGCGACCACTCAAGTTGTTAGCACGACGACAAAATGGTTGTGCTAAGGAAGCTCATCCCATCCGGATTAATTCTTTCATTAGTGAAAATTTTAATCCGGGGACATGGGAGCCAATGAGCCTCCGGAGCGACTCCCTGCAATATGTAATGACATACATGGGCTAAGGAATAGAAGAAGACTCGTCAAGGGAGAGTCAAATTTACGTGTTGGGAATGGAGCAAAGGTTGCTGCACTCGCCATCGAAATGTATTTGTTGAAACTCCCTGCAAGACTAGTCTTGGAATTTGACAATTGCTATTGTGTTCCTTCTCTAATAAAGAACATTGTTTCTATTTCATGTTTAAATAGAAATGGTTACCATTTGACATTTAGTAATAATTGTTGTTATATAACTTTGAATGGCATACTTTATGTAACTGGAACTTTGAGCAATGATATTTATACGTTGGACGTATCCAGTGATATTTTCAATATCGAAGCGAGCAACAAGCATGCTCGAAAGGATAATCAATTAGACTCCTATATGTGACATTGTCGTCTTGGCCATGCAAGCAAGAAACGCATGTCCAAATTACACCGATGTGGAATTCTGGAATCGTTTGAAATGGATTCATACGATACATGCGAATCATGCTTAAAAGGCAAGATGACTAAGTTACCTTTTACAGGAAAAGGTGAACGAGTGGGAGAGTTGCTAGGTCTAATACATACTGATGTATGTGGACCTATGTCAACTTAAGCTATAGAAGGCTATAGCTATTTCATTACTTTCACCGATGATCACTCACGGTTTGGGTATGTGTTCTTGATGAAACACAAGTCTGAAGCCTTTGAAAGGTTCAAAGAGTTTAGAAATGAAGTAGAGAAACAACATGACAAGAGTATTAAAATACTTCGATCGGATCGAGGTGGTGAATACTTAAGTCAAGAGTTTCTTGATTATCTAAGAGATAATGGTATATTGTCTCAATGGACTCCTCCATATACACCATAGCATAATTGTGTATCTGAGAGGCATAATCGAACCTTGTTGGACATGGTCAGGTCAATGATGAATCATGCGAATCTTTCTAAGTCCTTTTGGGGCTATGCACTTCAGACAGCTGTTTACTTGTTAAAAAGAATGCCAACCAAGGTAGTCTCTACTACTCCATATGACTTATGGAATAGTAAGAAACCTCATGTAACTTACTTGAAGATATGGGGATGTCTTGCTTATGTGAAGCGGACTGTATCAGACAAATTGGATGCTAAGTCTGATAAATGTCTATTTATTGGATACCCTAAGGAAACAAGGGGTTACCAATTCTATCATCCTGTGGAATAAAAGGTGTTTGTTTCAAGGCATGCTATGTTTCTAGAGAAAGAGTTTCTCTTACAAGAAAACAGTGGGAGTGTTGTCGAGCTTGAGGAGGCTCGAGAGACTCAAATAGACATTGATGAGATACCTGGTGAAGCACAACAGCCGATAACTCATAGTGATGAGCAATCGGCTGGACCTATTGAAACACCACATCTTCGTAGATCTGGTAGAACACGCAACATTCCTGAGAGATATGGATTTCTCGTAAGTGAATCGAAAGACGTGTTACTCATTGATGATGAGGAGCCTACCAGTTATGAAGAAGTTCTGACAAGTTCAGAAAGGGATAAGTGGCTTGAAGCCATGAAGTCGGAAATGGATTCCATGTATGAAAACCAAGTTTAGAACTTCGTTGACCCACCTGAAGGCATAAAGCCTATAGGGTGCAAGTGGGATTTCAAGAAGAAAACCGACATGGATGGTAATGTGATTACCTATAAGGCTAGATTGGTGGCGAAAGGATATCGTCAAAAGGAAGGTCTTGATTATGACAAAACCTATTCGCCTGTAGCTATGCTCAAATCCATTCGGATGCTCCTGGCCATAGCGGCTCATTATGATTATGAGATATGGCAGTTGGATGAGAAAATAACTTTCCTTAATGGAAACCTACTGAAGGACGTGTATATGATACAGCCTGAGGGTTTCACATCGGTTGATAAAACCAAGGTATGCAAATTGCAACGGTCCATATATGGATTGAAGCAAGCATCCATGAGCTAGAATATCCGTTTTGATGAGACAATCAAAAGGTTTGATTTCTCACAAAATCCAAATGAACCTTATGTGTACAAGAAGGTTAGTGGGAGTGCAGTTGTGTTCCTAGTATTGTATGTCGATGACATATTACTTATAGGAAATGATGTTTCAGTCTTACAGTCAGTTAAGATTTGGTTGTCCAAGACATTCTCCATGAAAGACCTGGGAGAAGCAACCTACATCCTCGGGATTAAGATCTATAGAGATAGATCGAAATGATTGCTTGGTCTTTCACGGTCTACATATATATACTGAGTGCTAAAGAGGTTTAGCATGTCGGAATCTAAGAAAGGTTTCCTACCCATCAGGCATGTGATACACCTTTCGAAGTCTATGTGTCTGCGCATTGAAGACGAGAGGATTTGCATGAGTAAGATTCCCTATGCATCCGCAATAGGATCTATCATGTATGCTATGTTATGTTCGAGGCCCGATGTATCGTATTCTCTAAGTGTCATGAGTAGATACCAGTCTGATCCAGGAATAGATCATTGGGTGGCTGTCAAGACAATCCTTAAGTACTTGAGAAGAACTAAGGATGTGTTCCTAATATATGGAGAAGGGGACATGGTGATACGCGGGTATATGGATGTCAGCTTCCAGACAGACAAGGATGATTCTAGGTCTCGATGCGGATCGTGTTCACCTTGAATAGAGGCGATGAGTTGGAAAAGTTCCAAACAAGACATCATGGCGGATTCTACCATCGAGGCGAGAATACATTGCGGCGGAAGGCGTGGAAGCGGTTTGGATCAAGAAGGTCATTTATGAACTTGGTGTGGTTCCAGCCATTGTTGAAGCAATATCGGTCTCCTGCAACAACAATGGAGCAATTGCATAGGTGAAAGAGCCAAGGTCTCATCAACGATCCAAACATGTGCTTCGCCGCTATCATCTGATCAGAGAGATCATTAGTAGGAAGGAAATACAAATCAAGAAAATCTCCACTGAAAGGAACTTAGCGGATCCTTTGACTAAAGCATTACCTCAAAGTAAGTTTGAGGGTCATGTTAGAGCTTATGGTATTGGATATCGTAGCGATTGGCATTAGGCCAAGTGGGAGTTTGTTAGTAATATATGAGAGATGTCCTAAGGCAATCGCCTTATGTTTGAACCATTTATATGATAAATGAAGATTCACTATTTGAGTATACATGTTTTCATGTATTTGATTAGATCTTAAACTCATTTACTGAATGCCCATGATACGATTCACAACATGAGAGAATTTGTGATTGGATCACAACTAGTGAGTATCTCTACATGTGTAATTGTGATGTATCGGAATTATCTCTAGTCGATGAATTGGTGGATTTGGACACCATTGATTCTGTCGAGACTAGCACGAGGTATACTCCTTGGTGTATCCAAGCACCTAATTCTTACTGGCTGGAGACATTATGATGTCCGGAGTTAATCGTGGATGCTAGTTATGGTAACTAGTTCATTGGAGTGACATCCGTATGACTTCATATGCTTCTCTGCATATATAGATATGTCAATGAAGTTCTTACTGCAGCTTAAGTGTGATGTTCTTTTGACTTGCGGTATTCAAGTCATATTGATCATAAAGACTTATGCTTTGACATCTTAAGCAAGCATCTCTGAGGAGATGTGGACCCGGGATGATTGGGTATAAGTCGAAGTGATCGAAGGTGTTTGAATAGCCTATAAAGGATTCACCACTCCTTGCGAGGAGATGTATACCCATGGCCTCTCGTCGGATTGTTACTAAAGTCTTTGGCCAAAGCATTACATGTTTAGAGTAAGGTACTCTTTGATACATGTGCAGTAACTAGAATCCGTAGAACGAGGAAATGATACTTGGGCTAGGTGTGACGTAGTCAACCTAGTGGGGACTGACACAATAGACCATATCTTGAACCAAGTGGGTATAACATGAGTGAAGGGAATGGGGCACGATTCATTGTAGTTGCTGAAGGGTTTCAGAAATAGTTATCGATCAACCGTTGATCTTTTCGATTAATTGGGGATCATGATGTACTACTAGATTCCACTCATGATCGTTCTATAATTAATGGTTAATTATAGACGGCCAACATAAACCGAGAACCTATTTGGTCACACGCACAACGAGCGTAATCCGAAAAATTTAAAACAAGCTTGACAATGAGATTCTCAGACCGAGAGAAACTAGTTTTGGTTGGACCAAACAAGGAGCGAGCATGAAATCGTTTCAGTCGCAATGGAAGCGTGGATGGGCCATGTTTTATGAAGACATGATGTCTTATGAAGACATGATGGATGAACCAAATTGGTTTGGTTCTAATCCAATGGTGGAGAATAAACCAAAGGGGTTTGGTTTGTTTTAAACGAATGAACCAAAGTTGGTTCGGTTCATTTTAACTTAAAATAGACCAACATGGTTTGGTTTATTTTAACTTAAATTAATGGAGCAGGTTGATGGGCTTTTGGTTATGATCCGATAACTATTAGGAGAAATTGTTCTCTATAAAATAGGGCTTAAGGGTTTTGTGAAAACCTAATCCAAGCAATCCCTAGTTGCCGCCCACCCCTCCTCTCCTCTTGTGGTCAGCGCCAAACCCTAGCCGTCGCCCAGCTTTGTGCCACCATCAAAGTTTGTTGCCGGCGTCCAAACTTCAGCCGGTGATCCTCCGGCGACCCACCGGCGATATTCTTTGGGTCCAACGACAAGGTGAGCATCTAGCTTCCTTATTTGGCCGGCCCTATTCCTCCACCAAAGCAGTCCAGTTTTCTGGACAGCTTGTTTATTTCTTGTCGGAGCGTCATTTGGACGACAATCGGAGCTCCTCATAAGTGCTTCTTTACCGGGGATTCGATCTCTGGTAATCCTCATAAGTGGAGGACGAAGGATTCGTCAAACGATTGACGAATACCTCTCCGGAGAAGCGAGTTTTTGAGGACTCGTTTTGAATCCGAATTTTGATTCGCATTGTTATCTTCTCTCGATCACATCGTCTTCGACACGAGGCTAGTAACTCGTACGAATACGAGGCTTGTGACTTTGTGAATTCATCCTGAAGATACTCGGTGTGGATACGGATAGAGACGATTCTAGCGAGGATTGTTCCGGTTGATGCCTTTCCCGCTACACGTGATACGTAAGGTATACGTAGTATACATTTTCTTTTTTTGCAAAATTTGAATTTATGGTTATGTCTACACATGTTGTACTATGCATGCATGTGATGTGTGTGTTGTAATAAATTAGATTTATTATTTTTATATCTTCCGCTGTGCACATGTTTACGAAATATGTTCGAACACACACTCGCCGCGGTGCCGGAAACCCTACAGTGGTATCAGAGCCCAGGTTGTGTTTCGACATAATCGTAAAATTGTTTTGCGATAGTCATAATGATATTTCTGGAAATTTTCTAATTTTGGAAAGTTAGAAGTATTTATGTAAATTTTTAATTTTGGAAAGTCTAGAAGTATTTATGGAAATCTTCTACTTTTGGAATGTTGGAAGTATTTATGGAAATCGATATTTTCTATAAATAAAAATATTTGACTAGATTTTGGAAATTTGTTTCCTAATTTAATTATGATTTGATTTGGGAAATCAAATCTTAAAATATTTTATTTCCATAAGTAGTTTTGATGATTTAGGAAATTGGTTTCCTAAATTGACTTCCTTAATCAACAGTTTCCTCAAATAAAATGTGATTAGATTTGGAAATTTATTTCCTAATTTAATCATGATTTGATTTGGAGAATCAAAACTTAAACATATTTTATTTCCATAAATAGTTATGACATATAAGGAAATTTTGTACATGTCATAATTGTATGCCATGTAATTGCATTAGATGCATATCATTATGTCATGCGTGTCGTGACAAGTAGATGTATGCAATGTATGTCTGCCATGTAGATAATAGTTATTTGCATGCAAAGATGATGAGATATAAAAACCCTTACTCAATATTAAAGCCTACACCTTCCATTAATATGGTTAGAACCAGAGTTCCGTTTCTTGTTTGGGTTGTTGGACTCTCTCCAAGCCCGGCTCGAACCCGAACATGTTCAAACTATGAAATAGTTTAATACTAATATGGTAAGAGTCAGAGGTCAATCGTTAGCTTTTGTTGTTGGACTCTCTCCAAGATGGGCTAATTGGTTGAATGCGCTCTAACCATATTAAAACTATTTCTCAATTAATGGGTTGGTTTTAAACTGGAGCATCGGCTTGTTGGACTCTCTCCAAGGTCGATGTGAAGGGAGGTGAAGTTGGGTGCTATGCATATGATGCATACTTGTTAATGTGATAACAACCTGATGTATGTGTGAACATTCAATTAGTTGATAGCACATTGTGATAGTTGCATATATGTGATATGCAATCGGTATATTTGATACCTACCTTCATAGTTATGAATGGCTTGTTGAACTCTCTCCAAGGTTGTTCATATCTATGTTGGATATCAGCCCATTCGGAGATGGACCTACTATCTCCCGAAGTGATTTTGGGGTTTTTGAAATTCGAAAAATGAATGGGATTTATGAATTCATATTGATTCATTTTAAATCATCTTTCTCATATATGCTTGATTTATATTTCTAAGTTAATCGATTGATCGTGATGTCTTTGAATTTGTGCTCTATTTTGAATTCAAATAAATTGACTGGGCCAATCTTCTTGGACTGGCTTAGAAACTAGAGAATTGTTCTCAAGGCGGAAAAGCTTACGAATGTCCTCGAAGCGCCTCTTCCCGCCCGTCCTAGTGACGATGCAACTCTGGACCAATTGTTGACCTATCAGAAACATGTGATTGATTCTGAACTAGTGAGTTGCAAAATGCTATCCGCGATAGTACCCGAGCTGTGGAAGCAGCTGAAGGGTTTTGCTTATCGAGTCTGAGAGGGGAAACTTCGCTTCCCACTTCACCTCGGTTGCTTGATCATGGCGATCCCTTCGATGTCCCCGGATTAAAAAAAATTTAATCCTAGACAAAAGGGATTGCCAAAACAACCAAGTCATCGTCGTGTTATTCGTTTAGAGAGGTCACTTGAACAAACTTGTTCAAGCGACCAACCTCTATTCTACGAGTAGCCGCGGAATAGATGATGTACGGATCACCGGCTTTTGTATTTATGATCGGGATCCAAGTATTATTTAGGCACATACATAAAGTAAACATCCACACATATCATGCATATAATTGAGAAACAAATATAAACATAATACAAAAGAAAACTAATCAAAATAAACAAGATTATACCTCTTGATCTTCTATTGTATGTCCTTCCTCCTTTCGGACGTCGTGTGGGCGACGATCTACCAAAAGTTGAAGCCTCCTAGATCACAAATCTTCCTTTCCTTGTTCACTCCGAACAAAGGAAGATCACAAAACAAAACTCATCTTCCTATCTAGAACTGGCCACCAAGTCAATAAACTTGATGTTGCCACTGGCCAAGGAAGAGAACATGGAGTATGGAAACCGGCCTAAAGAGAAACAATAAGGGCATGAGTGCCGGCCAACACTTGGAGAAGAGAAAGGAAAACACTCCTTCTCCTTGTTGCCACCCAAACAATAAACTAAGCTCTCCTAATTTCTGGCCAAGGATGAAGGGAAGAAGAATAGGTTGAGCTCCGGTCAAGGTAGAGGGAAGAACAAGAGGGGCCGACTAACCTTAGGAAGAAGAAGAAAAGATCTCTCCTCCACTTGTTGCCGCCCACAAACAACCCTCAAAACCTAACCCTAGCCGCCCAATCCTATTCCTATCCCAACTAGGATTGCTTGCCACCCAAGGGAAGCAACCCTAATGCCATCCATCATAAGCCATAGATGAAAGGGAGAAGCTTTGGCGCTAGCCAAACCAAGGTGAGAAGAAGGAGGAAGGGTTTCGGCCACCTTAGGAAGAAGAAGAAGAAGAAAACTCTTTCCTTAATTGTGGCCACCCAAAACCCTAAGTCTCCCTTGCCCTTGCAGCCCAAAACCCTAGCCCCTTTCCTCTAAATTGTGTCTTGTCACCCACCCCTAGTCCACCCTTTTATAGAGTTAGGGATAAGCCTTGGTTCAATCTCCACCATTGGTTCTAGGGATTTAATCTCAACCGTCGGATCTAGAAATTTAATCTCAACCGTCGGATCTTAGAGATTTAATCTCTACCTTTGGATCTAGAGTTTTGTTTTCATCCATTGGATCTAAGCTTCATGAGATGTTAAAAGGCTACAATAGGGACCATGAGGAGGAGTTGGATCTTGGCCACCCATGGATCAAGCCCACATAAAGTCTGATCCATTAATGATAATCCAATCCACTAAAGAATTATCATTGATCTACCTCACCAACCCCCATATGATAATATGGGCTCCATATATTATTTGTACATTTTCTCCCCGTATTTAAGATCTCGAATGTTCGTCGATTAATTAATTTATTGACCATTAATTAATCAACATCTAACTCCATGAGTAGTACCACTCAACCTTTTCATCATGCCGGACCAAGTCCACCTGCAGGGTTTACTTGATGAACCTTATGAGCTCCTCAAGGGGACATCATCATCCTAATATATAGGACATGGTTTCCTCCTATAATCAACGGCACACCATATAAATAATATCATCTCCCAACTTACCGAGCCTATCGATTTAATCTATAAATCTCACCCATTGGTAAATCAAAGAGATGACTACTAAGTATATGTGCCTGTTATTATATCAGGATTAAGAGCGTGTACAAAATAATATCTGAGGTCCGATTCGATTATGTAGTCAGCAATAAATCAAATCATCTCTATGTCGGTCCTGCTCAATACACACAAAGTGCACTAGTGTGATTCTATGGTCAAGACAAACCAATACCAAATCACACTACAACCATTCCGATGGTTTGTCCAAAGCCATCTCGGTTGTGAGCCTTTAATTATACTTTACAAGGAGCCGATAACATGATCTCCCGTGTGACACCACACACCATGTTATCTACAATGTAATGTATTAGATAATATTGCATAACCATATAAATATGCAAACAATGATCATGTGATTCTTATTTCAAAAATAAAGATGTTCATACAAAAGATGACTTTTCTGTATACATCCCAATAGTAGCATGAGCATATAGATGCTCATACCTTAGTCTTTCATCTTTATGAGTTGTTTGATGAGTAAGTGAGATTCGAAAGGTTCGAAGTCTCCAAGCTCCTCTTCACCTCTAAGATGCAAGAGGGTTCATCTGTGGTACTGCTCAACATGCTGAAGACTGTGGAGCCTTATGAGAAGCATGAGCAGGGGACAGTGTTGTTAGTTGATTCCTCGAAGAAAGGTTCTAAGAGGAAGTCAAAGGAATAGCAGAAGAGGAAGAAAAGGGCTAAAAAGGCAGAACCAGCTCAAAAGGGCACTTGCTGTCATTATGGCAAGGAGAGCCATTGGTGAAGAAATTGCAAGATTTATCTTGAGTCCGTGAAGAAGAAAAAGACATCGGATGACCCATCTTCTTCAGATATCTTCGTTATTGATTGTCATTCTATTTCCTCAAACACTTGGGTATTGGATACTGGGTGTAGCTCACATATATGTAATGACATACAGGGGCTAAGGAATAGAAGAAGACTTGTCAGAGGGGAGTCAAATTTGCGAGTTGGCAATGGAGCAAAGGTTGCTGCGGTCGCCATCGGAACTTATTTGCTGAAGCTCCCTAGTGGACTAGTCTTGGAACTGGACAATTGCTATTATGTTCCTTCTCTAATAAAGAACATTGTTTCTATTTCCTGCTTAAATAGAAATGGTTTCCATTTAACGTTTAGTAACAATTGTTGTTATATAACTTTGAATGACGTACTTTATGGAACTGGAACTTTGAGTAATGGCATTTATACGTTGGACATATCCAGTGACATTTTCAATATTGAAGCGAGCAACACGCGTGCTCGAAAGGATAATCACATAGACTCCTATATGTGGCATTGTCGTCTTGGCCATATAAGCAAGAAACGCATGTCCGAATTACACCGATGTGGAATTATGGAATCGTTTGAATTGGATTCATACGATACATGCGAATCATGCTTAAAAGGAAAGATGACTAAGTTACCTTTTACAGGAAAAGGTGAACGAGTGGGAGAGTTGCTAGGTCTAATACATACTGATGTATGTGGACCAATGTCAACTCAAGCATTAGAAGGCTATAGCTACTTCATTACCTTCACCGATGATCACTCACGGTTTGGGTATGTGTTCTTGATGAAACACAAGTCTGAAGCCTTTGAAAGGTTCAAAGAGTTCAGAAATGAAGTAGAGAAACAACATGATAAGAGTATTAAAATACATCGATCGGATCGAGGTGGTGAATACTTAAGTCAAGAGTTTCTTGATTATCTAAGAGACAATGATATATTGTCTCAATGGACTCCGCCATATACACCATAGCATAATGGTATATCTGAGAGGCGTAATCGGACCTTGTTGGACATGGTCAGGTTAATGATGAATCATGCGAATCTTCCCAAGTCCTTTTGGGGCTATGCACTTCAGACACCTATTTACTTGTTAAACAGAATGCCAACCAAGGTAGTCTCTACTACTCCATATGAGATATGGAATAGTAAGAAACCTCATGTATCTTACTAGAAGAAATGGGGATGTCCTGCTTATGTGAAGTGGACTGTATTAGACAAATTGGATGCTAAGTCTGATAAATGTCTATTTATTGGATACCCTAAGGAAACAAGGGGTTACCAATTCTATCATCCTGTGGAACAAAAGGTGTTTGTTTCAAGGCATGCTGTGTTTCTAGAGAAAGAGTTTCTCTTGCAAGAAAACAGTGGGAGTGTCATCGAGCTTGAGGAGGCTCGAGAGACTCAAATAGACATTGATGAGATACTTGGTGAAGCACAACAGCCGATAACTCATAGTGATGAGCAATCGGCTGGACCTATTGAAACACCACATCTTCGTAGATTTGGTAGAACACGCAACATTCCTGAGAGATATGGATTTCTCGTAAGTGAATCGAATGACGTGTTACTCATTGATGATGAGGAGCCTACCCGTTATGAAGAAGTTCTGACAAGTTCAGAAAGGGATAAGTGTCTTGAAGCCATGAAGTCGGAAATGGATTCCATGTATGAAAACCAAGTTTGGAACTTGGTTGACCCACCTGAAGGCATAAAGCCTATAGGGTGCAAGTGGGTTTTCAAGAAGAAAACCGACATGGATGGTAATGTGATTACCTATAAGGCTAGATTGGTGGCGAAAGGATATCGTCAAAAGCAAGGTGTTGATTATGATGAAACCTATTCGCCTGTAGCTATGATTAAATCCATTCTGATGCTCCAGGCCATAGCGGCTCATTATGTTTATGAGATATGACAGATGGTTGTGAAAACAACTTTCCTTAATGGAAACCTGCTCGAGGATGTGTATATGATATAGCCTTAGCGTTTCACAATGGTTGATAAAACCAAGGTTGCAAATTGCGACGGTCCATATATGGATTGAAGCAAGCATTCAGGAGCTGGAATATCCGTTTTAATGAGACAATCAAAAGGTTTGATTTCTCACAAAATCCAAACAAACCTGGTGTGTACAAGAAGGTTAGTGGGAGTGCAGTCGTGTTCCTAGTATTGTATGTCGATGACATATTACTTATAGGAAATGATGTTTCAGTCTTACAGTCAGTTAAGATTTGGTTGTCCAAGACATTCTCCATGAAAGACCTGGGAGAAGCAACCTACATCGGATTAAGATCTATAGAGATAGATCGAAACGGTTGCTTGGTCTTTCGCGATCTACATATATATACTGAGTGCTAAAGAGGTTTAGCATGTCGGAATCTAAGAAAGGTTTCCTACCCATCAGGCATGGGATACACCTTTCGAAGTCTATGTGTCCGCGCATAGAAGACGAGAGGATTTGCATGAGTAAGATTCCCTATGCATCTGCAATAGGATCTATCATGCATGCTATGTTATGTACGAGGCCCGATGTATCGTATGCTCTGAGTGTCACGAGTAGATACCAGTCTGATCTAGGAATAGATCATTGGGCGACTGTCAAGACAATCCTTAAGTACTTGAGATGAACTAAGGATGTGTTCCTAATACATGGAGAAGGGGACATGGTGATACGCGGGTATACGGATGCCAACTTCCAGATAGACAAGGATGATTCCAGGTCTCAGTCTGGATACGTGTTCACCTTGAATGGGGGCACAGTGAGTTGGAAAAGTTCCAAACAAGACACTGTAGCGGATTCAACCACTGAGGCAGAATACATTGCAGCTTCGGAAACATCAAAGGAAGCGGTTTGGATCAAGAAGTTCATTTATGAACTTGGTGTGGTTCTAGCCATTGTTAAAGCAATACCGGTCTACTGCGACAACAATGGAGCAATTGCACAGGCGAAAGAGCCAAGGTCTCATCAACGATCTAAACATGTGCTTCGCCACAATCATCTGATCAGAGAGATCATTAGTAGGAAGGAAATACAAATCGAGAAAATCGCCACTGAATGGAACTTAGCGGATCCTTTAAATAAAGCATTACCTCAAAGTAAGTTTGAGAGTCATGTTAGAGCTTATGGTATTGGATACCGTAGTGATTGACATTAGGACAAGTGGGAGTTTGTTAGTAATATATGAGAGATGTCCTAAGGCAATCGCCTTATGTCTGAACCATTTATATGATAAATGAAGATTCACTATTTGAGTATACATGTTTTCATGTATTTGATTAGATCTTAAACTCATTTACTGAATGTCCACGATACGATTCACAGCATGAGAGAATTTGTGATTGGATCAAAACTAGTGAGTATCGATACATGTGTAATTGTGATGTATCGGAATTATCCCTAGTCGATGAATTAGTGGATTTGGACACCATTGATCCTGTCGAGACTAGCACGAGGTATACTCCTTGGTGTATCCAAGCAGCTGATTCTCATTGGCTGGAGACATTGTGATGTCCGGAATTAATCATGGATGCTAGTTATGGTAACTAGTTCATTGGAGTGACCAGCCATAAGACTTCATATGGTTCTCTGCATATATAGATATGTCAATGATGTTTTTAATGCAGCTTAAGTGTGATGTTCCTTTGACTTGCAGTATTCAAGTCATCTTGATCATAAAGACTTATACTTTGACATCTTAAGCAAGCATCTCTGAGGAGATGTGGACCCGGGATGATTGGGTATAAGTCGAAGTGATCGAAGGTGTTTGAATAGCCTATAAAGGATTCACCACTCCTTGCGAGGAGATGTATACCCATGGCCTCTCGTCGGATTGTTACTAAAGTCTATGGCCAAAGCATTACATGTTTAGAATAAGGTACTCTTCGATACATGTGCAGTATCTAGAATCTGTAGGACGAGGAAATGATACTTGGGCTAGGTGTTACGTAGTCAACCTAGTGGGGACTGACATAATAGACCATATCCTGAACCAAGTGGGTATAAGATGAGTGAAGGGAATGGGGCACGATTCATTGTAGCTGCTGAAGGGTTTCAAAAATAGTTCTGGATTAACCGTTGATCTTTTCGGTTAATTGGGGATCATGATGTACTACTAGTTGCCACTCATGATCGTTCTATAATTAATGGTTAATTATAGATGACCAACATAAACTGAGAACCTATTTGGTCATACGCATAACGAGCGTAATCCGAAGGATTTAAAACAAGCTTGACAATGAGATTCTAAGACCGAGAGAAACTATGTTTGGTTGGACCAAACAAGGAGCGAGCATGAAATCGTTTCAGTCACAATGGAAGCGTGGATGAGCCGTGTATTATGAAGACATGATGGATGAACCAAATTGATTTGGTTCTCATCCAATGGTGGAGAATAAACCAAAGGGGTTGGATTTGTTTTAAACGAATGAACCAAAGTTGGTTCGGTTCGTTTTAACTTGAAATAGACCAACATGGTTTGGTTTATTTTAACTTAAATTAATGGAGCGGGTCAACGGGCTTTTGGTTATGATCCGATATCCATTAGGAGAATTTGTTCTCTATAAAATAGGGCTTAAGGGTTTTGTGAAAATCTAATCCAAGCAATCCCTAGTTGCCACCCACCCCTCCTCTCCTCTAGTGGTCGGCGCCCAACCCTAGCCGCCGCCCAGCTTTGTGTCGCCGTCCAAGTTTGTTGCCGACGTCCAAACTTCAGCCGGTGATCCTCCGGCGACCCTCCGGTGATATTCTTTGGGTCCGATGACAAGGTGAGCCTCTAGCTTCCTTATTTGGCCGGCCCTATTCCTCCACCAAAGCTGCCCAGTTTTCTGGACAGCTTGTTTATTTCGTGTCGGAGCATCATTTGGATGACGTTCCGAGCTCCGACAGCGGCTTTCGTGCCGGGGATTCGATCTCCGGTAATCCTCATAGGTGGAGGATGAAGGATTCGTCAAATGGTAGACGAATACCTCTCCGGAGAAGCGAGTTTTTGAGGACTCGTTTTGAATCCGAATTTTGATTCAGATTATGATCTTCTCTCGATCACATCGTCTTCGACACGAGGCTAGTAACTCGTACGAAGATGAGGCACATGACTTTGGCTCGTGACTTGGCGTGGATACGGATAGAGACGATTCTAGCGAGGATGGTTCCGGTTGATGCCTTTCCCGATACACGTGATACATAAGGTATACGTAGTATAAATTTTCTTTTATTGAAAAATTTGAATTTATGGTTATGTCTAGACATGTTGTACTATGCATGCGTGTGGTGTGTGTTGTAATAAATTAGATTTATTATTTTTATTTCTTCCGCTGTGCACATGTTTACGAAACATGTTTGAACACACACTCGCCGCGGTGCCGGAAACCCAACAGTGGTATCAGAGCCCAGGTTGTGTTTCGACATAATCGTAAAATTTTTTTGCGATAGTCGTATTGATATTTATGGAAATTTTCTACTTTTTAAAAGTTAGAAGTATTTATGGAAATCTTCTACTTTTTGAAAGTTAGAAGTATTTATGGAAATTAATATTTTCCATAAATAAAATATTTGATTAGATTTGGAAATTTGTTTCCTAATTTAATTATGATTTATTTGGGAAATCAAATCTTAAAATATTTAATTTCCATAAGTAGTTTTGATGATTTAGGAAATTTGTTTCCTAAATTGACTTTCCTTAATCAACACTTTCCATAAATAAAATATGTGATTAGATTTGGAAATTTGTTTCCTAATTTAATCATGATTTGATTTAGAGAATCAAATCTTAAACATATTTTATTTCCATAAATAGTTATGACATATAAGGAAATTTTGTACATGTCATAATTGTATGCAATGTAATTGCATTAGATGCATATCATTATGCCATGCATGTCGTGACATGTAGATGTATGCCATGTATGCCTTTCCATTTAGATAATAGTTATTTTCATGCAAATATGATGAAACATAAAAACCCTTACTCAATATTAAAGCCTACACCTTCTATTAATATGGTTAGAACCAGAGTTCCGTTTCTTGTTTGGGTTGTTGGACTCTCTCCAAGCCCGGCTCAAACCCGAACATGTTAAAACCATGAAATAGTTTAATACTAATATGGTAAGAGTCAGAGGTCAATCGTTAGCTTTGGTTCTTGGACAAACTCCAAGCCGGGCTAATTGGTTGAATGCGCTCTAACCATATTAAAACTATTTCTCGATTAATGGGTTGGCTTTAACCTGGAGCATCGGCTTGTTGGACTCTCTCCAAGGTCGATGTGAAGGGAGGTAAAGTTGGGTGCTATGCATATGATGCATACTTGTTAATGTGTTAACAACCCGATGTATGTGTGAACATTCAATTAGTTGATAGCACATTGTGATAGTTGCATATATATGATATGCAATCGGTAAATTTGATACCTACCTTTGTAGTTATGAATGGCATGTTGGAATCTCTCCAAGGTTGTTCATATCTATGTTGGATATCAGCCCATTCGGAGATGGACCTACGATCTCCCGAAGTGATTTTGGGGTTTTTGAAATTCGAAAAATGAATGAGATTTATGAATGTATATTGATGCATTTTAAATCATCTTTCTCATATATGCTTGTTTTGTATTTCTAAGTTAATCGATTGATCGTGATGTCTTTGAATTTGTGCTCTATTTTGAATTCAAATAAATTGATCGGGTAACTTCGGATCGCTTAGAAGCTCGTAGAATTGTTCTCACAAGTGAAAAGCTTACTTAATGTCGAAGCGCCTCTTCTCGCCCGTCCGCGTGACGATGCAACTCCGGACCAATTGTTGGTCTATCAGAAACATGTGATTGATTCTGAACTAGTGAGTTGCATAATGCTAGTCACGATAGTACCCGATTGTGATGCTCATACCTTAGTCTTTCATCTTTATGAGTTATTTGATGAGTAAGTGAGATTCGAAAGGTTCGAAGTCTCTAAGATCCTCTTCACCTCTAAGATGCAAGAGGGTTCATATGTGGTACTGCTCAACATGCTGAAGACTGTGGATACTTCTAAGAAGCATGAGCAGGGGACGGTGTTGTTAGTTGATTCCTCGAAGAAAGGTTCTAAGAGGAAGTCAAAGGAATAGCAGAAGGGGAAGAAAAGGGCTAAAAAGGCAGAACTAGCTTAAAAGGGCACTTGCCGTCATTATGGCAAGGAGAGCCATTGGTGAAGAAATTGCAAGATTTATCTTGAGTCTGTGAAGAAGAATAAGGCATCGCATGCCCCATCTTCTTCAGATATCTTCGTTATTGATTGTCATTCTATTTCCTCAAACACTTGGGTATTGGATACTGGGTGTGGCTCACATATATGTAATGACATACATTGGCTAAGGAATAGAAGAAGACTCGTCAAGGGAGAGTCAAATTTATTGGTTGGGAATGGAGCAAAGGTTGCTGCACTTGCCATCGGAATGTATTTGTCGAAACTCCCTGCAAGACTAGTCTTGGAACTGGACAATTACTATTGTGTTCCTTCTCTAATAAAGAACATTGTTTCTATTTCATGTTTAAATAGAAATCGTTACCATTTGACGTTTAGTAAAAATTGTTGCTATATAATTTTGAATGACATACTTTATGGAACTGGAACTTTGAGCAATGATATTTATACGTTGAATGTATCCAGTGACATTTTCAATATCGAAGCAAGCAACAAGCGTGCTCAAAAGGATAATCAATTAGACTCCTACATGTGGCATTGTTGTCTTGGCCATGCAAGCAAGAAACGCATGTCCGAATTACACCGATGTGGAATTATGGAATCGTTTGAATTGGATTCATACGATACATGCGAATCATGCTTAAAACGCAAGATGACTAAGTTACCTTTTACAAGAAAAAGTGAATGAGTGGGAGAGTTGCTAGGTCTAATACATACTGATGTATGTGAACCTATTTCAACTCAAGCTTTAGGAGGCTATAGCTACTTCATTACCTTCACCGATGATCACTCACGGTTTGGGTATGTGTTCTTGATGAAACACAAGTCTGAAGCCTTTGAAAGGTTCAAAGAGTTCAAAAATTAAGTAGAGAAACAACGTGACAAGAGTATTAAAATACTTCGATCGGATCGAGGTGGTGAATACTTAAGTCAAGAGTTTCTTGATTATCTAAGAGACAATGGTATATTGTCTCAATAGACTCCGCCATATACACCATAGCATAATGGTGTATCTGAGAGGCATAATCGGACCTTATTGGACATGGTCAGGTCAATGATGAATCATGCGAATCTTCCCAAGTCCTTTTGGGGCTATGCACTTCAGACAACTGTTTACTTGTTAAACAGAATGCCAACCAAGGTAGTCTCTTTTCGTAATATATGAGCGATGTCCTAAGGCAATCGCCTTATGTATGAACCATTTATATGATAAATGAAGATTCACTATTTGAGTATACATGGTTTCATGTATTTGATTGGATCTTAAACTCATTTACTGAATGTCCGCGATACGACTCACAGCATGAGAGAATTTGTGATTGGATCACAACTAGTGAGTATCTCTACATGTATAATTGTGATGTATCGGAATTATCCCTAGTCGATGAATTGATGGATTTGGACACCATCAATTCTATCAAGACTAGCATGAGGTATACTCCTTGGTGTATCCAAGCAGCTGATTCTCACTGGCTGGAGACATTGTGATGTCCGAAGTTAATCGTGGATGCTAGTTATGGTAACTAGTTCATTGGAGTGACGAACCGTAAGACTTCATATGGTTCTCTGCATATATAGATATGTCAATGAAGTTCTTACTGTAGATTAAGTGCGATGTTCCTTTGACTTGCGGTATTCAAGTTATCATGATCATGAAGACTTATGCTTTAACATCTTAAGCAAGCATCTCTGAGGTGATGTGGACCCGGGATGATTAGGTATAAGTCGAAGTGATCGAAGGTGTTTGAATAGCCTATAAAGGATTCACCACTCCTTGCGAGGAGATGTATACCCATGGCCTCTCGTCGGATTGTTACTAAAGTCTTTGGCCAAAGTATTACATGTTTAGAGTAAGGTACTCTTCGATACATGTGCAGTAACTAGAATCCGTAGGACGAGGAAATGATACTTAGGCTAGGTGTGACATAGTCAGCCTAGTGGGGACTGACACTATAGACCATGTCCTGAACCAAGTGGGTATAAGATGAATGAAGGGAATGAGGCACGATTCATTCGAGCTGCTGAAGGGTTTCAGAAATAGTTCTGGATCAACCATTGATCTTTTCGGTTAATTGGGGATCATGATGTACTACTAGGTGCCACTCATGATCATTCTACAATTAATGGTTAATTATAGACGGAAAACATAAACCGAGAACCTATTTGGTCACACGCACAACGAGCATAATCTGAAGGATTTAAAACGAGCTTGAGAATGAGATTCTCAGACCGAGAGAAACTAGGTTTGGTTGGACCAAACATGGAGCGAACATGAAATCATTTCAGTCACAATGGAAGCGTGGATGGGCCATGTCTTATGAAGACATAATGGATGAACCAAAATGGTTTAGTTCTAATCCAATGGAGGAGAATAAACCAAAGAGTTTGGTTTATTTTAAATGAATGAACCAAAGTTGGTTCGGTTCGTTTTAACTTAAAATAAACCATTATGGTTTGGTTTATTTTAACTTAAATTAATGGAGCGGGTTAACGGGCCTTATGGTTATGATCCAATAACCATTAAGAGAATTAGTTCTCTATAAAAGAGGGCTTAAGGGTTTGTTAAGCCCTAATCAAAATCCCTTGACCTAATTGTTGCCTCCCCCCTCATCTCCTTGGAGAAGTCGGCGCCAACATCCATTGCCGCCGCCCACCCCCTTGTGCCGCCGTCCAAATTGTTGCCGGCGTCCAAGCTTCGGCCGGTGATCCTCCGGCAACTCTCCAGTGATCTCCTTTGGGTTCGGCATCAAGGTGAGCTTCATCCTACCCTTTTTGGCCGGCCCCTACTCCTCCACTAAAGCTGTCCAGTTTTCTGGACAGCTTGTTTCCCTCTCATCGGAGCATCGTTTGGACGATGTTTGGAGCTCCGACAGTAGTAGCCTTGCCGGGGATTCGATCTTCGGTAATTCTCATAGGTGGAGGATGAAGGATTCGTCAAACTATTGACGAATACCTCTCCGGAGAAGCGAGTTTTGAGGACTGGTTTTTGGATCCGAATTTGGATTTGGATAATGATATTCTCTCGATCACATCGTCTTCAACACGAGGCTAGTAACCCATACGAAGACGAGGCTCGTGACTTGGTGAAGTCATCCCGAAGATACTTGGCGTGGATACGGATAGAGACGATTCTAGCGAGGATCGTTCCGGTTGATGCCTTTCCCGTTACACGTGATACGTAAGGTATACGTAGTTAAATTTCCTTTTATTGCTAAATTTAAATTTACGGTTATGTCTACACATGTTGTACTATGCATGCGTGTGATGTGTGTGTTGTAATAAATTATATTTATTATTGTTAGAATGTATACTGAAAGCCTAGCTCTTTTCTGTATGAAGATTTTATTTTGAAATAAGAATCACATGATCATTGTTTGCATTTTATATATTCATTATATATGTGTGCATATTGTCTAATATTTTACATTGTAGATAACATGGTGCTTGGTGTGGCACAGAAGATCATGTTATCAGTCCCTTGTAAAATATAAGTAGAGGCTCACAACCAAGATGGTTTTGGACAAACCATTGGCATGGTTGTAGTGTAGCTTGGTATTGTTTTATCTTGAACATAGAGTTACACTAGTACACTTAGGTGTATTGAGTAGGACCGACATAGAGGTGATTCAATTTAGTACTGACTACATAATTGAATCGGACCTCGGATATTATGTTGTACATGCTCTTAATCCCGATATAATAACGGGCATATGTACTTAGTATTTATTTCTTTAATTTACCAGTGGGTGAGATTTAGATGGATTAAATCAATATGCCCGGTAAGTTGGGAAATAATATTATTTACATGGTGTACCGTTGATTATAGGAGGAAACCGTGTCCTATATATTAGGTTGATGATGTCCCCTTGAGGAGCTCATAAGGTTCATCATGTAAACCCAGCTGGTTGACTTAGTCAACATGATGATAAGGTTGAGTGGTATTACTCGAGGAGTTAGATGATAATTAATTGATGGTCAGTAAATCAATTAATTGACGGACATTCGATATCTTAAACACGGGGAGATTAATGTACAAATAATATATGGAGCCCATATTAATTTATGGGGGTTGGTGAGGTAGTTCAATGATGATCCTCTAGTGGAATGGAACATCATTGATGGATCAAGTATGTGTGGTTCCGATCCATCGCGTGGCCAAGACCCAACTCCTCCTTATGGTCCCTATCGTAGCCTAATATAATCCTTGTGAAGTCTAGATCCAAGAATGTAAAACAAAACCTAGAACCAACGGTTAGGATTAAATCCCTAAGATCCGATGGTTAGGATGAAACCCTAGAACCAACGGTTGAGATTAAATCCCTAAGATCCGATGGTTAGGATGAAACCCTAGAATCGACGGTTGAGATTAAATCCCTAGATCCGACGGTTGGGATAAAACCCTAGATCCGACGGTTGGGATGAAATCCTAGATCCGACGATTAGGATGAAATCCTAGATCCGACGGTTGAGATGAAACCCTAGATCCGATTTTGGGATAAAACCCTAGATCCGACGGTGGAGGTTAAATCCCTAGATCCGATGGATGAGATTAAAGGAGGCTTAAGCCCTATTCTATAAATAGGTGCTTAGGGTTGGGCGGCAAGGATAAGAGAAGGAGATTGGTTTTCGAATTAGGGTTAGGGTTTGGCTCATCTTCCATTGGGCAGCTACAAGCTTGGGCGGCAAGCTAGGGTTTGACGGTCATCCTCTCTTCTCCTCCTTGGTTTTGGGCGGCACTCTTCCCTTTTCCTTGCTCCTTGGCCGGTGGTTCTCCATCAATTGGTGGCCGCAATCATCTTCCTCCAATCTCTCCAAGGTGGCTGTTTCCATTCATTTTGTGGCGATCATCCACTTGCTCCTTGGCGGTTGCACCAAATTCCCTAATTTGGTGGTCGGTTCTAGATAGGAAAGGTATTTGTGATTGCTTCTCTTTGTTCGCAGAGGACAAGGTAGAGAATAAAGTGATCAAGAAGGCTTCAACTCGTGGAGGATCTTCGTCCACACGTCGTCCATGAGAAGGATAGGACATACGATAGAAGATCGTAAGGTATAAAGTTGTTTTTAACTTTATTTACAGATCTGAATATGTTCTTTAATATTTTGATTATGCATGTGTATGAATGGATATATATTGTATAATCATGGACCCTGAAGACAAACACAAAAACCGGTGATCCATCCGTCGTCTTTTCCGCGGCTAACCAACTAGAAGAGTTGTGTTGCTTGAACAACTAGTTTGTTCAAGCGACCACTCAAGTTGTTAGCATGACGACGAATAGGTTGTGCCACGGAAGCTCATCCCATCCGGATTAAGTCTTTCATTAGTGAAAATTTTAATCCGGGGACATGGGAGCCAATGACCCTCCGAAGCGACATCCCAACAATTATTTTATTCCTTCCGCTGTGCATATGTTTGCAAAACATGTTCGAACACACACTCGTCGCGGTGCCGGAAACCCAACAGTGGTATCAGAGCCCAGGTTGTGTTTCGACATAATCGTAAAATTGTTTTTCGATAGTCATAATGATATTTCTGGAATTTTTCTACTTTTAGAAAGTTAGAATTATTTATGGAAATTTTTAATTTTGGAAAGTCTAGAAGTATTTATAGAAATCTTCTACTTTTGGAAAGTTGGAAGTATTTATGGAAATTAATATTTTCCATAAATAAAAATATTTGATTAGATTTTGGAAATTTTTTCCTAATTTAATCATGATTTGATTTGGGAAATCAAATATTAAAATATTTTATTTCCATAAGTAGTTTTGATGATTTATGAAATTGGTTTCCTAAATTGACTTTCCTTAATCAACTATTTCCACAAATAAAATATGTGATTAGATTTGGAAATTTGTTTCCTAATTTAATCATGATTTGATTTGGAGAATCAAATCTTAAACATATTTTATTTCCATAAATAGGTATGACATATAAGGAAATATTGTACATTACATAATTGTATGCCATGTAATTGCATTAGATGCATATCATTATGCCATGTCTGTCGTGACATGTAGATGTATGCCATGTATGACATGCCATGTAGATAATAGTTATTTTCATGCAAAGAGGATGAGACATAAAAACCCTAACTCAATATTAAAGCCTACACCTTCCATTAATATGGTTAGAACAAGAGTTCCGTTTCTTGTTCGGGTTGTTGGAATCTCTCCAAGCCCAGCTCGAACCCGAACATGTTCAAACCATGGAATAGTTTAATACTAATATGGTAAGAGTCAGAGGTCAATCATTAGCTTTGGTTGTTGGACTCTCTCCAAGCTGGGCTAATTGGTTGAATGCGCTCTAACCATATTAAAACTATTTCTTGATTAATGGGTTGACTTTAACCTGGAGCATCGGCTTGTTGGACTCCCTCCAAGGTTGATGTAAAGGGAGGTGAAGTTGGGTGCTATGCATATGATGCATACTTGTTAATGTGTTAACAACCCGATGTATGTGTGAACATTCAATTAGTTGATAGCACATTGTGATAGTTGCATATACGTGATATGCAATCGGTATATTTGATACCTACCATCGTAGTTATGAATGGCTTGTTGGACTCTCTCTAAGGTTGTTCATATCTATGATGAATATCAGCCCATTCGGAGATGGACCTACGATCTCCCGAAGTGATTTTGGGGTTTTTGAAATTCGAAAAATGAATGAGATTTATAAATGTATATTGATGCATTTTAAAATCATTTTCTCATATATGCTCGTTTTGTATTTCTAGGTCAATCGATTGATCATGACGTCTTTGAATTTGCGCACTATTTTGGATTCAAACAAATTGACTGGGCCTAACTTCTTGGACTGGCTTAGAAACCTGAGAATTGTTCTCAAGGCGGAAAAGCTAGCATATGTCCTTGAAGAGCCTCTTCCCAACCATCCTAAGGACGATGTAACTCCAGACCAAATGTTGGTCTATCAGAAGCATGTGGCATATTCTGAGCTGGCGAGATTCATCATGCTAGCTGCGATGGTACCTGAGCTGCAAAAGCAGCATGAGCATACGGATGCTAATACTATGGTATTCCATCTTCATGAGTTGTTTGATGAGCAAGCGAGATTCGAAAGGTTCGAAGTCTCCAGGCTCCTCTTCACCACGAAGATGCAAGAAGATTCGTCTGTAGTGCAGTTTGTGCTAAAGATGAACGGGTACATCGAGCGGCTAGCCACCCTCGGGTTTGTGATGGATCATGAATTAAGTATTGACTTAATTCTGCATTGTTTGCCCAAGAGTTTCTCACAATTTGTGATGAACTATCGGATGAACAAATTAGAATCCACTATTCCTGAGCTCCTCAATATGCTGAAGACTGTGGAGCCTTCTGTGAAGCATGAGGAGAAGGCGGTTCTGTTAGTTGATTCATCAAAGAAAGGTTCTAAGAGGAAGGCAAAAGAACAGAATAAAGGGAAGAACAAGAAGGCAAAGAAGGTAGAACCAGCACAAAAGGGCACTTGCCATCACTGTGGCAAGGAATGCCACTGGCGAAGAAACTGCAAGATTTATCTTGAGTCCATGAAGAAGAAGAAGGCATATGATGTCCCATCCTCTTTAGGTATCTTCGTTATTGATTGTCATTCTATTTCATTAGACACTTGGGTATTGGATACTGGGTGTGGCTCACATATATGTAATGACATACAGGGGCTAAGAAATAGAAGAAGACTCGTCAGAGGGGAGTCAAATTTACGAGTTGGCAATGGAGCAAAGGTTGCTGCGGTCGCCATCAGAACTTATTTGCTGAAGCTCCCTAGTGGACTAGTCTTGGAACTGGACAATTGCTATTGTGTTCCTTCTCTAATAAAGAACATTATTTCTATTTCCTGCTTAAATAGAAATGGTTTCCATTTGACGTTTAGTAACAATTGTTGTTATATAACTTTGAATTGCGTACTTTATGGAACTGGAACTTTGAGCAATGGCATTCATACGTTGGACGTATCCAGTGACATTTTCAATATCGAAGTGAGCAACAAGCGTGCTCGAAAGGATAATCAATTAGACTCCTACATTTGGCATTGTCGTCTTGGCCATGTAAGCAAGAAACGCATGTTCGAATTACACCGATGTGGAATTCTGGAATCGTTTGAATTGGATTCATACGATACATGCGAATCATGCTTAAAAGGCAAGATGACTAAGTTACCTTTTACTGGAAAAAGTGAACGAGTGGGAGAGTTACTAGGTCTAATACATACTTGAAGGTGGTTGCTTCGGAGGCTCATTGGCTCCCATGTCCCCGGATTAAAATTTTCACCAATGAAAGAATTAATCCGGATGGGATGAGTTTCCTTAGCACAACCTATTCGTCGTCATGCTAACAACTTGAGTGATCGCTTGAATAAACTAGTTGTTCAAGCAACACAACTCTTCTAGTTGGTTAGCCGCGGAAGAGACGATGGACGGATCGGCGGTTTTTGTGTTTGTCTTCGGGGTCCATGATTATACAAAACATATACATACACACACTTGTATAATCAACACATAAAAGAACATGCTAAGATCAGAAGATAAAGTTGTAAAACTTTATACCTTATGATCTTCTACCGTATGTCCTATCCTCCTCGTGGACGACGTGTGGCCGAAGATCCTCCACGAGTAGAAGCCTTCTAGATCGCGTTCTTCCCTTCCTTGTCCACTGCGAACAAAGAGAAGAACCAACAAAACCATTCCTTTCTAGAACCGGCCACCAAGCAAGGAAGTTTGATGCAACCGCCGGCCAAGGAACGAGTGGATGAGCGCCGGCCAACTTGTTGCAATGTTGCCGCCGACCACTTAGAGGTTGGAGAAGTGCCGGCCACCAATTGTTGGAGAACCGCTGGCCACCAAGGAGCAAGGGAGGAGAAAGAGAACCGGCCAAAACCAAGGAGGAGGAGGGAATGAGCGCCGGCCACCAAGGAGCAAAGGAGGAAACCCTAATCTCCCTTCTAGTTGCCGCCCAAACCACTTCCAAAACCCTAGCCGCCTAAAACACTTGAGAGGCTAAACCCTAATCCAAGTGAACCATTATTGCCACCCAACCTAAGCCCTCTATTTATAGAATTGGGATTAAGCCCCCTTTAATCTCCACCGTCGGATCTAGGGATTTAATCTCCACTGTCGGATCTAGGGTTTTATCCCAACCGTCGGATCTAGGGTTTCATCCCAACCGTCAGATCTAGAATTTCATCCCAACCGTCGGATCTAGGGTTTCATCCCAACCGTCGGATCTAGGGTTTCATCCCAACCGTCAGATCTAGGGATTTAATCCCAACCGTCGATTCTAGGGTTTCATCCTAACCGTCGGATCTAGGGATTTAATCCCAACCGTTGGTTCTAGGATTTCATCCTAACCATCGGATCTAGGGATTTAATCCCAACCGTCGGTTTTAGGGTTTCATTTTACATCCTTGGATCTAGACTTCTTTAGGATTATATTAGGCTACGATAGGGACCATAAGGAGGAGTTGGATCTTGGCCACCCGATGGATCGGAACCACACAAACTTGATCCATCAATGATGTTCCATTCCACTAGAAGATCATCATTGAATTACCTCACCAACCCCCATAAATTAATATGGGCTCCATATATTATTTGTACATCTATCTCCCCGTGTTTAAGATATCGAATGTCCGTCAATTAATTGATTTACTGACCATCAATTAATTAACATCTAATTCCTCGAGTAGTACCACTCAACCTTATCATCATGTTGACTAAGTCAACCAGCTGGGTTTACATGATGAACCTTATGAGCTCCTCAAGAGGACATCATCAACCTAATATAAAGGACACGGTTTCCTCCTATAATCAACGGCACACCATGTAAATAATATCATTTCCCAACTTACCGGGCATATTGATTTAATCCATCTAAATCTCACCCTCTGGTAAATCAAAGAAATAAATACTAAGTACATGTGCCCATTATTATATCGGGATTAAGAACATGTACAACATAATATCCAAGGTCCGATTTAATTATGTAGTCAGCACTAAATTGAATCACCTCTATGTCGGTCCTGCTCAATACACCTAAGTGTACTAGTGTAACTCTATGTTCAAGACAAAACAATACCAAGCTACACTACAACCATGCCAATGGTTTGTCCAAAACCATCTTGGTTGTGAGCCTCTACTTATATTCTACAAGGGACTGATAACATAATCTTATGTGTCACACCAAGCACCATATTATCTACAATGTAAAATATTAGACAATATGCACACATATATAAAGTGCAAATAATGATCATGTGATTCTTATTTCAAAATAAAAATGTTCAAACAAAAAGAGCTAGGCTTTCAGTATATATTCCAACAATCTCCCACTTATACAAAAAGACTATGCCGTCATCACACTGCCATACATCTGATCCCCATGTTCTCCACATGCCTATCAAACGCTTTCGCTGGAAGGCCCTTAGTGAATGGATCCGCCAGGTTATCCTCTGATGCAATCTTGGAGACAACTACTTCTCCTCGCTTTACGATTTCTCGTATTAGGTGGTACTTGCGCTCTATGTGTTTACTCGCCTTATGGGCTCATGGTTTCTTCAAGTTTGCAACTGCACCACTATTATCACAATAAATTGTGATAGTTCTGGGCAAACCAGGAATCACATCCAAGTCCATCAAGAAGTTCCTGAGCCATACAACTTCCTTGGCTGCCTCAGAGGCTGCCACATACTCAGCTTTCATGGTAGAGTCCGCCACACATTTCTGCTTGACACTCCTCCAAACTATGGCTCCACCTCCAAAAGTAAACACAAACCCCGAGGTAGACTTACTGTTGTCTCTATCTGATTGGAAATCTGAATCCGTGTAACCCACAGGGACTAATTGATCTGCCTGGTAAACCAGCATATAATCCCTAGTCCTTCTCAGGTACTTCAATATATACTTTACTGCAGTCCAATGTCCCTGTCCAGGATTACTCTGATATCTGCTAACCATGCCTACGGCAAAGCAGATATCTGGTCTCGTACATAGCATAGCATACATGAGGCTTCCTACTGCCGAAGCATAAGGAACCACCTTCATGTCCTCTATCTCCTTTGATGTTTTAGGACACATCTCTTTAGATAAAGGAACTCCATGCCTAAAGGGTAGAAAACCTTTCTTGGAGTTCTGCATGCTAAAACGAGCAAGGATAGTGTCAATGTATGAAGCTTGAGATAAGCACAACATCCTTTTCTTGCGATCCCTTATAACTTTGATCCCAAGGATGTGTCCCACTTCTCCCAAGTCCTTCATGTCAAACTGTTTGAACAACCATACCCTTACGTCTGATAACACCTTGATATTGTTGCCAACTAACAAAATATCTGTTAGAATGTATACTGAAAGCCTAGCTCTTTTTGTATGAACATTTTATTTTGAAATAAGAATCACATGATCATTGTTTGCATTTTATATATTCATTATATATGTGTGCATATTGTCTAATATTTTACATTGTAGATAACATGGTGCTTGGTGTGGCACAGAAGATCATGTTATCAGTACCTTGTAAAATATAAGTAGAGGCTCACAACCAAGATGGTTTTGGACAAACCATTGGCATGGTTGTAGTGTAGCTTGGTATTGTTTTATCTTGAACATAGAGTTACACTAGTACACTTAGGTGTATTGAGCAGGACCGACATAGAGGTGATTCAATTTAGTGCCGACTACATAATTGAATCGGACCTCGGATATTATGTTGTACATGCTCTTAATCCCGATATAATAACATCCACATGTACTTAGTATTTATTTCTTTGATTTACCAAAGGGTGAGATTTAGATGGATTAAATCAATATGCCCGATAAGTTGGGAAATAATATTATTTACATGGTGTACCGTTGATTATAGGAGGAAACCGTGTCCTATATATTAGGTTGATGATGTCCCCTTGAGGAGCTCATAAGGTTCATCATGTAAACCCAGCTGGTTGACTTAGTCAACATGATGATAAGGTTGAGTGGTACTACTCGAGGAATTAGATGTTAATTAATTGATGGTCAAATCAATTAATCGACGGACATTCGATATCTTAAACACGGGAGATTAATGTACAAATAATATATGGAGCCCATATTAATTTATGGAGGTAGTTCAATGATGATCCTCTAGTGGAATGGAACATCATTGATGGATCAAGTTTGTGTGGTTCCGATCCATCGGGTGGCCAAGACCCAACTCCTCCTTATGGTCCCTATCGTAGCCTAATATAATCCTTGTGAAGTTTAGATCCAAGAATGTAAAACAAAACCTAGAACCAACGGTTGGATTAAATCCATAGATCTGATGGTTGGGATGAAACCCTAGAACCAACGGTTGGATTAAATCCATAGATCCGATGGTTAGGATGAAACCCTAGAATCGACGGTTGGGATTAAATCCCTAGATCCGACGGTTGGGATAAAACCCTAGATTCTACGGTTGCGATGAAATCCTAGATCCTACGGTTGGGATGAAATCCTAGATCCGACGGTTGGGATAAAACCCTAGATCCGACGGTGGAGATTAAATCCCTAGATCCGACGGTGGAGATTAAAGGAGGCCTAAGCCTAATTCTATAGTTAGGGTTTGGCTCATCCATGTGTTGGGCGGCAACAAATCCTAGAGGAGATAGGGTTATTTGGGCGGCAAGAAAATAGGGATTAGTTCCTATATTTTAGGCTAACCAACTTTCTCCTAAATTCTATAAATAAGGGCTTAGGCATTGGGCGAAAAAATGATTTTTGGATTAGAGAATTAGGGTTTGGCTCATCCTATTGTTGGGCGGCAACAAACCCTAGAGGAGCTAGGGTTTTGGGCGGCTAGGAAAGTGGGCGGCAAGGTGATTGTTCTCCCTAGGTTTTTTGCCGGCGCCCCTCTTCTTCTCCTACTCCCTTTGCCGGTTCTCTTCTTCCTCCTCTCTTGCTCCTTGGTGGCCGGCGGCTCTCCAACTATTGGTGTCCGGTGCTTCTCCAACATCTAGGTGGCCGGCGGCAACTATACAACTAGTTGGTCGGAGCTCATCCAATCGTTCCTTGGCCGGCGGTTGCATCAAACTCTCTTGTTTGGTGGCCGGTTCTAGAAAGGAAAGGTTTTGTTGGATCTTCTCTTTGTTCGCAGCGGACAAGGAAGAGAAGAACGCGATCTAGAAGGCTTCTACTCGTGGAGGATCTTCGTCCACACGTCGTCCACGAGAAGGATAGGACATACGGTAGAAGATCGTAAGGTATAAAGTTATTATAACTTTAATTTCAGATCTGAGCATGTTCTTATATATGATGATTATGCATGTGTGTATATGAATATATATTGTATAATCATGGACCCCGAAGACAAACACAAAAACCGGCGATCCGTCCGTCGTCTCTTCCGCGGCTAACCAACTAGAAGAGTTGTGTTGCTTGAACAACTAGTTTGTTCAAGCGACCACTCGAGTTGTTAGCACGACGACGAAATGGTGTCGTTAAGGAAGCTCATCCCATCCGGATTAATCCTTTCATTAGTGAAAATTTTAATCCGGGGACATGGGAGCCAATGAGCCTCCGAAGCGACATCCCATCAATTGGTATCAGAACCACGGTTTCCGGTTTTGTGTGTTTAGGATTCGGTTTTTTTTTTATGCATTTTTCATATATTATATGTGCCGGATAATAGTAGGATGTGCGTAGTTTAACTCTTTGGTTGCAGGCATAAGATCCGACTATTATGGCCATGTGGGTGTATGTGAATGGATGTGTGTAAAAATTGATTATTTGAATCCTTGGGGTTGACGAGGCTAGCTAAGTATTTAATTTTTGTAATTAAATACGGCATTGTTTAGCCGCTCATTTTAGTTTACTTTCGATCTAGATTATTTGTACAATCCTTCGTGGAGTATAGGATCGATGGATGTAAATTAATATGATTTATCTCGGCTCGGAACTCTTTGGTGACTTGTGCACGGGAAAAGATGGAGCGGACGAGGTGGCGACACGATGGGATGCGTATTGGAGAACAATGCCATAATAGTTGGAAAAATTCTGATTTTTCCATATTTATTGCTTATTTGTTTTATATGCATGTTGTGTATGTTTAAAATTCCTCGATTGCAATTTACTAAGTGGGAGAGGGACATTTTAATTAATTCCCGCGGCCTCCATTACAATTTGACGTGTGATGCAAACAAACTTGTGTGTTGGCTCTGAGTGCCTTCCTCCCCGCGGACGGGTTTGTTTGCGGATCACTAGGTCAAATAATGGTTATAGGAAATTATTTAGGAGCGTGTGTACTTCCACAGCGGTAAGGCACATAATCCGAAATAATTTCCTTAGTATCGTGTAATGGTGCACACTTAGATGCAAATAAAAGTATCCTCCCCATCGGAGTCACTGCTTTTATTTGTAGGGCCAAAGAGGAACCAACTATTAATTTTATTTGTCAAAAAGTAAGGTTGACAAGATAATAAAATTAATGGGTAAAACCTCCTCTTACAAATGTTGAATTCGTATACGTCCACACAGCGTGGCATGCGATATTCTCGGTGATTTGAGGTGTTGGTTGATTTCGGGATTTTATTGTTTTGAGGAATCAATAATATTTGAAATCTAATATTTTGATCATTGTGATTCTTAGGATTTTCAAATGGCTTTCAATCCACTTACTTTGGTACTAAAGGAAACAAACTTACTGTCCCCAAACAATAATGATTGGAAAAGAAATATGGATAGTGTCTTAACTGTCGATGAGTGTCCTCCTAGGCCTGCAGATGATTCTGGGGAAAAGGAACTTTTCGGATACCAGAATCGAGCTGCAAGGCAAGAAGCCATGGTTGCTCAGAAGGTTTCTACTTCTAAGCCGAAAGGCAAGAAGAAGAAGAAACAAGGTAGAGCAAAGGTGGTGGGAGGATATCAGGGAGTGAAGAAGCCGAAAGGCAAGTACTTCACTTGTAGACAGACTGGACATGGGAAGAAAGACTTCCCCTTCCTAAAGCAGAACAAAGGTATATCTTCTGCCTTAGTCGTTGAAACATGTTTAGTGGTGTTATCTACCGGTACCTGGTGTGTAGATACGGGAGCCACTGATCATGTCTGCAATTCTTTGCAGGGGTTCCAGGAAACCCGACGACTAGCTGAAGGAGAAATTACCATCTACATGGGCAATGCTACAAAGGTAGCGGCTATTGCAGTGGGAGACGTTTATTTATCGTTTGATAGAAATAAAGTTTTGGTTTTGAGAAATTGTCTTTATGTACCTACATTTAGAAAGAATTTGATTTTGGTTTCTAAATTGTTTATGGATGGATATTCTGTTTCTTTTAATGACAGAGTTGTTATAAAAAAAAATAGAGAGATTATCTGTTCAGGTACATTGGTTGGCAATTTGTATACTCTTGAACCAAAAGCTCCCACGATGCATATAGAAGTGAATAACTCATCTTCTAAGTCTAATAAGAGAAAAGAACCTTCGCAAATTAACCAAATGTATCTTTGGCATCTAAGGCTTGGTCATATTAACCTAAGCAGAATTCAAAGGTTGATAGCTGATGGACCTTTGGGTTCATTAGTGGTGGAGGATCTCCCAACCTGCGAATCTTGCTTGGAAGGTAAAATGACCAAGAGGCCTTTCAAGGCCAAGGGGTATAGAGCCAAAGATGTGTTAGAATTGGTTCATTACGATTTGTGCGGTCCTATGTCTATCCGAGGCAAGAGGTGGCTTTGAATACTGCCGTCTCATTTATAGACGATTATTCAAGATATGGATACATTTACTTGATGCTCCGCAAGTGTGAATGCTTTGACAAGTTCAAAGAATTCAAGGCTGATGTGGAGAACCGTCAAGGTAAAAGTATCAAGACATTACGATCTGATCGTGGTGGCGAGTACCTCTTGGGAGAGTTTAGGAGTTACTTATCAGAGGCTGGGATTCAATCCCAATTGCACTTTGGCACACCCAGTGAGAATGGTGTAGCGGAGGCGAAGGAATAGGACTCTTATGGAGATGGTCGGATCGATGATGAGTTATTACGAGTTACCTATTTCGTTACGGGGTTTGCTCTGGAACGCAATGTACACTCTGAACTTGGTTCCATCTAATCGTACCTTCTACTCCCTGAGTTGTGGGTGGCGAAAGCCTAGTCTAAGACATATTCGGATATGGGGAGTCCGGCACATGTCTTTGAAGGGAGATCTTGGTAAGTTGGAATCTAAATGCAATGCGCTTGTTTGTTGGCTACCTAAGGGAGCGAAGGGTGGTTTATTCTATAGTCCTAGAGATCATAAGGTGATCGTGAGTAGTCTGAATGCAGATTTCTAGAGGAGGACTATGTGATGAACCACAAGCCCAGTAGGATTGTTCTTGAGAGTTGGCGAAGTCAGCTTGGTACCACCGGTACAAGAGAGACACCACAAGTCAGCGCACGCGTGTCACGAGCATACAGGAGGCACCTCGTCGTAGTGGGAGGTTGTTAGACAACCCAGATTCATGTTTTTGGGAGAGTCTTGGACTTAGTCACAGTGAACATGAACGATCCTGGACATATGATGAGGCACTCCAAGATAGAATCGGTATCTTGGCAAAGTCGATGAATTGGAGATAGAATCTATGGATTCTAATCAGTCTGGAGCTAGTAGAACCACCCGATGGTGTAAAAACCATTGGATGCAAGTGGATCTACAAGAGAGAAGAGAGGAGTAGGCGGAAGGTTGAGACCTTCAAAGCTAGGCTTGTTGCGAAGGGTATACTCGGAAAGGGGGTATCGATTATGAGGAGACCTTTTAGCGTATAGCTATCTTAAGTCTATCCGGATTCTCTTATCTATAGTGCTCATATGGATTATGAGATTTGGCGGATGGATGTCAAGATGGCTTTCCTTAATGGAAGTCTTGAGAGAACATCTATATGCAGCGGAGGATTCATTGCTAAAGGCAAAGAGCATCTTGTATGTAAGCTTAATCGGTCCATTTATGGATTGAAGCAAGCTTCTAGATCTTGGAACATCCGCTTTGATGAGGTAATCTAGTCATATGGATTTATTCAAAGTCGGATGAGCCTTGTGTATACAAGAGATGTAGCGGAAGCGTAGTGGTGTTTCTTGTACTATCGTAGATGACATTTTGTTAGTTGGCAACAATATCAAAGTGTTATCGATCGTAAGGGTATGGTTGTCCAAAGCAGTTTGATATGAAGGACTTGGGAGAAGTGGGACACATCCTTGGGATCAAAGTTATAAGGGATCAAGAAAAGGATGTTGTGCTTATCTCAAGCTTCATACATTGACACTATCCTTGCTCGTTTTAGCATGAGAACTCGAGAAAGGTTTTCTACCTTTTAGGCATGGAGTTCCTTTATCTAAAGAGATGTGTCCCAAAACATCAAAGGAGATAGAGGACATGAAGGCGGTTCCTTATGCTTGTAGGAAGCCTTATGTATGCTATGCTATGTCACGAGGCCAGGATATCTGCTTTGCGTGGGCATGGTTAGCGGATATCGAGTAATCTGGACGAGGACATTGGGTGCGGTAAAGCATATATTGAAGTACGAGAAGGACTAGGGATTATATCTTTGGTTTGAGGCGGATCAATTAGTCCACTGTGGGTTACAGTTGGATTTCCAATCGGATAGGGACAAGAGTAAGTCTACCTCGGGGTTTGTGTTTACTTTTGGAGGTGGAGCCATAGTATGGAGGAGTGTCAAGCGAAATGCGTGGCGGACTCTACCATGGAAGTGAGTATGTAAGCGACCTCTGAGGCGTACCAAGGAAGCTGTATGGCTCGGGAACTTCTTGATGGACTTGGATGTGATTCTGGTTTGCCCGAACTATCACAATTTATTGTGATATGAATGCGATTCAAACTCGAAGGAACCACGAGCCCATAAAGCGAGTAAACACATAGGCGCAAGTACCACCTTATCGAGAGATCGTAAGCGAGGAGAAGTTCTTTATCGCCAAGATTGCATCGAGGAGGATAACTGGCGGATCCATTCACTAAGGCCCTTCGGTAGCGTTTGATAGGCATGTGGAGGACATGGGGATCGGATGTATGGCAGTGATGGCATAGTCTTTTAGTATAAGTGGGAGATTGTTGGAATGTATCTTTGAAAGCCTAGCTCTTTTTGTATGAACATTTTATTTTGAAATAAGAATCACATGATCATTGTTTGCACTTTATATATTATTATATGTGTGCATATTGTCTAATATTTTACATTGTAGATAACATGGTGCTTGGTGTAGCAGAAGATCATGTTATCGATTCCTTATAAAATATAAGTAGAGGCTCACAACCAAGATGGTTTTGGACAAACCATTGGCATGGTTGTAGTGTAGCTTGGTATTGTTTTATCTTGAACATAGAGTTACACTAGTACACTTAGGTGTATTGGCGGGGGACATAGAGGTGATTGATTTAGTCTTGACTACATAATTGAATCGGACCTCGGATATTATGTTGTACATGCTCTTAATCGATATAATAACGGGCACATGTACTTAGTATTTATTTCTTTGATTTACCGGTGGGTGAGATTTAGATGGATTAAATCAATATGCCCGGTAAGTTGGGAAATAATATTATTTACATGGTGTGCCGTTGATTATAGGAGGAAACCGTGTCCTATATATTAGGTTGATGATGTCCCCTTGAGGAGCTCATGGAGTTCGTCATATAAAGCCATTGGTTGACTTAGTCAACATGATGATAAGGTTGAGTGGTACTACTCGAGGAGTTAGATGTTAATTAATTGATGGTCAGTAAATCAATTAATTGACGGACATTCGATATCTTAAACACGGGGAGATTAATGTACAAATAATATATGGATCCCATATTAATTTATGGGGGTTGGTGAGGTAGTTCAATGATGATCCTCTAGTGGAATGGAACATCATTGATGGATCAAGTTTGTGTGGTTCCGATCCATCGGGTGGCCAAGACCCAACTCCTCCTTATGGTCCCTATCGTAGCCTAATATAATCCTTGTGAAGTTTAGATCCAAGAATGTAAAACAAAACCTAGAACCAACGGTTGGATTAAATCCATAGATCTGATGGTTGGGATGAAACCCTAGAACCAACGGTTGGATTAAATCCATAGATCCGATGGTTAGGATGAAACCCTAGAATCGACGGTTGGGATTAAATCCCTAGATCCGACGGTTGGAATAAAACCCTAAATTCTACGGTTGCGATGAAATCCTAGATCCTACGGTTGGGATGAAATCCTAGATCCGACGGTTGGGATAAAACCCTAGATCCGACGGTGGAGATTAAATCCCTAGATCCGACGGTGGAGATTAAATCCCTAGATCCGACGGTGGAGATTAAAGGAGGCCTAAGCCTAATTCTATAGTTAGGGTTTGGCTCATCCATGTGTTGGGCGGCAACAAATCCTAGAGGAGATAGGGTTATTTGGGCGGCAAGAAAATAGGGATTAGTTCCTATATTTTAGGCTAACCAACTTTCTCCTAAATTCTATAAATAAGGGCTTAGGCATTGGGCAAAAAAATGATTTTTGGATTAGAGAATTAGGGTTTGGCTCATCCTATTGTTGGGCGGCAACAAACCCTAGAGGAGCTAGGGTTTTGGGCGGCTAGGAAAGTGGGCGGCAAGGTGATTGTTCTCCCTAGGTTTTTGCAGCGCCCTCTTCTTCTCCTACTCCCTTTGCCGGTTCTCTTCTTCCTCCTCTCTTGCTCCTTGGTGGCCGGCGGCTCTCCAACTATTGGTGTCCGGTGCTTCTCCAACATCTAGGTGGCCGGCGGCAACTATACAACTAGTTGGTCGGAGCTCATCCAATCGTTCCTTGGCCGGCGGTTGCATCAAACTCTCTTGTTTGGTGGCCGGTTCTAGAAAGGAAAGGTTTTGTTGGATCTTCTCTTTGTTCGCAGTGGACAAGGAAGAGAAGAACCCGATCTAGAAGGCTTCTACTCGTGGAGGATCTTCGTCCACACGTCGTCCACGAGAAGGATAGGACATACGGTAGAAGATCGTAAGGTATAAAGTTATTATAACTTTAATTTCAGATCTGAGCATGTTCTTATATATGATGATTATGCATGTGTGTATATGAATATATATTGTATAATCATGGACCCCGAAGACAAACACAAAAACCGGTGATCCGTCCGTCGTCTCTTCCGCGGCTAACCAACTAGAAGAGTTGTGTTGCTTGAACAACTAGTTTGTTCAAGCGACCACTCGAGTTGTTAGCACGACGACGAAATGGTGTCGTTAAGGAAGCTCATCCCATCCGGATTAATCCTTTCATTAGTGAAAATTTTAATCCGGGGACATGGGAGCCAATGAGCCTCCGAAGCGACATCCCATCAATATCATCTACGTATAGTACAAGAAACACCACTACGTTTCCGTCACATCTCTTGTATACACAAGGCTCATCCGGACTTTGAATAAATCCATATGACTGGATTACCTCATCAAAGCGGATGTTCCAAGATCTAGAAGCTTGTTTCAATCCATAAATGGATTGATTGAGCTTACATACAAGATGCTCTTTGCCTTTGGCAATGAATCCCTCTGGTTGCTGCATATAGATGTTCTCCTCAAGACTTCCGTTAAGGAAAGCTATCTTGACATCCATCTGCCAAATCTCATAATCCATATGAGCAGCTATAGATAAGAGAATCTGGATAGACTTTAGCATAGCTACCGGCGAAAAGGTCTCTTCATAATCGATGCCCTCTTTCTGAGTATACCCTTTCGCAACAAGCCTAGCTTTGAAGGTCTCAACCTTCCCATCTACTCCTCTCTTTCTCTTGTAGATCCACTTGCATCCAATGTCTTTTACACCATCGGGTGGTTCTACCAGCTCCCAAAATTGATTAGAATCCATAGATTCTATCTCTGAATTCATCGCTCTTTGCCAAGATACCGCATCTCTATCTTGGAGTGCCTCGTCATATGTCCAGGGATCAGGTTCATGTTCACCAGGGACTAAGTCCGAGCACTCTCCCAAAAACATGAATCTCTCGGGTTGTCTAATAACCCTCCCACTATGACGAGGTGCCTCCTGTGTATGCTCGGTGACACGCGGTGCAGTGACTTGTGGTATCTCCTCTTGTACCGGTGGTACTGAAGTCGGGACTTCCCCTGTCAACTCCTCAAGAACAATCCTACTCTTGGGCTTGTGGTTCATTACATAATCCTCCTCTAGAAATCTAGCGTTCGTACTAACGATCACCCTCTGATCTCTAGGATTATAAAACAAACCACCTTTCGTTCCCTTAGGGTAGCCAACAAACATGCACACTTCTGTACGAGGTTCCAACTTACGATCACCTTGGCACATGTCTTTGGACTCCCCATATCCGAATATGTCTCGACTAGGCTTCGTCGATCCACAATTCTCTGAGGTAGAAGGTACTGATTTAGATGGAACCAAGTTTAGAGATACCCCGAATCTAAATCGAAACTCTGAATAACTCATCATCGATCTAACCATCTCCATAAGAGTCCTATTCCTTCGCTCCGCTACACCATTCTGCTGGGGTGTGCCAGGTGCAGCCAATTGGGATTGAATCCCAGCCTCTGATAAGTAATTCCTAAACTCTCCCAAGAGGTACTCTCCACCACGATCAGATCGTAAGGTCTTGATACTCTTACCTTGACGGTTCTCCACATCAGCCTTGAATTCTTTGAACCTGTCAAAGCATTCAGACTTGCGGCGCATCAAGTAAATGTATCCATATCTTGAATAATCGTCTATAAAGGAGACGAAATATTCAAAACCACCTCTTTCCTGGATAGACATAGGACCGCACAGATCAGAATGAACCAATTCTAACACATCTTTAGCTCTATACCCCTTGGCCTTGAAAGGCCTCTTGGTCATTTTACCTTCCAAGCAAGATTCGCAGATTGGGAGATCCTCCACCACTAATGAACCCAAAGGTCCATCAGCTATCAACCTTTGAATTCTGCTTAGGTTAATATGACCAAGCCTTAGATGCCAAAGATATGTCTGGTTCATTTATGAAGGTTCTTTTCTCTTATTAGACTTAGAAGATGAGTTATTGACTTCTATATGCATCGTGGGAGTTTTTGGTTCAAGAGTATATAAATTGTCAACCAATGTACCAGAACAGATAATCTCCCTATTCCTTTTTATAACCACTTTGTCATTAAAAGAAACAGAATATCCATCCATAAACAATTTAGAAACTGAAATTAAATTCTTTCTAAAAGTAGGTACATAAAGACAATTTCTCAAAACCAAAACTTTATTCCTATCAAAAGATAAATAAACGTCTCCCACTGCAATAGCCGCCACCTTTGAAGCATTGCCCATGAAGACGGTAATCTCTCCCTCAGCTAGTCGTCGGGTTTCCTGGAACCCCTGCAAAGTATTGCAGACATGATCAGTGGCTCCTGTATCTACACACCAGACACTGGTAGATGACACCACTAAACATGTTTCAACAACTAAACAAGAAGATATACCTTTGTTCTTTCGGCGAGGACAGTCTGCCTTCCAATGTCCAGTCTGCTTGCAAGTGAAGCACTTGCCTTTCGGCTTCTTCACTCCTGCCTGAGGTCCCACTGCCACTTTCTTCGCTCCACCTTGCTTCTTCTTCTTCTTACCTTTCGGTTTAGAGGAAGAAACCTTCTGAGCGACCATGGCTTGAGCACTTTGACGAAAAAGCCCCTCTGCCGCCTGGAGTTCTGTCAGAAGCTCCGCCAACGAATACAACCTTTTGTTCATGTTGTAGTTGAGGCGGAACTGCTCAAAACTCCTAGGCAGAGACTGGAGAATGATATCGACCTGGGTTTCCCAATCGATCTCAGCTCCGAGGACTTCCATCTCATTAAGATGAGTCATCATCTTGAGAACATGATCCCTAATGGGTGTTCCCTCGATCATGGTGGTCGTCATCAAGTTTCTTATCGCTTCCTGTCTAGCCGCCCTACTCTGATGTCCAAAAAGTTTCTTGAGATTGAACATCATGTCATAAGCAGTGGCTATGGCCTGATGCCGATGTTGCAGCACATTTGACATAGATGCCAAAATGTAACACCGCGCCATCTCATCCGCCTTGATCCATTTCTTATAACGTTCTTTCTCCTTTTCATCAGAGTCATCGGTGGGCTTAGGAGGACAGACCTCGAAGAGTACAAATTTGTACTCCTCCGCAGTTAAGACAATATCCAAGTTTCTTTTCCAATCAATGTAATTTGTTCCAGTAAGTTTATTTTCTTTTAATATCACAACAAGTGGGTTGAAAGCCATTTGAAAAACCTAAGAATCACAATGATCAAAACATTAGATTTCAAATATTATTGATTCCTCAAAACAATAAAATTCCGAAATCAACCAACACCTCAAAACACCGAGAATATCGCATGCCATGCTGTGTGGACGTATACGAATTCTACATTTGTAAGAGGAGGTTTTACCCATTAATTTTATTATCTTGTCAACCTTACTTTTTGACAAATAAAATTAATAGTTGGTTCCTCTTTGGCCCTATAAATAAAAGCAGTGACTCCGATGGGGAGGATAATTTTATTTGCATCTAAGTGTGCACCATTACACGATACTAAGGGAATTATTTCGGATAATGTGCCTTACCGCTGTGGAAGTACACATGCTCCTAGATAATTTCCTATAACCATTATTTGACCTAGTGATCCGCAAACAAACTCGTCCGCAGGGAGGAAGGCACTCAGAGCCGACACACAAGTTTGTTGCATCATACGTCAAATTGTAATGGAGGCCGCGGGAATTAATTAAAATATCCCTCTCCCACTTAGTAAATTGAAAATGAGAAATTTTAAAAGCAAACACAACATGCATATAAAACAAATAAGCAATAAATATGGAAAAAACAGAATTTTTCCAACTATTATGACATTATTCTCCAATACGCATCCCGTCGTGTCACCACCTCGTCCGCTCCACCTTTTCCCGTGCGCAAGTCACCAAAGAGATCCGAGCCGAGATATATCATTTTAATTTACATCCATCGATCCTATACTCCACGAAGGAGTGTACAAATAATCTAGATCGAAAGTAAACTAAAATGAGCAGCTAAACAATGCCGTATTTAATTACAAAAAATTAAATACTAATCTAGCCTCGTCAACCCCGAGGATTCAAATAATATACATAAAATCACACACAAATCAATCACATACACACAAATAGCCATAATAGTCGGATCTTATGCCTGCAACCAAAAAGTTAGCTTACGCACATCCTACTATTATCCGGCATACTCAATATATGATATGTGCATGAAAGTAACCGAATCCAAAACACACAAAATCGGAAACCGTGGCTCTGATACCACTTGAAGGTGGTTGCTTCGGAGGCTCATTGGCTCCCTTGTCCCCGGATTAAAATTTTCACCAATGAAAGAATTAATCCGGATGGGATGAGTTTCCTTAGCACAACCTATTCATCATCGTGCTAACAACTTGAGTGATCGCTTGAACAAACTAGTTGTTCAAGCAACACAACTCTTCTAGTTGGTTAGCCGCGGAAGAGACGACGGACAGATCGCCGTTTTTGTGTTTGTCTTCGGGGTCCATGATTATACAAAATATATACATATGCACACTTGTATAATCAACACATAAAAGAACATGCTAAGATCAGAAGATAAAGTTGTAAAACTTTATACCTTACGATCTTCTACCATATGTCCTATCCTCCTCGTGGACGACGTGTGGGCGAAGATCCTCCACGAGTAGAAGCCTTCTAGATCACGTTCTTTCCTTCCTTGTCCGCTGCGAACAAAGAGAAGAACCAACAAAACCTTTCCTTTCTAGAATCGGCCACCAAGCAAGGGAGTTTGATTCAACCGCCGGCCAAGGAACGAGTGGATGAGCGTCGACCAACTTGTTGCAATGTTGCCGCCAGCCACTTAGAGGTTGGAGAAGTGCCGACCACCAATTGTTGGAGAACCGCCAGCCACCAAGAAGAAAGGGAGGAGGAAGAGAACCGGCCAAAACCAAGGAGGAGGAGGGAATGAGCGCCGACCACCAAGGAGCAAAGGAGGAAACCCTAATCTCCCTTCTAGTTGCCTCCCAAACCACTTCCAAAACCCTAGCCGCCTAAAACACTTGAGAGGCTAAACCCTAATCCAAGTGAACCATTATTGCCGCCCAACCTAAGCCCTCTATTTATAGAATTGGGCTTAAGTCTCCTTTAATCTCCACCGTTGGATCTAGGGATTTAATCTCCACCGTCGGATCTAGGGTTTTATCCCAACCGTCGAATCTAGGGTTTCATCCCAACCGTCGAATCTAGGGTTTCATCCCAACCATCGGATCTAGGGTTTCATCCCAACCGTCGGATCTAGGGATTTAATCCCAACCTTCGATTCTAGGGTTTCATCCTAACCGTCGGATCTAGGGATTTAATCCCAACCGTTGGTTCTAGGATTTCATCCTAACCATCGGATCTAGGGATTTAATCCCAACCATCAGTTTTAGGGTTTCATTTTACATCCTTGGATCTAGACTTCTTTAGGATTATATTAGGCTACGATAGGGACCATAAGGAGGAGTTGGATCTTGGCCACCCGATGGATCGGAACCACACAAACTTGATCCATCAATGATGTTCCATTCCACTAGAAGATCATCATTGAATTACCTCACCAACCCCCATAAATTAATATGGGCTCAATATATTAGTTGTACATCTATCTCCCCGTGTTTAAGATATCGAATGACCGTCAATTAATTGATTTACTGACCATCAATTAATTAACATCTAATTCCTCGAGTAGTACCACTCAACCTTATCATCATGTTGACTAAGTCAACTAGCTGGGTTTACATGATGAACCTTATGAGCTCCTCAAGGGGACATCATCAACCTAATATATAGGACATGGTTTCCTCCTATAATCAACGACACACCATGTAAATAATATCATTTCCCAACTTACCGGGCATATTGATTTAATCCATCTAAATCTCACCCTCTGGTAAATCAAAGAAATAAATACTAAGTACATGTGCCCGTTATTATATCGGGATTAAGAGCATGTACAACATAATATCCGAGGTCCGATTCAATTATGTAGTCAGCACTAAATTGAATCACCTCTATGTCGGTCCTGCTCAATACACCTAAGTGTACTAGTGTAACTCTATGTTCAAGACAAAACAATACCAAGCTACACTACAACCATGCCAATGGTTTGTCCAAAACCATCTTGGTTGTGAGCCTCTACTTATATTCTACAAGGGACTGATAACATGATCTTCTGTGTCACACCAAGCACCATGTTATCTACAATGTAAAATATTAGACAATATGCACACATATATAAAGTGCAAACAATGATCATGTGATTCTTATTTCAAAATAAAAATGTTCATACAAAAAGAGCTAGGCTTTCAGTATACATTCCAACAATACTGATGTATGTGGACCTATGTCAACTCAAGCTTTAGGAGGCTATAACTACTTCATTACCTTCATCGATGATCACTCACGGTTTGGGTATGTGTTCTTGATGAAACACAAGTCTGAAGCCTTTGAACGGTTCAAAGAATTCAGAAATGAAGTAGAGAAACAACCTGACAAGAGTATTAAAATACTTCGATCAGATCGAGATGGTGAATACTTAAGTCAAGAGTTTCTTGATTATCTAAGAGACAATGGTATATTGTCTCAATGGACTCCGCCATATACACCACAACATAATGGTGTATCTGAGAGGCATAACCGGACCTTGTTGGACATGGTCAGGTCAATGATGAATCATGCAAATCTTCCCAAGTCCTTTTGGGGCTATGTACTTCAGACAGCTGTTTACTTGTTAAACAGAATGCCAACCAAGGTAGTCTCTACTACTCCATATGAGATATGGAATAGTAAGAAACCTCATGTATCTTACTTGAAGATATGAGGTTGTCCTGCTTATGTGAAGCGGACTGTATCAGACAAATTGGATGCTAAGTCTGATAAATGTCTATTTATTGGATACCCCAAGGAAACAAGGGGTTACCAATTCTATCATCCTGTGGAACAAAAGGTGTTTGTTTCAAGGCATGCTGTGTTTTTAGAGAAAGAGTTTCTCTTGCAAGAAAATAGTGGGAGTGTCGTCGAGCTTGAGGAGGCTCGAGAGACTCAAATAGACATTGATGAGATACCTGGTGAAGCACAACAGCCAATAACTCATAGTGATGAGCAATCAGCTGGACCTATTGTAACACCACATCTTCGTAGATCTCGTAGAACACGCAACATTCCTGAGAGATATGGATTTCTCGTAAGTGAATCGAACGACGTGTTACTCATTGATGATGAGGAGCCTACCAGTTATGAAGAAGTGTTGACAAGTTCAGAAAGGGATAAGTGGCTTGAAGCCATGAAGTCGGAAATGGATTCCATGTATGAAAACCAAGTTTGTAACTTGGTTGACCCACCTGAAGGCATATAACCTATAGGGTGCAAGTGGGTTTTCAAGAAGAAAACCGACATGGATGGTAATGTGATTACCTATAAGGCTAGATTGGTGGCGAAAGGATATCGTCAAAAGAAAGGTGTTGATTATGACGAAACCTATTCGCCTGTAGCTATGCTTAAATCCATTCGGATGCTCTTGGCCATAGCGGCTCATTATGATTATGAGATATGACAGATGGATGTGAAAAAAACTTTCCTTAATGGAAACCTGCTCGAGGACGTGTATATGATACAGCCTGAGGGTTTCACATCGGTTGATAAAACCAAGGTATGCAAATTGCGACGGTCCATATATGGATTGAAGCAAGCATCTAGGAGCTAGAATATCCGTTTTGATGAGACAATCAAAAAGTTTGATTTCTCACAAAATCCAGATGAACCTTGTTTGTACAAGAAGGTTAGTGGGAGTGGAGTCGTGTTCCTAATATTGTATGTCGATGACATATTACTTATAGGAAACGATGTTTCAATCTTACAGTCAGTTAAGGTTTGGTTATCCAAGACATTCTCCATGAAAGACCTGGGAGAAGAAACCTACATCCTCGGGATTAAGATCTATAGAGATAGATCGAAACGGTTGCTTGTTCTTTTGCAGTCTACATATATAGACTGAGTGCTAAAGAGGTTTAGCATGTTGGAATCCAAGAAAGGTTTCCTACCCATCAGGCATGGGGTACACCTTTCGAAGTCTATGTGTCCGCGCACAGAAGATGAGAGGATTTGCATGAGTAAGATTCCCTATGCATCCGCAATAGGATCTATCATGTATGCTATGTTATGTACGAGGCCCGATGTATCGTATTCTCTGGGTGTCACGAGCAGATACCAGTCTGATCCAGGAATGGATCATTGGGTGGCTGTTAAGATGATCCTTAAGTACTTAAGAAGAACTAAGGATGTGTTCCTAATATATGGACAAGGGAGCGGGTATACGGATGCGGCTTCGACAGGACAAGGATGATTCGTCTCGATGCGGATACGTGTTCACCTTGAATGGGGGTGCAGTGAGTTGGAAAAGTTCCAAACAAGACACTATAGCGGATTCTACCACTGAGGCAGAATACATTGCAGTTTCGGAAGCAGAAAAGGAAGCAGTTTGGATCAAGATGTTCATTTATGAACTTGGTGTGATTCCAGCCATTATTGAAGCAATACCGGTCTACTGCGACAATAATGGAGCAATTTCATAGGCGAAAGAGCCAAGGTCTCATCAACGATCCAAACATGTGCTTCGCCGCTATCATCTTATCAGAGAGATCAACAGTAGGAAAGAAATACAAATCTAGAAAATCCCCACTGAAAGGAACTTAGCGGATCCTTTGACTAAGGCATTACCTCAAGGTAAGTTTGAGGGTCATGTTACAGCTTATGGTATTGGATACCGTAGCGATTGGCATTAGGCCAAGTGGGAGTCTGTTCGTAATATATGAGAGATTTTTCTAAGGCAATCGCCTTATGTATGAACCATTTATATGATAAATGAAGATTCACTATTTGAGTATACATGGTTTCATGTATTTGATTGGATCTTAAACTCATTTACTGAATGTCCGCGATACGACTCACAGCATGAGAGAATTTGTGATTGGATCACAACTAGTGAGTATCTCTACATTTGTAATTGTGATGTATCGGAATTATCCCTAGTCGATGAATTGATGGATTTGGACACCATCAATTCTGTCGAGACTAGCACGAGGTATACTCCTTAGTGTATCCAAGAAGCTGATTCTCACTGGCTGGAGACATTGTGATGTCCGGAGTTAATTATGGATGCTAGTTATGGTAACTAGTTCATTGGAGTGACCAACCGTAAGACTTCATATGGTTCTCTGCATATATAGATATGTCAATGAAGTTCTTACTGTAGCTTAATTGCGATGTTCCTTTGACTTGTGGTATTCAAGTCATCTTGATCATAAAGACTTATGCTTTGACATCTTAAGCAAGCATCTCTGAGGAGATGTGGACCCGGGATGATTGGGTATAAGTCGAAGTGATCGAAGGTGTTTGAATAGCCTATAAAGGATTCACCACTCCTTGCGAGGAGACGTATACTCATGGCCTCTCATCGGATTGTTACTAAATTCTTTGGCCAAAGCATTACATGTTTAGAGTAAGGTACTCTTCGATACATGTGCAGTAACTAAAATCCGTAAAATGAGGAAATGATACTTGGGCTAAATGTGACGTAGTCAGCCTAGTGGGGACTGACACTATAGACCATGTCATGAACCAAGTGGGTATAAGATGAGTGAAGGGAATGGGGCACGATTCATTCGAGCTGCTGAAGGGTTTCAGAAATAGTTCTGGATCAACCGTTGATCTTTTCGGTTAATGGGAGATCATGATGTACTACTAGGTGCCACTCATGATCGTTCTATAATTAATGGTTAATTATAGACGGCCAACATAAACCGAGAACCTATTTGGTCACACGCACAACGATCTTAATCCGAAGGATTTAAAACGATCTTGAAAATGAGATTCTCAGACCGAGAAAAACTGGGTTTGGTTGGACCAAACATGGAGCGAGTATGAAATCGTTTCAGTCGCAATGGAAGCGTGGATGGGCCGTGTCTTATGAAGACATAATGGATGAACCAAAATGGTTTGGTTCTAATCCAATGGAGGAGAATAACCCAAAGGGTTTGGTTTATTTTAAACGAATGAACCAAAGTTGATTCGGTTCGTTTTTATTCAAAATAAACCATTATGGTTTGGTTTATTTTAACTTAAATTAATGGGGCCGGTTAACGGGCCTTATGGTTATGATCCAATAACCATTAAGAGAATTAGTTCTCTATAAAAGAGGTCTAAAGGGTTTGTTAAGCCCTAATCAAAATCCCTTGACCTAATTGTTGCCGCCCCCCCCTCATCTCCATGGAGAAGTCGGCGCCAACATCCATTGCCGCCGCCCACCCCCTTGTACCGCCGTCCAAATTGTTGCCGGCGTCCAAGCTTCGGTCGGTGATCCTCCGGCAACTCTCTGGTGATCTCTTTTGGGTTCGGCATCAAGGTGAGCTTCATCCTACCCTTTTTGACCGGCCCCTACTTCTCCACCAAAGCTGTCCAGTTTTCTGGACAGCTTGTTTCCCTCTCATCGGAGTGTCATTTTGACGACGTTTGGAGCTCTGACAGCGGTAGCCTTGCCGGGGATTCGATCTCCGGTAATCCTCATAGGTGGAGGACAAAGGATTCATCAAACGGTTGACGAATACCTCTCCGGAGAAGCGAGTTTTGAGGACTCATTTTTGGATTCGAATTTGGATTCGGATCGTGATCTTCTCTTGATCACATCGTCTTCAACACGAGGCTAGTAACCCGTACGAAGACGAGGCTTGTGACTTGGTGAAGTCATCCCGAAGATACTCGGCATGGATACGGATAGAGACGATTCTAATGAGAATCGTTCCGGTTGATGCCTTTCCCGCTACACGCGATACGTAAGGTATATATAGTTAAATTTCCTTTTATTGCAAAATTTAAATTTACGGTTATGTCTACACATGTTGTACTATGCATGCGTGTGATGTGTGTGTTGTAATAAATTAGATTTATTATTTTATTCCTTCCACTGTGCACATGTTTGCGAAACATGTTCGAACACACACTCGCCGCGGTGCCGGAAACCCAACAGTCTCTACTACTCCATATGAGATATGGAATAGTAAGAAACCTCATGAAACTTACTTGAAGATATGGGGATGCCCTGCTTATGTGAAGCGGACTGTATCAGACAAATTGGATCCTAAGTCTGATAAATGTCTATTTATTTGATACCCTAAGGAAACAAGGGGTTACCAATTCTATTATCCTGTGGAACAAAAGGTGTTTGTTTCAAGGCATGCTGTGTTTCTAGAGAAAGAGTTTCTCTTGCAAGAAAACAGTGGGAGTGTCGTCGAGCTTGAGGAGGCTCGAGAGACTCAAATAGACATTGATGAGATACCTGGTGAAGCACAACAGCCGATAACTCATAGTGATGAGCAATCGGCTGGACCTATTGAAACACCACATCTTCGTAGATCTGGTAAAACACATAAAATTCCTGAGAGATATGGATTTCTCGTAAGTGAATCGAACGACGTGTTACTTATTGATGATGAGGAGCCTACCAGTTATGAAGAAGTTCTGACAAGTTCAGAAAGGGATAAATTACTTGAAGCAATGAAGTCAGAAATGAATTCCATGTATGAAAACCAAGTTTGGAACTTGGTTGACCCACCTGAAGGCATAAAGCCTATAGGGTGCCAATGGGTTTTCAAGAAGAAAATCGACATGGATGGTAATGTGATTACCTATAAGGCTAGATTGGTGGCGAAAGGATATCGTCAAAAGCAAGGTGTTGATTATGACGAAACCTATTCGCCTATAGCTATGCTTAAATCCATTCGGATGCTCCTAGCCATAGCGGCTCATTATGATTATAAGATATGACAGATGGATGTCAAAACAGCTTTCCTTAATGGAAACCTGCTCGAGGACGTGTATATGATACAACCTGAGGGTTTCACATCGGTTGATAAAACCAAGGTATGCAAATTGCGACGGTCCATATATGGATTGAAGCAAGCATCCAGGAGCTGGAATATCCGTTTTGATGAGATAATCAAAAGGTTTGATTTCTCACAAAATCCAGACGAACCTTGTGTGTATAAGAAGGTTAGTGGGAGTGCAGTCGTGTTCCTAGTATTATATGTCGATGAATTATTACTTATAGGAAATGATGTTTCAGTCTTACAGTCAGTTAAGATTTGGTTGTCCAAGACATTCTCGATGAAAGACCTGGGAGAAGCAACCCACATCCTTGGGATTAAGATCTATAGAGATAGATCAAAATAGTTGCTTGGTCTTTCGTAGTCTACATTTATATACTGAGTGCTAAAGAGGTTTAGCATGTCAGAATCCAAGAAAGGTTTCCTACCCATCATGCATGGGATACACCTTTCGAAGTCTATATTTCTGCGCACAGAAGACGAGAGGATTTGCATGAGTAAGATTCCCTATGCATCCGCAATAGGATCTATCATGTATGCTATGTTATGTACGAGGCCCGATGTATCGTATGCTCTGAGTGTCACGAGTAGATGCAAGTCTGATCCTGGAATAGATCATTGGGTGGCTGTCAAGATAATCCTTAAGTACTTGAGAAGAACTAAGGATGTGTTCCTAATATATGGAGAAGGGGACATGGTGATATGCGGGTATACGGATGCTAGCTTCCAGATAGACAAGGATGATTCTAGGTCTCAGTCTGGATATGTGTTCACCTTGAATGGGGGTGCAGTGAGTTGGAAAAGTTCCAAACAAGACACTGTAGCGGATTCTACCACTGAGGCAGAATACATTGCAGCTTCAGAAGCAGCAAAGGAAGCGGTTTGGATCAAGAAGTTCATTTATGAACTTGGTGTGGTTCCAGCCATTGTTGAAGCAATACCAGTCTTCTTCGACAACAATGGAGCAATTGCATAGGCAAAAGAGCCAAGGTCTCATCAACGATCCAAACATGTGCTTCGCCACAATCATCTGATCAGAGAGATCATTAGTAGGAAAAAAAAATACAAATCGAGAAAATCCCCACTGAAAGGAACTTAGCGGATCTTTTGACTAAAGAATTACCTCAAAGTAAGTTTGAGGGTCATGTTAGAGCTTATGGTATTGGATACCGTAGCGATTGGCATTAGGCCAAGTGGGAGTTTGTTAGTAATATATGAGAGATGTCCTAAGGCAATCGCCTTATGTTTGAATAATTTATATGATAAATGAATATTCACTATTTGAGTATACATGTTTTCATGTATTTGATTAGATCTTAAACTCTTTTACTGAATGTCCACGATACGATTCACAGCTTGAGAGAATTTGTGATTGGATCACAACTAGTGAGTATCTCTACATGTGTAATTGTGATGTATTGGATTTATCTCTAGTCGATGAATTGGTGGATTTGGACACCATTGATTCTGTCGAGACTAGCATGAGGTATACTCCTTGGTATATCCAAGAAGCTGATTCTCACTGGCTGGAGACATTGTAATGTCCGGAGTTAATCGTGGATGCTAGTTATGGTAACTAGTTCATTGGAGTGACCAGCCGTAAGACTTCATATGGTTCTCTGCATATATAGATATGTCAATGAAGTTCTTACTGCAGCTTAAGTGCGATGTTCCTTTGACTTGCGGTATTCAAGTCATCTTGATCATAAAGACTTATGCTTTGACATCTTAAACAAGAATCTCTGAGGAGATGTGGACCCGGAATGATTGGGTATAAGTCGAAGTGATCGAAGGTGTTTGAATAACCTATAAAGGATTCACCACTCCTTGCGAGGAGATGTATACCCATGGCCTCTCGTCGGATTGTTACTAAAGTCTTTGGCCAAAGCATTACATGTTTAGTGTAAGGTACTCTTTGATACATGTGCAGTAACTAGAATCCGTAGGACGAGGAAATGATACTTGGGCTTGGTGTGACGTAGTCAACCTAGTGGGGACTGACACAATAGACCATTTCCTGAACCAAGTGGGTATAAGATGAGTGAAGGGAATGGGACACGATTCATTGTAGCTGCTGAAGAGTTTCAGAAATAGTTCTGGATCAACCGTTGATCTTTTCGGTTAATTGGGGATCATGATGTACTACTAGGTGCCACTCATGATCGTTCTATAATTAATGGTTAATTATAGACGACCAACATAAACTGAGAACCTATTTGGTCACACGCACAACGAGCGTAATCCGAATGATTTAAAACAAGCTTAAGAATGAGATTCTCATACCGAGAGAAACTAGGTTTGGTTTGACTAAACAAGGAGCGAGCATGAAATCGTTTCAGTCGCAATGGAAGTGTGGATGGGCCGTGTCTTATGAAGCATTGATGGATGAACCAAATTGGTTTGGTTCTAATCCAATGGTGGAGAATAAACCAAAGGGGTTTGGTTTGTTTTAAACGAATGAACCAAAGTTGGTTCGGTTCGTTTTAACTTAAAATAGACCAACATTGTTTGGTTTATTTTAACTTAAATTAATGGAGAGGGTTAACGGGCTTTTGGTTATGATCCAATAACCATTAGGAGAATTTGTTCTCTATAAAATAGGGCTTAAGGGTTTTGTGAAAACCTAATCCAAGAAATCCCTAGTTGCCGCCCACCCCTCCTCTCCTCTAGTGGTTGGCGCCCAACCCTAGCCGCCACCCTGCTTTGTGCCGCCATCCAAGTTTGTTGTTGGCGTCCAAACTTCAGCCGGTGATCCTCCGGCGACCCTCCGGTGATATTCTTTGGGTCCGACGACAAGGTGAGCGTCTAGCTTCCTTATTTGGCCGGCCCTATTCCTCCACCAAAGCTGTCCAATTTTCTGGATAGCTTGTTTATTTCATGTCGGAGCGTCGTTTGGACGATGTTCGGAGCTCTGACAGCGGCTTCCTTTCTAGGGATTCGATCTCCGGTAATCCTCATAGGTGGAGGACGAATGATTCGTCAAACGGTTGACGAATACCTCTCCAAAGAAGTGAGTTTTTGAGGACTCATTTTGAATCTGAATTTTGATTCGGATTGTGATCTTCTCTCGATCACTTCATCTTCGACACGAGGCTAGTAACTCATACGAATACGAGGCTCATGACTTTGTGAAGTCATCCTGAAGATACTCGGCGTGGATACGGATAGAGTCGATTCTAGCGAGGATCGTTCCGGTTGATGCCTTTCCTGCTACACGTGATACGTAATGTATACGTAGTATAAATTTTCTTTTATTACAGAATTTGAATTTATGGTTATGTCTACACATGTTGTACTATGCACGCGTGTGGTGTGTGTATTGTAATAAATTAGATTTATTATTTTTATTTCTTCTGCTGTGCACATGTTTACGAAACATGTTCGAACACACACTCGCCGCGGTGCCGGAAACCCAACAGGACCTCGATGATAAACACAAAAATCTACAATTTGTTCATCATCTATTCCGCGGCTAATCGAGGAAAATGGTTCGGTTGCTTGGACAACGAGTTTGTTCGAGTGACCACTCAATTCGAATAGCATGATAATGAATCGGTTTCTTGGGTAATCCATCTCCATCCGTATTAGTTTTAATTAATTAAATTTTAATCCGGGGACATGAGATAGGATCGCCATGCACAAGTGATCGAAGCGAAGAAGCGGGAAACATGACTTTTTCTCTTCAAGATAAGCATGAATGCGAACTGAATCGAAGAAAGCAAAAAATGCTATTCATCCCCCTTTAGCACATCAAACGATCCCCAACATCATGTTTATGGTATTATAGAAGCATTATATGAAACAATCTTACTATAATTAACATGTAATTATGGTAAGAAAATTCAGGAGATGACCTTACTCGAAACCCCTAGAAACGACGACTCGATCCACGACCTTGGTGTTCTCCACAACCTATCCATGGAGCTTGGTCATGGTCGTGGAGGACTTCATGACCAAGCATGGAGCTCTATACTGTGGCCATAATTTGGTCATGTTGTCCACGGTCATGGACCGATCCACGGGCAGGCTGTGAAGCCCTATGCCATGCCCATGCCATCAGAGTTAAAGTCCGGCGTGACCATGCCAGCTTCAACAAGGTTATGTTGGGCCATGTTCACTACGTTTATGCTTGATTGTATGCAGTACGATTCTGGTAAGTCTTGGCATGGTTGTGGTAGGTTTTATAACCCCCTTTCATACCCTCTTTACCTCTCCCTTTGAGAATCTCATTCGCAAACTTGTTTTATGTCCCTAGATCATCTATATTGTGTGTAACCCAATAGGTTTCTTACTATATTGGTCATTCATAATTAACCCATTAATTATGAATAAATATTTAGTGACACCTAATAGTACATCATGACTCTCAATTGATTGGAAAGTCAAATGTTGACTTCAGAATGTTTCTAAACCCTTCAGCAACTTAAGTTGTTTGTTCACTTGTTTCATTCACTCATCCTATACCAACTTGGTTCAGGACATGGTCTATGTGCTCGTCCCCACAGTGCCGATTACATCACACCTCACCCAAGTTAGTTTCTTGTCCTGTGTATTTAAGTTACTCTTACATGTTTCCAAGAAGATTGTCTTCTTAACATGCTCTAGCCAAAAACTTTTAAGTAATATTCTTGTGAAGATGCTTAGGGTATACATCTCCTATATAAAGAGTGGTGAATCTCCTGTGGGCTATTCAAAGATCTTCGATCACTTTGACTTATACCCAATCAACTCGGAGTGACATCTCCTATGGAGATGGTTGCAAAGAAGTCAAAGTATAAGTCACCATGATCAAGATGAATTGAATACCTCAAGTCTAAGGAAACTCACACTTGAGCTACAATGATATCTTTATCGACATGAATAATCATATTAAGTCTCTTAGCAGGCCACTTCAATGAACTAGTGAACCTAACTAGCATCCACATGTTCAATCTCAACATCCCTATGCTTCCATTTAGTGAGTACCGAATGTTGCTGCAAGAATGCTCAAAGTATTAATTACTTTTGATGGTTGGGAAATCAATTTTAAGTCAGGCAATATTGGTAATTTAACATGAATATTAATTGATACGTAAAAGGAAAGTCCAAGTATGAATATTTGGTAAGGAAAGTCCAAGGATGAAGACTTGGCTGCTAAGTCCAAGTATGTAGTATTATAAGCATAAGTCCAAGTAAAACTTAGCAATAGAAGTCTAGAGCGTGGCTCATGGTTGAGAGTCCTGGAGGCGCAACCTCTTGGCAATGGAAGACCAGATGGTATGATAAAGCTAAAGGAAGTACTTGAAGTCTAGTGCAAGGGTGAGAAATCATGGACTCAGAGGAATCCTGAAGGTGCGAGGTTAATGGAAGAAGCTTGAAGGCTTATGTCTAGGCCAAGGGTATGTTTTCAAGTATGAGAGAATCATATTTGAGGTGTACCAGACGAATAGTACTTGAATCAGCCGACTTGGGAGTTAAAACAATTGCACATATTATTTGGTAATTGATTGATGTTTTGACTAGTGGATTGGTCAGGTGCTCAGGTTGAGCAGCACTTGACACTTGGGCTCGAGCATTTGACTGCTATGGGATTAAGTCGGCTGCTATGAGGTGAGCGACTGAGGTGATAGGGGTGGGAGAATTGTGTTAGGATGTATACTAAAAGCCTAGCTTTTGTATGATCATCTTCATTTTCAAATAAGAATCATATGATCATTATTTGCATTTTATATTTATGCATATTATCTGATACCTTACATTGTAGATAACATGGTGTGTGGTATCACACAGAAGATCATGTTATCAGTTCCTTGTAGAGTATAAGTAGAGGTTCACAACCAAGATGGTTTTGGACTAACCATTGGCATGGTTGTAGCATAATTTGATATTGGTTTATCTTGACCATAGAATTACACTAGTACACTTTGTGTGTATTGAGCAGGACCAATTTAGAGGTGATTCAATTTATATTGACTATATAATTGAATCAGACCTCAGATATTATGATGTACATGCACTTAATCCCGATATAATAACGGGCACATGTACTTAGTATTTATTTCTTTGATTTACCAATGGGCGAGATTTATGTGTTAAATCGATAGGCCTGGTAAGTTAGGAAATAATAATATTTACATGGTGTGTCGTTGATTATAAGAGGAAACCATGTCCTATACAGTAGGATGATGATGTTTTCTTGAGGAGCTCATAAAGTTCATAATGTAAATCCTTAGATGGACTTTGTCCAGCATGATGATAAGGATGAGTGGTACTACTCATGGAGTTAGATATTAATTAATTAAATTTTCAATAATTTAATTAATTAATGGACATTCGATATCTTAAACACGGGGAGATATTTTGTACAAATAATATATGGAGCTCATATTTAATTATGAGGGTTAGTGAGCTAGATCAATGATGATCCTCTAGTGGAATAGATTATCATTAATGGATCGGATTATATGTGGTTCGGATCCATTGGGTGGCCAAGATCCAACTCCTCCTCATGGTCCCTATTATAGCCTATTATAAATAACTCATGAAGCCTAGACCTAAGGAAATAATTATTGGTTGGGGTTGGAGAGGCTTGGACAGCAAGGGAGAAAGGGTGTTCTAGGGTTTTGCATCACTTAGGTTTGTGGCAACAAGGGGTAGGGTTTCTCCTCCTTCCTCCTTGGCTAGCGCTTCCTTTCTCCTCTTCTCCCTTTCCAAGGGTCGGCGCCACCTTCACCCTCTCCTAGGGTCGACAACAACACAAGGAGGAAGGCTCTCTTCCTCAATCTCCTCTCTTATCCTAAGGCCGGCTGACACCACCTCTTGGGGTTTAGGTGGTCGGCACAAGCAAGGAGAAGAGGAGGTTTTGTGTTCGGCAAGAGATAGGGGAAGAAGGGAAGGTTTTCTTCCCTTGTTAAGAGTGAGCAAGGAAGGGAAGATACGTGATCTAGGAGGCTTCGATTCTTGGAAGATCGTCACCCACACGACGTCCAAGAAGAGGATAGTGTTAGTGTAGTGGGCACCTAAGTCGAACCTGACTTTTGATTACAGAAAATGATACAAAGTTAAGCTCATATTGTTATCTCATGAGCTGAATCGAGTGTGCAGAAAAGTGCTAAAGCTAGAGCTGAAGGCTTACGACACCCGGAGGAAGCCACGGTGGTCGGGCGACACTCGAGTGACTTCGGAGGGAGCTGAAGGAATTGAGTAGAAGGCCGGAAGCTAGGGCTACAAAGTAAGTATCGAGGTAAGCTCATGTGTGTGAGCGTAAGCGAGGTCATATCCTCCTTACGAGGATGGTCTTAAGCGTAGATCCGACCAAAGACATCCCATGGATGGTCTAGGTCGAGATTGGACGGTCAGCGGTCGTCGAATTATGTTTTTATTAAGCTAACTTGTAATTTCAGCAAGCATTAGTCGACTGCCCACAAGAGCCACTCGGCTACCTTCATCAGTCGACTGCTGAGGGTTGTGACTCGACTGACACTGCCTTTAGTCGACTGATGATGACCATCAGTCGACTAATGGTGAAGGATCATCTTCGAGGAGTCAAGCCTTATCACCTCATTCCAAGGAGCTTTTTGCCTAGTTTTGATTGGCTGAAGATCCCCTTGATGAGGGGCTCAAAAACTATAAAAGGAGGGCTTGTCTAAGGGTTTTTCATCAATTCTAAAGTGCCCTAAAGCCTCTGTAACGTGAAGACACTCCAACGACTCCACGACGACGAAGTGCTACAGAAACGTCGATGACACAAGCCTAAGCCTCCATCCTTTTGGTCGTCAATAAAAGTTTTTTATTCGTCTATTAATTCTTGTATTCACTTTCTATTCTACGAGTTTTTATTGCAACGAGGAGAGGGGGAGTGACCCTCTACCTCATTCTTTGACTTTTGTGTATTCGATTAACTCCTACCTCCGACGAGGAGGAGTTCGTTAGTGATTTTCCCTCCATGCATGGTCAAGGACCACTAGGGCCTTGGAGCAGTAGCCGTAGGCTACGAACCAAGTAAAACCCTATTGTGTTCATTTTACTTTTCCACTACGTTTACTTGTGTTTTTGAAACAAATTCGACGAAAAAGCTTTTATCGCTATTCACCCCCTCTAGCGATCCGCTCGATCCAACAATTAGTATCAAAGCTGGGGGTGCTAAGATTTGGTGAAACCACCAATCTAGCTTTTTTACAGATTTTTTTTTCAATTTTTTTTCTGTTTATTTTGAATTTTTTATAAGCTCTTTCATTCGTTTAGTTTTTCTCCCGCACTACTAATCCAAGACGCGAGTCTTGGTACATTCCGCTCGTTTTTGTTGTTGCTAGGTTTTTTCTTCATTTTCTTGCTCTTTTTGTATCAATAGCCCATCTCGAGGGTTTTAGCACCATCCGACCTCCATTTTACAACGGAGATGACTTCCGTTATTGGAAGGGTCGGATGGAGTGCTTCCTTAAGACCCAAATCGAGTTGTGGATCATAATCCAAATGAGATTCACACTTTCGACTAACGAAGTGGGTGAATCTTTGGATTATGACCAATGGACCAATGCTACAAAAAGACAAGTTGAAGCCGACGCCAAGGTGACTCAAATCCTCCAATGTGGCTTGTCCAAGGAGGAGCTTAATCGTATCGGCCCCTTCATCAGCGCAAAGGATCTCTGGACAAAGCTAGTGGAGCTACACAAAGGGACCGACGAAGCCAAGGTATGTAAGCGTGATCTCCTTTTCAATAGGTTGTATAATCTAAAAATACAAGAACACAAGACCACGACGCAACTGCACACTCGGGTTCAAGATATCGTCAACAACCTATATGCAATCAGACAAAAGGTCGAAAACTGTGACCTTATCAGGTAAATACTAAACTTTTTTCATAGGACCACCTTGTGGGCATCCATGGTTGATGCCTACAAGGTCTCTAAGGATCCTTCAAAACTTAGATTAGATGAATTGTTTTCAGATTTCGAACTCCATGAACAGTCCAACTTGGAACCGGAGAAGGGTATAACACTTTTTGTAGGTTCGAAGAAGAAAACTGTGAGCAAGCCACCCCCGAAGGAGGAAGAAGATGAGTCCAATTCAGAGATCGACCCAGAATTGGAGACCGAACTAGTTAACCTAGTTCGAAGGATGGTCAAGGGTTGAAAGCAAACTGTCACTCGACCCAATGAAGGTAAGCCTAAAAGTTCTAATGTTAGGTGTTACAAATGCAACAGGTTTGGACATATCAAGTCCGAATGTCCGAAGCTCAAGAGAAAAGCACCGAAACTCAAGAAGGCACTCAACGCTACGTGGGAAGAAGCGTCAGAGGAAGAAGACAACGATCATGTCTTCATGGCTAAACCAGTTGAATCGGAGACGGAGTCTGAACTAGAGCACGAGTCTGAACTCAAAGATGAATCAGACTACGAAGCTCTATTCAAGTCAGCCACGGATCCGCATCTGGTTCAAGAGATACACTTAAGGTAAGTCGATCTCTTATTAGTACTCTTTACAGTGTGATTAAATTCTTAACTAGGAAATTAGCTAAGTCCGAGTCCACGGTCGAGACCCTAGTTGAGGAGGTTAAACTCCTCAAACACGAGGTCTCCCTAACCTCTTCGACTAGTCAAGTTCGAGATGAGGACTCAACTCGGGTTGAAAAGCTAGAAGTTGAGAACTCACTCTTGAAAAGTCAAGTTGAAGATCTTAGGAACACGTTGGAAAGGTTTACTTTGGGATCCAAGGGACTTGAACTCCTACTTGGAACGCAAAGGGTCGTGTACAATAAGGCCGGACTAGGATTTAGCTCAAATACGACCAACAAATCGTATATGTCGATTGTAAGTCGACATAAAAAATATGTCCAAGCATGGGTCCCTAAGACCGCTTTGATTTCAAACTTAGGATCCAACCAGTACTGGGTTCCCTAGGACCAAATCCACTATGTAGAGAGACCGAACTGATTCAACGATCCAGGGGGAGCCAGTACAAAATTTGTTTGTGCTCTAACTTAGAAATTGCATGCTTAGGTCCTTTATTTATTTTTCTTTTTCTTTTTTAGAATGGTTAGATAGGACTATAACTCGTCAATACTTGGTAACATAGTACCAAGACATGGCGAGATGATAGTACGCTAGGAAAGCGGAGTCTCGTGTATTCGGGCTAGATAAGGCGTATCTAGTTCGGTGCACTTGATCGAGTGGAACTAGCTAAAGATACCTCACTGTATCCTAGACTAGTTAGACCAGGAAGTGGTTTTAGGTGAGTCAAGTCTCTATTTTCTTGAAAATGGATTTTTCTAAGGAAGTGGTCATTTTTCTCATCAAAGAAGGACCCTGTGCCTCGCCACGACCGGGAAGCCATGATCTTGAAAAGGTGACTTAATGTGCTTAAGGTCAAATCCGAATCTAACACAAGGTTGATAAGTGTTCAAATCATTAAATTCAAATCAAGTTGGAAGTCATCTCACAATAACATATAAGGATAACATGCTTGATCATGTAGACATGGGTGAGATAATTTAGGTTTAATAATTTACAACCAACCTTTAATAATTCCAATATCCTATCCAACTACCTTGCATGTAGGATCAATGGATGTTGGACAGTGGTTACTCCCGACACATGACCGGGGACCAACTCAAGTTTTTGAAGCTTCGATTCAAACGACAAGGATTGGTAACCTTCAAAAATAACGGCAAGCTCAAAATCATCGGATCAGGTGATATTGAGCTCAACTCTAACTTTATTATTCAAAATGTCTTATTGGTAGAAAATTTTCAATATAATTTACTTAGTGTAAGTCAATTGTGTGATAATAACTATAAGGTCATATTTCTAGAAAATGAATGTGTAATTAAAACAAATGAAACCTCTAAAACAATTCTTTAAGGAATCAGAAATAACAATATTTATACTATTAATTTAACTAACTCCTCAACCAAATGTCTTATGACATGGCAAGAGGAATCTTGGTTGTGGCACCGATGACTCGGTCACTCACACCCAAGACCCATCCACAAGATGAGTCAGAGTGACTTAGTCAGAGGTTTGCCTAACCTCAACAACTTGGATAATAAAATATGTAATGCTTGTCAACAAGGTAAACAATCTAGGACACAACATCAATTAACTAATCAAGAACGAACCAAAAGTGTTCTTGAGCTCCTACACATGGATCTATTTGATTCACACGGAGCTAAGTCACTTAATTGGAGTCAATTCTACTTAGTCATAATTGATGACTATTCTAGATTTACTTGGGTTAGGTACATCAAACACAAAAGTGATACCCTAGATCAATTAATCAACCTATTTAAACTAATAGAAAATCAACAAAACCTTAAAATCAAAAGACTTAGGAGTGATCATGGTGGTGAATTCAAGAACCACAGGTTTACAGAATTCTATAACCTAAATGGATACCACCATGAGTTCTCATGCCCTAGAACTCCACAACAAAATGGCCTAGTAGAATGTAAAAATAGAACCCTACAAGAAGCCGCTAGGACAATGGTAAACGAGTATAACCTACCCGATAGGTTTTGGGCAGAAGTCGTCAGTACGGCTTGCTATGTCCAAAATAGGATCCTTATGGTAAAGAGACACCTTAAGACCTCATACAAGATTTATCACGATAAAATACCTAACATCAAGTACTTTAAGGTATTTGGATGTAAGGTACATATCTTAAACAATAAGGATTACCTAGGGAAATTCACATCCAAAACCGCTACCGGAATCTTTCTAGGATACTCGACTACGAGTAGAGCCTATAGGGTATATAACAATGACACCCTTAGAGTCGAAGAGACTATTAATGTAGTGTTTGATGAAGGACACGAACCTACAAAACACCTAGCATCCCCAATTAGCGAGCCTATTCATACCAGACTCAACTCCGATCTTGAGATCGAGTCTAGTGTTAATCCTAACCTAAGTCAAACCAAGTCATCCTATCGACCAAGCGATAGGTGACTCTAACCCAAGTCAAACTAGGACTCAAACGAATCATCCTATCGACCAAGTGATAGGTGATCCAAGCCTAGGAGTTCGAACTAGAGCTTCATATCGAAACCTTAGTCAAATCTCCTTGATTTCCAAAATTGAACCCAAAACCATTTACCAACCTCTCTTGATCCCGATTGGATTAATACAATGCAAGAAGAGCTAGCTCAATTCACTAGGAACAAAGTATGAGAATTAGTACCACCACCTAAAGATAAAACAATCATTAGAACAAGGTGGGTGTTTTAGAATAAACTTGATGATAAAGGTGAAATAGTTTGAAATAAAGCTAGATTAGTCGCTGAAGGGTTTAGTCAAGTCGAAGGTTTAGATTACGATGAAACCAATGCCCCAGTTTCTAGATTATAGTCCATCCGAATGTTATTAGTAAAGGTTGGAAACTTCGCTTCCCACTTCAACTCGGTCGCTTGTTCATGGCGATCCCTTCTACGTCCCTGGATAAAAAATTTTTTATCCTCGACAAGAGGGATTACCCAAGCAACCGTGTCATCGTCATGCTATTCAATTAGAGTAGTCACATGAACAAACTTGTTGTTCAAGCAACCAACCTCTATTATAAGAGTAGCCACGGAATAGACGATGTACGGATCGCCGGCTTTTGTGTTTATGTTCGGGTTCCAAGTATATTTTGCGACAAAACAGAATATATCATGCATATATAATTGAAAACAATTATAAACATGTTACATATGAATATAGATAAGTGTTATACCTCTCGATCTTCTATTGTATGACCTTCCACTTTTTGGACGTCGTGTGGGTGACGATCTACCAAAAGTTGAAGCTCCTAGATCACCAATCTTCCTTCCTTGCTTGTTCCGATCAAGAGGAAGAATACAAACAAGACCCTTCTCCTTCCTTTAGCCAACCAACAAGCACCAAGCAAGTTGTTGCTGTCACCCAACAAGGAAAAGGGATGACAATGAGGGATGCCGACCAAGAGCTCCAAGAGAGGACCCAAAGCCTTGTTTCCACCGACCAAGGAGAGCAGAAGAAGATGGTTTGGATGCCGGCCAAAGGAGGGGAGAGCTGTATGGACGCCGACCACCAAGGAAGAAGAAGAAGATAAGGAAAAGATTTCCTTATTTGGTGCCGCCAACTCCAAACCCTAACTCTAAGCCTCTTGCCGCCAACTTCAAAACTCCCTCGCTTCTAATTATTCTCCACGCCAACCCTTAAGTCCCTTTTTATAGGTTTAGGGATAAGCCTTATTTTAATCTCCACCATTGGTTCTAGGGATTTAATATCAACCGTCGGATCTAGAGATTTAATCTCAACCGTCGGATCTAGAGATTTAATCTCTACCTTTGGATCTAGAGTTTTGTTTTGATCCATTGGATCTAAACTTCATGAGGTATTAATAGGCTACAATAGGGACCATGAGGAGGAGTTGGATCTTGGCCATCCAATGGATCAAACCCACATAAAGTCCGATCCATTAATGATAATCCAATCCACTAAAGGATTATCATTGATCTACCTCACCAACCCCCATAAGTTAATATGGGCTCCATATATTATATGTACATTTTCTCCCCATGTTTAAGATCTCGAATGTCCGTCGATTAATTAATTTACTGACCATTAATTAATCAACATCTAACTCCATGAGTAGTACCACTCAACCTTTTCATCATGCCGGACCAAGTCCACCTGGAGGGTTTACATGATGAACCTTATGAGCTCCTCAAGGGGACATCATCATCCTACCATATAGGACACGATTTCCTCCTATAATCAATGGCACACCATATAAATAATATCATTTCCCAACTTACCGAGCCTATCGATTTAATATATAAATCTCGCGCATTGGTAAATCAAAGAAATGAATACTAAGTATATGTGCCCATTATTATATCGGGATTAAGAGTATGTACAATATAATATCTGAGGTCCGATTCGATCATGTAGTCAGCAATAAATCGAATCACCTCTGTGTCGGTCCTGCTCAATACACACAAAGTGTACTAGTGTGATTCTATGGTCAAGACAAAACAATACCAAATCACACTACAACCATTCCAATGGTTTGTCCAAAGCCATCTCGGTTGTGAGCCTATACTTATACTTTACAAGGAGCCGATAACACGATCTTCCGTGTGACACCACACACCATGTTATCTACAATGTATTGTATTAGACAATTTGCATAACCATAAAAATATGCAAACAATGATCATGTGATTCTTATTTCAAAATAGAGATGTTCATACAAAAGATAGACTTTTCAGTATACATTCCAACAATCTCCCACTTATACTAAAAGACTATGCTGTCCCCAGACTGCCATATATCTGATTCCCATTCCCTCCACATGCCTATCAAAAGCTCTCGCCGGAAGGGCCTTAGTGAAAGGATCTGCTAGGTTATCCTCCGATGCAATCTTGGCCACAACAACTTCTCCACTCTTTACGTTTTCTCGTATCAGGTGGTACTTGCGCTCTATGTGTTTACTTGCCTTATGTGAAGGGTTTTGCTTATCGAGTCCGTGAGGGGAAACATCGCTTCCCACTTCACCTCGGTAGCTTGTTCATGGCGATCCCTTCTATGTCCCCGGATTAAAAATTTAATCCTAGACAAAAGGGATTGCCAAAACAACCAAGTCATCGTCGTGCTATTCGTTTATAGAGGTCACTTGAACAAACTCGTTGTTCAAGCGACCATCCTCTATTCTACGAGTAGCCATGGAATAGACGATGTCCGGATCACCAGTTTTTGTGTTTATGCTCGGAATCTGAGTATTATTTAGCCATATACAGATTTATATCATGCTCATAGTTGAAAAATAAATACAAGCAAGTAACCATCCACACAAAACATGCATATAATTGAAAAGAAATTATAAACATAATACAAAAGAACACTAATTAAAATAAACAAGATTATACCTCTTGTTATACCTCTTGATCTTCTATTGTATGTCCTTCCTCCTTTCGTACGTCGTGTGGGCGACGATCTATCAATAGTTGAAGCCTCCTAGATCACCAATCTTCCTTTCCTTGTTCACTCCGAACAAAGGAAGATCCTTAAACAAAACTCATCTTCCTATCTAGAACCAGCCACCAAGTCAATAAACTCGATGTTGCCGCTGGCCAAGGAAGAGAACATGGAGTATGAAAACCAACCAAAGTAGAAACAACAAGGGCATGGGCGCCGGCCAACACTTGGAGAAGAGAAAGAAAAACACTCCTTCTCCTTGTTGCCGCCCAAACCCTAAACTAAGCTCTCCTAATTTCCGGCCAAGGATGAAGGGGAGAAGAATAGATTGAGTTTTGGACAAGGTAGAGGGAAGATGGAAGAGGGGTCGGCCAACCTTAGGAAGAGGAAGGAGAAGCTTCCTCCCCTTGTTGCCGCCCAACACCAACACCCAAACCCTAACCCTAGCCCCACTCCTATTCCTATCCCAACTAGGATTGGTTCCCGCCCATGGGAAGCAACCCTAAACTCATCCATCATAAGCCATAGATGAAAGGGAGAAGCTTGGGCGCCGGCCAAGCCAAGGAGAGATCATTGGAGAAGGGTGCCGGCCACCAAAGGAAGAAGAAGAAGAAGAACATCTTTCCTTAATTGTGGCCACCAAAAACCCTAATCCTCCCTTACTCTTGCCGCCCAAAACCCTAGCCGCCTTTCCTCTCCATTATCTTGCCACCCACCCCTAGTCCACCCTTTTATAGAGTTAGGGATAAGCCTTGGTTTAATCTCCACCATTGGTTCTAGGGATTTAATCTCAACCGTCGGATCTAGAGATTTAATCTCAACCGTCGGATCTTAGAGATTTAATCTCTACCTTTGGATCTAGAGTTTTGTTTCAATCCATTGGATCTAAGCTTCATGAGGTGTTAATAGGCTACAATAGGGACCATGAGGAGGAGTTGGATCTTGGCCACCCATGGATCAAGCCCACATAAAGTCCGATCCACTAATGATAATCCAATCCACTAAAGGATTATCATTTATCTACCTCACCAACCCCCATATGATAATATGGGATCCATATATTATTTGTACATTTTCTCTCCGTGTTTAAGATCTCGAATGTTCGTCGATTAATTAATTTACTGAACATTAATTAATCAACATCTAACTCCTTGAGTAGTACCACTCAACCTTTTCATCATGCCAGACCAAGTCCACCTACATGGTTTACATGATGAACCTTATGAGCTCCTCAAAAAGACATCATCATCCTAATATATAGGACACGGTTTCATCCTATAATCAACGACACACTATATAAATAATATCATCTCCCAACTTACCGAGCCTATCGATTTAATCTATAAATCTCGCCCATTGGTAAATCAAAGAGATGACTACTAAGTATATGTGCCTGTTATTATATCGGGATTAAGAGCATGTACAAAATAATATCTGAGGTCCGATTCGATTATATAGTCAGCAATAAATCGAATCACCTCTAAGTCGGTCCTGCTCAATACACTCAAAGTGCACTAGTGTGATTCTATGGTCAAGACAAACCAATACCAAATCACACTACAACCATTCTGATGGTTTGTTCAAAGCCATCTCGGTTGTGAGCCTTTACTTATACTTTAGAAGGGGCCGATAACATGATCTCCCGTGTGACACCACACACCATGTTATCTACAATGTAATGTATTAGACAATATTGCATAACCATAAAAATGCAAACAATGATCATGTGATTCTTATTTCAAAATAAAGATGTTCATACAAAAGGTAGACTTTTCAGTATACATCTCTACAATCTCCCACTTATACTAAAAGACTATGCTGTCATCAAACTGCCATACATCTGATTCCCCTTCCCTCCACATGCCTATCAAAGCTCTCGCTAGAAGGGCTTTAGTGAAAGGGTCTACCAGGTCATCCTCTGATGCAATCTAGGCGACAACATCTTCTACCTCCTTTATGATTTCTCGTATCAGGTGGCACTTGCGCTCTATGTATTTACTTACCTTATGGGCTCGTGGTACCTTCGAGTTTGCAACTGCACCATTATTATCACAATAAATTGTGATAGTTCTGGGCAAACTAAGAATCACATCCAAGTCCATCAAAAAGTTCTTGAGCCAGACAGTTTCTTTTGGCTGCCTCAGAGGCTGTCACATGCTCAGCTTCCATGGTGGAGTCCGCCACGCATTTCTGCTAGACACTCCTCCATACAATGGTTCCACCTCCCAAAGTAAACACAAAACCTGAGGTAGACTTACTGTTATCCCTATCTGATTGGAAGTCGCAATCCATGTAACTCAGAGGGAGTAACTGGTCTTAACGGTAAACTAGCATATAATCCCTAGTCCTTCTCAGGCACTTCAATATATGCTTTACTGTAGTCCAATGTTCCTATCCTAGATTACTCTGATATCTACTGACCATGCCGACGGCATAGTAGATATCTGGTCTCGTACATAGCATCGCATACATGAGACTTCCTACTTCATCTCGTCTATCTCCTCAGATGATCTAGGACATATCTCCTTAGATAAAGGAACTCCATTCCTAAAAAGTAGAAAACCCTTCTTGGAGATCTGCATGCTAAAACGATCCATAATCGTGTCTTTGTATGAAGCTTGGGATAAGTACAACATCCTTTTCCTTCGATCCCTTATAACCTTGATCCCAAGGATGTGTCCCACTTCTCCCAAGTCCTTCATATCAAACTATTTGGACAACCATATCCTTATGCCCGATAACACCTTGATATTGTTGCCAATCACCAAAATGTCATCTATGTATAGTACAAGAAATACCACTACGTTTCCATCACATCTCTTGTATACACAAGGCTCATCCGGACTTTGAATAAATCCATAATCCTGGATCACCCCATCAAATCGGATGTTCCTAGACCTCGAAGCTTGCTTCAATCCATAAATGGACCGATTAAGCTTACACAAAAGATGCTCCTTTACTTTAGCAATGAATCCCTCTGGTTGCTTCATATAGATGTTTTCCTGAAGACTTCCATTAAGGAAAGTTGTCTTGACATCCATCTGCCACACCTCATAATCTATATGAGCTGCTATGCATAAGAGCTCCCAGACCTGATTTGAATCCATAGATTCAATCTCAGTATTCATTGCACTTTGCCAAGATGCTGCATCTATATCTTGGATTGCCTCATCGTATGTCCAGGGATCAGGTTCATGTTCGCTAGGGACCAAATCATAAGATTCACCCAAGAACATGAATCTATGAGGCTATCTAACAACCCTCCCACTACGACGAGGTATCACCTGTGTATCCTCTGTGACACGCGGTGCAATGACATGTGATATATCCTCTTGTACCGGTGGTACTAAAGAAGTGACTTCCCCTTTTAATTCCTCCAGAACAATTTAACTCTTGGGCTTGTGGCTCATCGCATAGTCTTTCTCTAAAAATCTGGCATTTGTCCCTCTGATCTCTAGGACTATAAAACAAACTACCCTTCGTTCCTCTAGGATAGCCATCGAACATGCATACTTTTGTACAAGGTTCCAACTTACCAGCATCTGCCTTCAGCACATGTGTTGGACTCCCCCATATCCGAATATGTCTTAGACTAGGCTTTCGCCCAGTCCACAATTCTGTGGGAGTAGAAGGCACTAATTTAGATGGAACCAAGTTCAGAATGTACACCGTCGTATCTAGAGCATATCCCTAGAACGAATCTGGCAACTCAGAATAACCCATCATTAATCTAACCATCTCCATAAGAGTCCTATTCCATCGCTCTACTACACCATTCTGCTGGGGAGTGCCAGGTGCAGACAATTGGGATTGAATCCCAACCTCTGATAAGTAGTTCCTAAACTCTCCCAAGAGGTACTCACCACCACGATCAGATCGTAGTGTCATCCTTATCTTGAATAATCGTCTATGAAAGAGACGAAATATTCAAGACCACCTCTTGCCTGGATAGTCATAGGACCACACAAATCAGAATGAACCATTTCTAACACATCTTTGGCTCTATACCCCTTGGCCTTAAAAGGCCTCTTGGTCATTTTACCTTCCAAGCAAGATTCGCAGGTTGAGAAATCTTCCATCACTAATGAACCCAGAGGTCCATCAACTATCTACCTTTGAATTCTGCTTAGGTTAATATGACCAAGCCTAAGATGCCAAAGATATATTTGGTTCATCTTGGAAGGTTCTTTTCTCTTATTGGAATTAGAAGATGAGTTATTAACTTCTATTTGCATCATGGGAGCTTTTGGTTCGAGTATATACAAATTTCCTATCAATGCATCCGAAGAGATAATGTCCCTATTCCTTTTTATAACAACTCTGTCATTAAAAGAAATAGAGTATCTATTCACAAACAATTTAGAAACCAAAATTAAATTCTTTCTAAATAAAAGTACATAAAGGCAATTCTTAAGAACCAAAACTTTATTTTTCTCAAAAGATAAATAAACATCTCCCACTGCAATCGTCACCTTCATGGCATTGCCCATGTAAACGGTAATCTCTTCCTCAGGTTGTCGTCGTGTTTCCTGGAACCCCTGCAAAGTATTGCAGACATGATTAGTAGCTCCCGTATCTACACACCAGGTGCCGGTAGATAACACCGCTAATCATGTTTCAACGACTAGTCCAAAGGATATACCTTTGTTCTGCTTTGGATTGGGACAGTCCTTCTTCCAATGTCCATCCTGCTTGCAAGTGAAGTACTTGCCTTTCGGCTTCTTCACTTCTCCCTGAGATCCTCCCACCAGCTTTAATCCACCTTGTTTCTTCTTCTTCTTGCCTTTTGGCTTAGAAGTAGAACCTTCTGAGCAACCATGGCCTGAGGACACTCTTCGAAGAGTGCATACTTGTACTCCTTAGCAGATAAGACAATATCTATATTCTTTTCCAATCAATATTATTGGGGTACAGTAAGTTTATTTCCTTTAGTATCACAACAAGTGGACTGAAAGTCATTTATGAAAATCCTAAAAATCACATAGATCATTACTTTAGATTTCAAAAAATTAATGATTCCTCAAACAATAAAGTTTTGAAATCAACCAACACCTTAAAACATCGAGAATATCGTATGCCACGATAGTGTGGACGTATACGAATTCTACATTTGTAAGAGGAGGTTTTACCCATTAATTTTACTATCTTGTCAACCTAACTTTTTGACAAGTAAAATCAATAGTTGGTTTCTCTTCGGCCCTACAAATAAAAGCAGTGACTCCGATGGGGAGGATACTTATATTTGTATCTAAGTGTTCACCATTACTTGGTACCAAGGTAATTATCTCGGATTATGTGCCTTACGATGGGGAAGTGCACACACTCCCTAATAATTCCCTTTAACCATATTTGACCTTGTGATCCGCAAACAAACTCATCCGATGGAGAGGAAGACACTCAGAGCCGATGCGCAAGTTTGTTTGCATCACGTGTCAAATCGTAATGAAGGCCGTGAGAATTTATAAAAATATCCCTCACCCACTTAGTAATTTGAAAATGAGGAATTTTCTAGCCTACGACATGCATATCAAACAAAAAGCAATAAATATGAAAAATAAATTATTTTCCAACTATTATGGCTTTTGTCTTCAATATGTCTCCCGTCGCAACGCCTTCTCGTCCGCTCCTCCTACGCCATGTACAAGCCATCCGGAGATCCGAGTCGAGACTAAAATCTATTTTAATTTACATCCATCGATCCTATACTCCACGAGGGAGTGTACATGAAATCTAGATCGAAAGTAAACTAAAATAGAAAGAGTGGCTAAACAATGTCGTATCTAATTTACAAAAATTAAATACTAGCCTTGTCAACCCCGAGGATTCAACAAAATAAATATTTATACACATACAATCACATACACACATATAGCCATAATAGTCGGATCTTATGCCTGCAACCAAAGAGTTAAACTACACATATTCTACTATTATCCGTCACATATAATATATAAAAAAGTGTATAAAAATTAATCGAATCCTAAACACACAAAACCGAAAACCTTGGCTCTGATACCATTTGAATGGTTTTGCTTATTGAGTCCGTGAGGGAAAACATCGCTTCCCACTTCACCTTGGTAGCTTGTTCATGGCGATCTCTTCTATGTCCCCGGATTAAAAATTTAATCCTAGACAAAAGGGATTGCCAAAACAACCAAGTCATCGTCGTGCTATTCGTTTAGAGAGGTCACTTGAACAAACTCGTTGTTCAAGTGACCATCCTCTATTCTACGAGTAGCCACGGAATAGACGATGTCCGGATCGCCGATTTTTGTGTTTATGCTCGGGATCCGAGTATTATTTAGCCATATACAGATTTATATCATGCTCATAGTTGAAAAACAAATACAAGCAAGTAACCATCCACACAAAACATGCATATAATCGAAAAGCAATTATAAACATAATACAAAAGAACAATAATCAAAATAAACAAGATTATACCTCTTGATCTTCTATTGTATGTCCTTCCTCCTTTCGGACGTCGTGTGGGCGACGATCTACCAAAAGTTGAAGGCTCTTAGATCACCAATCTTCCTTTCCTTGTTCACTCCGAACAAAGGAAGATCCTTAAACAAAACTCATCTACCTATCTAGAACCGGCCACCAAGTCAATAAACTCGATGTTGCTGCCAGCCAAGGAAGAGAACATGGAGTATGGAAACCAACCAAGGAGAAACAACAAGGGCATGGGCGCCGGCCAACACTTGGAGAAGAGAAAGAAAAACACTCCTTCTCCTTGTTGCCGCCCAAACCCTAAACTAAGCTCTCCTAATTTCCAGACAAGGATGAAGGGGAGAATAATAGATTGAGGTTTGGCCAAGGTAGAGGGAAGAAGGAAGAGGGGCCGACCAACCTTAGGAAGAGGAAGGAGAAGCTTCCTCCCCTTGTTGCCGCCCAACACCAACACCCAAACCCTAACCCTAGCCCCACTCCTATTCCTATCCCAACTAGGATTGGTTGCCGCCCATGGGAAACAACCCTAAACTCATCCATAATAAGCCATAAATGAAAGGGAGAAGCTTGGGCACCGGCCAAGCCAAGGAGAGATCATGGGAGAAGGGTGTCGGCCACCAAAGGAAGAAGAAGAAGAAGAACATCTTTCCTTAATTGTTGCCACCCAAAACCCTAATCCTCCCTTACTCTTGCCGCCCAAAACCCTAACCCCCTTTCCTCTCCATTATCTTGTCGCCCACCCCTAGTCCACCCTTTTATAGAGTTAGGGATAAGCCTTAGTTTAATCTCCACCATTGGTTCTAGGGATTTAATCTCAACCGTCGGATCTAGAGATTTAATCTCAACCGTCGGATCTTAGATATTTAATCTCTACAATTGGATCTAGAGTTTTGTTTCTATCCATTGGATCTAAGCTTCATGAGGTGTTAATAGGCTACAATAGGGACCATGAGGAGTTGGATCTTGGACACCCATGGATCAAGCCCACATAAAGTCCGATCCACTAATGATAATCCAATCCACTAAAGGATTATCATTGATCTACCTCACCAACCCCCATATGATAATATGGGCTCCATATATTATTTATACATTTTCTCCCCGTGTTTAAGATCTCGAATGTTCGTCGATTAATTAATTTACTGACCATTAATTAATCAACATTATGGGCTCGTGGTTCCTTCGAGTTTGCAACTGCACCACTATTATCACAATAAATTATGATAGTTCAGGGCAAACTAAAAATCACATCTAAGTCCATCAAGAAGTTCCTGAGCCACACAACTTCTTTGGCTGCCTCAGAGGCTGCCACATACTCAGCTTCCATGGTGGAGTCTTCCATGCATTTCTGCTTGACACTTTTCCATACTATGGCCCAACCTCCCAAAGTAAACACAAAACCTAAGGTAGACTTACTGTTATCCCTATCTGATTGGAAGTCAGAATATGTGTAACCCACAGGGAGTAATTGGTCTGCCTGGTACACTAGCATATAATCCCTAGTCCTTCTCAGGTACGTTAATATATGCTTTACCGCAGTCTAATGTCCCTGTCCTGGATTACTCTAATATCTTCTGACCATGCCCACGGCAAAGCAGATATCTGGTCTCGTACATAGCATCGCGTACATGCAGCTTACTACTGCCGAGGCATAAGGAACCACCCTCATCTCCTCTATCTCTTCAGATGTTCTAGGACACATCTCCTTAGATAAAGGAACTCCATGCCTGAAAGGTAGAAAATCTTTCTTGGAGTTTTGCAAGCTAAAACGATCCATAATAGTGTCTATGTATGAAGCTTGAGATAAGCACAACATCCTTTTCCTGCGATCCCTTATAACCTTGATCCCAAGGATGTGTACCACTTCTCCCAAGTCCTTCATATCAAACTGTTTGGACAACCATACCTTTACGTCTGATAACACCTTGACATTGTTGCCAATTAACAAAATGTCATCTACGTATAGTACAAGAAATACCACTACGTTTCTGTCACATCTCTTGTATACACAAGACTCATCCGGACTTTGAATAAATCCATAAGACTGGATTACCTCATCAAAGCGGATGTTCCAAGACCTCGAAGCTTGCTTCAATCCATAAATGGACTGATTAAGCTTACATTCAAGATGCTCTTTGCCCTTCGCAATGAATCCCTCTAGTTGCTTCATATAGATGTTTTTCTCAAGACTTCCATTAAGGAAAGCTATCTTGACATCCATCTGCCACACCTCATAATCCATATGAGGTGCAATGCATAAGAGAATCCAGATAGACTTAAGCATGGCTACCAATGAAAAGGTTTCCTCATAATCAATAACCTCTTTCTGAGTATACCCCTTCGCAACAAGCCTCTCTTTGAAGGTCTCAACCTTCCCATCTATTCCTCTCTTTCTTTTGTAGATCCACTTGCATTCAATGGTTTTTACACCATCGGATTGTTCCTCTAGCTCCTAGACCTGATTTGTATCCATAGATTCAATCTCAATATTCATTGCACTTTGCCAAGATTCTGCATCTTTATCTTGGATTGCCTCGTCTTATGTCCAGGGATTAGGTTCATGTTCACCAGGGACCAAATCAGAAGATTCACTGAAGAACATGAATCTATCAGGCTGTCTCACAACCCTCCCACTACGATGAGGTATCACCTGTGTATCCTCTGTGACACGCGGTGCAGTGACTTGTGGTATATCCTCTTGTACTGGTGGAACTGAAGAAGTGACTTCCCCTTTTAATTCCTCCAGAACAATATTACTCATGGGCTTGTGGTTCATCACATAGTCTTCCTCTAGAAATCTGGCGTTCGTGCTGACGATCACCCTCTGATCTCTAGGACTATAAAACAAACCACCTTTCGTTCCTCTAGGATAGCCAATGAACATGTGTACTTCTGTACGAGGTTCCAACTTACCAGCATCAGCCTTCAGCACATGTGCTGGACTCCCCCATATCCGAATATGTCTTAGACTAGGCTTTCGCCCAGTCCACAATTCTGTGAAAGTAGAAGACACTGATTTAGATGGAACCAAGTTTAGAATGTACACCGTCATATCTAGAGCATATCCCCAGAACGAATCTGGCAACTCAGAATAACTCATCATCGATCTAACCATCTCCATAAGAGACCTATTCCTTCGCTCTGCTATACCATTCTGTTGGGGTGTGCTAGGTGCAGACAATTGGGATTGAATCCCAGCCTCTGATAAGTAATTCCTAAACTCTCCCAAGAGGTACTAACCACCACGATCAGATCATAGTGTCTTGATACTTTTACCTTGACGTTTCTCCACATCAGCCTTGAATTCTTTGAACTTGTCAAAACATTCAGACTTGTGGCACATCAAGTAAATGTATCCATATTTCGAATAATCATCTATAAAAGAGATGAAATACTCAAAACCACCTCTAGCCTGGATAGACATAGGACCACACAAATCAAAATGAACTAATTCTAACACATCTTTGGCTCTATACCCCTTGGCCTTAAAATGCCACTTGGTCATTTTACCCTCCAAGCAAGATTCGCAGGTTGGGAAATCTTCCACCACTAATGAGCTCAGAGGTCCATCAGCTATCAACCTTTGAATTCTTCTTAGGTTAATATGACCAAGCCTAAGATGCCAAAGATATGTTTGGTTCATCTTCGAAGGTTCTTTTCTATTATTGGAATTAGAAGATGAGTTATTAACTTCTATTTGAATCGTGGGAGCTTTTGGTTCAAGTGTATATAGATTTCCTATCAATGCACCTGAACAGATAATGTCCCTATTCCTTTTTATAACAACTCTGTCATTAAAAGAAATAGAATATCCATCCATAAACAATTTAGAAACCGAAATTAAATTCTTTCTAAATAAAGGTACATAAAGACAATTCATAAGAACCAAAACTTTATTTTTCTCAAAAGATAAATAAATGTCTCCCGCTGCAACAGCTACCACCATCGTGGCATCGCCCAAGTATACGGTAATCTCCCCCTCAACCAGTCGTCTGGTTTCCTGGAACCCCTGCAAAGTATTGTAGACATGATCAGTGGCTCCCTTATCTACACACCAGGTGCTGATAGATAATACCGCTAAACATGTTTCAACGACTAGACCAAAAGATATACTTTTATTTTGCTTGCGGTTGGGGCAGTCCTTCTTCCAGTGTCCAGTCTGCTTATAAGTGAAGCACTTGCCTTTTGGCTTCTCACTCCTCCCTGAGTTCCTCCCACCGCCTTCGTCCCAGTTGTTTCTTCTTCTTCTAGCCTTTCATCTTAGAAGTAGAAACCTTTTGGGTCACCATGGCATGCGCCTGAGCACTTTGACGAAATAGCCCCTCTGCCGCCTGGAGTTCTGTCAGAAGCTCCGCCAACGAATACAACCTTTTGTTCATGTTGTAGTTTAGGCGAAACTGCTCAAAACTCCTAGGTAGAGACTGGAGAATGATATCAACTTGGGTTTCCCCATCGATCTCAGCTCCAAGGACTTCCAACTCATTCAAATGTACCATCATCTTGAGAACATGATCCCTCACGGGTGTTCCCTCGATCATGGTGGTTGTCATCAAGTTCCTCATGGCTTCCTGCCTTAAAGCCCGATTCTGGTATCCAAAAAGCTTTTTGAGATTGAGCATCATGTCATAAGCAGTAGGCATGGCTTGATGCTGATGTTGCAGTACATTTGACATAGATATCAAAATGTAACACCGCGCCATCTCATCGGCCTTTATCCACTTCTTATAACTCTCTTTCTCCTTTTCCCCAGAATCATCTGCAGGCATAGGAGGGCACTCTTCGAGGAGTACATATTTGTATTCCTCAGCAGTCAAGACAATGTCAAGATTCCTCTTCCAATCAACATAGTTGGGTCCAGTAAGTTTATTCTCTTTTAGTATCACAGTAAGTGGGTTGAAAGTCATTTTGAAAGAAAACCTAAGAATCACATAGATCAAAACAATAGATTTCAAAAAATTATTGATTCCACAAATAATAAAATTTTAAAATCAACCAACACCTCAAAACACCGAGAATATCGTATGCCACAATAGTGTGGACGTATATGAATTCTACATTTGTAAGAAGAGATTTTATCCATTAATTTTACTATCTTGTCAACCTAACTTTTTGACAAGTAAAATTAATAGTTGGTTCCTCTTCGACCCTACAAATAAAAGCAGTGACTCCGATGGGGAGGATACTTATATTTGTATCTAAGTGTTCACCATTACTCGGTACCTAGTAATTATCTCGGGTTATGTGCCTTCCGATGGAGAAGTACACACGCTCCTTAATAATTTTCTATAACCATATTTGACCTTGTGATCCACAAACAAACCCATCCGATGGGGAGGAAGGCACTCAGAGATGACGCGCAAGTTTGTTTGCATCACATGTCAAATCGTAATGGAGGCCGTGGGAATTTATAAAAAATATCCCTCTCCCACTTAGTAATTTGAAATTGAGAAATTTTCTAGCCTACGACATGCATATCAAACAATAAGCAATAAATATGAAAAATAAAATTTTTCCAACTATTATGACTTTTGTCTTCAATATGTCTCCCGTCGTATCGCCATCTCGTCCACTTCTCCTACGCCATGTACGAGCCATCCGGAGATCCAAGCCGAGAAAAAAATATTTTAATTTACATCCATCGAAACTATACTCCACGAGGGAGTGAACATGAAATCTAGATCGAAAGTAAACTAAAATAAAAAGAGTGGCTAAACAATGCCATATCTAATTTACAAAAATTAAATACTAGCCTCGTCAACCCCGAGGATTCAATAAAATATACAATTACACACATACAATCACATACACACATATGGCCATAATAGTTGGATCCTATGCCTGCAACCAAAGAGTTAACCTACGCATATCCTACACTTATCCGGCACATATAATATATGAAAAGTGCATAAAAGTAACCGAATCCTAAACACATAAAATCGGAAACCGTGGCTCTGATACCACTTGAAGGTAGGAAACTTCACTTCCCACTTCAACTCGGTCGCTTGTTCATGGCGATCCCTTCTTCGTCCCCGGATAAAAAAAATTTTATCCTCGACAAGAGGGATTACCCAAGCAACCGTGTCATCGTCGTGCTATTCGATTAGAGTAGTCACTTGAACAAACTTGTTGTTCAAGCAACCAACCTCTATTCTACGAGTAGCCTGGAATAGACGATGTACGGATCACCGACTTTTGTGTTTATGTTCGGGGTCCAAGTATATTTAGCCACAAAACAAAATATATCATGCATATATAATTGAAAACAATTACAAACATGTTACATATGAAGATAGATAAGGGTTATACCTCTCGATCTTCTATTATATGACCTTCCTCCTTTTGGACGTCATGTGGGCGACGATCTACCAAAAGTTAAAGCTCCTAGATCACCAATCTTCCTTTCTTGCTCGTTCCGAGAAAGAGGAAGAATAGAAACAAGACCCTTCTCCTTCCTTTAGTCAACCAACAAGCACCAAGCAAGTTGTTGCCGCCAGCCAACAAGGAAAAGGGATGAGAATGATGGATGCCGGCCAAGAGCTCCAAGGGAGGACCCTAAGCCTTGTTTCCACCAGCCAAGGAGAAGAGAAGAAGCTGGTTTGGACGCCAGCCAAAGGAGGGGAGAGCTGTATGGACGCCGACTACCAAGGAAGAAGAAGAAGATAAGGAAAAGATTTCTTTATTTGGTGCCGCCAACTCCAAACCCTAACTCCAAGCCTCTTGCCGCCAACTTCAAAACTCCCTTGATTCTAATTATTCTCCACGCCAACCATTAAGCCCCTTTTTATAGCTTTAGGGATAAGCCTTGTTTTAATCTCCACCATTGATTCTAGGGATTTAATCTTAACCGTCGGATCTAGAGATTTAATCTCTACCGTCGGATATAGAGATTTAATCTCTACCTTTGGATCTATAGTTTTGTTTTCGTCCATTGGATCTAAGCTTCATGAGGTATTAATAGGCTACAATAGGGACCATGATGAGGAGTTGGATCTTGGCCACCCAATGGATCAAGTCCACATAAAGTCCGATCCATTAATGCTAATCCAATCCACTAAAGGATTATCATTGATCTACCTCACCAACCCCCATAAGTTAATATGAGCTCCATATATTATATGTACATTTTCTCCCCATGTTTAAGATCTCGAATGTCCGTCAATTAGTTAATTTACTGACCATTAATTAATCAACATCTAACTCCATGAGTAGTACCACTCAACCTTTTCATCATGCCGGACCAAGTCCACCTGCAGGGTTTACATGATGAACCTTATGAGCTCCTCAAGGGGACATCATCATCCTAATATATAGGACACGGTTTCCTCCTATAATCAACGACATACCATATAAATAATATCATTTCCCAACTTACCGAGCCTATCGATTTAATCTATAAATGTCGCGCATTGGTAAATCAAAGAAATGAATACTAAGTATATGTGCCCGTTATTATATCGGGATTAATAGTATGTACAATATAATATCTGAGGTCCGATTCGATCATGTAGTCAGCAATAAATCGAATCACCTCTGAGTCAGTCCTGCCCAATACACACAAAGTGTAGTAGTGTGATTCTATGGTCAAGACAAACCAATACCAAATCACACTACAACCATTCCAATGGTTTATCCAAAGCCATCTCGGTTGTTAGCCTATACTTATACTTTACAATGAGCCGATAACATGATCTCCCGTGTGACACCACACACCATGTTATCTACAATGTAATGGATTAGACAATATGCATAACCATAAAAATATGCAAACAATGATCATGTGATTCTTATTTCAAAATAGAGATGTTCAAACAAAAGATAGACTTTTCAGTATACATCATAATAATCTCCCACTTATAATAAAAGACTATGCTGTCCTCAAACTGCCATACATCTGATTCCCATTCCCTCCACATGCCTATCAAAAGCTCTTGCCGGAAGGGCCTTAGTGAAAGGATCTGCCAGGTTATCCTCCGATGCAATCTTGGCCACAACAACTTCTCCTCTCTTTACGATTTCTCGTATCAGGTGGTACTTGCGCTCTATGTGTTTACTTGCCTTATGGGCTCGTGGTTCCTTCAAGTTTGCAACTGTACCACTATTATCACAATAAATTATGATAGTTCTTGGCAAACCAAAAATCACATCCAAGTCCATCAGGATGTTCCTGAGCCACACAACTTCTTTGCCCGCCTCAGAGGCTGCCACAAACTCAGCTTCCATGGTGGAGTCTGCCACGCATTTCTGCTTGACACTCCTCCATATTATGGCTCCGCCTCCTAAAGTAAAGACAAAACCTGAGGTAGACTTACTGTTATCCCTATCTGATTAGAAGTTAAAATCTTTGTAACACACAGGGAGTAATTGGTCTGCCTGGTAAACTAGCATATAATCCCTAGTCCTTCTCAGATACTTCAATATATGCTTTACCGCAGTCCAATGTTCCTGTCTTGGATTACTCTGATATCTGTTGACCATGCCCACGATAAAACAGATATCTGATCTCGTACATAGCATCGCGTACATGAGGCTTCCTACTGCCGAGGCATAAGGAATCGCCTTCATCTCCTCTATCTTCTTAGATGTTCTAGGACAAATCTCGTTAGATAAAGGAACTCCATGCCTGAAAGGTAGAAAACCTTTCTTGGAGTTTTGCATGCTAAAACGATCCATAATAGTGTCTATGTATGAAGCTTGAGAGAAGCACAACTTCCTTTTCCTGCGATCCCTTATAACCTTGATCCCAAGGATGTGTCCCACTTCTCCCAAATCCTTCATATCAAACTGTTTGGACAACCATACCCTTACGTCCGATAACACCTTGACATTGTTGCCAATTAACAAAATGTCATCTACGTATAATACAAGAAATACCACTACGTTTCTGTCACATCTCTTGTATACACAAGACTCATCCGGAATTTGAATAAATCCATAAGACTGGATTACCTCATCAAAGCGGATGTTCCAAGACCTCGAAGCTTGCTTCAATCCATAAATGGACCGATTAAGCTTACATACAAGATGCTATTTGCCCTTCGTAATGAATCCCTCTGGTTGCTTCATATAGATGTTTTCCTCAAGACTTCCATTAAAGAAAGCTGTATTGACATCCATCTGCCACACCTCATAATCCATATGAGCTGCAATGCATAAAAGAATCCGGATAGACTTAAGCATGGCTACTGGCGAAAAGGTCTCCTCATAATCGATACCTCTTTATGAGTATACCCCTTCGCAACAAGCCTCTCTTTGAAGGTCTCAACCTTCCCATATATTCCTCTCTTTCTTTTGTAGATCCACTTGCATCCAATGGGTTTTACACCATCGGGTTGTTCCACTAGCTCCCAGACCTGATTTGAATCCATAGATTCAATCTCAGTATTCATTGCACTTTGCCAAGATACTGCATCTTTATCTTGGATTGCCTCATCATATGTCCAGGGATCAGGTTCATGTTCGCCAGGGACCAAATCAGAAGATTCTCCCAAGAACATGAATCTATCAGGCTGTCTCACAACCTTCTCACTATGATGAGGTATCACCTGTGTATCCTCTGTGACACGCGGTGTAGTGACTTGTGGTATATCCTCTTGTACCGGTAGTACTGAAGAAGTAACTTCCCTTTTTTAATTCCTCCAGAACCATCTTACTCATGGGCTTGTGGTTCATCACATAGTCTTCCTCTAGAAATCTGGCGTTCATGCTGACGATCACCCTCTGATCTCTAGGACTATAAAACAAACCACCTTTCGTTCCTCTAGGATAGCCAACGAACATGCGTACTTCTGTACGAGGTTCCAACTTACCAGCATCTGCCTTCAGCACATATGCTGGACTCCCCTATATCCGAATATGCCTTAGACTAGGCTTTCGCCCAGTTCATAATTATGTGGGAGTAGAAGGCACTGATTTAGATGGAACCAAGTTCAGAATGTACATCGCCGTATCTAGAGCATATCCCCAGAACGAATCTGGCAAATCAGAATAACTCATCATCGATCTAACCATCTCCATAAGAGTCCTATTCCTTCGCTCTGCTACACCATTCTGCTGGGGTGTGCCAGGTGCAGACAATTGGGATTGAATCCCAGCCTCTGATAAGTAATTTCTAAACTCTCCCAAGAGGTACTCACCACCATGATTAGATCGTAGTGTCTTGATACTTTTACCTTGACGTTTCTCCACATTAGTCTTGAATTCTTTGAACTTATCAAAGCATTCAGACTTGCGGTGCATCAAGTAAATGTATCCATATCTCGAATAATCGTATATAAAAGAGACGAAATGGTCAAAACCACCTCTAGTGTGGATAGACATAGGACGACACAAATCAGAATGAACCAATTCTAACACATCTTTGGCTCTATACCCCTTGGCCTTAAAAGGCCTGTTGGTCATTTTACCCTCCAAGCAAGATTCGTAGGTTGGGAAATCTTCCACCACTAATGAGTCCAGAGGTCCATCAACTATCAACCATTGAATTCTGCTTAGGTTAATATGACCAAGCCTAAGATGCCAAAGATATGTTTGGTTCATCTTCGAAGGTTCTTTTCTCTTATTGGAATTAGAAGATGAGTTATTAACTTCTATTTGCATCGTGGGAGCTTTTGGTTCAAGTGTATATAGATTTCCTATCAATGCACCCGAAGAGATAATGTCACTATTCCTTTTTATAACAACTCTGCCATTAAAAGAAATAGAATATTCATCCATAAATAATTTAGAAACCGAATTTATTTTTTTTCTAAATAAAGGTACATAAAGGCAATTCTTAAGAACCAAAACTTTATTTTTCTCAAAAGATAAATAAACGTCTCCCACTGCAACAGCTGCCACCTTCGTGGCATCGCCCAAGTATACGGTAATCTCCCCCTCAACCAGTCGTCTAGTTTCCTGGAACCCCTGCAAAGTATTGCAGACATGATCAGTGGCTCCCGTATCTACACACCATGTGCTGGTAGATAACACCACTAAACATGTTTCAACGACTAGACCAAAAGATATACCTTTGTTCTGCTTGCGGTTGGGGTAGTCCTTCTTCCAGTGTCCAGTCTGCTTACAAGTGAAGCACTTGCCTTTCGGCTTATTCACTCCTCCCTGAGTTCCTTCCACTGCCTTCGTCCCAGTTTTTTTCTTCTTCTTCTTGCCTTTCGGCTTAGAAGTAGAAACCTTTTGGGTCACCATGGCATGCGCTTGAGCACTCTGATGAAATAGCCCCTCTGTCGCTTGGAGTTCTGTCAGAAGCTCCGCCAACGAATACAACCTTTTGTTCATGTTGTAGTTTAGGCGAAACTGCTCAAAACTCCTGTTGGTGCAGGGGTACCAGATAATCAAACTTGTATTTTGATTATGACAAAGACACAAAGTTAAGTTTACATCGTTATCTCACGAGCTAAATTGAGTGTGCAGAAAAGTACTAAAGCTAGAGCTGAAGTCTAGCGACACCCGGAGGAAGCCGTGGTGGTCGGGTGACACTCGAGTGACTTCGGAGGGAGCCAAAGAAATTGAGTGGAAGGCTGAAAGCGAAAGTGACACAGTAAGAATCGAGGTATGCTCGTGTGAGTGAGAGATGGTAAGGTCGTGTCCTCTATACAAGGATGACCGTAGGTGGCGATCCGACTAAGACTTCTTGTGGAAGGTCTAGGTCGAGATCGGACGGTTAGAAACCATTGTATTTATCATTTTTTGAGCTAACCTCTTACTGCAGGAAGTGGTAGCTGGGCAATGATCGGACATGGCGGCGATCGTGATGCTCATCGATCGATGGGAGGCATCACGATCGTGATGGCGAATCAACCTTTGCGCTAGGTCAAAATGGATAAGGTTTGATGGTGCCACTTCGCGATAAAAATTATACAACTTCGTGATCTGTTCCGAAAAAAGAGGAGACATATTTAGAGGCCAAAATCTATAAAAGGAGGGGTGGATTCCAACTCCAAACATCATCAAGTTTATTCATCAAGTGCTCCTACAACGGCAACGCTCCAACACCGTCATAACGCCGACGCGACAACAAGTTCTGATCTTCTTCGTCGGCAGCAACATCTAGTAATATATTTTGATATTGTATTCGTTGTTTTTATTCGTAACGAGGTGAGATAGGGTTGTTGCCTCATCCTCGTACATTCGGTTTTGTGATCGTTGTCTCCTACCTCCAACGAGGAGGAGACATTATAATGTTTTGCCCTCCGTATGCGGTCTAGGACCGATAGGGCCTTGGAGTAGCAACCGCTGGGTTGTGAACCAAGTAAAAATAAACGTGTCTCTTTATTTTTCACTGCTCTTACTTGTATATCGAACGAACTATCGAAAAGATTTATGATCGCTATTCATCCCCCCTCTAATGACGCTTCTCGATCCAACAACTCCTAGGTAGAGACTGGAGAATGATATCGACCTGGGTTTCCCCATCGATCTCAGCTTCGAGGACTTCCAACTCATTCAAATGTGCCATCATCTTGAGAACATGATCCCTCATGGGTGTTCCCTCTATCATGGTGGTCGTCATCTAGTTCCTCACGGCTTCCTGCCTTGCAGTCCGATTCTGGTGTCCGAAATGCTCTTTGAGATTTAGCATCATTTCATAAGCAATGGGCATGGCTTGATGCTGATGTTGCAGTACATTTGACATAGATGACAAAATGTAACACCGCGCCATCTCATCGGCCTTTATCCACTTCTTATAACTCTCTTTCTCTTTTTCCCTAGAATCATCTGTAGGCTTAGGAGGGCACTCTTCGAGGAGTACATATTTGTATTCCTCAGCAGTCAAGACAATGTCAAGATTCCTCTTTCAATCAACATAGTTGGGTTCAGTAAGTTTAGTCTCTTTCAGTATCATAACAAGCTGGTTGAAAGTTATTTTGAAATAAAACCTAAGAATCACATAGATAAAAACATTAGATTTCAAAAAATTATTGATTCATCAAACAATAAAATTTTAAAATCAACCAACACCTCAAAACACCGACAATATTTTATGCCACGATAGTATGGACGTATACGAATTCTACATTTGTAAGAGGAGGTTTTACCCATTAATTTTACTATCTTGTCAAACTAACTTTTTGACAAGTAAAATTAATAGTTGGTTCCTCTTTGGCCCAACAAATAAAAGCAGTGACTCCGATGGGGAGGATAGTTATATTTGTATCTAAGTATTCACCATTACTCAGTACCAAGGTAATTATCTCGGGTTATGTTCCTTCCGATGGGGAAGTACACACACTCCTTAATAATTTCCTATAACCATATTTGACCTTGTGATCCACAAACAAACCCATCCGATTGGGAGGAAGGCACTCAGAGCCGACACGCAAGTTTGTTTGCATCACATGTCGAATAGTAATGGAGGCCATGGGAATTTATAAAAATATCCCTCTCCCACTTAGTAATTTGAAATTGAGGAATTTTCTAGCCTACAACATGCATATCAAACAATAAGCAATAAATATGAAAAATAAAATTTTTCGAACTATTATGGCTTTTGTCTTCAATATGTCTCCCATCATATCGCCATCTCGTCCGCTCCTCCTACGCCATGTATGAGAAATCCGGAGATCCAAGCCGAGAAAAAAATATTTTAATTTACATCCATCGATCATATACTCCATGAGAGAGTGTACATGAAATCTAGATCGAAAGTAAACTAAAATAGAAAGAGTGGCTAAACAATGTCGTATCTAATTTACCAAAATTAAATACTAGCCTAGTCAACCCCGAGGATTCAACAAAATATATAATTACACACATACAATCACATACGCACATATGGCCATAATAGTTGAATCCTATGTCTGCAACCAAAGAGTTAACCTACGCATATCCTACTATTATTTGGCACATATAATATATGAAAAGTGCATAAAAGTAACCAAATCCTAAACACACAAAACAAAAAACCGGGGCTTTGATACCACTTGAAGGTAGGAAACTTCGCTTCCCACTTCAACTCGGTCGCTTGTTCATGGCGATCACTTCTACGTCCCCAGATAAAAAAAAATTATCCTTGACAAGAGGGATTACCCAAGCAACCGTGTCATCGTCGTGCTATTCGATTAGAGTAGTCACTTGAACAAACTTGTTGTTCAAGCAACCAACCTCTATTCTACGAGTAGCCGCGGAATAGACGATGTACAGATCGCTAGTTTTTGTGTTTATGTTCAGAGTCCAAGTATATTTAGCCATAAAACAGAATATATCATGCATATATAATTGAAAACAATTACAAACATGTTACATATGAAGATAGATAAGTGTTATACCTCTCGATCTTCTATTGTATGACCTTCCTCCTTTCAGACGTTGTGTGGGCGACGATCTACCAAAAGTTAAATCTCCTAGATCACCAATCATCCTTCCTTGCTCATTCTGAGCAAAAGGAAGAATAGAAACAAGACCCTTCTCCTTCCTTTAGCAAACCAACAAGCACAAAGCAAGTTGTTGCCGCCGGCCAACAAGGAAAAGGGATGAGAATGATGGATGCCGGCCAAGAGCTCCAAGAGAGGACCCTAAGCCTTGTTTCCACCGGCCAAGGAGAGGAGAAGAAGCTTGTTAGGACGCTGGCCAAAGGAGGGGAGAGTTGTATGGACGTCGGTCACCAAGGAAGAAGAAGAAGATAAGGAAAAGATTTCCTTATTTGGTGTCGCCAACTCCAAACCCTAACTCCAAGCCTCTTGCCGCCAACTTAAAAACTCCCTTGCTTCTAATTATTCTCCACGCCAACCCTTAAGCCCCTTTTTATAGGTTTAGGGATAAGCTTTATTTTAATCTCCAAAATTGGTTCTAGGGATTTAATCTCAATCGTCGGATCTAGAGATTTAATCTCAACCGTCGGATCTAGAGATTTGATCTCTACCTTTAGATCTAGAGTTTTGTTTTAATCAATTGGATCTAAGCTTCTTGAGATATTAATAGGCTACAATAGGAACCATGAGGAGGAGTTGGATCTTGGCCACCCAATGGATCAAGCCCACATAAAGTCCGATCCATTAATGATAATCCAATCCACTAAAGGATTATCATTGATCTACCTCACCAACCCCCATAAGTTAATATGGGCTCCATATATTATATGTACATTTTCTCCCCGTGTTTAAGATCTCGAATGTTCGTCGATTAATTAATTTACCGACCATTAATTAATCAACATCTAACTCTATGAGTAGTACCACTCAACCTTTTCATCATGCCGGACCAAGTCCACCTGCAGGGTTTACATGATGAACCTTATGAGCTCCTCAAGGGGACATCTGTTGGATCAATGCGGTTCGCTAGAGGGGGGGGTGAATAGCGAAAGAAAAAACTTTTTCGAATTCGTTTCAAGACAAATATACGCAGCGGAAAGATAAGCAAAACAAAAAGTAAAGAAGACAATAGAAATAAGATATTTACTTGGTTCGTAGCCGAAGGCTATTACTCCAAGGCCCTAGTGGTCCTTGACCACGCACGGAGGGCAAATCACTAAACAAACTCCTCCTCGTTGGAGGTAGGAGTTAATCGATACAAAAAAAACTTGAGGTAGAGGGACACTCCCCCTCTCCTCGTTACGATAGAAAAATAGCTTCGAAGAATGTAAATGAGCAACGACACTAAAATTAAAACCGACGTACAAAAATAAAGGAAATGAAACCTAGACGTCGGAGCACGTTGTTGTCGGTAGCTTTGCGGAGACTTTTTGGAAGCTTAGAATTGTTGTCAAAACCCTAGGTTTGGCCCTCCTTTTATAGCTTTTGAGCCCCTTTTCGAGTGGGTCTTCAACCAATCACAAATGGACACCAAACCGCTTTGAGGTGGAGTGATAAGCCTTGACTCTTCGAATCTGATCATTGACCATCAGTCGACTGATGGCCATCATCAGTCGACTGATGGCAGCATCAGTCGATTGATGACCTTCGGCAGTCGACTGATGCTTGCTGCAAGTCAAAGTTAGCTCAATAAAAACATAATTTTGATGGTCGTCGACCATCCGATCTCGACCTAGACCATCTATAAGATGTCTTTGGTCGGATCTACGCTTAAGATCATCCCCATAAAGAGGATACGACCTTACTTACTCTCGCACACACGAGCTTACCTCGATACTTACGTGTCGCTTTTGCTTCCGGCCTTCCACTCGATTCCTTCGGCTCCCTCCGAAGTAACTCGAGTATCGCCCGACCACCGCGGCTTCCTCCGGGTGTCGCTAGCCTTCAGCTCCAGCTATATCAATCTTCTGCACACTCGATTCAGCTCGTGAGAAAACAAAATAGACTTAACTTTTGTGTCTTTGCTATAATCAAAACACAGGTTCGATTTTGGTGCCTCACTGCACCAACAATCTCCCCCTTTTTGATATATGGCAAAAACACACAAAGTTAAGGAAATTAAGTGCATGAAACAGTAAAGACAAGAAGCAAAAGTGGGAGTAGTAAAAATATTTCTCAAGTTCTCCCCTTAGAGGAACCCTCCCCCTTGACCGAGGGTGAGTACTTGAAAAAGACTTTTAGTTCTCCAAACACAAAAGTTAAGTTAGGCTTCTTAGAGTCAAAAATAAGTGCAAGTTAAGTAATCAAAAGTTAAGTCAAAAGGTTAATTATTCAAAAGGTTTAACTTTTGATTTCTTAACTTGGGCCTTTAAAGTTTTCAATTCTGAAGAGTTGAAACCTAAACCTTACTCCCCCTTAACTTAGGCTAGAATCAAAGTTTTAAGTTAAGTTATCAATTTCAAAAATTTGAAATTGAACTTTGGCTTTTTCTTGAACCTTAACTTTGGCCTTTTCTCCCCCTTTTGACATAAATCAAGGAAAAAGGGGGGGTTTTAAGAAAACCCTAAGTCCAAGCATGATGATTTTAAAAATAGTATGTGAAAATAATTCATCTAAATGTTCAACTCTAGTTTGACTTGATTGAAATGATATTATCAACAAGTCCTGATTAGAGTTGGTTAATATTAGTTGCATATTTATACTCCGAGGTTCATATTGACGCACTTGATCTACATCTTGGAACCTGGAGTAGGGTCCTAACATCTCACGCCCATCTACATGGCTAAGTACACAAACACATTAGTCCTATGTGTTGTGAGATATCTTGCTCCTTAAATCTATAGGTGCATGATATCTAAGGTATGTCCTATGCTAGTTCCATCAAAATGAAAAATAAGAAATAGTAGTAAGAAAATATAGTTTGCAAGTTCTTATTCTATTACGCACATGCCCAATTTTCGTCTTAATAGACTAAATTCAGCTTCGGGTAGGGGTTTAGTAAATAGAGTCGCTAGGTTAGATTTGATTCGACGTACTCGAGTTGTATGGCTCCGTTGGCCATATGTTCTCGAATGAAGTGGTGTTTGACTTCTATATGTTTGGTCCTAGAGTGACATATTGGATTCTTTGTAAGATTAATTGAACTAATGTTATCTACGTGAAGTTTAGTATTCGTAAAGTCTAACTTAAAGTCGCGGAGGGTGTGCTTCATCCAAAGAAGCTGAGTGACACACTCACCCATCGCGATGTATTCGGCTTCGGTGGTAGACAAGGCAACACAATGTTGCTTCCTACTGCACCAACTCACTAGACTCGAGCCGAGTAGTTGACAACAACCACTCGTGCTCTTTCTGTCGAGTTTACTACTGGCATAATCCGAATCGGAGTAGCCGATTAGTTTGAACTCGGTAGATCTAGGATACCAAATACCGACATTAAGTGTACCCTTTAGATATCTAAGGATACGCTTAACTAGGGTTAGGTGAGACTCCTTGGCACAGGTTTGAAATCTGGCGCACATACTTACTGCAAATAAGATATCAGGTCGGCTTGCAGTTAAGTACAGGAGACTTCCTATTGCGCTCCTATAGTACTTTAAGTCAATGGACTTACTTTCTAGGTCTTCTCCTATGTTAACATTTATCGCCATTGGGGTGTTTATTACCTTAGCGTCTTGCATTCCAAATCTTTTAATTAACTCCTTAGTGTATTTTTGTTGATATAGGTATATACCATCCTTAGTTTGTTTAATTTGTAGACCTAAAAAGAAACTTAACTCGCCTACCAAGTTCATTTCAAACTCACTTTCCATGAGCTAAACGAACTCGTTTAGTAAGGCTGAGTTAGAGGTTCCAAAAATTATATCATCTACGTAAATTTGAGCTATGAATATTTCTTTACCTAAGGTTTTTACAAAGAGAGTTGGGTCAACTAAGCCTTGGTTAAACCCTTTTGACGTAAGATGGATTGAAAGTCTCTCGTACCAAGCTCGAGGAGCTTGTTTAAGTCCATAGAGAGCTTTCTTAAGTTTTAGAACATGGTCGGGTTTATCTAGATTTTCGAATCCGGGGGGTTGGCTAACATAAACTTCTTCTTTAATGTATCCATTTAGGAATGCCGACTTAACATCCATTTGAAACAGCTTAAATCCTCGATGTGCGGCATAAGCTAGCAACATTCTAATGGATTCGAGTCTAGCTACTGGGGCATAGGTTTCGTCGTAATCTAAGCCTTCGACTTGGCTAAATCCTTTGGCGACTAACCGAGCCTTGTTTCTAACTACTTCACCTTTATCATCAAGCTTATTTCGAAACACCCACCTTGTTCCAATTATCGTTTTGTCTTTAGGTGGTGGTACTAATTCCCACACTTCGTTCCTAGTAAATTGAGCTAGCTCTTCTTGCATTGCAATAATCCAATCGGGATCAAGAAGAGCTTGTTCAATTGATTTGGGTTCTATCTTTGAAATTAAGGAAATTTGACTAAGGTTCCTATAGGATGCTCTAGTTCGAACTCCTAGATTAGGATCTCCTATCACTTGATCAATAGGGTGGTTAGTCTGAGTCCTAGATTGGGTTGGGTTTGTGTCACCTAATGCTTGATCAATGGGGTGACTTGGTTGAACACTAGTTTGGTTGGAGTCATCTATCACTTGATCAATAGAGTGACTAGGTTGACTTAGGTTAGGATTAACATTAGACCTGATCTCCGGATCAGAGTAAGGTCTAGTATGAATCGGCTCGCTAATTGGGGTTAGGGGTTTTGTAGGTTCATGTCCTTCGCCAGATACTACATTGATAGTCTCCTCGACTCTAAGGGTGTCGTAGTTATATACTCTATAAGCTCTACTTGTAGTCGAGTATCCTAGAAAGATTCCTCGTGGTTTTGGATGTAAATTTCCTAGGTAATCCTTAGTGTTTAGGATATGTACCTTACACCCAAATACCCTAAAGTACTTGATGTTAGGTATTTTATCGTGATAAATCTCGCACGAGGTCTTAAGGTGCCTCTTTACCATAAGGATCCTATTCGACATAGCAAGCCGTGCTAACATACTTCGCCAAAACCTATCGGGTAGGTCGTATTCGCTCAACATGGTCCTAGCGGCTTCTTGTAGAGTTCAGTTTTTTTCCGCTCCACTAGGCCATTTTGTTGAGGGGTCCTAGGGCAAGAGAATTCATGGTGGTATCCGTTAGGTTCTGAAGTCGGTGAACCTTTGATTTTCGAATTCACCTCCATGATAGCTTCTAAGTCTTTTAACCTTAAGGTCTTTTTGATTCTCGATTAATTTGAATAAATTGATTAATTGATCTTGTTTATCATTTTTATGTTTGATGAACCTAACCTGTAAACTCGAGTAGTCCGCCAATTATGACTAAGCAATATTGACTTCTATTGAGTGACTTGGCTCCATGTGAATCGAATAGATCCATATCACGGAGCTCAAGTACACTTGAGGTTCGTTCTGGTTAGTTAACTTGTGTTGTGTCCTAGGTTGTTTTCCTTGTTGACAAGCATTCTGATTTTATTAACCAAGTTGTTGAGGTTGGGTAAGCCTTTGACTAAGCCACTCGACTCATCTTGTGGACGAGTCTTGGGTGCAGTGACCGAGAGTCATCGGTGCCACAACCATGATTCCTCTTGCCGTGTCATAAGACACTTAGTTGAGAGTTGGTTAAATTGATCGTATAAATGTTGTTATTTCTAGTTCCTTTAAGAATTATTTGGAGAGGTTTCGTTGGTATTAATTACGCATTCATTTTCTAGAAATATAACCTTATAGTTATTATCACACAATTGGCTTACACTAAGTAAGTTATATTCAAAATTCTCTACAAGTATTACATTTTTAATAACAAAATTCGTGTTAAGCTCGATATCACCTGATCCGATGATTTTGAGCTTGCCGTTATTCCCAAAGGCTACCGATCCTTGTCGTTTGAATCGAAGCTTTGCGAATTTGAGTTGATCCTGGTCATGTGTCGGAATCGTCCAACATCCATTGATCCCACACACAAGGTGGTTGGATTGGATGTTAGATTTTTGTTAAGAAAATTGGTTGTAAGTTGTTAACCCTAGGTCATCTCATCGGAGTCTATATGATCAAGCATGTTATACTTATGTGTTTATTTTGAGATGACTTCTAATTAAGTTGATTAAGTGGATTTAGGTTCAAGTAATTTTATGTTAGATTTGGATTTAACCCTAGGCTTGTCAAGTTTACCTTTTCAAGATCATGGCTTCCAGGTCGTGGCGAGGCACAGGGGCCTTCTTTTATCGGATCATCGACCACTTCCTTAGACAAAGCCATTTTCAAGAAAATGATGACTTTACTCACCTAAGATCATTTCCTAGTCTAACTGGTTATTTTTGAAAAGAGGCTCCCCGAGGCTCAATCTTTTCAAAGGATTTTAGTTGGTTATTTGAAAAGAGGCTCCCCGAGGCTCAATCTTTTCGAAGAATTTTAGTTGGTTATGTACGTGTTCTAAGAGAGTTCACAAGTTTTAAAGCACAAACTTTCTAAGTTAAAACATGCAATTTCTAAGTTAAAGCACAAACTTTCTAAGTTAAAACATGCAATTTCTAAGTTAAAGCACAAACTTTCTAAGTTAAAACATGCAATTTCTAAGTTAAAGCACAAACATATTTTGTACTGGCTCCCCCTAGACCGTTGAATCGGTTCGGTCTATCCACATAGTGGATTTGGTCCTTGGGAACCCAGTACGAGTTAGATCCTAGAGTTGAAATCAAAGTGGTCTTAGGGACCCATGCTTGGACATGTTTCTTATGTCGACTTACAATCGACATATACGACCTATTAGTCGTGTTTGAGTTAAACCCGAGTCCAGCCTTGTTGTACACGACCCTTTGAGATCCAAGTAGGAGGTCAAGTCCTTTGGATCCCGAAGTAAACCTTTCCAATGTGTTCTTAAGATCTTCGACTTGACTTTTCAAGAGAGAGTTCTCAACTTTGAGTTTTTCAACCCGAGTTGAGTCCTTCTCTTGAACTCGACTAGTCGAAGAGGTTAGGGAGACCTGGTGTTTGAGGAGTTTAACTTCCTCAACTAGGGTCTCGACCTTGGACTCGGATTTAACTAATTTCCTAGACAAAAACCTAACGGTATTTTGTAAAGTATTAAATAAATTTCGACTTACTTTAAGGGTATCTTTTGAACCGGATGCGTATCCGTGGCTTGACTTGAAGGTAGCTTCGTAGTCCGAGTCATCCTCAGGTTCTGACTCAAGTTCAGGTTCGGTCTCCGTGTCTGACTCAATCGACTTCTCCATGAAGACGTGGTCTTCGTCTTCTTCGGATGACGCTTCTTCCCATGTCGCGTTGAGGGCCTTCTTGTGCTTAGGTGCTTGGTGGTTGAGCTTGGGGCACTCGGACTTGATGTGTCCAAACCTGTTACACTCATAACACCTAATGTTAGAACTTTTAGATTTACCTTGGTTGGGTCGAGTCATGGTTCGCTCGTCCCTTGGCTATCCTTCGAGCTAGGTTCATTAGTTCGATCAACTCGGGTCAACTTCTTCTTGGACTCGTCCTTCCTCCTCGGTTGGGTGGTGGCTTGCTTGCAATTTTCTTCTTCTTTGAACTCGCAAACAAGGCTATACCCTCTCGGGCTCCGAGTTAGACTGCTCATGAAGTTCAAAATCCGAAAAGAGTTCATCTAACCTAATTTTAGAAAGGTCCTTGGAGACCTTATAGGCATCGACCATGGATGCCCATAAGGTAGTCCTCGGAAAAGAGTTTAGGACATACCTTATAAGGTCGTGATTTTCGACCTTTTGCCCGATTGCATGTAGGTTGTTGACTATGTCTTGGACACGGGCGTGGAGTTGCGTCGCGGACTCGTGTTCCTGCATTTTTAGTGTGTACAATTTATTGAATAACAAATCACGTTTGCAAACCTTAGCTTGATCCGATCCTTCGTGTAACTCGATTAGTTTTGTCCAAAGATCCTTTGCGCTTATGAAGGGGCCGACGCGATTTAGCTCCTCCTTGGATAGGCCACATTGGAGGATTTGTGCCTTGGCGTCGGCTTCGACTTGTCGTTTTGTTGCAACGGTCCATTGATCATAATCCAAGGAGTCACCCACTTCATTGGTCGGAAGTGTGAAACCCGTTTGAATTATGATCCACATCTCAATTTGGGTTTTGAGAAAGCATTCCATCCGACCTTTCGAACGGAAATCATCTCCGTTGTAAAGCGGAGGTCGACGATGCTAAAACCCTCGAGATGGGCCATTAGAACAAAAGACAAGGAGACTAAAATGAAAACCTAGCAACAACAAAAACACATTTAAAGTACCAAGACTTGCGTCTTGGATTAGTAGAAAGGGAAATAAAAAGAAATAGACGAAAATAGAAAGTTAAGCAAAGAAATAAGAAACTAAATAAAACGTAAGTACTCACAACCTTCGAGGTCCCCGAAAGGCTACTAAACGTCGTTTTTTGAGGATGAAAACAGCTTGTTACGGGGGTAAACCCCGGTAAGAAGTGTAGATATCTCTGAGCTTCGATTTGGTAGGTAGACCGTGTCGGTAGGTCAACTTGTACGAAAAGTTATGCCCGTTTGACCGTCGGCTACTCCAAAAGCGAATACTTGCAAAACAAAATCAAACGAAGAGTACCAAGACTTCGTCTTGGATTAGTAGTGCGGGAGAAAAATTTAAACGAACGAAAAACAAATCTGTGAAAAAAAGTTAGATTGGTGGTTTCACCAAATCTAAGTGCCCCCGGCTCTGATACCAATTGTTGGATCAATGCGGTTCGCTAGAGGGGGGGGGGTGAATAGCAAAAGAAAAAACTTTTTCGAATTCGTTTCAAGACAAATATACGCAGAGGAAAGATAAGCAAAACAAAAAGTAAAGAAGACAATAGAAACAAGATATTTACTTGGTTCGTAGCCGAAGGCTACTACTCTAAGGCCCTAGTGGTCCTTGACTACGCACGGAGGGCAAATCACTAAACAAACTCCTCCTCGTTGGAGGTAGGAGTTAATCGATACAAAAAAAACTTGAGGTAGAGGGACACTCCCCCTCTCCTCGTTACGATAGAAAAATAGCTTCGAAGAATGTAAATGAGCAACGACACTAAAATTAAAACCGACGTACAAAAATAAAGGAAATGAAACCTAGACGTCGGAGCACGTTGTTGTCGGTAGCTTTGCGGAGACTTTTTGGAAGCTTAGAATTGTTGTCAAAACCCTAGGTTTGGCCCTCCTTTTATAGCTTTTGAGCCCCTTTTCGAGTGGGTCTTCAACCAATCACAAATGGACACCAAACCGCTTTGAGGTGGAGTGATAAGCCTTGACTCTTCGAATCTGATCATTGACCATCAGTCGACTGATGGCCATCATCAGTCGACTGATGGCAGCATCAGTCGATTGATGACCTTCGGCAGTCGACTGATACACGGCAGTCGAGTCCTCCAAGCTGGCAGTCGACTGATGCTTGCTGCAAGTCAAAGTTAGCTCAATAAAAACATAATTTTGATGGTCGTCGACCATCCGATCTCGACCTAGACCATCTATAAGATGTCTTTGGTCGGATCTACGCTTAAGATCATCCCCGTAAAGAGGATACGACCTTACTTACTCTCGCACACACGAGCTTACCTCGATACTTACGTGTCGCTTTTGCTTCCGGCCTTCCACTCGATTCCTTCAGCTCCCTCCGAAGTAACTCGAGTATCGCCCGACCACCGCGGCTTCCTCCGGGTGTCGCTAGCCTTCAGCTCCAGCTATATCAATCTTCTGCACACTCGATTCAGCTCGTGAGAAAACAAAATAGACTTAAATTTTGTGTCTTTGCTATAATCAAAACACAGGTTCGATTTCGGTGCCTCACTGCACCAACAACATCATCATCCTAATATATAGGACACTGTTTCCTTTTATAATCAATGGCACACCATATAAATAGTATAATTTCCCAACTTACCGAGCCTATCGATTTAATCTATAAATCTCGCTCATTGGTAAATCAAAGAAATGAATACTAAGTATATGTGCCCATTATTATATCGGGATTAAGAGTATGTACAATATAATATCTGAGGTCCGATTCGATCATGTAGTCAGCAATAAATCGAATTACCTCTAAGTCGGTCCTGCTCAATACACACAAAGTGTATTAGTGTGATTCTATGGTCAAGACAAACCAATACCAAATCACACTACAACCATTCCAATGGTTTGTCCAAAGTCATCTCGGTTGTGAGCCTATACTTATACTTTACAAGGAGCCGATAAAATGATCTCCCGTGATAATAATCTAAAATGTCAACTTTGTTATGGTTGAGTTAACTACCCATCCAATCAAAGTTGGCTCGCCCTAAACCCATCTAGCGTGAATCAATCACGCTCTTAGGAACCCAAAACCTATTTGAGCTCCTAGGGTTAATTAGGTATTCCTTAGGGATAACCTCCCTAGATACCCTCTTAGACTTGCTAGCCTTGGTCATTGTGGTCTTACCATGGTTAACCTTAGGGATTGCCTTCCTAGTAACCTTCTTAGTGGCCACCCTAGGTTTCCTTGAAACCCTAGCCACTAGGCACAAACCTTGGTCAACTCTAGGGATGACTTCTCTATTGACCTTGGCCTTCCTAGACCTAACTTGTGTTCCATAATCAAATGGAACACTATGATAAGCCACCTTAGGCTTAGGTTTGTGACCTAAACCCTTCTTGCCCTTGATTGACTTTTCTCTCTTGGGCCCTAGGTGTTGACTTTGACTTTTGGACCTAGACTTTTGATCATTTGACCCTTTAAATTGGTTTTGCATAATTTTAAGGGTCTTTTCAAGTTTCTCAAGCCTTGACCTCAAGACTTAGTTTTCTAATTCTAATTGCCCAATTTTTGATTTTTGATTAAGTTTTTGGGCATTGTTTTTTCTAGGCATGTGTCTAGTCCATTTAGGGTTAAAACCTAGGTGCTCTTGTATTTTCCTAATAGATTCCCTAGGTAAAGTCCAATGAGTAGTCGACTGCCAAGGCAATTTCAGCCCTAAATGGCAGTCGAGCTCTAGTCGACTCACGATAGTCGAATCGACCATAATGCCAGTCGACTGCCAACCTCAAAGATGAGGTTTTAACCCAAGTATGGTGCCCCCATACTTGCTAGACCACCCTTAGCCTAGACCTAAGCCTTCTAGCCACCTCCATCAGCCTCATGCCTCTCGGATCCTTCCAAGTCATCCATGACTTGTTCATCCATCTCGCTAGCCTCCAAGTGCTTCCATCGGCTATGTCATGCTAACGGTGTCTACACCGCTAAGGTACATTGGACTTACACCGCCAAGACTCCGCTTGGACTTTATGCCACCAACCATTGGACTTATGCTACCAAGACTCCACCATTGGACTTTACGCCGACAATATCAAACCCCTTGGACTTCTCAAATGCCAAGACTCAAGCTTGGACTTTCCCTTGCCAACCCATGTTGGACTTTCCATGGCAAAACCCATGCTTGGACTTCCCTTCTGCCAAGTACTCAAGACTTGGACTTTGCCAAATGCCAAGTGTCCCACTTGGACTTTCCATGCCAAGTACCCATGACTTGGACTTTACCTTGCCAAGACCCATGCTTGGACTTTCCCATAATCACATGATCAACCCTAGTCAACCATCAAAGTCTCCCTCGAGTCAAACTCGAATCTGGTCAATTATAACCTGGGTCGATTGTATAACAATCTCCCCAAAACATTAACCGACATCAATGTCAAACATCAAAACATCACTCGAGTCAAACTCAAGTCTGGTCAATTGTGACCTGGGCCGATTGCACCAATAGTTATCTACAATGTAATGTATTAGACAATATGCATAACCATAAAAATATGTAAACAATGATCATGTGATTCTTATTTCAAAATAGAGATCTTCATACAAAAGATAGACTTTTCAGTATACATCCCAACAATTAGCCTATGCTGCACATTGAGAATTTAAGTTATTTCAAATGGATGTCAAGTCAGCATTTTTGAATGGACATATTAAGGAAGAGGTATACGTTAGTCAACCCCCCGAATTCGAAAGCCTAAATAAACCCGACCATGTCCTTAGATTAAAGAAAGCTTCCTATGGACTCAAACAAGCTCCTCGAGCTTGGTACGAGAGACTTTCAATTTATCTTAAGTCAAAAGGGTTTAACCAAGGCCTAGTCGACCAAACCCTTTTCGTAAAAACCTTAGGTAAGGAATATTTATAGCCCAAATTTACGTAGACGATATCATTTTTGGAACAACCAATTTGATCCTACTAAACGAATTCATTTCACTTATGGAAAGTGAATTTGAAATGAATTTAGTAGGTGAGTTGAGTTTCTTCTTAGGTCTACAAATTAAACAAACTAAAGATGGAATATACTTACACCAACGCAAATATACTAGGGAATTAATTAAATGTTTTGGAATGCAAGATGCTAAAATTATTAATACTCTAATGGAAACAAATGTAAATATAGGAGAAGATGCAACTGGAAATTCAATCGACTTAAAATACTATAGGAGCGTGATAGGGAGCCTCCTTTACTTAACTGCGAGACGACCTGATATTTTATTTGCAGTAAGTATGTGCGCAAGGTTCCAAACCTGTGCCAAGGAATCTCACCTAACTCTAGTTAAGCATATTCTTAGATATCTAAAGGGTACACTTAATGTCAGTATTTGGTACCCTAGATCTACTGAGCTTGAACTAATCAACAACTTCGACTCGGACTATGCCGATAGTAAACTCGATAGAAAGAGTATGAGTGGTTGTTGTCAACTTCTCGGCTCGAGTCTAGTGAGTTGATGCAGTAAGAAGCAACACTGTGTTGCCTTATCTACCACCGAAGCCGAATACATTGCGATAGGTGAGTGTGTCACTCAGCTTCTTTGGATGAAGCACACTCTCTGAGATTTTAAGTTAGACTTTACAAACACTAAAATTCACGTAGATAACATTAGCTCAATTAACCTAACTAAAAATCCAATATGTCACTCTAGGACCAAACATATAGAGGTCAAACACCATTTCATTCGAGAACAGGTGGCCAACGGAGCCATACAACTCGAATACGTCGAATCGAAGTCCAACTTGGCAGATCTATTTACTAAACCCCTACTCGAAGTCAAATTCAGTCTATTAAGATGGAAATTGGGCATGTGCGTAGTAGAGTAGGAATTTACAAATTATATTTTCTTATTACTACTTTTTACTTTTCATGTTCATGGAACTAGCTTAGGGCTTACTCTAGATATCTGTAGGGATCTCGTATGCAAAATAGCATATGCGCAACGGAAAAATAGGATCCCTTCCAAGTGATCCTTGCGAAAGAAAACCTCGTACAAAATAAATTTCTCTAAACCTATCTTATAGGAGAATATTACCTTTGTTGCGTGCCCTTTGTAATCCCGCTTCTCCTTGGATGTGTTGGATCTTTTAGCACGTTCAAGTGTCCGTGCCTCTATATGTATCCACACGAGCAAGCTCTTGTCTCACAAAAGAAACTAGAAGAGCTCTCCTTTACTTCTTGCTAGAGAAGTCCCTAAAGGAGAGGAAAGTAGGGAAAGAGAGAAAGGAAGAAGAAGACCACTCTTCTTGCTAGCCTACACTCACAAAAACCACACAACCAAAGCCTCTCCCACCAAGCTCTCACCAAGCCTCAAACTTCAACTTCAACTACTTTGGCCGGCCACCCCATGGGGTGTTTTATAGGATTGGAAAAACCTTTCATCTCCTATCACATTCAATGCAATCAATGGCATTGAAAGATAATACTCCTTGTTTGGCCGGCCACATGTGGGGGAAATCCAAAGGTCAAAACCCTTTGTCTCCTTCCACCTCATCAAGCTTAGGTGGCATGCTTAGGTGGCATTCTTATGTGGCATTCATGGATGTTGAATTAATCTTATTAATTCAATAAGCTTATGTTATCATATTGAATTAATCTCATTAAATCAATAAGGTAACATATTGAGTTAATCTCATTAAATCAATTAAGCTTAGCATATTGAATTAATCTCATTAAATCAATAATCTAAAATTCTCATTAAGCTTAAAGTCCAAAAACCATTTTGTACTTAAGCTTATTCCCAAATTATTCTAGTCAAACTAGAATGCACTAATTCTTCTAATCATCATGCTCTTTGTGTGTGACCCTATAGGCTCTCATAACGTTGGCAGTGGATCTAAACTCTTTTAGATACACAAGCAATGAGCGGCATCTAGCAATACATCATTGCTACCCAAGTTACGAAATAAGTCAAGATCCGACTAACCTTTCCGTGACTACTATAATGTATGACCGTGTCCTTCTATCCTTGATATTAGATTGACCAATGAGGCATAGACCGTGTCATCCTCGATCAATCTATGTGTTTCTTGATCCCTGAGTAAACTAACTCAAACAAATGAGCTCAATATCTCATATTGACTCATTCGAGCATGGCCATGCGTTTTAGTAGTTCCACTCAATCAAGGGGCCCACAGATATCACTCCCGTCATATGGGAGGGATAGATCCCATCTACATCACTCACATCCCTCCGCATAATTTGTTATATACCCAGTAATCGCTTTTATGGTCCACCCTGTTACGGGTGACGTTTGACGATACCAAAGTACATAACTCCTTATGTAGGGAACCGTAGTGACTTCAGGTTTGAGGACTATTCATACCAATAGTCACATGAGAAAGTTTATGACACTCATATGACGATCCATGAAACTTTCTCATGGTGGGTCAGTTCAGTATATATTCTCTAATATATACCCATGGGTCAACTTGATATCATATATCCATGACTTGTGAGATCAAGTCATCAATTGACCTACATGCTAGTCTTTACGTATTAATATTGCCCTTGCATATTAATACTTGACTAGGAACATTTAAGAAAGTGTTCTCTACAGCCTCTCATAATCAATTCTGCCAATTGATGTGCTATAGATAAGAACCTACTTTTCTAGGGCATTATTATATTTAATTCAGCTGGCACAAGCAAGACGTAAATATAATAACCAATCCTTTGCCTTTATAGAATATGATACAAAATGTTCCCTATTCAACCATCACAAGATTGGTTCTAGGGTTATAACTAACAATCTCCTACTAGCACTAGTACCAATCACTATAATATCTGATACCTAGTGACCTAGTGTGACCATCATGCTTCCTCTGTGCCAAAGCCTTGGTCAGTGGATCTGCGATGTTAGCTTCTGTTAGTACTCTGCATATCCTCACATCTCCTCTATCGATGATCTCTCGAATGAGATGGAAGCGCCGCAGTATGTGTTTGGTCCACTGATGTGATCGAGGTTCCTTAGCCTGTGCAATAGCCCCATTGTTGTCACAATAGAGGTCTATTGGATCTGCAATGCTAGGAACTACCCCAAGTTCACTGATGAACTTGAGCCAAATGCCTCCTTTCTTTGCATCGACGCAAAGCAATATACTGTACCTTGTAGAATCAAGAATCGTGTCTCCGCTTCAAACTCTTCCAGCTCACAGCTCCACCATTCAGGCAAAACACGTACCCCGATTGTGATCTATTGTCATCCTTGTCTGTTTGGAAGCTTGTATCACTGTAACACTTTACAGTTAGCTCCTCATTGCCTCCAAATATTAGGAAATATTCTTTCATTCTTCGTAAGTATTTAAGAATATTTTTGACTGCTATCCAGTGACTTTCACTTGATCCGATCCGTATCTACTCCTCATGCTCAAAGCATACGAGACGTCAGGACGAGTACAAAGCATGGTGTACATGATAGACCCTATAGCAGATGCATAAGGGATCTTATCCATGCGATCTCTCTCCTCCTTAGAAGAGGGACATTGAGTCTTCGAAAGACTCACACCATGTGATAAAGGCAGAAATCCTTTCTTGGAATTTTGCATAGCAAAACGATCTAGCACTTTATCAATGTATGTACTCTGACTTAGGCCAAGTAATCTTTTAGATCTATCTCTATAGATCTTGATGCCTAAAATATAGGCAGCTTCACCTAAGTCTTTCATCGAGAAACAATTCCCTAACCACATCTTCACAGACTGGAGTGAGGGAATATCATTTCCGATGAGAAGTATGTCATCTACATACAAGATAAGAAATACAACTGTGCTCTCACTATTTCTCTTGTAGACACACGGTTCGTCTTCATTCTTGATGAAACCAAACTCCTTGATTGCATCATCGAATCAAGATTCCAGAGAGAGGCTTGCTTTAGTCCATAAATGGACCTTTGCCTTGCATACCTTTCAGATGCTTTGATCTTCAAAACCCTCAGGCTGTGTCATGTACACATCCTCGAGTAGCTTTCCATTCAGAAAAGCGGTTTTGACATCCATCTGCCAGATCTCATAATCGTGGTAGGCTGCAATAGCAAGTATGATCCGAATGGATTTAAGCATCGCAACTGGTGAAAAGGTTTCATCATAGTCAATACCATGAATTTGTTTGATTCCTTTAGCCACCAATCTACAGTTATAGGTATGATTATTACCATCCATGCCAGTCTTTACTTTAAAGACCCACTTACACCCAATGGGTTTTACCCTTCGTGGATCAACCAAAGTCCATACTTGGTTAGTGTACATGGATTCCATTTCGGATCTCATGGCCTCTAGCCATTTCTGAACTGGCTCATCATAGCTTGCTTGATAGGATGTAGGCTCGCCAAGATCGACAAGCAATACTCACCGCTGTCACCAAGAGAAAAGAATATCTCTCGTTGACGATGGATCCTATCAGATCTACGAAGAGGTTGGTCTACTTGAATGTGTTTGCTCCACAAACTCTTGGGGGCAAATTTCCTCATCCACAACACTTTGTGGTGCCTGCTCATTTTCCATCGAAGCCTTAGTGTTATCTTCATCTTGAATTTCTTCAAGATGAATTTTACTCCCACTAGTTTTTCTAGAAATAAATTCTCTTTCTAGAAAGACAGCATTTCTGGCAACAAACACCTTGCCAAGTGTGGATTGTAAAAGTAATATCCCTTAGTTTCCTTGGGATATCCTACAAAATAACACTTATCCGATTTGGGTCCTAGTTTATCCGAGACTTGACGTCTAACATAAGCTTCACAACCCCAAATCTTTATAAAAGACATTTTGGGACTCTTCACAGTCCATAACGTATATGGTGTCTTTTCTACGGCTTTTGATGGGACGCGATTAAGTGTGAAAGCGGCTGTCTCTAGAGCTAAACCCCAAAAGGAAGTAGGTAGATCACCCGCTCATCATTGATCGTACCATATCTAATAGAGTACGATTTCTCCTCTCGATACACCATTCCATTGTGGTGTTCCAGGGAGTGAGTTGGGATATTATCCCACACTCACCAGTGATCACGAAACTCTTGACTAAGGTATTCACCACCTCGATCCGATCAAGTAGCTTAATACGCTTACCAAGTTGGTTTTGTACTTCATTCTTGAATTCTTTGAACTTTTCAAAGGATTCGACTTATGTCTCATCAAATATAAGTAGCCAAATCTACTCATATCATCGCTGAAAGTAATAAAGTACTTATAGCCTCCTCTGCTTCGACATTGAAAGGGCCACATACAAGATGTATGAGTCCTAACAAGTCCGCCGCTTCTCGCCATGTCCACTAAATGGAGTTTTAGTCATCTTTCCTAAAAGACAAGATTCGTGATACCTCATATGATTCAAAATCAAATGAGTCCAATAATCCATCTTTATGGAGTTGGGATATGCTTTTTTCATTTATGTGACCTAGGCGATAAAGCTGTTGAGATATGTTTGGTTCAAATTATTCTGATTTGAACCGCTTGGTATTTACGTTATAAATTGGGTTTTCTAAATCTAGAACATAGAGACCATTCATAAGTGGTGCATTACAATAGAACATTTCATTCAAATAAATGGAACAACATTTGTCCTTTATTATAAAAGAAAAGTTTTTCTTGTCTAAACAAGATACGTAAATTATGTTCTTTGTTAATGCAGTACATATAAGCACTCCTCTAGTTCTAAGATAAGCCCAAAGGGGCAAAGACAAAGAATATGTTCCTACAAATACAAAGAAGAACTTTTGCGCCATTGCCTACTGTAGGTCCACTTCGCTTTTTGCCATTAGTCTACTATTTCTCACCTCGCACATTAGTACAAATGTGAGATGCACATCCGATCTAATACCCATGTAGAAGAAATAGATAGATTAACTTCTATAACGTGTATACCGAGGCGTAAGTCCCACTTCTTTTCTTCTTTACTTCCTCAAGGTAGACTTTGCATAGCCTGGGCCTAAAGGTCCACCTCACCGCAATGGAAGCACCCCTTCCTTAGGTACTTTACCTTTACCCTTTGAAGTGGATGAATTGCCTTGCCTTTGCTTGGTCTTACCCTTGCCTTTGCGCTACCTTTGCCCTTCTTGACCATTAGTACATTAACTTTCTTCTTGAGATTCTGAGTTAGCCTCAACATGCCGAGAATCTCGCAAAGGTTTATCAATTTCATTCATGTTATAATTCATGACGAATTGATTATATGCTTCAACGACATTGCAGGATAACATCGTATTGCCAATTCTGGCTCTGGAAAACCTAGTCTTTCAAGGTTCTCAACGCACTAATCATTTTAAGTACGTGAGTTCCTATAGGTGTTCCTTCTGCATCTTGCATGCAAAAAGAGCCTTAGACACTTCAAAACGCTGTGCCTAGCTTGTCCTTGATATAGTTGTTTCAAATGCTCAACCATACCATAGGCATCCATGTTCTCATGTTGCTTCAAGCTCGAGTTCATGGTGGCAAGCATAAGACATGACACATCTAATGGCCATCTTGATGCTTCTTATAAGCATCCTTTTCAAGACGAGTGGCCGCAGGGGCAGTGTTTCGTGATAGACGCTTTAGGACATACAGTTTACGCTTCTTGCTTGAGGATAATCCTCAAGTTCCTATACCAGTAGAAAGTTAGCTCCATTGAGCTTGTCTTTCTCAAGGACAGATCGCAAGTTGAGGGGTGTGTCGTGTTAGATGACATGGTGATCTACAACATTAAAATGCAAAATTTAAGTATCATACCTAAGTCATTTAATTAGGCCTTTAATTAAATGAGGCTCTACTAAATTCTCATAGCTTTGATATGAGCTAATCATTGATGTAGGCAAACACATTTTGCTTACATCATTAGCTTCTATTTAGCTATAAATTTATATGGGATAAAGATCCACATCATAATTGCCTTGAGTTAGCTTTGGCTAATCGCCCAAGACGTAGTATGATTAGGTAGGCAATCTTTTGCCAATTACATCTGATGTAACTCTTTAATAGCTTTGGGTAAGTTTAGATTAGTTTAGTGCTTATTCCTAAACTAGCTTCCAGTCGGCGAGGCACAGGCCTTCTTGATATCGAGCAACGACCACTTTCTAAGACAAAGCGATGTTCAAATCACACAAAACTAATTTTAAAACTTATGTTCAAAGCTAATATATGCCTCTACTTTCTTAATTAATTAAGAAAAACTTAATTAAGTCTTAACTAAGTTTGATAGCGGACATCACGATTGTCCACTGCACTCTTCCAAGATAAAATGCATTGCTTGCTTTGGCAAACCCAATAACAAATGATTGAGGAAGTAGTGAGTACCAAACTTTGGTAGGCATATCGTTTAGACTTATTAAGAAATAAACTTAAACATGCATCACATACATATTAGTATACATCACATATAAGCTAAATTAACATGCATCACATACATATTAACCTAAGCGTGTCATGGTTATGGCTTATTCTACAATCTTCTCAAGCCAATGAAAAGATTGATTGGTCAACCTAGGGATAGCATCTTCTCCCAAGTGCTTCCTTTTGGTTGTCTTGTGTTGTTGACTTCCTCCTTGTAACCTCATCTTCCAATGGACCCTCCATCTTTGTTGTGTATATTACAAAAGGAGAAATACTCGAGTTACATTCGAGTCTAAAACTAATTTTACAACAAGAATTTTAGGAGAAAGGCACGACACGCAGGCCGTATTAAGAATTACAACACACACATTCACAAACCTTTTTGGGACTAGGCCATAACCATGCACCATGTCATTTTAACTTTTAAAAGACATCGGATATTTTATTATGTTTGAAAAATTGCTAATGCAATTATCAACTCATAATAAAATTTATCCTACTTCTATATCATATATAAAATAGAGAAAACCTATTTTTATACGATCTTTCGCAAGTGGCTCTGATACCACTGTAGGGATCTCTTTATGCAAAATAGCATATCTTGCGGAAAAATAGGATCCCTTCCAAGTGATCCTTGCGAAAGAAAACCTCGTACAAAATAAATTTCTCAAAACCTATCTTATAGGAGAATATTACCTTTGTTGCGTGCCCTTTGTAATCCCGCTTCTCCTTGGGTTTGTTGGATCTTTTAGCACGTTCAAATGTCCGTGCCTCTATATGTATCCACGAGCAAGCTCTTGTCTCACAAAAGAAACTAGAAGAGCTCTCCTTTACTTCTTGCTAGAGAAGTCCCTAAAGGAGAGGAAAGTAGGGAAAGAGAGAAAGGAAGAAGAAGACCACTCTTTTTGCTAGCCTACACTCACAAAAAACCACACAACCAAAGCCTCTCCCACCAAGCTCTCTCCAAGCCTCAAGCTTCCAACCAACTACTCTTTGGCCACCCCATGGGGTGTTTTATAGGATTGGAAAAACCTTTCATCTCCGATCACAGTCCATGCAATCAATGCATTGAAAGATAATCAAACAGGAGTTATACTCCTTGTTTGGCACCACATGTGGAAATCCAAAGGTCAAAACCCTTTGTCTCCTTCCACCTCATCAAGCTTAGGTGGCATGCTTATATGTATGTGGCATTCATGCATGTTGAATTAATCTTATTAATTCAATAAACTTATGTTATCATATTGAATTAATCTCATTAAATCAATAAGGTAACATATTGAATTAATCTTATTAAATCAATTAAAGCATATTGAATTAATCTCATTAAATCAATAATCTAAAATTCTCATTAAGCTTAAAGTCCAAAAACCATTTTGTACTTAAGCTTATTCCCAAATTATTCTAGTCAAACTAGAATGCACTAATTCTTCTAATCATCATGCTCTTTGTGTGTGACCCTATAGGCTCTCCATGCGTTAGCGTGGATCTAAACACTCTTTAGATACACAAGCAATGAGCGACATCTAGCAATACATCATTGCTACCCAAGTTACTGAAATAAGTCAAGATCCGACTAACCTTTCCGTGACTACTATAATGTATGACCGTGTCCTTCTATCCTTGATATCAGATTGACCAATGAGGCATAGACCGTGTCATCCTCGATCAATCTATGTGTTTCTTGATCCCTGAGTAAACTAACTCAAACAAATGAGCTCAATATCTCATATTGACTCATTCGAGCATGGCCATGCATTTTAGTAGTCCCACTCAATCAAGGGGCCCACAGATATCACTCCCGTCATATGGGAGGGATAGATCCCATCTACATCACTCACATCCCTCCGCATAATTTGTTATATACCCAGTAATCGCCTTTATGGTCCACCCTGTTACGGGTGACGTTTGACGATACCAAAGTACATAACTCCTTATGTAGGGAACCGTAGTGACTTCAGGTTTGAGGACTATTCATACCAATAGTCACATGAGAATGTTTATGACACTCATATGATGATCCATGAAACTTTCTCATGGCATGTCAGTTCAGTATATATTCTCTAATATATACCCATGTGTCAACTTGATATCATATATCCATGACTTGTGAGATCAAGTCATCAATTGACCTACATGCTAGTCTTTATGTATTAATATTGCCCTTGCATATTAATACTTGACTAGGAAGATTTAGGAAAGTGTTCTCTACAGCCTCTCATAATCAATTCTACCAATTGATGTGCTGTAGATAAGAACCTACTTTTCTAGGGCATTATTATATTTAATTCAGCTGGCACAAGCAAGACGTAAATATAATAACCAATCCTTTGCCTTTATAGAATATGATACAAAATGTTCCCTATTCAACCATCACATGATTGGTTCTAGGGCTATAACTAACAATATCATGCACCTATAGATTTAAGGAGCCAATACATCTCACAACACATAGGACTGTGTTTGTATACTTAGCCACATAGATGGGCGTGAGATGTTAGAACCTTACTCTTGGTTCCAGATGTAGAACTAGTGCATCGCCATGAACCACGAAGTATAATCATATATATTAACCGACTCTGACTAGGACTTGTTGATCTTTCATATCAATCAAGTCAAGTAAGAGTTGAACATTCAATAGATGAGTTTATTTTCAGTATATTGATACGAACGATTAATGAATTGTCGCAATACCGTTCCCCAAATTATTTACCGAACCCCCTAACTACACTAATGCAGTATAGGACTGACTCGGGTCATCTCCCAACGAACCTAATGGCTGGACGTTTGTTTTTAAACAGAAGTAAACACTGGGGGTTTTTACAATTATCAAAACAATTATTCTAAGCTAACCTAATGCAAGAACGATTCAACCTTGCACTGCACTGTCACTATACGATGCAATGGTCAAACAATTCTGGTAAACAGACATGGAAATTAAATCTGCAGGAAGTAAATCTAACTACCCAATAACAATTAACAAACAACTATCCTAATGCGCAAAAGTAAATGATCACGCACCGCACTGTCACTATACGGTACAATGATCGAACAAATGTGAACAATTCAACCAAGCACCGCACTGTCACTATACGGCACAGTGATCAAACAGTCACTAAAAATGCAGTAAACGAAATGCAATAAACGAAATGCAATTCAACCAGGCACCGCACTGTCACTATACGGTACGTTGGCCAAATGTAAATGAAATCTAAACTAATAACGGAAGCAATTCAACCAGAATCGCAGATCATTACTATACGACACACTGGTCGAATGTAAATGAAAACTAACCTAAACATGATCAACATAACATAACAAATTAACCGTAACAAAACAAACATGATAAGGTAAAATATCCAACTAAATGGACTAAATCCAAAAATAAGCAATCGGTAACCCCACGATGGCGACAATAAACCGAACAGCCCCTCCGTCGATGGATTACGGATGCGGTCCTAATCCCGGCACCGCGGAAAAGTGCTGAATGCGGAGGGATGTGAACACTGCTCCGGCGGCTGTGAATGGCGGAGCTCCTAATCCCGGCAGCTAGTGGATGGAATGTCGAAGCGGTGCGGCCTAATCCCGGTCGCCGGAATGGATGGAATCGCCGGAACAGTGGTGGAAAACCTCTTCACCGGCGGATGACAAGCTAAACCGCTTAATCCGGCGGTGATGATGCGAGAGATGAAGCGGCCTAATCTCGGTCGCCGGAAAGTAATGGAATCGCCGGTGATAGAGCTGGACTCACGGAATCCCGCACTGCCTTCTTCCGGCCACCGTCCAATCCACGGCAGATTCGATCGTCCGCCGAGGCTCGCCTGGGATCATCGCCGGCTGTCGGAGGGAAGGTCGCCGGAAGGGGATGCCGGACTGTCACCGCCGATCGTGGGGAAGAAGATGCTGCCGCGCGTGGAAATGGGGAAGAAGACGCTGCGGCTCGAGTTGCGCCGCTTGTGGGGATATGGAAGGACCTTCTTCCTGCCGCCGCGCTTCCCGTGGCGATCCCGCCACGAATGGAAATGGAAGAGGATGCCGCCGTTCGTCGCGAGGAAGGAGACCTTTCGTGAAGTTTCTGCGCCGCCCTCTTGGAAAGTTAGGAAAGGTAGGTTATTAAATGAATTCTTTGAGCCGTCCGATCTGAACTTCATCTGATCCCAGCCGTCCATTAGATCTAGGGCTAAATGAAGCTAATTAATCCAATTAAGGGTTGTTCATCCAACGGTTGAGACTTCCCTGACTTCGAATGGATGGATCTGATCAATCTGAAAGGCTAATCACGATCGGTCGAATCCGGATGAACGGTCAAGATGTCCAGATCTAAATGTATGGACCAGATCACTCCAGATTTAGATGGATGGCTCAGATCAATCGCTTTCCTCGGACGGTCCATAATGCTTAGATCTGAACCCTTGATTTAATTTGCCTTCTGATCTGGATGAAGGGCTCAGATTAAATCATCTTGAAATGTCCCCTAGGACCCTAGATGAAGCCATATTTGATCCAACTCGAGTCTAGTCCAGTGGCTCATCTCGATCTCCTACAACCAAAGATAAAATTTGCATATAAGTCCAAAAATTTGGAGAATTTACAATAAGGTCCAAAAATATATCCAACTCATAAAACATGTAAATAATCAATAATAAATCACTCGAGAGGATAAAAACAGTGATATTAAGGACCAAAATAATACAACAAAATGGCAGTTATCATATATTATTTTCAAAATAATATGGAACATGCTTGGAGTTGGAACTTAAACTTAGTACTTATATTTTTCTTTCAAAACCCCTCTTTCCGATTTATGGAAAAAGGGGGAGAAAAAGGCCAAAGTTAAGGGATCGATAAATTTTTTTTGATAACTTAACTTAGTACTTCATATGGGCAAAAGTAAAGTAAATGTTTACTTAACTTTAATTTTTGTAACTTAACTCTTTTTAGTTAACAAAAGGGAGAGAAAGGCCAAGTTAAGAAAATTCTTAACTTAAACTTATTTTTTAATACTATGGCTAAAACGTTAAGCAAGTGTCAAGGGGGAGATTAAGATCTTCTTTCAAGAACTCACCCTCGGTCAAGGGGGAGGTTTCCTCAAGGGGGAGTACTTGGAAGATAGTCTCTATTACTCATACTTAATTATCATGCATATTATTTCCAGAACTTTGTATGTAGATTTGCCATAGATCAAAAAGGGGGAGATTGTTGATGTAGTGGGCACCTAAGTCGAACCTGAGTTTTGATTATAGCAAACGATACAAAGTTAAGCTCATATTATTATCTCACGAGCTGAATCGAGTGTGCAAAAAAGTGCTAAAGTTGGAGTTGAAGGCTAGCGACACCCGGATGAAGCCGCGGTGGTCGGGCGATACTCGAGTGACTTCGGAGGGACCCGAAGGAATCGAGTAGAAGGCCGGAAGCGAGGGCTACAAAGTAAGTATCGAGGTAAGCTCATGTGTGTGAGCGTAAGCGAGGTCATATCCTCCTTATGAGGATGGTCTTAAGCATAGATCCGACCAAAGACATCCCATGGATTGTCTAGGTCGAGATCGGACGGTCGACGACCGTCAAAATTATGTTTTTATTAAGTTAACTTGTGATTTCAGCAAGCATTAGTCGACTGCCCACAAGAGCCACTCGACTGCCTTCATCAGTCGACTGTTGAGGGATGTGACTCGACTGACACTACCATCAGTCGACTGATGATGGTCATCAGTCGACTGAGGAGGTTCAAGAGACTCCAATAGACATTAATGAGATACCTAGTCAAGCACCTCGACCGATGACTCATAGTGATGAGACATCGATTGAAGCTATTGTGACACCACATCTTCGTAGATCTGGTAGGACACGTAACATTCCTGAGAGATATGGATTTCTCGTAAGTGAATCGAATGATGTGTTACTCATTGACGATGAGGAGCCTACCAATTATAAAGAAGTTTTGAAAAGTTCAAAAAGGGACAAATGGCTTGAAGCCATGAAGTCGGAAATGGATTCTATATAGGAAAATCAAGTTTGGAACTTGGTGGACCCACTTGAAGGTATTAAGCCTATAGGGTGCAAGTGGGTTTTCAAGAAGAAAACTAACATGGATGGTAATGTGATTACCTATAAGGCTAGATTAGTGGCGAAAACTATCATCAAAAGCAAGGTGTTGATTATGACGAAACCTATTCACCAGTTGCTATACTTAAATCCATTCGGATGCTCCTGGCCATAGCGGCTCATTATGATTATGAGATATGGCAGATTGATGTCAAAATGACTTTCCTTAATGGAAACCTACTCGAGGATGTGTATATGATACAACCTAAGGGTTTCACATCGATTGATAAAACCAAGGTATACAAACTTCGATGGTCCATTTATTGACTGAAGCAAGCATCCAGGAGCTGGAATTGTTGGGATGTATACTGAAAGCCTATTCTTTGTATGGACATCTTCATTTTGAAATAAGAATCACATGATCATTGTTTGCATATTTATAGCTATGTATATTGTCTAATATTTTACATTGTAGATAATATGGTGTGTGATGTCACACAGAAGATCATGTTATCAGTTCCTTGTAGAGTATAATTAGAGAGTCACATCCAAGATGGTTTTGGACAAACCATTGGTGTGGTTGTAGTGTACTTTGGTATTGGTTTATCTTGACCATAGAATTACACTAGTGCACCTTGTGTGTATTGAGCATGACTGATATAGAGGTGATTCAATTTATTATTGACTACATAATTGAATCAAACCTCGGATATTATGGTGTACATGCTCTTAATCCCAATATAATAACGGGTACATGTACTTAATATTTATTTCTTTGATTTACCCATGGGAGAGATTTATGAGTTAAATCGATAGGCCCGATAAGTTGGAAAATGATATTATTTACATGGTGTGACGTTGATTATAGGAGGAAACCATGTCCTAATTCTCCGCCAAGGATCGAAGGGACCGAGAATAGTTGTATGGCTGAACAGCCAAGCTAAGGGAGGATCTTAAGAAGATTCAAACCCTATCGACCAACTTGTACAAGGTCTAAACTAGTAATACGTAATTGAACGAAGTAAATTAATTAATTAATGGACATTCAATATTTTAAACACGGAGAGATATTTGTACAATTAATATATTGATGCCATATTTAATTATGGGGGTTCGGTAGGTAGATCAATGATAATCCTCTAGCGGAATGGATTATCATTAATGGATTGGATTGTTAGGGCAATCAACCCATGTGATATGGTTTTGATGTGTGTGGCAAAGGGTTTAAGTTAGGTTGTTATTATTTTGATATGTGCGTTGGAGTCTTGCAAGACTTAGTAATTCGCACATGGAGCTTTGGCAAGTTTCACCAACTCACAACCTCATGCTTGAGTCGGCGAAGGAGCATTCCGAAGCCGTGCGCTTGATGCATTCGAGGGACCACCGGACGAGATGACTTGAAGTGAAGCCAAGGAAGCAAACTTCGAGGGAAAGAGACGCGAAGGAGCATTGCGAAGACATGCACTTGGTGCTATCGAGGGACGTGTCCGCGAACAAAGAGAGCTTCGGCGAGGGACTTCAAGTGAGATGAGAGAATGAGTGAAATGTAGGTAGCTTATTAGGTGAACTTGGTCGAATGGCTAAGTGTCAGAGGCTCGACCACAAGGGTTGAGGTTTACTCGACTGTCGGACGCTCAAACGGATGTAAAGTTTAAGGTTTACCCGACATCAGTCAACTGTCATGTTATGGTAGTCGATTGCTCCAAGTTAATTGTGACTCGACTAGTGTTCGAAGGGTTTCGTGCCATCGAACCGAGATTGATATCGCTAATGGAAGCAATCGATTGGTCACGAGGGTTTCAGCGAATGGTGATCACGAGTGCTCGCCGGCACTTGATCATCAGATCGATGGGAAGATCAATCGACTGATGTGGGAGCCGTTGGATGAAATCCAACGTGGAAGAAGCCATTATTGGGTTGTAGGGATGGATACTGAAAAGTCTATCTTTTCTATGAACATCTTTATTTTTGAAATAAGGATCACATGATCATTGTTTGCATATTTTTATGCATAATGTCTAATACATGACATTGTAGATAACATGGTGTGTGGTGTCACACGGGAGATTATATTATCGGCTCCTTGTAAAGTATAAGTAAAGGCTCACAACCGAGATGACTTTGGACAAACCATCGGAATGGTTGTAGTGTGATTTGGTGTTGGTTTGTCTTGACCATAGAATCACACTAGTGCACTTTGTATGTATTGAGCAAGACCGACTTAGAGGTGATTCGATTTATTGCTGACTACATAATCGAATCGGACCTCAGATATTATTTAGTACATGCTCTTAATCCCGATATAATAACGGGCACATATACTTAGTACTCATCTCTTTGATTTACCAATGAGCGAGATTTATAGATTAAATCGATAGGCTCGGTAAGTTGGGAGATAATATTATTTATATGGTGTGCCGTTTATTATAGGAGGAAATCGTGTTCTATATATTAGGATGATGATGTCCCCTTGAGGAGCTCATAAGGTTCATCATATAAACCCTGCAGGTGGACTTGGTCCGGCATGATGAAAAGGTTGAGTGGTACTACTCAAGGAGTTAGATGTCGATTAATTAATGGTCAGTAAATTAATTAATCGATGGACATTCGAGATCTTAAACACGGGGAGAAAATGTACAAATAATATATGGAGCCCATATTATCATATGGGGGTTGGTGAGGTAGATCAATGATGATCCTTTAGTGGATTGGATCATCATTAGTGGATCGGACTTTATGTGGGCTTGATCCATGGGTGGCCAAGATCCAACTTCTTCTCATGGTCCCTAATGTAGCCTATTAACACCTCATGAAGCTTAGATCCAAAGGATATAAACAAAAATCTAGATCCAAAGGTGGTGATTAAATCTCTAGATCCGACGGTTGAGATTAAATCTCTAGATCCGACGGTTGAGATTAAATCCCTAGAACCAATGGAGGAGATTAAATCAAGCCTTAAGCCTAACTCTATAAATATTGACTTAAGGTGGGCGGCAACATATAGAAGAGGAAAGGGGGCTTAGGTTGGGCGACAAGGGCTTTGGAGATTTAGGGTTTTGGGTGGCCACAATTAAGGAAAGATGCTTCTTCTTCTTCTTCCTTATGGTGGCCAGCACCTTTCTTCCCTCTACTCTCCTTGGTTTTTTCCGGCATCCAACATTCTCCCTTTCATCTAAGATCATGGCTTAAGGGGATTAGGGTTTGCTTCCTTTGGAGGATAGGAATCCTAGTTGGTTTAGGATTGAGTTTTGTGGCTAGGGTTTTGGGAGTCATGGGTGGGCGGCAACATTGGGAGGAGTTTATCTTCTTCTTCCTAAGGTGTGGCCGGTTCCTCCATCTTCCCTCTACCTTGGCTTGAGCTCATCCTAATCTTCTTCCCCACTTCCATGGCCGGCCATAAGGAGAGCTAGGATTAGGGTTTGGAGGCTTAGGGTTTAGGAGGCTTGGGTGGCACCAAATAAGGAAGGTTTCTTTCTTCTTCATCCTTTGGTGGCCGGCACCCACAGCCCTATTCCAGCCCTTGGGTGGCATCCAAAGACCCCTTGTCCTTCTCCTTAGGTGGTGGAAACAAGATATAGGGCTTTCTCTTGGTGTCTTGGCCGGTTTCCACCATTATCTCCTTCTCCTTGTTGGCCGGCGGCAAGCATTCTCCTTGTTGCTTGTTGGTTGGCCATAGGAAGGAGAAGAGCTTTGTTTTTATTCTTCCTCTTGCTTTGGAAGAGCAAGAAAGGAAGATTTGCGATCTAGGAGCTTCGACTTTTGGTAGAGCGTCGCCCACACGACGTCCGAAAGGAGGAAGGACATACATTAGAAGATCGAGAGGTATATCGATTCTCTAATCTTTATATGTTACTTGCTTGTATTTGTTTTTCAACAATGAGCATGATATAAATCTGTAAATGGATAAATAATACTTGGATCCCGAGCATAAACACGAAAACCGGTGATCCGGACATCGTCTATTCCGCGGCTACTCGTAGAATAGAGGATGGTCGCTTGAACAACTAGTTTGTTCAAGTGACCTCTCTAAACGAATAGCACGACGATGACTTGGTGGTTTGGACAATCCCTTTTGTCTAGGATTAATTTTTTTTTAATCCGGGGACATCGAAGGTATCGCCATGGACAAGCTACCGAGGTGAAGTGGGAAGCGAAGTTTCCCCTCACGGACTCGATAAGCAAAACCCTACAATTAGTGGGAGAGCTTCCGGGCAAAACCTTTCATGGGCAACGTCTATAGGGGCAGTCGACTGATCGGGGCATCAATCGACTGCCAGTGGCCAACGGGAAGAAAACAACCTTTTTTATTTATAGAGAAGGTGTGGGCTTTTGGATGGCTAATGCTTATGCTCAAATTGATCATCCAAGTGCTCCACATGTTTTAAACTCCTTCTTCTTGTTCTTACTTCAATCTTATTGTAAGAAGGAGTGTTGTGTTGTAAGAAGATTTACCTCCACCTTGCTTTGGCTAAAGGGAGAGACCATATTGGATTGGTTTTGGAGTGATTCACCGGAGACAAATCGGACCGTGGATTAGCAGTGAGGGTGTGAACCATGTTATATCTCTTGTTAGCATTGATTCTTTATAATGTGTTGTTCTTAATTGTCTTAGCTTTATATTTCCTCTTGTGCTAACGGTAATTTTAGATGATTAACCGAACGACTTCCACCGTACGCGATTGAGGGCTATTCACCCCCCTCTAGCCGGCCACTTACATTCCAACAAGTGGTATCAGAGCCAAGGCGCTTGTCACCAGACTAACTTCCGCAACAAGCACTACATCAAGTATGGCCGACTCAAATATTCATCCGCCAAAGTTCGAAGGGGAATTTGCATGGTGGAAGAAACGCATGGAGGTATTTTTCGAAACCGATTTCGAAATTTTATTAATAATGGAAAATGGTTTCGAGATACCTAGGGATGAAGAAGGGAAGCCAATCGAGAAGTCTAGATGGACTAAAAAGAAAAGGGAAGAGTACTTGGTGAACTCAATGGAAAAGCACCACCTCTACAAAGTACTCCCCCAACAAGAAGTGAATCGGATAGGGGAATGTGCAAGCGCCAAGGAAATGTGGGAGAAATTCATAGAGCTTCATGAAGGCACTTCCGAGGCGAAGCTTGCAAGGAGAGACCTCCTCCGCTCCCAATTAAGCAACATCAAATTAGAAAAGGGAGAGAAGGTATTATCATTGCATTCATGCTTTAAAGAAATAATAACCTGTTTATCTAGTGTAGGGGATAAACTCTCCAATAGGGGCATGGTCATGAAGGCAATAGATGCCTTCCCTCGGTCATCAAGATGGAGCTCAATGGTGGACTCCTTCTACATCTCCAAGAATCTAGAGATAACCACTCTTCTTTTCCACCATGGAGTTGCATGAGACAAGGCTTGAAGGGATAATTGAAGAACCAAGCATCAAGCTAACAAGGGGAGTTGCATTAATAGCCAACAAAGGGATGAAGAAGAAGGAGACTCCACCTTCCTCCTCCTATGAAGCATCCTCCTCATCATCCATGAATAGCAATGAAGATGCTTATATGGTAAGGAAGGTAAGGCGTGCTTTAAGAAATTTAAAATTTAACAAATCTTATGATAGGAGAAGGCACAAGAGGAAGATAATTTGCTATAATTGCCAACAAGAGGGACATATAAGAGATGATTGTCCCCTCTTGAACAAGAGTAAAGAAGAGAGGAGGAAGAAAGAAGAAAAGAAGAAGGGGAGCAAGAAGAAGGAAGAAGAGAAGAAAGCCAAGGAGAAAGGGAAGACAAAAGCACTCAAAGCAAGGCATGGGATGATCGTTCATCATCATCATCGGAGAAAGAAAATGCTTTTGTCTCAAATCTAGCTTTAATGGCAATAGAAGATGTAGACACCACTTCCTCTGAAAAAGAAGAAAGAAGCTCAAGTGAAGGGGAAGGCTCTTCATCATCCTCATCATCCGAAGAAGAAGACATGGTAACTATGGTAAAACATCTTCCCACTCAAGAAGTAGTTGCCAATGATTTCTAGCTTAACTAGGGATTTGTTTAGGGCTAAGAAAAGGAATAAGTGCATGTTTGATCAAATTAAGGCTCTAGAAGATAAACTAGAAAAGACATGTTTAAATATTAATGATGATAATGCATGCTCACATGATCATTATATGCCTTTTGATGTTAATGATGCATGCATTGAGGAAAATAGGGCTTTATAAGACAAGGTAGACCATTTGACTAAGGCCCTAGAAAAATTTACAATAGGCTCCAATACCTTGAACATGATCATAGGGAGCCAAAAGGAAAGTTTCAATAGGAAAGGCCTAGGTTACAAGGGGAAGAAAAATGAAAAGGCCTATCAATGCCTAATTGCTAGGGGTCAAGCCAAAAATAAAACAATTGGTAGAAAATGAATCCCTAAAGAATATTTAGTGAACCCTATAGGAATGAACTTGTATTGGGTTCCTAAATCCATCCTTAAGGGTTAGGAAAACCCTAGGATATTCAACCATAAGGATTTTACTTATATCATGTTGATTGGTTGACTTAGGATGGTGCGGGACTTAAATTTTTGAAATAGTGTTGGGTGATGATAATGCACCCATAAATAGCTTAAATCATGCTTTGGGTGATACTTGACTTATTATCATGATTTTATACCTAATGCATGATTACAAATTGATTGATACATTTGTTTCATGATCATAATGTGAAATCAATGCATATATGTCTTTATGATCATGTGGTATGTTAGAGTTATACTTAACCTTGTATAGAATTGCATGAATTTGAAGGTTAAGTATATAAATACCATTAGGAACATCTCACACTCACCATAAGGATAACCTTGATTGAAAACTTAGCATGGGTGAGATGATATGACGATACTAATGGTTCACTAATGCCTATGACATTTAGATGGTCATTTAAAGTATCCAAAATAGTAATAATAGACCAATCATGGGGAAGGCTTATGTTTAATTCATAGACATATTGCCCAAAGATCATGGTTGGATATTTCATATGTTTTCAAAACCATTCCTTACTTTAAAATCTGTGTTTTCATGTTTTGAAATAATCTAAAGCAAAACTAGATATTAAAATTGACACAAGCTTGATCAAATACTAGTTGTTTTTGAAACTTTTGGATTTTTGGTAAATCACTAAACCTAGGGTTTCATCAACATTTCTAAGCCTCCAAAAAGTCTCCGCAAAGCTACAATTCTCCGACAACGAAGTCCTTCCTTCCGACGTCTAGGTTTAACTTTTCTTATTTGTCTTTTTACGTCGGTATTATTTTGTTATCAGTTGTTCATCTACTTTTCAGAGCTTTTATCGTATACGAGGAGAGGGGGAGTGTCCCTCTACCTTAAAGTTTTTTTGTATCGATTAACTCCTACCTCCAACGAGGAGGAGTTCCTTTAGTGCTTCTGCCCTCCGTACGTGGTCAAGGACCACTAGGGCCTTGGAGTAGTAGCCTTCGGCTACGAACCAAGTAAAACCCTTGTGTCGATTGTCTCTTTTATTTTATATTTACATTTTTGCTGCAATTAATTTATTATCTCTTGAGTTTTAACGAACGAAAGAAAAAGAAAAGGTTTTTCGCTATTCACCCCCCCCTCTAGCGAACCGCATTGATCCAACAGATGTATACCTGTAGTACGATTAGATTAAACTGTTGAATGACATGTGATATTGATATGTATATATTTATATGTTCTATCTTATTACCTGCTGAGTTTTACTCACCACCACAGACCCTGAGTTTTTTTGTCACCCAGGTAATAGGTATTCGTGACGACTTGGAGCTGCAACGACGATCCATCCCATCTCTATTTTTCGAGTCTCCCGTGAAATTTGTTTTATGTCTTGGACATTGATTATGTTATGGACTTGTTTATTATAGTCTTTTTTGTGATGTCGTGGACTTTATTTCTGTATTTGATGTTTTATGTACAGTTTTATTACTGTGGACTTGTCAGGTGGTGTACACCTGTATGTTTTTAGTATGTATGTTGTGGGTATGTGGTTTATATTTTCGCTGTTGTTGATATATTTATATTATGTTGTTGTGGGCCTATGGGCCTTGTATTAACCCGAAATGTTGCCACGTACAGGGGAGATGTCGTCCGTTTGATTTTCGACACGACATACTCTCGGGGCGTGACAACTTTATTTGTATCAGAGTCGAAGGTTCTGCGATGCCATACAATGATTTTATTTTTTTAGTCTTTGATTCTCGGGAGTCGGTATATTTTTTCGGATTTAGTTTTTGTGAGATGGGATTGACAGCGGCATAAGCTCCAGGAAGCACGGGTAAGTATTTCTGATAACTCATATTTCATATAGTTACTTATCTAAACTTGTACAACAGGTGTATACAGTCAAAGTTATGGCACTTGTGCAGACTCGTAGTAGAGGTCATCTATCAAGGCGATCCGTCGGAGTTGAGGGACAGAATGTTGGTGCAGGGGCACTAGATAATTGAACCTGTGTTTTGATTATGACAAAGACACAAAGTTAAGTTTACATCGTTATCTCACGAGCTAAATCAAGTGTGCAGAAAAGTGCTAAAGCTGGAGCTGAAGGCTAGTGACACCCGGAGGAAGCCGCGGTGGTTGGGCGACACTCGAGTGACTTCGGAGGGAGCCGAAGGAATTGAGTGGAAGGCCGGAAGCGAGAGCTACTATCGAGGTAAGCTCGTGTGAGTGAGAGATTGTAAGGTCGTGTCCTCTTTACGGGGACTGTTGGTGCAGGGGCACTAGATAATAGAACCTATGTTTTGATTATGGCAAAGACATAAAGTTAAGTTTACATCGTTATCTCACGAGCTAAATCGAGTGTGCAGAAAGGTACTAAAGCTGGAACTGAAGGCTAGCGACACCCAGAGGAAGACGCGGTGGTCGGGCGACACTCGAGTGACTTCGGAGGGAGCCGAAGGAATCGAGTGGAAGGCCAGAAGCGAGAGCTACAAGGTAAGTATCGAGGAATACTCGTGTGAGTGAGAGATTGTAAGGTCGTGTCCTCTTTACGGGGATGACCGTAGGCGTTGATCCGATTAAGACTTCCTGTGGAAGGTCTAGGTCGAGATCGGACGGTTAGAAACCGTCGTATTTATCATTTTCTGAGCTAACCTCTCACTGCAGGGAAGTGGCCAGGCTGGCAGTCGACTGCTGGACATTGGGCAGTCGACTGATGCTCATCAGTCGATTGATGGCGACGAATCAGCCTGTGCGCTAGGTCAAAATGGATAATGTTTGACGCGGCAACTTCCCAATAAAATTTGGACAAATTCATGATCCGTTCCGAAAAAAGAGGAGACTAATTCAGAGGCTAAAATCTATAAAAGGAGGGGTGGATTCCAACTCAAAATATCATCAAGTTTATTCATCAAGTGCTCCTACAACGCCAATGCTCCAACACTGTCATAACGCCGACGCGACGACAACCTCAGATCTTCTTCGTCGGTAGCAGCATCTAGTAATTTGTTTTAATATTGTATTTGTTGTTTTTATTTGTAACGAGGTGAGGTAGGCTTGTTGCCTCATCCTCGTACTTCCGGATTTTGTGATCGTTGTCTCCTACGTCCAACAAGGAGGAGACGTTATAGTGTTTTGCCCTCCGTACGCGGTCTAGGACTGATAGGGACTTAGAGTAGCAACCGCTAGGTTGTGAACCAAGTAAAATAAACTTGTCTTCTTTACTTTCCACTGCTCTTACTTTGTGTATCGAATGAATTCGAATGAGAAAGATTTACAATCGCTATTCACCCCCCCTCTAGCGACGCTTCTCGATCCAACAGGGACGACCGTAGGCGGGGATCCGATTAATACTTCTTGTGGAAGGTCTAGGTCGAGATCGGACGGTCAGAAACTGTCACATTTATCATTTTCTGAGCTAACCTCTTACTGCAGGGAAGTGGCCAGGCTGGCAGTCGATTGCTGGACGTTAGGCAGTCGACTGATGCTCATCAGTCGACTGATGGGAGGCATCATTCGATTGATGGCTATGAATCAGCCTTTGCGCTAGGTTAAAACGGATAATGTTTGACGCAGCCACTCCGCAATAAAATTTGGACAACTTCGTGATCTATTTCGAAAAAAAAAAGAGATATTCAGAGGCCAAAATCTATAAAAGGAGGGGAGGATTCCAACTCCAAGCATCATCAAGTTTATTCATCAAGTGCTCCTACAATGCCAACACTCCAACGCCGTCATAACGCTGACGCGACGACAAGTTCAAATATCCTTCGTCGGCAGCAGTAGCAAGTAATTATTTTTATTGTATTCTTTATTTTAATCGTAACGAGGTGAGGTAGGCTTGTTGTCTCATCCTCGTATATTCGGTTTTTGTGATCGTTGTCTCCTACCTCAAAAGAGGAGGAGACATTATAGTGCTTTGCCCTCCGTACGCGGTCTAGGACCGATAGGGCCTTGGAGTAGCAACCGCTGGGTTGTGAACCAAGTAAAAATAAACATGTTCCTTTATTTTCCGCTGCTCTTACTCGTTTAATTGTCTCAACAAACGAAGTTGAACGAAAAGATTTACGATCGCTATTCACCCCCCTCTAGTGACGCTTCTGAAGGGAATTGCTTCGGAGGCTCATTGGCTCCCATGTCCCCGGATTAAAATTTTCACTAATGAAAGAACTAATCCGGATGGGATGAGTTTCCTTAGCACAACCATTTCGTCGTCGTGCTAACGACTTGAGTGATCGCTTGAACAAACTAGTTGTTCAAGCAACACAACTCTTCTAGTTGGTTAGCCGCGGAAGAGACGACGAACGAATCGCCGGTTTTTGTGTTTGTCTTCGGGGTCCATGATTATACAAAATATATACAAATGCACACTTGTATAATCAACACATCAAAGAACATGCTAAGATCAGAAAATAAAGTTGTAAAACTTTTAACCTCACGATCTTCTACCGTATGTCCTATCCTCCTCGTGGACGTCGTGTGGGCGAAGATCCTCCACGAGTAGAAGCCTTCTAGATCGCGTTCTTCCCTTCCTTGTTCGCTGCGAACAAAGAGAAGAACCAACAAAACCTTTCCTTTCTAGAACCGGCCAGCAAGTAAGAAAGTTTGATGTAACCGCTGGCCAAGGAATGTATGGATGAGCGCCGGCCAACCTTGAAGAGAGGTTGCCGCCGGCCACCTAGAGGTTGGAGAAGCGCCGGCCACCAATTGTTGGAGAACCGCCGGCCACCAAGGAGCAAAGGAGGAGGAAGAGGGCCAGCCAAAGCTAGGAGAAGGAAGGAATGAGCTCCGGCCACCAAGGAGAAAAGGAAGAAGATGGGCGCTGGCTTCTTGTCCCAGAGTTGCCGCCCAAGCCAAAGCTTCCAAACCCTAGCCGCCCAACCTAAAACCCTAACTCCAATTGAACCTTCCTTGCCGCCCAACCTAAGCCCTCTATTTATAGAATTGGGCTTAAGCCTCCTTTAATCTCCACCGTCGGATCTAGGGATTTAATCTCCACCGTCGGATCTAGGGTTTTATCCCAACCGTCGGATCTAGGGTTTCATCCCAACCGTCAGATCTAAGGATTTAATCCCAACCGTTGGATCTAGGGATCTAATCCCAACCGTCGGATCTAGGGTTTCATCCCAACCGTCGGATCTAGGGTTTCATCCCAACCGTCAGATCTAGGGATTTAATCTCAACCGTCGGATCTAGGGATTTAATCCCAACCGTCGGATCTAGGGTTTTATTTTACATTCTTGGATCTAGACTTCTTGAGGATTATATTAGGCTACGATAGGGACCATAAGGAGGAGTTGGATCTTGGCCACCCGATGGATCGAAACCACACAAACTTGATCCATCAATGATGTTCCATTCCAGTAGAAGATCATCATTGAACTACCTCACCAACCCCCATAAATTAATATGGGCTCCATATATTATTTGTACATCCATCTCCCCGTGTTTAAGATATCGAATGTCCGTCAATTAATTGATTTACTGACCATCAATTAATTAACATCTAATTCCTCGAGTAGTATCACTCAACCTTATCATCATGTTGTCTAAGTCAACCAGCTGGGTTTACATGATGAACCTTATGAGCTCCTCAAGGGGACATCATCAACCTAGTATATAGGACACAATTTTCTCCTATAATCAACGGCACACCATGTAAATAATATCAGTTCCCAACTTACCGGGCATATTGATTTAATCCATCTAAATCTCACCCTCTGGTAAATCAGAGAAATAAATACTAAGTACATGTGCCCGTTATTATATTGGGATTAAGAGCATGTACAATATAATATCCGAGGTCCGATTCAATTATGTAGTCAGCACTAAATTGAATCACCTGTATGTCGGTCCTGCTCAATACACCTAAGTGTACTAGTTTAACTCTATGTTCAAGACAAAACAATACCAAGCTACACTACAACCATTCAAATGGTTTGTCCAAAACCATCTTGGTTGTGAGCCTCTACTTATATTCTACAAGGGACTGATAACATGATCTTTTGTGCCACACCAAGCACCATGTTTTCTACAATGTAAAATATTAGACAATATGCACACATATAATAATTATAAAGTGCAAACAATGATCATGTGATTCTTATTTCAAAATAAAATGTTCATACAAAAAGAGCTAGACTTTCAGTATACATTCCAACAATCTCCCACTTATACTAAAAGACTATGCTGTCATCACACTGCCATACATCTGATCCCCATGTCCTCCACATGCCTATCAAACGCTTTCGCTGGAAGGGCCTTAGTGAATGGATCCGCCAGGTTATCCTCTGATGCAATCATGGCGACAACTACTTCTCCTCGCTTTACGATTTCTCGTATTAGGTGGTACTTGCGCTCTATGTGTTTACTCACCTTATGGGCTCGTGGTTCCTTCGAGTTTGCAACTGCACCACTGTTATCACAATAAATTGTGATAGTTCTGGGCAAATCAGGAATCACATCCAAGTCCATCAAGAAGTTCCTGAGCCATACAGCTTCCTTGCATGCCTCAGAGGTTGGCACATACTCAGCTTCCATGGTAGAGTCCGCCACGCATTTCTGCTTGACACTCTTCCATACTATGGCTCCACCTCCAAAAGTAAACACAAACCCCGAGGTAGACTTACTGTTATCCCTATTTGATTGGAAATCAACTGTAACCCACTGTGACTTAATTGATCCGCCAGAAACCAGCATATAATCCCTAGTCCTTCTGTACTTCAATATATGCTTTACGCACCCAATGTCCTCGTCCAGATTACTCGATATCGCAACCATGCCCACGGCAAAGGTATATCCGGTCTCGCATATAGCATAGCATACATAAGGCTTCCTATCACAAGCATAAGGAACCGCCTTCATGTCCTCTATCTCCTTTGATGTTTTGGGACACATCTTTAGATAAAGGAACTCCATGCCTAAAAGGTAGAAACCTTTCGAGTTCTCGCATGCTAAACGAGTATGATAGTGTCAATGTATGAAGCTTGAGATAAGCACAACATCCTTTTCTTGCAATCCCTTATAACTTTGATCCCAAGGATGTGTCCCACTTCTCCTAAGTCCTTCATGTCAAACTGTTTGGACAACCATACCCTTACGTCTGATAACACTATGATATTGTTGCCAACTAACAAAATATCATCTATGTATAGTACAAGAAATACCACTACGTTTCCATCACATCTCTTGTATACACAAGGCTCATCCGGACTTTGAATAAATCCATATGACTGGATTACCTCATCAAAGCGGATGTTCCAAGATCTTGAAGCTTGCTTCAATCCATAAATGGACCGATTAAGCTTACATACAAAATGCTCTTTGCCTTTAGCAATGAATCCCTCTGGTTGCCGCATATAGATGTTCTCCTCAAGACTTCCGTTAAGGAAAGATGTCTTGACATCCATCTGCCAAATCTCATAATCCATATGAGCAACTATAGATAAGAGAATCCGGATAGACTTAAGAATAGCTACCGGCGAAAAGGTCTCCTCATAATCGATACCCTCTTTCTGAGTATACCCTTTCGCAACAAGCCTAGCTTTGAAGGTCTCAACCTTCCCGTCTACTCCTCTCTTTCTCTTTTAGATCCACTTGCATCCAATGACTTTTATACCATCGGGTGGTTCTATTAGCTCCCAGACTTGATTAGAATCCATAGATTCTATCTCTGAATTCATCGCTTTTTTCCAAGATACCGCATCTCTATCTTGGAGTGCCTCGTCATATGTCCAAGGATCAGGTTCATGTTCACCAGGGACTAAGTCCAAAGACTCTCCCAAAAACATGAATCTCTCGGGTTGTCTAACAACCCTCCCACTACGACGAGGTGCCTCCTGTGTATGCTCTGTGACACGCAATGCAGTGACTTATGGTATCTCCTCTTGTACCGGTGGTACTGAAGTCAGGACTTCCCCTGTCAACTCCTCAAGAACAATCTTACTCTTGGGCTTATGGTTCATTACATAATCCTCCTCTAGAAATCTGGCGTTCGTGCTAACGATCACCCTCTGATCTCTAGGATTATAAAACAAACCACCTTTCGTTCCCTTAGGGTAGCCAACAAACATGCACACCTCTGTACGAGGTTCCAACTTACCAGCATCAGCCTTCAGCACATGTGCTGGACTCCCCCATATCCGAATATGTCTCAGACTAGGCTTTCGCCCAGTCCACAATTCTACAGGGGTAAAAGGTACTGATTTGGATGGAACCAAATTCAGAGTATACATTGCCGTATCCAGCGCATCCCCCCAGAACGAAACTGGCAACTCTGAATAACTCATCATCGATCTAACCATCTCCATAAGAGTCCTATTCCTTCCCTCCGCTACACCATTCTGCTGGGGTGTGCCAGGTGCAGACAATTGGGATTGAATCCCAACCTCTGATAAGTAATTCCTAAACTCTCCCAAGAGGTACTCACCACCACGATCAGATCGTAGGGTCTTGATACTCTTACCTTGATGGTTCTCCACATCAGCCTTGAATTTTTTGAACCTGTCAAAGCATTCAGACTTGCGGCGCATCAAGTAAATGTATCCATATCTTGAATAATCGTCTATAAAGGAGACAAAATATTCAAAACCACCTCTTGCCTGGATAGACATTGGATCGCACAGATCAGAATGAACCAATTCTAACACATCTTTGGCTCTATACCCCTTGACCTTGAAAGGCCTCTTGGTCATTTTACCTTCCAAGCAAGATTCGTAGGTTGGGAGATCTTCCACCACTAATGAACCCAAAGGTCCATCAGCTATCAACCTTTGAATTCTGCTTAGGTTAATATGACCAAGCCTTAGATGCCAAAGATATGTCTGGTTCATTTGCGAAGGTTCTTTTCTCTTATTAGACTTAGAAGATGAGTTATTGACTTCTATATGCATCGTGGGAGTTTTCGGTTCAAGAGTATATAAATTGCCAACCAATGTACCAGAACAGATAATCTCCCTATTCCTTTTTATAACCACTTTGTCATTAAAAGAAACAGAATATCCATCCACAAACAATTTAGAAACTAAAATTAAATTCTTTCTAAAAGTAGGTACATAAAGACAATTTCTCAAAACCAAAACTTTATTCCTATCAAAAGATAAATAAACGTCTCCCACTGCAATAGCCGCCACCTTTGAAGCATTGCCCATGAAGATGGTAATCTCTCCCTCAGCTAGTCGTCGGGTTTCCTGGAACCCCTACAAAGTATTGCAGACATGATCAGTGGCTCCTGTATCTACACACCAGGCACTGGTAGATAACACCGCTAAACATGTTTCAACAACTAAACAAGAAGATATACCTTTGTTCTTTCGGCGAGGACAGTCCACCTTCCAATGTCCAGTCTGCTTGTAAGTGAAGCACTTGCCTTTCGGCTTCTTCACTCCTACTTGAGGTCCCACCGCCACTTTCTTTGCTCCACCTTGCTTCTTCTTCTTCTTACCTTTCGGTTTAGAGGAAGAAACCTTCTGAGCAACCATGGCTTGAGCACTTTGACGAAAAAGCCTCTCTGTCGCCTGGAGTTCTGTCAAAAGCTCCGCCAATGAATACAACCTCTTGTTCATGTTGTAGTTGAGGCGGAACTGCTCAAAACTCCTAGGCAGAGACTGGAGAATGATATCGACCTGGGTTTCCCCATCGATCTCAGCTCCGAGGACTTCCATCTCATTAAGATGAGCCATCATCTTGAGAACATGATCCCTAACGGGTGTTCCCTCGATCATGGTGGTCGTCATCAAGTTTCTCATCGCCTCCTGTCTAGCCGCCCTACTCTGATGTCCGAAAAGTTCCTTGAGATTGAACATCATGTCATAAGCAGTGGCTATGGCCTGATGCGGATGTTGCAGCACATTTGACATAGATGCCAAAATGTAACACGGCGCCATCTCATCTGTCTTGATCCATTTCTTATAACGTTCTTTCTCCTTTTCATCAGAGTCATCGGTGGGCTTAGGAGGACAGACCTCGAAGAGTACAAATTTGTACTCCTCCGCAGTTAAGACAATATCCAAGTTTCTTTTCCAATCAATGTAATTTGTTCCAGTAAGTTTATTTTCTTTTAATATCACAGTAAGTGGGTTGAAAGCCATTTGAAAAACCTAAGAATCACAATGATCAAAACATTAGATTTCAAATATTATTGATTCCTCAAAACAATAAAATTATGAAATCAACCAACACCTCAAAACACCGAGAATATCGCATGCCACGCTGTGTGGACGTATACGAATTCTACATTTGTAAGAGGAGGTTTTACCCATTAATTTTATTATCTTGTCAACCTTACTTTTTGACAAATAAAATTAATAGTTGGTTCCTCTTTTGCCCTACAAATAAAAGCAGTGACTCCGATGGGGAGGATACTTTTATTTGCATCTAAGTGTGCACCATTACACGGTACTAAGAGAATTATTTCCGATTATGTGTCTTACCGCTGTGCAAGTACACATGCTCCTAGATAATTTCCTATAACCATTATTTGACCTAGTGATCCACAAACAAACCCGTCCGCAGGGAGGAAGGCACTCAGAGCCGACACACAAGTTTGTTGCATCACACATCAAATTGTAATGGAGGCCACGGGAATTAATTAAAATATCTCTCTCCCACTTAGTAAATTGAAAATAAGGAATTTTAAAAGCAAACACAACATGCATATAAAAAAAATAAGCAATAAATATGGAAAAAATAGAATTTTTCCAACTATTATGGCATTGTCCTCCAATACGCATCCCGTCGTGTCACCATCTCGTCCGCTCCACCTTTTCCCGTGCGCAAGTCACCAAAGAGATCCGAGCCGAGATATATCATTTTAATTTACATCCATCGATCATATACTCCATGAAGGAGTGTACAAATAATCAAGATCGAAAGTAAACTAAAATGAGCGGCTAAACAATGCCATATTTAATTACAAAAAATTAAATACTAATCTAGCCTCGTCAACCCCGAGGATTCAAATAATATACATACAATCACACACAAAACAATCACATACACACAAATAGCCATAATAGTCGGATCTTATGCCTGCAACCAAAAAGTTAGTCTACGCACATCCTACTATTATCCGGCATACTCAATATATGATATATGCATGAAAGTAATCGAATCCAAAACACACAAAATCGAAAACCGTGGCTCTGATACCAATTGAAGGGAATTGCTTCAAAGGATCATTGGCTCCCATGTCCCCGGATTAAAATTTTCACTAATGAAAGAACTAATCCGGATGGGATGAGTTTCCTTATCACAACCATTTCGTCGTCGTGCTAACAACTTGAGTGATCGCTTGAACAAACTAGTTGTTCAAGTGACACAACTCTTCTAGTTGGTTAGCCGCGAAAGAGACGACGGACGAATCGCCGGTTTTTGTGTTTGTCTTCGGGGTCCATGATTATACAAAATATATACAAAAGTCACACTTGTATAATCAACACATAAAAGAACATGCTAAGATCAGAAAATAAAGTTGTAAAATTTTTATACCTCACGATCTTCTACCGTATGTCCTATCCTCCTCGTGGACGTCATGTGGGCGAAGATCCTCCACGAGTAGAAGCCTTCTAGATCGCGTTCTTCCCTTCCTTGTTCGCTGCGAACAAAGAGAAGAACCAAAAAAACCTTTCCTTTCTAGAACCGGCCACCAAGTAAGGGAGTTTGATGTAACCGCCGGCCAAGGAATATATGGATGAGCGCCGGGCAACCTTGAAGAGAGGTTGCCGCCGGCCACCTAGAGGTTGGAGAAGCGCCGACCACCAATTGTTGGAGAACCGTCGGCCACCAAGGAGCAAAGGAGGAGGAAGAGGGCCGGCCAAAGCTAGGAGAAGGAAGGAGTGAGCGCCGGCCACCAAGGAGAAAAGGAAGAAGATGGGCGCCGACTTCTTGTCCAAGAGTTGCCGCCCAAGCCAAAGCTTCCAAACCCTAGCCGCCCAACCTAAAACCCTAACTCCAATTGAACCATCCTTGCCGCCCAACCTAAGCCCTCTATTTATAGAATTGGGCTTAAGCCTCCTTTAATCTCCACCGTCGGATCTAGGGATTTAATCTCCACCGTCAGATCTAGCGTTTTATCCCAACCGTCGGATCTAGGGTTTCATCCCAACCGTCGAATCTAGGGATTTAATCCCAACCGTCGGATCTAGGAATTTAATCCCAACCATCGGATCTAGGGTTTTGTTTTACATTCTTGGATCTAGACTTCTTGAGGATTATATTAGGCTACGATAGGGACCATAAGGAGGAGTTGGATCTTGGCCACCTGATGGATCGGAACAACACAAACTTGATTCATCAATGATGTTCCATTCCACTAGAGGATCATCATTGAACTACCTCACCAACCCCCATAAATTAATATGGGCTCCATATATTATTTGTACATCCATCTCCCCGTGTTTAAGATATCGAATGTCCATCAATTAATTGATTTACTGACCATCAATTAATTAACATCTAATTCCTCGAGTAGTACCACTCAACCTTATCATCATGTTGACTAAGTCAACCAGTTGGGTTTACATGATGAACCTTATGAGCTCCTCAAGGGGAGATCATCAACCTAGTATATAGGACACAGTTTCCTCCTATAATCAACGACACACCATGTAAATAATATCATTTCCCAACTTACCGGGCATATTGATTTAATCCATCTAAATCTCACCCTATGGTAAATCAAAGAAATAAATACTAAGTACATGTGCCCGTTATTATATCGGGATTAAGAGCATGTACAACATAATATCCGAGGTCCGATTCAATTATGTAGTCAGCACTAAATTGAATCACCTCTATGTCGGTCCTGCTCAATACACCTAAGTGTACTAGTGTAACTCTATGTTCAAGACAAAACAATACCAAGCTACACTACAACCATGCCAATGGTTTGTCCAAAACCATCTTGGTTGTGAGCCTCTACTTATATTCTACAAGGGACTGATAACATGATCTTCTGTGCCACACCAAGCACCATGTTATCTACAATGTAAAATATTAGACAATATGCACACATATAATAATTATAAAGTGCAAACAATGATCATGTGATTCTTATTTCAAAATAAAATGTTCATACAAAAAGAGCTAAGCTTTCAGTATACATTCTAACAGCTTCTCGATCCAACAATTGGTATCCGAGCGGGGCCGCTAAGATTTGGTGAATCCACCAATCTAGCACGTTTTGGTTTTCTTTTCGTATTTTTCGATTCGTATCTTTCTTAGGTTTTTATTCCTCCCACACTACTAATCCAAGACGAAGTCTTGGTATGTTTCTTTTGGTTGTGTGCTTGCAAGTATTCTCCCTTGGAGTAGCCGACGGTAAAATGGCCATAACTTTTCGCACAAGTGGACTCACGTAACGATCTACCTACAAAATCAAAGCCCTCTGAGAGATCTACATTTCTTACAAGGGTTTACCCTTGTAACAAGCTGTTTCCAGCCCCAAAATCCAACATTCAGTAGCCTTTCGGGGACACCGAAGGTCGTAAGTTTCTAGTTTTTGTTAGTTCCTTATTCTTCTTATTTATTTCTGTTTATTTCCTATTATTTCCCGCACTACTAATCCAAGACCAAGTCTTGGAATTCTCTTTGTTTTTTATTCGTGTATTTGCAAGAGACTTAATGGCTCACATTGAGGGGTATAGCACCACCTGACCTCCGTTCTTTAACGGAAATGATTTCCGTTATTGGAAAGGTAGGATGGAGTGTTTCTTGAAAATACAAGTCGAGACTTGGATAATAATCCAAACCGGCTTTGCTCTACCCACCAATGATCAAGGAGAGCCCTTGGATTTCAATAAGTGGACAAATACAACCAAGAGGCAAATCGAAGCCGATGCAAGAGCAACTCAAATATTACAATGTGGCTTGTCCAAGGAGGAGCTCAACTGCATCGGTCCATTCATTAGCGCTAAAGACCTCTGGAACAAATTGATTGATCTACACGAAGGGACGCCCGATGCTAAGGTATGTAAAAGAGATTTACTTTTAAATAAACTGTACAATCTAAAGATGCAGGATCGCGAGACCGCCACACAATTACATGCGCGGATCCAAGACATCGTTAATGGTCTTCACTCGATCGGGCAAGCCGTAGAGAACCGAGACCTTATAAGGTACGCTTTAAATGATTTCTCTAGGACTACCTTGTGGGCATCCATTGTCAATGTCTACAAGGTCTCTAAGGACCCTTCAAAGATTAGGTTAGACGAATTATTTTCCGAGTTTGAACTTCACGAGCAAACTAACGTGGTTCGGGCTGAGAGAGGTATTGCTCTACTTGCAGGACAAAGAAGCAAGCCACCTACTAGGCAAGTAGATGAACTCGAACCCGAAGATGAATCAGAGTCTGAATCAGAAGAGGTAGAATCAATAGTGAACGTTGTGCGGAGAATAGTTCGAAAAGAAAGAAGGAAATTGAAGTACGAGAACCAAAAGAAAAAGGGAGCAAGGAAAGCCTTCCATGCAACTTGGGACAACAAAGAAGACATAGCTTACATGGAAAGACCGGAGGAGTCCGAGTCAGAATCCGAAGCCGAGTCCAACTATAACACTGACTCCGAACTCGAGGACTACTTCGAGAAGCAACTCAAAGCCGGACCAAAAGAGAAAATTAAGGTTAGCTGCTCACTAATTCATACGCTTTATAATACAATTAAAATGCTTAATAGGAAATTAACTAAGTCCGAGTCTAGGGTTGAGTCGTTACTTGAGGAGGTTGAAACCCTCAAGCAAGAGGCTACTCTAACCTCTTCAACTAGTCAAGTTCAAGAGGGAAACTCAACTCAAATTGAAAAACTTGAGGAGGAAAATTCTCTCTTGAAAGACCGAGTTCAAGAGGTTGAGGCTAGGTTGGAAAGGTTCACATTGGGATCTAAGAACCTTAATCGACTACTTGGAACCCAAAGAGCCGTGTACAACAAAGCCGGACTCGGATTTAAGTCAAAGACAACGAATAGGTCTTATATGTCTATCGTAAATCGTAGTCATCAAAGAGTCCAAGCATGGGTCCCAAAGGTTTTATTGAACTCACATATAAGGAATAATACGGTTTGGATTGCCCAAGATCAAGTTCATTATTTGAATAGACCATATTGGTTCAATGGTCCAGGGGGAGCCAACACTAAAATAGTATACCTGCTTACTTAGCAAAACCATTGCATATTTTACTTTAATTTTTAGAATGGCTAGATAGGGTAAATGGTTAGTCAACTTTTGACAACATAGTATCAGGACGCGGTGAGATGATAATATGTTAGGGAAACAAAGTCTTGTTAGGACCTGTGCGCTCGCTAGAGGGGGGTGAATAGTGTTTTGCCCATATGAAGATGGAATTCGATCGCGTTCGCTTGCCTATGATTGTTAGTACGCAGCGGAATATAGAAATGACACAACAATCACAATAACAAGCATACAAACACAAGGATATAACGTGGTTCAAGACCGAATGGTTCCTACTCCATGGATCAGGTTCGTACGAACCCTAGCGATGCCAATCACACACCACTATAATAAACACTCCTTCTCGACACAAGTCGGAGGCGAAGAAATCCCTTACAAACTACTCTTACAACAATAAGAGATGAATACAAGCAATATACAATAATACAATGCAAAACTAGTAAAGAACCAACATTACAAATGCCTTGGGTTGCTTGCTTTTGGTTGCTTGAAGAATGGCCTTGGAGACTCTGATTTGCAGCAACAAATCGCCCCAAAGATGCTCAAAAAAACCACCCCCAAAAATCCTCCCGTCGACTCCTTTTATCCTTTCGCGCGACATGGATTTTCGCCTATCAGTCGACTACCATAAGTCACCAGTCGATTGATGCCATTGTTGTCATGAGACAACAGCTCGATCCACGCTGGAAAAACTCCAACGGATCTCTTGGCGATCGCCAACATTGGCGATGATCATTGCCGCCCGATCGTGGCCCGTCACTCTGAGTGTTCATGCTCGACACTAAACGTCATTGCCAGGCCTTGCGATCGGCTCCGTCGCGATTAGTTGACTTCTCCCATGAGAAGTCGACTGTCAGAGCAAATCCAGCTCTTAAACGGTAGTCGAACTCAAGTCGACTCACGACAGTCGAACCGGCCATAATGCCAGTCGATTGCCAACCTCAAACATGAGGTTTTAACCCAAGTATGGTGCCCCCATATTTGCTAGACTACCCTTAGCCTAGACCTAAGCCTTCTAGCCACATCCATCAGCCTCACGCCTCTTGGATCCCTCCAAGTCATCCATGACTTGTTCATCCATCGCGCTAGCCTCCAGGTGCTTCCATCGGCTATGTCATGCTAACGGTGTCTACACCGCCAAGGCACATTGGACTTACGCTGCCAAGACTCCGCTTGGACTTTACGCCGCCAATATCAATCCCCTTGGACTTCTCAAATGCCAAGACCCATGCTTGGACTTTTCCTTGCCAACACATGTTGGACTTTCCATTTGCCAAGACCCATGCTTGGACTTCCCTTGTGCCAAGTACTTAAGACTTGGACTTTCCCAAATGCCAAGTGTCCCACTTGAACTTTCCATGCCAAGTACCCATGACTTGGACTTTACCTTGCCAAGACCCATGCTTGGACTTTCCCATAATCACATGGTCAACCCTAGTCAACCATCAAAGTCTCCCTCAAGTCAAACTCGAGTCTGGTCAATTATAACCTATGTCGATTGCTCCAACAATCTCCCTAACATATTAACCGGCATTGATGTCAAACATCAATGTCAAACATACTATGTCAAACCACTTTTTCAAACATAAAAACATCACTCGAGTCAAACTCGAGTCTGGTTAATCGTGACCTGGGCCGATTGCACCAACAATCTCCCCCTTTTTGATGTTTGACAAAACAAACCTTGAGTTAGGCCTCTAACTCAAATTAACTTACCAATTTCCCAAATTGGTAATTTCACTCTCCCCCTTTTTGACATACATCAAATAGGTTATCTCTCCAAGGAGGTCAATATCTCATGTCCCAATGAGATCTTACAATCTCCTCCTTGATCCAAAAATACTTAGGATGCCTACCATCTTCCTAGTGATAAGTCCTATATCACTCAAGAGGGGCAATCCTATATTCTCTCCCAATTTCCAAATTGGATTTCTCAAAATCTCATCATTTTTCCCAATTGATGATGCTCTCCCAATACCTTCTCCCCCTTCAAGAAGAGAAACACATCCATTATCCCAAGATGGATAACTCCCCCTAAAGGCTTGCTCCCCCTTGACCATTGCACCAACAATGTCATTGGGAAGTTCCTAAGCCAATAGGACCTCTAAACCATCAAAATTTAGGTTATAAGAGTCAACATAGAACTTTCACTCACCCTAAATTTGACACTTTGACCTAACACCTCTCCTGATCCATATCCAGTGGATTTTCACCCTTTCAAATGCTTCCCAAAGCATATCCTAGGGTTAGGAGTGATTAGGAACCTTTATCATAGCTGAAAACGGGCTAAACAACCTTGTTTTCCCGAAATCAGACCTGACAGTCGACTACTTACAGTAATCAGTCGACTGCCACTCACATCAGTCGACTGCCACAAGGAGCAGTCGACTGATAGCTGAAATTTCCGAATTTTAGCTATCAGAATTGAGATTTTGAAAAGCATAAGTAATTCTACGTATATCGAAAAATAACGAAATTTGATACGTATATTACTTGTAGTCATTACAATGGGTGAAAAATATTTGAAAATTATTTTACCCATAAAATAGCAAAATTGATACAAAATCCAAAAGTGACTAAAAACTTTAAAGTTAAGCTCACTTTGTATCAATCTCATCAATGGTGATTGCTATCAAAAGATAGACTTTACCAAGGTTTTTCTAAATGGATTTTAAAATGATTTTGAAAACCTATATTGGATCATGTTCCTTGGGCTCAATGTACATGACTTGTACACAAGCTTTCCCAATGATCCACCATTGAAATTAAATGAGTTTTAGTTCATCTAGATGCAAAAAAAAAAAAAAAACTATGCACCTTGAACTTAACTCATATCCTAGCATCTCACATGTATCTAGGGTGTATAAATACACATACATGTCAATTGAATGTGAGATGTGGGTTTTGATTCATTTAATCTAGGTATTAATGCATTTTCTAAGGCAACCCTACTTTATTCCCTTATGAATGGGACTCCAAGTCATGCCATAGTCCTTAAATCAATTTTCAATCAAGTTAATGCATGAATGTATGATCATGGCATAATGATAGCATAAGTAAAGCATGGCCAATGATCATGATGTCATGGCATAAGATATAATCTAAAAACTCATGACATTTACCTAAAGCCTAAGCATACTCATGACATATAAATGATAGAACATAAACATGATGTCATGACATGACATATGGCAATCAAAGCATGGCATATAAAATATATAGGTATAGTAATACCTAAATTTTAATATTAATTTCCATTTGTTGGGATTAAGTTCATTTTGCCATATTAACCCAAGTTCTCCCAAATGTGCCAAAAACCCAAAATGGCACACTAAGACCTCTAAACCTAAATTGTGCCAATTTGATCATTTTATCAAACTTCTTAAGATATATTGGCACATCCTAAAATCTTTTAGGATTAAAATCAAAACACATTCCCAAGGTAACCATAACCTTGAAAATGACCTAAAATGCCACCTTTATCATGGTTGAGTTAACTACCCATCCAATCAAGGTTGGCACACCCTAAACCCACCTAGCATGAATCAATCACGCTCTTAGGGACCCAAAATCTATTTGAGCTCCTAGGGTTAATTAGGTATTCCTTAGGGATAACCTCCCTAGATACCTTTCTAATGACCCTCCTAGGCTTGTTAGCCTTGGTCATTTGGGTCTTACCTAGGTTGACTCTAGGGGTAACTCCCCTTGCAACCTTCTTAGTGGCCATCTGTAATGCCCGTAAAATTTCTAGCAATTTTACGAGAGTTTTTGGCTTTACAATAATGGGCTTGATGTGGGCTTTTTCTGAAAAATAAAAGAAAATAGCCAAAAAGAGATGCAAGGCCTAGGAATTGAACCCCAAACCTCTAGAGATAGCCAAGCCCTATAGATGCACCCACTAACCAGAAGCCCAATAGGATTATATCATTAGAAGAAGAGGGGAAAATTGTAGATAAGTGTGATGAGGGTAAATGAAGGGGCATGGAAAAGAGAAGAGAAACTTCTCTTCCTCCCTTTATAAAGAAGAAGGAAGTTTCCACTTGGCCACTTCTTCTTCCCTTCTTCTTCCTCACCGAAAACCATCTCTCCCCCTCTCCATTTTCACCTTTGGCCGAACCCCATCCAAGCAAGGAGAAGCTAGTTCTTGGCTTCCATAAGGTCAACTACCCACTAAAAGCAAGCGAAGGATGTAAGATTCCCTCACCTGCAGTATATTAGTTTTGTAGGATAGGTTACATGAAAGAAATATGAAGTTTGTAGCCCTATATGTTTCGGCCAACTAAGTTTATGGGCTAGGATTCATGAAAATGCTACTAGGGAAATTTTTATAGGTTGTATGCTTCAAGTAGGAATCTTTAGGTGTCAAAAGTCCAAAGATTATAGCCCTACATGTTTCGGCCAACCCAAGCTTTTGGGGTTAGGGTTGCATGAACTTGATTCTAAGGTTATGTTCATAGATGGTATGCTTCAAGTAGGATTTTTAGGTGTCAACAATCCAAGATAATGGCCCTATATGTTTCGGCCACCAATGGTTTTAGGGTTAGGGTTTCATGAAAATACCCCATATGAAGTTATGCTATGATATATGCCTACATGAATAAATTTAGGTGACAAAAATCCAAGCCTTGTGCCCCTATATGTTTCGTCCCCCAATGGTTTTAGGGTTAGGGTTTCATTAAAATACCCCTTATGAAGTTATGTTATGATATATGCCTACATGAATAAATTTAGGTGACAATATCCAAGCTTTGTGCCCCTAGATGTTTCGGCCAACCTTGGGTTTAGGGTTAGGGTTTCATGAAAACACCCCCTTATGTGGAACCGCCACTTTAGCGGCCCCCTCCGGCTGCCCCTACCGGTGGAGGAGGTAAATCAGGACCCAGGTGGAAAGTGCAAAGGAGAGGGTCTGTCGATGACCCAGAGTCCTGACCTCCCCGGGAATTGACCCTTGCCCACTTAAGAGTTGCCCCTTTGCACTTACCAACTGGGCTAGCCCTGGGGGCTATGAAAACACCCCCTTATGAAGTTATGTTAGGTGGATGACTTTAATATTCCTATGTGATGAACATGTTTTGTGATTTAATATGCCAAGAAATATGTTTATGAAATATTCCCATGTGATGAACATGTTTTATGATTTAATATGCCAAGAAATATGTTTATGAAATATGCCCATGTGATGAACATGTTTTATGATTTAATATGCCAAGAAATATGTTTATGAAATATGCCTATGTGATGAACATGTTTATGATGTAATATGCCATGAAATATGCCTATGTGATGAACATGTTTTATGATTTAATATGCCAAGAAATATGTTTATGAAATATGCCTATGTGATGAACATGTTTATGATGTAATATGCCATGAAATATGCCTATATGATGAACATGTTTTATGATTTAATATGCCATGAATATGTCTATGAATTATGCTTATGTGATAAACATGTTTATGCCTTAGGACCCCTTTAGGGTACTCTTATGTTATCAATGCATGTATTCTATGAAATGTCTAAGATGGAGATGCTTCCCTTTCAAGTAGGGATTAAGAGCTCTCCTTATGATAAGATAAGATGGAGATGCTTCCCTTTCAAGTAGGGATTAAGAGCTCTCCTTATGATAAGACAAGAAAGAAAGGAATTAAGTATTTTACTTTGTAAGAGGTTAAGTACCCGACCCGTCAGGTGGTCGTTAATCAAATCCATAGGGACATAAGAAGACGTAAGAGGTCTTGCCTTGGTAAGACGTAAGAGGTCTTGCTCTAGTAGGTCTGGTGGCTCGCTACCCCAGCCTATTAGGGAACGCGCATTATGTGCTACTTAACCTGGGGCCCCCCATGCAAGTTATGATTATGTTGAAGTATCTATATGTATATGTTTTGAAAAGAAATGACCTTTATGAAATTATGAATGCTTATATTCAAGTTTAAGAATGCTTATGATTATGTCTTTGATGCATGTCTAGGATTTATGTAATTATGAATGCTTATGTTCAAGTTTAAGAATGCTTATGATTATGTCTTTGATGCATGTTTAGGATTTAAGAAATTATGAATGCTTATGTTCAAGTTTAAGAATTCTTATGATTATGTCTTTGATGCATGTTTAGGATTTATGTAATTATGAATGATTATGTTCAAGTTTAAGAATGCATATGATTAAGTCTTTGATGCATGTTTAGGATTTAAGAAATTATGAATGCTTATATTCAAGTTTAAGAATGCTTATGATTATGTCTTTGATGCATGTTTAGGATTTAAGAAATTATGAATGCTTATATTCAAGTTTAAGAATGTTTATGATTATATCTTTGATGCATGTTTAGGATTTAAGAAATTATGAATGCTTATATTCAAGTTTAAGAATGCTTATGATTATGTCTTTGATGCATGTTTAGGATTTATGCAATTATGAATGCTTATGTTTAATTTATGCCTTGCTTAGAGTTAATTATGTTTAGCATGCTTATGTAAATTGTATGCCATGCTTATGTTTTCATTACGTTGGTATGTTGATGAATAGTGTTGCTATGAAATACTTATGCTATTTTTGCTAGTATGCTCCTGTTTTCTAATTGTTTGATGAAGTTTGTGGCTTTTGTGAGTAGGCAAGAATCTTACTAAGCTATATGCTTATAGTTTATGTTGTCCATATACTGCAGATAAAGGAAACATGAACTAAGAGAAGTAGCAGGAGGGGCCAAGTGTGTGTGATAGTGGCATTGTGGAAAGAGACCCTATTACTATCTGCTTATATTTATATGCTCAGTGAACACCTTAAGACATGTGCTTATAAGACCTATGATTTATTAGTACCATGATTGAATGTTGCTTAGTTATGTTACTGTTCAATTACTTATGAAAGTTTGGTATGTTAGAACTCATGGATGAATCTTGATGTTATGCATGTTATAAAATGAGATAAGATGAGATAACATGCTAATTATGAATATGATAGGTGATGCATGTATAAAAGAAGGTTTAAGCCATGATAACATGTTTAAGTATGTAGAAGGAGAAATGATCCATATATGTTATGTTATAAGAAAAAAAGAAAAAAAAAAGTAGCGCCACGAGGCGGATAAGCGAGGCGTTACAGTTAATATCGAGGCGGGTTCACCTTTCCACTATCACACATCAAGCCTCCTTCCTGCTGTTTCCAAGTAAGTAACTTTATGCATACCTAAGTTTCTTTTATAATGAAGAGTGTCTTCTATCTAGTTAGAATTAATACCTCATCATGTTTTAGTAGAATAGAATCACACTCGTGATTTAGATAGAAATAATACCTCGTCATGTTTTAGTAGAATGGGACCGTACTTGTGACCTAGATAGTAAGGATACCTTACCATGCCTTATAGGATGGAAACAGGTCTCTCACCTAGAATTTCAACTAAGAAGGATACCTTACCATGCCTTATAGGATGGAAACATGTCTCTAACCTAGAAATATCACTAGAAAGGATACCTTACCTTGTTTATGATATGGGATGTTAGATGCTTGTATATGAGTAGAAATTATAATAATACCTTAATTAATTATTTATTTATCACTTAGATAACATGAGCGGAGGCGTAGTGCTAGAGGGAATGACTCGGCACCCCAGTTGATGCATGTAGTTCTGAGCTCTGTCGGTCATGAGAACAACTGGTTATCAATGCTCTCACGAATCAACAAGGAACCCTAGCACCACACCGGACGCGAGCGTAACTCCTAACACGACCACTATGGTGCAAGCACCAGCTAATCAATCGCCAGGTCGACCTATCGATTGGTGGCGGAGGATGAAACCGAAAAAATTTCTCAGTGCTAGCGAACCATGGGATGCCCAAGCACAGTTCAAAATAGCGAGAGCATCGTGGAGCTCTTTGGATTGGCCCGAGCACAAAAGATAAAATGTGCCTCGTTACTGTCTTTCGAGATGCAAGGATGTGGTTGGGAGAGTCAAAGCAAAGAGACAAGTAAATCAAATGAGGTGGACGGACTTTGAATCGGAGTTCTTGAGAGTTCTTTGAGGCGGATCACAAATAAGCACTACGATGAGTTCCTCGAGTTAGCAAGGCGATCTATCACCGGTGAAGCTATGAAAAGGTTCAACCGACCGCACGCGTCTCTGCCGAGTTAGTCGGTCGAAAGGGAGAGGATCGGACTCTTCAAAATGTTGCGGCCGGAGATAGCCTCAATGTGGCTTCATGAGTCAATCGACCCCATACCACCGAAGAGCTGTTCAGTAGTGCCCTGATCACCGAGCACTACCTGAACAACATCACCGAGTAAGGCACTGACCGAGATCCAAATCTCGAATACTAGCCTGGAAGAGGACCGCAGTGGCAAGAAGAAATAGTGGAATGGCCCAAAAGGGGGCCCGAGGAACAGCCAAAGCGGGTATCTCGCTCCTACATGTGGGAAGAAGCATCCGGGAATGTCGTCGGGGGCATGAGGAAGTGTTACAATGTGGTGGATCGAGGGGCACATAGCCGAATCGCCCTACTCGAGTTAGGCACCTCCTCGTGATATGTCCGATGCAGGAGCTCCTCCACAGCTTCACCAGATGCGAGCTACGATAGAGGGTCCTCGGATAAGCCAAGGGAGACTGAAGCCCCACCGTTGGGACAAATGCGAGGTGTTCTCCTCACTAGAGAAGATGTGGCGAGTGCCTCGGCCGGTTGTCACAGTCGAGATATTTATTTTCATCGGTATGCTCGTGTTATTTGACCGGGCAACCCATTCGTTCGCTCTCACGCCTTTCACAAGAAAGATAGATAGGCATCCCCAAGTCCGACTATAAATTCTTAACAAGCGTTACCTTCGGAGAAGTGATGCCATCCACCCATATTCGCGCCGCACCATTAGACTCGCAGACAGGGAGCTCTATTGTGACCTGATAGTCCTAGATATGTGGGACTATGATGTTATATTGGCCATGGATTTTTTGCACAAGTACGGTGCTTCAATTGAGTGTCGTAAATGGAGGGTGACCTTCCTACCCAAAGCAGAGGTTTCATTTGAGTTTATCGGGGAGTCAAAGAAAGGAACGAGGAAATTTTTATCGGCGCTAAAAGCCCGAAAAATGTTAGAAAATGGATGCACCGGATTTCTAGCACATGTGGTGGATACCACATCAGCAAAGAACCAGAAGATAGAAGATGTCAGAGTGGTATGTGACCATCCGGAGGTATTCCCTGATGACCTACCTGGATTACCACCTGATAGAGAAATTGAGTTCGAGATCGAATTGATTCCCGGAACTAATCCGATCTCCAAGGCACCTTACCGTATGGCGCCGACTGAGTTGAAAGAACTTCAGAAACAGCTACAGGAGTTACTTGACCAGGGATTTATCCGCCCCAGTCACTCACCATGGGGAGCTCCAGTGCTGTTCATAAAGAAAAAAGATGGGTCTATGCGAATGTGTATAGACTACCGGGCACTGAACAACGTGACCATCAAGAATAGGTACCCCCTTCCCAGGATCGACGACCTGTTCGACCAACTGAAGGGAGCTACTGTCTTTTCAAAGATCGATCTCAGGTCTGGCTATCATCAAGTAAAAGTAAAGCCAGGCGATATTCCTTCCGGACGAGATACGGACATTATGAGGTAGTAATGCCCTTAGTAACCAATGCTCTTGCGATGTTCATGGACCTGATGAATCGAGTATTCTCGGCCTTCTTCGACAAATTTGTAATCGTTTTCATCGACGATATTCTTATCTACTCGAGAGACCGAGAAGAGCATCTTTGAACATCCAAGACCGATTGCTCTGATTCTTCAAAGAGCAACTATATGTGAAATTCTCCAAATGTGAGTTCTGGCTCAATCAAGTGTCGTTCTTGGGTCATGTCATCTCTAAAGAAGGAATCATGGTAGACCCAATAAAGATTGAAGCTGTGAGGAACTGGAATAGGCCAAGGAATGTGAGTGAAATCGAGTTTTCTCCTAGCAAAGCTATTCTGAGAAAATTTGTAGAGGAATTCTCTAGAATTGCAGCCCTATGATGACCCTCACCCGGAAAGGACCAAAGAATACAAATGGACTAAGGATGTGAGAGAGGAGTTTACAGGCAAGAGGAGACTAACCAGCGCTCTCATTCTGACTCTCCCTGAAGATAATGAAAGCTTCGATATGTATAGTGACGCTTCTAAACTGGGGCTCGGAGCTGTACTTATGCAAAATGGAAAGGTTATCGCTTACACCTCTAGACAGCTCAAGGAGCACGAAAGAAATTATCCTACCCATGACTTAGAACTAGCAGCCATGGTGTTCGCTCTGAAAATATGGAGGCACTAATTATCACGAGCTCGGTGATTTATCTGACCAGTAGTCCGAGATATTTCTTCACTCAGAAAGACCTAAATATGAGGCAACGGCGATGGCTCAAGCTAGTCAAAGATTATGATTGTGAGATATTCTATCATCTCGGAAAGGCCAACAAAGTGGCAGATGCATTGAGCAGAAAGTCCGGTGCCGCTTTGATGTCCTTATCAATGCTATCGCAGCCCCTGAAAAGGGAAATAATGAATTATGGAATAGAGATTATTTCTGGACAACTTTCCACCATGACTATAGCGTCGATGTTGTTCGACGATATATTGGGAAAGCAAGATGGTGATTCAGACATCCAGAAAATCAAACAGAAAGTCCGGGAAGGAAGGGATAATGGATTACGCATATCGCGACTACGGATTATTATACGGGACCGCCTATGTATTCCGAACGATCCGGAATTACGAAAGAAGATACTCGAGGAATCCCATGGAACACCTTATACCATGCATCCTGGATCTACAAAAATGTATCAGGACTTACGAGATAAATTTTGGTGGTCCGGCATGAAAAGGGATGTGGCTCGATCGTCGGCTGCACGACTGCCCGGAGGTTAAGGCGAACACACGAGCGGGGACTACTGATCTGATTCCAGAGTGGAAATGGGAAGAAATTTCTATGGATTTCATCATGGGATTACCCAAAACAACAAATGATTATGATACTATATGGGTAATCATAGACCGGTTGACAAAGTCTGCCCATTTCCTGGCAATTAAGATGACCTATCCGGTTGAGCAGCTAGCTCAATTATATGTCAAGGAAATTATTAGATTACATGGAGTGCCTAAGGCTATTATTTTTGATCGTGATGGCCATTTTACCTCCCATTTCTGGGAATGTGTTCAGAAGGCTCTTGGCACTAAGTTGAGATTCAGCACTGCGTTTCATCCTCAGACCGACGGTCAGAAAGAAAGAGTGAACCAGTCTTTGGAAGATATGTTTGAGCTTGTGCTCTAGACTTTAAGGGAGTGTGTCATATTTGTGCTTGGAGATTTGCTTACTACAACAGCGATTACGTGCTACTATTGGAATGGCACCTATGAAGCTCTATACGGAGAAGATCTGAGTCTCCTATCTGTTGTACGAGGTTGTGAAAGGAGAAATGGGGCTTCGCCAATATTATTATTGATGATACCACCCGAGCTATCTGAGATATCTCGGAGAATCGAAACCGCTCAGAGCCGACAAAGAGCTATGCGGATATGCGCGTGAGCCGTTAGAATTCGAAGTCGAGAACCTGGTATTCCTCAAAGTGGCCCCTATGAAGGGAGTGATGAGATTCGGAAGGAAGGGTAAACTAAGTCCACGCTACATGGGACCGTATCCGATATTGCAGAGGGTTGGCAAGGTAGCTTACAAGCTGGAGCTGCCTCAAGAGATGTCATTATACACAACGCGGTTCCATGTCTCTGCTCAAGAAATGCATATCCAAGTCGGACAGTGATTGAGCCCATGGCGTACAAGTTCAAGAGGACATGAGTATGGAAAGTCGGCCTATCCGGATCCGGACCGAGAGGTCAAGAGGATAAGGAACAAAGAGGTGCCCTTAGTAAAGGTCCTGGCGAATCAACGATACGAGAGCTACCGGGAACGAGAGGAGGAGACACAAGCGAATACCCAGAATTGTTTTAAGTTTCGAGGACGAAACTTTTACAAGGTATGAGGGATTGTAAAACCCGTAAAATTTCTAGCAATTTTACGAGAGTTTTTGGCTTTACAATAATGGGCTTGATGTGGGCTTTTTCTGAAAAATAAAAGAAAATAGCCAAAAAGAGATGCAAGGCCTCGCAATTGAACCCCAAACCTCAAGAGATAGCCAAAGCCCTAATTAGAAGAAGAGGGAAAATTGTAGATAAGTGTGATGAGGGTAAATGAAGAGGGCATGGAAAGAGAAAGAAACTTCTCTTCCTCCTTTATAAAGAAGAAGGAAGTTTCCATTTGGCCACTTCTTCTTCCTCTTCCCTTCTTCTTCCTCACCGAAAACCATCTCTATCCCTCTCCATTTTCACCTTTGGCCGAACCCCATCCAAGCAAGGAGAAGCTAGTTCTTGGCTTCCATAAGGTCAACTACCCACTAAAAGCAAGCGAAGGATGTAAGATTCCCTCACCTGCAGTATATTAGTTTTGTAGGATAGGTTACATGAAAGAAATATGAAGTTTGTAGCCCTATATGTTTCGGCCAACTAAGTTTATGGGCTAGGATTCATGAAAATGCTACTAGGGAAATTTTTATAGGTTGTATGCTTCAAGTAGGAATCTTTAGGTGTCAAAAGTCCAAAGATTATAGCCCTACATGTTTCGGCCAACCCAAGCTTTTGGGGTTAGGGTTGCATGAACTTGATTCTAAGGTTATGTTCATAGATGGTATGCTTCAAGTAGGATTTTTAGGTGTCAACAATCCAAGATAATGGCCCTATATGTTTCGGCCACCAATGGTTTTAGGGTTAGGGTTTCATGAAAATACCCCATATGAAGTTATGCTATGATATATGCCTACATGAATAAATTTAGGTGACAAAAATCAAGCCTTGTGCCCTATATGTTTAGTCCCCAATGGTTTTAGGGTTAGGGTTTCATTAAAATACCCTTATGAAGTTATGTTATGATATATGCCTACATGAATAAATTTAGGTGACAATATCCAAGCTTTGTGCCCTAGATGTTTGACCAACCTTGGGTTTAGGGTTAGGGTTTCATGAAAACACCCCCTTATGTGGAACTTATTTAGCGGCCCTCAGCTGCCTACATGAGGAGGTAAATGACCAGTGGAAAGTGCAAAGGAGATGCATCGATGACCAGTCTGACCTCCCGAATTGACCCTTGCCCATTTAAGAGTTGCCTTTGCACTTACCAAGCTAGCCTGGGCTATGAAAACACCCCTTATGTAGTTATGTTAGGTGGATGACTTTAATATGCCTATGTGATGAACATGTTTTGTGATTTAATATGCCAAGAAATATGTTTATGAAATATTCCCATGTGATGAACATGTTTTATGATTTAATATGCCAAGAAATATGTTTATGAAATATGCCCATGTGATGAACATGTTTTATGATTTAATATGCCAAGAAATATGTTTATGAAATATGCCTATGTGATGAACATGTTTATGATGTAATATGCCATGAAATATGCCTATGTGATGAACATGTTTTATGATTTAATATGCCAAGAAATATGTTTATGAAATATGCCTATGTGATGAACATGTTTATGATGTAATATGCCATGAAATATGCCTATATGATGAACATGTTTTATGATTTAATATGCCATGAATATGTCTATGAATTATGCTTATGTGATAAACATGTTTATGCCTTAGGACCCCTTTAGGGTACTCTTATGTTATCAATGCATGTATTCTATGAAATGTCTAAGATGGAGATGCTTCCCTTTCAAGTAGGGATTAAGAGCTCTCCTTATGATAAGATAAGATGGAGATGCTTCCCTTTCAAGTAGGGATTAAGAGCTCTCCTTATGATAAGAATAGAAAGAAAGGAATTAAGTATTTTACTTTGTAAGAGGTTAAGTACCCGACCCGTCATGTGGTCGTTAATCAAATCCATAGGGACATAAGAAGACGTAAGAGGTCTTGCCCTGGTAAGACGTAAGAGGTCTTGCTCTAGTAGGTCTGGTGGCTCGCTACCCCAGCCTATTAGGGAACGCGCATTATGTGGTACTTAACCTGGGGCCCCCCATGCAAGTTATGATTATGTTGAAGTATCTATATGTATATGTTTTGAAAAGAAAAGACCTTTATGAAATTATGAATGCTTATATTCAAGTTTAAGAATGCTTATGATTATGTCTTTGATGCATGTCTAGGATTTATGTAATTATGAATGCTTATGTTCAAGTTTAAGAATGCTTATGATTATGTCTTTGATGCATGTTTAGGATTTAAGAAATTATGAATGCTTATGTTCAAGTTTAAGAATTCTTATGATTATGTCTTTGATGCATGTTTAGGATTTATGTAATTATGAATTCTTATGTTCAAGTTTAAGAATGCATATGATTAAGTCTTTGATGCATGTTTAGGATTTAAGAAATTATGAATGCTTATATTCAAGTTTAAGAATGCTTATGATTATGTCTTTGATGCATGTTTAGGATTTAAGAAATTATGAATGCTTATATTCAAGTTTAAGAATGTTTATGATTATGTCTTTGATGCATGTTTAGGATTTAAGAAATTATGAATGCTTATATTCAAGTTTAAGAATGCTTATGATTATGTCTTTGATGCATGTTTAGGATTTATGCAATTATGAATGTTTATGTTTAATTTATGCCTTGCTTAGAGTTAATTATGTTTAGCATGCTTATGTAAATTGTATGTCATGCTTATGTTTTCATTACGTTGGTATGTTGATGAATAGTGTTGCTATGAAATACTTATGCTATTTTTGCTAGTATGCTCCTGTTTTCTAATTGTTTGATGAAGTTTGTGGCTTTTGTGAGTAGGCAAGAATCTTACTAAGCTATATGCTTATAGTTTATGTTGTCCATATACTGCAGATAAAGGAAACATGAACTAAGAGAAGTAGCAGGAGGGGCCAAGTGTGTGTGATAGTGGCATGGTGGAAAGAGACCCTATTACTATCTGCTTATATTTATATGCTCAGTGAACACCTTAAGACATGTGCTTCCGCTTATAAGACCTATGATTTATTAGTACCATGATTGAATGTTGCTTAGTTATGTTACTGTTCAATTACTTATGAAAGTTTGGTATGTTAGAACTCATGGATGAATCTCGATGTTATGCATGTTATAAAATGAGATAAGATGAGATAACATGCGAATTATGAATATGATAGGTGATGCATGTATAAAAGAAGGTTTAAGCCATGATAACATGTTTAAGTATGTAGAAGGAGAAATGATCCATATATATTATGTTATAAGAAAAAAAAAAGTATACGAGAGCAGATATAAGGGCGGGCGTTATGAAAGTTGGTATCAGAGCGGTTCACCTTTCCACTATCACACATCAAGCCTCCTTCCTCTTTGTTTCCAAGTAAGTAACTTTATGCATACCTAAGTTTCTTTTATAATGAAGAGTGTCTTCTATCTAGTTAGAATTAATACCTCATCATGTTTTAGTAGAATAGAATCACACTCGTGATTTAGATAGAAATAATACCTCGTCATGTTTTAGTAGAATGGGACCGTACTTGTGACCTAGATAGTAAGGATACCTTACCATGCCTTATAGGATGGAAACAGGTCTCTCACCTAGAATTTCAACTAAGAAGGATACCTTACCATGCCTTATAGGATGGAAACATGTCTCTAACCTAGAAATATCACTAGAAAGGATACCTTACCTTGTTTATGATATGGGATGTTAGATGCCTGTATATGAGTAGAAATTATAATAATACCTTAATTAATTATTTATTTATCACTTAGATAACATGAACGGGAGACGTAGTGCTAGAGGGAATGACTCAGCACCCCCACCAGATTTGATGCATGTGGTTACCGAGCTACAGCGTCAGGTCGCAGAACAACAGCTGGTTATCAATGCTCTCACGAATCAACAAGGGAACCCTAGCACCACACCCGGGACGCAGAACGTAACTCCTAACACGACCACTATGGTGCAAGCACCGCTAATCAATGCTGCCACCGGGGTCCGGCCCGAAGCCTATCTGATTCAGTGGCAGAGGATGAAACCAGAAAATTTCTCTGGTGCTAGCGAACCATGGGATGCCCAAGCCTGGTTCAAAATAGCAGAGAGCATCGTGGAGCTGCTGGATTGGCCCGAGCACGAAAAGATAAAATGTGTCTCGTTCTGTTTTTCCGGAGATGCAAGGATGTGGTTGAGAGAGTCAAAGCAAAGAGACAAGTAAATCAAATGAGGTGGACAGACTTTGAATCGGAGTTCTTCGAGGAGTTCTTTCAGAGGCGGATCACAAATAAGCACTACGATGAGTTCCTCGAGTTCCGACAAGGCGATCTATCAGTCAGTGAAGCTATGAAAAGGTTCAACCGACTGGCACGTCTCTGCCCAGAGTTAGTCGGTACTGAAAGGGAGAGGATCAGACTCTTACTGAAAATGTTGCGACCGGAGATAGCCCTGAATGTGGCCGGCGGAGTCAATCGACCCCAGACCATCGAAGAGCTATTCAGTAGTGCCCTGGTCACCGAGCACTACCTGAACAACATCGATCGGCCAGTAAGTAAGGCGCGGACCGAGATCAAAATCTCGAATACTAGGAAGAGGGACCGCATGGCAAGAAGAAATAAAAGGGGGCCCAGGAACAACCAAAGCGGTATCCCGACCGCCCTACATGTGGGAAGAAGCATCCGGGGGAATGTCGTCAGGGCATGAGGAAGTGTTGCAACGGTGGACTGGATGGGCACATAGCCTGGAACTGCCCTACTCGAGTTTAGGCACCTCCTCGCCATATGTCCGATCTCGGAGCTCCTCCACAGCTTCACCAGATGCAGGCTACGATAGAGGGTCCTCGGATAAGCCAAGGAGACTGGAAGCCCCACCGCTTGGGACAAATGCCGTGGTGTTCTCCTCACTAGAAGATGTGGCGAGTGCCTCGACGGTTGTCACAGGTCAGATATTTATTTTCAGTCAGTATGCTACTGTGTTATTTGACACTGGGGCAACCCATTCGTTCGTCTCTACGCCTTTCACAAGAAAGATAGATAGGCATCCCCAAGTCTTGGACTATAAATTCTTAACAACGTTACCTTCGGGAGAAGTGATGCCATCCACCCATATTCTGTGCACCGCACCAATTAGACTCGCAGACAGGGAGCTCTATTGTGACCTGATAGTCCTAGATATGTGGGACTATGATGTTATATTGGGCATGGATTTTCTGCACAAGTACGGTGCTTCAATTGAGTGCCGTAAATGGAGGGTGACCTTCCGACCCGAAGCAGAGGTTTCATTTGAGTTTATCGGGGAGTCAAAGAAAGGAACGAGGAAATTTTTATCGGCGCTAAAAGCCCGAAAAATGTTAGAAAATGGATGCACCGGATTTCTAGCACATGTGGTGGATACCACATCAGCAAAGAACCAGAAGATAGAAGATGTCAGAGTGGTATGTGACCATCCGGAGGTATTCCCTGATGACCTACCTGGATTACCACCTGATAGAGAAATTGAGTTCGAGATCGAATTGATTCCCGGAACTAATCCGATCTCCAAGGCACCTTACCGTATGGCACCGACTGAGTTGAAAGAACTTCAGAAATAGCTACAGGAGTTACTTGACCAGGGATTTATCCGCCCCAGTCACTCACCATGGGGAGCTCCAGTGCTGTTCATAAAGAAAAAAGATGGGTCTATGCGAATGTGTATAGACTACCGGGCACTGAACAACGTGACCATCAAGAATAGGTACCCCCTTCCCAGGATCGACGACCTATTCGACCAACTGAAGGGAGCTACTGTCTTTTCCAAGATCGATCTCAGGTCTGGCTATCATCAAGTAAAAGTAAAGCCAGGCGATATTCCGAAGACGGCCTTCCGGACGAGATACGGACATTATGAGTTCGTAGTTATGCCCTTCGGAGTAACCAATGCTCCTGCGATGTTCATGGACCTGATGAATCGAGTATTCTCGGCCTTCCTTGATAAATTTTTAATCGTTTTCATCGACGATATTCTTATCTACTCGAGACCGAGAAGAGCATCTTTGAACATCCAAGACAAGATTACTCTGATTCTTCAGAAAGAGCAACTATATGTGAAATTCTCCAAATGTGAGTTCTGGCTCAATCAAGTGTCGTTCTTGGGTCATGTCATCTCTAAAGAAGGAATCATGGTAGACCCAATAAAGATTGAAGCTGTGAGGAACTGGAATAGGCCAAGGAATGTGAGTGAAATCAGAAGTTTTCTCGGGCTAGCAGGCTATTACAGAAAATTTGTAGAGGAATTCTCTAGAATTGCAGCCCCTATGACAGCCCTCACCTGAAAGGACCAGCAATACAAATGGACTGAGGACTGTGAGAGGAGTTTTACGGAACTGAAGAGGAGACTAACCAGCGCTCTCATTCTGACTCTCCCTGAAGATAATGAAAGCTTCGATATGTATAGTGACGCTTCTAAACTGGGGCTCGGAGCTGTACTTATGCAAAATGGAAAGGTTATCGCTTACACCTCTAGACAGCTCAAGGAGCACGAAAGAAATTATCCTACCCATGACTTAGAACTAGCAGCCATGGTGTTCGCTCTGAAAATATGGAGGCACTACTTATACGGAGCTCGGTGCAGGATTTATACAGACCACCAGAGTCTGAGATATTTCTTCACTCAGAAAGACCTAAATATGAGGCAACGCCGATGGCTCGAGCTAGTCAAAGATTATGATTGTGAGATATTCTATCATCCCGGAAAGGCCAACAAAGTGGCAGATGCATTGAGCAGAAAGTCCGGTGCCGCTTTGATGTCCTTATCAATGCTATCGCAGCCCCTGAAAAGGGAAATAATGAATTATGGAATAGAGATTATTTCTGGACAACTTTCCACCATGACTATAGCGCCGACGTTGTTCGACGATATATTGGGAAAGCAAGATGGTGATTCAGACATCCAGAAAATCAAACAGGAAGTCCGGGAAGGAAGGGATAATGGATTCCGCATCGCCGACGGCGGATTATTATACTTCCGGGACCGCCTATGTATTCCGAACGATCCGGAATTACGGAAGAAGATACTCGAGGAATCCCATGGAACACCTTATACCATGCATCCTGGATCTACAAAAATGTATCGTGACTTAGAGATAAATTTTGGTGGTCCGGCATGAAAAGGGATGTGGCTCAAGACGCCAAGACTGTCCGACTCGCCAGAGGGTTAAGGCGTAACACCGTAAACCCGGGATTATCGCAATGATACATGATTCCAGAGTGGAAATGGGAAGAAATTTCTATGGATTTCATCTCGGATTACCTGTAACAACAAATGATTATGATACTATATGGGTAATCATAGACCGGTTGACAAAGTCTGCCCATTTCCTGGCAATTAAGATGACCTATCCGGTTGAGCAGCTAGCTCAATTATATGTCAAGGAAATTATCAGATTACATGGAGTGCCTAAGGCTATTATTTCTGATCGTGATGGCCGTTTTACCTCCCATTTCTGGGAATGTGTTCAGAAGGCTCTTGGCACTAAGTTGAGATTCACATCTGCGTTTCATCCTCGAATCGGTCGAAGAAAAAGAGTGAACCAGTCTTTGGAAGATATGTTGCGAACTGTGCTCTAGACTTTAAGGGGAGCTGGTGTCGATATTTGTGCTTGGCAGAATTTGCTTACAACAACAGTTACCAGGCTACTATTGGAATGGCACCCTATGAAGCTCTATACGGGAGAAGATGCAGGTCTCCTATCTGTTGGTACGAGGGTTGTGAAAGGAGGGAAATGGGGCTTCAAGCCAATATTATTGATGATACCACCCGAGCTATACAGAATATCTGTTAGAGAATTGAAACTGCTCAGAGCCGACAAAAGAGCTATGCGGATATGCGGCGTAGACCGTTAGAATTCGAAGTCGAGAACCTGGTATTCCTCAAAGTGGCCCCTATGAAGGGAGTGATGAGATTCGAAAGGAAGGGTAAACTAAGTCCACGCTACATGGGACCGTATCCGATATTGCAGAGGGTTGGCAAGGTAGCTTACAAGCTGGAGCTGCCTCAAGAGATGTCAGCTATACACAACGTGTTCCATGTCTCTGTGCTCAAGAAATGCATATCCAGTGCGGACCAAGTGATTGAGCCACAGACTGTACAAGTTCAAGAGGACCTGAGTATGGAAAGTCGGCCTATCTAGATACTGGACCGAGAGGTCAAGAGGATAAGGAACAAAGAGGTGCCCTTAGTAAAGGTCCTGTGGCAGAATCAACGATACGAGGAAGCTACCTGGGAACGAGAGGAGGACATGAAGCAGAAATACCCAGAATTGTTTTAAGTTTCGAGGACGAAACTTTTACAAGGTATTAGGGATTGTAAAACCCGTAAAATTTCTAGCAATTTTACGAGAGTTTTTGGCTTTACAATAATGGGCTTGATGTGGGCTTTTTCCGAAAAATAAAAGAAAATAGCCAAAAAGAGATGCAAGGCCTAGGAATTGAACCCCAAACCTCTAGAGATAGCCAAGCCCTATAGATGCACCCACTAACCAGAAGCCCAATAGGATTATATCATTAGAAGAAGAGGGGAAAATTGTAGATAAGTGTGATGAGGGTAAATGAAGGGGCATGGAAAAGAGAAGAGAAACTTCTCTTCCTCCCTTTATAAAGAAGAAGGAAGTTTCCACTTGGCCACTTCTTCTTCCCTTCTTCTTCCTCACCGAAAACCATCTCTACCCCTCTCCATTTTCACCTTTGGCCGAACCCCATCCAAGCAAGGAGAAGCTAGTTCTTGGCTTCCATAAGGTCAACTACCCACTAAAAGCAAGCGAAGGATGTAAGATTCCTCACTGCAGATATTAGTTTTGTAGGAGGATAGGTTACATGAAAGAAATATGAAGTTTGTAGCCCCTATGTTTCGGCCAACTAAGTTTATGGGCTAGGATTCATGAAAATGCTACTAGGGAAATTTTTATAGGTTGTATGCTTCAAGTAGGAATCTTTAGGTGTCAAAAGTCCAAAGATTATAGCCCTACATGTTTCGGCCAACCCAAGCTTTTGGGGTTAGGGTTGCATGAACTTGATTCTAAGGTTATGTTCATAGATGGTATGCTTCAAGTAGGATTTTTAGGTGTCAACAATCCAAGATAATGGCCCTATATGTTTCGGCCACCAATGGTTTTAGGGTTAGGGTTTCATGAAAATACCCCTTATGAAGTTATGCTATGATATATGCCTACATGAATAAATTTAGGTGACAAAAATCCAAGCCTTGTGCCCCTATATGTTTCGGCCCCCAATGGTTTTAGGGTTAGGGTTTCATGAAAATACCCCTTATGAAGTTATGTTATGATATATGCCTACATGAATAAATTTAGGTGACAAAATCCAAGCTTTGTGCCCCTATATGTTTCGGCCAACCTTGGGTTTAGGGTTAGGGTTTCATGAAACCACCCTTATGTGGAAGTTATGACTTTAGCGCCCTCAGGCTGCCCCTACATGGGTGGAGGAAATCAGGACCAGAAAGTGTGAAAGGAGAGGCTATGTGATGAACATGTTTTGTGATTTAATATGCCAAGAAATATGTTTATGAAATATTCCCATGTGATGAACATGTTTTATGATTTAATATGCCAAGAAATATGTTTATGAAATATGCCTATGTGATGAACATGTTTTATGATTTAATATGCCAAGAAATATGTTTATGAAATATGCCTATGTGATGAACATGTTTATGATGTAATATGCCATGAAATATGCCTATGTGATGAACATGTTTTATGATTTAATATGCCAAGAAATATGTTTATGAAATATGCCTATGTGATGAACATGTTTATGATGTAATATGCCATGAAATATGCCTATATGATGAACATGTTTTATGATTTAATATGCCATGAATATGTCTATGAATTATGCTTATGTGATAAACATGTTTATGCTTAGGACCCCTTTAGGGTACTCTTATGTTATGAATGCATGTATTCAATGAAATGTCTAAGATGGAGATGCTTCCCTTTCAAGTAGGGATTAAGAGCTCTCCTTATGATAAGATAAGATGGAGATGCTTCCCTTTCAAGTAGGGATTAAGAGCTCTCCTTATGATAAGACAAGAAAGAAAGGAATTAAGTATTTTACTTTGTAAGAGGTTAAGTACCCGACCCGTCAGGTGGTCGTTAATCAAATCCATAGGGACATAAGAAGACGTAAGAGGTCTTGCCCTGGTAAGACGTAAGAGGTCTTGCTCTAGTTGGTCTGGTGGCTCGCTACTGACCTATTAGGAGCAGCGCATTATGTGGTACTTAACACAGTGCAAGTTATGATTATGTTGAAGTATCTATATGTTTATGTTTTGAAAAGAAAAGACCTTTATGAAATTATGAATGCTTATATTCAAGTTTAAGAATGCTTATGATTATGTCTTTGATGCATGTCTAGGATTTATGTAATTATGAATGCTTATGTTCAAGTTTAAGAATGCTTATGATTATGTCTTTGATGCATGTTTAGGATTTAAAAAAATTATGAATGCTTATGTTCAAGTTTAAGAATTCTTATGATTATGTCTTTGATGCATGTTTAGGATTTATGTAATTATGAATGCTTATGTTCAAGTTTAAGAATGCATATGATTAAATCTTTGATGCATGTTTAGGATTTAAGAAATTATAAATGCTTATATTCAAGTTTAAGAATGCTTATGATTATGTCTTTGATGCATGTTTAGGATTTAAGAAATTATGAATGCTTATATTCAAGTTTAAGAATGTTTATGATTATGTCTTTGATGCATGTTTAGGATTTAAGAAATTATGAATGCTTATATCCAAGTTTAAGAATGCTTATGATTATGTCTTTGATGCATGTTTAGGATTTATGCAATTATGAATGCTTATGTTTAATTTATGCCTTGCTTAGAGTTAATTATGTTTAGCATTCTTATGTAAATTGTATGTCATGCTTATGTTTTCATTACGTTGGTATGTTGATGAATAGTGTTGCTATGAAATACTTATGCTATTTTTGCTAGTATGCTCCTGTTTTCTAATTATTTGATGAAGTTTGTGGCTTTTGTGAGTAGGCAAGAATCTTACTAAGCTATATGCTTATAGTTTATGTTGTCCATATACTGCAGATAAAGGAAACATGAACTTAGAGGAAGTAGTAGGAGGGGCCAAGTGTGTGTGATAGTGGCATGGTGGAAAGAGACCCTATTACTATCTGCTTATATTTATATGCTCAGTGAACACCTTAAGACATGTGCTTCCGCTTATAAGACCTATGATTTATTAGTACCATGATTGAATGTTGCTTAGTTATGTTACTGTTCAATTACTTATGAAAGTTTGGTATGTTAGAACTCATGGATGAATCTTGATGTTATGCATGTTATAAAATGAGATAAGATGAGATAACATGCTAATTATGAATATGATAGGTGATGCATGTATACAAGAAGGTTTAAGCCATGATAACATGTTTAAGTATGTAGAAGGAGAAATGATCCATATATGTTATGTTATAAGAAAAAAAGAAAAAAAAAAGTAGCGCCGCCCTGAGAGCAGATAAGGGCGGGCGTTACACCATCCTAGGTTTCCTAGAAACTCTAGCCACTAGGCACAACCTTTGGTCAACCTTAGGGATGACTTCCCTATTGACCTTGGTCTTCGTAGACCTAGTTTGTGTTCCATAATCAACTGGAACACTATGGTAAGCCACCTTAGGCTTAGGTTTGTGACTCAAACCTTGCTTGCCTTTGGTTGACTTTTGATTCTTAGGTCCTAGGTGTTGACTTTGCCTTTTGGACCCTTGACTTAGACCACTAGACCCTTGAACTTGATTTTGTATATTCCTGAGGGTCTTTTCTAGTTTTTCAAGCGTTGACCTCAAGGCTTGGTTCACTAATTCTAATTGCCCAATTTTTGAATTTTGATTTAAATCTTGGGCATTGGACTTTCTAGGCATATGCCTAGTCCATTTAGGATTCAAACATAGGTGCTCTTGTATTTTCTTGATAGATTCCCTAGGTAAGATATTTTTAGGGACATTAGTCCAAAATTTCTCCTTATTTCCTAAGTAGACATTCTTAGCTCCTAAACAAAAATATTTATTCCTATTAGCATGCTTTTCATAAATTGCAAGAGAATTAAAGTTTCTAGCATGCTTTTTAACGTTTAAATTAGAGGGATCTTTATTCAAAAATACCTTAGGGTTAGCCTTAGCTCCCCATACTTGTGATGCTCCTTCTTGGGTCTTTTTGCTCCCCCTAGGACATTGATTCCTATAATGTACTTTTGAGTTGCACTTGAAGTATATGATGTGCTCCTTGCCTTTAGGTGTTGGGGAACTGGTATCCTTGACTTTTGGTGTCGGAGGAGACTTCTTGATCCTTTTAGGACACTTACTCTTGTAGTGCCCTTGCTCCCTACACTCAAAATATATTATATGCATTTTATTATTAATTGATATGTTTGAGTTACCTAGGGTGGTGGTGGAAGGTGCCGGAATTGGATTTTGAGCTTCCTCATCTTGACCGGATGTCGAAGCTTCTTCTTGATGTTCCGGTGTGGAAGTTCTCTCCTCCCCCTCAATCCTTGAGGTGGATGCTTCTTCCACTTCCTCCACCGATCCGGAAGTTGACTCCCTATCAACCTCCGAATCCTCAAGCTCTTTAGATGATGATGTACTTGCTTGAGCTTGAGAGGGTGAGCACTCCTCTTCTTCTTCTTCTTCTTCTTGGATTGATAATGAATTTTCATGAAGCTTTGCCACTTGGCTCCACAACTCCTTAGCATCCATATAGTCCCCTACCATACACACAATCTCATTAGGGACCAAATCAAGAATAAATTTTACTGCCTTCATGTTTTTCTCGAAGGCTTGAATTTGATCTTCACTCCACTTCTTCTTCTTGAGGAAACCTCCCTTTGGTCCTATTGGGTAGCTAAAACCCTCCATCAAGATAGACCATTCTTCGAAGTCCCTTATCATTAGGAAGTCTTCAATTCTTAACTTCCATTGCTTAAACCCTGCTTGTCCATAGAAGGTAGAGGGGATTGGAGTATTGATATCCCATCCCAATTGTCCTTGGACTTCCATCTTTTACCCTCTAGCTTGCTCCCTTCGTCGTTAGACTTAGAAGAGCGGCCTCGCTCTGATACCACTTGTTAGGACCTGTGCGCCTACAAGAGGGGGGGGGGGGGTGAATAGCGTTTTGCCCATACGAAGATGGAATTCGATCGCGTTCGCTTGGCTATGATTGTTAGTACGTAGCGGAATATAGAAATGACACAACAATCACAATAACAAGCATACAAACACAAGGATATAATGTGGTTCGGAACTGAATGGTTCCTACTCTACGGCTAGGGTTCGTACGAACCCTAGCGATGCCAATCACACACCACTATAATAAACACTCTTTCTCGACACAAGTCGGAGGCAGAGAAACCCCTTACAAACTACTCTTACAACAATAAGAGATGAATACAAGCAATATACAATAATACAATGCAAAACTAGTAAAGAACCAACTTTACAAATGCCTTGGGTTGCTTGCTTTTGGTTGCTTGAAGAATGGCCTTGGAGACTCTGATTTGCAGCAACAAATCGCCCCAAAGATGCTCAAAAAAACCACCCCCAAAAATCCTCCCATCATGCTCCTTTTATCCTTCCGCGTGACCTGGATTTCTGCCTATCAGTAGATTGCCATAAGTCACCAGTCGACTGATGCCACTGTTGTCGTGAGACAACGGCTCGATCCACGCTGGAAAAACTCCAATGGATCTCTTGGCAGTCGACTGCCAGCGCCGGTAGCCGACTGGCCAGTCGGCTACGGAGCGTTCTGTGCTCGACACTAAACTGGCAGTCGACTGCCGACCCTTGGCAGTCGACTGCCATCGACATCAGTCGACTGCTCCCATGAGAAGTCGACTGTCAGAGCAAATCCAGCTCTTAAACGGCAGTCGAACTCAAGTCGACTCACGGCAGTCGAACCGGCCATAATGCCAGTCGACTGCCAACCTTAAACATGAGGTTATAACCCAAGTATGGTGCCCCCATACTTGCTAGACTACCCTTAGTCTAGACCTTAGCCTTCTAGCCACCTCCATCAGCCTCACGCCTCTCGGATCCCTCCAAGTCATCCATGACTTGTTCATCCATCGTGCTAGCCTCCAGGTGCTTCCATCAGCTATGTCATGCTAACGGTGTCTACACCGCCAAGGCACATTGGACTTACGCTGCCAAGACTCCGCTTGGACTTTACGCCGCCAATATCAATCCCCTTGGACTTCTCAAATGCCAAGACCCATGCTTGGACTTTTCCTTGCCAACACATGTTGGACTTTCCATTTGTCAAGACCCATGCTTGGACTTCCCTTGTGCCAAGTACTTAAGACTTGGACTTTCCCAAATGCCAAGTGTCCCACTTGGACTTTCCATGCCAAGTACCCATGACTTGGACTTTACCTTGCCAAGACCCATGCTTGGACTTTCCCATAATCACATGGTCAACCCTAGTCAACCATCAAAGTCTCCCTCGAGTGAAACTTGAGTCTGGTCAATTATAACCTGGGTCGATTGCTCCAAAAATCTCCCCAACATATTAACCGACATTGATGTCAAACATCAATGTCAAACATACTATGTCAAACCACTTTGTTAAACATCAAAACATCACTCGAGTCAAACTCGAGTCTGGTCAATCGTGATTTTGGCCATTTGCACCAACAAGTCTCGTGTATTCGAGCTAGATAAGGCGTATCTAGCTTGGTGCACTTGACCGAGTGGAACTAGCTGAAGCTTCCTCGCCGTATCCTAAACTAGTTAGACCAGGAAGTAACCCTAAGTGACTTAAGTGATATTTTCTTGAATTTGGCTTTGTCTAAGGAAGTGGTCGTTGTTCCGATCAAAGAAGGCCCCTGTGCCTCGCCACGACCTGGAAGCCAGTTTCTCGAAAAGTTACTTAACGATCTAATGGTTAAATCTGAATCTAACCCAAGGTTGACTATCTTTAATCAATTTAAAATCATATCACAAAACATATAAGGTGAACAAATTCTGAGACACATAGAATGGGTGAGATGTTAAGGATAATTGAAATATACTTAAAACAATCTCTTCAAAATACTACTTATTTTCTCAACTATTGTACTTAACAACTCTTAGGCCAAAGTTTAGTGCCCCCTACATCTCTTATACTTCATATATTTGACTAAGGGGGAGAGCAAACTAACCCTAAGGGTTATATTATAAACCTTTAGATTATTGGTGTAGAGGGACACACCTCGAACCAATCTATCTAACTACTGCTAGATGCATGCTTAGACTCATATTTGATTTATCTAGATGCATGCATATACGATATTGTTTTCAAACCCCTATTTTATACAAAAACCCCAATTTTTTTTTGATTTATGGTAAAAGGGGGAGAAGAGCAAAAGTTAAGGGGGAGTAACATAAAATTTAATTTTGAAAATTAAATTATCTCTTTCAAAACTCACCTAGGGTTAAGGGGGTGTTTTGGTTGAGGGGGAGTTTTTGGAAATGATATTCATCTTCACATTCATCTTCTACTATACCTGTTTTATGCTTTAATTTTCCTTAACTTTGTGTTGGTTTGCCATAGATCAAAAATGGGGAGATTGTTGGTGCAGGGGCACTAGATAATCGAACTTGTGTTTTGATTATGGCAAAGACACAAAGTTAAGTTTACATCGTTATCTCACGAGCTAAATCAAGTGTGCAAAAAAGTGCTAAAGCTGGAGCTGAAGGCTAGCGACACCCGGAGGAAGCCGCGGTGGTCGGGCGACACTCTAGTGACTTCGGAGGGTGCCGAAGGAATCGAGTGGAAGGCCGGAAACGAGAGCTACTGTCGAGGTAAGCTCATGTGAGTGAGAGATTGTAAGGTCGTGTCCTCTTTATGGGGATGACCGTAGGCGGTGATCCGATTAAGACTTCCCGTGGAAGGTCTAGGTCGAGATCGGACGGTTAGAAACCATCGCATTTATCATTTTCCGAGCTAACCTCTTATTGCAGGTAAGTGGCGGTGTGATCGACCTTGCGGGCGTTAGGCGGATCGTGATGCTCATCGATCGGTGATGGGAGGCATCAATCCACTGTTGGTGACGAATCAGCCTTTGTGCTAGGTCAAAACGGATAACGTTTGACGTAGCCACTTCGTGATAAAAATGGACAACTTCGTGATCTGTTCCGAAAAAAAAGAAGATATATTCAGAGGCCAAAATCTATAAAAGGAGGGAAGGATTCCAACTCCAAGCATCATCAAGTATATTCATCAAGTGCTCCTACAACACCAACGCTCCAACGTCGTCATAACGCCGACGCGACGACAAGTTCAAATCTCCTTCGTCGGCAACAGTAGCAAGTAATTATTTTTATTGTATTCTTTATTTTAATCATAACGAGGTGAGGTAGGCTTGTTTCCTCATCCTCGTACATTCGGTTTTTGTGATCGTTGTCTCCTACCTCCAACGAGGAGGAGACATTATAGTTCTTTGCCCTCCGTATGCGGTCTAGGACCGATAGGGCCTTGGAGTAGCAACCACTGGGTTGTGAACCAAGTAAAAATAAACATGTTCCTTTATTTTCTGCTGCTCTTACTCGTTTAATTGTCTCAACGAACGAATTCGAACCAAAAGATTTACGATCGCTATTCACCCCCCCCTCTAGTGACGCTTCTCGATCCAACACAGAAGGCTGCTGCTACTGAGCCTGTTATTTGGGAACAACCTCAACTTTCCCCTATTGGTGATTCGGAGCCTCAGAATCCAAATGTACCATTGACTATGCCAGAGCCTGCAGAGTCCAGTTGGCTCAATGATAAAGCACGGATACTCGTGTTAGCACATTCAACCAAGGAAAAGTTCATTTTGTTCTGAGGGGAGTCTGACCCATGGATTGCCCAGTCTTGGTTGGAAAATATGGAAGACACCTTCAAGTATATGAACTGTACAGATGTGGAGAAGGTGGGCCATACTGCATATCATCTCAAAGATCAAGCTATTACTTGGTGGAAATTGTAGAAGACTCTACTTGGGGAGTGTGGGATTACTTGGGCAATCTTTCGAGATGCTTTCTGAAGACAATAATTTCCTTTAGCATTTTCTACAGCACGTCGTCAGGAATTCTTGAGCCTGAAGCAAGGTGATCGTTCCCTCATGGAGTACAACGCAGAGTTTACTAGACTATCAGAGTTCTTCTCTCATCTGGTAGCACAGGATGCAGATAGGATGTACCAATTCACACAGGGTCTTGCTGCTTATATTTGGAGAAGGATGTCAGGATCTATCATTACCTCATATAGGGAGGCATTGGACCGCGCCATCTTCATCGAGATGACTTCCCAACAAATTTCCAGGGAAAAGGATATAGAGAAGCAGATGACTCAGGGCAAGTAGCAGAACCAAGGTTCAGCTCAGGGGACTCAGAAGAAATGGGAGCAAAAAGGAACTACGCGAGGTGCTGCAGAAGGATCATCTAGATCGCAGAAGGAGAAACGTCTAGCATCAGAGTATTCTGGAGGGTCTCAGAATAGCCATAAGGGCTGAAGTAGGAATGGATGTTATAAATGTGGATCTGAAAGATACAGAGTATCAGAGTGTCCTTTGGAGTAGTCTGTTTGCTATTATTGCAAACAACCTCGTCATACGAGTCATGATTGTACATTGAAAGCACAGTTAGAGTTTCCTGATAGCTCCAACAAGGGGAAGAAGTCTACCCAGCGTGCGGCAGAAGGGCAAGACATGACTCGGACATATGGTCGAGGCGGCCGACCTCCACACCGCGGTTGTACTAGATGCAAGGGGTGCCCCTACAGTGATGCTGACAATGATCTAGTATCCTGCATCTCCGGTGATCTACTACCCAGGAGTATCTGCACCACAACAGTTCTTACCAGCCAACTCTCAGGGATATCTTATGCACGGTGACTTCTGACTCGGCCTCTAGTACCACGAGCGGATCGGTAGAAGTGGAGGCACACTACTACTTCGTCAGGGATGCAACCGACGAATATCGAGACTGGACGAGTTTTTGCCATCACTAGAGATGAGGCACAGTGGGCCGAGGGATCAGTCATATGCGATATGGTTTCAGTTTATTCTATATACGTTGATACTTTGATTCATACTGGTAGTTCCCATTCATTTATATCTAGAATATTTCTGGGTAGAGCTAGAAGAATCCCAATGGTTCGTTCTTGTGGGTTAGCAGTATCCTTGCCATCAGAAGAGGTACTGACTAGCCACCAAGAAATCAAAGGGTGTTTATTAGATTTTGACGGGCATATCCTTACAGTAGACCTTCAGGTTTTGGAAATGATAGAGTTCGATATTATTCTCGGTATGGACTAGTTAGCCACTTATTATGCTACAATGGATTGTAGAGCAAGGGTGGTGACATTTCGACCACCAGATCAAACAACTTGGGAATTTGTTGGTACTAGAGATGATGAATTATCCATTATATCAGCTTTATAGGCTTAGAAGCTATTGGCTCAGGGTTGTCAGGGTTATTTATTATCTTTAGTCAAAGTTGTGAATGAAGGACTACCACCCGTCTCTGATGTGTGAGTAGTTCGAGAGTATCCAAATGTATTTTCAGATGAACTTCCAGGCTTGTCACCTTCTAGGCAAGTGGAATTTGCGATAGAGGTGATTCCAGGAATCACGCCTATATCGAAACCTCCTTATCGGATGGCACCAAAGGAGCTGAATGAACTTAAAGTTCAACTGCAGGAGTTGCTGGATAATGGATTCATCCACCCTAGTGTTTCACCATGGGGAGCTCCGGTACTCTTTGTCAAAAAGAAGGATGGATCATTGCGGTTATGTATTGACTATCGGCAACTGAATGCAGTCACAGTTAAGAACAAATATCCACTGCCGAGGAAAGAAGATTTGTTCGATCAACTTAAGGATACATGTGTGTATTCTAAAATTGATCTGCACTCAAGATATCATCAGCTTCGGATAAGAGATGAGGATGTTCAAAAAATAGCTTTCTGCACCCGTTATGGGCATTACGAGTTTCTAGTGATGTCGTTCGGTCTCACAAATGCCCCAACTACATTTATGGATTTAATGAACCGAGTATTCCTAAGGTATATAGATTAGTTCGTGATAGTGTTCATCGATGATATATTGATTTATTCTCGATCCGGGGAGGAGCATGAACAACATCTGCGGATAGTATTGGAGATGTTGCGACAGGAGCAGTTGTATGCCAAGTTTAGTAAGTGTGCATTCTGGTTATCCTTAGTGGGTTTTCTTGGACATGTGGTGTCCAACAGAGGTATTTCTGTAGATCCCCAGAAGATTGAGGCGATTACCAGTTGGGAGCAGCCAAAATCAATTCAGGAGGTCCGTAGTTTCTTTGGTTTGGTCGGGTATTATCGGAGATTC